>CM071802.1:21591419-23991419 GCA_036559045.1 Platycarya longipes | reverse complement strand
CCAACAGATTCATAGGGATCAATCAAATCAGAACCAGTAAAAATTGTTGAAAGAAGAATGAGAAAGGTGAGGAACTTATCGGTGACGGAGCTGCTGGTGAAATGGCAGGGGCAAGCTGTCTAGGATGTGACATGGGAGCCCAACTTCATGTTGAAAGAAGCCTACCCACACCTTGTGAGCAAGGTGTTCTAATGAGAGGGCTTTGTACCATGCATTGGGCCATTCATGGCCTAGGGTCTTGTCGGCTTATTGCACGGTAGAGGACTAAAGCTCATAAAGAAAGCCATGCGATTTGGCCTTGAGGCTCGAGGGATGTGTTGTTTTATTGCATTATTTCATTAGTGTGTTTTATGTTGATTATGTTTTGTTTTGATTCTCAAGTGTCTTGCACGACCAATTTGTTATTATAGTTTATTTTACCCTTTTTGGAATGTAACTTGAATGCCATCTATTAGCTAGTTGTCTGTATAAACCATTAGATTGGTTTCCCTTTAAAGCGTGACACACTCTTGTAAGGAGGCATCTGAAGAATATTATTGAATACACTTTCTAGTTTATAGATTTCTCTCTTTTCTCTCTGGAGATTTCTAGAGGTTCTCCTCTCTAAGGATCTATTCTACAAGCTTTTCCCTATTCTACTTCTTCATTGTTACTCAATCTTCTATTAATTGGAATTATTTCCCTTCTTCCCATCATTTCATGATCAGTTTTCTTGCTTAAGACAAACTTCAAATCTCCATGCTTTTTCATTCTTGCAATCTACGATCTAAAAAGAGATCATGCTTAAAATCAAACGAAATCCCCATTAGTTCCCAGACAAAAACAAGAAAAAAAAATTGACAACCATGAAATCAGGACAAAGATCATAAAGAAATCAAAAATAAGTGCTACATGATCTACCAAGATATTAATTCACAAAATAAATTCACAAATTGGTGTATATAATTTTATCTAATCTATTAAATATACTTTACAATAAAGCTAAGTATTTTACAAGTTGACTTCTTACATAAAATTTTATATATATATATATCAGTTTATGAGATTACTTTTGTAAAATTCATTTGTGGCTAAATCATTTTTTATAAGAAAATAGTATAGTTATATATAATCTGAGACATGCATGCATGCATTACAATTCAATTCATAGACTATATATATGGATTAGTATAGTAGGGCTACAAATGAACAAAGTAGCTCATGAACAACTGGGGCTCAGCTCGTATATACTTGATTCATTTAATAAATGAGATCTTTGTAAACACTAATATAGGTTTAAATATTAAACAAAATTCATATAAACTCGACTCGATTTAGACTCGTAAACAAAACTTGTACAAGTTCGGCTTGACTTGTTTGAGCTCATTTTGAAGCTCGTAATATGTTTTATATATGTATGTGTTATATATATTACACGTTAGGTATATTTTGTATAGTTATCTATATATTATTAATTTATTTATAGTTAAACTTATTTAATATAAATATGTTATGTTCACAAAATGTGTATAAGATCATTTGTATAATAATATATCATACAATTACAATTATTGAATTATTATATTATCTATATGTATTAAATAGTTTAATGTATTACATGTATCTGGTGTATTATTCTTTTAATTTACAACTATAAGTTATTTTTATAATAAAAAGTTATACCATAAGAACCTTGAATCAAAATTATTTGGTTGAATAGTTAAATGGTTTTTTTTTTAATTTAAAATTTGTTTATTAATCAAAAGATAAGATTAGACAAAATCAAAAAACTCGAGTTCGAGCTTGAGTAGCTCAAACTCGAGTCGTTTGTTTATTCTTAGTCAAGCTTGAGTCAAATTCAAACAACATTAATGGTTAACAAACCGAGTTCAAGCAAGGATATTCGAATTTTATTCGAGTTCGAGCTGAGTTTAGATGAGTAAACATGTTAATCGAACTCGAGTATCCTTGTTCGAATTCGATTCAATTTGATTCGTTTGCAACCCTACATGTATGTATTTGGAAATTACTAACCTTGCATCGCAAAGAACAAAAGAGGCAGGCCGAGTCCAATAGACTTCTGCTACGTACAAACTTCACACAGATAAGGAGTACTTCCTTTATGGGTATTACTAATAGGGCAATGATAGACTTACTACCCTCTTATCACCCATTTAATACTAGGGATCAGTCCAGTTTCGGATAAAATTTAGAAATGAACCGGTATATACTGATTTTGCATTTTCAAAAATCGATTATGCACCGGTTACCCCCCTAAACTGGTACTTTCAATTTTACCAATTCCAGTCTGATTTTTTAATTTAATATTAATCTATACTATAGTCTATTAGGGTATTAATATTAGTATATATGTTAGTATTAGTTATAGTGATTAGAATAACTATATATTAACTTTTGTTATAGTGAGTTTAATTATCCATAACTATATCGTTGATAGTGATAGTATTAGTATTATTATATCATTATTTCATATGTAATTATTTAAATATAGTGATTTATATAGTAATTTAACTTAAAGTATATTACTAATAGTACTATATAATATGTTTATATTATATATAATATTAAAAAATTAATTTAAAATATATATTATATCGAACCAGTCCAGTCCGAGATTAAAATGTTTAGAATCGAAATTATGACACCTCCAATTCCCACATATAAAAATACGGGAATCGAGGCGTCGGAATGTTGACAACACGGGTCACGCATCCCAGCGCCGAGTGCTAAGTGTGTGTGTATACAATGTATATGATAAAATAAGCAGCGAATAATTAGAGTCAATCACTAAGTACCAGAATTTTTAGAAAAATTTTACAAACTAGTTTAATATAAATTCTCCAACAGAAGATTTAATACAATCATCTTAAAGTCAAAACATAAAAATACATTTATAAAAAGGGAAAATACATTTTCCAAAATAATAAATTATATACCAAACTTCAACAGCGGAGCCGCCTCCTCAGGCTAGCCTCCTCGACATCTGCATCCAATGTCTACGACGCCAAAAATGGCATCACAGGTAAGTACAACCCAAACAAACCATAAGACATAAAATATATAATCATGCAACAACAATACACATGAACACGATACCATATGCATAAAGCTCAAAATCATCTTCCTCAAAATAAATAAAATAAACACACGTCAAAATCTCATTCTGGCCCAAGATAAACTCCAATAAGAACATTCATCATTTCCCAGAAAATGATACACGTAAATCCTTTAAGACAACAACCATTTTTCTATAAAATGGTCCACGTAAAACCAACATCTGACACTGTAGGCAAGAATCGCAGGCGGGACTCTACCACCATCCCTGCTTACCTCATAATCATGCCAGTCATACGGGCGTTACGTATCGCCATCCCCAAAATGAATTAAACACTTCAATCATAGCAGGCGTTACGTATCGTTGTCCCCGATATGACACACACACATACCTATTATAATGGGCGTTACATATCGCCGTCCCCGTTATGACTTACACACTCCTTTCATAGCGAGTGTTACGCTTCGCCGTCTCCGATATGAAATACACACATAATGACCATAACGGGCGTTACGTATTGCCTTCCCCATTATGACTCTGTCAAAACAGTTAAGATCCATAAACCCAGTAATACTGTAGGCTGGAATCACAAGCGGGACTAAACCATCATCCCTGCTTACCACCATCCCTACAGTACCTCTCCTTTAAAACCATCAATTAAATCATTTCAATAACCCAAAAATCACGTCTCACATAAAAACCTCAAAACACCAATTATACACATGAACCAACGTGCAATTACACAATACGTACCATCATAAACAATTATCCAACAATCAGCAAGTTCAATCATCAACCAAACACATAATTGTTAATGTAAAATATATTTAATTCTTAAAATTTATTTAGAAAATACTTACAATACGCTCGTTAATAATTTCTGAAGTTACTGAAAATGCCGAGCAGCGACTCTGTGCTTCCACCCATGAGCTCGCCACTAAGGTTGTGCCAAATGGGTCCACGTATATAAATATTACAAGTAAATAAATGTAAATAAAGCGACATTAATAAAAACAATAAATAACATTAACAATTAAGTTAAAACAGTTAACATAAATAAAAAAAAAATATTTATTTATATATAACCAACTCAGTTAACAATCTCAGTCATTCTAAACTAAATATATTAATTATCTTAATGTAGATAATTAAAATGCAATTATTATCTAACTAAACTGAATACTAGATCATAAATAAAATCATACCATGAAAATAAGTTAAGAGCAACACATAAATAAATTTGTTGAAGCCATAAAAATCGGCCAACAAATTGGGGTAAGAGAAAGAATCATTTCCAGCCCACTGGTGCGAGTTGGACTCCGTTCGATGTCGTTTAGGGCTCCCAGCGGGGTTCCGGCAAAGCCGTACGTACGTAAATAGCAGATGAAATAAATAGAAATAGACACAATATTTTATATGGTTTGGCAACTGCCTACGTCCATGGATATTTGGAGATGAAAATCTACTATAATGGAAGTTTTTACAATCTCTCATAACTAACTGTACAGGAAAAAATATATATAAATATAAGAATAAAATCCGTCGGTTGAAACTCTTGAATTTCTCGGGGAAGGCTGAAGAGGATGATGTTAGGGAAGAAGAGGCTGCCAAAATTGTTGCAGAGAGAGAGAGCGAAAAGATCCCGCCCCTTTGTCATCTGATCAAGCCTTTTTTATAGCCAAATTTCGGTTAGTTCGGTCAGATATTTACTTTACGTGCATCAGTCAACTTCTTCTATTTCCTCACCGCCTTGCTTTTCTTCTCATCCATCCCCCCTCCACCGGCCTACACATTGCCCTATATTCTTTATTGTTGTCCCGTTACCTGCCAATCTTGACTTTCCTTCCCCCCATATGATTTGATTCCCTTTTGGCTCCTAGTTAATAAATGTTAAGTATTTGACTATTTGACTATTGATTTCATCCCTTCCAGTACCTTGCGAACTCTTAGCAAAGGTACTTTGATGGGAATTCTATCTTGTTATCTTGTATCCTGAATTCTGAGAAGGTGGTAATTTGTCTCCTAATCCCTAAAAATACTGATTGCATAAAAAGCAACCATAGAGCTAGGTTAAGGTGGGAGATGGACTCAACTGCTAAAAATGGGAGTGTAGAGCTCAAAGGTGGTAGGAGATGGCATCGCGGGGGACCCGACTGGAGTGCATCGCCTCAGATCCTATGGGAGGAATCATCACATAGGTGAGTTGAAGCGCGAGGCTGGGGCTCGGCCATCCCTCCGTGAGATTTGATTGACTTCGAGTAGGTGGGTAGGCCGACCTCACGGGAATTTATTGACTTCGCATAGGTAGGTTTTTAGGTAGGTTGTGGATGGCCAGAAAACCCTGCGAGCCTTCGAGCGGGATGTGGTTGATCTGAAAATTCCGCGAGTCGTCGAGCAGGATGTGGCTGATCCGACAATTCCGCGAGTTGTCGAGCAGGATGTCAGTGATCCGACAATTCTGCGAGTCGTCGAGCGGGATGTGGATGATCTGACAACCCCGCGTGCCTTCGAGCGAGATGTGGGTGATCCGACAATTCCGCAAGCCTTTGAGCGGGATGTGGGTGATCTGACAATTCCGCGAGTCATCGAGCGAGATGCGGGTGATTCGACAACCTCGTGTGCCTTCGAGGAGGATGTGGATGATCCGACAATTCCGCGAGCCTTTGTCGATGATATTTTGCTGTGATGAGGGCGCAAAGCCCATTCCGTCATCGCATGGGACCGGCAGGTGGTGTCATCGCGTGAGACCCGGCGGGAGTACATCGCCTGGGACTCTGTGGGAGGTGTCATCGCGTGAGACCCAGTAGAAGTGCATCGCCTAGGACCCCGCTGGTTTTTGATGTTGCTTCGACGTCACATGCTACAGATAACAATTTTGTCAGTAAAAATAAAATCACATATTACAAGAGAGAAACTGACATATTTTTGTCTATGGAAAAAAGTTTTCAAGTGCCGAGTCTCGAGCATCAAACTTCCGAATGTCGACTTCCGATCGAGAAGTCGTGAGATTCCGAAGGTCGGCTCCCGAGTGTCGATTGCCGAGCAAGGAGCCGTGAGATCCCGAGTGTCGACTTCCGAGACCATGCTATGAATGGTGATAGCCTAATTCCTGTAAACAAGAGAGGAAGAAAGTTTCCTGAGCAGGACTCCCGAGAGTGGCATAGTGAAATTCTGAGTGTGATGTCATGGGAGTGGGTTCAGGTGTGAGTTGAGTCCATGATGAGTGAAAGCTTCCCGAACAGCCTTTTCTAGGGGGAGTTTGAGTCCCGTGCGCATCATGCATGGGGTCCATGTGCGTCTGAGTGTGTAAGGCGAGCTAAGATCCAAGTATGACCTTTCCTGCATGGTATCCAAATGGTGTGAGTCGAATGGCGAACTTGGCGAGCCATGAGGGAGGACTGTCTCGAGTTAGGTGTAGGTGAGTCCCGAGTGGCACAATGGGCCAGTTGTGGGTATGTTATGCAACTGGATGAGGCGAGGGGCATGTGAGCCCGTGTGATGGTGAGTTGGGTCAGAATTCGAGATAGTGTCCGTGATAGTCAGGTTCCCGAGCTGGCGAGTTTTGAGTAGCTGAGGGTATGCGAGCCTGTGTGGCGACTCAGTGAGCTGTGCATGTGAGAAGTCGTGATGTCCCATGCGTGCACGGTGAGTGGGTGAGCTGCGTGTGACGGGCCATGGAGGAGAGGGTGAAGCCCGAGTTGGTCTCCCCGAGCTTATCTGTCTGAATGGCAATCCCGAGCTAAGGTTGCCCCGAACTGGGACATGCATAAACTGGGAAATGCTTCCCAAGTTGGCACTCCGAGCTAAGGGAGTCAGTGTTGCGGACCCCGACTTGGTGGAGCCCAAAAGGTGGGGGTCCCGAGCTGAAGGTGTCCGAGAGGTGGCCCGACCGAGCTGGTGGATACCGAACAGGTGGAACCCTAGAGATGGAGAATCCGAGCGCAGTGGGCAACTGCCCTGGAGGTCGCTGGCAAGCTGGACACTCCCTGGAGAGGTCAGACAAGGCCGGTGACTTCCCTGGAGTCACCAGCGGGCCAGCCATGTCCCAACGAGATTGGGCTTCCCAAGAGGAGCTGTGCGGAAGGGTGTAGAGTCACCCTACATTTTCTGTTGAGGAGTCCGATCGGAGATGGCGTCGTCTGTCTCAGATGACGCCGGCGACGTCCTCCGTAGCCACCGAAATCCAACCATGTTGTGGCGGCCTTAGGCATTGTATTCTTGCCTTTCGGGTGGTAGGAACCCGAGAAAGGTGACTCCGGCAAATGGGTGGCTGGCATCTATCCTGCCGGAGACAAAAACTGCCGGCTGTCACCCAGTGACCGCCGGTAGGTGACCATCGATGGTTGGCCCAGGCCCACGGCGCCGACGCCGTGAGCTTTGGGCTCACTCTACCGTGCATGTACGTACGTGCATGTATGGGCATGACCCGAGCACAGTACCCATGTGCTGAGGGAATTTCGAGATGATGGAATCCGATCTGAGCTGAGAGAATTCTGAGCTGGTGCTCAGTCAGTCCGTGATTGATGAGTCGAGTTCCCGAATGTGTGTAACGTGATTTGGCTTGAACATGTATGTGTGATATAAGTCCTAAGAGAGAGAGATGGAGCTCGGTGAACTCCAGAGCTGGTGAAGCCCGAGCTAGTGAAATGCATGAACTCCCGTGAGTCGAGCTAGGAAAATCTTCCCGAGCTGGGACCCTGAGCTCATGGTCGGAAGCAATGTTTCCAAGCTAAGTTGTCCATGCAGATTGGCCAGACGGACGATTGTGTCAGTGCGGGAGGTGGTTCCCGAGTGTTGGTATGCTGGTCCTGAGCTGTGGAGCACCATGTTCTAGCCCCCCAGGTCTCGAGATGAGCTCTCGTGGCTTCGAATCCAAGCTCTGTTCGAGTTCTCAAGCCCTACGTCGGTCCCAAGCCTTTAAGAGCTGGGTTCTTGAGTTGGCCGTTCGGGAGGCATGAAGAAGGAGCCGTCTCCAGCAGGAACATCGGTGGGTCACCGGCCAGTGTAGACAGAAACTGCCGGCGGTCAACGTGGTGACCACCAACAGGCCCATAAGGCTCGCAACGAGGTGTCGCGAGCTGAGAAAGGGGGGGCACGTTGGCGTGCTCCCGATGCTTGTCTCGTGCACCACTGTTCATGGCCCCCAGAAGCAGAGGTCGTGACTGTCGGGGCAAAAAATTTCAGCTACCATCTTGGTGGTCGTCGGAGGCCCAGCCTTGCTACTGCGGCTTTGGGCTGGGCATGATCCCAAGTTGGTACAAACTCGGGTGTAAATTTGGTGGGGCTACACCGGCAGGAATGGTGGCCCGCTGGGATTACGGCCGAGAAAGAAATCGCCGGCAGTCCCAGTGGGGACCGTCGACAGGCCAGCCATGCCCCACGACGGTAGGCCGTGAGGCTCGGGATGACACCGTGCTCAAGGTGCATCACGTCGAGCCCCCGAGCACTATACATGCATGACGTACTATGCATGCATGCACAGTACGTGCATGCCCTACCCTGCATGCTTGGTATATATATGCATTCTTGTGCATTTTAAGTGCACAGTACGCCATATTTCCGAGTGTGTTCAGGGCCATCGCGTGTTTAATGCACGTGTTTGTGACGGTCGGGAAAATAAACAAATAGGCGTTTTGAGGTAAAAGCTCGATACCAACCAAGTTGGTACCAGCATTTTTCTAGCGGTGCCAGTAATAAAAATAGAAACAATAATAGGAATAAGATGGTTGAGCACACTTATCTGGTGAAAATTTTTGTTGAGTCGGTCAAATACTTTTATTCAATGGGCTAGAAAGTCATCCTTCTTCTACCTCCGATTTAAATATCCCACAGACGGCGCCACTATTGAAGCTATAAAAATCGGCCAACATGTCGGGATAAGAGAAAGAATCATTTCCAGCCCACTGGTGCGAGTTGGACTTCGTTCGAGGTCGTTTGGGGCTCCCAACAGGGTTCCAGCAGAGCCGTATGTACGTGAATAGCAGATAAAATAAATAAAGATGGACACAATATTTTACGTGGCTCAACAAGTGCCTACGTCCACGGATATTTGGGGATGAGAATCCACTATAATGGGAGTTTTTATAGTCTCTCATAGCTCACTGTACAGGGAAAAATATACATAAATATAAGAATAAAATCCGTCGGTTGAAACTCTTGAATTTCTCGGGGAAGGCCAAAGAGAATGATGTTGGGGAAGAAGAGGCTGCCAAAATTGTTCCAGAGAGAGAGAGCGAAAATATCTCGCCCCTTTGTCATCTGATCAAGCCTTTTTATAGCCAAGTTTCGGTCAGTTCAGTTAGATATTTACTTTGCGTGCATCAGTCGACTTTTTCTATTTCCTCACCGCCTTGCTTTTATTCTCATCCATCCCCCCTCCACCTGCCTACACACTACCCTATATTCTTTATTGTTGTCCCGTCACATGCCAATCTCAACTTTCTTTCTCTCCATGTGCTTTGGTTCCCTTTTAGCTCCTAGTTAATAAATGTTAGGTATTTGACTATTGATTTCATCCATTCCAAAATTAACTACTTAAACTAGAGAAAAAAACTTACTGAAAATATTGAAAGCGAGATAAAGTAGTGATTTTACGGCGAGAAAATACTTAGTTAAACACAACTATAATTTTCGGATTACAATGGGATTTTGAAGAGGACTAACTCAAGTTAAAGTTGAGAAGAAGAAACAAACAAAAGGAGTGGTTAAACCCACGGTTTCCGACCCAAAACAAAGCATGGCATTGAGAGGTTTTCGGTATAAGTTTTCCGCATGATTCGGTGGCCATTTTATAAGCATAAAACCGACTATAAATCACTGATTTTGGATGGGATAAATCACGTGTAAACTTACCAATACTGAACCAAGACAACCATGCTGACAAAGGAAGAGAATCATCAGCTTTTCAGATAAAAAAAAATAGAGGCAAACAAGGCTGGATGCTCACTGTTTGAGAAGAAAATCCGGGCAAGTGTGGGTGGAATGAAGAAGAGAAAGGCTACAAGATTTGAGCTTGAACTCACGAGTGTACAGAGACGAAACCCACGTAAACGAAGAAGAAGAACTGAAGGGGAAGCTGTTGCTGGTTGCCTATGTCGAGCGAAATGAAGGAGATTAAATCACATGAACACTAACTTAAACGGGGTCGTGCATTTGAAGGAACTGAATTTCACCTTACACTTAACTCACGGTGTCGTTTTGCAACAAATGAAGTGGCTGGCGAACAAAATAGATGGGACCCAATTCACCTAAGTGCTTATTGCTGGGCAACAACGTAATAAGCATAGGAAAGGGCTGAATTAGCTACACGGGCCGAGCTTACAAACACTTGGGCCTGGCTATTTTCCCAAACCATTAAAACCCATAACACAAACACCTATATATATATATATAAGTTTAAAAGCCCATTCTAAAATTATTTAAATAAAATAATATAAAACCAAAACACATTAAAATAAAAATAAAATAAATTACAACACCTTAATCTAAATGCCACATAATAAGATAATAAGATTAAATTCAAGCATTTAATTAAATACATCATAATAAAGTAATAAGAGAATAATTTAACTTACTATTTAACTTAGAACTAATTAAAAAGAAGATGAATTAACTAAATATTTAAACATAAGCATAACTAAAGAAATAAATAATTAAACCCCAAAATAATAATAATAATAATGATAACTATTCAAATGTAAGGACCAACATCAATAATTAAATAGACTAACTAAAAATACTAAAATTAAAGATCTTACAAACCATCAAATAAAACTAATACGTAAGGTACATAAACTGGGGGTTTCACAGAAACCAGACCAGTAATGGCAGGTTTTGACATTATAGGGATAGGTTCCAAACCAGTCCACCAGTCCAAAACCAGTCCAGTCCAGTCCAGTTTTTCGATTTCTCAATTTTTTCTTACACCCCTAATTATTACTCTTAGTGTATTTGAGATTTTTATTTTTTTATTATTTTTTTATTATTTTTTGAGTATTTTTTTTAACATCCTTAAACATTAAGAATTTTTTTTTAAATATATAACTTCACTAAATTTCACGTGTAAATGGTAAATCAAAAAATTGAATCGAACCAGACATAAATAAAAAAGATTGAATGTTTTGGTTTTGGTAGTAATCGGTCTATGTCAGTTCTTAAATTTTTAAAATTTCTTCCAAACCGGTAATTAATTACACCCTTAGTTATTGATGAAAAAAATATGGTATAAAAGGGTGTAAAATCCCTTTTATACCAAATCCTGATTTTAGATTTATTTTTCATTAATTACCATTTAGATGCATATATATATATATATATATATATATATATATATATGTATGTGTGTGTGTATGGCGTGGTACATGACTCATGTCATGAGGCGTGGTACATGCAGTCTTGAGGCGTGTAGTGCAACTTAATTCAAAGTGGGCAATATATACTATTAAATATAACTTTTGTAAGGATTAATGTAATCCTTAAATGTTATTACGAAAATGACATGTATATAAAAAATTTAAATATGCAACATATTATGATTTACGAACGTCATGACTACCACCAGAAAATGCGCATGTATTCCCAATACTGGATGATTTTATGTAGTTTTTCTCGTGAACAGGAAATGGTTGGTTGAATATATTGAATTATATCCTAGCAAATAGAAAATCATCGGGAAAAATAATTTTTCTTATAGCGATTATAAAATGGTTGGTGTGAGGGGAGGCCC
Source organism: Platycarya longipes (assembly GCA_036559045.1). Lineage (NCBI taxonomy): Eukaryota > Viridiplantae > Streptophyta > Magnoliopsida > Fagales > Juglandaceae > Platycarya > Platycarya longipes. Next base: position 23,979,639 of record CM071802.1, on the reverse strand, counting down.
ATTCGGGATGGATCGGGCCCATGACGGGCCCAATCATGAGAGGGCAAGCCAGCTATATGATAGACGTCCAGTCTAGCAACCCACTATGTGACTCAAGCTATGGGAAGAAGGCAACTCCTGACACAACACTTCAAGGACGTGTCGAGTCAGGCAGGAAGGTACAACGCACGTCCACCACATTGAATGACAAGCGTGCTGGGTGGGGAAGCAGCATACCACAATTCTCACCGTATTAAATGCTAAAGCCTGCTAAGGTTGTGTCGCATTAAATGCAAGTAGGAATGAAACGTGTCGTGCACCACGTCGTATTGAATGTGGGTCAGGGGTCTCAAGCACGCGTTTGCATAAAGTAGGAACTGACATAGCTTGAAGGGGACAACTCGCTAACAACTCTGCCCATGGCAGGGATGTTCATCCAGACACAACAAATGGAATGATGGCCAAAAAGACAGGCAGGACACTCGCCCGTCCTTTGGGAATAGAAAAGGTGCAAGTGCACACTTATAAATAGTAAGAAGCTCCACGTTATTTAGTTTAAGTGCTCAATTCCTCAAACTATCCTACATTTATCTCCCCCAACTCGCCTAACTTTAACATCGGAGTGGTCGCATACCACGACCCCTACCCTCTTCAACCCTTTTACAGGCCCGGATTATTTGGATCATTGCCGAATAACCCAAACTGCGGATCATGAAATCAACAGTTGGTTTTAATAATTTTTAATTTCACCTTTCCCACACCATTTTTATTTTGCTTTTGATCTATCCTTCTTAAAATTAGGTAATAAAATATGCCAACGTCCATTGTTTTATGCGATCTTGATCTTTAAAGCTCAAGATGATTAGTTCAAAAGGCCATCTCAGAAAGTTCTAACATTGGCCTCCGGCCTCTTCACTGCAATATTAATGCAAAAACTAAATATATAAAAAATGAGAAATTATATTTGTAGTAGTGAAGCGTGAAAGTATTGTGTAATCGTTTTTAAAAAAAATGAGTAAAACACGAGACCCATGCACATGAAAAATTTTAATTTTTTAATAGTAGACCCCACTCTTTTTTAAAGCGATTACTTGACATTTACATACTCTACGACTGTATGTAGTATTATTCATAATAATTTTAGTCTTGTTCCGACATTTCACAAATTAATCCCATATATCACAAAGTTAAAACCAAGAAGAAGAGAAGAGAAGAAGACAACACCATGGAAGAGCAGAGAACATTGTTCCTATGTCTTGTATATTTCGAATGAATTGAATTAATGAGTTGTAAATTGTTACTACTACTTATATCTCCCATACACTAGTTGCCAAAAGAGGCACGACAAACCACTATTTGCCAAAAAAGGCACAACACTACATGGAAGACCTATTCTGCCAATCCACTACATATTGCTGCTACTATGATGGAAGAGCCGTTGTGAGTGGATTAGCATACTAAAGGTAAGATGAAACATGAGCTATAGTGATTACACCCTCAAGTATTTTGTCTCAAACTAGATGACAATCTAGTTCTATATGCTTGGTTCGCTCGTGGAATATTGGGTTGGTTGTAATGTATATTGCGGCCTGAAATAGTGTTGCTGGTTTTGGATAAGAAACCTATAGATCAGTGAGAATAAATCTCATCCAAGTGAGCTCACAACAAGCAACTACCATGGCTCTATACTTAGCCTTAGCTGAGCTTCTTGACACGGTGGTCTGCTTCTTAGATCTCTGTGAGATCAATGACTGCCCCAAGAAGATATAATAGCATGTCACTGACCTTCTCGAATTAGGGCAAGATGTTCAATCAAAATCACAGTCGGATTTGAGTTCTAAGTCTGAGGCGGATGACAATAGCTAGCCTTGGGCAGGTCCAGCCTTAATATATCTCAAAATTTTCTTAACTAAAGCTAGGTGAGCTGTGGTCGAATGTTCCATAAACTGACTGAGAGTTTGTACAGGATAACTGATGTCAGGCATAGTAATTGCCAAGTAGAGAAACCTTCCAATTAACCTTCGATAGATAGAGGTATTGTACCAGTGTCTTTGCTGAGCTTTAAATTCTGATCTATAGGGATCTTTACTAGTTTGGCTACCAAATTTCTTGAATCTACAAGTATGTCAAGAGCATACTTGCGTTGACATATGTGGATACCTTTTGAGAATTGAGTTACTTCAATCCCAAAGAAGTATCTTAAAAACCCAATATCCTTAATCTTGGATTTATCATGGAGGGACTCTTTAATCACAGTAATGGAGTTCATTGAATCACTAAAAACTAGAATATCATCTACATAAATCAGTACAGCTGTGAAGGAGTTTTCAGTTACCAAAGTGAACATAGTATAATCTGCTTTGGACTATGTAAAACCAAAACCTAGTAAGAAAGAGGTAAGCTTAGCATACCATTGCCTAGATGCTTGTTTCAAGCCATACAAGCTCTTTAGTAGCTTACATACTTGTTGTAGGCTTCCTTTTGTGTATCTTGGTGGTTTTTTCATATAAATATCTTCCTCAAATTCACTATGGAGGAAGGAATTATTAACATCAAATTGATGTAGGTACCAACCTCAGCAACTGAAAGCAAGGATCTCACAGTGACCATTTTGGCCACTGGTGTGAATGTTTCATTGTAATCAATTGCTTCTAGTTGGATGTACCCTATAGCAACTAACCTAGCTTTTAGCCTTTCCACACTTCCATCAAAGTTTCTCTTTATTTTGTAAACATATTTGCAATCATTGGCTTCCTTGTCATGAGGTAAATCTGAGTACCCATGTTTCATTCTATTCTAAAGCCAATAACTCAGCATCCATTGCATTACTCTAGTTAGGATCCTTTATGGCTTGGGAGTATGAGGTAGGTTCAGTTACAGCTAAAAGACTAGAGAAGAAAACTTGTAATTGATGTGAAAAGGATGTGTAATATAAATAGTCATGTAGAGGAAAACATAATTATTCAGGGAGGAGGATACCTTGTTCACAAATTGGCAAATTGAGGTGAGTGCAACTTGTTTACAATGAAAATCTTGGAGGTAAGGTGTTGTTCTAGTCCTAGATGACCTTTGAAGAGTAGGTTGAGATGGAAAGGTAGGCTCACTGCCAATGGCAAGTGTTAGAGGAGTAGAGGAGGATGGATTGGTTAATTCATTATCAGTTAATGTTGAGGGACTGTCACTTGCATGCTCAAAAGAGGGAAAAGAGTCACAAAAACCCTGTTCAGTACTGGATGAAGGGTGATGCATAGGGTCAAATTGAAGAGAAATTGGAGTAGGATTATGCTGAATTGGAGTGGCAAAATCAATGGAAGAGTTGGATTGAAAAGGAAAGATGTCTTCATGAAAAATGACATATCTGGAAATAAAGGTGACTCGAGTTTCCAAATCCAACAATTTGTATCCCTTGACCCTAAAAGGATACCCCAGAAAAACACATCTCCTCCCCCTTGGATCAAATTTCTTCCTACCATGGGATAGAGTGGATGCAAAGCAAAGGCATCCAAACACCTTCAAGTGTGCATACCTAGGCTTAACAGCAAATAGAACCTCATCGGGAGTTTGATTTCCAAGTAGAGGGGTAAAAGACCTATTAATGAGATAAACTGCAATGAGTATGCAATCACACCAGAAAATCATAGGCAAACTAGATTGGAAAAACAAGGCACGTGCCACATTCAAGAAGTGTTGGTGCTTTCACTCCATAGTGCCATTTTGTTGAGGTGTCTCAACACAAGTTCTTTGATGTATTATTCCCTTTTGGTTAAAGAATTTTGTCATTTTAAATTCTATCTCATTATCACTGGGAATAGTCTTTACTTTTGTTTCAAATTGAGTCTCAACTAAGTTACAAAAGGACTCAACACATTTTCTTGTTTTTGACTTGGCTTGCAAGAGATAAACCCAAGTTGTTTTAGAGAAATCATATACAATGGTCAAGAAAAATCTGGTTCCATCATAGGTTGTGATAGAGCATGGCCCCAAATATCACAATGGACCATCTCAAATTTAGTATTAGACTTGTGTGAACTGATGGGAAAATGGAGTTTATGCTATTTAGCAAGAGGGAAAATGTGACAAGGAATACTTGCATTAAAATTGTAACTTTTCTTTACAATAGGATCTTGGATTAAACCAAGTCTAGAATAAGACATGTGACCTAATCGACAATGCCAAAGATCACTATCATTCCTATTATTACTAAAAGAAGAAGAAACATAATGAAAAGGAGATGCATAACATATAAGGCCTCTGCCAATGCAGTAGAGGAAACTGTGGTGGTTAACAAGTGATGCAAGTTGCACTTCACTTCACCCATCCCAATAGAGGTCCAAGTGGAAAGGTCTTGAATAAAGCAAGTGTTAGTCAAGAAAATCAAACAACAAGCTTGTGTCTTAGTGAGTGTTTTAACAGAAATTAAGTTGAAAGAGAATAAGGAAACACACAAGACATTGGCAAGAGTGAGGTTTTCTATAATTTTGACAATCCCCAAGTGAGTGACTAGCATGCAAGTGCCATTAGGCAACCTCACAGAGTATGAAACTTCTATTGTGATTGAGGTTAAAAGGGAGTGACTACAGATCATATGATTTGTGGCACCCCGAATCAATAACCCAGGGTATGTTGGTTGAAAAAACAAATTTATGTGCATTAGAAGAGTGAGTGAGATTCATACCAGACATTTTGGAAACCTTGGGAACACTGACATTAGGTTTGAAAATGCCCTGGGCTTGATTAACTGAAGGGACAGGATTGGGAGGATCCTTTTGCTAAAGTAAGTTCATTAGCTGTTGTTATTGCTCCTTAAAAAAGCTGACTGTGTCCTCATGAGTTCCCTCTTGATAAACTTCACTGGATAAACTGGTTTGATTAGCAGAAACAACTAGTCCTATTCCTTTGTGCAACTTGTGCCTTGATGGGTATCCATGGAGTTTGTAGTACTTCTCAGCTATATGGCCAGTCATGTTGCAATTATTGAAAATGGCCACCTAAGTGTGAATGCATAACTGTGAATGTTTAACTTTGGCTGCACCGTTTACCTTCCACCGCACCGTCCACTTGCGCATAGTCATATATAGCTACTGCATGTTTTGTGGAAATTGTCTAAAGCTTCTCCTATAAAAGGAAAGCTCTGATATGTGAAAAGCAGCAGTGGTGTTAGAAGTAGTAGAGGTGCGAAGAGAGAGTGAACGTGAAAAACTTTGAGTATTTGTAATCTCATACAAATATATTGAATTTTGGCTCCACTGGACGTAGGCAAATTGTTAAACCACTTAAATATCGTCTTGTGTGATTCTGGACAATATTGTTTTGTGCGCAACAATTGGTATCAGAGTTTTGGTTCGTACTGTCTAGAAATCAAGTTGATCAAAATCAACTTTTGACAACTCCAAGTCATTCCTTGCGTTGAGACGAATCCGTTGGCACAAATGGAATCGAAAAGCCCGCACATGCCGTTCGAAGGCCGAAGCGTGTACCCACGCGCCCCACTCGCAGTTAGAGGTTGAAGACGATTGAAAATCACGTACCACGAGCCGCCATGCGCTCGAGAGGTTGAAGACGCGTGAACCCCACGTGCCCGACAGAGCTTCTGTGTGTGTACCTCACATGCCCACGCTCTTCACGCACCCCAGACTCCTTCAGTGCGTGTATCTCACGCGCCGGACGATCTGGACCGTCCGAATTCCAGATCCGTTTTGGGGCTTGATCTAAGTCATTTGAAGTCCGATTTTGACGATCAAATAATGCTTTCCAACTATTTGGATCATTCCAGACTCATCCGTACGATTAGAATTTTAAATTTTATTTTTTTAATTTTCTAAATTCATATGGAAGGTTTTGGGGGAGATAGGAGCTCTGGAAATGCCGGTAGTTCTGGGCGTAGTAGGTCCACAGTTTCAAATGCCAAGTTTGAAATTGAGAAGTTCGATGGAACTAGCAACTTTGGTATGTGGCAATGTGAAGTGATGGACGTTTTGATTCAACAAGAATTGGATATAGCATTGGAAGGAAAACCCAAAGAAATGACGGAAAAGGATTGAAAGAAGCTTAATACCCAAGCTTGTAGTACAATCCATTTGTGCCTTACCAAAAATCAGAAGTATTTTGTCATGAGAGAGTAAGGGAGAGCATTGGCCGATCCAAACCGGCCAAACCGACCGGACCGATTATTTCGGACTGGACCGGACCAAACCAAGACTGGTCCTGGTCGGTCTAGGTCCAAAATTCCTAGACCGGGTAGGTTCGGTCCAGGTCCCGGTTTGGGTCTTTTCCACCCCGGACCGGACCGGACCTACCTTATATATATTTTAAATATATTATATATTTTAATTAACTTATACATTAAGAATAATAATAATACATTAAAATTAATTTACTAAATATATCATATTAATAATTTAGTATATATTGTATTAATTTAATTTATTAACATATTATAAGAGTTAATAGTTATAAACTTATAGTATAAATATAGTATATTGTATATGTATATATTTATAATAGTATAATATATTTTGGAATGGACCGAATAGACCGACCGGACCGGACCAGACCAAAATGGACTGGTCTGGTCAGGTCCTAGGGGTTCTCGGTCCAGTCCAGGGTGGAAAAACCCTAGACCGAATAGGTCCGGTCCGGTCCGGCAAACTCCCCTAGGACCGACCGAACCGGACTGAGCTCTCCCCTATGAGAGAGACAAATGCAAGGAACTTTGGCATAAATTGTAAGATAAGTTCATGAAGAAGAGCATTGAGAGCTGTTTGCACTTGAAGAAAAAGTTCTTCAGATTCCAATTTCGTAAAGGTATTTCTATGTTTGAACACTTAAATAGTTACAATCAGATTCTTGTTGATCTACTAAACTTGGATGTTGAAATCCAAGATGAAGATAAAGCTTTACTGTTATTAAATTCCTTACCCGATACATATGAACATTTAGTTACCACATTATTATATGGGAAGGAGAAATTCAGCTTTGACAATGTATTTAGTTCTTTGATTTGCAATGAGTACTGTAGAAAAAATAAGCAGGTACAGCTAGATACATCAAGTGAAGCATTGATAGCAAGAGGGAGACCACAGTCAAGGTATCCAGGAAAGAAGAAAGGTTTTCAATTGAAAACTCAGGCCGCATCACGTGGTTCATCAGTCGGCAGAAAACTCGCCAAAGACAAGTGTTCCTATTGTCAGAACAAAGGACACTAGAAGAAGGATTGTCCTAAATTGAAGGGACAATAGAAGAATCAACCCACCAATGCCAATGTCGTAGATAGAGATGAAGATCTAGACATTACCTTGACAGGTTCATCATTCATTTGTCATTCCGATGAATGGATTATGGATTCTAGATGTACCTATCACATGTGTCCCAATCGAGACTGGTTTACTGACTTCACAAAGATTGATGGTGGAGCAGTACTTATAGGGCAACAACAGTGCCTGTAAAACTCAGGGAATAGGGAGCATTCGATTGAAGTTGAATGATGGAACTGTCAGGACTCTAACAAAAGTTCGGTTCATTCTGGACTTGAGGAAAAATCTTATCTCTCTAGGATCTCTGGATTCAAAAGGATTCAAAATCACTATTGAAGACAAAACTCTCAAAGTAGTGATGGGAGTTCAGGTGGCTATGAAGGGTTTGAGGCGAGAAAACCTGTACTTCTTGCAAGGAAGTACTGTTGATGGAAGAGCTTCTATAGGTTGTGAGAAGCTACGTAAGACTGATGCTGATACAACCAGACTTTGGCATATGCATATGGGACACGCTGGAGAAAAAACTTTGCAAACACTAGTAAAGGAAGGCTTACTCAAAGGTGTCAAAATTGGTAAATTGTCTTTCTATGAGCATTGTGTATTAGGAAGCAGATGTAGATCAAGTTCAAAACCGCTGTACAAAATACACAAAGGATACTTGACTATGTACACTTCGATGTTTGGGGACCTACCAAAGTTGCATCTTTGGGAGGTAAGCATTGGTTTGTAACTTTTGTAGATGATTATTTTCGTTGTGTGTGGGAGTATACGATAAAGAATAAAGATGAAGTGTTGAACATCTTTCTTATGTGGAAGAAAATGATTGAGACTTAGACCGGCTGAAAAATCAAGTGGCTCATATCAGATCATGGAGGGGAGTATACTCTAGACCCTTTCATGGAAGTATGTCAGAAAGAGGGAATAGTCAGACACTTCACGATACGAGAAACACCACAGCAAAATGGTGTGGCAGAACAGATAAATCGTACTTTGCTAGAGAAAATACGGTGTATGTTACTGGATGCTGGATTCAGTAAACAATTTTGGACTAAAGCTATGACATATGCCTGCCACCTCGTCAACAGACTACCTGCAGCTGCTAATGATGGGAAGACATCCATTGAAATATAGAAATGTATACATGCTAATGATTATGACTCTTTACACATTTTTGGATGTCCTGCTTACTAGCATGCTAAAGAAAGTAAGCTTGATCCTAGAGCCAAGAAAACAAAATTTTTGGACTTTAGTACTGGTGTAAAAGGGGTATAGACTCTGGTACATAAAGTCTAAGAAGGTAATCATCAATAGAGATGTTACATTCAACAAATCTGAGATGCTTAAGTCATATAAGCATAAAGATTCCAATGAAAGCAGCTATGATGGCGAAACACCCGGTGATTCGGAGAAAGTAGAGTTTACTACTCTAAATGATTCAAGAGAATATAGACAAGAGGAGATTGATAGTCCAGTTACAGTACCTCCAAGTCAAATTAAATCAATAGCAACCAATAGGTCGAGACAGGAGAAACGTGTATCGACACGTCATGCAGACTATATGACATATACACTACCAGTTGAAGGGGGTGAGATCTCAACTACTTACAAAGAAGCCATACAAATCCAGTGAAAATGATGAATGGATAAAGGCGATGAAGGAGGAGATGCAGTCTCTTCATAAGCCAGACTTGGGAACTTGTGCCACTTCCACAAGGAAATAAGTCAATTGGCTGTAAGTGGATCTTTAATCAGAAAGATGATCAAGTTGCTAAAAATAGAATACGATACAAATCTTGATTGGTAGCCAAGGGCTATGCTCAGACAGAGGGAAATGACTACAGTGAAGTATTTTTTCTTGTTATGAAGCATTCATTTAGTCGAATATTGCTAGCTTTGATTGCACAAAATGACCTTGAGTTAGCACAACTTGATGAGAAGACAGCCTTCTTGCATGGTGATCTGGAAGAGGAGATTTATCTGTCTCAACCAAAAGTTTTTAAAAAACTGGTAAAGAAAAATGGGTCTGCAGGCTGAAGAAGTCTCTCTATGGATTGAAGCAGTCACCTCGACAATGGTACAAGCGGTTTGACCGCTTTATGATGGACCTAAAATATACTCGTTGCCAATACGATCATTGTGTGTATTTCAGAAAACTTGCAGATAAATCTTTCATTTGTTTGCTTTTACATGTAGATGATATGTTGATTGCATGTAAAAGCAAGGGGGAGATAAATCATTTAAAAACTCAGTTGAGTAATGAATTTGAAATGAAAGATTTAGTAAAAGCACGAAAAATATTGAGGATGAAGATCAACAGAGATAGGGTGAAATGTACAGTTCACCTTACTCAAAAGCAGTATCTGTAGAGAGTATTGCAACCAAAGTTTTGAATACCGTACTGGTGTCGGTACCGGTCAAGGCACTAGAACGAAATATTTCGATACCGGTACCGTTTCGTGTACCATTTCGGAATAGTCTATTTATATAAAAAATTATATATATAAATACATATATAAATTATATTTCAAAAAAATAGTCAATATATGAATAGATTATATATATAAATACATATATAAATAATCTAGTCTAAATTGAGGCAAAAAAAAAAGCAAGAAATGAAAAAAAAAATTTAATCCGGTACGGTCGGTATTTAGGCAGGTACGGTACAGGAAGTGTACCTGTACCGCACAAGTGACCGGTATGGTATGTACCGGCCGGTACGATACGGTACCAAAAACAATGATTGCAATGCTTCAACATGGACTCAAAGACGAAGCCAGTGAATACTCCAATGGCCCCATATTTCAAGCTCAATGCATTGCAGTCTCCTAAAGATGATGAAGAGCGGGACTACATGAAGAATGTGCCGTATGAAAGTGTTGTTGGAAGCCTAATGTATGCCATGGTGTGTACATGACCTGATATCTTCCAGGTTGTCAGCGTAGTCAGTCGCTATATGCATAATCCTGGAAAGAAACACTGGTATGTGGCTAAATGGATTCTACGATATATTCTGGGGACCGTAGATATAGGTTTGAGATTCGAGAAGAGTGAAGATAGTCTAGTAACTGGATATGTTGACTCAAACTATGCAGGTGATCTTGACAAATGCCAATCGACAACTAGATATTTGTTCACTATGTCTAGAGCACCATTTAGTTGGCGATTGAATTTGTAGTCTACAATTGCACTGTCATCCACGGAGGTTGAATATATGGCTGTAACAGAAGCCGTGAAAGAAGTCATTTGGTTACACAAACTGGTAACAGATTTGGGCTTTAAGCAGTAAGAGATTACAATTCACTGTGACAGTCAAAGTGCAATTCATTTGGCCAAGAATCAAGTGTATCACTCTCGAACAAAACACATTGATGTCCGATTTCATTTTGTACATGAAATATTAGAAGAAGAGGACATCATACTTTAGAAGATTGGCACTGAAGACAATCCAGCAGCTATGTTGACGAAAGTCGTCACAGGGATCAAGTTCCAACACTGCTTGGACTTGATCAATATTGCACATTGCTGAGCACCTTCGGGTGCATTGGAGCCTTATGGTGTATTTGATAGTGGAAATCTCTCATGTCAAAAGAGGTGCATTCATTTAAAGAATGAATCAGTTTGATAAGTAGTCTAGTATAGCACAATTCGGTGGAGAGGGTAATTGTTGAAAATTGCCACCTAAGTGTAAATGCATGAGTGTAAATGTTCAACTTTGGTTGCACCATTCACCGTCCACCGCACCATTCACTTGCACATAGTCATATATAGCTACTGCATGTTTTGTGGAAATTGTGTAAAGCTTCTCCTATAAAAGGAGAGTTTTGATATGTGAAGAGCAACGGTGGTGTTAGAAGTGGTAGAGGTGCAAAGAGAGAGTGGACGTGAGAAACTTTGAGTATTTGTAATCCCATACAAATATATTGAATTTTGGCTCCATTAGATGTAGGCAAATTGCTGAACCATTTAAATATCATCTTATGTGATTCTGGACAATATTGCCTTATGCACAATAGCAATGTGTGCAATGTGTTGTAGCACTCACTGTCATATCCAAGGCCATTCACTGGACAAATGTTTTAAGGTTGGAAATTCTCAAGTTCCTACTTACACATTGGTTTGGCAGTGATAAGGTTTGGCATTGGTTTTGAAATATGGATAGGGAGCTTTGACAGCCAAGGCCATGGAGTCAAAGGATGAAGAGTATGTGGTGAGGAGATTGTGTTGTTCTTGCTGTTGAATCAGTGAGAAGACTTTGTTGGCAGTAGGAAGAGGCTCAATGAGTATGATTTGTTATCTAGAGTTAGCATATCGGTCATTCAAGCCCATAAAAAATTTTATGGCACAATCACATTGGTATCTCTCATTCAAAACATTAAGTTGTCCACAAGTACTAATGGAAACAGGATCAATAGATAGCGCAATTTCATCCCATAAGATTTTGACATTACCATAATATGTGTTTACAAAGTCACGATCTTGCTTCAGGTTTGCCAAGCTACTCATTAGCTTAAATATTCGAGGTCCATTTTGTTGAGTAAAACGGTCCTTCAATTCTTCTCAAATGATTCGAGCATAGTCTACAAATGCCACACTAGATTTTATATCAAAACTTATTGAGCTCTGGATCCAAGACGTTTATACCATGTCATTGCATCTCTCCCAAATATCAAAAAGGAGGTCATCCATGTTAGCTGATTTGGAGATGCTTCCATTGTTGAATCCCAGTTTATTCTATGATTTAAATTCTCAATGCATTGCTCAAGACCAGGTAGCATAATTGTCGGTTGTGAGGAGATTAACAACAAGAATGATACAAGTGTTGTCATCATTCTCAACTCGGTTAAGGTTGTTAGGGTCTGAAAGGTTCAAGTAGGATGCATTTGCGTTTCCATTTTGGTTTTCTGTGTTTGTAGAGTTCTCTTCATGATGAATTTGAGGGAGTATGAATAACAATGAGTAAAACCTTGCTCTAGTACCATGTCATAAAGTTAAAAACAAGAAGAGAAGAGGAGAAGAAGACAACACCATGGATGAGCAAAGAACATTGTTCCTCTGTCTTGTGTATTTCGAATGAATCGAATTAATAAACTATACATTGTTTCTACTACTTATATTTTCTCCCATACACTGGTTGCCAAAAGAGGCACTACATACTGCTACTTGCCAATATTGAAATCTAGTTATTATGATGTTAATTCCTTAGAACATTGTTCAAGTAGGAGCAAAGAACATTGTTCCTTTCATGTTCTCCTTTTTTTAAGTTATGTTATCTGTAGTCTTCCTTTTATTAATATGTGTTGGAAGTTGTATTTCAGTTTAAAGGAATATGTGAGTCTCAATGTAAACTCATATAAAGATGTAATCAATTGATGAATATGAATAGAACCAAAGTATCAATCCGTAAAAGTAGGATTGAGGTTTCTCTAGAATACCTTATTTTTCCTCTGTTTGCTCTTTTTTCTACTGCTTGTTTGCTGGTTTTTTGCTTTATTGTTTAATCTAACAATTGGCATCAGAGCAAAACCAGGTTCATCTGAAGGTCGATGGCTGCTTTTGGAGCATCAACACCAGTTCCAATATTCAGTGGTGAAGGATACGAGTACTGGAGCATTAAAATGAAGACCTACTTCATCTCTCAAGATTTGTGGGATGTAGTTCAGAAGGGGGTGACAGTTCCAGCAGAAGGAGCCTCAGCTTCAACTCAATTCAAGCAAGAAACCACTAAGGATGCTAAAGCATTGTTCATCCTTCAACAGGCAGTGTCTGAATCAATCTTTCCAAGATTGATGAGGGTTGAAACTTCAAAGGCAGCATGGGATATTCTTCAGTCAGAATTTCAAGGAAATATTAAGGTAAAACTCATCAAACTTCAAGGCTTTAGAAGGGAGTTTGAAAACTTAAAAATGAAGGATTCAGACGGAAAGAGTATTGTTCCAGGTTAGTTGAACTTGTAAGTCAAATGAGGGCTCGGTGAAGAGGTAACTGATCAAAGAATTGTTCAAAAAATTCTTATCAGTTTACCTGAGAAATATAACCATATAGTGGCTACCATTGAGGAATCAAAAGACTTGCAAACTTTGATTGTCATTGAGCTGATGGGATCACTTTAAGCTCATGAACAAAGGATAGCAAGAAGAAGTGAAGGTTCCTTGAAACATGCTTTCCAATCCAAGGTTAATCTGAAAAATAAGAAAACAAAATATTACAACAAAAAGCCTCAAAAGGATTACAAGTATTCTGATCATGCTAAGAAAGAGAGCAAAATCAAAGGAAAGATGGGTGATTTTCCACCTTGTGGTATCTGCAAAAAGACCAATCATTTGGAGAAAAATTGCTACCATGCAGGGAAACCACAATGTTGGAATTGTAAAATTTGGGCATATGGAAGAGGATTGCAGATTCAAGAATGATCAACAAGTTAACTATTCAAAAGAAAATGAAGAAAATGAGCATCTATTTTTTGCTTGCCAAGCTATTACAAAAGAAGAAAAATTATGGTTCATTGATAGTGGTTGTAGTAACCATATGGTTTTTGATGAAGCAATTTTTACTAATTTGGACACTTCTATTAAAGCTAAAGTCAAGATGGAAAATGGATAACTTGTTGAATCTAGAGGAAAAGGCACGGTGGCCATCTCAACAAAGAAAGGTACAGAGTTTATTAAAGATGTATTATTTGTTCCTAGTCTTGATCAAAATTGTTGAGTGTTGGTCAAATGATGGAAAATTGTTATTCTTTATGCTTTGAGAATAATTTGTGTAAAAGATATGATGAGAAAAACAAAGTTCAACTTGTTGAGGTAAAATGGGAAGAAGTAGGAATTTTCCTATTCAATGGAGCTTTCCTAAAGCTATGGTAACAACTGTGGAAGATACTAGGTTGTGGCACCAAAGATTTGGGCACTACAACCTTAACTCTTTGAGATTGCTGCACCAGAAAGAGATGATGAGGGACTTATCTCTCTTAGAAAAAGAAGTACAAGTCTGTGAGGGATGCATGCTCGAGAAACAACATAGGCTACCTTTTTCCTTCGGAAAGCACATGGAGAGCTAAAAAAAATTGGAGCTGGTTTATACTGATGTGTGTGGTCCAATGAAAACTTCAACTCACAATCAAAGCAGGTATTTTATTCTCTTCATAGATGATTTTACTAGAAAGATATGGGTTTATTTTCTCCATGAAAATTTTGAAGTGTTTGGAGTTTTTAAGAAGTTCAAACTGCTTGTTAAGAAATAGTCAGGCCATAAAATTAAAACTCTAAGGAGTGATAGAGGTGGTGAGTATAACCCCAAAGAATTTGAAAACTTTTGTGAAGATGAAGGGATAGAACATCAGCTATCAGTGGCTTATTCTCCACAACAGAATGGAGTGTCCGAGAGAAAAAAAAAATGGGACAATTATGGAGATGGCTAGGAGCATGTTACATGAGAAGAATTTACCCAAAGAATTTTGGGGTGAAGCAGTAAATACTGCTGTATTTTTACTGAATAGGGTACCTACAAAAGTTGTGGAGAAACAAACTCCTTATGAAGCTTGGAGTGGAATAAAGCCCTCTACAAGTTTCTTAAGGGTATTTGGTTGTATATGCTATGTCCATGTTCCATCCCAGAAAAGAACCAAGTTAGAAGAGAATGCTGAAAGAGGAATCTTTGTGGGTTACAGCACAGTTTCAAAAGGTTTTCGAGTTTTTAACTTAGAAACAAATAAACTTGTTGTAAGCCGAGATATAAAATTCAATGAACATGCTTCTTGGGATTGGGAAGCTGAGAAAGTAATCCAACAAAATGTTGAAATACCATTCGAGTCCTTAACTGAGACAAGAGAAGAAGAAGCAGTTGAAGGAAGTAATTCTCAGCAACCTGAAAATAGAAGCCACACAGATTTTGATCACAGTGATGAGGAAACAGATCCTGAATCACCAATAAGGAAAACAAGGCAATTAAGTGAAAATTATGAGCATTGAAACTATCTACACTTGAACCTGTTAGCTATGCAGCAGCATCAAAGGAGAAAATCTGGCTAAAGGCTATGGAAGAAGAAATCAAGATGATTGAGAAGAATGAGACTTGGAAGTGGATCTCTCTACCAGCTAATAAAGATGTCATTGGAGTTAAATGGATTTGTAAGACAAAACTGAATCCAGATGGCTCTATTTTGAAGCACAAAGCAAGGCTGGTTATATGTGCAGCAATATGGAATAAATTATAATGAAACATTTGCTCCTGTTGCAAGGATGGTAACAATTGGAGTTCTGATTTCACTTGCTGCTCAAAAGGGTTGGAAACTTTGGCAATTAGATGTAAAATCAGCATTTTTAAATGGAGCATTGGAAGAAGAGGTTTATGTTAATCAACCCATGGGGTTTGGAAAGGAAGAATGGAAGGTTTACAAGTTGAATAAAGCCTTGTATGGTTTAAAACGGGCGCTAAGGGCCTGATATGGTAAAATTGACAATTATTTTACCAAGCAAGGTTTTAGGAGGAGTAAAAATGAACCAACTTTATATATAAAGGCTTAAAGCAGTGCTGATTTAATCATTGTGTCTTTATATGTTGATGATCTTGTATTTACAAGAAGCAATCCTAAGATGCTTAAGGACTCTAAAAAGCAGATGATGGCAAGCTTTGAGATGAGTGATTTGGGAAAAATGCATTATTTCTTGGGCATGGAAATAAGTCAAGAAAAGAATGGGATTTTCTGTTCTCAAAAGAAATACACTAAAGATTTGTTGAAAAAATTCAATATGGTTGTTTGCAAACCTGTAGCAACACCATTAATTCCTAATGAAAATTTGAGAAAGGATGATGATGGTAAGAAGGTGGATGCATCAATATACAGAAGTTTAGTGGGAAGTTTACTATACTTATGCAACACCAGACCTGATATTTTATATGCCACTAGCTTACTTTCAAGGTTTATGCAAAGTCTTAGTCAAGTTCATTTTGGGATTGCCAAGAGGATTTTGAGGTATTTGCAAGGAACAATTAATTTTGGAATCTGGTATGAGAAAACAGTAAAAATAAAATTGGTAGGCTTCACTAATAATGATTGGGCAGGCTCTATTGATGATATGAGGAGTACTTTGGGATATTGTTTCAGCCTTGGATCAGTTATGTTCTCTTGGAGTTCAAAGAAGCAAGGAAATGTTGCTCAATCCACTGTCGTAGCAGAATATGTGGCTGCTGCTGAAAGTGCAAATCAAGCAATTTGGTTGTGGAGAATAATTGAAGATATGGGGGGAAAACAACTAAGTTCTACTGAGATTTTTTGTGACAACAAATCTGCCATAGCTATTGCAAAAAATCATGTCCAACACAGTAGAACTAAACACATTGCAATCAAATATCACTTCTTGTGTAAAGTTGAATCGAGTGGAGAAATTGCTCTAAAATTCTGCAGATCAAAAGAATAAGTTGTTGATATCTTCACAAAAGCTCTCCCTCGTGACAAGTTTCAATTTCTCAGATCAAAGCTTGGGATAACAGGAATTCACATCAAGGAGGAGTATTGAAGTCTAGTAATTATGATGTTAATTCCCTAGAAAGTCCTTTCATGTTCTTGTTTATTTAATTTATATTATCTGTAGTCTTCCTTTTATTAATATGTGTTGGAAATTGTATTTCAGTTTAAAGAAATATGTGAATCTCAATGTAAATTCATATAAAGATGTAATCAATTGATGAATATGAATAGAACCAGAGTATCAATCCGTAAAAGTAGGATTGAGGTTTCTCAAAAATACCTTATTTTTTCTCTGTTTGCTCTGTTTTTCTGCTGCTTGTTTGCTGGTTTTTTACTTCATTGTTTTATCTAACAGCCAAAAGAGACACGACACTACATGGCAGACCTATTCTGCAATCCACTACACATTGCTACTATGCATAGCTCGACAAAAAGAACAGGAGGACAAGACTAAAAGACTTGTACCATTTGTATCAGAAAACCAAAAACGACATACAACTACTTAAAGTGAGAAACGACATGCAGCTCATGTCGGCTCCAATACCATATGAGCAGCATGCAGTACCATCCAAAGATTCCAAACCCCGGCCATCTCTTATTTTATTAAAATTTCCCACCTTATTTTTACAAGAGAAATTAAGCAATGTACTCTTCAAACAGTAGTCTATATCATCATGAGCAAAAGACCGTCCCTGTGTGGAACCGAGAGTTCAAGTTTTGAACCATAATTTGATCACCAAGATCACGTACTGTTTCTTTGTTTCTTTTGTATTGCCTTGACATATAGTAGATATCTGATCTCATGCTAATAACAGAAAAAATCAGAAGCCATTGGGACATTATTAATGGGCCCAACAAAGGAGAATATCGAAAACTTCCAACTCTCATTTCCATATTTTGTCATTGGTGTGCTGTCATTTTTAATTTTGGCCTGGACAAAATAAGCTAATTCACTCCGTCCGTGCTTATATCATCTCCTTTACAGCATATTTTTTTTTTATCAAATAATTAAAGTAGTGGTAAGTGTACGTATAATTTGTTGCTTTCTAAATGGGAAAATGGTGTTCTATTGTTTTCTCTCTACTGTTCTTTTTTCCTTTGTTGCACGGAGGAATAGCAGCAGCAGCAACAAAAACACAGGAAGGATTAGAGGAATGGGGATATGTTGAAGTTAGACCCAGTAAGTTGATGTTTGTGAAAAAATTTATTCATTTGTATTCTTAGTTTTCTTCTCAAAGGCAGTGTACCTTATTCTTTGCATGCATAATCTGGATTGCTTTATATAAGCAGAAGCCCACATGTTCTGGTGGCGTTACAGAAGTCCCTACAGGGTTGAAGATGATCCCTCCAAGCCATGGCCTATCATTCTTTGGTTGCAGGGTGGACCTGTGAGTATTGAAAAACTCTTGAACATGCCACTTTGCTTGGGGCTAATGCTTTGATCGTGGGCTTCGAAATTGCAAGAGCCCAATATCGCTTCTTGTTATAATATAAAAATTTATTTATTTGTGACAAATTATTTTCAGTCAAAATGATTATTTTTGGTTAAAATAAGTTTATTTTTATCATAAATAGTTTTATTCGTAACAAATAATTCGTCACAAATAATTATTTTTGTTATATATGATATCCTTATTTCTTCAAGCTAATTCAGTAATTTGTCACTTTCAATAGTTTTGTATTAATTTCTTCAAGCTTCATTAGGGTGCTTCGGGAGTTGGGATTGGAAATTTTAAAGAGATTGGGCCATTAGACGGTGATTTGAAGCCAAGGAATTCAACATGGTTGCGAAAAGCTGATCTTTTATTCGTGGTAATTAGTTAGCCGTGATTGTAAATCTGCAATGAAGTAAAAAGAATCATTGCTGTTAAGGACGTATCCTGCAGTCTTGTTCATCGTATCCCTTACGATAGAAACCTGCAAAGCAAGAACAAAGAGGGGTCGGGGTCGGGGACCGCTCCGACGATCAAGTTAGTGTAGGGGAGAAAATATATGATAGGGGGAGTAAGAGAATCTGTGAACGTACCGTCTTTCCGTCATTGGTTAGGTGCTATTTATAGGTGTCCCCCTGGGGAGTCTGGGTGGTGAGAGTGCCGGAAATCGGGACATCACCCGTCCGTCATCCTCGATAAGGAAACCTGGTCTGATTCGGTCGGTCTCATCGCATTAATTGAGTATCCCTCCAATTAATGCTCAATTAGACCCTTTTGGACAGGGGCATTGAATGCAGCTGTATCTTTTGTCGATTTAGTAATTAATGGCATGTGTTTGTAGCGTCTCTGCATTAAAAGGGAGGGGGGTCTGTAGACCGGCGGCTGTCTGCCGTTCATAAATGAGGGAGTGTCTTGATGGGAGATGGGTCCAGGAGATATATCGGTACGTGAGCCGCCGTTCTGTCCTTAGCGTGTTCTTGAGACCGATTTTGCCATCTCCTGCCCAGATCGGGGTAACTAGGGACTTGGCTCGTCCCTGGTTTCGGTCTTCCCAGTTGAATTCGGACGCTGCGTCGAGGCGGGTGCGGATAACGGGCCATGGGCCTGATAACCTTGTGGGCTCGGGCCCGGGCAAGGTTGACCCCCTTTCAGTACCCCGCGAGTTTTCATCGAAGGCACTTCGATGGAAATTCCGAACGTTTCAGAGCTAGGGTCTTCCTTTCCTTTGATTGTACTGTCCTCCGACATAGGGCAGTGTTCCCCTATCTCCCCTCCGAGCGGGAACACGAGGTCGGACGTGTTCGGGTGATCCCTGCTGACATGTCGTTTTGTTTACCGACCGGACTTCAGAGGGACGATTTGAATTCTGATCAATTAATGCCGAATCGTGACCCGTCATATTCCGTGTCAGGCATTTAATGCAGTTTGAAATTTAATTGTGCCGTCGCTCCGATTCCCGAACCGTCAGTGATCCGCTATTAAATGGTGAGGCGCACGCGCGTGGCCATCATTGACTGACTTGTCATTTCGGCGCACGCTTCTCTCCTTTGATTGGTCAGTTCAGGGCGTGCTTTCTGTTCCCAAGAGCCACGTCTGAGGTGACGGTTTCGGCGTGGCCTCGTTTCCCGCTCGCATTAAATTTTGCTTCTGGGTATAAATTACCCAGCGGTCTTGTCACTGTCCTTGCTTCGCTTTTTGCTTTCTCGCCATTCTGCTGTCCTTCTTCCTTGCCTCTGCTCTTCGCCATCTTTCATTCTTTCTCTGTTGCTTTCTTACCACTCCCTGTTTTTGCCCTCATGGCTTCTTCTGATCCATGCCCTTTCTTTGCCGGCAACGGCTGGATGTCCACCATGCAATCTTCCGATGTGGACACGCTTAGGAAGAAACACCATGTTTCTTGGCGGCACACCTTGGAGGCCCCGGGGGATGGAGTCAGGGCCTGTGAGCGCGATGGGAGGGCTCAGAAGGTCGTGCTCTTCTCCCTCATGCTCTCGAAGGGGCTACGCCTTCCCTTCATTCGGCCCATTCGGGAAGTCCTGCACTTCTTGGGTTTGGCCCCTGCCCAACTCATGCCGAACGGGTGGCGTATCCTGCTGGCCACCTGCGTGGCGTTTAGGATCGTTCTGTCCGGGAAGAACGATCCCTACCCCGACCTGACCGCTCGAGAATTCTTCTCACTGTACCGGCTCCTCCGTCGGGACGGGAATGTCGCCGGTTTCCAGATAAAGCCGAAATGTAGGCTGATCAGAATGGAGGAGAGGCATTCAAGCGCCCGGGACTACCACAAGAGGTTCTTCTTCGTCTCGGGCAGGGAGTGGGAGTTCCCGGAGGGAGAGGGGAGCGATTTCCCCGTTCAGAAAGACTGGGGCTTCCTCCCCTCTCAGACGCATATGGAGGTTACCCTCTCGGCCCAGGAGGCTGAGAGGGTGAAGGCGGTCCTCTCCTGGGGGGCAGAGGATCCCGATCGGCTATGGTCCGATAATCTCCTCACCGAGGAGAACATCGAGGAGTTCTTGACCCGATCGGACCGGTCCTACGCCGAGGGTCAGAACTTCTTTACTGTCCCGGAAGAGCCTCCTACCACCTCTCGCAAGCGAGCCTCTGATCGGGAGGTAGAACAAGAGAGGCGCACCAAGAGTCGGGCCGGCGAGGCCACTTCGAGCCGTGGTGCCCGACCCAAAAAGCAGAGGAAGGGGAAGGGCCCACGGGCCGAGGGTCCGGACGGAGGTGTTCCCCCCACGGACCCTCCCGCACGACGTCCCGAGCCGACTTCCTCGTCGTCGTCCTCGGACGAGCTCCGGTTCTTGGAGACCGAGGGAATGAGGGCTGAGGCCGGGAGGACGGTCATGGAAGCCCAGATCGAGGCGTCCAACCGGGCCGGGGTCGACTCCTCAGACAGAGAGGAGATAGAGCGCGCCTTCCAGGAGGCTCTGGAACATGCCGCCGATTTGACTCCGAGGGCCATGCCATTCACGCAGGTCTTTCGACAGGAGTCGGAGGAGCAAGTTGCCAGGACAAATCAGTTGCCCACCCCTCCCCCTTCATCTTCCGAGCGCCACTCAGACGCCTCCGAGGGGGAAGATGAAGTATCTGGCGAGAAGGCCCATTCCGAGGGTGTCTACGAGGGAGCCGGGCAGCAAGGGGCTCCGGACCAAGAAAATCGGGACGAGGGCGCCCCCGAGAGGTCGAGGGGATCCGACCATCCCGAGGAAGGGAGCCATACGGAGGTCGGAGACGAGAGCGGTCGACCGGCCGCTGAGTCCGATGGGTCCCCTGAGCGCCCACCTCCGACCTTCGAGAGGGGGTCTACCTCGGGGGTTCACTCTGAGGATGTATGCCCACCTCCGGGCTCGGAAGCTCCTCCTCGACCCCCATCTCCTTTTCGGCTTCGAAGCGGGGTCGCAGTGCTTGGTCAGCTGTTTGGGTCGGATTCGGAGGAAGGAGCTCGTCAGGCCGGTGAAGCTGGTCCAGAGCGGCCTTCCCGATTCGATCAAGCAAAGGCGGATGCTTCCGCCCGAATGGCCTCGATGCTGGAGCCCCTGCTGACTCAGGTTTGTTCGGTAGGCTTTGTTGAGTTTCGGGTGGTCTTCTGTTTTCAAATTGCTAAGTTTTTCTTTTTTGTTTGTTCGGTGTCTTAGGTCGCCACGGAGATATCCCGGACAGTGGGATCCGAGCTGGCCGAGCTCGCCGAGTTCAACAGTGAGCTCGGAACCGTCTGCAAGTTCGGGCTCTACAAGCTGCAGCAGGCACGGGACCAGTTCGAGCAGTCGCGGGAAACCTGCAGGGGGCTGATAAGATCGGTCGAGGAGCTGGAGGTGGAAAAGAGCAGGCTGGAGGAAGCCAACTCTTCCCTTCGAGCCGAATTGGAGGCGGCCCAGGAATCGCTGGCAGTGGCCCATCGGAGGAATGCCCGCCTCGTGGACGCAAGATCGGCCACCGAGCAGGACAAGATCTTGCTTCAGTCCGAGCTAACCGCTCGGACAGCGGAGCTGGCTGCTTCTTCCCAGATTCTATCACTGAGGGAAGAGGAGTTAGCCATGTCCGAGCAGGCTCGGACTGCTCGGGAGGAGGAACTGGTTGGTTTGAGGCGTGCCCGGGAGATCCTGCAAGCGGAGTTGGCGCAGTCTGAGGAAATCCGGGCTGCCCGGGAGTCCGAGCTCGTGGGGGCTCGGAGGGCTCTAGAAGAGGCTCACTCGAGGATTGCTGATCTCGAGCAGCAGATATCCCGAGCGGTGGCGATTCGTAACTCCGCCTGGGGGCACGGTTATGCCGAGGGCCTTCGCCGACTAGGATCCCAGCTCTTGGCGGATCCCCAGCTCGATCTACGGAGGGTAAACGTGAGGTCTCTTCATCCAGACAGGGCTGCGAAGAGATTCGTCAAGAAGATCGGGAAGCGCGGCTACCCTCCCTTTGACGAACTGAATCCTCCTCCGCCCCCTCCTGAGGCTTGACTTGATTAATGTACAAGTTCTTTTTTTTTTTTTTTTTTTTTTTTTTTGTAATGATGCTCGAGCTTGATTCGAGCGAGTTTGTACGACCGACAATATATATATGAATCGAGCTTGATCTTCCTCTGGTGTTTTGTCCATAATTTCATTCTGTCTTTACCCCGCGAAATTTTTTGGTTAAGTGTAAACTTAAGAAAAAATTTTCTCAAGCGTACTTGGTCGATGTGCATAAGATCAGGGTTCAGGAGTTGCAAATTGCTTCGCGTGGATTGACCGACCCCGCGGGACTCCGAGTCGGATACATCGCTTGGGTGGATTGACCGACCCCGCGGGACTCCGAGTCGGATACATCGCGTGGGTGGATTGACCGACCCCGCGGGATTCCGTGCGGGGATTCCGAGTCGGATACATCGCGTGGGTGGATTGACCGACCCCGCGGGATTCCGAGTCGGATACATCGCGTGGGTGGCGTGGGTGGATTGACTGACCCCGCGGGATTCCGAGGCGTTTGTCGAGAACTTCACAATGCATTGGTTATGAATAACATCGGTCTTTTTATAATTTCAAGGAGCAAATTACATCAGCGGAAATAAATTACATTAGTAATTGTTACGCATAGTACCTCTTAAGCCTCTCACTGTTCCAGGGGTGGGGTAGGTCGGCTCCGGAGCTGTCTTTGAGTCGGTAAGACCCAGGTTTGTTCGTTGCCGTCACCACGTAAGGCCCTTCCCATTTCGGTCCCAGTTTTCCTTGTGCTGGAGTCGTGACGCCCGTTTGTCTTAGCACTAAGTCCCCGACTTTGAAGCGGCGCGGCTTTACTCTTTTGTTGAAGTATTGTTCTGCTTTGCGTTTGTTGTTGGCAAGTCGGATGCCGGCCTCTTCCCTGCGTTCTTCTAAAGAGTCTAAGCGCTCCATCATCTTGGCATTATTGGAAGCAGTGTCATAGTGCTGGATTCGTAGGGTGGGCATCCCGACCTCGACTGGAATTACGGCCTCGCAGCCATAGGTCAGGGCAAACGGTGTTTCACCCGTGGGGGTTCGGACCGTTGTGCGATATGCCCACAGGACCCCTGGAAGTTCATCGGCCCAAGCCCCTTTGTGCATTCCGAGTCTTTTCTTTAGCGCATTGAGGATGGTTTTGTTGGTTGCCTCGGCTTGTCCGTTAGCCTGCGGGTGGCCGGGAGAAGAGTACTTCACCTTGATTTTCAACTCGGAGCACCATTCCCGGTAATGACTGCAATCGAACTGCTTTCCGTTGTCTGATATGAAGCTCTGAGGTATCCCGAACCGGCAAACAATTGACTTCCACAAGAACTTTGTGATGGCTTGAGAAGTGATACTGACAAGGGCTTCGGCCTCTACCCACTTCGTAAAATAATCCACTGCCACTATTATGAATTTAGTCCCACCCCTCCCCACTGGGAATGGTCCTATAAGGTCTAGTCCCCATTGATCGAAGGGTCAGGGGGATGTTATCGAAGTGAGTTCCTCCGATGGGGAGTGTAATACTAGGCTGTACTCTTGGCACTTCGGGCATCTTTTCACGAATTCTTTTGCTTCCTGGAACAGACGCGGCCAGTAGTACCCTGCACGGGTGGTGCGGGCGGCTAGCGTTTTAGACCCCGTGTGGGCCCCGCAGATTCCTTCATGGACTCGGCCAGTATGTATTGCCCTTCCTCCTTTGTTACACACTTGAGCAATGGTTCAGAGAAACCCTTTCTGTACAGCGATCCGTCAATCAGTGTGAATCTGGACGATCTATTCTTTATCTTGCGGGCCTGGCCCGGGTCGGGAGGTAATGTGCCTGTCCGGAGGTATGCTGTGATATCGGTTGCCCAGTCGGGATCTGCAACAGCCACTACTCTGACTTCGCTGCCCGTGGAGGGAGTATCTATTGTCCTGATCTCGGTGTTCTCTGGGGGCGGGTGTTCATCTTTTCCCGATGCAATCTTCGCCAGTCGATCCGCTATATGATTTTCTTCCCTTGGGATCCGCAGTAACTGGAAGTAACTGAATCGATCTCTCTCGATGCATACGAGCTCCAGATATTTTTTCAATTTTTCGCTCTTGGTGACGCATTGGCCGAGTACTTGATGAAAAACTATTTGAGAATCAGTTCGGGCTTCCAGCTCAGTCGCCCCGAGGACCCTAGCAATCGTCATTCCGGCTATGAGGGCCTCGTACTCTACCTCGTTGTTGGTTACCTTGAAGGTCAGGCCTATACCGTAGTTGTGTTGGATGCCCTGGTCGGTGACGATGTGCACACCTGCTCCCCCCCCGGCTCGGCATGAGGACCCGTCAACGTACAACTGCCACGTCTGCCCCCGAGGTTCACTGGGGATCTCTTCCGGAAACCCAGTGTATTCTGCAACAAAATCTGCCAGTGTTTGTGCTTTCATCGCTGTTCGGGGCTGAAACGTTAGATCAAACTCACTCAGCTCGATTGCCCATTTCGCTAACCGACCGGACGTATCGGGCTTCTGAAGGATGGTTCCGAGGGGCTGATCGGTCATTACCCTTATGGTGTGGGCTTGGAAGTATGGACGCAGCCGACGCGCAGCCGTTAGTAAGGCGAATACTATCATCTCTGTACGAGGGTACCTGGCCTCTGCTCCTTGAAGCGCCCTGCTGACATAGTACACAGGCTTCTGACCCTGATCGGTTTCTCTCACTAAAACTGCGGATGTTGCATGGGGCGAGACTGCCAAATAAGCCACAAGGGTCTCTCCGGGAGCTGTCTGGCTAAGTAACGGGGGACTCGTCAGGTAATCTTTGAGTTGCTCGAATGCCTGCTCGCACGATGTGTCCCACTCGCGTGCTTTTCGGAGGACTTGGAAAAAGGGAAGGCACCGATCGGTCGACCTTGCTATGAACCGGCTGAGAGCAGCAATTCGACCAGCTAATCGCTGGACTTCATTCAGGTTCCTCGGGGGTGCCATATTGAGGATAGCATGTATCTTTTCGGGGTTGGCCTCGATTCCTCGTTCAGAGACCATGTACCCTAAGAACTTGCCGGACTCGACCCCGAAGGTGCACTTGGCAGGGTTGAGCTTCATCTGATAGTGTCGCAGGATAGAAAAGGCCTCTCTCAGGTCCGTCATATGACCGTTAGGAGAGCGGCTCTTGACCAGGAGGTCATCGACGTAAACCTCCATGTTTCTCCCGATTTGCTTTTTGAACATACGGTTAACCAACCGTTGATAAGTGGCCCCCGCGTTCTTGAGTCCAAACGGCATGGCAGTGTAACAATAGAGCCCGCGGTCTGTAATGAACGCCGTTTTTTCCTCATCGTCTGTGCTCATTCTGATCTGATTGTAACCCGAATAGGCGTCCATGAAGCTGAGGAGAGAGTGCCCAGCAGTTGAGTCCACAATGAGGTCAATGCGCGGTAGAGGGAAACTATCTTTAGGGCAGGCTTTGTTCAAATCGGTGAAATCCACGCACATGCGCCATTTCCCGCTGGTCTTCTTTACCAGTACTACGTTGGACAGCCATTCCGGGTAGTGAGCCTCTCGGATGAGGCCAGCGGTCAGGAGTCTGTCCACCTCTTCTGCAATGGCGGCGTACTTCTCAGCACAGAAGCTCCTTCTTTTTTGCCTAACTGCCCGGGCAGTCGGGTTGACACATAGTCGGTGTTCTATTACAGACCTATCGATCCCGGGCATATCTGCGTGTGTCCAGGCGAATACGTCTTTGTGCTCGATGAGGAGAGCCTTGAGTTCCGTATGTACTCCCGGGTCCATTCTGGTTCCAACTCGTACTGTCCGATCCGGGTTGTCGCCATCGACCGGAACCAATTCCAGAGGCTCGTTGGGTTCCGCTTGGCGCAGTGTCGCTTCGTCCCTGATCTCGTCGTCCCATACTGCTCGGGGAGGTGCCGGCGGAATCTCAACATGCTCGTCCTCCAGGGAGATCGTAGCCACGGAACTATCCTTGTGTTTCAATTCCCGGGCGTAGCATTCCCTGGAGGTTACCTGTTCTCCTCTGACTTCGCCCACTCCTCTGTCGGTCGGAAACTTCATCTTGAGGTAGTAGGTGGAAGTGACTGCCCTCAAGTTGTTTAGGGTCGGCCTCCCTAGGATGGCGTTGTAGGAGGAGGGAGCTTTCACGACCAGGAATTCAGTCATGATGGACGCGGTCTTGGGCGCGGAGCCCATCAAAACCGGGAGAGTTATTAGGCCCTCGGGGTGTACTGCCTCGCCTGTAAATCCTTTAAGGGGGGCTCGGATAGGCTGAAGTTGGCTGGGGTCGATCCCCATCTGCACGAAGGCCTCCCAGAACAAGATATCGGCCGAACTCCCGTTGTCAATCAGCATCCTTTTAACCGTGAAATTGGCCACCAATGCTGATATCACCAAGGCGTCATCGTGCGGAAAGGCGATCCCCTTCGCATCCTGCTCGTTGAACACTATCGATTCCCCTCTGGGACCCGGGTTGCCCTGTCTCGGTGCCTGCCCCAGTGAGTAGACTTCCCCATATCTGGCTCTCCGCGCGTGTGCCCTCTGAGAGGAGGACGTAGTCCCTCCTCGGGATGGTCCCCCGACAATGGTTCTGATTTCTCCTGCTGGGTGGCTGGACGCAGGTTCGCCTTGGTGTCTGCTTGATTCCCGTTCCCGACGAGGGGTCCTCGATCGAGTTCTGTCTCTTCCGTCGTTCATCCGTTCATCCCTCTGACTATTTTTCAAGGCCTAGCAGTCTTCAGTGTTGTGGCCCTTGGACTTGTGATATTCGCAATACATTTCCCCTCTTCTTCTTCTGATGGACTCTCGCCTTGTTTCTGCCCGACTCTGATCTTCCACCGCCAAGCTGGACTGAGGCCACGATGACAATCTGTGTTCCCGTGGGGGGTCCCTTCTCCTCGTCTCATCTGGGAACTTCCTACCTCCCCGATGCTTGCTGGAACCTTCCCCGGCACTGGTTGTCTTCCGATCGTGCTGTCGGAGCTCCCCGCGTCGCGGGGCTACTAGGGCTTCGAGCGTATCTTCGGCGTTGATGAATCCGTCAGCCTGATCCATGAACCCGTTCAAAGTGGTGGGAGTCTTGCGGGCTATCTCCGCCATGAAGGGGCTCCTGGGCCATATGCCGCCCAGGAGGGCCGCTAGGGTGATCTTTTCGTCCTGGTTGTCGGTGGTCATCCTTTCTTCGTTGAACCTGGACAGGTACCCTTTCAGGCTTTCCTTCTCTCCTTGCTTGACGGTCAATAGGTACGCCGCGGGGCGCCTTCGTTTCCTACTAGCCATGAACTGGGTGATGAAGAGTCGGGCTAACATCTCGAAGCTACTGACGGATCCCGGAGGAATGGTTCCGAACCATGTCCTAGCCATCCCCTTCAGTGTGAGAGGGAATGCTCGGCATGCTACCTCGCCGGGATAGCCATGTAGGCTGATATGGGCTATAAAAGCTTCTATGTGCTCCACAGGATCCTGAGACCCGTCATACAGTTCTACTTGCGGGATCTTGAATTTGGGCGGGAGAGGGACGGCCAGGACGTCCGCGCTGTAGGGTGTTCCTATGCTTCCCTGTGAGGAGAGATGCCCTGCTGCCGGGCTGATCAGTTTTGCCATTTCAGCGTACTTGTCTCCCAACTCCTTTAGCTCGGTGTGCATCCGGCGTCGTTCTCCTTCAGAGGCTTCGCTCTCCTCAGGGAGTCGGGAGCTCACATTCTCTCCCAAATTGGTTTCGCCACGGGCCGATGCCTCTTCGCGTGGTTGCCGAAGGGCTGCATTCTCCTCCTTCAACTTCCTCACCATTTCTTCCAACGCTTCCAGTCTTTCTTCCATCGACGGGTCTGTCCGCTGGTCGTGGCTGGTCGTTCGGGACAACAGTAGGGTAGACATGCAGAAAGTACGTTGATCAGAAACAATCGAATCCCACAGACGGTGCCACTGTTAAGGACGTATCCTACAGTCTTGTTCACCGTATCCCTTACGATAGAAACCTGCAAAGCAAGAACAAAGAGGGGTCGGGGTCGGGGACCGCTCCGACGATTAAGTTAGTGTAGGGGAGAAAATATATGATAGGGGGAGTAAGAGAATCTGTGAACGTACCGTCTTTCCGTCATTGGTTAGGTGCTATTTATAGGTGTCCCCCTGGGGAGTCTGGGTGGTGAGAGTGCCGGAAATCGGGACATCACCCGTCCGTCATCCTCGATAAGGAAACCTGGTCTGATTCGGTCGGTCTCATCGCATTAATTGAGTATCCCTCCAATTAATGCTCAATTAGACCCTTTTGGACAGGGGCATTGAATGCAGCTGTATCTTTTGTCGATTTAGTAATTAATGGCATGTGTTTGTAGCGTCTCTGCATTAAAAGGGAGGGGGGTCTGTAGACCGGCGGCTGTCTGCCGTTCATAAATGAGGGAGTGTCTTGATGGGAGATGGGTCCAGGAGATATATCGGTACGTGAGCCGCCGTTCTGTCCTTAGCGTGTTCTTGAGACCGATTTTGCCATCTCCTGCCCAGATCGGGGTAACCAGGGACTTGGCTCGTCCCTGGTTTCGGTCTTCCCAGTTGAATTCGGACGCTGCGTCGAGGCGGGTGCGGATAACGGGCCATGGGCCTGATAACCTTGTGGGCTCGGGCCCGGGCAAGGTTGACCCCCTTTCAATTGCTTTTAACTAAACCTTTGGATTTTACGTAGGATAATCCGGTTGGAACGGGATATAGTTTTGTGGCAGATGAGGAACTGTTAGTCAAAACCGATGAGGAGGCAGCAGCAGATTTAACGACATTGTTGGAGGAGATATTCAATACAAATGAGAGCCTCCAAAAGAGTCCTGTACACATTGTGGCAGAATCTTATGGTGGGAAATATGCAGTCACTCTTGCACTCTCAGCACTTAAGGCCATAGAAGCTGGGAAGTTGAAGCTTAAATTGGGAGGTTACACTTTTCAAACAATCTTTCTCCAACGAGCTATGTCAAGAATTATCTGTACATAGCCACAAACATGAGAGAGAGAGAGAGAGAGAGAGTCGTGTTATGATTATAAGGGTTGAAAGATTAACCAAATTAGTATCTAACAGTCTTAAGACTTTTGAATTAATGGTTAAGTCTTTAATAAATGGTATCCAAGTAGGAACCAGTACATCACAAGTTTAAGTCACTATGGGAACGACCTATAGGCTAGATTAAAATGCTTTGGTATGCTATGTATAAGCATAATGTTAAGTTAATGAATGCTGATAGATGAGTGAAAGTGAAACTGTGAAAAAGAAAATCGCTACAATCAAGTCAGTGTCTATAGAGTAGGCCACCGCAGACGTCAAATTCAAAAAGGGGATAGAATGTTACAATCTTGGAGGTTAAAATTTTAACCCAATTATATCCAACAATTTTAGAGTTTTTAGATCAATGGTTGAGTCTTTAACAGAGAAGCTGTCATTGTGCTCATTATATATATATATATATATATATATATATTTGCAAAAACTAAAGCGATTTGTTTTCCTATTCACTATAAGAAAATTATTTATTTGTGACTATTTAATTGCGACCAAATGACTATTTACAACCAATTTTAATTACAAATAATCATTTAGTCTCAATTAAATGGTCACAAAAGCATATTTCTCTTGCAGTGATTCTTTTTCTCTTCCATATGCAGGAGTGGCACTAGGAGATAGTTGGATCTCCCCAGAAGATTTCGTGGTAGAAACTTGTTGATTTCTCTAATTAAATTATGCAATAATTAGAAACTTTTATATGTATTTCATCTGCTAAGATTTAAGTCTTTTGGTAATGCAGTTTTCATGGGGTCCTCTTCTCAAAGATATCTCACGGTTTGATAACAACGGGCTGCAGAAATCAAATAGGTCCACTTTTAACTACATTAAATTAAACATCTTAGAGGATTTAAAATGTCAGTTTTCTGACAATCTCATTTGAAAAAACAGTCTGGCTCTGAAGATTAAGCAGCAAATTGAGCAAGGTCAATTTGTTGATGCAACCAATTCATGGATGCAACTTGAAACAGTGGTTAGATCCAACAGCAATAATGTGGTATAGAATATATTTAGCCCTATATATTGACTGAATTCTCGTATCTAAAACTCAATTATAGCACAATATTAATATGATGCGTGGATTTTCAGGACTTCTACAATTTTCTGTTGGATTTTGGATCAGATGCGACGACAGAAATAGATTTCTCAAAAGGGATCACAGTAAAAAGATATTCAACATATTTGAGTTCCTTAAGGTCTTCTACTGGTCATGGTCATTCTCAAAAGGGATCACAGTAAAAAGATATTCAACATATTTGAGTTCCTTAAGGTCTTCTACTGGTCATGGTCATGTAGGTGATTTGGGGAGTTTGATGAATGGTGCCATTAAAAAGAAACTCAAGATCATTCCGGAAAATGTGAAGTGAGTTCCTTAAGGTCTTCTTTCTGAAACTGTATGTATATATATATATATATATATATATGATCCTTGAAACAAGTGTGACTGTGTGAGGGTCGAGTACGTTTCCTTTACAGGTGGGAAGGGCAGTCAAAAACTGTTTTCACAAAGCTTGTGGGAGATTTTATGAAACCAAGGATCAGTGAGGTAAGGAGAATTCCATTTTTTTTTTTTCCCTTCATAGATTCACTAAGAAAAGTAATTAAAAGTTAATTTATTTTATCAGATTTATATTTTCTTTAAAAGATCTTTTAAGTGACCAATTCCTTGTTATATATTTTACAGGTTGGTGAGCTCCTTGCTAAAGGAGTGAATGTGACTGTTTACAATGGGCAAGTAAGATTAATCGTTAGTACTTGTATTTTTTCAAGGATGGTACTGTTGAGTACTTGATGCGAAATATCGTTGACTGTTTATCAAATTCAACGTAATTTGGTTAATTTGTCATTGGGTCATATTTGAATATAAGTGAAATGAGATGGAATAAAATGAGCTGATTTTATATTAAAGTTAAAAGTAGAATATAATATTGTTAGAATATTATTTTTTAATATTATTATCTCTTAAAATTTTAAAAAAAATAAATTATTTATCATATTTTATATAAAAATTTAAAAAAATTATAATAATAAAATGAGATGAAATCAAACTGTAATTTCTGTATCTAAACCTGACCTTAAAATAATTTTCATCAATATTGGTAGGAATATTCATATTAATTACCTAGTACTCATCGTAACCTTGACCATATATATATATATAGGCCAGGGCTGATCATGACATATATAGTTAAATTTAATTGGCTGCTCGTTAATTGCAGCTTGATCTTATATGTGCAACCATGGGGACAGAAGCCTGGATTGAAAAACTCCAGTACTCTCTAATCTCTTTCTAATCCATCTTGAAAAATGGTGTTTGTGTTCTCTCTCTCTACATATATATAATATACGTGTATGATTAGGTGGGAAGGGCTACGTAATTTCTCGAGCACGGTTAGAACCCCTCTCAACCGTGGAAATAATACAAGAACAGAGGGTTTCTTCAAGTCATACAAAAACTTACATTTCTATTGGATTCTTGGGGCAGGCCACTTTGTAAGTCAAAAGCAATAACGTCATACCCCATGATCATTAATACCATGAAATTAGCTCATTCATAATATTTACCATTTTCAGTTATTTTAGTACTCCTAGTACTTCACAGAAATATGGATCGGTCTTCGAACGACGAGCACTGTTACTGCCAGTACGTACTTGCACACGTGATCGATATGTACTTCACGTTTACCGGATAATGAAAGTAATGTACGTGCGTGCATGCTAGCATGGGGCCACCACTTAAAAATTTGAATAATGATAATTTTACATTAATAATGATATAATCATTTATTAAAATAAGGATATTTATGTAAATTAAAATTATTTTTATAAGTTATTTTATAAAAATATCTCTCATAAAAAAAAATTGTATATATATCACTACTCATTTTACATCTCTTTTATTATTGTTTTACTATTATTTTTTATTTTTTTTATTTTTTTTTTTATTTTTTTTTACTTAATGATTAAGAAAAAGACTATTAATAAAATTATCTATTTTTTATTTTTTTTTCTTAATAATTAAAAATGTTAAAAAATATTTTTAAAAAATATAAAAAATTTAAATACATTATAAATGGTAAACTAGTGATAAATTGATAGTAATCCTATCACTACTCTTAAAATTTTGCCAAATATAATTGTTGCACTCGTCTCTTTCACATGCTTCATTTAAAGGAAATGATCTGATCAGATCAGGAATTGATCCTGATCCCTCTTTTGGTCAAGAAAGACAAGAAAAGGAAAAACACCTCCTTTCAAGAGCTGCATGCTTTTGGAGCTAATCAACCCTATATCTGCTTGCATGCATGGGTGCTGACATGCATAATATTGAGTAATAATCATGACCTTTGAGAGAGAGAGAGAGAGAGAGAGAGAGTTGCAAATAGCCTGATGATCAGTAATAATTAAGAATTTGATCAGATTGTTATTTAATTTGCTTGCGTGATGAGTTATAATATTTAAGGAAATGCTTATTCTGATATTTGCATGCATGCATACAGGTACCTAGTGATCAGCCCTTTGTTGCATTAAACATGGCCGGTGCCATCACGCAGTCCCCAGCAGCTTCTTCGTAGAAATTCAGGAAAAATGCCATTTCCAACTGTAAGATTAGCCAACCAGACGCAGAGTCAACGTCAAGCAAACCATATACTATATTGATTTGTTTGATCATCCGGCAGTTCATGTATTTGGTTTAAGTTCATGTATTTCCTATATATCTTGTCTTATAAAGATCTTTGTTTATTTCAAAAGCTTAAACTAGTATAAATATTTAAGAAGGGAGTTTCATAATATAATTTGTATTTAACACTTCTTGCTCTTGCGCGTATAAGTCCAACATATTTATTTCAAATGACAGGATGAAGTGTGGTTCATGTGTTGTAATAATTACCGCTGTAAATAAATAATGCTACTCGATTGGCTCAATTACTACTCGATTGGTTCATAAGTCCAACTCATGTCACTCTATTCGATTATAAATAGGTTGTCCGCAAAACAAAAAATTGGATTCGATTATTTAAATTAGACAAAGTACGTACTTGTATAAAATTCGCCCGACTCAATTAAATTTTATAAGGATGTTCGTATAAAGTTAAGCTTGACTCTGTTGTCAGCTCGCTGATCATATATTAACACATATATTGACGCCAGACAGAGTAGTGATTATTCTGTAGGCTAGTTTCAACAGATGATTCACAAGGAAGAACACAAGAAAATCGCCCAAAACACAGAGAATCCATCTTTGAGATTCAACTGAATATTATGGAAATTAAGTAATGTCAAAAATCAGTTCACAAGCCAGACTGTATAGCCAAAAATCGTCTGAATCTGAATTTTACCAAAAATGGCAAAATCCCGAAAATCACATCAAATTGAAATTCAAAATAAAAATAAGCAATCTGAGAAAAATTCGGCCCAAATCGGATTTAAAATCACTTTCTAACTGACAAACGAAATATTATCAAAAATAGTAAAAAATAACTAAATTAATGATTCGGAAGGAAAAATAGCGGAATTTGAGGTCGAAAAAAAGTCACATAGAGCCATGCTCAATGTGGACAGCGTGCACGTCAAAAATAGCTTTTCGAATTGGGGTTTTATGCGCGATTCTGACACCCGTAGCCAAAGCTATGGCCAAAAGACTGAAACGCACCAAAACTCCCCTAATTAGAAAGAGATAACGATCACTTTCGGCCTTTACGCTAATCTGCCATTTCATTGTATCTCAGCGCCATCAACATGCAATCAGATAACTCAGCATCATCTATCTCGAATCCCCCTGCATCATTAATATTGTTACGCATTCTCTTGCTAAACGCAGAGAACTCAATACAGCAAGATTAAATCACCGAAACCAAACTTGACAAGAAATGAGAAAGAAAGCAAAAATATAAAGATTAAAAGGAAAGAAAAAATAGAAAGAACAAGTTAAATGCAATATATTTACGTAGTTCAACCCTAATGATCTACTTCCATGACAGGAATAGCAGCTAGGAAATTTTTTTTGGTGGCAGAGTAAATCTTGAATCCTTGAAATCTTGATCAACAACACAAGTTTCACCTTCTCGAATAAAACCCTAACCCTAGGGTTTGAGAAACCCTTCAAATCGCACCCCTCTGTTTCTCTCTTCTCTCTCTCTGACTCAAAACCAAATGTAAAATGAATTAATTCGTACAATAATCCAGAGTAAAGAAAGCCTTATATAATACAATGCATAAAGTCTATAATACCTTTCATGCTTCAGTCTTATTACATCCAGATATGCACGTGTCTTCATTTGAGTTAAAGCTTGACATTTAATCCCACAAATCTCTATCTTGGCAAGTTTTCATCCCTTACTTAGGTCTTCATCTCCATATGTTGTTCCTGCACTGTTCTCCCTAATGGGTACTAGCAATTTTCTAGGTTAATCAAATTTAAACAATGTTCAAATTTGATTGTAGGTAAGGCTTTGGTCATCATGTCAGATGGGTTATCCTCTATATGATTTTTTCAACTCCTATCCCCCTGATGCAATGATGTTCCTAACAAAATGCAATCTTACATCTATATACTTTGATCTCTCCTGAAAATCTTGATTTCTAGCAAGTTGAATGGCACTTTGATTATCACAGAGAACAGTGACATTCCCATCATACATACCTAACTTATGAGATAATCCTTTTAACCATATAGCCTCTTTGAAAGCCTCAGTCATTGTTATGTATTCAGCCTCAATGGTAGCCAAAGCTACCACTAACTGAAGGTTTGCTTTCCAGCTAATAGCCCCACCTAAAAATGTAAACACTATACCAGAAAGTGACTTCCTAGTATCCACACTTCGAGCATAATCCGAATCTATAAACTCATTTAACCCTACTCCTGCATGGACATTTTTCCCAAACTTTAACCCCAAACATTTAAGGTAGACAGATATCGAAAAATGTAATTTCAAAGCATACCAATGAGGTTTTCCTGGTTTACCCATAAACCGGCTCACTAGACTAACTGCATATGTTAAATCTGGTCTAGAACAAACCATGGCATACATAAGGCTTTCAACCATACTAGCATAAGGAATTTTATTCTGAATTTTATTTCATCATCTGTCTCAGGTGCTCGATTAATTAACAGCTTAGTATGCTGTCCAACAGGTGTAGTGACAGATTTTATTAGATTCATTCCAAATCTATTTAGAACTTTGGAGATATAAGATTTTTGAGATAAGTAGAGAAATATTTTATTCCTTTCTCTATTTATTTCCATCCCCATAATTTTTTTAGCATGACCTAATTCTTTCATCTCAAATTCAATTTTTAACATACACTTAACTTGATTAAGGTGAATACTATCCCTACAAGCTACTAACATGTCATCTACATATAAAAGCAAGTATATAGGATTATCATCACAATGCTTGAAGTAAACACAGCAATCAAAGTTACTTTTACAGAAATCATTTTGAATCACGTAAGCATCAAACATTTTATAGCATTGTCTTGGTGATTGTTTTAAACCAGACAATAATTTCTTTAACAAGCAAATGATTTTTATTGATTTCTGTATAAAAACCCTCGGCTGGTTGCTAATGGTTTTTTGAAGTTGTCCATGCAAAAATGTTGTTTTAACATCCAATTGTTCTTGTAAGTCATTAGAAGCTACAAAAGAAAGAAAAAGTTTTATGAAGCTATGTCTTACTACAGGAGAGAATATTTCATTATAATCTATTCTCTCCCTTTGTGTAAAACCTTTTGCAACTAACCTAGTTTTGTACCTAAGTAGTTCTACATCAGGGATCCTCTCCTTCCTTTTAAAAATCTATTTTGATCCTACTAATTTCTGGTTCTATGTCCTAGGCACCATTTCCCATATTTTAATCTTATTTAAGGACTTTATTTCTTCTTACATAGCAAGAATCAATTTCTCAACTTCTTTACTATCCATGGCCTCTTTAAAAGTCCTAGGTTCCAATTCAACTTCTGTTTCAACAACAGACAAGGCAAAAGCTATTAATTCAGCTTGCCCAAATCTTTGGGGAGTTCTTATAACCCTCATCTCCCTATCTCTAGCAAGAAAATAGGTGTTATTATTTCCTAAAGTTTTTGTTTCTGAGCTTGAACTCTCAGGTTATCCAAAATTATTTCCTGATTGCAATGTGAGGTTGATTGTTGCTCCACCTCAAACTGTATATCAATAGAGGCATGTGACTTTACAGATTCGGGGAGTGTATCAAGTTTTCATACTATTTGTGATTCATTAAAAATAACATCTCTACTGATTACGCATTTTTGTTTACCATGTTCTATAAACCCATAACTTATAGCCTTTTACCTTTTCTCGATATCCCACAAAGATGCACTTGAGTGCCCTTGGTTCTGATTTATCAGTTTTATAATAAGTATAAGCCACACAACCAAAAACTTTTAAATGTTGATATTCAGAAGATTTTTCTTACCACAGTTCTTGGAAGATTTTAAAACCTAATGCTGAGGAAGGAAATCTATTTATGAGATGTACAGCAATGGCTACTGCTTCTGCCTAAAAGGTCTTAGGCAATCCAGATGTTGCCAACATGCACCTCACCCTCTTAAAGATGATTATATTCATCCTTTCAGACAATTCATTCTTTTGAGGAGTCTCCCTAACAATTCTATGCCTTGCTAGCCCTTCAGTTTTATAGAAATCAGTAAAGTCAGTAGACAAATACTCTAGCCCATTGTTAGTTCTTAATCTTTTGACCTTTTTGCCCACTTGTGTTTCAACTAGTGTTTTTCATTCCTTAAATTTTTCAAAAGTGTCACTTTTGTGCTTAAGGACATAAACCTACACTTTTCTAGAATAATCATCTATTATGGACAGAAAGTATCTTGCTCCACCATGAGAATGAATCTTACTTGGACCCCACAATTCTGAGTGTATGCAGTATAGAGTTTGTTTAGTTTGATGAATGGTCTTTTTAAAGCTAACTCTAGTGGATTTACCTAAGACACAGTTCTCACAGAATGGCAAATCCCCAAGCTTTTTATCTACTAATAGACCCTATTTTCCAGTTCTCTAAGGCCCTATTGACTAACATGTCCTAGCCTTCTATGCCATAGAAGGACTTGGTTTTCAATTCTGTGACTGACAGATGATGCCTCACCTATCACTGTTTTTCCCATTAGAGTATATGACTCATTCTTTAACATTCTTTTCATTACTACAAGTGACCCTTTATAGACTTTTAGGGTTCCATTTTCTAATTTAAAAGTGTATCCTAATTGGTCTAGAATTTCGAGAGAAATTAGGTTTCTCTTTAATTCAAGTATATATTTGACATCCTTTAATATCCTCTCAGACCCATCATGCATGATTAACCTCAAAGTTCCAATCCCCTAGATTTTACAGGATTTATTGTTACCTAAAATAACATGACCTACACAAGTAAAAGTCTCAAACCAAGTTTTCAGTGAACACATGTGAAAAGAACACCCTGAGTCTAATATCCACTTATTTTCTAAATCTATCTCAAAAAAATTTGGTATTTCACCACTATCATAGCCATCTAACACTATTGCTACCTTTCCTTCTTCTTTGGTGTGATTGTTCAATTTTTGTTTTCTTTCAGGGCAATCCTTCTTAAAATGCCTTTATGATAGGCAAAACATTTTAATTGCTTGCCTTTGAACTTTGACCTAGACCTATTGGTCTTCCATTTCTGATCCTTTTTTCTCATACCTACCCCTCACACTTAAACCCTCACCAATCTTTGATTTTACCTCAGATCTATTGTGAAGTACCCGTGTGTACAAGACAAACTGCGCTTCCTCTAATTTAAGACTCTCTCTACCATACATTATTGTTTCTTTAAGATTATTGTAGGTTGAGTCAAGGAAACTTAATAGAGAAGTGCTTGATCTTAATCTTCTATAATAATATCTATATTAGAAAGATCTACAAGTTTTTTATTGAACTCATCAAGATGTTCGTCAATGGTCATACTTGAGGTCATCTTAAATGTGTAGCGTCTGGTCTTTTTGTGGAGTTTGTTGACTAAGGATTTTGTCATGTACAAGTTTTCCAACTTTAACCAAACCCCTCTTGCCATCTCCTCATTAGCCACCTCTTTCAGTACTTTTTCACCGAGAGATAGTATGATAGCACTATGTGCTTTCTATAAGATTTTAGGTTTCACCTTCTCGGAGGATGACAAGGATGGTTTCTCCTTCGAGGAGAAGGAAACCACCTTCGTATCTCCAATAAGGGTGTTCTAAGTCCTTGTTGAACTAAGAGTGCTTGCATCTTTATTCTTCAAATGACGAAGTCATTTTTGCCAAGGAACTTCTCAATGTCAAACTTGGTAGTCCCCATCGCAAGTTAGCTCTTGATACCACTTGTTACGCGTTCTCTTGCCAAACACAGATAACTCAACATAGCAAGATTAAATCACCAAAACTAAACTTGACAAGAAATGAGAAATAAAACAAAAATATAAAGATCAAAGGAAAGAAAAAATAACAAGAACAACACAAGATATTTACGTTGTTCGACCCTAATGATCTATGTCCACGACAGGAACAGCAGCTAGGAGATATTTCTTTGATGGAAAAGCAAATTACAAGCTTGAATCCTTGAGATCTTGAGCAACAACACAAGTTTCACCTTCTCAGATGAAACCCTGACCCTAGGGTTTGCGAAACCCTTCGAATTGCACCCCTTTTTCTCTCTTCTCTCTCTCAGACTCAAAACCAAATGTAAAGTGAATTTATCCATACAGTAGTCCAGAGTAAAGAAAGCCTTATATAATACAATGCATAAAGTCTATAATACCCTTCATGCTTCAATCTTATTGCATAAGTTGTTGACCTGATATGCACATGTCTTCATCTGAGTTAAAGCTTGACATTTAATCCAACAAATATATAAATATAAATCATATACATTATATATATATATATATATAAAGTTCATTATATAGTATATATAATATATAGTAATTATATGATGAACATATATGTATATATAATATGATTCATTAATTATAATAACGAGTATCATTGTATGTGTACTTATAAATAACTGATATCTTATGCTAGTATAAATTATTAGGATTCCTCTTTCAATATTTATTTATATACGTACATAACCAAAGCTAAAGCTCATAAATATAGATCAGAGGTGTAAATAAATATAGATAAGAGGTGTAAAGGACAGATGTGCCATATTAGAAATAAGAATTACCATGTTCGCGCTATTCACAACTACCTTTAGTACTAGGCCCATTGCCCAAATGCAACGAAGAGAAATGTTAAATCTCTCTAAAATTTCTTTCTAAAATTTCTCTCGATACAAAAAATATTTTTTCTTATTTAATGATTAAGGAATTTTTTTTAATGATATTATGAATTTTTTATTATAACAATTGAAGACTATTAAAAAATGAATGAAAAACGTTCAATAAAATGTAAAAAAAAAATTGCACTGCATCGAAAGGTTTCAGGACTTGAGATTCGGGTGAATTAACACTCACTACAATCGCCGCAAATACTAGCCAAAATCACTGCAAAATATAGCTTGTAGCGATTCACGGGCGTTGGCTGTTCGACGCTATCAAAAAGCTAATTAAAACTTGATGCAGTGAAAATGTAAAATTGCCGCTAATTATAGATTATTCCCAATGAAAATATTCATTGTAATTAGTGCAAGAAGGCGCTACAAATAGGTTCTACAAAATCACACTAAACGCTAGGAGTAATATTTAGCGGCAATTTGTTGGCGCTGGAAAAACCTCTAAATTCACCATAAATAAGTGCATTGCATATGTCCCCGATTCCAAGTTGCGGTGTTTCATATCGCCGCATAAATTTAGTGGCAAAACCTTATCGCCACAAACAACCCTTGTAGGCACTGAACAATTCCTTTTGTAGCGATTACATGACGTCGGAATTATTACTTGCAATGAAAACTCTCCGCTGGAAAAGCTCAAGTGTACTTAGGCAAAATGTTTCCCGGCACTTTAGAAGTTTCTTGAAAAACTAGGTACCAATTTTTGGTTTCGCTACAAATGTTGTCGCTAGTTTTTTATCTACCCAATACCTACAAAATCGGTTGTTTTTTTGGGGGGTTTCCTATACCTATATTTGTAACTACCCAACAACATTTTTGAATATCCACAAATAATATTTTTAAATGTTTGGTTAAACCAAAAATACCAATCATCCTATACAAATAACTTTAATTTTAAATATTTGCAACGATATACTCTGGACTCTATAGAGTATATTGTTGCAAATATTTGATTTGAGACTTGAAAAAATTTAAAAATCTTTTGACTCACGAGTCATTCTTCTTGTGCTAGTTATAACTATTTCTCTCTCCATCTACTTTCTTTTTGTCTCAAGTTCAAACTTCTATGTAAATCCCTATCTCTGTTGGAATTGATTTACCTATGCGCTCTACTTTCAAGGTAATTGAGAGGAAGCCCCCAAAATGAGCTATAAAAGGTTGTTTTCATATTGGCCAAGTTGTAACTTTTTTTTTTTTATTCTCTTTAAAGAAATATTTTCTCATAGTTTTGATTGCTTTCCATATGTACTTTAAGAATGTGAATGCGATTTGCATCTGTCTACAATTGTATTTGAAGTGATTGAGAAAATTGTGACTAGGGATGATTTCTTTTCTTGGATAATTTGTGTTATCAAGAAAGTTGTGAACAAAATAAAAATTGTTACAAGTGCAGACAGATGCAAATCGCAATGTACTAAGAGCTCAAATGTCCTTTGTACTGGTTTGAATGTAAACGTACAAAAAGCTTGACTGCAATTTTAAGTGTAGCAATATATGAGAGTTCATCCATATCACATTGATATAGTTTTGACAAGAATCGAATTCTGCCATGGATTTGGAGTGAAATCTTTGTGAATGAGCAAAATGAATCTTCAAGAAACAAAACTAGGGTTCGGGAGATTGATTTCCTTTTATTGATTTCATTGAACTGATTTTAAAAATATTCAAAAAATTGAAGAAGTATTTATAGTTCCTGCTTATTACAAGTAAGAAAGGGTACATTTGTAAATGTACATACAAGACGACTTATTACAATAAACAAAATGTACATACAAGACTTATATTTCTAATAGTCCCCTTCAAGATGAAGTGTAAATATTGAGGACACCCATCTTGCCAAGTAAAAACTGAAATTGGTGAGATCCAAGTGGTTTGGTAAAAATGTCACTGAGTTGAGAATGAGAGGCAACCTGAAAAGTTTTGATCATGTTAGATTGCAGCTTTTCTCTCACAATATAACAATCAATCTCGATATGTTTCGTTCTTTCATGAAACACAGGATCGGCAGCATTATGAAGAGTTATTTTACTGTTACTAAAAAGTAGAGATGGCTTTGAATGATGAATCTGAAAATCTTTCAACAATATAATCAACCAAGATAGCTCACAAGTAGTGGAAGTCATAGACCGATATTAAGCTTCAGCTGAAGATTTGGACACTATTTGTTGCTTTTTAGACTTCCAGGAAATTAGAATATCCAAAAAAGACACAAAAGCATGTAATAGATCTTCTAGTATCCACACACCCAGTCCAATCTGAATCACAAAATGCTTTTAGATGAAAATCAAACTTACAAGGAAAAATAATCCTTGTCCAGGTGCACCTTTCAAGTATCTTAATACTCAATGCAATGCAATCAAATGTGAGTGCCTTGTCTTGTCCATAAATTGGCTCAAAACTTGCACAGAAAATGAAATATTTGGGTGGGAAACAGTCACGTAAATCAACCTTCCAATTAACCTTCTATATGTAAAAGAATCTTCTAAAAGATCACCATCTAAGCTTGAAAACTTGGCATTTTGTTGCATGGAAAATGCCACTGGTTTGGCAATCAAGAAGCCTGAGTCTTGTAATATGTCTAAAACATATTTCCTTTGGCATAAGGTAAATCCTTTGGAAGACCTAGCAACTTCCATTTCAAGGAAATACTTTAAAATGCCCAAATCTTTAATTTTAAATTTATTGTCCAAAAATATTTTCAATGCTGAAATAGAGTTCAAATCATTGCTAGCTAGAATGATATCATCAACATAAACTAGCAATGCAATAAAAGAACCATTTTCTAACTTGACAAATAATGAAGGATCAGATTTGGCTTGCTAAAAACCAAACTCAATAATGGCTGTGGACAGCTCGAAAAACCATTGTCTGGAAGCTTTTCGTAGCCCATAAAGAGACTTTTGTAGCTTACAAACTTTAGAGTCTCCTTGCTTTGCATATCCAAGTGGAACGGTCATGTAGACTTCTTCATTCAAGTCTCTATGTAAAAAAGCATTATTTACATCCAATTGATGTAAATGCCAATTTTTGGCAACTGTTATGGCCAACAAATACCTCGTTGTGGTCATTTTAACAACTGGAAAAAGTCTCCTGAATGTCAATACCTTTAATTTGGTTGTACCTCTTTGCAACAAAACAAGTTTTGCACCTTTCAATAGTACCATCAACCTTGTATTTGACCTGGTAAATCCACTTGCATGCTATTGGTTTCTTTTCTATAGGTAAAGTAGTGAGAGTCCATGTTTCATTTGCCTCAAGGGCTTTAATTTCAGCATTCATTACCTCTTGCCATTCAGGAATTTGAATAGCTTGGGAGAAAGTGTAAGATTCAGAACTAGATGAAATGGTGAGGGCAAAATGTTTATAAGAAGTAGAAAGCTTATCATAAGAAAGGACATCAGAAAGTGGAAATTTAATACCTGTAGACTTGTCTTTCAAGAAATCAGATTGAGATGAAGAATGAGAGGCCAGCTTGCAATGAAAATCCTGCAAATATCTTGGTGGTTTTCTTGTTCTTGCATATTGTCTAATGGGAGTAACAGAATCTGTAGAAGTTGAAGCAGGTGTAGAAGAAGAGGTGGCAGAAATCTGTAGGAGGTAAGTCTCTAGAAATGATTGTTGAATCTTGTGGTGAGTGTGTAAGAGAACAAAATGGTGAATCTGGAATATTAGTGGCAGATTTGGGAAACACAAATGAAGGATCAGATTTATAGAAGGAGAAAGGGAAGAAAAAAATGAAAAATATGTTTACGAAACACTACATCACGAGATATGAAAGTTTTTTGTATTTCAAGATCATATAATTTGTATCCTTTCACAATAAAAGGATAACCAATGAGAATACATTTTCTTACTCTTGGATCGAATTTTAATCTCTCACGAGTTAAGATAGATGCAAAGGAAAGGCAACCAAAAACTTTGAGATGATTATAAGAATGAGGTTTAAAATACAAAACCTCATAAGGAGATTTTTGTGACAGGAAGTGGAGTGGGAGTAAGGTTGATTAAATGTACAGTAGTGAGAACACAATGCTCCCAAAAATTTAATGGCAAAGAAGCTTGAAATCTTAGGGAACGAGCAACATTAAGTAAATGTTGATGTTACCTTTCAACTACTCCATCTTGTTGTAGTTTTTCAACACAACTTTTCTAATATATTACACCTTGAAAGGAGAAAAATTCGGGCACATGAAATTCAATTCCATTGTCAATTATAATTTTCTTAATTTGAGAATTGAACTGAGTTTGGACTAATTTGAAAAAGGGTTGTAAATAAGGTTTGGTTTGAGACTTGGGTTGTAGAATACCCAAGTAGT
Source organism: Platycarya longipes (assembly GCA_036559045.1). Lineage (NCBI taxonomy): Eukaryota > Viridiplantae > Streptophyta > Magnoliopsida > Fagales > Juglandaceae > Platycarya > Platycarya longipes. Next base: position 23,935,436 of record CM071802.1, on the reverse strand, counting down.
CTTGGAATAATCATCTACAATCATGAGAAAGAGTTTAGAACCATCTAAAGAAGGAACAGACACAAGTCACAATGAATAAGCTCAAAGTTAAAAGTTGAAACAGATTCACTAATAGGAAAATGAAAGCATTTTTGTTTAGCTACTGGATAGATCGTACAAATACAAGAATTTATAGATTTTGGTACATGTAAATCTGACAGACAATTACCAAGAGATTTCAATTTGGAGAGTGGAATGTGAACTAACCTATAATAACACAAATTAAAATAGTGACTTATTGGAGTGGATGAAACAGAACAACCAACCAAAGGTTTTTGCTGTAATTGATAAAATCTCACCTTCCCCTCAACCATCTCAATAGTTTTTCACGTAAACAGGTCCTGAATGGAACAAAATTTAGTAACAAAAACAAAACAACATGAGAAATCACGAGTTAATTTGCTGGCAAAAACTAAATTGTAAGAAAAGGAGGGACACAAAGAACATTATACAAAGTTAGATTATTTAGTGAATGGACAGTACCTATATGTGTTGCTGGAACTAATTAACCATTCGGTAGTTTAACAAGAGAGGAAACTTTAGAAGTTATGGATAGGGGTGTAAAACAAATCGAAAAACCGGTACAAACTGGCCCAAACTGGACCAGTTAGACCGGTTTTGAATTAATCCGGTTTGGGACCGGTTTCTAGAAATACAAAACCGGTAAGTATCGATCCGGTTCTGGTTTCGAGCAATTTTGGACCCGACTGGTCGTATTACATATATATTTAAAATTAATTTTTTAAAATATTATATATGATATGTTTTTATATTTATATAATTTTTATATATAATAATATAAATTATAATTATGTATAAATAATGTTATAATATTTATAAAATAAAATTTTAATTTAAACATGAAAATTTAATTAATCATATGTTTTAAATATATTTATAACAGTTTTTTAAACCAGATTTTTATTACAGTTTTTTTATATATAACAGTTTTTATTTTATAACGGTTTTTTTATTGCAGATTTTTTTAATAAAACAGATTTTTATAATAAACTACACTTTTTTTAGTAAAACAGATTTTAAACCAATTTTTTTTTTTCAAAAAATAGATTTTATTTTTAGAAATTTGCCATTAATTATAACCGAAAAACCGGACCGTAACAGGTAAAACTGGTTCTACCTGTTTTGAGGGATAATCGGGGCGTAATCGATTTTGCATTTTATAAAACTGGTGGTACCGGTTCAATTCTATATTTTAACCAAAATCGAACCGAACGAAATGGATTACACCCATAATTATGGAAGAAAAATAAGTGATGGAGTTGACCATATGGTCTATAGCTCCAATATCCACAATCCAAGGAATGATATTACCTACAAACTTATCAATATGAGGTAAGGGAGGAGTTGGCAAAAGAGTAGAGGTAGCTTGGTTCATAGATGATGGATTGGATTGTGGTTTGAGCATGATAAGTAACTGATGGTATTGATCTTGAGACAGATGAAACTTTGAAACCTCATCACTTGATTTACCCATAGGAGAAGAAGAAGTCTGATTTGCTAAAGAAATAATTCCTCTTTTGGACTTAAAACTAGGAGGAAATCCGTGAATTCTATAGCATTTCTCAGAATTGTGACTTGTGTATACACAATGACTACACACAGGTCTGTCCTTGCGAAAATTGGTTTGCTTAGAAGCAGAATTACCAATTTTCGTAGGCTTTGCTGTCAAAGCAGCAACTGATTCAAGGCTAGGTACAAATGTATCTAAGGTAATCTCCCTTTGTTTCTCATTTTGCAGAACCAAAGAGATCACTTTATTCATAGAAGGAAAATGATCTATTAAGAGGATCTAACTCCTAATATTATTAAAGGAGTCAGTCAATCCCATGAGAAATTGCATAACATACTCTTCTTCCTGAAGTTCCTCAAAAAATTTATGAGTTTCTAAAGAACATTGTGGAAAATCTTGCCTATATTTGGCTAATTCATCTCAAAAGACTTTAAATCTGTATAATAGTCACTAACATATTTTTGGTCTTGCTTCAATGAACTAATAGCCTTGCGTAATTGATAAATTCGAGGACAATTACCTTTTGAAAGTCGGTCCTTTAAATCTTTCCACATGTCAGAAGCATTGTCGATGTGTAATATACTTGATCCAATATTTTTGGGCACAAAGTTGAGAATCCACGAGACAACCATGTCGTTGCACCAAATCCATGGAAGATACAAAGGATCATCTTCTTTAATCAATTTCTTGAGAACTCCAGTGATGAAACCACTCTTATTCTCCGCACTGATGGCCTTGGACATAGATCTTGACCATGAGTGATAGTTATAACCGGTCAATCGATTGATGACGAGCTTGACGCCAAGATTTTTACCATGGTGTAAGAAATAAGGATGAGAAGGATTATTGAGGGAGATATTTTGAGGGAAAAAAACAACATTAGAAGCCATGGCAAGACTCTAGAGCAACGATTATGCTTTGATACCATGACAAGAATCGAATTCTGCCATGGATTTGGAGTGAAATTCTGTGAATGAGCAAAATGAATATTTGAGAAACAGAGCTAGGGTTCGGGAGATTGATTTCCTCTTTTTGTATTTCACTGAACTGAATTTTAAAATATACAAAAATTTGAAGCAGTATTTATAGTTACTACTTATTACAAGTAAGAAAGGGTACATTTGTAAATGTACATACAAGACGACTTATTACAAGAAACAAAATGTACATACAAGACTTATATTTCTATTAGTTTCAATTACAAGAACTAAAATTTGTTTAGAGTAACAATGTACTAAGAGGTTAAATGCAACTTTGATTTCCATTTTAATGTATTTGATAAATAGATTATATTTCTTCAAAAATTGTTAAACTTATATTCTTACAATTTTCTTCTTTTAGTTTGTAATGGCTGTTTTGTCTAGTTGTTGACATGTCAACCCTTACAATTTTCTTCTTTTAGTTTGTACTGTCTATTAATTGCTAACATGTCAATACTTGGATTGTGAGCATATCATCTCCGAGCTAACAAGAAGATCAAATTTGATAGAACTTTGGCAAGAACATGCGTTATGTTCTAGCCATAATTATTGCAGGAAAGGTATGACAATGGAGGCCTAAGAGCATTAGCATTGGATTGGCTAAAAGTTTTTTTGAAAAAGTATAAATTTGCACATTTGAAGAAAACTTTGAATTTACTATTCACTTTTGATGAGTAAAAGTACTTTTATTTTCTTTTTCCACTTTTTTCTCCCAACTTTGGATCAAATATGACAAAATTTTTTTGATATATGTGCAAATTTGTACTTTTTGAACAAAAAACATTTAGCCAATCCCATGCTAATGCTTTAAATAGACCATGAAAAATGGATGAACATATCCATTTTAGCTCTATTAGGTGCCTAGCGTGGTTGGGAATGTTCAAGTACATGTAGATATAGGTATGCTCATCGACCCGACCCAACCCACAAACAAGGATTTCCAACCCGACTCGATAAAATGCAACTTCCAATAACCCGATTAGCAAGCTAATCCGATTCAGTTAAACAGGTATTCTGACCCCTTCTCTCTCTCTTCTTTTTTTTCCTCATTTTGTTTTTCCTTTTCTTTTGGGGAAGTTCTACACAACCTCCACACACCACTATTTTTTAATTTTTTTAATATTTTTATTTTGAATTTCTTCTTTTTAAATTAATTTATTTTTTTATTTATTATCCATATATCAAATATTTAATAAAAAATAAAATAAAATAAAATAAAAAGTGTGGTGTGTGGAGGTTGTGTGAATAGTAAGAGGTTGTGAAGATTTTTTCTTTCTTTTGTACCAAACATGTGACGCCCCTAAATTTTCCTTAAAATAAACACGGGAATCGAGGCGTCAGGATGATGACAACACGGGTCACACGTCCCAACGAGAAGTGCCAAACGTGTGTGCACACGTGACATACATAAAATATAAGTCGCAGCGGATAAATAAATCATTATCTAAGTACCAGAATTTCTAGAAATATTTTACAAACCGTATTAATATAAATTCTCCAACAAGAGATTTAATACAGTCATCTGAAATACAAATTAAATAAATACATATTTATAAAAATGGGGGGAAATAAATTTCCCGAGATAACAATTAATAATAATAACACATCAACGGCGAAGCCGTCTCCTCAGGCTCAGCCTCTTCATAATCTGCGTCCAAAAACTACGACGCCAAGATGGCATCGCAGGTAAGTACAACCCAACCAAACCCAAGATAATAAATACATTAATACCACAACAACAACCATGAACAAATTATCATATGCATGAGGCTTAAAATCATCTTCCTCAAAATCAATAAAATATCCACGATAAAATTCCAATAAAATCCATCATTTTCCATAAAATAATATCCGCAAAACCAATCATGCCGAGCGTTACGTATCGCCGTCCCCGATATGATATACACACACTTATTTCATACCGGGCGTTACGTATCGTCGTCCCCGATATGAAATGCACACCCAATGACCATAACGGGCGTTACGTATCGCCGTCCCCGTTATATCATCCACACACACTGCCAATCATAATGGGCGTTACGTATCGCCGTCCCCATTATGACTGACACACACACAATGACCATAATGGGCGTTACGTATCGCCGTCCTCATTATGTCATCCACACACACAAGCTGATCACAACGGGCGTTACGTATTGCCGTCCCCGTTATGACTCAGCCAAAAACCATTAAAATCCATAAACTCAATTTAAAACCCAATTTCCATTTCCAACACATAAATATCCGAAATCATGCAAAAATCCAATTTCCAAATATTTCCATGAGCATGCGCATAAATACACAATGCAGACAATCATACACCAAATATCCAACAATTAATAAATTCCAACAATAATCAAACACAATAACTGTTGATGCCAAAAATATATTTAAATCTTAAAGCTCATCTGGAAAGTACTTACAGTGGGTAAAAACGCAAATCCTTGAACAACGCCAATCTGCAGCGTTCGTATCAGTCACCGATACGTTAGGTTAAAATGCTCGGTTTGACACCAAAATTTAGGGAGATACTCTTCGAATGGTGGGGAATCTCATGGAGGTGGTGGTGTGACGGCACAACCACCGGAAGGTAGCGAATCGGGGTCAAAATGGGTGAAAACCCATTTTCGAGTTTGGGGTTGTACCGGGAATGTGAGGCAACAGTTAGGGAAACTGAGTTAGGGAGATGACCAGCTGGGCAAGGGGAGTCTTTTGGTGGTGGTGGTGGTGAGGCCTACGATGGCCGGACGGCGGCGCGGTGAAAAACAACCCGTTTTAGGACCCATTTCAGGTTGGGTTATTTGGGCTGCCGTGGGTGGTGCCGGAGGTTGGGTTATGCTCGCCGGAGAGTGGGGAGTCTAGTGTTTGTGGTCGGAGGCCAAGGGGACCGGCGACGGAGTCAGAAAATGGGTGAGGGAGGATTTTGTCATTTTCGGGTATGTGCCGTGTGAGGGAGGTGGGGTGGCCGAAGGTGACACCACCGGTGCCGGTGGACTCGCCGGCGTGTGGGGAGGCTGACGGTGTGGGCGGTGAAGGGTGGCGGCCGGCAGTGGGTGGCTGGGCCGAGTTGGACCGAACGGAAGTTAGGGGGGGGGAAGGGGCTTGTGTCGCACACGGGATAGGGGGGAACGCAAGAGAAGAAAGGAGAAAAAGAAAAGAAAAAAGAAAAAAAGGAAAAAATGAGTACAACCAGAAAAACACAATAAATTAAATAAAAGTCGACTTGAAATACTACAATTTAATATCAATTAAATAAAATATTTAAAACCCATCAATAGAAATAAATTAAACCCAAGCGCAATATTAAAAATAAAACAATAATTAATATAACGAAAGCAGATCAAATAAACTCACATAATAAAATAAATGAATTAAATTCCAATCATTAAAATAATTAACTCATTAAAATAAATAAGAAAAACAACGTAACTCAATATTAACTAATTAATAGCTCAAATAAATATTTTAAACAAATAAAACATGACTAATAATATTATTAAACTAAATTAAAATAATTAACACCGAGAATAAAATAACGTGTAAAAATACACGTAAATCTGGGATCTCACATTCTCCTCCCCTTAAAAAGAATTTCGTCCTCGAAATTCGCTCGGCTGCAACTAATAAAACTCCAATAGCTCACCTACTACATCACTTAATACTCACTTCAAGCATTAGCACAATCATCTATTTTCCTCAAACACAAATGGATGTTATTCCATCATAACCGTATAGTTTCCAAATAATATTTCATCTCTAAGACTCCTGAGGTAGCCAATTAATCTGAACTCCATATGTACTAAAACCTTAGCACAACCTCTCAAAATTTTAATGTTAACTAATTCCATACAACAATTTGTGTCACCCTAAAGTAACTCCCAAGTTTATCTTCTCAACTTAACCATCAATACATATAATTTACCTAACTAAAGAATAATTCTCCCCTAATAAGTATCATCCCAAATTTCAAGTAATCACTAATTTCTCAAAATTAACACAAGACTTAAACTTCTAATTACATTACAAGATATTACGCTTCCGTGCGCACTCTAAAAACTCACCAAATGTATAAAATTAGGTCCTCATAAATTATCACCATTGAGTAAAACTGGCTCAACACCTATTACAATAAATCATATACTACACTCTCAAATCCTAAAATCTTAATTACTTATAATTCTGATTATACCACCATGATTGATACCTAAGCTCCAATGTACATTACATAATAATCCTGTCAACTCTACTCAAATTAGTTAGCATGGTAACCATGATACACATAATTCTCTCACTCATCTAAACCTATAATACCCAAGGGAACGATTAGTCTCAAATATTTAAATTCTTATGTGACCTCAAGTCACAACTAATTCTTTAAGAAACCTCGACAAGGCCACCATTAAATACTCCAAATATCATATTTAAGTTACCCACCCCAACAACTCGCCCAAATTAATTTGCCCACAAGTCTAAAGTTTAGATATCTTAAATTTATCTCCATCACATCAATTCAACCCTATCACTTAACAAACAAATTCTCCCAAGTCAAGCACAAAACAAAATAAGTACTCTCCAAAAATTTACACAAATAATTATTATACATCAATCTCTAAGCATCCACAAACAACATCAAAACTTCACCAAAGAAATAATTGATCGCCTACTATCATAAGTATTACTAAGACAGATTCCATAACAATATATTAATGATCAGCAATTTCACACTCACAAGAAGAGTTTATCTAAAATACACTTTCAACAATCTCCTAGAAATAAAATTAGAACTTAAACACTCAAATACTCAGCGAGATCCAAATATTACACATAAATAACATAGGAAATATCAACAAAGAAACCCAATTACATAAATACCAATAATTATCAAAACGAATCAATCTCACAAAGATATAGCAATATATCCAACCACTAAATAAAACTCAAGTAATTCACATAAATATTATATAAAAAACACAAAAGGGGGAAAAATTTAATAAATAAATAAGTAAAAGTCACTCGTTCAAGAAAACAAACTCACCTCCTTTAATAAACACAAAATCACCAAAAACTTTTATTGAATAAAAGAAGGAGATTGAATTAAAATAAGAACAGCAAATAAAATCACAAATAAAACTTTGAAATTCTCTACAAAACCCAACTCTTAAAAAAGATTTATTGTTGAAATCTCTAAAATTTAAAACCTTTAAAAGAAACGAACCATAATAAAATAATTAAATCGATAAATTAATTAATAAATAAAAACAAACAAGTCACCATAACAAATTCACTTGCCAAAATGAATAAATAAACTCTCAAAATAAAACAACGGAAATGTGAAAAGATAATCAATTTAAATTTACCTCAAAGTATAAACCTAAAAAGAAAGCACGGCAGCGATTCTTTTTAAATCTTTGTCTAAATAAATTTCAAATTTTCAGAAATATTTAAAAGACAAAAGCCATAATTTAAATTAAAAAGATAATAAACAAAATTCAAAACTATCTTGTAAGAAACCTATGAATTAAAATTAAAATCAAATCCTAATGATAATTGAATAAAAGCTTAAGAAAACAAAATAACCCACAACAAAAGAAATAAACTTTAAAATAAGGAATTCTATAACACAATTATTTAAAATATCAGATTCAATAAAAAGATTGATTTAAAATAAAAGTTTAATCCGAATATCCAAATTCCAATTTAAACAATCACAAAGGCATATATATAAATTAAATAATAATAAAAAATACTCAACAACTTAACTAAATAAAATCAACTAATTAAAATCTGAACAACTACCCAATTACAGTATACAACAATATTAAAATGAAATAAAACAAAGTAACCCAACCAATCAGAACTAAATTAATTATGAAAATAAATAAACAACATGCACATTAAAATAAAAAGCACAACACAACAAAATAAATATCGTTAATCTTACCATATAAATTAGTAGGAAAACTTAGAGAACAAATAGAATAATAAATAAAATAAAATAACCAAATCATAAAACAAATAAATTTTTAAAACCACAAATTTTTCTGGTACTGTCTCTAGGTAACTTGCGGATTTACCCAGAGCCGAACTGCTCTGATACTACCTGTGACGACCCTAAATTCTCCTTAAAATAAACACGGGAATCGAGGCGTCAGGATAATGACAACACGGGTCACACATCCCAACGACAAGTGCCAAACGTGTGTGCACACGTGACATACATAAAATATAAGTCGCAGCGGATAAATAAATCATTATCTAAGTACCAGAATTTTTAGAAATATTTTACAAACCATATTAATATAAATTTTCCAACAGGAGATTTAATACAGTCATCCGAAATACAAATTAAATAAATACATATTTATAAAAAGGGGGGGAAATAAATTTCCCGAGATAACAATTAATAATAATAACACATTAACGGCGGAGCCGTCTCCTCAGGCTCAGCCTCTTCATAATCTGCATCCAAAAATTACGACGACAAAATGGCATCGCAGGTAAGTACAACCCAACCAAACCCAAGATAATAAATACATTAATGCCACAACAACAACCATGAACAAATTACCATATGCATGAGGCTTAAAATCATCTTCCTCAAAATCAATAAAATAACCACACACGCCAAAATCTCATTGGTCCACGATAAAATTCCAATAAAATCCATCATTTTCCATAAAATAATATCCGCAAAACAATCATACCGGGCGTTACGTATCGCCGTCCCCGATATGATATACACACACCCGAAATCATAATGGGTGTTACGTATCGCCGTCCTCATTATGATTCACACACACTCATTTCATACCGGGTGTTACGTATCGCCGTCCCCGATATGAAATGCACACCCAATGACCATAACGGGCGTTACGTATCGCCGTCCCCGTTATGTCATCCACACACACTGCCAATCATAATGGGCGTTACATATCGCCATCCCCATTATGACTGACACACACACAATGACCATAATGGGCGTTACGTATCGCCGTCCCCATTATGTCATCCACACACACAAGCTGATCACAACGGGCGTTACGTATCGCTGTCCTCGTTATGACTCAGCCAAAAACCATTAAAATCCATAAACTCAATTTAAAACCCAGTTTCCATTTCCAACACATGAATATCCGAAATCATGCAAAAATCCAATTTCCAAATATTTCCATGAGCATGCGCGTAAATACACAATGCAGACAATCATGCACCAAATATCCAACAATTAATAAATTCCAACAATAATCAAACACAATAACTGTTGATGCCAAAAATATATTTAAATCTTAAAACTCGTTTGGAAAGTACTTACAGCGGGTAAAAACGCAAATTCTTGAACAATGCCAATCTGCAGCGTTCATAGCAGTCACCGATACGTTAGGCTAAAATGTTCGGTTTGACACAAAAATTTAGGGAGATACTCTTCGAAGGGTGGGGAATCTCATGGAGGTGGTGGTGTGGCGACACAACCACCGGAAGATGGCGGATCGGGATCAAAATGGGTGAAAACCCATTTTCGGGTTTGGGGTTGTACTGGGAAGGTGAGGCAATGGTTAGGGAAACTGAATTAGGGGGATGACCGGCTGGGCGAGGGGAGTCTTTTGGTGGTGGTGGTGAGGCCTACGGTGGCCGGACGATTGCGCGGCGAAGAACAACCCGTTTTAGGACCCATTTCGGGTTAGGTTATTTGGGCTGTCGTGGGTGGTGTCGGAGATTGGGTTATGCTCGCCGGAGGGTGGAGAGTCTAGTGGTGGTGGTCGGAGGCCAAGGGGACCGGCGACGGCGTCAGAAAATGGGTGAAAACCCATTAAACCCATTTTCGGGTATGTGCCGTGTGAGGGAGGTGGGGTGGCCGAAGGTGACACCACCGGTTCCGGTGGACTCGCCGGCGTGTGGGGAGGCTGACAGTGTGGGCGGTGAAGGGTGGCGGTCGGCGGTGGGTGGCTAGGCCTAGTTGGACCGAACGGAAGTGAAGGGGGGGGGGGGAAGGGGCTTGTGTCGCACACGGGATAGGGGGGAACGCAAGAGAAGAAAGGAGAAAAAGAAAAGAAAAAAGAGAAAAAGGAAAAAGAAGGAAAAAATGAGTCCAACCAGAAAAATACAATAAATTAAATAAAAACCGACTTGAAATACTACAATTTAATATCAATTAAATAAAATATTTAAAGCCCATCAATAGAAATAAATTAAATCCAAGCGCAATATTAAAAATAAAACAATAATTAATATAACGAAAGCAGATCAAATAAACTCACATAATAAAATAAATGAATTAAATTCCAATCATTAAAATAATTAACTCATTAAAATAAATAAGAAAAGCAACGTAACTCAATATTAATTAATTAATAGCTCAAATAAATATTTTAAACAAATAAAACATGAATAATAATATTATTAAATTAAATTAAATTAATTAACAATAAAAATAAAATAACGTGTAAATATACACATAAATCTGAAATCTCACAAAACACATTCTTTTCAATTTTACAAACCAAATTTATAGAAAGGATTGCCGAAGCCTCTCTCTTCTTTGTCACAGTCGACAGGGGTTACATTTGGAGAAAACCAAAGGTGGCGTCCTTGACTCTAGTGGAGGCGTCTGACCGTCTGATCCTTTTGACAGATTATCCAACGACTGTCATAGCCCATCATCTGTCTCTCCCCGAATCATATCCTCCATCGTCCATACCACATCTTGCATCGCCAGTCTCTAATTTGGTACCGTCAAAACTCACGTCTTGCTCTTTGCGTCACCAGTCTCTCATTAGTTCAACATCGAACACCTTTGTTGTCCATTCTTCTCGGACAATCGACTGCACCCACTTGGTTCGATGCTTTAACCGTAAACAACTCCAACAATAGCACCTTGAAATTGTACATGTTGGACTTGAAGGTCACCTTCGGCTTCAGGTGCGAGAGAGAAGATCGGAAGAGTGACTGTGTGGGAATTCGAGTATTGGTTAATTTTCGATTGTCATTTAAACAGTTTGTTCATTTCCAAATTCCAATAATGTCTTGAGCGATTTGGGTAATTTTTGGTCAGGTTGGTTAATTTCGGGTCGGCAAAGCGAAACTGAAATCAGGCGCTTATTTTGTTCAGCCCTATGTATAGATAGGTTTGAGTGATGCTAGCCCCAATTTCTCCCAAATGAGCGAAAAAAAAATTTCAATCATTTTTTTGGTGGTTTGAAATAATTTTTAAAAATTATAAAAAAAACACATCATTATTAAAAAAAAAATTATCATTTAGTTAAAAAAAATACAAAAAATAAAATAAAAAAAGAATTCCGTGTACAAAATTCGGTACATATTGCATTTTCTGATATTAGGTTTTGGTGCTAATTTTGAGGTGGGGGAACATGTGAACCATATTTTGGAATTTGGAGGTACTAAGCATAATTTGATGTTTTGAGGAAAACTGTGGTATAGGAATTACATGCATTTGCGTCTTCTATGCATGTTGTGTAGCGAGAAGGGAATCAAGCAACCCATAGTCTAGCTCAATTTACTCTACATATTGCAAATGACTTGTATTTTTTGAAAGATTATCCAAGTTATATACACTCCACTATCATTAGTGAGAGTTTGTAAGTCATTTTATGAACAAATCAACTAACTGGTTTTTCCAAAAAAAAAAAAATAGATAGGGCAGTGGTGCTGAATACCATATATTGTAAGGTGTAAAGGTTTATTATAAAGTAAAAAACCTGGAAGTGTAAGGCATGTACATTATCAAGCAATTGCCATTATGTGAATAGGGCATTTGCTGGATAATGTTTTTGTATGATAGACATCCATGGAGAGACCTGAAATTTTGTTCTGTATAAAAGTTGCTGGTGTACTAATTTATCCTTGTACCTTCAATAGAATCCATTTGGATATTATCTTATTTTATTATTTAATTATAATAATTTTTTATGTTTTTACATATAATATAATAAATAATTTAATTTAAAATTTTAAAATAATAAGATTAAAAATAATATTTTATTTTATTTTCTATCATTTCAACTCACTGTTAATCTATCAAAGTTGTAAATTTGAAATTTCAGATGTCTATTTCAGCCATGGTTTGGATTCAAGAATGCATTTACAACTTTTTCTTTCAACACAATAAAATAAATAATTTAACATTTTCGAATCTCAATTTAATATTTTTCAAATCTCAAATCAATAATAATATTAAAAACTAATATTCTAATAATACTTTATTCAACTTTTATCTAAAACTATCTCATCTAATTTCATTATTCAGAAGCATTTTCTCATGTGCCGATGGCTAACTAGACGATGCAGTTTGCAGTTTTCCAAATTCCAAATGGCAGGAAGGGAAATTTTGTAATCGGTGCTCAGTACCAAAAACTTCCTTCGTAACACAACCTTAGCCATGGCATATATAAATATCAACCCTTCTTGACCACGCAAAAATTTCATGAATTGGTCCCAAAATATATATCCCTTCATTAAAAAATGTCCCCCCCCCCCCCCCCCCCCCCCCACCCGGGTTAAAAAAAAAAAAAAAAAGATGTCAAAGGAAAATGCATTGACAACAGGAAATCAATATCCATAATCTTGAGCTTCTCTATCATTAAGGCTCCATTTGCTGCCAGCAAAACGGAATTTGTACCACCTCAGTTCCAAACTCGAGTGCAATTGGTTGTTCCACCAATCTAAATCATCCTTTAAAACCATGCTTTAAAAGTCATACTTTGTTCTCCCACTACTTAAGATGAGACATAACATATCTGATATGTTACCATACGAACTGAAGAAGTTCCAAGATTCGAGCATTAGTCGTTTCCTCGATCCTTTGAAATGAACAACCTGCATTCAGGAGCTAGATATGAGATAAAATGGTGTTTAACAGCATCAGCATCTCTTTCGTTTTTTTTTTTTTTTCCTCCAATTTGCTTTTGCAGGACTCATCAATCTGAGTAAAAATATACCATTTAGCTGGTCATCAAGATCATAAGTGGTTATATATCACAACATACCTTAACGTCCAAGGGCATGCCATGAAATTGACCTGCACCTTCCGGTGGTGTCCAATTGTATATAGCACAAGGTAGAAATAGAACCGAGGCACCGCCAATGTTCTCTAGAAAAACTTGCGGTTTGGTAAATTTTCTTCTGTCAAAGGAAGGATCAGACATAATAACCCATGCAAGTGCTAACTGGTCTCCGAGCATTCGGGAGGCACCCATGTACTTTGAACTGTAAATTTCCAGTACTTTTTGTAGTAAAAGCTTTGCCCTGCATCCAACTTCACATCTTAATTTCCTCTTACTATTGCCAAGAAAAAGTGAGAAAAATGAAAGAAAAAAAGATGGAGAGAAACAAAAGGGAAAATATGAAACCAACAACAGTGTGTGTATAGTCCGTTGACGAGACAGAGAAGAACAATAAATTAAAAAATAATAACAATCACAATCAATGGTACTGGCAGAGATCTCAAACGAAATGCTGCAGATGTCATACATGAGATGCAAGAGGTAGTCCTCTCACATGAAGGGCACAACTGACAATGTGCAAATAAGAGTATGGTCATCAACCCTCTCCAACATTTACGTAGAAATTTCTCTGGTTAACGGGAATATTAAATCAGACCCTCCGTACCCCAGATACACCATCTTTACTTTCTTTTATTTTCTCAGCAGTAAGATCATAACTAAAACAGATTTTTTATCCCAAATAATCAATATGATCATTGTTGAGTGCAGAATGGCGGAACACATTCTATGCAACTGATTCATATTATTTAACAAGGTCCAGACTTCAAGTTCCTGTTTGTGTTTTTTCTTTGCTTGGTCGCAACCAACCAAAACGATCATAAAAATAAAAAGTAGACAAAGACAATTCAATTAATGCACCTTAAAATCCCATCTGACGTTCCCCTCACTGCTATAAATCCTGAATTTAAAGGTTGTGCTTTGTTGTTCCGAAAGGTGAGAGCCAGATGAAAATTTGAATAATCCTGAAATATCTGTCCTATATCATCAACCACTGCCATATCCGAGTCAGTGAAGATGTAATGATTGATGCGGCCCCCCATATGAGAAAGCTCCTCAAGCCTTGTTTCTAGAAAAGCCTGAATTTCAAATATAAAGAGGCACAGAAGAAAGAAAGGCAGAACATGAAAACTACACATTGAATATGGTAAACAATCATCTCTTTTGATTTGAAATGGTTGTGTAAAAACATATATCTTTAATAAGGTCGCACGGCCAATAAAAACAGATACAGCCCCATAAGTAAACAATAAAATGGGACTGCAATACAGATAGGGACTTAAAGCATTCCCCGTCCTTTCAAAAATGAGAGAAAGAAAAGGTTATGGTCTACAACTTACAATAAAATTAGAGAAAATGCAAAAACCATAGGAAACACATAGTGACCAAAAGCATGGACACAGAGATATAAGATATAAAGATCACTTAAGCACAGGGAAAACATAGAAAGTTCAGGATTTTTTTTAGAAGACGTGGAACAATACTCAGAAAGCATAGCTATTCATTTTGAAGCATCAACTTGTCTCGCGAATATTGATTTTGAGTAAATGCAGTGTGCACTTACAATGTAGGACCTGATTCGTTGAAGCATCAATTTGTCTCGCGAATATTCATTTTGAATGGGAAGAACGGTGACACTATTTCTGTGCACACGAAGGTCAGATACCAGGTCGGTAAGAATAATAACGCTGCTCTGGGGCATTCTCACCTGAAGATACAGTACATAAAGGGACTAAAACTAATTAACATACTTACGCTTCAACTGAACTTTATATTGTTTTTTTAAAACATTTGAATACATGCACATAAAACGATATTGCTAATATTTTACCAAGAAATTACCTGAATAAAGTTAATGAAGACATTCAATATGGCCATTGACCTCTCCACCTTACTATATGAAGCATTCCCAACGGTAACCAAGTTTGATGATCTATCATCTACATGAGTATTTGGGGAAGAATTATGAACAGCAAAAACAGTGACAAAAGCAATATTTTCTCTGCCTATGGATATATGGGAAGTTGAAAAGTGGATCTTGTTGAGAGCTTTAATGCCTGTAACATAAATCAAGTGTGAAACACACATAAGACCCTACAACATAAAAGCAATGAACTAAATATGGAATTGAATACAAGATTTTCAGGAGTTTAAATAATATTACAACGTATTTTGAGACCAAACCTACAGGTATTTACAATTCTTAGAAGGAAACAGATGTGATCATTACATTATTTCTATCCAACAGTTTTTTTTTTAATAAGAACATTATCTTTATCCTGTGTAAAGAACAAAAGCATAAATAACAACATTAGAAAATGAGTGCCTGGACCATAGATTGAGGGAGGGTGTGCTTGGGATCTTGTGCAAGCTCGATATGGAAAAGGCCTATGATCATGTGAACTGGGATTTTCTTCTCTACTTGCTCGAGAGGTGTGGTTTTGGTAATAGGTGGATAGCTTGGATCCGACATTGTGTGTCTACCGTCTGGTTCTCAATCCTGGTTAATGGTACACCTGCTAGTTTTTTCGACAGCTCCCAAGGTTTGAGACAAGAAGATTATTTATCTCCTCCCTTGTTTATCATTGTTATGGAGGCACTTGGGATGATGGTGAAGGCTGCAGTTGGTGGAGGTCGTTTATCGGGCTTCCAGGTGGGCAATGTTTCTAGTGGCCCCCTCACTATCTCACATTTATTATTTGCAGACGATACCCTTCTTTTTTGTGATGCGGAGGTTAATCAAATTCAGACACTTCGAGCATTATCACTTTGTTTTGAGGCAGTATCGGGACTGAAGGTGAATCTAGGGAAGTCCGAGATGGTTGCGGTGGGTGCGGTGCCAAATATCAACCGTCTAGCAAGCCTGTTAGACTATAAGGCGTCCTCGCTACCCCTGAAATACTTGGGCCTTCCGTTGGGAGCAGCATTTAAGGCCAAAGTCATTTGGGATGAGGTAGTGGAGAAGATTGAGACAATGTTGGTTGAATGGAAGCGTGGGTACTTGTCAAAAGGGGTCGACTCACTCTTATCAAGAGCACCTAGTCTAATCTTCCCACATATTATTTATCTTTGTTTCCTATGCCTATAGGAGTGGTGAGAAGGATAGAAAAACTCTTCCAGGCATTCTTATGGTGGGCTTGGGCGAGAAAAAAAAATTTCACTTGGTTAACTGGAATACTGTTTGCTCTCCAGTGGTGAATGGGGGCTTGGGTGTGTGCAATCTGAAAATGTTTAATAAAACCTTATTGGGGAAATGGTTATGGAGATACCACTTGGAGGAGGAGGAGGAGTTGTGGAAAGAAGTTATTGATGCTAGACATGGTAGTGCTGGGGGGGGGTGTGGGGGGAAGGGGAAGACATGGTGTAGATCTAATATCACACCACTTCTACGTGTATCACTGCACGAAGGCTGAAATGAAGATTAGGAAGCCCTTGCATTTGTTAGCATATTTTTTATTTAACATGGGGCAGGTGGTCCGATTTTGGGTGGAATCGAAGGCTTTTGAAATTTTACTAGAAGCATGGAGGTTTTCTTTGAACATTGTGGGGAGGAGCTGAAGGGTTTGGAGGTCTATAGTTATGGGTAGCAATGGTATAAGATGGCTCGTGACCACAGTGGAAGCAGCTTTACAGGAGGGAATAGATCTAAAATTCTCAAAACATTTATGTGAAGGAAACAGTGCATTCACGGTTCAACGATGCTCTAATGTACATGGTAGATATCTAACTGTCACTGAACATGGTGGAGGAGGCCAACGGAGTGTTGTAATCATTCCTAAAAGGAATGAAGGCCAAGGTTGGGAGAAATTTGTTGTTGAACTACGCAGAGCTGCGGATTTGTTTTTTTCCTTTCATGCAGATGGGTCAAAGAAGGTAAGCCAAAAGAGAACATACAATCATGAGAATATCAACATGAAGGTGAATCAAAAAGATCGCAAGAAACTGGAGTTGCAAAGTCAATCATATGCAACAGTTTTGAAGACAGGTCAAGCTTCGGGGTCTCAAAGTGAGGGGAACTATGTAAGTGGTTTGCAATTCATGCAAGCCCAAAATCAGCTTAATGTGATCCACAAAACACTAAAAGAGATGGAAACCCAGCTTGCAGAGTTGAAGGCAGCGATTGCTTTCCTATCTTCGAAAATAGACTTGCCTTCGGTTGGAGGGAACAAGATCGCAAGAAACAAGCATAGGATAGGCTCGAATCCTCTAAGCTCAGATAAAGAATAACGGAAAATTGGATTTGGTCCTGTCCCTATAACTAGATCCAAGAGAGTGTGGTAGGTCAAAAGAAAAAGCAGGTTATTTAAAGCTGGTTCTACATCGGATATTGGTGTCGAGACATCCGTAATGGAATGCCCTTCGCCACAGGTGATACAAAAAAAACCGATAATCGGTGTTACACCCTTGGTCAATCCTGAAAAAACTATGGCCCACACATCAGAGCTAAAAGATAATGGTGTAATATCAAGTTTTGAAAGAGATGTAGTGTCTGTCGAAGTGGCTCATACAAGATTGTCAGAGTTGAAGGGTTTGCCATTGGAAACTTGCAAAGATAGTACCATTGGAGTTGTTGAGGACGCACGAGATGAAGGCTTTGGACACGATGTTTCAGGAGAAGATGTTGTCTCCTTGGTATCTCTTCCTCCCCTTGGATCATCATCGAATTCGGTTTTGCAAAAGGTTTATGAGATCCAGCATGTCGTGGGAATCTCATATGGAGGATGTGAAGATCAATTTAAATCACTACTCACTACGATCGAGGCGAGTCACTCACGTGACTCCAAATCAAGTTTTAAGAAAAGTAGGGAGTTGCAGCGTCTTTCTTGGGGAATCAATTACGATGCTCTTGGCGGTAGCTCAAGTCGAAAGACTAAAAGGAGGGCATGATGTTCTCATAGAGGGTGTTTCGGGTGGAGTATTAGGCAAAAGGGAGAGCATGATGTTCTCATAGAGGGTTTTTGGGTTGAGGTTGGGGAGGAGTGTTTCATTCTTACTCGGGCTTGATGTATTTTGGCTAGTTTTTTACGAGGTTTTGGGGCTTATTTCTCTAGTATGGGATAGGTGTTTTCTTGTATACATCCAGTGTACTTGGTTACTCCTTTTGATATATATAATATTTTTACTTATCAAAAAAAAAAAGGGGGGGGGAGGGGGGAGGGGGGGAGGGGGGGGGACATGGTGTGGGTTTATGGAAGTATATACGGAGGGGTTGGCCTTGTTTAAGAAACACATTCAGTTTGTTGTTGGCTTGAGAAACATGCTCAGTTTGTTGTTGGCAAGGGCACTAGAGTCAGTTTCTGGCGAGATGTGTGGTGTGGTGAGCATGCTTTGGAAAGTGTATTCCCAACTCTCTACTCTATTGCAAATAACAGGGAGGCTTCGGTGGCAGAACTGCAAATAGTTTCACATGACTCTTATCAGTAGATCATTTTTAATAGAGACTTCCATGATTGGGAATTATCCACCATCTCAACTATTTTCAGTTTGTTATATTCCAGGGGAAGGCCTTCGACACAGAGGGACAGATTGAAGTGGCGGTATAATGATTAGAAAAATTGTACTACCAAGACCTATTACAAAATTCTTACCACGGACCATAGGGATAATGCCCCCTTCCCTTAGATAGAGTATTTGGAGGTCTCGAGTGCCTTCTAAAGTAGCCTTTTTTGTGTGGATTGCTACTCTAGGGAAGATCCTAACCACGGACAACTTGAGACGAAGAGGATGTGTCGCGATGGATTGGTGCTACATGTGCAAAAAGAATGGAGAATCAGTGGATCACCTTCTTTTGCATTGTGAGGTGACTTGGGAGTTGTGGGATGAGATTTTCCGCAGGGTGGATGTTCCCTGGGTCATGCCAGCGAGGGTAGTTGATCTATTAGGCTGTTGGAAGAAGTTACAAGGTTGTCCCAAGTGGCAGCAATGTAAAAGATGATTCCGTTGTGCCTAATGTGGTGTATTTGGTCGGAACAGAATGACCGATGTTTTGAAGACAAGGAGCGCACTATGGTGGGAGCTGCATGACTTCTTTGTTCACACTTTATTGTTGTGGTTCTTACCCATCGTCCTTAATGGGAATAATGTCCATGATTTCTTGTTCCTCTTTTCTGGTCATAGAATGTGATTAGGTATTTCTTTTGTATACTACCTGTGTACACGGTCTATACCTATTTCATTCCTATTAATAAAAGTTATCTCTTACTAATCAAAAAGAAAGTGTTCACAAGTCATGTATACCATATTGTTAATATTGAAAAGGCCCACTTAGTGTTGTGTGCATATCCAAAACAAGTTCCAAATGTAAGCAGAACAGGTCATGATTATATCTCAGTCAAATCTGCAACAAGCCAGATCAAATTCCCAGCATCAACAGGTTTCCTAAGACGTCAAGTGAGTATTGGATTGGGTGTATGAAGGGCGTTTTTTAATGAGGATTATCACCAACTAGCTGATCATACAATTAATTAGACATAACACATCAAAAAAATTAAAGCTCTAATGCAAATAAAATCAGATTAATATCATCTACAAAACCATTGACATGATGGCGCCTCAATGATATTCGTACAGATCAACAAAATGAGGGTATGTTACAAACCACTATATTATAAAGACAGGGACTGCAAGAACCTTCACATTGCAAACGATTGGGCAAGCCTTGTCCAGCAGCAGGCCCTAGAACTAGATGATCAGATTTCTTGCTATTTTTCTTCTGATGCAATTCCATTACTGAAAGAGGGAGTAAAAGCTTTAACTCGAAAGGCAGAAAGATAACTAAGTTTATTTATATCGGCATAAAAATTAAAATAAAAAAACTCAAGGCGCTGCAAACATGTAAACCGAAAAGGAATAGTAGAGGGAGGAAAAATCACCAGAAAACATATAAGGAAGGAAGAAAATGAGAGGAACACAAAAGAGAAAACGACGCCACCCACTGCATCTTCTCATGGCTAACAAACCTCCCTAGTCCCTAGAGACTTTCTGTCTTAAAGATCTGTTAATTTAAGGTGCTCTGCTGTAACAATGACCTTGTGCTTTGTTAGGACTGCAAGATAGATTAACGGAGTAATGATTAAGAAAATACTTACCTTAATAACATAATAGAAGAGATGAAAATCAAATCAATAGGGGTGAAGTGCAACAAAATCCACGAACAAATTGCCAGCTTGGACTTGTGAAACTTTCTGCCGTGGTATTAATACACAAACAATAAAATATGAAATTCCGCAGATTAACACACAAACAGATAAAAGGGAGAATCAAAATCTGAAACGAGAAAATCAAAATCAAAATCAAAATCTTGACCTCCACGATGGGGAAGAAGAACACTTGCCTCTCACAGACCCCAAAGTTCCTCCGTCGCCGAATTTCATCTCCCTCTCTCTCTCTCTCTCTCTCTCTCTCTCTCTGTGCAGTGATGAGCAAATTCAAGTGAGCTTCTCCATTTCTTCTTCTTGGAAACGGCAGAAATGAATCTGGCAAGGCAAACCCTAAAAAATGGAATTCAGATTCAACTCCAGAAAAATACACCATCGAGTAGCTAGCTTCACTGATTTCATAGCCCAAAAAATCAGACTAAAAACAAAAAAAAAAAAAAAAATCAACCCCAGAACTGATCTCGTCGATTTCGGTGTTAAAATATAAGTATTTGTTATAAAATTAAAGAAGAAAATATTATTATAAGAGAATTTATATGAAAAAATATTTAAAATTTTAATTATTTAAGAACTGAGATTTTTCTTTTACTTAGAAAAATTTTTGTATATACATCATTGATGGAGCGAAAGCTCATTTATATAAGCAATATTAGATGTAGCCGACATAAGTTCGACTTTTGTCATTCATAATAATAGAGCGTTTTTTGTCGTTCACAATAATAGAGTGGAAAAAAAACATTGGGAGAAAAAGACTGAGAGGGGGGCTCACGCTCCCCTTTTTTACTTTTCACAATATTCCTCTTTAAATGATAATTCATAAATAATGAGTTGTTAAAATCTTACTAAAGAAAAATTTAGTTAGGAGAAAAATTAATGACGAATGAAAAAGAATACAGTATTCTTATGTAACATTAAGTATTTTAAGATTGTTTCATTAAAACCTTGCAAAAGAAAACCCAATGGGACAAAACTTTACCGAAAGAAAAAGAATACAATCAACACAAATTTTTAAGACATTTACTCCCTCTGAAAAGTGCATGACGATAGATCTTTAAGTCTTCGCATTCTAATATTCTGCATAATTTTCTTAAATATCGCAGTTAGTAATGCTTTTATGAATAAATTTGTCAGATTATTACTTCATTGTATCTGCTTGACATCAATTTCACATTTCTCTTGAAGTTCGTGAGTATAAAAGAATTTAGATGAAATATGTTTGGTTATGTCACATTTGATATATCCTCATTTGATTTGAGTGATACAAACAGTATTATCTTTATATAAAATTATTGGGCTATCATTGATCATGGGAAGACCATATTTTTCTTGGATATGTTGAATCATTGATTTCAGTCAAATACACTCTCGACTTTCTTCATGAATTACAATAATCTCTAAATGATTTGAAGATGTGGCAGATAGTATTTATTTGATAGATCTCCATAATATGGCAGTATCTCCATAAGTAAATACATGTCTAGTTTGAGATCTACCTCTGTGTGGATCTGAAATATAACATACATCTGCATATTCAACCAACTGTGGACTTGATCCATGTTGATAAAATAATCGCATATCAATCGTACCTTGAAGGCAACGAAAAACATATTTAATATCATTCCAATGTCTTCGAGTTGGTACAGAATTATATCTTATAAGTAAATTAACTGAAAATATAATATCAGACCTGTTGCAATTTGCAAGATACATCAATATTCCAATTGCATTGAGATATAGTATTTTAAGATCAAGAATTTTTGCATCATCTTCATAAGGATGGAATGAATCATTCCTCATATCATTTGATCGAACAACCATTGGAATAGTCAGGGGATGGATTTTGTCCATATAAAAGTGATTCAGGACTTTTTCTGTATATATGGACCGATGAAAAAAAATTTCATTTGGCAAGTGCTCAAGCTACAAGCCGAAACAAAGATTTTTTTGCCAAGATATTTTATTTCAAATTCATTCTTTAAATATATAGTGATTATTGTGATCTCTTCACGAATTCTCATAATGGCAAATCCAGATTCTGATTTATTAATAAAAACACATGGGCATATAGGATTATTCTCACATCCTTATTTCAATAGATATTCACTTAGTCAATTATATCACATGTGTCCGGATTACTTTAACTCATATAAAGATTTTTGAAACTTGATAGAGTACATACTTTTAGATGTACTTGTAGATACTTCAGGCATTTATATCCTTCAGGAATTTTCATATATATGTCATGATCTAATGATCCATATAAATATACAGTGACCACATCTATCAACCGCATATCTAATCCTTTTGTAACAATCAAGTTAATTAAAAATCTGAATGTGATTGCATTTATAACGGGGGAATATGTTTCCTCATAATCAATCACAGGTTTCTGCAAGAAACCTTGTGCGACAAATCGTACTTTGTGCCGTACAATTTTATTTTTCTCATTACATTTTTGTACAAATACCCACTTATATCCAACAGGCATTACACCCTTTGGTGTTTGGACAACAGATCTAAATACATCTCGCTTTGCTAGCGAATTTAATTCAGTTTCAATAGTTGCTTTCCATTTTGGCCAATCATTTCTATGTCGACATTTTTAGACCATTTTTTGTTCACTTTCTTCATGACTTCTGATAATGTTAAGGATCATTTTATATGAAAATATGTTGTCGACAACAGTTTTATTTCTATCTAGAATTTCTCCAATACTCTATTAAGATCTCATTATTTTCAGGTACTTGTTCCTTTTCAGAGGAAAATATTTCATTAAACACATTTTCAAAATGTCTATTTTCATGAAATTTTAGAATAGAAGATTTGATCTCTTCAAGAACATCAACTATGCTTGTAGCCTATATTGTAGATATGGGTTTTTCATGAACACCAAATTTATTTTGTATCTTTCTCCTTCAGAAAATTTTATCTTTTGCATCAATAGGTCTTCCACGCTTCAGGCGTGTGTTAGACTCATCTATTGCTATTTTGACAACTTGTCCTTCAGGGATTTCAATCCTTACTAGAGCATTAACAGTAGGAATATGTGATTTTACCACACTTTTAGTGTCAGTAAATATATCCAGTAATTGATTTACAACATTGTATAAATTAATAATCCTTTGAACTTCTAATTTACATTCATTTGTAGGAGGATCAAATTAAGATAGGGCTTTATTATCCCAAGTAATTTTTTGTCGTGCTTCAGGCACCGACTTTTCGTTACTCAGGAATTGAAAATTGGATTCGTCAAAAGTGACAATTCTCAAAACGTATTTTAAATATATCCCCTATAAGAAGTTCAAAATATCTAATAATAGATGAAAAATCAAAACCAACATATATCTCAAGTTTACGTTGAAGGTCTATTTTTGTACGTTGTGGATGTGCATTTAGAACATATACAGCACATCCAAAAATACAAAGATGAGAAATATTTGATTGTTGACCAAATGCAAACTATAATGGAGAATATTTATGATATATAAACAATCTAATTTAAATTAATGATGTCGCATGAAGTATAGCATATCCCCAAGTAAAAACAGATAGTTTTGATTTCGTAAGTAAAGGTCTAGCAATTAGCTGAAGCCTTTTGATCAAAAATTCAGCTAAACCGTTTTGAGTGTGTATATGGGCAATAGAATGTTCAACATCTACATAGAATAGTTATCAAAAGTTTGAGACAAAAATTCATCTGTATTATCCAATCGAATAGTTTTAATTGAATAGTCAAATAATTGTGCTTGTAGTTTAATTATTTGAGTAAGAAATCTAGCAAATGTAACATTTCTAATGGAAAGCAGACAAACATGTGTTCATCGACTTGATGCATCAATCAAAACTATAAAGTATCTAAATTTTTCACTTGATGGATGAATAGGCCCACAAATATCCCCATGAATCCTTTGTAAAAATGATGAGGATTCAACAACGACTTTTGAGGAATATAGTCTGATAATCAATTTACCTTGAGAACAAGCAGAGCACAGATATTCATTGGGTAAAATAATCTCTTGATTCTTTAAGAGATGCATATACGAATTATCGATGATTCATTTCATCATTATTGATCCAGGATATCCAAGACGATCATGTCATGTCATAAATATTTTGGGATCAATGCACTTCTGGTACATTACTATATATGATTCACTTGTTCTCATTCTTGTATAATACAATCTAAAAATGAGAGCAGGTAGTTTTTCTAATACGAACTTCTGGTCCGAAATTATTTTAGTAATGAGGAGATGTTCTTTACTACATTCATTGGTAGTTTCAATATGATAATCATTACGACGTATATCTTTAAAATTCAATAAATTTCTTTTAGATTGTGAAGAAAATAGAGCATCATCAATACAAAATTTGGTGTCATTAGACAACACAATATAGGTTCTTCCAGAGCCATCAATTATATTTGATGAATCTGATATGATATAGACATAGGTTTTGCTTAATGTTATATTTTGAAAATATTTCTTGTTTTTAATAATTGTATGAATTGTAACACTGTCAGCCAAATATATATCTCTATCATGCATTTCAGATACAAAAAATTCATTAATAGGATTCATAATTCTACAAAATATATAAAACTTCTATTACTTTAAAACATCGCAAAATAATAAAAAGTTTTATTATAAAATAAAGACAGTACATTTATTGGAATGAACATTTTTATCTCCAATCAAATTATCAATTCTACTATCAAGATCTTAAAAAAAAATCAGAAACATCAAAATGAGTGATATCTTCTCTATCTATATATAATGAATCATCTGATGGTTGAACAAAATTTGTTTCAAACTTTTTTGTTTTTCCTTTTATAAATTCTTGATATAGATCAACCAAATACCTGGTCATATGACATGTACGTGACCAATGTCTAGTTATACCACATCTATAGCATACATCTTCACATTTTTTTGAATAATTATTTTGAGGGTCTTTACCCTTATCTGAGTTGTACCACTTCTGGTAATATAGTGTATTTTTATTATTATCCCTTTTAGTGTTGTCGTTTCTGGGACTAACAGTTTTATAATTCTTCCTACTACGTCCATGCCACCTATTTTTGCGAAAGAATGTACCATTCGTTTCTAAGAATGATATAAATCCAGTACCATTCATTTCAGGGAATGATGTTGAACCAGTAAAATATGACTGGTGGTTTTTTAATAAAAACTCATTATTTTGCTCAGCTATTATAAGACATGATATAAGTTCAAAATATTTTTTGAACTTTCGCTCTCGATATTGCTATTGCATGAGCACATTCGAGATATGAAAAGTAATATATATCTTATCTAATATATCATCATCAATGATTTTCTCATTACATAATTTTAATACTTAGCTGATTTTAAAGAGTGCAGAGTTATACTCAGTAACACTCTTAAAATCTTGCAACCTCAGGTGCAACTAGTCATAACAAGCTTTTGGTAGGATAACGGTGTTCATATCCCTCGCTTAAATTATTCCACAAAATAAGAGGATTTTTTATCGTGAGATACTCAGTTTTTAATTCTTCGTGAAAATGGTAACAAATGAATGTCATTGTCTTAGCACGATCCTGCATGGACGCTTGATTTCCTTCTTTTATTGTCTCTCCCAGATTCATTACATCTAGATGGATCTCAGCATCAAGAATCTAGAATGAGTAATTTTTTCCAGAAATGTCAAGAGCAATAAATTCCAATTTTGTAAAATTTGACATTTTTTACATATATAAATAGTGAAATAAATATGTGTATTTAAGAAATATATTTATAAAACCACGAGAGTAAATGTAGATTTTATCAAGTAATAATCAGCAATATAATATTTCATATTCATCTCAAAAACTGCAAATGATATATTGAAAAACTTACTTAAAGTAGAAGATTATTAACTTTAGAATTAGTAAAACTTCGTACTGATGATGTGTTATAAAACTAAAGAAGAAAATATTATTGTAAGAGAATTTATAAAAGAAAGTATTTAAAACTATTATTATTCAAAAACTGAAATTTTCCTTTTACTTACGAAAATCTTTGTGTACCTCACTGATCGAGGGAAAACTCATATATATAGATAATATCAAAGGTAGCCAACATAAGTTCGGCTTTTGTCATTCGCAATAATAGAGCGGCTTTGGTCATTCATAATAATAGAGCGGCTTTGGTCATTCACAATAATAGAATGGAAAGAAAGTATGGGGAGAAAAATGAGAGGGGTCACGCCCCCATTTTTGACTTTTCACAATAGTATTCATATTTTATTATTTTTTATTTTATTACTTAGTTTTTACTATTATTTTTTATTATTATTTAAAATTTTATTATTATTCTTTTACCTATTTTTTATTACTAATTACAATATTTTTCACTATCTAAACGTAATAGAGCAAAAGAAAACCCCACAAAATGCTAGAGCGTGAACCAAAAACCAAAACCACGTATATTTTTCACAGCTAAATGTGTGAAAAAAATTTTACCAAATGATATTGCCTTCATCTATATTTTATTTCAAGTCATCATTATTATTTTTTAAAATTTCTATATAAAATAAAATAAATAATTTAATTTTTTTAAATTTTAAAATATTTTTTAAATCTTAAAATAAATTATTATTAAATATATATTATAATAATATTTTATCTCATTTTTAACTTTTATTTTATCTTATTTGACAGCCGACAGTGGGGCGAGAGGCCGATTCCTAGCCAATGTACATTTTTTGTTTTTCCACGTAGCCAATGTACATTAATTAGTCACGTAATTTTTCTTTTCTTTTTTTTGGTTAATATAATAGTCTATAACCTTCAAAATTACAGCCTATAGTATAGTGACAGTTTGATAGTTAAGATAATATCGTTGAAGTCATCATGAATGTATTTGCCAGCATTACTGAACATCCAAAAATAACATTATTTGCTAGCAATATCGACACAATATTTTCAAATTAGCTAACCAAGTCAAACAAAACCATATTAAGGCTTCCCTCTTTTTATTTTTGTGTGTTTCTTAACTTCTTTTCGAACCCCTAACAAATTTATAAGTGAAGGGATTCCTTATAAATTGTACCTGATGTCTAACTCCCTCTTGGAAAGTTAGCATGAGCTCTCTATTAATAAAAGTGAAATATAGAGGGAAAGAAGATGCAGATAAGGTATTCGAGAAAAGGCTCATGAGAGCATCAGATTTTAACCCAAAAGCATTTCATTCATTTTACGATAATTTCTTACATTGTACATTCTCATATTTATAGTCACTTACATAACAACCCTTGATTCATAAATCAATTACAAAGAGACAGTTGGACGTCTAGATATTGTAATTTGTTATTTGTAGAATATTTCTTTGCCTTGTAGTGTTGTAGGTTCATATAGGATCCAAGTGAGTGGTAGCAGCAGTAATTTCTGCTGCAATGGAATGAGGAGCCTTAATACCCTCCCGCGATTCAAGCGGCACATTAACAAGTGTGAGGCTTGATTGTAATTGAAGAAACCTTATTGTTGAATGAGGCTTGGTCAGAATATCAGCAATTTGATCCTTGCTGGATAGAAAAGACACCTGAAGTTTTTTAACTACCACCCTTTCATGTACAAAGTGATAATCCAGCTCAATATGTTTGATGCGCGCATGTAACACAGGGCTGACAAACAAGTTAGTCGCACCTAGGTTATCACTCCACAAAGTAGGAGGATTAGTGAGAAAAATTCCAAGTTCTTTTAATAAAGACTGAATCCAAATTACCTCACAGGTTGTATTGGCCATTGCTTTATATTCTGCTTCGATTGATGAGTGAGCTATTGTAGCTTGCTTCTTGGATCCCAATGAAATCAAGTTAGAACCAAGGTAGACACAAAAGTCTCCGATGGACTTCCTCTCATCAGGACATCGAGCGCAATCAGTATTGAAAAAGACTGAGATTTGAAGAGAAGAAGATTTGGAGAGAAATAAACCTAAATGTGGAGTATTTTGAAGGTATTTAAGGATACGCTTAATAGCTTGCCAGTGAGAATTGCGAGGAGAATGTATGTGCTAACAAGCTTTATTTACAGCGTAAGAAATGTCTGGGCAGGTAAAGGAAAGGTATTGAAGACTCCTAACTCCACTCTGGTAGAGTTGGGGGTCTTCAAAAGTAGAGCCATCAAAAGCAAAAATTTTGGCCGTGGTGGACATGGGGGTGGAGACACACTCGCATTTGTGCATGTTGGTTTTGACTAATAAATCAACAATTTATTTAGATTGAGTCAGAAAATGACCATTTTGAACTCGGATAACTTCTATCCCCATAAAGTAATTTAAAGAGCCTAAATCCTTGATAGGAAAGTATGTGCTTAATGAGGCAATGAAATCCAAAATTAGAAAAAGAGCACAATAAAATAAATAAAAGTCAACTGAAAATACTACAATTCAATATCAATAAAATAAAATATTTTAAACCCAACAATAAAATAAATTAAGCCAAAACACAATTTAATTACAATACAATAATTAATATAAAGAAAGTACATCAAATAAAATCACATAATAAAATAAAGAAATTTAATTCCAATCATTAAGATAGTAACTCACATTAAAATTAATAAAAAAAACAACGTAAAACTAATATTAACTAATTAATAGCTCAAACAATTATTTTAAACAAATAAAACACAACCGATAATATTATTAAAATAAATTAAAACAATCAATAATAAGAATAAAGACAATACGTAAAAATATATGTAATCTGGGATCTCACACTAACAAATAAATAGAAAACTCTTCGTCAGTCAAAGGATGTCCAGCAGCACTCGAAGTAGAGGAAAGAGACTTATCCTTGTTGTAGTATTCGGTAATTGATTCGAAACCTTTTCGGAGTGTGGCTAATTGAAAATGAGTGTGCATAGCATGAGCATTTGATTTAGCCGAAAACATGTTTTGAAGAGTTGTCCAGATTTTATGGGACGTGTTACAGTCCAAAATATGGGCAAGCATCGAATCGGATAGAGATGAATAGATAATGGAGATAAGCAACTAATCCTTGAGAGCCCATTTATCGTACTTAGGATTTGGGTTGCCATCAAGAAACTTAGTTGGAGAAAGAATGGAGCAATCAACATATTCGTAAAGTTGATGGCTCTTCAAGAAGAAAACCATTTGTGCACACCACAGTAGAAAGTTTTCATTTGTAAGTTTGATATTGACAAAGTGTGTGGAAGAGGAAATAAGGACGGGATTTGTAGTTGGGGTGAGTGTTTTATCAGAGGTAGCCATGGATCTGTGAAAGATGTTGGTCTCTAGCTCAAGATACCATATTAAGAAAAGTGAAATGTAGAGGGAAAGAAGATGCAAATAAGGTATTCGAGAAAAGGCTCACGAGAGCATTAGATTTCAACCCAAAAGCATTTCATTCATTTCACGATAATTTCTTACATTGTACATTCTCATATTTATAGTCACTTACATAACAACCCTTGATTCATAAACCAATCACAAAGAGACAACTGGACATCTAGAAACTATAATTTGTTATTTGCAGAATATTCATTTGTCTTCTAGTGCTGCAAGTTCGTATAGGATCCGAATGAGTGGCAGCAGTAATATTTTCTACTGCAATGGAATGAGGAGCCTTAATACTCTCGATATAATAATAATAACAACAACGGTAACAACAATAATAACATCACACGTTAAGGAAACACGGCATCGTTGCATTATTCAACATTATGTTGTGATTGTTTATAAAAAGAGCAAATTGATCAGCACTGGATTTGAGACATAGCGGGTAGCGAAACAAAGAGAAATTCTATGTACAGTCATGTTTATGCATTCTTTTGTACACTCCACTAATATGACTGGTTGCATCACTTTTTTTTAATATAAGATAAATATTTTGACTAATTATATGAATGGAATACGCAAAAATGATTGTACATAGCAAAATTTCAAAATAAAATCTTCGAAACATCCCTTGCACGCTCACATCACTAGTGTGTGTATGCATTGGTAGTTAACTGGAAAAACATTCTTCCTAGGCAATCCTAAAACCATCCGGATGGAACAATGTCCCTGTTTTGAACGCAGATTTGTACAATCACAATTCACAACGAATATAAGCAACTGTAATCACAGATGACTGCAGTCAAATTTTGGCAAAATAATTGAGCATTAGCAATGAGTTGCAAGTGGTTGCAAATGAGTAGAATTAGCAAATGTCATTAGAAACCTTTGTCCACGCCAGTTTTTCCACAAAAAGACACGGACGGACAGCCGTTGTAAAGCTTGTTTATCAATGGGAAACTGGCCTTCTCCAATGACTAATTCCGCTGCAATAATCCTTATCTATTGTAGTGTAAAATTTAAATAAATAAAAAAAAATCCTTTTGGATACTCTAATATGTTAATATTTGAGTTAAGATATTTTTTTAGGTTTTAGAAAATGAGAAAATAAAGGTTAAATGAAAATATTAAAAAATTATCCATATGATTTTTTAGTATTATTTTAGTTTTGAAACTTAAAAAGGTTGTATTTTTTTAATATTTTGTTTGAAATTTTAAAGAATCGGAATGATTAAATAATGCTTAGATAAAAAAAATTAAGATTTGAAATTAAAAAAATATTATATATATGTAATCTTTTTAAAAAAGAATATTTAAAAATGAACAATAATACATCTCCTAAAGATATAGCCCAAAATTTTCTCCTAAAAGGTAAAAGTAGTTTTCTTTATCTTTTTTTTTTATTTGTTTTCATTCATTTTTTGGTATTCTTAAATAATTTTTTTTTCAAAAAACAATTCACAATATTATTTCAAATATTTTCTTAATAATTAAATAAAAAAAACTTATTAAAAAAATTGAGACAAAATTTCGAAAAAAATTATTTCTTTAAAAATACTTATATTACCAAATGCACCATATGTCTTGCATTCTGTCACTTTCTGCACAATTGTCCTCCCGATATACTTGTCTATTTCAATGACAGCTTGCTAAAGATTTGACAATCTTAAGTTCCCTAATACAATTTATTTTAAAAAAATACATTGATTTGTACACAGACAAAACCCAACAGCCGAGAATAATAAATAAAAAAAGACAAAACCCCAAAAACTTTCTTGCAGTCCGGTTGAAAGCTAGAGCCTCAGGCATTTCAGAAAAAAGACAATACAAACGTTTGTAATTGTGTACTGACACCTTGCCAACCAATATCAAGCCAAATCTCATTGTGCAACAAATCATCCATCTTCAAGCACTTTAAACTAAAATGATTCTCACGATAGTTTTCTCAACTTTTCTACTTCATCAAATCCATCACGAAGGAAAGAACATTCAGCTTCATACAACTTGTGCTCAGATCGTATATATTTTCAGGTGATCAAGAAGTAGAAAAAATACACCAAGTTTCAAAACTTGCTCATTTTTCCTACGAACTTTCACAAAACACAACAAAAAATACATCAATTCTTTTGTTCCATAATTCTAAAAATTCTCGAACTCACAAACAACCCAATAGTTCCATATCTCTCAGCAACCATCGCCTTCTGTAGTTCTACTAATGCACGGTATAGCATATATTAAGACAACTCCGTAAAAAATGGACCCTTTCCCTTATGAATATATGACTATAATACAAGAATCAACAATTGATGAACGAGAGGATAAACCGACACAACGCATATATGCACACAAAATTACTTGAGATATTAGAGACATCCCGATTACCTACATAAGCAAGCTCATAAACGCCCCAGTAAACTCAACCAGCAGCTGTAGTACACAAGATACAACGCATACGATGTGCATCTGACTGGGAACCATTATCATCGTCACCATCATCTACATCACCGGTATTATATTCATATTCTACAAAAGACTCCTGGTAGGTGGCTCCGGACCCTTTCCTACCACTGACATTGTAGGTAGAATCCATAAGACAAGTCATGTGATAAGCATGACAGCAAAAGAAAACGATGACCGATACATTTTGTATAGAGAACGGATCAAAACACATGCAACACCTTGCACCACCCTTAGTTTTAGACTTAACCTCCAAGGTTCTCATATTTGATGATCTCACAGGTGCCTGAAAAGCCATACTGTCGTTCCTCTTTGCTCGTGCTTCATCTTCTTCATTGCTCAAGTAAATCCCATGTATTGCCTCTTTGTAATACTTAACCAAAAGGTTGACACCATCAGCCTGTTTCACAACCACAGTAAAATGCAGGGCATTGCATTTTATATATTGTCCTAATATAAATTGCAATAATGGTACGTGAAGCACAGGAGTACCTTGAGGATATCATTGCAACCATGTCTAAGAGATGTTTCAGTCCTATAATCAGTAATGATCTTGACCAGCCGATCCCTAAGCCTGAATGAAGCAAGAAAACGAGAGAAATTACATACAGTTCCCTTGATCAAGGACTTAATGCTTCAGAACATCTGTCTCACTAATGTTCATCAAAAGTATAGGATGCAAAACATCAAATTCCAGTCTATTTGGGTCTGTATAAAGAGTCTGGGTCTGTATAAAGTGTACACCTTACTTAACTTCTTCACCATCAAGAAGAACAAGTGAAGAAAGGTTATGCTAACATCATTGATGGCATCTTCAATATATTGAGCTTCTACTACAACCAAGATATATATTTATCATCCGGTTCACCAAGGAAAACTAAAGTTCCAATAATTATGATGCAAGAGCAAGATTTCTTTTGGGATAGGAAGAACTACAATAAGAAATTCAGCATCATTCTAATCACACTAACCGAGGTATCTCCAAGCCAATGGGAACCATATTTACAATATAGAGAGGATCAAGACTTCCAACTGTGTGCTCCAACAACATACCCACCTGGTAATGAGTGAGAGCACTTTTAGAAGAACTTCCAAGAGACAAACAAAGAAATATTCAACTAAAAAGCCCGTGCCTACTTTCAAGCCACATGTTCGATACATACCATTTCAGGTTTGTGAAGACATTGCTTTATTAATTCTTCCCAAAGGTCGTCATCATGCTGCATAGTCACAAACTCTACAGCCTGGCACAATGATAATGCTCATCCCCTCACACCACCAAAATTCAGAATCAACCAAAATGCAAATAACAGTGCCATACAATATGAAAAGTACCTCCTCTATATCCCCTAAGTTATTTATAATGACAGTAAGGGCTTGTTTAGAATTTCCCATTCTTCCAAGGATGAAGACTTGCTCCCTTAGAAGATCTCTTCTGATGCAAATTTCATATGCCTGAAATTTGAATTTAAGAGTTTATTAACTTTCTTGATGAGTAGAGAGTTTATTAACTATATACATAAGATTTCAAACTGACCATCTTCATACCTTTTCAAGTGTATAGTGTTGACTACTACGAAGAAAAGGAAGTAGCATTTTTGGATCAAAGTCAGCGTAGAGCTCCACCTGTCACAATAAAATATATAGGACGAAATCTTTAGACAACCCAAGTGTTTAATGGCATAAAATGTTGCAACAACCATGCAAAACATGGTAAGAAAGATAAAAGATAAGTTATGAAAGAAGCTTTCTTAATGGCCATAAGAGATGCATGGTACCAATGCAATTATAGGTGGATGTGCAAGTCACGGATCTAAGCATGGTCTACCATGGTATGTTATGATAAGTTAAGTGGTTCCCCTTATGGCCACAAGCAATGGAACCGGTGCACAACCCTACACACATGTTAGTCTGCTGGCCATTAAAGAAAGGGAAAGACAAGTTTAATGAGTTATGCATAGTACATGTTACATGTTTATGTTAGTATAAGTATTCAGCATTTCACTCATTTTGTTTGTTTGTTTTTAAATTTTCAAAATGTCCTGGTAAAGAAGATGTTGGCAAGCTTCTTTTTTTTATGTGATAAGTAAGCGATAAATTTCATTAATGAGAATGAAATAGGCAAAACCCAAGTATACAGGGACTATACAAAAGAGCATCTAAATACAAACGAGGAGCTGGAAACTAAAGACAATAAATCATGAACATTGTTCCCATTTAATACAATAGCAGAAAACCACAGCAATAAAGTATGTATGAAAAAATCTTATAGCTCCGCCAATGTATGCTCCATGTTTTCAAAGCATCATTTGTTTCTTTCCGCCTAAAGACATCACATTATGCATAACAGAACCATCTTCCATACTATTGACACTTGCGGACAGCCTTGTATTTTCCTCCAACAACCCAACATCCACCACCCTCTTTGGCATAACTCAAGCAATGGCAACCCTACGAAAGACCTCATCCCACAACACCCTTGCAACCTCACAATGCAATAAGAGATGGTCTACAAATTTCTCATTTTTTTTTGCATATATAGCACCAATCTAACACTACACATCCCCTCTTCCTCAAGTTATCCATAGTCAAAAACTTCCCAATGGCTGCAGTCCATACGAAAAGAGCAATCTTAGAAGGCACATGAAACCTCCAAATATTTTTCCAGTGGAAATGAGCATACCCATATGTTTCTAACATTTTGTAGTAGGCCTTAACTGTATGCTGCTTGTGGCCATTGTGCTTCTATTTCAATCTATTAGGCCATGCCAATGGAGTCCTCATAAGGTGTAGTACACTGAAAAAATGTGCAGCCATGATACTTCTCAATCATGAAAATCCTTATTGAAGAGGATATTCCATTGATGAGAACCATGAGAGAGTGAACGCATGTCAGCAACTGAGGCCTCCTTATTAACTGCAATGCGATATAAAACTGGGAATGTTATACCCAAGCAACATCACCACACCAAATATCTCTCCAAAAACTAATTCTAGGGCCCTCTTCTCCAGCCATATAAGAAATATGACTTTCAAAACATGGCCAGCTC
Source organism: Platycarya longipes (assembly GCA_036559045.1). Taxonomy (NCBI): domain Eukaryota; kingdom Viridiplantae; phylum Streptophyta; class Magnoliopsida; order Fagales; family Juglandaceae; genus Platycarya; species Platycarya longipes. The sequence goes on along the minus strand of CM071802.1, from coordinate 23,899,893 downwards.
TTCCTAATGAACTTTCACAAACCCACACCATATCCTCCCCCTAACATTGTTAAAACACCAACCCCCCCGAGCCCCTCTATATCTAGAGTCGATAATCTCCTTCCATAAAAACCCCCCTCCCGATGATATCTCCATAACCCTTTTTCCAATAAGGCTTTGTTAAAGGTTCTTAAGTTACACACCCCCAAGCCACCATATGATATTGGAGAACTTACTTGTCACCATGATACGCTCCCTTTTTCCTTATTTAGTTCTCACTAGTTGTACATATATACTTCCTTATTTAGTCAAAATCTGTATATAGACATAGTTTCCTTTTGTATAGACAGATTTAATAGTTGTATTTTAGGCTTGATTCTAGCCTTGTATATTGCACATTTGTGCCTATATAATGAGAGGAAATCCTCACAAAGGGGGCATTCAATCCATTTGATATGGTATCAGAGTCAGGTTCCTCAGTTACGAACCTTTCTCATGTGGGTTTCTGTTTTTCTCCTATCGGTGCCTCTGGGTCACGTTGGGCTCCCTCATTAGCACTATCTGGATTCGTTTTTGGGGCTCCTTGGTATTTTCGACACTGTCTGAGTGTCTTTTGGGGCATTTCGGCTCATTCTGGGTGGATTTTCCTAGTGGCGCACCTTCGGTCCTAAGTTTGTCAGCAGTTCTGTTTGGCGCATCCTATTATGGTGGTTTGTTGAATGTGTCGGCAATTTCTAGTGGTTCCTTAGTGGTGGTCGACGATCCTTGGTTCGGGGTCTTCAACTTCTGGGGTGCCGATTGTTGAACATTTATGGGCAAGTATCGTTACCAATTATTTTCTAAAATTGTTTGGTGGCTATACCGAACCTATCTTGGCTTATTTGATTGAGGTTACTACTGTTAGGGATTGTTCTTGGGCTGGTTATTGGCTATCTCTTTGTTGTTTAATTTGGGCCTTTTATTGGGCTTCTTGTTGTTTTGCGGTGAAAGTTGAGATTTTTAATTTGGCCATCATGTCTTTCGATTCTTTTGCAGTGAAATTCACTGGTAAAAACTATTCTGCCTGGGAATTTCAATTTCGTTTATTTGTTATGGGGAAAGAGTTATGGGGTCTTATTGATGGGAGTGATCAAGCTCCTACTGATGTTCCTAAACTGACTCAGTGGCAAATCAAAGATGCTCGGGTGATGACATGGATTTTAGGATCAGTGGATCCTCTTATTGTTCTTAATGTGAGGCCATATAAGACTGCTAAATCTATGTGGGAATACTTAAAAAAAGTATCTAATCAAGACAATATTGTTTGACGTTCTCAATTAGAGTACGAGATTGCCAGTTACACTCAGGTGATCTCCCCATTTAGGATTATTTTTCTGGATTTAATAATCTCTATAGAGAATTTACTGACATTATTTATGCCAAGGTACCGAAAGAATCTATCTCTGTTGAGCAGGAAGTTCATACGCAAAGCAAGCGAGATCAATTTTTAATGAAGTTACGACCTGAATTTGAAGCCACTCGCTCTAATTTGATGAATCGTAATCCCGTGCCATCTTTGGATGTTTGTTTTGGGGAGTTATTTCGTGAGCAGCGGCTTGCCACTTATCAGCATGACAAAATGATACACGATGCAGTGGCTTATACTACTCAAGGAAAAGGTAAGGGACGAGAAATGCGGAAAGTTCAATGCTTTAACTGCAAGGAATATGGACAGATGCTACCAACTGTACACGAAAATCTTGCAACTACTATAAGAAGCCGGGGCATATTATCAAAGAGTGTCCTACTCGTACCCAGAATCGTCAGGCTGATGCTTATCAGGCTATTGTGGGTTCTACTTCTTCTGCTACTACTAGTGACTCCTCTGCTCTTACTACTGAGAAGGTACAGAAGATGATTATTTCCGCATTTTCAGCCTTAGGACTGCAAGGTAACGGTTCCCTTTCCCCCTCATGGATTATTGATTCAGGTGCTTTTGATATCCTTAGCAATGTTCGAACTTATACTGGATCAACACACATTCAGATTGCTAACGGTAGTCAGTTACCTATTCATGCTATTGGGGATATTGATTCCACTGTTAGAGATGTTTTTGTATCTCCTTAGCTTTCTACCAATCTTATTTCAGTTGGGTAATTAGTTGATAATAAATGTGATGTTAGTTTTTCTCGTGATGGTTGTCTTGTGCAGGATAAGGTGTCGGGTAAGTTACTTGCAAAGGGGCCTAAAGTTGGACGTTTATTGCCTATGCATTTTTCCATTCCTGCTATTATTTTGTTTGCTTGTAACACTGTGAATAATAAGTGTGAAGTATGGCACAAACGGTTGAGTCATCCTAATTCTATTATTTTATCTCATGTAATAAACTCTGGTTTGTTGGGCAATAAAGATCAATTTTCTTCTCCTCTCTCTTTTGATTGTTCCACATGCAAATTAGGTAAAAGTAAGTCTCTTTCTTTTCTTTCTCATGGTAGTCATGCTGAACGCTGTTTTGATTTGATTCATAATGATGTGTGGGGAATTTCTCCTTTTATCTCACATGCAAATTATAAATACTTTGTTACATTCATTGATGATTATACAAAGTATACCTGGATCTATTTTCTTCGTGCTAAATATGAGGTCTTATCTGTTTTTCAACAATTCACTACCTATGTGGAGACTCAATTTTCTTCTAGCATTAAAATTCTGAGGTTTGATTCAAGTAGTGAATATATGTCTTGTGAGTTTCATGATTTTCTCCAACAAAAAAGCATTATTTCTCAGCGTTTTTGTCCATATGCACCTCAGCAAAATGGTGTTGTTGAACGTAAAAATAGACATTTGTTGGATGTTGTTCGTACTCTATTGCTTCAATCATCTGTTCCACCTAAATTCTAGGTTGAAGCATTATCTATGGTTGGTTATTTAATTAATAGATTGATGTCCAGTGTCTTGAATTTTGAAACTCCTTACTTTTGTCTTTATCATCAGCATCCTAGATACCTTGACATGCATACTTTTGGCTATGTTTGTTTTGTCCATTTGTCTTCTCATGAACATAAGTTATCTGCTCAATCTGTTAGATGCGCATTTATGGGTTATAGTACTTCACATAAAGGCTATGTTTGCTATGATCCATGCTCTAACCGATTTCATATTTCCCGTCATGTTGTGTTCTTTGAAAATCAGTCATTATTTCCTTCTCATGATGAGTCTTTGCATGAGATGCATGTTTTGCCTCATTTTGATGACTTGACTCCTTCTATTGACCAATTCAAATCTGGACTTGTATATGAAAGACGACAACCTACTTTACCCCTTCCTGAGCCTGGTCCGCCATCTGAGCCTGTTCAAACTAAATCCTCTACGAGTGATTCGGATACTACCCCAATTCCTCGCCGTTCGACCAAAGTGTCTCGTCCGTCAGACCGGTATGGTTTCTCTCTTACCTCTCTTCATGTTACTCTGTCTTCCATTCCCATTCTGTTAGGTTATTCTAAGGCAACTAAACATGGCTGTTGGTGTGCGGCGATGGCCGAGGAACTTCAGGCTCTGTAGGATAAAATCATACATGGGATGTTGTCCCTTGTCTTGCTCAGGTGAAAGCTATTTATTGCAAATAGGTCTATTCTATCAAGTTGCGTTCAGATGGAACTTTGGATCAATATAAGGTCCAGTTGGTTGCACTTGACAATAGGCAAGAATATGGGGTGAACTATGAGGAGACTTTTGCTCCAGTTGCCAAGATGACTACGATGCGGATTGTCCTGTCTGTTGCTGCATCCCAAGGTTCGTCTCTTCATCAGATGGATGTCAAAAATGTTTTTCTTCATGGTGATCTCAAATAAGAGATATACATGACCATTCCACCTGATTTGTCATCCTCTTCTTCCTCGAATGTCTATAAGTTCAAACGATCATTGTATGGGCTGAAACAAGCTCCCCGGGCATGGTTTGATCAATTTTGCTCCATTTTGCTCCAGTTTTCATTTAAGCAAAGTGCATATGATTCTTCTTTATTTTTCTGCAAGACATCTCTTAGCATTGTCCTTCTTCTGGTTTATGTTGATAATATTGTTATTACTGGAACGGACTCTACCTTGATCACCCAACTGCAGCAACATCTTCAAGCCTTATTTTATATAAAGGACCTTGGTCCTCTTACATACTTTTTAGGCTTGGAAGTTCATACTGATTCCTCTGGCATTTTTTTGAATCAGCATAAATATACTCAGGATTTTATTGCATTGGCTGGTCTTCAGGATACTTCTTCTATCGATACTCCTATGGAAGTAAATATGAAGTATCGTCAGGAAGAGGGTGATCTCCTTTCTGACCCCACTATGTATCAACAGTTAGTGGGGAGCCTGAACTACTTGACCATTACTCGACCTGATATTTCCTTTGCAGTACAACAGGTTATTCAGTTCATGTAGGCTCCACGTCATCTACACTTAGCTGCCGTTCGTTGTATCATTCGATATCTTCGAGGTTCTCCTAGTCGTGGCCTATTCTTCCCTACTGGGACTCCTCTTCAACTTGTGACTTATAATGATGCAGATTGGGCAGGATGTCTAGATACACAATGATCTGTTACAAGTTGATGCATGTTTCTTAATGACTCTTTGATATCTTGAAAGAGCAAGAAACAAAATCGCGTCTCCAAATCTTCCACCAAATCTGAATGCCGTGTGATGTCTGATGCTTGTTCTGAGATTCTTTGACTTCATGATCTCCTTGCTAAGATTGGTTGTGTTCAATCCAATCCTACTCTTCTACATGCTGACAACACTAGTGCCATTCAGATTGCTGTCAATCTTGCTTTTTCATGAGCGCATCAAGCACATTAAGGTGGACTGTCATTCCATTCGAGAAGCATTGGACACTCGTATCATTTCTCTTCCTCATATTTCTACTGACTTCCAGATTGCAGATGTGTTTACGAAGGCTTCCAGATTGCAGATGTGTTTACGAAGGCCATGACATGACAACGCCATCAGTTTCTTGTGGGCAAATTGATGCTTCTTGACCGACCAACATCAATTTAAGGGGGGATGTCACCATGATACGCTCCCTGTTTCCTTATTTACTTCTCACTAGTTGTACATATATACTTCCTTATTTAGTCAAAATCTGTATATAGACATAGTTTCCTTTTGTATAGATAGATTTAATAGCTGTAATTTAGGTTTGATTCTAGCCTTGTATATTGCACATTTGTGCCTATATAATGAGAGGAAATTCTCACAGAGGGGGCATTCAATCCATTTGACAATACTGTTTTCCAGTTAACCAGGTGAAACTTTTTCTTCTCCCCCATCGCCTCCCCCCCCCCCCCCCAAAAAAAAAAAGAGACAACCCTGAAAAGTTTCTCGATTCTAGTCATCACTCCTGCAGGCATAGGAAACAAAGAAATGAAATATGTAGGGAGATTAGTAAGAGTGCTTTTAATAAGAGTGAGGCGACCCCCTTTTCGATAAGTACACTCGTTTCCATCCCGCCAGTCTTCTTTCAATTTTCTCCACAACCCCATCTCAAATAGTTCTAGCCTTAAAAGTTGCTCCCAGCAGAATGTCCAAATACTTCATTGACAAAGAAGATATCTTACAATCCAAGAGGCTTGTTAGTCTGGTAACATGTGGAACTGCACCCACCGCCACCATCTCGAACTTGCCAAGATTCAAAGCAAAGTAACAGTGCACGTAAACTTTGGATTTAATTAGTATTCACATCACAAAAGAGTAGTGTATCATCTGCAAATAATATATGAGAGATGTTAACAGAACCACCATTGTCATTTCCAACATGGAAGCTAGAGATGAAACCACCCCCACAGCGGTCGTTACCATCCGACTGAGTGCCTCCATAACAATAATAAGAGAGCAGAAAGAGGATCTCCTTGCAGCAAGCCCTGGGAGCTCACAAAAATACCCGTGGGTGAGCCGTTAACGAGAACTGAAAAACCATACAGTAAAGATACATTGATGTAAGAGATCCACCTACCCCCGAATCCACACCTCCCAATGCTGGCGAGCTGACAGCCAGGCATTGATCATGTGTCAAGGGATTTTAAGACAGTTAATGAGTGCCTTTTTTTCTTTAAAATATCTGTTTTAAATTTTCTTGAGACTACATTTTTGTTATTTTTTTATAAAGTATTTTTATTATGTTCGGTCTCTTTATCGAGCACAATTATGAAAGTACGTAACACTCTTAGCCTATGGGAAGGAGTGTTACACACGGCCTCATTATTTTGAGATGCTAATGTATAAAAAAATGTGGTGATCTATGGATCATTTATTATTTCATTGTGAGGTGGCATGGGTTTTATAGGGTGAGATTTTTAACAAGAATGGAATTGCATGGGTGATGCCTAGGAGGATGGTGTATCTTCTTGCTCGTTGAAGTGGTCTACAAGGCAGCCCCCAATTGCTGCCGTCTAGAAAATGATTCCACTATGTCCCATGTGGTACTTGGCTTGAAAGGAACGGCTAGAGTTACTTGGAACGCACTTTGGAAAAACTTCAATGTTTCTTTTCCACACTTTACCTTTGAGCCTCTGGTATTGTTTTTGGAGGAATGTTACACATAAGCCCACACACTACACACCCAACAATTTTTTTTATTTTGTAAAAATTTTTCTGAATTTATTCTTTATAAATTAATTGAATTCTTTACTTATTATTTATATATCAAATATTTTATGAAAGAAAAAAAAATAAAAAAAATATATGATGTGTTGTTTGTGGGTTTATGTGTAGATTTTTTCTTGTTTTTAAGGGGCTCATTTTCATGATTTTCTTGTATCCATCTCTAGGCGTTCTCAGTTGTATACTTCTTGTGCACTTGGACTATGCTTACTTGATTTGATAAATGTTTATTTTACTTATTAAAAAAAGTTATATTCAAACATGAACACATTTTATCTGTAACTTAATTAAATAGCTTTTAACCTACTTGATAAGAATGCAATCACGTATTTTTTTTTATCGGTAGGAATGCAATGATGTATAAACATGAAAGCATCATCTAATACTAATTTAAAACATTAGTATCTTCACTGGGAAACACACAGATCAAAGCAAAACATGTTTCAGCATTTCTCAATACCTGCATATCATTAAAATCCTTTCCAGCATGTGGATTTACTTCAAATAAAGAATGGAGATACAGGTGCAGGAAATATCTGTGATCACACTTATTGCTCGTATTGAGAAGTTGAGAAACAACATCAGATGGAGTAATAAAGTCCTTATTTTGGATCAATAACAGAACTGCATGCTTGCAATATATCATCATAAGTTGCAAGACCTATATTGGCACATGTAATAAAGGTAGTCAGAAATCTTACAATGACACAAGAATGAGAATGGAACAGAACAAAGTGTGACGAATAGGAAAAAGGGAAGACTTTGCAGAATATACTTTGCCAACACCAGATATCATGTACAAGGCTCAGTTGAGTTCAACAATGGCATACCTTTTCACGAATTGCATGTTGCAAGTTGTATTTTTCAATGTAGTCAAACACTTCTGGCTTCAGAAGCTGAAAATTACACCCAAAATAAAAAGAACAAATAAATATATAGAACAACGGGGACAAATTTGTTAGAACACAAACAGAGATGGGACACCATGATTTTCCAAAGCATTTAACATAAAAGTTCCATCTTAATGCTAAACTTTGGCATTCTCCGTTTTTATACTAATCTTCCGTGTGCAGCAGTAACACTTACATCAGCATAGATTAAAAGAGCTTTCTCGTATTGCCCATCTATTATATAAAAGTGTGCTAGTGCCTGCCAGAGAAAAGGAATGCATAAATAATATGGGGAGATAAAAAGATATATGCATACGGCAACACTAAATTTAAACAAGTGAGAATGTATGTATGTGCTGACATACCTCTTTGAGTGCATCAGTCATGGATGAAGTAGTAAGCTGAGTTTCTATGGCAGCAATTACAGGCAATGCAGAATAAATCACATGTGGCCAAGATTTGACAGTTGACAAAAGATCCTCATGGAAAGAAGAATTTGTAGCCAAAGCTACAAGAGCAACCTGTAGCACAAAAAGGAACAAGGGGCCTTGAATCCCAAGTTGGAACAAAAGATATTTTAAGATATTTAGGCACAATATTTTTTCCTGACAACCTCATAAGCAGCATCACGCAGTTTTGGGTTTTCTGTTGGTATATACGGAACCAACACAGGAAGCTGACGGAGATGAGCAAAGTGGAAAACCCATCTGTGGAAAGCAACCACTACCAGTTATTTAGAAGAATAGGACAAGGAGCAATAATTATAAGGCAGACAGTACCTTTCCCATGCCGAAGCAGATCCTTGCAACAATTTGGGACACAAAGATGCAGCTTCAGCATACTTCCTTTCCACAATCAAATGATCAAGGTATCTTGATCCGACCTGCACATATAGTGCCAACAGTAATCAAACTATGCAATGGAGTATATATGAAATGCAAAAAGCAGTAAGGTAGTCAACTAAAAAAATGATACTTTATAATTATGCTAAAAAAATGTAAACCAGTCACATGTGAGCATAGAGTATCACTGTATTTCCATTTACCATGGTTCTTTCCTAATGTAAATTTATCTATGATAATTAAGCCGCGTTTGGATACACAAGCATTCTCATATATTTCCTTTCCAAACATCACTCAAAACACAAAAACATTTTCAATTTCATTAATATTCAACTTTTTCATCTAATCATTGCAATTTTTCCAAACTCCCAAACAAAACACCAAAAACAATACAAATCTTTCAAATTTCAAAATAAAAAATAATACTAAAAATTATATTTAAACAAATTTTTAACTTTATAATATTTTTACTCAACTTTTTCTCTCTTCTCAAAATCCATTAGAATATCTTAACTCAAACCATTTTACTATTATTAACAGATATTCTAAGACCTCGTTTGTTTTTACAACACATCTCATCCCATCTAATCATTACAAAATTTTCAAATTCCTATACAAAATAAAATAAACAATTTAATTTTTTTAAATTCTAAAACAATAATACTATTAAAAAATATATATTCTAACAATATTTTATTCAATTTTCAACTTTTATCTCAACTCATTTTATCTTATCTCATCTCATCTATGAAAACAAACGAGGCCTAAGTATCCAAATAAGTCGTAAATTGCAGCACTGATAAACTAGAACGAATGTAATTTGTGACATACATGTAACAGGTTTTAACCAAAAGTAGTATCCTACGATTCCTTAGTAAAAAAAAAAAAAGGTAGGATCCTATGACTCAATATCTAGGTGTAATCCAACAATCTTGATTCACTGAGGAAAAGTAAGGAAAATAGTATCAAATGTGGTGTATCATGCTATGTATTTACAAAGAAAACGCACGTAGGCTCCGTCAGACACCCCAGATTAAAAAACAGAAATGAAAAAAAATACAGTTTTCACTATCATCCCCAGTATTGAGAAACAAATGCTACATCCGCACACTCATGCATGTTTCTTGTAAATGATATGGAACTGAATAAAATTAGAACCAGAACAAATTGAAAATACTTCATCGAGAAGTTCACTCCGCCCCTGACCAGCTTCAACAGCTGCCAAAGCTTTTTCATGCCACCCATGTTGAAGAAGCCATGCAATATGATCTTCGGCATCCCTAACCACAATAAATGAATTAAAGTTTTCAATATATATAATTGGAACACTTAATACGGGCTGCTAGTCCCAAAAAATATTATTTTATGACAAGGAAATACTTTGTTGTATTGAATGATGGATCTAAGGGGATTAGGACAAGGAAATCATGTGACAATGCAAATGCAACGTGTCCTTTACCTGGTTTAATCCCGAAGCCATGTTAAAACTCTACATCACATGAATCAAGTAAATCATCAACTCTTCACCGATTGAGCGTGACCCCTAAATTAATTGAACCCAAGTTTCAAACATTAGACCCAGGCGAGCATCCCCCAAGACTAAGGCGCTTACCACTTATCAAGCCAACCCCTAGGGGTTTAGTCCCAAAAATAAACTTAGAAAACATTTTATAAACCAGATAAAAAAACCTTTTTATCAACATGACCAAAAACCCTTAGAAAACGAAGGCTAAACAGTAACTTTGGCTTCATTAAAAGTTAGCAAAACCCATAAAAAGTTTACCAATAATTATTTGTCACTAATTAATATCATATCCTAAATTGTGAATTCTATGACATTGATTGACAGTTGGTGGGATTTACCGTGATGCATGGGGGGTGATTTTAATTTCGTCAGATTTCCCAGTGAAACAAGTGGTAGTAGGCGAGTGAGATCTGCTAGTCTGGAATTCTCTAAAATCATATTTGATTTGAATCTGTTGGATTTACCGCTCGTAGGGGGTCCGGCCACTTGGTCAACCAACCAAACCTGATCTAGATTGGATCGCTTTTTAATCTCACCCAAGTGGAAAAGTCATTTCCCAGACGTCTTGCAAAAGCGATTGGGTCGTGTATCCTCGGATCACTGGCCCATTTTATTGGATTGTGGAGGGATTCGGAGTGGTCGATGCTACTTTTAAATTCGAGAATATGTGGTTAAAGTCGGAGAGCTTTGAGGATAGGGTTTGACAGTGGTGGTCTTCATACCAGTTTCAGGGTTCTCCTAGCTACATTTTTGCAAACAAGCTTAAAGCTCTAAAATGTGACTTAAAGTTATGGAATTCTCAGTCATTCAGTAACGTGAAGGGATAGTAAGAATTGTTTGATGAGAGAGATTGAGGATTTAGATAGGGTTCAATAGGGACGACCACTTATCCATGAAGAACAGATGCAGAAGACTTCGTTGACTACAGATCTTGAGAGATTGTTATTATTAGAATAATTGTCCTGGAGACAAAAATCGAGAGCTTTGTGGTTACGTAAAAGAGATCAAAGTACGAAATTTTTCCATAAAACTACAAATTCTCACAGAAGAAACAACAATATCGAAGGTCTTAAGGATTGACGGGAAGAGACTTAAGATGAAGGAGTCATTCAAAATCACATTGTAGACTTCTTTGAGAAGCTTTTAATGGAACAAGAGGATTGGAGACCTACCTTGGATGGTCTTGCTTTTGATACATTAGGGTCGGATGATGTTGTCCGGCTGAAGCGTGCTTTTGAGGAGGAAGAAGTGTTAGATGTCATTCGAAAAATGGTCAAAGATGGTTTCTCGATGGTTTCTCCCTGGGTTTCTTCCAAAAATGTTGGGGTGTGATAAAATAAGACCTTATGAAAATCTTCAAAGAGCTATTCTCGAAAGGAAATTTTGAGAAAAGTCTTAATAATACTTTCTTAGCTCTAATCCCCAAAAAAGTTGGGGCCATAGAAATAAAGGACTTTCAGCCTATTAACCTAGTGGGTGGGGTCAATAAGATCATCTCTAAGGTTCTTGCCAACTGGCTTAGCGGGATTATTGGGAAAATAATCACTAAGCCACAGAATGCCTTCGTTAAAGGTAGACAGATCCTTAATGCGGTCCTCATAGCCAACGGATGCATTGATAGTAGAAGGAAAGCCAGCAACACAAGGATATTGTGCAAATTAGACGTGGAAAATGCTTATGACCATGTCAATTGGAATTTCCTCCTGTACTTGCTCGGGAGGTGCAGCTTCGGGGAAAGGTGGAGAACCTGGATTTGGTGGTGCATAACCACTACAAGATTTTCTGTTTTGATCAATGGATGTCCAAAAGGTTTCTTCTCGAGCTCTCAAGGCTTGAGACAAGGAGATCCCCTTTTGCCTTTGCTGTTTGTTATTGTCATGGAGGCTCTCAACAGGATGCTATCGGCCTTGGTGGACAATGGTTTGGTAAGTGATTTTCCAGTTAATACTCCTGTAAGGAGCATTACTAATATTTCTCATTTGTTATTTGCAGATGACACCCTCATTCTTTGCGAGGCAGATCAGGACCAGATACAAGTGGTGAAGGTGTTGTTCCTTTATTTCGAAGCAACATTTGGACTTAAAGTGAATTATGACAAATCAAAGAAGGTGCCGATCGGTGAAATCCACAATATACGAGTGTTGGCCGGAACTCTTGGGTGCAAAATTTTTGTCTTACCTATGACATATCTAGGGCTTCCATTGGGATCGCCTTCAAGGTTTTCTAGGATTGGAGACACGGTTATCGAGAAAATGGAAATGAAGTTAGTAGGGTGGAAAAGACTAAATCTATCTAAAGGGGTCGCATTACATTGATCAAAAGTACATTGTCAAATCTACCCACATATTTCCTGTCCATTTTTCCTATACCAGCAAGTGTGGCAAGTCGACTAGAGAAGTTTCAGTGGGATTTCTTGTGGGGAGGCATGGGAGAGGAGTTCAAATACCACTTGGTCAAGTGAGAGACGGTTTGCCGTCCTATCTCAAATGGTGGATTGGGTATCCGTAACTTGAGGAATCGGACGTTCCTGGGCAAATGGCTATAGAGATATCACAAGGAACCAGAGGCTTTGTGAAAAATTGTGATTGACACAAATATGGTGGTCTGTGGAGAAGTTGGAATTCTTGTGAAGTTAGGGAACCGGGTGGGGCGGGGCTATGGAAAAATATCAGAAAAGGGTGGAGGATTTTTCAGAGGAATACCAAGATCAAGTTAAGGGCTAGAACGAGAATTAGATTTTGAAAGGATATTTGGTGTGGAGACAGAGAACTGTGTGAGGTATTTCCTTCTCTTTTTCAGTTAGCTAGTGCCAAAGACTCCGCAGTGGCGGAGGTCATGGAGCATGGGGGTGGGAGCATCAGTTGGAACATCGTTTTCAGTCGGGCAGCTCAAAATTGGGAAGTGGGGGTTTTCACATATTTCTATGGCCTTATCTACTCACAAAGACCACACCTACAACAAGACGACAGCTTATGGTGGATACCTGCTAAAAGAAGGATTTTTACAGTCCGTTCATTCTATCTGGTTCTAACACAAGATCCTGCTTTTCAATTCCCTTGGCAATATCTTTGGCGTCACAAGGCACCATTGAAAACGGCTTTTTTTGTGTGGACAACATCTTTAGGTAAGATCTTAACCACAGACAATCAAAGGAAACAAAGGGTCATCATTGCAGACTAGTATTGCATGTGTCGACTGTTAATTAGTTTGAATGCCCTTTTTATAGGGTTTCCTTTCATTTTTGTAGAGGAATTGTACATAATTGTTGCCATAATTGATGGCGCCTAAAATGCTATCAAGACAAATATTTCAAAATATTTACACCTACTTACACCTAATTGACTGCTATTTTCAATCTTTGCGTCTAGCTATTTTCACATAAGTTATATTATGTACACCTAATTATCTTCATATGAACGTATCATGCTGACATCCCCCCTTAAATTGATGTGGTTTGATCAACGAGCATCAATTTACTTTTTAAGAAGCAATGTCGATGACGAGTAAAAGCCTTGATGAAGATATCAGTAATTTGTGATTCAGTAGAAACATGTGGAAAAGTAATAGCACGAGCTTCAAAGGCCTCACGGATAGAGTGACAGCCAACTTCAATATATTTAGTGCGCTCATGATAGACAGGGTTGGCCGTGATCTGAATAGCACTTGTATTATCGACATGTAAAGGTGTAGGATTGATCTGAGAGAAGTTTAATTCAGCAAGTAATCCTCGAAGCCAAATAATCTCGAAACAAGCAAGAGACATTGCTCTGTACTCAGATTCCGTAGAAGACTTAGAAACTCTGTCTTGCTTCTTACTCTTCCAGGAGATCAACACATCATCTAAGAACACACACGAACCAGTGATGGAGCAACGTGTATCAGCACAACCAGCCCAATCAGCATCGTTATAAGCAGCAAGGCTAGGAGAATTTCCTGCAGTAAAGAATAAGCCACGAGAAGAAGTTCCCTGAACATATCGTATAATCCTACAGGACAACAACCAAATGAAGATGACGAGCAGTCTGAAGAAACTGGCTGACTTGTTGTACGGCAAAAGAAATGTCAGGTCTAGTAATGGTGAGAGAGACTGGGCTGCCTACCAATTTCTTGTATAAACTGGGATCATGAAGTAAGTCACCCTCCTCTTTGCAAAGTTTGACATTTAATTCCATGGGAATATCAACGGAAGTAGCTTCCTGTAAGTCAGTTGTAATCACCAAGTCATACGCATACTTATGTTGATTAAGTGAAATGCCGGAGGGACTATGATGCACCTCGAGACCAAGAAAATATATGAGAGACCCAAGATCTTTCATATGAAAGGACTCTGAGAGATGAGTCTTAAGCTAACCAAGTAAAGTATAATCAGAACCAGTGATCAAAATATCATCAACATAAACCAAAAGAATAACAAGACCCCTGTTGGTTTGCCAAAGAAATAATGAAGTGTCATGCTTGCTCTGCTTGAAGGAAAATTATTATAAAGTGGTTCGAAATTTATCAAACCAAGCCCTTGGAGCTTGTTTGAGACCATAAAGAGAGCGACGAAACTTACACACTTGTGAAGTCGGAGAGAAAAACAACATCGGGGGTGGTTTCATATAATTACACTCTTTAAGGTCTCCATGAAGAAAGCATCTTGACATCCATCTGATGAAACGGCCAATCTTGAGAAGCAGCAAGAGCTAGAATAGTACAAACGGTAGTCATCTTAGCCACAGGAGCAAAGGTTTCTTCATAATTGACACCATATTCTTGATTATTCCTAAGTGCCACAAGCCGAGCTTGTAATGATCCAAACTCCCATCAGAGCGGACCTTGACGGAATAAACTCATTTGCAACCCAGAGGAACAATAGTGGGAGAACATGACTCAATGTCCCAAGTGTGATTGGCCTCTAGAGCGGCAATTTCTTCCTGCATAGCTTGTTGCCAACAATCATGCTTGGCAATGTGTGAGTAACATGTGGTAATATCAAAGTTGGACAATGCAGCAGTAAGAGCTGAAATAGAATTGCCAGAACTGGAGGAGGGAAATCCATACCTATCAGGAGGTACAGATGCTCGAGAAGAGCGACATATCAAAGACGTTGGAGATGTTGCATCTAACTGAATTTGGAGCGTAATAGGATCAAATATTGGGTGAGCCACCGGAAGAGACTGTGAGCGAGAACGTCTTGTATACACAATATCTGGTTTAAAGCGTGAACTGACAGGGGGAAGATCTGAGCATTGCTACTCAAAGGGGGGGAAAACACAGTAGAAGAGAATGGCACATAGGACACAGGAAAGAAATGTTGATTTTCAAAGAAAATAACATTCTTAGAAATACGTGTACGATGTAATATTAGATCATAACAAACAAATCCCTTCTGACACATATTATATCCCAAGAAGGTACATCGGACAGATTGAGCAGACAATTTATGTCGCTCATGAGGAGGTAAATGAACAAAACATACACAACCAAATGTACGAAGGGTATCATAACTAGGTTGCTTAGCAAATAAGCGAAAATAGGGAGACTATATGTAGGACTTAAGAAGGTAAATAATTAATCAAGTGAGTAGCAGTTTTTAGAGCCTCTACCCAAATAATGGATGGAACTGAAGATTCTAACAAGAAAGTATGGACTACATCTTTGAGATGACGATTTTTGCGTTCGGCTACTCCATTTTTTTGAGGAGTAGAGGGACATGAATATTGATGAATAATTTTCTTAAAAGCCAAGAATGCTTGAAACTCAGTAGATAAATATTCACCACCGGAATCTGTACGTAATATCTTAATAGAAGTAGAAAATTGATTGTCAATATATGCTAAAAACTTAGTGAAAGTACGAAAGATCTCAGATTTAGAGCAAAAGAAGTAGACCCAAGTAAATCTGCTATGATCATCAATAAAAGTCACATAGTATCTAAATTTTTCATGTGAATAACTGGAGAAGGTCCCCAAATATCACTATGTATAAGATCAAAGTAGTGAGATGCTCTACTAGCATGCAAAGGAAATAGAAGAATTTTGCTTTTACCAAGTTTACAAAAAGCACACTTAAGAGATAAAGAAGAACTGTATTTATTATTAAGTAAACTAGAGTGTTGGGATGAGCTGGAACAACAAACAATAAATATGGAGCCACGCAGCAGATGCAACAAAGAGAAATGAAACTAAAAGATACAGAACAGTAACGAACACCAAGATTTGAAGTGGTTCAGCTCAAACTGAGCCTACATCCACTGTTGGGTCAGTCTAAATCACTATAATATCAGAAGATGGAGTACACTTTAGAGGTTACAAAGCTCTCTCTCTCACAAAGCTCTCAAACCCTTGCTAAATGGCTCTCAGATCTACAAAATCAAACAAGAGGAAAAAAAAACGGACGCTGCTGTGTTCGTCTTCTCGCTCGAGCGGAATCTTCAGCTCCTCACAGCCCCTCTGCCGTTCAAATGCACGCAATCCTTAAATAGACAGTATCTCGCTCGAGCGAGACCTTCTAGCTCGAGCGGAATACTATTCCAGACGGCGCTAACCCTAATTCCTGGAAGCGATGCAACCCTAGGATTGATTCTCGCTCGAGCGGGAAGTCGAGCGAGAGTTGAGCGAAGTCTCTGCCTGGATCGAACTCTCTGTCTGATGTCTCGCTCGAGCGGCTGTCGAGCGAGGGTCGAGCGAAGTTATGGGTTGAGACTCGAAGTGCAATCTGATGTGCTTTATTCAAGCCACATCTCAACACAGAGTTTAATACATGATATAAGATTTGAGTATTAGGATGACCTAAACAACGATACCACACCAGACTAAGATCTGAAATATTATTACAAGCAAAAGACTTAATAGGAGAAATTTGAGAAGAAATTGGAACAGACAAAAATAGTGGAAATAAGTGCCCCACTTTAGGTCTCTTCGCGATCGGCTCCCCCATGACCTGGTCCTGCACAACACAAATTTCACCAGAAAAATTAACAGCACGGTTGTTATCAACTAATTGGCCAACATAAATAAGATTCGTGGAAAGCTGAGGAGCAAGAAAATTAGTGAACTTAGAAGAGGCATTTCCGATAGCAGCTATTGGCAAAGAATTGTCATTGGCAATCTGAATAGCAAATTGACCAGCAAAGGGCCGAACATGACACAAAGCGGTAGGATTATTCGTCATGTGATTAGAGGCCCCTGAGTCTACGTACCAGAGTTTAGTAGAATTGTTACCTGGGAAACCTTATTGCTGATAATGCCGAAACGAGCATCTGCGATACCATTTCAGGTGTGCAGTAATTTGTTGTAGGAGCAGAGGAGGTACCTAGATAAGAACCATGTCCTACAGATGCCGTTGCTGAAAAGTCATGAACAGAAGTTTGAAATGCTAGAGCATGGCGATTCTGAGGGCGAATACGACATTCTTTGATAATATGACCATTTTTCTTGCAGTAGGAGCAATATTTCTTGAGACAATTCGTAGCAATATGTCCGTAGCAATATGTCCATATGCCTTGCAGCAAAAGCACTGCACGTTTTTAGAATCCCTGGGTGGTTCTCGACCTTGGGCAGCATAAGCCACAATTGCTGACCTTGAATTGTCATGAGATTACTCTAGAATAACTTGAGTACTCAGACGTTGTTCTTCACGAAGTAATTCACCAAAACAAACATCTAGAGAAGGAACTGGAGATCGATTCAGCAAAGAGGAACGAATAGATTCAAATTCGGGACGTAATTTCATAAGAAACTGATCACACCGACTAGTCTCATGAAGATTCTGAATAGTTGAAAGGGTGTCAATAGGAACATTTGCTGTAACCAGTTCAGAATATTCGTTCCAAATTGTTAGAAATGCTGAGTAGTAGTCTTGGATCGAAAGACTACCATGTTGAAATGTGGCATTCGCATGCTCTAACTGAAAGTGACGAGCATTGTTCTCTTGATGATAAACCGTCTTTAAATAATTCCACATAAATTGAGCAGAGCGATGAGGTCGTAAATTTGTAACAATATGTGACTCCATTGAACCAAGAAGTCAAAACATGATCCGTGCATCAAGCACAGCCCATGAAGGAGAAGATCCGAGATTCTTAGATTTGTCAGAAGTGGATGATGGCGCGACATATGTGCCATCAATATGACCCCAAAGGTCTTTTCCCTTCAAAAATAGTTCAAATTGAAAAGCCCCCGTAAAATAATTGTTACCCGTAAACTTGGCACACAGTAGTGCGGAGTCCGTTGCAATAAAAAATAAAAAATAAAACTTAAGATAAAGCAAAACAAAAAAATAAAACAACCAAACTAGATGGATCGAAATACTGGTATATATTGAAATAAATAGTGTCCAGTTGTTTTTTTGTTTTTTTAACTTAAGACAAACCAAATGAATAAAATGTACCAATAGACTAAGTAGCGTAGTTTGATTCACAGAGCTGTGCCAAAACATAGAGAACTGCCAAACTTGTGCGGAACTACCAAACTCCAAGATCGATAGTCCGATTCATGTCGGCTTCACCAAGAGACTGCACAAACTTCACCGGAATGAAGAAGCCCACTGTTCCAAGAGGCACACAACCATAGAAATGCCGAAAGGACTAAGATAAGGCTATGTCGGCAGCCTTCAAGCTACAGAGTTGCCGAGAACCACAAGTTGCGACGTGGACAGAAGTTGCTCTAATCGAAAATTGCTAAGCTATGGACAGAAGTTGCCGATAATGCCAACCCAAAAATACCCGATCGAAAAAATGGAAGGATTGGGATGTTGGTGTATGAAGAACACCCCAAAACTTGCCGAGAAGCTCAAACTCACACGGTTTGATTTAACTGAAGGATCGACACCTACTAAGAGCAAGAAATAACTTGCTGAATGCCAAAGAAAATTCTTCTAAGAATTGCGATAAAAAAATCGCACTAAGTGATTCAGACTGAGGTAACAAAAATCAGAGATTCTCTGATAGCATGTTAATTGGTCTGAATGCCCTTTCTGTAGGGTTTCCTTTCATTTATATAAAGGAATTGTACATAATTGTTACCATAATTGATGGCGCCTAAAATGCTATCAAGACAAATATTTCAAAATATTTACACCTACTTACACCTAATTGACTGTTATTTTCAATCTTTGCGTCTAGCTATTTTCATATAAGTTATATTATGTACACCTAATTATCTTCATATGAACGTATCATGCTGACATCGACGAGGGGGTGAGTTGGTGAACCATCTACTTCTACACTGCGAGACAGCCAAGCTTCTATGGGATGAGGTTTTTGGCAGATTGAATCTTGCATGGATCATGCTAAAGACCATGCATGTGGTGTTTATGGCAAGAGCGAAATGAGCGGATTTTCAAAGACATGGAGAGATCTCTAGAGGAACTTAAAGCTTTATTTTTAAAACTCTTTGTACATGTTTTGTGAATTTTCAAGGCATGGACCTACATGATTTTCTTGTCTCTAATGCACCTATTTGAGAAGTCATGTGTGTAATTTTGTAACTGGCTTTAACTATATTAATAACATCTTTTACTTATCAAAAAATAAGTTTATAAATAATTTCAATGTGCTTTTGTTGTGATTCAAGATTGTGTTGTATACCAATATGAACAAAGATAATGCATGTAGAAGTGTAAAAAAATTATATAATAATCAATATAATTATCAATTAACTTTTTTCATGACTTTATAATGATCGCCAAATCAATACTGACATCACGCTTAATTTGTACTGTTGCAATAAATTATGAAATAAGAAACAACAATACTAACGTCGGTTTTGCAATAACTACATCCTTTGGGGATACAATATAGTACAGTGGTTCATCACCTGCGGCCCACTGCCCACCAGCATAGCTGCTACCTACATTTAAAGGAAAAAAGTATTAACTCCAGCTTAAACATTCATGACCTGATATGCATAAAAAAGAACTTCACTAACAAAGACATTAACCTGAGAAAGGTGCATGGGCAAGGGAATAATCCTTTGCCTTGTAATGCTCAAAGCCATGTACAGGTAGGGCATCTGTAGAAATCTCATCATTACTCCATGTTACTACACGCACTTCTGGTCTCTGTGCATTTCCCTGCTTGTATTTATATTTCCCCGGGTCAGAAACTTCTTTGTAAGTTTTCCATGGTGGAAACAATCAGGATAGATAGCACAAAGTCAGGATAAATAAAGAAGAAAGTTCAGATACGAGCAATAATGGTATTTAAAATATACATATATTCGAGCAAAGGCAACTTATAACATAAAATTGGAATCTACTCTTACTTGATGTTTTAAATTCTGTTCCGGTGATCATTCTAGTTTAAGCATTAAAACAAAATATTTCAATACTAGTGTGTTCCAGTTTACCATTTCGGGATTGCTATATATGTATAAACTGATAATTAATAGAATAAATACATGTATATTTTTTTTTTCTTTTTTTGATGTCGAGGAACCTCTCCAAGATAGGGCCCTTTGAACCCATCCCTGTAGAGTAAACCTCGGTCCCGTGCAAGAATTGACGGTGTGTGGAAGAATTGACAATTTATAAATGAATATACATTGAAAAAATTTTTAAAAAAAAATGTAAGAATATTGGTGTTAAAAATATTACTAAAAAATCACAAACTTGAGTTGAGACCAGTGGCGGAGCCAGGGATTTGTTTTAGGGGGAGGAGGGGGGGAGAAGCAAAATTAACACAAAATATATAAAATATTTTTTATTCTATTTCTATACATTTTTTTATGTAGTATAGAATAATCTGATATTAAAATCTACAATAAAAATAAAATACGTTTAATACAACTTATATATTAAAAATATATATAATATGTCAAAAACATGTCATCATAATAAAAAATATTAAAAATACGTTATAAATTATCCAAATTCTTTTTTATTTTTATTTTTATCTATAATAAAAATATGTTATCATGTTATTATATCATTTTATTTTATATGAGATGTCTTTTATTTTTAAATTAGATTAAATTTTATAGAGGGGGCCAAGATAATTTTTAGAGAGGGGGCCAATACAAAATAAAGTTAATATTTATCCTACTAAATTATAATAATAGAAAAAAACTAACCTATATTATTTTTTTCTTTAAATTTTTTTTTTTTTTTAAAAGGGGTGGGGCTAAGGGGTGGGGGGGCCTGCCTCAACGTGACTCCGCCATTGGTTGAGACACACAAAATAAACAAAGAAAAAAATAAAAGAGTCGAGAAATTATTAAAAAAAGCAGATTTAGAAAAAGAGAGAATGAGGAGGGGACATACATAAATTTCCAAAAAATTTAAACTATATAAATGCCTTTTAGATTTTAAAATCACATAAATGTCACCTAGATTTAAATTTTACAAAAATGTCATCCTAACTGGAGAAAATTACAAAACTTTCATTAAAATAGCCCAAAACGGAATGTAGTACAGAATGCAAATTCAGGCCAGAATTAGCCAAGATGACTAGAATAGGCTAACACTGACCGGAATTAAGAGTGAAATGGAACAGGGAGTTATAGTGTACCAGGTAATACACGAGAATGGAAGACTCCCGCTAGAATGGCTTGAACAAAACAGAATTCAAAACTATACTCTTATTACCATTATATTAGGAAGAGCGAACAAATAGAAGAGAGAGTAAAGCTTCCATCCCATGGCGACAATATGACAAAAGCAATACAAACATGTGCCTAAAGATTACAACTCAATATGTTAAACAAAGAACAGGTAATTTAAACAATTCAAGTAAAGAGAACACATCACGTACTGTTACTGTAAAAATAAGAATTTACTATTACTAAATTTGTAAAGAAAACAGTAGAAGTTATAAAAAAAACATCAGTGGCCCAAATTCAGCATAAACTTTCTTCTGTTAAATTGATGCTTTATCTTCAAGAAACAGATAAATAAAAGATTTGGAGCGTGAATTTCAAGTCTCAAGCTAAAATGTTAAATAGGGGACGCTGATGTATTTCAAAAGAAGGCAAGGGATGTACCTGCCGTAATGGAATGGTGCTAGTAAATTTCTTCTCCCCATTTTCTTCCCCAGGAATATATGCTAGAACAACCAAAGAGTCACCAAAAGGAGCTATTCCTGAGATGAAATGGTTGGTTTGGAAAGATGCCACAATATCCACCTGGTTCATACTTGAAATCGGAACATGTTTATACATCCCATTTGTTGCTCTATGCTGATTTGTACTTATGGATGCAATTTTAACAGATGATCCCCAGCCAATGACCAAGAGAGTATCATCCTGAACTTGTCATTGACAAAATACAAATTTTGAGAAATATATATATATATATGTATGCATGTATTTTGCAAGATATACATTCCCACTTATTCGTGTATGTGTGTATTATTATAGCTTCTTAGACAATTACAGAAAGCCTGTAACAACTGCAGTTGCTTGCATTAAGCATACCCCAGTACAGAGGCCAGCTAATCTTTGACTAACCTGCCAAACCAAGTAAGGAACCAAAAGCTCAGGATGTGGGCTTCCTCTTGGTCTTTCAATAAATGTTATACGCCGATCATCTGCAGTGTCATAAACTTTCACGCCCGCATCATTAGCCCAAGCAATAAGACTTGTTCTCCACTTCACTGCATGAATTGGACCTTCACCAGAATGCAAGACCTGGAAAACAATTTTTTTTTATGTTTTTTTGTTTCAAGAAACCAAAATGTAAAATTTATTTTGCACTTTCCATTAGCCAATGGACTAGTACAAACCTGGTAATGATAGCCAAACCATTTCTTGGTTTTATAATATAAATGACCTGCTAACCCACCAGCCACAAATCGTCTTGACGTTTTTCTCACATAATCTGGGTCCAGAGCAACAGCCTTCATTGGGCGATGATACTCAAACTTCATTTTCTCATCAGTGAAAAGGCTAGTTATTACGACAGACCCATCATCAGAACAGCTTCCTACGTATTCACCTTCTATGTCAAAGCTAAGGTCATTGACAGCAGCAGTATGAACATGGAATTCCTTAATCTGAAAAGAAGAACAGTTGCATATTTCAAACCTAAAGCATGAGATTTTGAATTGAAGTAACTACTGCAATCATCTATCATCTGTAGCCAGAATAACAAGTGTGGTTCATGCAACCCACTAGCCTCAAATCTATGATGATAGTCCTGGAGCCCCTCCATATGATTATGTAAGAAAGGGGCACCCATAGTGGGCACCCCCTCAGCTCCCTTGGACGTTATGAAGTGGCTCTTAAGCCACTTCATAAGCCTTGATGACTGGCCCTTAATGGCCAGCCAGGAGTTACGTTTAGAGGAGTTAGTTATATAGCCCCTCCCCCCTTATAGATGACACTAGAGGCATCACATATAGAAATATCTCTCTCTCAATTGTTTCTCTCTAGTCTCGACATCTAGGTTGTGAAATTTGTGGGTGTTGCTCTAGTATTACCTCATAGCATACTCCACCATCGTCGAGATGATTTCAGACGAACAATGACGCCGAAGAATCCATAGAATAACCGCACTAGATCTAAGATATTTTCAACAAAGTAATATTGCTTCCGCTTTGTATTCTGATCTAGCATTTCTAACAGATTAGCTGGCAGAAGATATTTGAGATGATAATACTAAGGAAAATGTCATATTCTCTGGACAGCCCAATGATAGTGTAAAGTACTTTACTTAATTGGTTTCAATTCACAAATTTAAGAAAGATAATGCATATGATACTACATGATGAACTTAGTTTACGGGAAAATATTCCACCTCTTCTCAGTATATGCCTAAAAGAAATGGCAGCTCCATTTCCTCTTTAAGTAACTTTCTAGCAAAGGCCATGTGGAAGTCTCGTTAGACGGTAATAAGAAACTCCCGCATAACAAGTACAGTAGTTCTCATAAAAAGCCACTAGCATTTAACTAGGTCTACATGGTGAGGAATGACTCAATGACCAGTTATCCAGGAGGAGAACAAAACTCGAGATCTAACTAGCTCCAAATTAATCCAAGAAAGATTCGAAACTTCCCAAAATCCAAAAACTTGAGCTAATTTAAGTTTTTAACGACGAAAAGAAACTACAAAATCATCAGCGAAAAACAAAAATGATGTAAAAGCTGATGACTGACCTGGTTCCCAAGAAAATCGAGGATGTGAACGGTGCCACCATGGGTCCCGAGCGCGATCATGCGCTCCGCGACCGCGATACACGACGCCGCATCGCTCGTCAGCAGGACCGGTATGCTGCCCCCCATTCTCTGGTACTTGAGCCTCGGCTCTTCTTCTTCTTCGCCTCCTTCTTCGCCTCCTTCTTCGCCGTCTTCCTCTTCTCTCTTATCGTCTCCGTCGACGCCATTCTCCGAGGGTATCGGAGCCATTTGTAAAGCTGTTCTTGGTGGCCTCATCTTCGCGAGACTATGGAGAGACCGAGCTGGAGTTGAGTTTGGCTTCTTTTTTTTTTTAATTAAAATCTGTTGTGGTTGGTTTCCTCGGAGTTGGTCAGTCTCCAGTTATTTATTTGCAAGACGACAAAAGGGGAAGTGTGCCGACGCCCTCGTGGGCTGCCACCTGTACTGTTCCCTCTTAGTTGGGGGACCCGCGTCGCTACGTTATCATCCTATAGTTTGCCGCGTTGCACCTTATCACTCGTATTTTGTTTATTTATTATGGCCGGTGCAATTGTCGGTTTTTTTTTTTTTTTTTGTTGATAAAGCAATTGTCGTTGTCTCTCTTTTTTAAGCAAATTTGATATATTAATTAAAAGATAAAAAGATATAAGTTTAAAAAGTGTAAAAGTCTCTTATAATTATCTAAAAAAATTAAATATAATGCAACACACAAAAAAAAAAAAAAAAAAGTGATTATTCAAAGACAATAAAATCGCTCTCATCTCTTTCTATAAAGAAAAAATAAATTAGAGATCATTTTAAAATAATCTGATAAATAGACTTTTTAACTTATGGTTGAATTTGTATTGAAAGAGTATGTTGAACTTGTTAGGATGGTTGATATAAATTTTTACATCCATTTTTATTTGATCTATAATTAAAAAAAGCAAAAATGTAGTAGAATAGCTATAAAATATAAGCAGATCGTCGATAGGAAGAGTACAACATCATTTTTGATGGCACAGATACAACATGTACCACCACAAGAGTGGCAGAGGGATGTTGAAGGAGCAATTATCGTTGTCATTAGTATAATGATCTTATATGTTGTGGGACTAATTGAAGATATGAAGGAATTTGAAAAAATTTAATATGTTGTGGGACTAATTGAAGATATGAAGGAATTTGAAAGACTTTTTTAATGTTTTATAAATGTTATTTTTATTTATTTTTATTATAAAAATAGGGGTGAGATGTTTGTGATTGAGATTATTCTAATGTATAATCTTTAGACTAGAAAAAGAGAGATAATTTAAGTGTAAGAAATATTTTAGTCATAAAATGATTATATATATAAATTTAAAAAAATTGATATATTTTGATACAATATATTAAATTATAAAATTAAATTTATTATAAAATAAATCTAAGGCGGGCAGGTTTGTTTTCGAAAACAAAACACAAACCAAATCAAATTTTTTCCAATTTTTTGTACGGTCATACAACCTCCAAAAACAACACAAACTACATATAATCTTAATCTTATCATCTATTTCACTACCGTATTTTGAATTTTTTTATTATTTGTTAAAATATTAAATAATGCAAAAAAAAAAATTGAAGTGACTATCTAGTATCTACTTTCTCTTTACTGTTTATTAACTAACGTTGTTATATTTTGGAATTGGGGTGGTGGATATTTCACAGTATAATGACATTTTAGTAGTTATATATTACGTGATTTCCACACGGTAAAAATCATCAAAGATGATAAAATGAATTAATTCATTGAGCTTGTAAACCATTCTTAGGAAATCTATTTTTTAAATGAAGGTATACGAATTCTTAATGAGGAAGAACAATTGTACATAATAGCTTTGTGAAACAAATGCATAATGTAGTAACATGAGAATTCACTTGGACCTTAAATAACCAAAAAAAAGAAGAAAAAGAAATCGAACCCAGAACTTATGTTGAAATAATTAATTTATTTCCACTTCATACGTTGTGCATATAATTTTTTTCTTAAATAATTTTCGGTCAATGGCTAACTAGTTTTAGGGATTATGTTACATGTCTACTAGTTATCTAAAAAGCATATAATTATTTTTTTCTTAAATAATTAATCCATTGATTATGTTACATGGCTAACTAGTTTTCGGTCGTAAAAGCATTGTCATGGACTCGTGATATACTTGTAGGCTGTTTCGCAATAGCGAAGACGCACTCAACGTGTGATACCCTTTTATAGGCTGGAAGCCAGAAAAAAATTGCTCATTTTTTACGTTGTGGGTTATTGGAGCTACTCAAGTGTGAAGTAATTTCGCGTAGTACGAGTCATTGCTGCTGCATTTCATCAGGAAAGCAGTGTGCTTTGCAAGCTACGTGAATATGTCAAAATAAAATATAAAAAATTTAATTGTCATTTCACCGTGTGAGCCTCATTATATTAAATATTATAAAAAAGTCAACAGCATCTCATTCAATCTTAAAAATAAACACACAATTATTTTTATTTCTTTTTATGTCATCAAATCTCAACATATATCATTACTATTCACATATATGTTAAAAAAAATTTATCTCATCTAAAATTCCTTTTTTATTCTTATATGGTCAAATATATCTAACAATTTTTACAATCAAATTTGTTAGATATCAATCGTGTGAATATTCATAAATATGTAATAAAAAAATTATCAAGCATAACATATCGATTGGTTACGAAGGGAAACCTTTTGAAGAACTCTTCAAAAATAAAATCCTACGGGGCAACCAAACCCAAGAAAGTCATTTTTATTGATTGAAAATCAGTTTACAAGTAAGCTATTCAATTACAAAATCTTTGTCAATTGACTCTCCTATTTGACCGGACAAACGACCTGTTTATCCCTACCGTAGTAGCAACCAGAACATCTGACGATTTTCAATCTATGCATTTCTTACTAGAACTTCTAGTGGTTGATCACGTACACCAATTACCAATTAGCAATCAACTTTGGCCGAAATCCTTTTCTAGGGTTACCATATGACTTGATTTAAATAGATAATCCAAAAGTGCTGCTGAAATGCGTCTGCTGACAGGTCATCTTTCATCAGAATCCGTCTGCTGACAGGTTGCTAACAGACTTCTGAATTTACTGCTTCAATTTGAATTTCAAATTTGCCTTCCGATTTTATCATTCCAGATTTCGAAATTCAACTCTCCGACCTCTTTAACAAACTCCTAAACACCTAAATGAATTCAAAATACTATGGATAAATCTCATAGTTTAAATTACATTCATTCAAAAATTAAAACTTATCCTATTTGAATTCAAATTCAACAATTCAAAATTACAGCTTTAGAGATAAGATGAAATATTATCTTATTTGAATTCAAATACGCCAACACTAATCCAAGTCAATAAAATTTACATTAACATCATCTCATTTTATTTTTAAAAACAAGTCACACCTAAGGTTAAGTTTATTTTTATAAATGAGATGAGATGGGATTAAAGATAAAAATTAAATAAAATATTATTATAAAATATTTTTTAATTAATTTTGTTTTAAGATTAGAAAAGATTAAATAATTTATTTTATTTTGTATGAGAATTTAAAAAAAATAATAATAATGAGATGAGAGTATTTATGAAAATAAATCAGACATTAGACTATTAAAATAAAATTCCCTAAGATTTCTACCCTCCATATTTTAGTTAAAGAACTTACTTTCGCACTTTCAAAACTAACTTTTTAAAAATATCATGTATCTAGTTATCAAAGACTTCATGAATTTCAGAAAATGTACCTCGTTATTAAAAAAATTCTTTGTTTTTTCTTCTCAAACTCAATAAAGACAACTTAAATGATTAATATAAAACTTCCCAATCAAATGCTTTATCAATTAAAAGTTAAAAAAAAAAAGACTTGAGGCAATCAGCATAAGGAAAATGAAAAATCTATCAAAGTGATCGATTATATTTTTTCACTTAATAATTAAAAAAAAGTGACTATTTATAAATTATTATTTTTTAATATTTAAAAATATATAAAAAAATGATTAAAAGAAAAAAAAAATCAAAAAATACATTTTGCACATCGGTTCAAATCGTCTGTTGGAAACTTGGAAGTGTCGGGTTTAGTAGCAGTTTCCATCTACTTAAAGAGATGAGTTTATGTGATATTTTAAAGTTTTGTTGAGCTTATTTCGAAATCCTTGATCCTTTTCTTTTTGTGACACTATTTAATTTTATTTTTGGAATATAAACCTTTTTATCTTTAAATTATTAAAAAAATTACATTTTGCACCTTAAAATAAAAAAATTGACACATTATATTCTTATTATAGACCCTAATATTTTACATTTTTTTATTAAGACCAAAACGTCCATATTGTACCCAAAAATACGTATTATATGTTTTTCTATCATTGGTGGATGCAATATGTCAAGTTTATGGTTTAAGTATGCGAAACATAAAATCTCTATTATTAATTTGTGAATATAAAATCTAGAAATATGATGCAGTCACAAAGAAGTTTTATAAGAATAAATTTATACATTATTGTGATTTTATATAATCTGTTAAATTTATTTTATAATAAAAATAATTTTATAATATGACAAACTACATCAAATCACGTCAATTTGAACTTAGAATTAATTACATTTTACCTCCTTCAACTTTTACCTAATTCACAATGTGCCATCTGAACTAAAAATTTTACCATTGGTCTCCCAACTTTTAATTTTTCATAATATTTCCCTTCCGTCTATCAGTCGCGTCAAAAATAATGAAAAACGTCTTCAAGCGCACCTCACGTGCACAACCTACATGTAAGGTGGCCAACTTATCTGGTATTGAATCGGTCAAATTGTTATTTGCCAAAATCAATGTCCTCAACGATGTTAGATTCCCAAAGGCCGGCAAGATCATCCCAAAAAAGTCATGCTTCACGAAATTTACAATGGTAATCTTCCCTTGTAGGCTGCAACTCGTCAAGTCCGAGATCGAACATGTGAATTGGTGAACTTGTTGTTGCGGAGCTGAAAATCAAACAAGTTTGTGCATTTTGACAAGTCCGAAATCAGACTCATGAATTGGTTCTTATGCAACCATACCTGGCTCAATTGGGTCATTGGAGACAAAACGTCGATGATATTTCGTTTTACTAGTTGTTGAGCCAGAGATTCTGAATCTCGAATCTCCAAAAGATTTGGGTAGATGATCGATAATATTGATGTAAGAAAGTCATAGATCCTTCAAACTAGGGAAGGAGGCAAAGATATTTTGTAAGGACCATTAACATTGGCATTGCTGGTGTAAAACGTAACCAGCCAACTTGTTGGGGATGGTCTAAGTTGGAGGATTCAAGTTGTCATCCACACCTTCTGTCATGTAGGCCGTGCACGTAAGGCGCACGTGAAGGCAATTTTCGTTACTTTTAACGTGGCTGATAGACAAAAGGGAGACATTAAGAAAAATTAAAAGTTGGGTCAATTGTTAAAATTTTTAGTTTAAGAAAGCACATTATAAATTGGGTGAAAGTTAGAGGGGATAAAATGTAATTAATCATATTTTTATAAAAGTCTTTTGTTACTAAAATATTTCTCTTAAATCTATTGTGGAAATATATGCTTGGACATGCACATACAGTCATGTTACTTCGATTATGGCCTACTGGAAAAGTGAGATAATTTTATTTCATCTAAAAAATTCTCATAATTTTCTTTGCAAACATTAATTAAACAGAAACATTTTTCAATTTCAAATATTCAATTTTTTCATATAATCATTACATAATTATTACAACTTTCTAAACTTTCAAACAACATATAAAAAATAATAAAATATTTTAACTCAAACTATTCACTTCTATTTACAGAGTTTTTATCTTATCCCATTACTCAAACATATCCTAAATATTGTGAGTTGCGACCATTAACAAAATGAAGTCCAAATTGGCTACCCCTTGTGTAAAGAGAAAAATGGATATATAGATCTAGACGCATTTTCATTTATCATAAGAGGATTGCTAGAGATATAAAGAAATTTCGCAAATTGACGTGACATAAGTGTCACATCATTATTTAAATTCTTTTAAGAAAATGAACGGTCGACTCTCACCCTCTCCTGTGTCCATCCATTTCATAGTTTTCACTATTTTTTTTCTTTTACTTCTTTGAAAAGGGAATAAATCAAATGAATAAAAGGAAAGAGAAAGAAAATAAAGTAATTCGCTAGACCTTGTTTCTACAAATAGTTTTCTTTCTTTACTCTTATCTCTAATTTATTTTACGGTATAAAAAATCATGGTATAAGAGAATTATGGTGTTGAAACAATAACCCAAAACCTGGTTGGAAAAAAAAAACCAAATTTAAGGTTTGATGATGGAGAAATATAGCATGCAAGAGAAGATAAAGTGTGCCTTAGAGAGCAAATATGAGGTAGGGATTGAGAGAGGCAGGACATGTTTTGGGTGAAACCAAAAAGAAACTGTTTTTCTTTTTATTGGCTAAAAAATTAAAGAAGAACAATTTGCAATCACTTCACGGAAAACGGATGCAGGAACCCCATGTGTTTCATGCGCCAACAAAAAACCTGAACCGAACTTGTTCTTTATTGTTTTTTATTTTGTTTTCTCAGGCGGAGAGTGCGAGGTCACTCATGATCAACATTACTTCAATCTTCTTCAGCATTCGACATATACCAGTTCGCATCAACACCATAGACATAGCAAGAGTATGTAAAGCTCAGCATTTATGTGTTGATGTGTGTTCTGCACTCCTGAGTTGGATTGCAACTTCCAGTCCTAACCTGCAACAACAAAGATATGGGGTTGGGTTCCTCGATCCGGAGGACTCTCCGAAGCTTTAATTAGAGATGAAAATGAGAAATCAACAACCAAAACAATAATTCACAAAGTTTTTAGATAGATGTTTTCATACCTGTTTCCAGTGATCTATTCTTTCTATTATATGGGTCGAAATACTGATTAGATACACGTGTAACCATCCGAGAATGTCGGAGAATATTTTACTCCTCCTCCCATCCTAGATTTCTTGAGATCATTTATTAGTTTTGTTTCTTCTAAATAATATCTCTTATGACATGATTACCTCCGATCGATCAATAGATCTCTTGGGATATTCTCATCAATCCGCATTTAATGCGACATACCACCCTGTTAGGCATTAAATGTTTATAGGATCTCCAATTACCACACTATCACTATGTCAGGAATAACTATAACAGGCTAACTAAATTTATCGTCTTTGCATAATAAGGGACCATGTGGGAGGAGTTTAGTTTGAGTAGGAAACACTCAGGATCCAACTTAAGGAATTTTACCGAATACAATTCTTCCTAAGTCTCTAGAAGAAAGGTGATAGGCGGGAGCCACTTCGAAGGGCGCCCGCTACTTTATCCCCTTTCGCAATTATCCCCCTCACATTATGAGTTGCTAACTATGAAGAGAGAGAGAGAGAGAGTAACCAATAAAAACGTGACAGCTCGTTGTGTAGGATTAGTTTGTGAAATTTATTAGTGACTCTAGTGTTTTCCTTGTCATAAATAGTTTCACAATATTGGATAAATTGAGTTTTAAAAACAAAAAAATAAAGGCTAGAAGTAATTAATCCTATAAAAGTACTAATGGTAGTAAATATTTTAAATTCGAATACAATATTATCTTTTCCATTTTTATAAGCTAATTGTCAAATCTACATATGTTTAATGTGATATGCAAGTACGAAACGTATTACAACTGATCATACTTATTCACAAGGTAATGCAAACTTGTTATATGCAAACATGCAAGATATTATAATTGATAATATTAATTTTAAACATGAGGTTTTTTCCTTTTCTTATCATCATGTTGCAAGTTTTTACAAAAATACAAATCAAAAATATAAATTGGAGAGAAAAAGTGTTGTATTCACTCAACAACAATTACAATACAGCTTTGCTGTTTAAATACAAATTTTCCCACAGTTAATAATTGTAGGGATTGAAGTATAAAAGGAAATACTAAAATACAATCAATCAATTAAACAAAACCAATCTGTGCAACAAAACTAAGACTTGATTTGTTTTCATAGATAAAATGAGATAAAAGTTAAAAATTGAATAAAATATTATTAGATTATATTTTTTTAATATTAATTTTATTTTGAGATTTGAAAAAATTGAGTTATTTATTTTATTTTGTATGAAATTTTGAAAAAATAGTAATAATGAGATGAGATACGAGTGTTTGTGAAAACAAACTAAGCCTTAATTTATACAAGGAAACCAAATGTCAACTGTACTCCAGTGGTGATTGCTTCAGTGATTGCTATCTTGCTAATTAAGGTGCAGAGGCTTGGACTTGAGCATGCGGGGCGTTAATCAAGGCTTCATCTGAGATTGAGTTGATGGCTGAAATCAAGCCTCTATCTTTGTCAGTTGAGTCCGTTTTAACAATTTTCAGAAATGTAATTCTTTTGAATAGGTAAATTAGTTATATTTTTGCTAACAGAAACACAAAATCAAAGACAAAAACTACAGGCTTGCAACCATTAAAAAGATAAGAAGAAACTACTAATTCTTAAGAAGAGAACAAAATTTGGAGTTATTCTAATGGGATCTCTTAGGGGTAAAATGAGTGCATGTGTTAAGTCCGCTGAAGAGCTTATGAAAGATTGGAGGCTCCATACGTAATGGTGTAAAAGAGAAATCGAGAGTTGTTAGTTAAGATGAGGATTGTAATCGGTCCGGTTTGATTCCATTTTGGCCAAAATATATAATCAAATTGGTACTACCAGTTTTGTAAAATGCAAAACTTATTACGTTCTGATTACTTTCCAAAATCGATAATACCAGTTTCGGTTTGGTTTTCCAATTCTAATAAATTATAAATTTTTAAAAACAAATATGCCTTTTTTAAAAAAAAAAGTTTAAAAAATTTGTTTTATCAAAAAAATTATAATTTATTACAAAAAATTGTTATATAAAAAAATTGGTATAAAATAAAAACGGTTATATAAAAACTGTTATATAAAAAATTGTTTTAATTTCATGTTTAAAATTAAGATTTTATTTTATAGTAGTATAATATTATTTATATATGATTATAATTTATGTTATTATGTATTATATAGAAAAATTATATATAATATAAAAACATATTATATATATAATATTAAAAATATAATTTAAAAATATAATTAATATGACCAGTTCGGTTCGGCCCGGTTCCAAAATGATCAGAACCGGAACTGGACCACATCATATCAATTTCGTATTTCTAAAAACTGATTCGAGACCAAATCAATTCAAACCCGACCTAGCCGATCCGGTTTGGGCCGATTTACAGATTTTTTTTTTTTTTGTACAACCCTAGCTAAGACTTGAATGAACATACAGTAAAGATGAGATATTAAACTGAAGGATAAAATATAACGTAAGGAAAAGAGACTTGAAGAGGAAAAAGAGGCAAAAAATAGAAGGGAGATTCCAATTGACCTTAGTCCACTTCTAAGAGGAGAAAGGGAATTAAAGTGCTCTTAGACCGATCTTTCAAAAGAACTCCATGAAAATAATTGTTGAAAGCTTAACGAGGATGAAGAGCTTATACCAAACTCTAGTTATTGTTGATTTTACACCAGTACTCGTGGGCATAGGTTTCAATGCCAAACTATGTAAATAATTGTATTATTTATTTATAGGCATTTATCATTAAGCAAATCATGAATGAGCATTCCAATTACACCATCACCGTGAATGCCATGCCCATATATAGGGACGAAGTCTTCTAACCTAAAATCCACAAAATATAAAACTTAGATATGATAATCCTCCAAAATCAAATATCTCTAAAATATTTTCAAATAAGTAAACTTGATGCTGCTACATATTTTCCAAAATCTCACAAGTTTATTCGTACCACCTGGCACTTATCACATTTCTTTTATATCCTGTCACGTACTATCTATTACAACTATCACAAATCTCAAGTCATCTATAAAGAAAAATAGTGGGGATAATGGGTTAGTCCACCAATTAGTAAGCAACGAACTTATACTAGTATGTAACATGAGTCAATTTACAAACTTGGGCCAAGTGGATTGCACCAGTCTTTGTATAGCTTCAATGATCTTCTTAGCTTTTGATCTTATGATTGGCCCATCTGAAACTTGCAATGAATCTTTTAGACTTGGTCCACCATAGTGCTCATCATTCCCCATCTTCTCAAAAGGACTCGATCTCCAATCGTCACCTGCATCAAAGGAAGAAATATTAGAAACATTGAAGTAGTAGGGATATTATACTCACCTGAAAGATCCACTTTATAAGTATTATCATTAATTTTTTCAAGGATTTAGAAAGGTTCATCTCCTCGAGGGAAGTTTTTCTTTGCACATGTGAACCCAAACTAAATCTCGTGATTCAAAGATGACATGTATTCGTCCCTTATTGGCTTAAGAAGCAAACTCTTCATTCTTCCGATTCATAAAGTCGTACCCTCTGATAAATTGACTTCACCAATTCAGCCTACCTTTTTCCATCCAAGCTACTCATTTCATCAATAATTAAAGGCATGAAATCTAAAATAGTAAATAGATTTAAACTATAAATAGTTTCAAAGAAAGAATAAGAAGTAGTAGTATGCATAGTCATATTATATGCAAACTCTGTAAATAGAAAACAATACTCCCAAATTTTAAAATTCTTTTGAATGATAGTATGTAAGAATTGAGTTAAAGTCTTATTGACTACTTCAGTCTGACCGTCAGTCTAGGAATGACAAGTGGTGGAAAATAAAAGTTTGACACCTAATTTTTCCCACAAAACTTTCTAAAAGCAGCTAAGGAATTTAACATCTCTATCAGAAACAATACTTCTAGGTACACCATGAAGTCACACTATTTTCTTGAAAAACAAATCAGTTATGTTTGTGGTATCATCTGTTTTATAGCAAGGAATGAAATGTGTCATTTAAATAAATCTCTCTACTACCACAAAAATATAATCTCTACCCTTTTTTGTCTTAGGCAATTTCAAAACAAAGTCCATATATATGTCTACTTATGACTCTCTAAGAACGGATAAGGGTGTATACAATCCATGTGGTAAAAGCTTAAATTTGGCATTTCCATATGTAATGCACATACCATATATTCGAATGGCATCTCTTTTCATCTTAGACCAAAAGAAATGTTCATTTAAAATTTTTAAGGTCTTCCTGACACCAATGTGTCCCATTAATCCCTCACCATGTGCTTCACACACCAATAATTCTGCATTGAATAATTTGGCACACACAACTTGCTTTCTTTAAACAAATATCTATCATACTTTTAAAAATTACCAAATGCCGCTTTGTCACACACCATATACACATAAAAAAAAATTAACGCCATTGGCATGCATGTCTCTCATATATTCAATCTCAGGCATTTTGGCACTCAAAGAAATAAGAAGTACATACCTCCGGGATAAAACGTCAGCAACAATGTTCTCCTTATTTTGCTTATAACGAATGATATAAGAAAAAGCTTCGATATATTCCATCTATCTAGTATGTCTTTTATTTAATTTATCTTGACCCTTAATATGCTTCAATGATTTATGATCGGTGTGGATCACAAACTCCTTAGGCCAAAGATAGTGATGTCACGTATCTAGAGCGCGAACAAAAGTATAAAACTCTTTGTTATAAGTGGGGTAATTCAGGGTCGCCCCACTTAACTTCTCATAGAAGAAGGTTAGGGGTCGCTTATCCTACATCAAAATGGCTTCGATTCCTATTCCTAAGGCATCACATTCAATTTCAAAATTTATTAAGTCAAATAATGCTAACGCAGATGCAAAACATAACTTTTCTTTAATATTAACAAACACATTTGCTTGATCAATACCCCAGTGAAGCCAACATTCTTTTTGGTTATTCTAGTGAGTGGTGCAGTAATGGTACTACAATCTTTAACATAATGCCTATAAAAGTTAGATAAACCATGAAAGCTTCTTATCTAAGTGATGTCTTTAGGCGTTGGCCACTCTTTAATGACCTTGACTTTCTCTTCATTTACCTTAATATCTTTTATATCAACAAAATATCCAAGAAAAACTACTTTTTGCATACAAAATGTACATTTCTTAAAATTAACATATAAATTTTCAGCTATCAACACATTGAACACACATCTCAAATGTTTAATGCGTTAATCTAAGTTTTTAGTGTACACGAGGATATCATCAAAGTACAAGACTACAAATTTGCCTAAATGCAAGTAAAACATGGTTCATTAATCTCATAAAAGTATTAGGCGCATTTGTGAGTCTAAATGGTCTAAAAAATAATTCATAAAGTCCATATTTAGTCTTAAAAGTAGTTTTTCATTCATCTCTCTCTTTTATTCTAATTTAATGGTATCCACTTTTTAAGATCTATTTTACTGAAAATACATGAATTATGCAATCCATCAAGCTTATCATCTAATCTAGAAATGGGATGGTGATATTTTACTGTAATATTGTTGATTGTTCTGCAATCAACGCACATCCTCCAAATCTCATCTTTCTTTGGCACTAGTAAAACTGGTACTGCACATAGACTCGTGCTCTCTCTCACATACCCCTTGCTCATCAAGTCTTCGACTTGCCTTTGAAACTCTTTTGTTTCCTCTTGATTACTCCTATAAGCTGATCGATTTGGAATAACGGCTCCAGGTACAAAATCAATTTGATACTCAATGCTTCTAATGGACGGTAACCCACTCGACATCTCCTCCGAAAATACATTCTCAAACTCTTGCAATAAAGAAACAACCAAATTAGGAAAAGACTGGCTCGTGTTATCAAGATTAAGATAAAATTCTTTTTAAATAAGCAAGATCATAGACTGATCTACTAAGAACACCTTCTTAACCTAATTGCCTTTTGCATAAAAATTCATTTTTGTTTTTCCTTTTCTCTTTGTAGGTTCTCTTTCATTTTTCTCTCGTGGCTCTACTCTTTTTCTTTTTTAATTCTCGGCCACCTCTCTATTTTTTTTTCTTTTTTCTTGAGGTTTTGGCCTCACTCTCTTTTTTCTTTTCTCTTATTTTTCTCTCTTGTGTTTCATCCTCACTCTTTTTTTTTTGCACAATCTTACTTTTCAATTTCATTTGGTCCTCATAGACTTGTTTTGGAGTTAAAGGAGCAAGTTTGATTATTTTTCCATCCTTTACAAAGTCATACCCATTTCCAAATCCATCATGAATCACCCTCCAATCATATTGTCACGGCCTCCCCTACAAAATATAGCCAGCATGCATAAAAACTATATCACAAAGCACCTCATCACTATACCTCACAATGGTGAAAACTACTAAAACCTGCTTATTGACCTTAACCTTCCCACATTCATTCAACTATTACAATTTATAAGGTTTAGGGTGCTTCAGTAAAGGTAAGTTTAACTTTTCAACTAGGGTGGTATTAGCAACATTGGTACAACTTCCTCTGTCTATAATCATACTACACACATTGCTGTTTGTATAGCATCTATTATAAAATATGTTTTTTCTGCTGCTCCATATCATCTACATTAATTTACGTATTGAGAGCACATTTGGCAACAAGAAACCCACCTTTTACTTGAGGGCGATGTCTTAAGGGTAGTTAATCTGTTGAAGGAACCAAATAATGACTGGAGCTATAAAGGTCTTCTCATAGTTGATACAAGGACTATTTTGCACTCTTTTGCCATCTGGTCTGTAGTTCATGTCAAGAAAGATTGCAATAAGGCAGCTCATGGATTAGCTAAATCTGCTTTGAATTGTTGTGATGATTTGTATGACTTATAGCATATTGGCGAGTGCATTTTGCACATTGTGGAATTTGATATGTTATAAGACTTGTTGAAGTAATGAATTCAGGTTTTCTTAAAAAAAAAAAGTGTATTGAAACGCAAGAAATGTAACCCCTTAAAGGGGTGCATGTGAATGAGAGAGAAAAAGATGAATTATGGGTGTGACTATGGGTGGAAGAGGGTTGGGTGTGACTATGGGTGGATGTGAGATGGCTCACGATGATGTCTTATATGGAAGCTAGAGGTTGATGAGAGCAAAAAAGAGCAAGATGCACGCACATGGAGGGCTGTGACCATTGTTTGCTTCGATTTTGGTCTCACGAGCCCTACGTTTGGAGTTATGAAGGAAGGCCCATGCTCAATGAGAAAATATATTGTTTTATGCACAATTAAAATACTTTGTTGAACAAGTTTTACTTGTTAAACATGGAATTAAACAAAATATTGCAACAACTGTGTGAATGACTCGCTAAAAGCATTATGTCCTTAAAAGAGTGAAATTGGACCTTGCTTGATCGGCTAAAATGAATAGCCTCTTGAATTAATATGTATCTCTTTGTATTGCAAGAAGATTCAACAAGCCCAAAACCTTTGTTGACATATAGAAAATATGGAAAGAGAGAACCTTCTAGACACTAGCAACAGAGGGAGAGAGATTTGGTTGTGCCAAATGGATTTCAACACATGCGAGGGTTCACCCTTGTTACAACTGGTTTGCTTTTTCGCTTGGAAGTGAAAATCTAGAGTTCATCAACTCATATTGCTAGGTGGTTGCTGAATTGCCTGTGGATAGTCCGGTGCATTTATGATGTGACACAGACTAGAGAACAACAACGACTTGGCACCGTATGTGGTACTTGTTTGGTTTGTGCGCAATAGATGGTGATGGGCTTTAAATTTAGATTTTGGTCAGGGTTGAGTTGTTCCCACATAAGGGATGGTGAGGCACGGTGATTTACGACTAAGAGGGGAGCAGCAATAGATCTAGGTGGTTTAGGACAATTCACGGTGAAGGGTGATGAGCTACTTACTCTATTTTAGGGTGGAGAAACATGGGTTGTGAGTATGGCTTTTAACTTTAATTAGTGGTTTCCCTGGTGTTTGATGTTGTGGTGGTCTAATTGTGATGGAGGGATATGAAATCAAACCTCTAACTAGCATGGCAATGGGGATAGCCCACAATGGTGCAACGGCTCACTACGGTGGCTTGTCCATTAGGTTGTTTAGAGTGGTTGCCAGTCCATGAATGTTAGTGCCTAAGTGGGGTTGTCCTTTGTCTTAAATGGCGACAACGAATCTGGTAGAAGGGAGAAAGGGCCATGAGTTTGAGAAAACTAGAGAAAGAGAATAAATGTTTGGTATGGACATGAAATGCATGGTTAGGGCCTTAGGCTTGCCGTATCAACCTTAGATTTTTTATGGAGACGAGGATAATAAAGGTTATACATGCATGAATTTTATATGTAGTACTCTGAGGGGTATCTACAACTAGGTTGGGTCTTGCTCGTGGCTCTTGGGCTTATTTCACAAGCTTTGTCACTTAACAATCGTAACGACCTGATTTTAGGCCCCGTTTGATTCCCAAACTTCACTTAGTATACTCTACTTTAAACTCATTTTATCATCCAAACACATCAATTTAAACTAGTTACAGTATTATAGTGGTATTGTGACTACTGTAGCTGTACTGTAACTCCTGTAGCGTACTATAACGAGTCCTATAAGACAAAGCAACATTTTGATTTTTGGGTTTCGATCCTAACCAAAGTTTTGAATTTTGTACCGTATCGGCCGGTACGGCCAAAATTTCTCATACTAGAACAGTAACCGGTACATGTAAGAGGGTTGTTTCGTACCTATTCATATACCGATTGTACTAGTGTGTATCGGTAGTACATGCTGATATTTTGGTCATATCGGCCATCTGTATTTTGACCGTATTGGATTTCGACATTTTACTTTTTTTTTTTCATTTATTGTTTTTTTACCCAAATTCAGACTAGACTATTTACATATATATAGATATTTATATATAATTTATATATAATTTATTCATATATTGACTATTCTTTTGAAATATAATTTATATATGTATATATATAATTTATTTATGTATAGATTATTTTGAAATGGTACACGAAACAATATCGGTATCGAAATAGTTCGTTTTAATACTTTGATTGATACGCCCATCAGTACAATATTCAAAACTTTGGTCCTGACATTTTTTTTTAATTTACGCCAACTCTCTCTCTCTCTCTCTCTCTCTACCCAACAGCTTCCTACACACAATAGTCGAATGGCTTTATTTTTATTTTTTTCATTGCAAGTTTGCGTGCCTATGGAGAGACAATTTGCTGCAATCATTGTCAATGAACAGTGCATCGGTCTCGCAAATTTCATAACATCCCATAAATATATTTAAATTTATCTAAGCGTTCAAACACATTTTAAACTCATCAAGTGGATCCCACAAAACTCACTCAATTATCTCAACTTACTATTATTCATAAAAAATTAGATCAACTCAACTCAGTTCAATATCCAAATGCAATCTTAAACTCTAAAATAAACTCAACTCATCTCATAAATATTTTTAGGCTTTTTAATAAATTAATCAGCCTAATACCATTTAAATGAAGGCATATTAGATAGGCTTTAATCCAATTATTGGGATCAATAAAATAATTAATCTATCATAATGAAATTTGGCCCTATGACCTATTCAAAATGATCTAATAAATCTCAATTGAGCTTTCCAAAAATACTAGCTCATTAATACCATCCAAAATCATCTACTAAATCAGGGGGTGATTTGTTTTCCAAATTTAGTTATACTATTCACAACTCATTTCAACTAATTTTAAGTCTACTATTTACAACTCACCTCATTTCATTTTCAAATTCAAACAGACTTTAATAGTCTTATAATAAGATTTTGGGTTTGGTCCTATAGGCTGAGTCATGACAATGAACTACCATGTGAGAGAAGAGGGTCATACAACTATAATGTTGGGGTAATAGTATTATGTCCATTCTATTTGACACTTCCTTTTGATATTTTTTGTATTTTAATTGTTATTTTACTTAATAATTAAGGAATTGATTATTAGTGTATTGATATTTTTTCATATTTTTTAAAAATATTTAAATACATTAAAAAATATGAAAAGAACAAAAGCAATAAATCTATTTTTTTATCATCATTTTTTTTTATAATTTTAAAATATTTTAAAAAAAATCAATATACTAATATTCACTTCCTTAATTGTTAAATAAAATAAAAAATAAAAAAAACCAAAATATGTGATGTGTCAAAAATATGTGTCAAATTGAGTGGCTATAATATCATTACTTATATGGTTGGCATTCGCTCCAAAATGGAAAAATGCACCAATAAGATCTATTTTTTATGACGTGTGCTTTTGTTTGTTTTTAATCTCGTATGCTCTTTGAGAGGTTTTGTTGTCCGAAACTGTAAAATGTCCTCTAAAAAACTTGAAGTCTTCTTCATCCATCCAGCCTAGACGATCCAGTATGCAAATGTCGTAATATTGGCAAATGTGGTGTTTCTCTTGACTATCAGGAGGATCAAGCTAGGGAAATGTCATATTCTCAAGATTACTCACATCTTTTTTCATGTCACACTTGGAATAAACTCTGGCATACAAAACTATAAGACATGGCACAAATCATTTTTCTAGACAATGCTAATGGCATGAAACATACTCTTTGGGAGAGGATATCTAGCAAATTTCACATCCAATAATATTGCTGAAAATCTATGTCCAGCATGCAATAGTTAGGAGTAAACACTAGAGCACTTATTTCTCAAGTGCCCACTTACTCAAATCGTTTGGCATGAATCACCCCCCAATGGACCAAGATCACACTTGCTCCCCCACAAAAGCTTGGACTTGACAATAAGGTAAACACACGCCCATGCAAGTTTCAAAAATCTATTAGCAACATTGGAAGGTAAATCCCTCATCCTCACAATGGCCATATTAGGACTCATTCTCACACCGCGAACCCAGCTTACACGTTTTTGGGGTGGGGGGGTGGGGGGGGGGGGGGGGGTAATATAAATATATATAATTATATATATATATAATTAAAATTTTTTCTTAAATTAAAAATAAATAAAAATTGCCCCCCTCAAATTTTTTTTATTAAAATTATTCATCTAAATCTTAATATATATCCATTTATATTCTAATTTTTAATTTTTACTTAAACTCAAATTTCAACTCACATAAGCTCACAGTTACTCAACTAACAGTCTAATTCTAATAAAAAAATTGATTATAAATTTATATGATTGTAAAATTGATTGATTATACTCACTTATTTAGTTTCAGTCTAACTTGTATGATTATGAGATATAATTTGTTAAAAATTTAACAGCGTTACAAACTTACATCATTACTTATTAGAAAATTCTCAAATTTATTTTTAATCTATAAATTTTTCTTAAATCATATAAAAATATAAGCAAGTACTTAAAAATAATTAATTTTTTTTTTTAAAAAAAGACTTGAACAATTCAAAAATTAATATACATTTAGAGAATTTGGTAATAATAAAACATGACACTTTTATCACTGATAATCATCCTTATAAAATTTATATTTATTACACATTTTATCGATCGCTCCTCCCAAACACAAAATTCTGGTTCCGCCCCTGCTCACACCAATTTAAGGGATCACACCCTTGATCATAGCCATCATCTACCATTTGTCCACCATCAAAAAGTAGAAATTAAAGCAAAAATACATCGAACTCATAATCAATGCACATATTCACCCAAGCAATTGTTAACGACTCAATATTAACCCTCGTCTTTGGATGTATACCGCAAAATCTCCTTCTCGTGTATGCTAGAGTTTGATAAGCAAAAAAAGAAAAGAAAAGAAAACCAGCCTTTGAAATATATTGAAGTTGGTTGATAAATTATGATTCACAAAACTTTCAATGATAAATTTGAAAAATCCATTTTTTTTTCAAGCGAAATTTTTGTTTTGTATTTTTGTCGCAGATTGATTGACAAATCTCACGAGATAAAATATGATTTGGTAACAAGGAAAATGTTATGTTCTAATTCGAGCATATAATGACTCAGTTTCAAGGATTAAAAAATTTATTATTTTTTACTTATCTACAAATCATTTGATGTCATGTTAAAAAAGTAATAAAATGGTAATAACTTAAAAATGATTATAATAACACTTTTCTGTACTTAAAACTATATTACTTTTAATCATTACTGTTAATTTGGCTTAGAGACAATCATTATATTAGTTTCTTAGATCCATCATTTAAGTGGAAAATGAATTAAAATATGAAGACAATAAATTCAAAATAAAAAAAGAAATAAAAATACATTTACGTAAGAAAGGAATTAGACCACGTTAACGGTTTAAAAAAAAACCCGAGAAAACATAGAGGATTAATATAGAAAGGTAAATTGTAGACAGGCAAAAATCGAGACAAAATGAAAATTGTATTAGTTATTTACCTATTGTTTAATTTTTTAAAGGGAATGTTAGAGATTTCCATTTTGGAATCTCGATTGTATTCTAATTTTTTTTTTAAATTTTTTTATATGATTTTTAAATAAATATTTTTAAATAATATTGTAATTTTTTAATATTTTAAAATATTTTAAGATTCTATCGGAATTCCATCGGACAAAATTGGGCTACTTAACATTTTCCTTCTTTAAATTCATGATTCCCGAGTCCTGGCTGTTTTTCGTGGCAACCAAACGAAAAATGAACTCACGACATGACCACATGTGATGGACGGGTGAGGGCAAGGAA
This sequence comes from Platycarya longipes, assembly GCA_036559045.1. Lineage (NCBI taxonomy): Eukaryota > Viridiplantae > Streptophyta > Magnoliopsida > Fagales > Juglandaceae > Platycarya > Platycarya longipes. The sequence continues at coordinate 23,856,320 of CM071802.1, read as the reverse complement.
AGGAAAAGTCTATAAAACTAGTAAGTACATCGTATCCAATACGGCCAGACACAACCTTCTACGGCCATATCCAATCTCTTTTTCATACTCTCCAACCTCCAATTCCGGAGCAAAGAATTCAAAAAGAAGAAAGCATTTATTTTTATTAGATCTCCGGCTAAGTCAGAAATTCAGCATCACAGACACACAAGTCTTTCTGTTTTCCTATAATGGGCTTTGAACTGCTGGATCTTGATCTTGGGGATTCGAGTTGAAATGCAGCCGAATCTGTTCCCGTTCGGTACTGTTTTGGGAAATCCGTTCTTGTTCAATGGCGATTTGAGCGAGGGGTTCGAGAGCTCTAGGGTTTTCTTCTTGGTCCCGTTCTTGTTGTTCCAAGGAGGCGGGATGGATTTGTCCAAGGTCGGTGAGAAGATTCTCAGCTCGGTTAGGTCCGCCAGGTCGCTTGGACTTCTTCCTTCTACTTCTGATCGCCCCGAGGTAACTAACTGTACACTGAATGTAGCTTCTTGAATGCCCAATTTCACTCAATTGGAACATATTGTTTGATCGAAGAGGTTCTGTTTGACTGCTGAGAATATGCAAGAAAGTAAAGAATATTGCTACATTATGTATTTTTAAGTGTTACTTGGGGGAAGCCAAATTCGACAGTTGGCTTTTCCTCGAGTTTCTACTAATAGGAGTCCGTACATATTTTTCACTACTTCGGGTGTCTGTCAATAATACGAAAATGTTACGTATAAGCTGCATCTACGGTAGCAGATAATTGATAGACGCATGCTGGAGTGACAACGATACGAAACTAAATAGGTTGGGTCTTATCTTTGTCCTTTTTAATGATTATTATGGTCCGTGTGTATTTGAAGATGAGATGAGCTTGTCTTAACTCATCTCAAATTCATCATTACACTTTTTCATTTATTCATATAAAATACAAATTTCAATATAATTTTTTTCAAATTCCAATACAGCCTTTTCAATTTTCAAATCAATTTTTTCGAATTTTAAAATAATAATAATATTAAAAAATAAACTCAACTCATCTCGTCTCGTCTTCGAATCCAAATGGAGCCTATAGAGTCATCTGTTTTATGCGTTCGCTATCTGGAGAACTTGGGTTCACTCAAGAAGAAAATGCCGCCTGAAGTTGTTTGGGCTATACGTTTAAGGTATAGTTTAGGGAAACAGAAGTAATACATAGGTCCAATGAAAATAGTTATTTAGAAAGTTGGCTCTCCAGTTATTTATCTATTGTCGTAAAATGCTGTCTAGGAATGTTCCTCTCTTCCATCATCAAAGAAAACCCTGTGTGTTAAGATTCTTGAGACTAGGATGCATGGCTTCCACGAGCTTTTAGGGACACAAACAACTTGGGTTTCTTAGCTTGGTCTTAAAGGTTACCCACCTTAATTAACAACTCTATCGTCTTTGATTAGCGTACAATGAAAGCTTTTGTGAAAGAAAATTTTAATGTAGCATAAGGAAGGGGGTCTGCATCATTGGCTTGTGCATCCCAGGAGTGTGACATAGTGTATGCATCATTGTTCCCCCTCAAATCGATTTTTTATTTTTTATTTTTTATTTTTGATAACGCCCCTCAAATTGATTGTCGATGAATTCAATGACCAAACCGATCAGTGTCGGAAGTTGGAAACAATCACTTGAATAAACCAACCACCATAGGGCCTTCAAACCATGCCTATGTGTGGTATTGCTTAAACTACCTCTAGATTTGCATTGTATAAAGTGATAGGGTATCTGATCTTGCACTCCTACCTGATTGGTGCATTACCTTATTGAATAAATAAGGGCTTAACGAGGTATTTTACCTCCCAATCCCCTTGAACTCTCTCTCTATTCCCCTTTTATGAGTACATTAAATCAAGGAAGGGGAGAACACTGCTCCTTTTGCTCTCTTTTTCTTCCATCCGAACAAAGTTAAGCTTGAAGGCTCGAAACTCAACAATTCACATATGATGCCTTGGGTCCCGTTTGGATTGCAAGATCTTCTCATCTTATCCTCAACATCCAAACACCACAAACACAAACACTTTTTAATTTCAAATCTTCAACTTTTTCATATAGGCCCCTTTTGGATTGTGAGATAAGATGAGATGTTTTAGATGAAAGTTGAATAAAATATTATTAGAATATATTTTTAATATCACTATTGTTTTGAGATTTGAAAATTGTAATGATGAGATGAGATGAAACCGTTTCTGTATCCAAATGGGGCTGTAATTATTACTTAACTATTACAACTTTTCCAAACTTCTAAACAAAGAACAAAAACTAATTCAAGTTTTTCAAATTAGAAACAAAAATAATATTATCAAATTATACTCTAACAATATTATAACTTTATAATATTTTTATTCAACTTTTTCTCTCTAATTTTCTAAAAACTTCATAAAACATCTTCACTCAAACCATTTTATTACTATTCACAAACCATTTTACTACTATTCACAAACCATTTTACTACTATTTACAGATCATCTTCTCTCATTTGACTATCCAAACGAGGCCTTGGTTGCCTTCGATGAAGTACCTCTAATGAGGTACAGTTTTTGCACAACAATGTGCACTTTTTATTGAAGCTCAGACCATAATATAGAAAAAAAGGGTTGTGCTTGTTGAGATGTTGTATCACTCAATATTTTAATAAATTATTTTATTATAGGGGCTTAAATGATTGTTTTTAGCCTATTACGATAGTATGGATTACATATACACTTTATTTTTTTCCATACATTTCATGTTTTTTCAACAACAAATTTGGAGGTTAGAATCTAATTTAAATTCTTTTTCCCCTCAGTTTGTAATGCTTGTGCTCTTCATTTTGATTTGACATCAAGAATATCCTGATGCATAGAAAACTAGATTTCAAAATTTCCAAGTTATGCCATCTCCTTGGGTCTGATGATCGTATTGTAGAAATTATTATTTTTGATAAGTGATTGTACTGTAGAAATTATGAATAGAGAATCTATATCAAAGTCAAAGAAAGGCCTAATGGGTGGATATAATTAAATTAAGAGATAAAAATTGTGCTTCTCATGGGTGCAAACAATTCTTTGGGACCACACCCCATGGTGAAAAAGTTAGCGATTTAACCAGTTTCGTGTAGAGAAACTTTTGAGGGTGCGGTGCATGGGACTAGGGTTTACTTTGGAGGGGTGGGTCCAAAGGGCCTTGCCTTGGAGAGGTTCCCCGACATAAAAAAAAAGATAAAAATTGTGCTTGTTATTCCCTTAGAGTGAGCTTACTTGGTGTAGTCGGGGCGGTTCCCAAATATAACAACTGTCATTTTTATTGTGTACATATTTATTGGTCATTATTGGATGTAAATTATATGAAAGGAAATGTTCGTTTATGCTTTACATCACTAGAGCCATTTATAATACTATTTTGAAGTGCATTGTTTCTATTATCTGTCTTCCCCAACCCCCTACTGCATATGTCCTTTTAGATGATTACCATTGCTGAGAGCTTAATTCATATGTTCTCTATCACCTTGGTTGCAGGTTCCTGCCCGTGTTGCAGCAGCAGCAGCTGTTGCTCATGCTCTTGCAGGATTGCCTCCACATCAGAGGTTTGATCTGCCATCAAGTTCAGAAGGGCTGAGATCGATATATGGAATCAGACCTTCTGGTCAAGTTGTGGAGGAGTTAGAGGAAGACTTCTATGGAGAGGTGCTATTTGCTTATATCACTCTAGTTTCGATATGGTAGTCACTTATCAAAAAAAAAAAAATTCTGATATGGTAGTTCTTATGTTGGTACTGTCCTTTGATTGTAAATACTTGAGAGGCATTTTTTATGCACTGATGTTTCACCGATGTTTTTCATGTAGTGGCAAGCTAGGAACACTTTGGCAATTAATATATCTCATCTTTTGTATTTAGATGATACTTTGTTGTTTTGTGAGAATGATCCGAATCACCTTTAGTGTTTGCAAGCTCTATTCCTATGTTCTGTAGCCGTATCCTGATTAAAGATAAACTTAGCTTAGTTGGAACAATTCTGGGTCAGGTGGCTAATTTGGACAGCTTGGCGGGTATTCTGAATTTGTAACGTGGCTTCCATAAAGGAAGTATCTAGGGCTTCCACTAGGGGCAAATTTTAAGTGAAAGACTATATGGAATGAGATTATGAGAAGATTGAACATCTCCTAGCCGGTTGGAAGAGATTGCATTTCTCAAAAGTGATTAGGATCACTTTGATCAAGAACACTCTTTCTAATTTTCTTACATACTTTTATGAAGTATCTTGGGGTTCCACAAGGGGCCAGTTTTTAAATGAGAGTATTGACAAAATTAATGTCGACTAGCTGGTTGGAAGAGAGTGTATTTGTCCAAAGGTGGTAGGATCACTTTGATCAAGGGCACTCTTTCTAATCTGCCTACATACTTCATGTCTCCTTTTCCACTTCCTTCTAGTGTTAAGTGTATTGAGAAAATACAATGAGGCTTCCTATGGGGTAGATTTTTTTTGACAAGTAAAATAAAAATTTATTGAAGAAGTAAGTAGGCATAGCTTGAGTACACAGAAGATATACAAACAGCATATACCTAGTTAGAAATTAGGAGCTAGAAAGTGATAGTGGCAGCCTTCCTACCAGTGTATGGATATGGTCAAACAGTCGTGGTGTTCCTATGGGGTAGATTAGGGAAAGAGAATAATTCTAGTTGGTTAGTTGGGACAAGATTTGTGTTCCAATTTTGGAGGGAGGTTGGGGGTTCGTAATTTGCTATTCAATTGTGTTCATTTGGTGAAATGTTGTGGTATATAATTAAGCATGGGATCCTTGGTCTATTTATGACATGATGTGTGGTTTGGGGAGAAGGCCCATAAGGAGGTGTTGTCAAAGGTCTATGGCATTGCTCATGTTTAGGAGGCTTCTATGACAGACAATTTGGAGATTTTGAGTAATTATACTCAATGGAATGCTAGTTTTACAAGAGAGACACTAGATTGGAGATTGATGTTTTTCGTGTCTATAACCTATTCTATTCAACTAGATTGGGAGAAGAGGAAGTGAGGATAAGAACCGTTGCGTTCCGTCAAAGAAAGGGTTGTTCAAAGTACGTTCCTTATATAATTGTTCGCTGTCTTTATGATAACAACCCATTACAATGGAAGTCAACCACCACCCATGAGAGAAACATTCTTTGCTTGGACAGCTTTCCTTGGGAAGATTCTCACAATGGATAATTTGATGAAGAGAAATAGAGTTGTGGTAGACTGGTGTTGCATGTGTAAGATGAGTCGGGAATGCTTATACTTCAATGTGAGATCACAAGTACGTTGTGGAGTGACCTTTTTAGTTGTGTTGGAATGGCTTGGGCCATGCCTAGAAGAGTTGTGGAGCTTTTCTATGCTTGGAGAAGGCTAGGTGGCAGTCTTAACATTGCAGCAGTGTGGAAGAGGGGCCCTATATGCCTCATTTGGTGTATATGGAATGAAAGAAATTATAGAAACTTTGAGGATTGTGAATGGACGACGGAGGAGCTCAAGAATTTCTTTATCCATAATCATCTCTATGGAATGCATCTAGAAACTTTAATGGACTTCGTTTACAGGATTTTCTATATCCTATTTCTTCTACTTGTTAGGTGTCTATCATGTATACTACCTGTGTACTTGGTTTGCGCCATTGCCTTATTAATACAGATCTTCTTACTTTCAGAAAAAGGAAACATCATATCATTGCTGTAGGGCGTGTTGTATGTGCAGAAAGAGTGTTATAGACCACCATCTACTTCAGTTTGAGATTTCCAGTACTTTGTGGAAAAAAGCTTTTGCGTAGAGGGTTATGCCCAGAAGGAATGTAGAGTTCTTTGCCAATTGGAAAGGGTTATATGGCAGCTCACAAATTGCAACAGTGTAGAAGCTAGTCCTTATTTGTCTAGTATGGTGGGCTCGGAGGGTAATGAATGACAAAAAATTTGATGATTCAGAGCCGATGATATGGAGCTTAGAACTTTCTTTTCATTACTTTTTTCCTTTGGTAGCTTCTATTGATTTTAATGGGCTGAGCTTCCTTGATATTCTCATTTATTTTCCTTTTTCCAATTTGGTTCCCTCTTGTATACTTTGTATGTACTTGGGCTACGCTTTTTACATTTTATAGAATCTTCAATTACTTGTAAAAAATCTCATGTGAGCTTGAAACCTTGATCTTTTATGTCAAAAGATTGTGCTAGGTTCTCTATATATTATAGCAGAAATATCTGTTCTCTATTGATGGAAATCAAGTAATTTTCTGAAGCCCTGGGCTTAGAATCAGTTAAATGTGCTAATAACACTGGTTTCTTTATCCAGGACACGATCATCCTGATTGTGGCATTTTTCTCCATATGTTTCTTCATGTTATTTTCTTGTCCACTGGCTTATTTTTTAAATGATATTCTTTTTTTCCCCTCAAATAATCGATCTTGTTGTATTCTTTCTTGAGATTGTTTTTTGACCAATTAGTGAGACTTTATTTCTCCCTTGAATGCCATTCCCATGATCATTTGTTTTAATGGTTCTAATTACTTCTTTAAAGATTTATTGTTCATTGTTGTCATTCAATTCTCTTTTTCAAAGAGGCTAGCCCATGAGAAGGTTACCCTTTCCCAATACCATTCCTTTCCTGAAAAGTTGACATTACAGATGTTTTTGTGCCAAGTTGGGATGGGTTGTTGGTAGGGATATTGATGTACTAATTATAATGTAGGATCGAGAATGTTAAGACTTGTAATCTTACCCCATAACAGATTTAAAAAATTAACCTAAAGGAACTGTTACTTTTTCAGCTTTTCTCTTCCCTCATTCCTTTTTTTTTTCTTCTCTTTCTTCACTACCACTTCGCTTTCTGCCAAACCTAGATTTTGTTCCTATGTTTGTGCTACATAATCATGAAATGGAAAGTTTCATTTTTTGATCTGCATGATAGCATTTTGAAACCTCTTCTATTTATTGGCAATCTAATCTAGTAAGTACAAAACATTACAGTTCTTATTGTCTTTGCGAGGAATAAATTTTAAGCTGTTTCCTGAAAAGCTACGTTAAATGCCTCTGCAGGACTTCGATCCAATTAGGCATGTTTTAGAAAATCTTCCATCTGATGAAAATGACCTGGAGTATTTTGAGAAACAGGTATTCTTGCAGGGCCCAATCTTTGTACTCTAACAGCATATTTTCGATCTTAAAGTTTTAATTGAAAATCTTGACAGCAAGTCGATAAGAATTCTTCTCTGTTGTAGGCAACTCTTAGATTAGCACAGCTTGATAAAGTGGCAGAAAGTTTATCTCATCATGTTATGGAGCATCATGAAGTAATGGGTAAGTTTTTTCGAAGATAATTTCATCATCCTGTTATGCAATTGTATTGAAATTATAATTTTGTATATAGCTCCATGTATATTTATTTACTGATAAGTACAATCTCTCTCTCTCCTAAAATATTCTCGCTCCGTACACATGTGATCATTGGTTCCTTTAGCATGCTTCAACTAGTTTTGATGCTTGGTTTGGTATTTTATTGAGTTATCAGTGTGTTCTTTTAGTTTGAGGGCTCTGATGGGCCATCAATCGGAGGTTGTGTTCGAGTCAAAACGCTTCATCTTTGATAATGATGGTGGTCTCTGTGGAATCACAGAAAGGAGTTGGAAGAACAAGCGTTGGTGCAGTGGTTATAAAAAATGTTTGAGGATTGTCTAAAAGGAGGGAAGAGAAAAGAGGTGTACTTGGCTTCTAGGGATGGTTATTGCAGCCTTATCGCCCAACGGTGCCTGAATAATAAATGTCGTTTCTTAGAGCTATCTGGGTACAACCAGGGAGGAAGGAGGAACGTACTTTGCTTTCTGGAAAGGGATGGAGGTTGGGGTTGGTAGAGAATAAAGGAAGAGTTGGAGGATTGGAGCAAACGATTTAAACCCAAGGGAGATGTTCGTGAGGGGGACAAACCGATAGGTGGACAATGGGAAAAAGGTGAATCGTTGAGATCTTACAAAGAGGTGCTTGCATCGGAGACTAAAGCTCAGAGGGAAGGGGATGAAGTTGATGAAAGGACTGTTGGAGGCTTTTAGAAAGGAAGAAAGTCGACAGAACAACAGAGGTCCTGAGCCTTGGTCTCATCAGGTCTGAGGCCTGGGAATTACGTAGACTTTTTCTAGAGATGCAGGCTCAATTGTGTGCTCTGCAAAAGGACATGAAGGTGTTGGTACAATGTGTTGGGCTGCTCAAGGAAGGGGACGAGTTGAGGGGCATTTTAGTCAATAAACATTCAAGTCTTAAGAGGAACAAAGGAGCCGGGCAGAGTGGGTTGCAAGGTGAGGCCCAAAAACTAAAAGGGAAAGGTAAGGTGTCAAGAGGAAGGTTGATGGGTCTTGGCCTAAGCCAAGCCCTAGCATCAAGACAGTTACCGGGGTTCTCGTTCTTGGTGAGATTGGGCCATCCCAGACCACCCTACTTTACGAAGCCCAAGATGAGCCTTTCACTTCAGATTATTTGCTAGGTTTGGAGGAAATTGCGGTTGATGAGGAGTTTCAAAATCCTAGTCCGTTGAATTATCTTTTCCCAAACCAGGGGTTAGATTGGGCCATGCAAATGGTTAGAGGGATTCAACGTATGGTGGGTATTGGGTGTGTTGGATACGAAGAACAATTCTTGGCTCTTTTTAATGCCATTGAAGTGGGTCACAAGCCAAATCGTAGAGGGGAATCCAAACAAGTCAAGGAACAAAACGTTTGGAGCGGTCTATGAATTCGGAGGGTCCTTCCAGTAAAGGAAGGGCAAAAGGAAAGGGGCAGGCTGTTCTCCAATGAAACCAAAGATTTTGTCGTGGAATGTCCTTGGACTTAATGAAGCTAATAAGCGTCTGAGAATATGGAACTTGGTGTGAGAATGGAAGGCGGATATAGTGTTTCCAAGAGACGAAATTGTCAGTGACTGATAGGAGAATGGTTTGAAACTTGTGGAGCGGCAGTTGTGGATTTATGGCATCCTCTAGGGTGTTGGGAGGTGTTGTAGTGTTGTGGGATAGACGGGTGGTGGAAAAAGTGGAGGATTACATCGGACGCTACATGATAGCGTGTTTGTTTAAAAGTATGTCTGATAACTTTTTGTGGGCTTTTGTAGGTATTTATGGTCCAAACCTTGATGCAGACAGAAGACTTTTTGGGAAAAACTAGCTGGGCTTCACAGTTGGTGGGAGGACCCGTGGTGTGTTGGAGATGATTTTAACATTGTTAGATTTTCTAGTGAACACTTTGGTAACAGAAGAGTGAGATAAGCTATTTTGGATTTCTCAAAGTGTGTATTAGATTTGAATCTTGTTGATCTACCGCTCGCTGAAGGGCTAGCTAGATGGTTTAACAACCACACTTGATCTAGGCTGGATCATTTTCTTATTTCCACTAATTTGGAAAGTCACTTCCTAGATTTGTGGCAAAAGCGATTGGATTAGATTTTCTCAGATCACTGGCCTATCTTACTCGATTGTGGCGGCTTCAGAATGGACGCCGTTACTTCAAATTCGAGAAGATGTGGTTGAAATTTGAAGGCTTTGAGGATAGGGTTAAACAATGATAGTTATCCTACCAGTTTTATGGTACCCTAAGTTTCAATTTTGCAAGCAATTTGAAAGCATTAAAAAGCAACCTGAAGAGATGGAACTCTCAGTCTTTCAACAACTTAGAGGAGAATAAGAATGCTATTCTGAAGGATATCCAAGTGTTAGAGCGGGTGCAAGAGCCACAACCACTCACTCAGGAAGCTCAGAAAACATTGCTATTGTCCAACCTAGAAAAGGTGATTCTATAGGAAGAAGTGTCTTGGCGTCAAAAATCAAGAGTATTTTGGTTAAGGAAAGGAGTTTGTAACACAAATTTCTTTCATAGAGTCGCAAACTCTCATCGAAGAAATAATAATATTGAGGTTTTGAAGATTGATGGGATTGAATGCACTAACAGAAGGATAATTCAAAATCCCATTGTCGACTTCTATGAGAACCTACTCAAGGAGCAGGAGGAATGGAGACCTAATCTTGATGGTCTATCTTTCGACACCATAGACCCAAATGATGTAGCTCGGCTGGAGCAGATATTCAAAGAAGAAGAGGTGTTCAAAGTTATCCGGAAAATGGTAAAAGAAAAAGCGTTGGGGCCGGACGGTTTCTCTATGGGTTTCTTATAAGAATGTTGGGAAGTGATCAAAGAAGATCTTATGAAAGTGTTCCAGGAGTTGTTCACGGTCAGGAATTTCGAGAAACGTATCAATAATACCTATCTTGCTCTTATTCCTAAAAAAAGTGGAGGCTACGGAAATTAAGGACTTTCGACCCATTAGCTTAGTAAGTGGGGTTTACAAGATTATTTCGAAAGTGTTCACTAATCGTCTGAGTGAGGTGATTGGGAAGATTGTTACTAAGCCTCAGAATGCCTTTATAAAAGGAAGACAGATCCTTGATGCGGTTCTTATGGCTAATGAATGCATTGATAGCAAAATGAAAGCAAGCAGTTCAGGGATTTTGTGCAAACTAGATATGGAAAAGGTGTATGACCATGTTAATTAAGATTTTCTTCTGTATATGCTCGGGAGGTGTGGTTTTGGAAAAAAGTGGAAGTCTTGGATTAGGTGGTGTATAACCACTGCAAGATTTTCTGTGCTGATCAATAGTAGCCTAGAAGTTTTCTTCCTGAGCTCAAGACGCTTGAGACAAGGCGATTCGCTTTCCCCAATGTTGTTTGTTATTGTCATGGAAGCATTATGCATGATGATCTCGGCTTTGGTGGATAATAATGTCATTAGTGGGTTTCTAGTTGGAACCCCTGTGTGGGGTAATACTAATATATCTCATTTATTGTTTGTAGATGACACGCTTGTCCTATGCGAGGCGGATCATGACTAGGTCCGAGCTTTGAAGGTGCTATTGTTGTGCTTTGAAATAGTGTCGGGACTGGAAGTGAACTATGAAAAATTCGAGATGGTGCCAATTGGACATGTGTATAATATGCGAGAACTAGCCAGAACGCTTGGATGCAAGATCACCTCACTGCCCATGATGTATTTGGGGCTTCCTTTGGGATCAGTCTCAAGATCAGCTGCTATTTGGGACACAGTAATTGAAAATATGGAGAGGAAACTAGCAGGGTGGAAGGGGATGTATTTGTCCAAAGGGGGCCGTGTCATTTTGATTAAGAGCACTCTATCCAACTTACTCAAATATTTCTTATCACTCTTCACTATACCGCCAAGTGTGGTTGGTCGGCTAGAAAAACTTCAACGTGACTTTCTATGGGGTGGCTTAGGGGTGGGGAGTTCAAGTACCACCTTGTCAAATAGGAGTTGGTCCGTCCCATTTCGAATGGTGGTTTGGGCATACGTAATCTAAGGATGTTCAACCGTGCTTTATTCAGCAAGTGGTTGTAGAGATATCATCAGGAACCAGAGGCCCTATAGAAAGTGATGATTGATCACAAATAGGGGTGGGGGGTTGGAGCACTAATGAAGCTAGGGGGGTAGGTGGGGTGGGGGTGTGAAAGAACGTTAAGAGGTGGGTGGGGGGTATTTCAGCGGTAAACGAGGTTGCACTTGGGCGCTGGCATAATAATTAGATTTTGGAGAGATGTATGGTGTGGTGATAAGGCACTTAGAGATATGTTTCCTTCCTTTTTTTAGATTGCAAGTGCCAAGGATGCCACAGTGGCTGAGGTTTTGGGGATAGTTGAAGGTCAGATTCACTGGAACATTAATTTCTACCGTGCGGCGCAGGATTGGGAATTGAACAGTTTTGTGGATTTTTATAGTCTCCTTTACTCTCAACGACCAAACTTACAGAATAGAGATGGCTTATGATGGACCCTGGCCAGGTGAGGTTTTTTCATGGTTCGTTCTTTCTACAAAGCCCTCACTCCAGTTCTCGTTAACCAGTTTTCGTGGAAGAGGCTTTGGCGACATAAGGCTCCTCCAAAGATGTGGCTTTTTTCGTCTAGACAGTCACGCTAGGCAAGATCCTCACAACGGATAACTTGAGGAAAATGAGGGTTATCATGGCAGATTGGTATTGCATGTGCATAAATGAGGGTGAGTCTGTGAATCACCTCCTATTACATTGCGAGACAATTAGGGCTCTTTGGGATGATGTTTTTTATAAACTGAATCGAGCATGGGTCATGCCGGAATTTGTAGTGGATGCTATAGCATGTTGGTCCTCTATACGTGGCATGTGATAGATCAAAACTATATGGAAGGTGATCTCCATCTATATCATGTGGTATCTTTGGCAGGAATGTAACGACAAGACATTTGAAGACAATGAAAGATCAAGAGAGGAACTGATTGCTTTATTTTTTAGAACTTTGTTTGCATGGTCCATTGCCGTTGATTTTAATGGCATGGAACTTCATGATTTTCTTGTTTCCAATGTGCCTAATTGATAGGCTTTGTGTACTTTGTAATTGGCTATTGCCCATTCATTGATTATTAATACATTTTTACTTATAAAAAAAATTATTTACTGATTAACACATCTCATTGATGGCTATAGGGATGGGTCTTATATTCTATCTACCGTATAATTGACTTTTGTTTCAGTCGTATGTTTCCATGTAAGTTTGCATGATGCTGATGTGCTGATGCACATCTGGTATCCTGTCATTATGATAATGGTTTATAACTGGATCTTAAAATGTTTTTTGATTAGCTTATTTGTGGTGTATATATTTCATTTTATAAGGTTTCAGCTATAAACCAAAAAGACGTGTTCTTATATGCCTTGAGAGCCTTGAATAGAGGAATTGCATCTCTCTAGATGTGGTCATATCCTTTTTTGGATGCCTAGTAGTCATTCCCTCCATGCTATCAATCTTGGAAAAAATCTATGAGGACCCAGATTAAACATGTCTCCTCCTTTGTTTCCTTTGCACCTTTTCCTTAACCACAGTATGTGCCTGCAATTTTCTATAAGTTTGACTGATGTTTTCACGACCTTGCATATTGTTCAGGTTCATTTCTCCATTTTGATTTGCACTTTCATCCAAGGGGTCAAGGCACTCCCGTTTCACTCAATAAGAAATAAATAAAGAAAGAAAGAATCCAACACCCAAATCTTTGAGTTATTTGACTAACCACCAAACACCCCATCCATCCTCCAAAAAGTAGCATTTTTGTCTTTGGTATGGGTGCTTTATTAGAGATGATTATTACCATGTTTGAAGAGCGTCTTTTTTGTGCTTGCTCTGGTGCTTGTGGTAGGAGAGTCATACAAGCTCTTTTGAGGGGGTGGAATGATCAGTACAAGATAGTAAACAGTTACATTTTTGCATTCTTTGTGAATGAGTGTGGAAGATTCTCACTCTCTCTTATATTTTCCTTCTCTTGATTTTATAAGAATGTTCTTTTTTATTTCCACACATCAAATGTGGTTCTCTCAGTGTATGCTTTTCAGTTATTTTGAGTTGTTCCCCGACATGGAATTTGTACTCCTTCAAAGCAACTATGGCTTAAAGTTATGATACGAGTTTTCATCTTTTATCGATCAAAAAAAAAAAAAGGCTTATAGTTATGCATATTGGATATTATTTCTTAGACCATGTAGCTGCCTAACATCTCTTCAAACATTCTTAAGAGAGGTCTTGCTGTTGGTTAGACATTACTTGGTTGTTTCATATTGATGGTGTAAATTGCTTGAATCCACCATAATGGAGTTTTAATTCTATTCTTGTTACTGCTTTATATTTTTGTTATCTCATAATAAAATCTAGTTCTAGTTGTCGTTGCTAGCTAAGCCATATTTGCAATGTTAGTTGTCAATGAATGTTTATAATTGCTTTTGGCCAGTAAAGGGGATGAATCTTGTCCGGGAGTTGGAAAAAGACTTGAAGATTGCAAATGTCATCTGCATGGTAAGCATTTATTTGGCATGTTGTCTCATTGATATGCTTTTTGTGATTATTAGAAGCTTATATCTTTACATTCTTCATGGATCTTGCTTTTATGGAAGTCGTTCTTATGTTATTTTCAGAATGGAAGAAGGCACCTAAATTCATCGATGAATGAAGTTTCGAGGGACCTGATCGTAAATTCTAATTCCAAAAAGAAACAAGCTCTTCTGGTATACCTCTCTGTTCACCTCGGCAGCACTGATCTTCATCTGATCTTTGACTTTATCCTTTCTGTTATTTTATCTGGTAGATCACTTTGAATCTGTCTTATTATTCATGAACACAGTAATTACTTGTTTCAAAAAAGCTCCCATTCTAGTAAGCATATTTTCTTAGGGAACATATTGGAAAACGGGTTAATACACCAGTCTGCAATTCTGCATGTTCTTTATGCAGTTATACTTGATAAATATTCATGTCACTGTTTCCGGTTGCAGGACATGCTTCCAGTTTTAACTGAGCTTCGTCATGCAGTGGACATGCAAGTAGCACTTGAATCTCTTGTTGAGGAAGGCAATTACTGCAAGGTGGGGGTTATACATCTGGTTGGTATATGACCTATTATAACACCAGTTTTTCTCTTGACATTATAATCTTACTGCTTGTTACTCTTATTTGCTTAATGGTCCCTGTGTAAAGGCGTTCCAAGTTCTATCGGAGTATTTGCAAATCTTAGATAGTTTTTCAGAGCTTTCAGCAATGCAAGAGATGAGTCGTGGTGTGGAGGTATGTATTAACATTAACAGAGATTTATGATAACCTCATGGGTTTAAATTTTTGTTTTCTATGTTACCTTAAATTCTTTAGGCCTTGTTTGGATAATGAGTTGATCTTATCTCATCTAATCATTACAACTTTCCCAAAGTTTTAAATAAAATATAATAAATAATTCAACCTTTTCAAATCCCTAAACAAAAATAATATTAAAAAACTATATTCTAACAATATTCTATTCAACTTTCAAATCCCATCTCAACTCAACTCACTATCCAAACCACCCAAAGATAGAAAGCATTATTTTAAGCTCACTTTGGATGAACATTTTGTGGTGCTAGAGTATTTTAGCATGCAAAAATGATTTTTTTTTTTGGTTTTACACTTTTCCCCATTACTTATTAGTGACTGTTTGCTACAATTTGAGTGGTTTTCCCCCTTCATGACGATGTAGGTATGGCTGGGAAAAACTCTTCAAAAACTGGATTCACTTTTACTTGGGGTTTGCCAGGAGTTTAAAGAGGAGGGCTATTTGACTGTGAGTATATTGATCTCTTTCTATGAAGTAATTTATCACTGTCCTGATGAGTTCATGCGTTAGTTTCAAAAACTGTTACTGCAGTGATGTGTTTATTATTATTGAAAATCACAAAGGCTCAACTCAGGTACACTGGATGTTTTTTTTATATGTAAATGATTGTATTAATAAGAATAGGCATAGTCCAAGTACACAAGAGGGTATATAAGAGATAACACCAATTTAGGAAGAAGAATTAGAAACAAGAAAATCATGAAGATCAGGGCCATTGGAATTTACAGCTTTGACCCATAGAAATAAAGTTCTAGCAAAAAGTAACCTAAGCTCATCTAATGAATGCTCATTGTCTTCCAACGTCTAGTCATTACGTTTCTACCATAAGCATCATAGAATACAAATAGGAGTCATCTCTTACACAGCTTTGATTTGTGGAATACAGCCTAGATTTGTCCAACTGGCGAAAAGCTTAACTACTATGGCAGGCATAACCCTTACTAGTTCTAACCTTTTGAATACATCTTCCCATAACGCTCTAGCAATCTCACAATGCAATAGAAGATGATCCATAGTAGCACCACTTTTTTTGCACGTATGGCTCGAGTCCACTATAATCACCTTGCATTTCTTTAAGTTACCTATCTCAAAAGTTTACCCAAAGAAGTTGTTCAAGCAAAAATTATCGCTTTGGAAGGCGCCTTATTTCTCCAAATCCTTCTCTATGGTAAGTGATAGTTCAACAGACGTGTGAGAGAATTATAGATAGAGCTAACTGAGAATGTACCTTTTCATGCGGGTACCCACCACAATGTGTCAGATCCTTGAGTGCTCGATCTCATGGAGTACTAAGTCTAAAAAAACTCAAAAAGCTGCCAACTTCCCTATCTTGGCTCGCACTAGTGAAACTCACATTTCGTTGGACTAGGTCACCAGATATTCTCCATGAAGTCAGCCACTAACGCTTCTTTCTCACATCTAATTGTTATATCCACACCATAAGTTGTACCAAAATTGTATTCTAGAGCCATCACCCAACACAAGTTTAGTGTGACGAGCAAAAACCCTCCACCCTTGTCTAATATGCTTCCATACTCCTACTCTATAAACCCCACGTACCTCCCTAGTGCTCCCCCCACACCAAATAGACCTCTATACTTGAAGTCAATCACCAACTTCCATAGCAAATTCGTTTGGACTAGGTACTTTGTCTTTGACTACCTTCTTCACCACACCATGAACCTCTGTCACCTCAAAGGGCCTCTCTAACCACGAAACTTTCTTTTGCTATGGATTTAAAGCCTAGACTATCAAGCTTTGGCCTCCATCCCACTTGTTCGGTAAGCAACTGTTTGAAAAAACCAACAACATACTCTTCAATCACAGGAGCCTCCATACAAACAACACCATCCATGTTCAACATCTCAATGGTATTAGTTCCCTTATGAGAGCTGGCCACTTTAGAAAATTTTTGTACTTCGATCTCTTTCTTTAAACCACAGTGTTCGTGATTTGTGCTACCAAGAGATCTCCTCCGATAAAGTAACCCCTTCTAATTCTGAAGCCAACTCTGCCTTCTGAGATAATTCTTCCAAAGAAGGAACCCGACCCTCTTGTACTCCCTATATCTCCTGTAGTTCCTCCAACAGGGACTTCTTTAGGTTGCCTATATCACCAAAGGATTTAGTATTCCAAAGCTTTAAAAAAGCAGTTTGACTGCAAAAATGAAGCTAGGGGTGCCATGATTTGGTATGAGGAAACCATTGCCCGACCCTTTCCACAGAACCTTCTATTTTTAGCCACATATTCTCGAATTTAAAATACCTGCGCCCACCTTGTATACCACCACAAATCCAGCAAGATAGGAATATGATTGGAACAAAGGTGAGGAAGCCTTTTTCTGACATAGCTCCAAATAATGAATGTTCTACTCCGAGGAGATTATGAATTTGTCCAATCTGGATCACATTTGATTGTTAGACCACGTGTATGCTCAGCCCATAAGAGGATAGGTCCCACCAGCTATGTACTCCAGCTATCGCTTCCCATAAAAGAGTTCTACTGCTGTCCAAGTTCAGCCCATAAAGTCTAACAAAAGCCCATATAAAATTATTATCCATGCTCTTTAAAGGAGCATGCCACTGTGTATTTCCCAACATACTCCATTTTGTCCACTATCCTTCTATCCCACATAACTAGTACTCCTCCTAAATCCCCAACACATGCAAGATAAACCCAATCCACATATGGACAGCTCTATAAGTTTCGAATGATACTTCTTGATATAAATCTCAACTTGGTTTCCTGTAAGCAGACAATGTCCGCCTTCCTTTCAAGAAGCAAGTTTTTTATCCAAAGACGCTTATTTGCCTCATTAAGTTCTCAAACATTTCCTTTCAAAAAAAAAGTTCTCAAACATTTCAAGATATAATCTTGGGCTTCATAAAGAAGGTGTTGGCCCCTCCTTTTGGATCTTTCTTCGTTTCTTTGCTTGAGTTACCCTCATAGTTATTATACCATGTTAATCTCTTGAACTCACTCTGTTTTTTGGATCCTTATTTTTTGAGTTGAACATGTCCAACTTCAATTGTAGTAAGCAAAGCCATGAGCAAAGCCATGGAATGTTCCTAAAGAACCCTCACATTCAATCCACACACGGTGTTGGATTTCCTTCAGCCTATGTAAAACCCAATTAGGGGCACAAGATTGACATGTTAGCAAATAGTTTAGGGGTATGGGATCTCCAACCATGTTGATCCCTTCCCTGGTTGCCCACTCTGACTCCATCAATGCCCGTCTCTTCCTCATTAAAGAGAGACTTGCAATCCCACTAAGAAAAATCATGTGTAGCAAATAGCATCCGTAAGGGCCCTACATCAACATCCGCTTCCAATCTCTATACATGACACTCAGACCATGTCCACTTGTTGAAGAGCCTTCACTGGAGAGGAAACAACTCGAGATTCGAGAGAAAAATCTTCCCTACAACCCATCGTACTTCTTTATCTGTGTTGTGCCAGAGATTTGATGCTCGACTGTGAGGAAATGTTGAGGCCCATATTTGGGTCCGCTGCCACTGTTGAAGGTCCCTCGGCCTGTCGCAAGTCTATTGGGACCTTCTCTGTCGAGGTTGACTGACTCTCGTTTGTAGAAGGCCTGATATTGCCATCCTCTTTGATTCTCCACATGGGCTGGGTCCCAACCTTAGTCTTTCCTTTGTTTTGTCTATGGGCTGAAGCCCAGAGGAGCAGCCCTTAAGATTTAATTCTTGCCCAATCATGTTCGTTTGCTCATTGCCAAATTGAGGCAGATACAACTGACGGATTAAGATGCTTGCCAAGTCCACATACCAGATACCACCTAGCCCAAGCCCAAGTCTGTTTATTCCTCAATGCACCGTATTAGATTGTCTACTTTCTCCTGTAGTGCCACCAGTTGCGATTCCATGTCCAAAAGTGTACTGTGCACACTATCCTCTGCCAAACTGACAGCGAGCATGCCACTGACACCTCTCCTTTGAGCACTTGTTGTACCATCGGTATGAGGAGCCATTCCGGTACCATGACCGTTACTGTGTCTTGCAGTGGCTCCTTTTTGAGCAGCCAAGACGTCGTATCCTTCTCCCTTGTTTTGCGTTCAGGACTGCACCAAAGCTGTCGATTGCACCAGGGCCTCCCTATATGAACGATTTTGCAGTTGACTCTCTGCCACCATCGGCCTTAGAAATACCCCTGTTTCGACTCACATTGCCTCCCTCTTTTACAACCTCCCTCAACTCATTTGCCATTCTCCTCCATGCCTTATTGTCTAGCTCTTCCGGTATGAAAATAAAGTTGCATCTACCACCATCATCGGACTCCACTTATTGCGGGCATTTGAATATCTCTGTGCAATGAAGCTTTTGGTACATTCCCCTGAAGTGGTATAAAAATCTCTTTTTTTTTTCACCCTTCAGACAGTCCAGTGTTTTGGCACCCATTGCACCATGGACATCTCCAACCTCATCTCTTTCACTAACTTCCGACTCCTCTCAGTTATAAGCATGAAGCTTTAATCCTTTGTCAATGCAAAAACTTCCGATTCTATCACTAAATGTTTCTGGAAGCCCATAATCACACTAGCCTCACCTAAAAACTCAACGCTCAAACGTAATAGCACCATTAAATGCCACCAAACATTATCGAAATTTTGGTTGTACGGAGAGAAAACATAGGATGTAAGGACAAATATTTTAAAGTGATACCTTACACTGATGTTCAGTTGTGTTAATATAAAGTGGACATGTTTCTTGTTTAAGAACTTTTTTTTTTTTTTGCATTTGTTTTCACATTGCATTTATCAAGTCATTGTACTAGCATGAATTTAGTATTTAGTCCATTTATATGTTTTTGTTTAAAGATATCAACACCATATTAGCATATATGAGAATGGTAGATACTATAATGACTTGATACTATAGTTTGTATTTTTGTAATTCCATCTTTGTGGGGACAAGGTAGTATTTTTCCATTCTGTCTACATCCTGTTTCCCTCACCCAAATTTTTTTCTCTGAACTGTGACCCAGATTCTATGAACCTTAGGAAAACTCTCTTGCATTAAAACCATGGAATTTAGTATAAAACTTACTTCATCCAATTTAATTCTATAGTTTTTCTAATTACAATGAGGTTATATTTTGTTCATGGTTTCTTATGGAACTTCAGTATATTGAGAAATAATAGATACTCATTTTATATACTTTTAAATGATAGTTTCTAGACACATTTCTTGGTTATTTCTTGGGTTTACTCAATTCCTTTTCTGCTATACAAATTACTTTGCAATCAGCAGTATCATCCTGATTGTATTTGAGAAACTGTTGAAGTCCTAGGTAATGTTATTTTTCAGTTTTTTGCAAATTTTATATCAGATTGACTGATAATTACCACACTCTGCAGGTCGTTGATGCTTATGCACTAATTGGGGATGTATCTGGTCTTGCCGAAAAGATACAGAGCTTCTTTATGCAGGAGGTTCTGTCAGAAACACACTCTGTATTGAAGAATATTGTGCAAGAGGTATGCTGACATAAGTAGATATAGCAGTGTGTGGAGTTAGTTGCTGGAAGTACCAGGGAAGAGAATAATGAGAGATAGTTCTGCATTATTGTTAATTAATGCATCCATTATTTCATTTCTGTTTTCTTCTCCTTTCTCTGCTATTGATGGATGTACAATCTGTATGATATCCTAGGCACTTGATTATGGATAGTTTTATCCTACTATTAAATTAGATCAGGGAGTCCAGGTGTGCTTTGTAATTCAAATCTGGAGAAGATTTATGACCATGGAGCTTTTGCTGCAGTTACTTAGGAGATGCTGTTTGGCAGTAAGATTGTGCGTGTGTACAGAACCACCTTTGTTATGGTACTCTTTTCAGTATAAAAAAGAGCATCCCTCAGACTTCTTTCATATCTCCTAGGGAATGAAATAGAAAGACCCCTTAACACCCCCCCAAACCCACCCACTCTTTGCTTTTGCTGTGGAAGTATTGAGTAGAATGCTATCAGCAGCCATAAATAGAGGTCTCTCATCAGGCTTCTTGGTGGGTTCTCAAAAATGTGGTGAGATTATTCTATCACATCTCCCATTCGCTGATGATACTTTAGTCTTTTGTGAGGTGGACAATGTTGTTCATTTGGCGCACATCCTTGGCAACATGGTATCATTTTTACGGATGAAATATATAGGTGGGTTTTCCATTGGGAGCAACATTAAAAGCAAAGCCCATCTCTGATGGCATGAGGAGAAGATGGAATGCCACGTAGCAGGGTGGAAGCAGCTATACTTATCCAAAGGTGGGCAGATTGGTTTGATCAAGAGTACTACCAACCATCCTTTTTCTTATCACTATTCCCCATTCCTGTTCATGTAGTACAATGCATTGAGAAGCTTCAATAAGACCTTGACCGGAGGATTTGGTGATGAGTTCAAGATTCACCTAGTTGATAGTCTTAGATTTGCACCCCAGTTGGATGTGTATTAGAAATTGGCTTTTGTTCAACAAAGCTCTCTTCAGGAAATGGTTATGTCTATATGCCTTAGAGAGAGAAGCTTTGTGACAAATGCTGGTGGAAGCTAAATACAAGAGTATGTGGGGAAGATGGTGCTTAAATAAGGTTGGGGTGTGGAAAAACATGAAAAGTGATTGGATAGCCGTTTTTGAGGGTAGCTTTTTCTGTTGGGAGAAACATAGTTTCTCTGAGGGTAGCTATTTTTGTTTAGAAAGCTGCACTAGAAATATTTTCACGATGGATAGCCTGAGAAAGAAACATATATACTGTTAGAATGGTGTTACGTATGCAGGCAAAATGGAGAAAACATAGGTAATCTTATTCTGCATTGTGATTTGGCTAGGAGCTTATGGGTGGAGATATTTAGCAGTTTTGGATTTGAATGGGTTATGCCCGATCCTGTAGTAGAGTTGTTGGCATGTTGGCGGATTTCCTGGGGTGGTATTTTTCTCATTTTCTTCTTCTAGCCAAGTGGGTGTATCCTTTTGTAGACTTTGTTTAATTGTGCTGTGTCCCTTGGCGCTTTTAATAAAATTTCCAATCGCTTGTCAAAAAAGAAAAAAAAAAAAAGAGGATCATGTGCAGTGAGGCTTATCAAATTAGCTATGGAAAGAGCACTTTAACTTACATTTTTGCTTCTCTTTTTTATATTAAGGTATTTTTTTTCACCTCTTTTTTAGTGAAATTGAATCTTGATGACTGAATATTCTGTACAGGATCAGGAAGTCATGGAAAATACTAGGTATGTCTTTATATATTATTAAAAAAAGGTATGTCTTTATATATCTAGTGTATTATTCCTTTCTATTTGCTACCTGATTTTTTTTTTCCATTTGTTTTCCAGACTTACCTACAGTGATCTATGCCTCCGGATACCAGAATCTAAGTTTAGGCAGTGTTTGTTAGCAACACTAGCTGTTCTATTCAAGTTGATGTGTTCATATCATGAGATTATGGGCTTTCAGCTGGACAATAAGGTAGACTCCTATTCCGTTTACATAAGGCGAATATTAGTTGGTTATCCCTTATGTGACTTGTGTGCTGTTTTGCTTAAGATTCAGTATTAGTCCTTATAGTATTTTTTTTTTAAAGTAAAAATATTATATATATCAATAGGAGTAATCAAGTACACTGGATGTATACAAGAAAACACATATCACATACTAGAGAGCTCCTAATGATCCCAAAAAGCCTGTGAAAAATTACCCAAAATACATCAAGCCCAAGACTAAAACTCCTCAACCCCAACCCAAAATACACCTCCCCGACCCCAACTTAATGTTTTTCATAGACTAAAACTCCACTTGAAACATCCTCTATGAGAACATTTTCATAATGCTCTCTCTTCAGTCTTCTCTTGACTTGAGCTACCGCCCAAAGCGTCGTAGTTGATTCCCCAAGAAAAATGCTCCCTACTTTTCTTAAACTTTGATTTGGAGTCGTGCAAGTGACTTGCCTCAATCACAGTGAGTAGTGCTTTAAATTGGTCTTCACATCTTCCATGTGAGATTCTCACGACATGTTGAATCACATTAACTTTTGGCAAAACCTAATCCGATGATGATCCAACTATATTGTTTAAAGAAGGAAGAGATACAAGGGGGACAACATCTTCTCCTGAAACATCGGGTCCTAAGCCTTCGTCCTCGCAAGGCACCAATGACAAACCCTTAGTCAAATCCCGAGCCTCCTCAACAACTCCAATGGTACTCTCCATTGAAGATTCTGGGTTGGCAGCAAGTCCCTTCACCTTTGGCGACCCTATATGAGCAACTTTGACGTACAACTCCTTCAAACCTCGGCATTACATCATTATCTTTCAACTCTGACATGGAAGCCATAGTTTTTTCGGGGCTGACCTAGGGTGTAATACCATTGGTCTTTCTTGAATCACCTGTGGCAAAGGGCATTCCATTACGGATGTCTCAACACCAATACTCGACGTTGAATACGCTTCAAATAACCCACTTTTCCTCTTAACCCACCACGCTTTCCTAGATTTGGTAATAGGGATAGGGCCGAATCCAATTTTCCGTTTTCCTTTATCTAAGTTCAAAGGATTCGAGCCTATCTTAGACTTGTTTCTCACAACCATGTTGCCTCCAACTAAAAGCAACTCTATCTTCGTAGACAAGAGAGCGATTGTTGCCTTCACCTTAACAATTTGGTTTTCTATCTTCTTTAATGTTTTATGCATCCCAACAAGCTAGTTCTGAGCTTGCATGATCTGCATACCACTTACACAATTCCCCTCACACTGAGTCACCGAAGCTTGACCCAACTTCAAAATAGCCGCATATGATTGCATCGCCACCTTGGTTGTGCTTGGGTCTTTTTGTTTCAACTCTAAGTGGATGTGCTCATGGTCAGATGTTGTCTTTTGCCTTTCTTTTCTTGACCCAAAAGTAAAAAACATATCTGCAGCTTTGCATAACTCAACAACAAACTTCTCTCAACTTTGACCTTCATGCCATTTTGGAATGACTACGACATTCCGTTGGCCTCCTCCACCATGTTCGGTGGTAGTTAGATACCTACCATGGATATTGGAGCATCGTTGAGCCATGAATGCTCGATCCCTTTCGAGCAAGTGTTTCGAGAATTCCGAATTTTTTCCCTCCTTTAGAACTGCTTCTACCGTAGCCACCAACCATCCTATACCACCATGACCCATGGTTAGAGACCTCCGAACCCTTCTGCTTCTCTCTACAATTTTTAATGAGGACCTCCATGCTTTTGGTAAAAACTCAAAAGCCTTAGATTCCACCCAAAACCGAACCACCTCCCCCATATTAGTAGCAAAGCTTCCTATTAGATTTTCCCAATCTTCATTCCTAATGAATGGTCATGCAAATAGCAAGTACAAAACAAATGCTCTATTGCACTGAAGAAAACGGCCGAAAAAACAATGAGAGACTGCCGCGGTACTCCCAGCAGACTTGCCAGAATCCGGCAACTCTCTTTGTCGATGGCACGACCCGTGGCGCCGGAGTAGTGCCAGTAAACTCGCTAGAGCAAGTGGCTCTTTGCGTCGACAAAAGGGACCTGACAGTGAGAGAACCTCAAAAGACCAAGTCGTTGGAGACAGGACCAACGTTGGACGGCCCTCGGTGAAGTCGCTGAGGCCTGTTAACCTTGTTTGTGACTGTAGTGAGGAGTCACAAGCCAGCTGGGATGGCGTTGTCGGACTCTTTACGTAGAACGTGGAGAAAACTGTAGATGGCTAGATATGGGTCACTAGAGAAAGGATTGGCATTGGACTACCCTCGATGAAGTCACTGGAGCCAGTCGACCTTGTTTGTGCTGGCGGTGAGGTGTCACTCACCAGCTATGGGTGACTGCTAGGGTGATGGCGATAGGGTTAGGGTTTTCTTGGCTAATTCAACTTGTATGCAACTTTAGCACATTCTTAATTTCGTATGGAAGAAAAAATCTCTAATCCCTCCCAACAAATGTTCTCTATTTTTAGTAAGAATCCATTCTTGAAACCTGAACATATATATATTTTTTTATGAGCTCTTTATTTTAATGGGTAAGAAGATCCACCGAAGTGGGTAGCCTTAACCGGATGTGTGGTAACAAGTAAGCCTGAAGGCTATTCCCGTCCTTGTCAAGGGAGATGCCAACCATCTCTCCTTATAGTACTTACAAATGGTTTAAGTTTCATCTGAATAATTAACCTTGTCTATTCTTGGCTAGTTAACTTACGGGATATTTGGATGTAAGGGTTTCTTGAAACTTTCTGAAACATCCAAAAAAAATTTAAAGATGACCTTTACGGTGTTCTGTGAAAGTTGTGGTACCCATTGCAAAATGTGATAGAGAAGTGCATTTTTGTGAAGAGGTTTTTTCAATTCTGTGAAAGTTATTTTGGCTGTGTTTGTTACGGAAACTCAATGAAGCCTTATGTTAAACAGTGTGGGTTGGCTTCTTGATCTGTTTCTGGCTATTAAGCTTGATTAGAGTCATATTGTTTCACTTTCCATTTGATGTTGTTCTTCTCACTATAATGAGAATAATTCTCCTTGGACAAAAGTTTGGTCCTTGAACCTGAATGGGTCATCATACATGACACTCCCCTGATTTATTTCCAGTTTTGACCCCCTGCATGCTACCTGTAGTGCTTATGGATTCCATATGTACATTCGTGACTATTATTTATTGTTAAGCTGTATTACATATGTGGTTTTTTTCACTTGAGATCCTCTTGTTTTTCTTTCAAATCTCAGTTAGCTTGGTGCTCTTGATTTTGTTTAAGGTTGAAATGTTTACATCTTTGTTTCAGGATTCAGCAGGTCAAATTTCAAATATGAAACAGAAGGAAAAGGACATTTGTTTGAGTTCAGAAGGGGTTCCACAAGTTGATTTGGATACAAGAAATTCTTGCAATTCCCAAGAAATTAACGGCTCTCTCTCGGAATATGTTGATGGAAAGCCTGGTTCATCTCCGGGAGAATCTACAAGCACCAGCTGTTTAGTTGAGACTACCAAAACTAACGTTACGACTAGTTTTGACTCTGAAAATGCAATTGATGAGGCTAGGAAGGATGATAGTATGCCATCTAGTAGTGGATCCCCATGGTATCAACTGCGGAAAGATGCCACAGCATTTGTTTCACAAACCCTTCAGAGAGGACGCAAGAATCTTTGGCAACTCACAACTAGTCGTATATCTGTATTGCTTTCTTCTGTCGCTGTTTGCTCTACAAGCATTCACCAATTCTTGAAAAATTATGAAGATCTGAATGTCTTCATCTTAGCTGGGGAAGCCTTCTGTGGAGTTGAAGCAGTTGAGTTCAGACAGAAGTTGAAGATTGTTTGTGAAAACTATTTTGTAGCATTTCATCGGCAGAATATTTACGTAAGTTTTCTTTACAGTTCCTTTTATCTTTTAATATCATACTGCTTGATATGTTCCGTACTGCTAGATCTACATACATTGCACAAGGTACAGCTGATCTCTAAAGTGAAAAGTTCATTTCGCTTATTATTAAGTTATCACTCTTTTCATATTTTTTGAATTCAAGAATGTTAGGAGATGTTTTCTTATGCCCTTTTGAAGAATGCACTACCTAATGGTCTGGAAACCACATTGGTCACATGCCAATAGGTAAGGGATGAATAACGATCACAAAACTGGCTGCATTCACTCCATGAATACTGTTAATAACATGCCATAAGATGAAAAGTATTAAATATG
Organism: Platycarya longipes; assembly: GCA_036559045.1. Taxonomy (NCBI): domain Eukaryota; kingdom Viridiplantae; phylum Streptophyta; class Magnoliopsida; order Fagales; family Juglandaceae; genus Platycarya; species Platycarya longipes. Next base: position 23,829,888 of record CM071802.1, on the reverse strand, counting down.
CATGTAGTTCAAGCTTGAAGATTCAAGCCGTGTACGTGTTGGTGTCTTGTTTCCCTTACTGTCAGCAATTTTTTGCTAATTATTGGTCATTTATATTTGGATTACTTTCTTCCTCAAATGTATCCTTCGCACTCTGCAGAACACAATCCATATGTTACCGTTTCAATTTTTTTATTTTTTGTTTTCCTTCTAGGCACTTAAAATGGTTTTGGAAAAGGAAAATTGGCAAAAATTGCCACCAGATACGGTACAAGTAATAAGTTTTCCTGGGCTTCTTGGTGATGGAGCACCCATAATTGTTCCATCTGCTGGGAACTCTGGTAATGCCAGGGTGCTTCCTTCCAATAAATCAGCAAGCTTGGTTGCCAGTTCAAAGCGTGGGTTTTTACATTGGCTTGAAAGTGGAAACCCATTTCTGCAAAAAGCAGCATACACATCCAAAGAAGGCCATACTTCCCCACTTAATGGGACTATCTGCAGTGAGTTTGATGGAAATTTAAGTGACAGTTCTCATGGTGATAAGTTCTCACCACGAAAGAGTGATGTAAATAAAATCAATGGCTCTGATTCTATTTCTGAGGATGAAAACGAAGATCTTCTTGCAGACTTTATTGATGAGGACAGTCAACTTCCAAGTCGGATTTCAAAGCCCAATCTTCCAAGAAACTACTCTTCACATTGGAAACACGAAGAGATAACAGCCCAAACAGGGTCCTCTGTTTGTCTTCTAAGGTGAACTTCTCTTTTGCTAGTACTGAAAAATTTACTTTTTCCTCAGGCATCATAACATTCTGTTTTTCTGTCCAGTTGCATTAAGCTTTATGTATTTTACTTTTCAGGTCCATGGATAAATATGCAAGGCTTATGCAGAAATTAGAAATAGTGAATATTGAGTTTTTCAAGGTATGGTCCTCTCTTTTGATATTTACCTCTCTGCTCCAATGCCTCCACTTGTTGAAGTCTTTGATAGAAAGCTTGATAATTCTTGCAATTTCTCTCTAAATAGTTTTTCCTGATTTAGAATATTGTTTCAGGGAGTATGCCAGCTGTTTGGGGTTTTTTTCTATTTTGTATTTGAAACATTTGGTCAGCAAAACCCCAGCTCAAGTGGAAAAAGCTTGACTGACTCTCTTAATTGTAAGTAATACTGTCTAGCAAATTTCTACAATCGTGTTACACTTTTATCTGTTCATTGATTCTTTACCTCGGCTTATTTTCTGGTTGTGTTCATATATCAATATGTCCATAGTTGATCTACTTCCAGTTTGACCTGAAACATACTTAAAGATCATAAATAATCTTATGATACTCAGATCGGCTAAAGACAGCCTTATCCAGAATAACACAAGATTGTGAACAGTGGATAAAATACCAGTCCACTTCACCCTCCTCCTTGAACACATCATATACGCATGCAGATGTTACATCTATGAGTCCATCCAGTACAAATTTTGGGCACTTTCCAGGAACATCTTTTGGTCTCAAGGTATTTATTCAAATATCTAAATGTTGGTACTTACACCTATTCCCTTTCATTTGTTGGGTGGATTTGTGCATGTTTCTGTGTACTTAGCTGATATCCCTTTCTATCATAAGTAAAATTTATCTTACTCATCAAAAAAGATATTGAGTTTAGTAGAATGATTGTGTACTTAGTACAAGTTTGCCATTCTCATAATTACCCTCCTGTTATTGATAACTGCCTAAGCAATCTGTAATGTGGTTTCTCGGGTCTTTGCTCATCTTTCTGCATGAAGGAGCATCTGGAAATATGTGTATTTATTCTCCAAAGGGATCCCTGGTAGAAATTTGGTTAGTTCCAATGTTGTTGACCATCTACAGATGCGTAAAATGTAATTGAGTGAATGCACGTTGTGGACATAGAATTTTGATGTAGATGGAGGAAAAGCAAGCTTCTGTCCAAACTTAGGAGATTCCTTGTCTATTGCTGCTTTGTGGGCGTGCCCATTCTAAGAGTATCACAGTGGTGTCTTAGCCAAACTTACAACTCCAGTTCCATAAGGTTTATTGCTTCTTCTATAGTTGGCAAAGCTGACTGCAAAGGTGGTCACAGAAATGCTCATGATGGAAAATGGCCTCTGTTTTTCAAGCATTGACGTGTGGTTTTGAAAGAAACACGAGAAATTTCAAAAATATGGGTGTCCTATGGGTTGCTTTTTTGTCTTTCCTTTTCAGTGGTTAAACTGGTTATAATGCGTTGTCATCCGTATGCTTGGCACTATTTATTTGTTTGCTTAAAAGTATGACTGAAGCCCTTGTATCTTGTTGTATGTGTGTGCCTACAAATGATGTCATCTTTGTGTTACAGGAAAGATGTGCAGGTGCTGACAGTTTATCTCTTGTTGCTCAAGTATTGCATAGATCTAAAGCTCATCTCCAATCGATGCTTTTACAAAATAATGGAACTATAGTTGACGATTTTTATGGCCATGTGGTATGTTCCTCCTTTACAAATCTGTTGGAGCATTTTGTATTTGTTATGGAGGTTTGGCAACTGACAAAAAATTTACATGGATTTCAGTTTTTAGTTCCGTTAAATATAAATAAAGACTTGATAGCCCATGAAGATATAATTGGTAGGAAACAAAAGTCATAAAACCCTGTGTCTCTGTCTATAACCTATCATTTGGTGCCAGTTAGATGAATTTCTATCTGATTGGAGGTCACCTGCATACGTATGTTCAAACATGGAGCACACAACACATAACGCTAAACAATACTTGTTATCCTGTTCATCTGTCTTTTATAATGCGTTTCTTTTATATTTAGGTGGAATGTGTTTATTTCAAAATAAAGCCTATTAGGTAATAGCTGTGCTTTGTGTTTTGAGAACGAGGACAATAATTTTACCAATCCTTGTTTAGCCTGAGTTTTTCTTTTCACGTGCCTATTTTTAAACGTCTTTTTTTTTTTTTCATTTTTGTTCATTTTTCATTTTTCCATCAACTCTTTGTCCCTTTGCTGATTCCACTCCCACTTCTACAACAGTGACTAAAGTTCAGGACCAAGTATGAATTTACGGTAGTGTTTCATAGGAGTAGTTCTTGTTGTTTCCCACATCTAATTGAGTGAGAGATTTTCACATTTCATTACTTATTTTTTGAGTAACAATATCCATATCTCAGCTGAAAATGAATGTGTGATTTTTATCAGGTGGATGCTGTGCCATTTCTTGTAGAGCACACACATAGGACCACTGCAAAACTACTCCTCAACATGAATGGGTTAGTTATAAAAATTTTGCTGATCCATATTGTATATGATTTGAAGAAATATATGCCCAGCCCTATAAAATTGTCATCTACAGCTTGGATTTTGCAACTATTGTTCATGGATCACATTCAACATCTAAAACTGTTGATCGCTAATAGTTTCTATGTTGTTTCTTGGGAATTCGAGTTTTTGGAATATTTTCAAAAATAGTAGGAGTGCTACTATTTTTGACCCATCAAAAATAAAAAATTTCAAGCTGTTCCTGGAAGCAGCAGCCATCTGATTGGTAGCCTAAAACTTAAGAAGTCTTCTCAAGTTTTTTTTTTTAATTATTTCCAGGTAGGGAATGGCACCATGACTTGGTTTTGGTAGATGGTTTGGTTTGGTTAGGCTGTTTTGAAGAATGGGTGTCTACGGACTTATTTCTAATTGCAAAGGATAGGTAAGGATGGTGCATTTTTTCTCTTACCAAAAACTGCAGAGAATAGGGTTGGGGAATGATCTGTTGCCTGGCAAGTCAGAACTAGGAATGATGGCGAGAAAAAAATTATGGTTCATTCTATAGTCGCACGTAGGTTGGGTCGTTAGCCTATCGTTATTTGCATTGCATTAGGTGATGCCAAGGACAGTTCCAGAGGTCTTAGCTTCTTTGAGAGATTGCTTTGGTCATCATGAGAGGTGCAAATTTGGGGTGCAGTTCTGCTTATTCTTGTGGGTATAGTTTGGCCTGAAAAGAATTACTATGAAAGATATCATGTGCAACTTATCAAAAAAAGCAAAAGAATTTTTTTTTTGATAAATAAAAATTTCATTAAACAAGGGCAAAAAAAGCCAGTTACAAGAAACACCATGGCCTCTCAAGTAGGCGCATTGAATGTAAGGAAAGCATGTAGATCCATGCCATTAAAATCAACGGCAATGGACCAAGTACATAGGGTTCTATAAAATAAAGCTATCAACTCCTCGTCGGATCTTCTGTCTTTGAAAGTCCGCCCATTGCGCTCCAGCCAAAGGCACCACATGATGCAGATAAGAATCATCTTCCAGATAGCTATGATTTGTTGTTTGCCCCTTAAGGATGACCAACAAGCCATTGTTGCCACAACAGTCTTTGGCATAACCCAAGCTAACTCCAGTCTTTTAAAAACCTCATTCCAAAAAACTCTGGCTGTCTCGCAATGTAAAATGAGATGGTCAACTGACTCTCCTCCATTACGACATATGCAGCACCAATCTATGACGATAATCCTCATTTTCCTCAAGTCGTCCGTAGTGAGGATCTTCCCTAGTGAAGTTGTCCAAACGAAGAAAGCCGCTCTCGGAGGAGCTTTGTGGCACCAAATTTTCCTCCCCGGGAACTGAGTTTTAGGCCTTGATTGAGAACCTTATAGAAAGAGCGGACTGTGAAAATCCCTCTCCCTGCAGGGGTCCACCATAAACCATCTTGATTATGGAGATTCGGTCTTTGGGAGTATATGAGCCTCTAGAAGTCCACAAATGAGTTTAGTTCACAATCCTGTGCCGCCCGGTGGAAGTTGATGTACCACAGTAATTGTCCTCCATCTGAATTTATAGCTTCTGCCACAGTGATGTTTTTTGCACATGCAACCTGAAAAAGAGAAGGAAACAAGTCAGTCAGGGCTCTATCCCCATACCAGGCATCCTTCCAAAATTTAATTCTAGATCCTGCACCACAAAGGAGTCTGGTGTGCTGTTGAAACAAACCCCACCCACTTACGATATTTGTCCACACCCCTACACCACTCGGCCTCCCAACTTCATTGGAGCTCCATCCTTCCCAACCTTCCTCATATTTGTGGTCAATCACCATTCTCCACAGAGCTTCTGGTTCTTTATGGTACCTCCACAACCATTTACCAAACAATGCTCGATTGAACATCCTCAAGTTACGAATACCCAAGCAGCCTTCTGATACGGCACACCTTCTACCATTTGACTAGATGAAACTTGAATTCCTCCCCCCAAGCCTCCCCACAAAAAGTCTCGTTGAATTTTTTCAAGGCGAGTTGCCACCCTAGCCGGGATCGGGTAGAGAGATAAACAGTACGTAGGTAGATTGGAAAGAGTGCTCTTGATAAGAGTGACTCGGCCTCTTTTAGACAAGTACATCATCTTTTAACCCGTTAGTTTCATTTCCGTTCTTTCCAATATTATATCCCAGATTCTGGCATTCCTTGAAGGTGAACCCAACGAAAGGCCCAGATATGTCAAAAAAAGTGAAAAAATCTTGCACCCGAGAGAACCAGCCAACTTTTGTAAATTATGCACATCACCAATCGGGACCATCTCAGATTTGTTGTAGTTCACTTTCAGTCTCGATATTGCTTCAAAACAGAGAATGAGCGCCTTTAGAGTGCACACCTGACCTAACTCTACCTCACAAAGGACGAGTGTGTCATCTGCAAACAACAAATGTGAAATATTAGCAAAGCCTCGAGCTGGTGTTCTAATAGGGAGCCTACTTACCAAACCATTATCCACCAGGGCCGACATCATCCTGCTAAGTACTTCCATAACCAAAACAAAATGCAGCGGGGATAAGGGGTCGCCTTGTCTCAGACCGCGAGAGTTAGCAAAAAAGCCTTATGGACACCCATTTATTAGGATCGATAATCTTGGGGTGGAAATGCATCACTTTATCCAAAACCTCCATCTTTCCCCAAAGCCATATCTGCCAAGAAGATACAAAAGAAAGTCCCAATTGACATGGTCATAAGCCTTTTCTATATCGAGTATGCATAGGATTCCTTTACCACCATCTTTCATTTTACTGTCAATACATTCGTTTGCTATAAGAATAGCATTGAGAATTTGTCTGCCTTTCACAAAAACATTCTGAGGATAAGTGATGAGCTTCCCAACAACCTCACTGAGGCAGTTAGCTAGCACTTTTGAGATAATCTTATACACCCCACAAACCAAACTAATAGGTCAAAAATCCTTGATATCTATGGCTGCCACCTTTTTGGGGATGAGTGCCAAGAAGGTGGTATTGAGACTTTTTTCTAAATTTTGACTAGAGGACAGCTCCTGAAACACCCTCATGAGATATTCTTTGATGACTTCCCAACAATCCTAGAAGAAACCCATCGAGAAACCATCTGGTCTCGACGCTGTCTTTAACCATATTCTGGATGACCTTGAAAACCTCCTCTTCCTCAAACACCCTCTCTAACCAAGCCACATCTCTAGGTCAATAGTATCGAAAGCAAGACCATCTAGGTTAGGTCTCCAATCCTCCTGCTCCATCAGCAAGTTCTCATAGAAGTTGACAATGTGAATACAGATAACCCTAGCATCTTTGCATTCCACACCATTAATCTTTAAGCACCTCAATATTGTTATTCCTACGATGCGAGTTGGCAACACTATGAAAAAACTTCATACAATGATCCCCTTCCTGTATTTGATGGTGCAACAGAATTACTATGCATTTGATGGTGCAACTTAATGGAACTTGCGTAAAGCTATGTCTCTTAGATCTTTATGGATTTCTGCTTCTGGAGATTTGCAAGGTCATTTATTTTCACGTTTTATCACTCTTCGTTTTGATTGTAACTGCTTGTGATGATAATGCACAAATATATAAAATTAACTTTAACAAGGCTCTATCAAAAAAAAAAAAATAGCAAGGCTTTTGTTACTTTTTTTTGTGCGAGTAAAAACATTTGTTGCTTCTAGAAGAAAAATATAAAACTAAAAAGTGAAAGGAAATGCAAACCCACTCTATACGATTCATTGGATCCTGGGTAGCCCAAGTAAATGGGAAGTTGAAGCAGGCAAAAGGTTTAGTTGTTTGCAAAGGGGAGTGGAAATCATCATGATGCAGAATTATCTTCGTAAAAGATGTCCCCAGGCCACATTTGGATCTGTTGTTTTACTTATAAAAAAACGTATCCCCAGGGCATGATGGAACTGCCGAATTTTGTGGTAACAGATGGTTGGAGCCTGCAAACTGATCAGAGCTCTAAGAAGCACCCAGATTTTGGGTGTTGGCCATCAATTATCGTTTCAATGTCAATGAAGATTTCTAATACAGTTCCAACCTGACTGACCCGAAAGGGAACCTTACAGACAAAAGTAAAAGGTTTTGAGGGACAATGGTGATACCATGTTTCATAATACCTGTAGGATAGATGTAAAACACACTCATCTTGGCCTCTACTTTGGTCACTTGCGATTAATGGTGGCTGTGATTTCTGAGAAGAAGTTTAATACTGCCTGCAAGATATGTTCAATTGCCATCTTTTGCCAGTGTATGGGCTATCAGTTTAAACTAGAACCTTTTTGTTCTTTTCTTTAGGGTTATTATAGCCGATTCCTTAATGGGGGTAATTACTTGTTGCAGGTATGTTGATCGGATTGCCAATGCTAAATGGGAAGTGAAAGAGCTTGGTCTAGAGCATAATGGGTTTGTTTACTTATTTTTTTATCATTTTATTATATTTAAATTTAACTTTTTTCATGATTACAAACTTGTGATTTTCGTTTAAACACTTTTATTGCTAACAGTGAACTGTTTATATTTGTTAATTATGCATCTTATGTTCTCTTTCGGATACAAAGTATTACACATGATAAATTAGTAACAGACATGTAATAAGATCTGTTCTTCATACGCAAACTTGGGTTTGCAATTCCATGTAAGATCAGTTAATAATTGGGGGATGCCTTTCAACGATAGACTGATTTACCATCATAGTAAGAGTGAATGGTGACTCCACCATGGGAAAAGCTGCTCTTACTGAATGGCGATCCTAGAAGGATGCTGCTAAGTTTGCTATTATTTTTAATATTATAATCAATAATGTGCATCTCAAGAGTTTTGTTTTCTCCTCCTTATATGAAAGCCACTTGCCCTTGACTAGTGTTCTGAAGTGAGTTGTATCAACAACAGGTATGTTGACTTGTTGCTGGGAGAATTTAAGCACTATAAAACCAGACTTGCTCATGGGGGAATCCGCAAAGAGGTAATGATTGGCTATGAATTTTGTAAAGCACCACCTTAAATTTTAAAGAAATTTGATTTTGCCCTCAAAATTTATATTTTTTCTCTCTTTAAGCTTACTGACGTGTTTTGGATTGATAATTTCTAAGATGGTGTCAGAATTTGGTGAGGTTCTTGGTTTAATCTTCATAACCCCCCGGTTTGCATTCCTATGGTTAGGTTCAAGACCACCTCTTAGAGTATGGGGTTGAGATCGTTGCCGAAACTCTCATTGAAGGTCTATCTCGAGTTAAGCGGTGTACAGATGAAGGACGAGCTCTCATGTCATTGGATCTTCAGGTTCTTTTCAAATCTTGATAAGAATCATCACCATTGCAGCAGTTCATTTGTTTTGTTTTTTTTTTTTTTAATTTTGTGTTGTCTTTACTCCTTTCAGGTTTTAATTAATGGTTTACAGCATTTTGTGTCTGTAAACGTGAGACCCCAATTACAAATGGTTGAGACCTTCATTAAGGTAAAGACAACCTTAAAAAAAGATGAGAGAATTTTGGACAAATGTGCACATTTGCAACCCTGACAATTAGTAACTGCTATTCTCTTGTATTCTCTTAATACAGGCTTACTACCTACCTGAAACTGAATATGTACACTGGGCACGGGGTCACCCGGTAAGAAGATTCATCCCTACTAAAAAAAAAAATGATAAATTTTTCTATCATATTTTTTGTGAGATTTTGCATGACATGCATTTGAAATGCCTTTTTCCTTGCAGGAATACAGTAAAAGTCAAGTCGTCGGGCTGATCAATCTTGTTGCTACGATGAAAGGCTGGAAGAGAAAAAATAGGTTGGATGTACTGGAGAAGATTGAATAAGTAAGCATGAAACTTCACTTAAACTCCATTGGTTTTTTTTTTTTCAAAACTTCATTTTTTTTATCCAAATTGTGGTATCTTATACGAGTGATGTATATTGGATGGTACTCTGATTTTCCATGGTTATATTAGGGTGTAGGCTGAGGGTTGTATATCTTCAGATGTCTTAGTGCATGGATCAGCTTGTTATATATGATCTAAGATCTTCCCCTTTTATGGGAATATCTAATGTAATTTTGGATCACATAATAGGTGAAATAATGAGTTTATATTGAAATAGTCAAGGCTGGATTCTATGTTTTCATGCAAAAGATGATTTCTGTATTTATAGATTGATGGAATATAACATTTATATATATATATACAAGTAATCTGAGTTTTATTATAAATGCAAAAGGTGAAATCTAGACACAAAAAGAAGTGTACAAGTAAGTTACCTAGCTATAAATGATGAGAAAAATGCAATAAAATCACGAAATTTACGTTTATAATAATCTATGGAAGCTGTCCTATTTCGTTAAAATAAAATAAAATTACAGAAGAACCAAGTGTGTCAAGAAAGAAAGTCTGTTTGTAGTCCATAATAATCTATGGATAGCCCATACATTGTTGAAATTTATGGGCTATCCACCTGTAATACTCTCGAGTGAAAAAGATTTGCAATGCTTTTTCGATACTATCAAGTAATTTTAATGGCACGTTGTTATTCTTTGATTGGATGGAAATACTATTTAATAATTCTCCTTAAGGCATGACTCAAGCAAAAATCATTCCACATGACACTAGCCATTTCATAATATAAGGATCTACAAAAATGCTCGATCTAGATTGATCTCTCGGCCTACAAAATATATAGGGTAGACATGCAACATCATGGTGGGGATATAATTAAGCTTGATGAATACTCCCCCACTATGAACTACATTTTATTTATTTTAGCAATATTTTCCTTTAATTATTATTAATGTCCCGTTGAACGATATATAGCCATTAATAACAGTTAATATTTTCGATCCTTTACCGTGTATCATCAGCAACTCGTTTTAGTTTCATTCATCTATATATGCACATAATTAGTCTAGCAAAACCTTCTATTTTTATTTTTTTCGTTCTTTTTTTTGTTTTTTTTCGTTTCCCTTAAACTCTCCAACAAATTGCTGACACAAACCACGAGAGAAAATTAAACTGTTCAAAATAATTCGGGCACTTGTACTGCGTACTTCACAGGATATATATAATCAACTTCAGAGAATTAATTTGGATCCCTTCACTTAATTATGCGCTTAATTAATTAATTTCCTAGTACGTACTAGTACTCGTCAACATAGTAGAATTTGAGAAATACTTTAGTCACAAAGAGATTTCACAAAATAATTTCAAAATAAAATTTACAAACTAATGTGATTTCATGTAATTTGTTAGATTGTGAAATTAATTTTATTGTAAAGTAGATTTAATGAATTATATGAAATCACGTCAGTTTGTGAGATTGATTTTATGGGATCTCTTTGTGACTATAGCAATCCTCGCAGAATTTTCATTTTCTTCGTGATCATCAATCAAGGTTTCCAAGAAACACTAGTTCTAGATCATCAGTGCTTTAATGACTATAATCACCTAATTAATTTGTCTTAATGATGTTACCATTGGTATATTAACACATTAATACTTACTGATCGTGCCGGTAAATTAATTAATTAGTAGACTATCAGTTCTCTATGATTACAACATGGAAACTAATTCATAAGCCATTCTGATTTGCCGGCCAATATCAAATTAGGTTAAATTAATTTCCTCAACCACGATATATTAATAAAAAACAAAATTTAAGTCGTGCATATCGCTCATTCACAATAATACTATATACGTATAGTTGTGAAATGTGCAAATGTTATGTACTAGTCGTTTTAAAAAAGAATAAGAATCTGCTATTAAAAAATTATTATTTTTTAAATGGGTCTTATATTTCTTTATTTTTTTAAAAATGATTGTACAGTGCTTACATACTCATAACTACACAATTATATAATAATTTTATAATAACAGATCATACTCTTTTTCAAAAAAAAAAAACCTACGACGCTTTTGTATTCAATGACTATATAGTGTATATGTAGCTTTACTGTTTCTCAAATATAATTAGGTCAACAAGACTTTCAGCATATAAAGACCCTGAATCCCAAAACTAGCAGGCCTAAATCTTGTACTATAAATATGTTCCTAAAAAAACATATACTAAAACTTGTTATATATATATATAACTTCAGATTTAAAGAAGCCTTGGAATATTGTTTGTACTTGGCCATGGCCGACTACTCTCTCGGATGCTCAGTACTCATGATCTTCCTGCTAGTTTGCTCATTTTCCGCCAATATTATTTCTGCCTCGCAGTTTAACAATATTCCAAGGCTCGGAACACTAAGGAGATCAACATCCCAATTATACGAATCCAAAATTACCAGTAGTTCATCTTTTTCATCATCAAACCCCAAGGATTTCAAAACGTTTTATTACAACCAAACCCTTGATCACTTCAACTACAGGCCTGATTGTTACTCTACTTTTCAACAAAAGTATGTGATCAGCTCTAAGTATTGGGGCGGACCGAATTCAAACGCACCAATATTTGCTTATCTTGGCGCTGAAGCACCCTTGGATTTTGATCTTTTCTCCATTGGTTTTCTCAGTGATAATGCTCTCCAGTTTCAGGCACTCCAAGTCTACATAGAGGTAAAAATTTAAGCAGGATCAAAAACGGCCTAAGTTCATTAATATTATTTCATGATTAATGAATATAACTAAACATGATATAATGATGATTTTCATATATTCTTAAAATTGTTCTTAAAATCAAGACTCGTGCATGATCGAGTGCATGTTTGTAAATGTAATATTATATTCTATATCTATATAGCATAGGTACTATGGGAAATCCATACCGTTTGCCTCGAGAGAAGAGGCTTTTAGAAATGCGAGCACTCTTGGTTTTTTCAACTCGGCTCAGGCTATCGCAGATTACGCAGATGTGCTCTTGCACTTGAAGAAAAAATTATCTGCAGAAAATTCTCCCATAATCGTTGTTGGAGGTTCCTACGGAGGAAGTAAGTGGCCATAATTTCTTATATATATATATATGTATGTATATATATAAATTCCATTTCTCAGGCACTAGATCATATATATATATATATATCAAATGACACTAATAAATTAATTATAATTAATTAGTAGATTTATTTATTTATTTATTTTACGTAACTTTGCAGTGCTTGCAGCATGGTTTCGGCTGAAGTATCCTCATATTGTCCTTGGATCTCTAGCTTCTTCAGCTCCGATCCTCTACTTTGACGGCATTTCACCACGCTTTGGATACTACTCCATAGTAACCAAGGATTTTAAAGTAATAACACAAACCCCAACTCTTCAAATATTTCTCATATCTAATTTTAAACTAAATTCAAGGCCCACAAAAATATTATATATACATGTGTGTGTGTGATGAAATGAGATGGGTGTTGCAGGAAACTAGTGAAAGTTGCTACAGAACCATAAGGAAGTCATGGGCGAAAATTGATAGAGTCGCTTCCAGACCTCATGGCCTTTCAACCCTTGGCAAGAGATTTAATACTTGCAGGTAAATTATTAATTAGTAGTTTAGCATGACATGCATTTTCATTGATCTATATTGATTGTCATGGACTAAGGTTTACGTACATGATTTGCATATTATATATTTTAAACCTCTGTTCATTAAACCTAAAACTTGGATCTGGGTCATGTATTTTCAGTCAATTAAATACATCGTTTGAGCTGAAGGACTATTTGGATTCAATATATGCTGAAGCAGCACAGTATAATGATCCACCAAGATACCCACTTAGTCTTCTATGCAGTGCCGTTGATGAAGCATCTCGTGTAGGAGCCGATACTCTCGGCAGAATATATGCAGGAGTGGTTGCTTTTATGGGACACCGATCATGCTATGACATGAATGAATTTAAGAATTTTACTGAAACCAATGAAGGGTGGAGATGGCAGGTAGCTTTCTTAATTTAACATTACATACATTTATCATGATTATTAATTAACTCTCATCAATCCTGTTCATGATCTGCAATATTATTTATGTTGAATATGAATGAATATAAGCACAGAATATCAAGCCTGAGCCTGCACAAATTATTTCTTTTAGAGACCTATTTTAATCACAAATAAATTATACAAAAATAAATCTTTAAATTGATGTGGTTTGATATAGTATATCAACATATTATAAAATTACTTTTAATACAAAGTACTAGACCTAAAGTATCACGTAATAAAGTCACGTCAGTTTTTCAATTTACTTTTATATAATATGTGTCTAGAATAGTTCTTTTTTTATGACAATGATCAAAATGATGATGATATATATGTGTGCGTGGGTGTGCACAGACATGTAGTGAGATAGTTATGCCCATTGGCCATGGGAGCTATAAAGACTCTATGTTCCCATCCGCGCCTTTCAATCTCAACCAATTCATCAGTGAATGCAAGAGCTTGTATGGTGTCCTTCCTCGTCCTCACTGGGTGACAACTTATTATGGCGGTCATGTATGTTTTTAATTATTAATATATATCGACTTTGTCGAACATTTGAAAATAATTAGTTCTGATCATCTTAATATGTGTCTCATTGCTGTAGGATCTAAAACGGATTCTCCACAGATTTGCTAGCAACATCATATTCTCCAATGGGCTCAAAGATCCTTACAGTAGTGGCGGGTAAACAAAAGAAATTAACCCAACTTTTTGGTTATTCATTTTCTTTAATCAAGAGTTATTGCTCATTTTCCATCTCCGATCATAAATATATATAGGGTTTTGGAGAACATATCAGAAAGTGTGGTTGCCATCTCTACTGCTAATGGTACTCATGATCTTCGATCCGAAAGTATATTTCCAAGAGGTTTTCTATCTAGTACTTAGATTAATATGTAGTAAACGCTGAATTTTACTTGTGCAGGTTCTCATTGCTTGGACATAATGATGGCAAAGCCAAGCGATCCGCAATGGTTGGTCGTGCAAAGAAACACAGAGGCCAAGATAATTAAAAGGTGGCTTTCCAAGTATTATGCAGATCTTCTAGCTATCAAACCGAACGTCCTTGTTTGATATGATCATGAGAAGATCATATCCAAATATATAGTTATTGGAAAGAATGTCTGTCTCGTTAATTATGAAACTTTTTAGTACATATATATTTGGCCACTAATGTTCAATTGAAATCGTTAAAAAATACCATGCTGCACATTCTCTATAATATTCATGCACCTCTATTAATATCTATAAGGTGGGAGGAACAATGTACAAAGTACATTTCTCTAGTTTAGTAAAGCAATTATTTTTAATAAATGATATGGTTTTTATAAAGAAATAAATTTTGATCAATAATGTAATGAATAGAGGGAAAAAATGTAAGTTCTAACAAATATTTGACGGGTATTAACAATAAAAAAAGTATATAAAAGTAAATTATAAAATGATGTAAAGTATGAAAGATCACTATTTAATAATTATTATAATTTCATTTATAAAATATTATTATTCGAATTTAATATTTCATAATGAAGTTAAATTGAGAAATTAATAATATTTTATTCAAATAATTGTATTCTCAAATGTGTTAGCAAATAGATTTAAACTTAATTATTTTACATTTTTCTTTTTTTATATAAAGAATGAATAGAAATTTTAAATAATATATAGAAATTTATATATAATAGAAATTATAATTTATATAAAATAATGTTATATTATAATTTATAACTTGAAGTAGGTTTACTAACCATGTTATAATGTTATATTATAATTTACATGTTATATAATTTATTACTAATAAAATATTAGTAATTTATAATTTGTAAGTTATATATATTATATATAATTTATATAATTTGTGTTGCTTAATCTGAGTCTTGAATGAATTTTATAGATGATGGAAGAAGGGTAATGACGATCATAAGAATGTTGAGTTCAGTTTGAAATTGGGTGTTGGTTTAAATCTAAAGAGGATAAGGGTTTTGAATTTGGCGAGATTTGAATTTAAAGTATTTGATTTAAAAATTTAAACCAGGAGACTAGATTTCAAAAATTACATCATTTCATAATTCAGATGGATGGACAAATAGAGATAAATTTAACGGGAAAAAAAAGAAAATTTAATGAAAAAAAAGAAAATTCATTAAGTGGTCGTTAAAAAGCCAATTTTTTTTTTAGAAACAAACTCCATTCATAAAATTCATGTCCTTACAAGAGATTGCTTATTGAGCCAAACTGCTTGAGAAACAAAATAAGGACTACCTTCAGACCATAACATCATATCAACCACATTACAAACATATCTTGCAAACAAATGAGCTACTCTGTTGTCTTGTTTATTCACATGTCGAACTTGCACCACTTGAAAGCCTTGCATTAATCTTCTGATATCCTCTAGAATGTAGTCAAAATCTGTTAACACACTAGAGGCAGAGTTCAATGCAGTAACTAGAACAAGACAATCACATTCCACCATCAATTTTGGGATACACCAATGAGCACAAATTTGTAGACCTCTAAGAACAGCAATTGCTTCAATAAACTCGGGCGAGGAGACTTCGCATTCTAACTTGTTGCACTTAGCCACTACTTCTCCTTCATGATCTCTAATCACAACTCCAATTGCTGCTTTCTAAAGATCAAAGAAATTTGCACCATCAACATTCATTTTGAGAAAATCATTTGGTGGTGGGTTCCTACTCAATGCTTTTGGTAACTCCCTACCACAGCCATAAAAAAATTGAACTTTATTGAACTCTAACTGCATAGAGAGACCACCATTGACCACAGAAGAAACATATGTACAATACCTTTATAAATAAACTGGTTTCTTTTATACCACAATCCACAAGCAATATCAAAAAATTTAAACTCAGCTTCATTATCCTTTTCTTTAACTGCTTGTGCTAGCACCCAAAAAGATAAACTAGAACTCAAATTAGACAAAGAAGGCATATACTGTAAAAACAAGCTCTTAACAGATGAACAATAAAATAATGCATAAGCAACATACTCATTTCTACTTTGATAGAAAACACAAACATCATCCACATCTACTCCTTTTTTAGCCAAAGAATGAAAGGTGTGTAAAAAATTTTTACATGCCTTCCAAGCAAAAACCTTTATTTTCTTGGAAAATTTCAAATGCCAAAGATACTTTAAGAAAGAAGAGAACGAATTAGCAACAGTTCCTCACCAACATCTTGAACTTTATGAACCTGTAACAGTTTGTATCCACTCTTTATTGAGTGAAAACCTAATTTTTTTTGCACTCCAATACCATGAATCAGCATGATCCAAAGATACCTACAGCTTCAGAACTTGTCTTATAACCCTTGGATTGAAGAGAGCTCGTGATACCTCAACATCCCACCACCCTGAACTTGAATCCAGCGACTCCTACACTCTCAAACTGTCATTAGTTACATTGATTGTTGCCTCTTGTATCTTAGATCTTTCTATTCAGAGAATCCAAGAATCATGAAATACCCTTATATCCTCTCCATTACCAACTCGTCTCATATATTCGGATTCTAACAAATGAAGAGAACAATGAATTCCTTAAGATAATACCTTGCTTTAAAGATCTTTTGTAATAAGGAATCTTCATTTGTTAATAGTTTCCAGCCCTATTTAGCAAGAAGGGAAATATTAAAATCATAAAGATTCTTATACCCCATACCTTCTTTAAACTTTGAATCACATAGCTTGGTCCACTTAGCCAATGAATTTTCCTTTCTTGATTATGATTCCCCCACCAAAACCTTGCCATCATCATCTCTATTTCTTGACATAAACGTTTTGGTAATAGAAAACAACTCATAGCATATATCAGGATAGACATTGCCACAACTTTTAGCAGTACCTCTCTCCCCCCTTGTGACAACAAGTTACCCTTCCACATTTGAATTTTTTTCCATAACCTTTGCTTAATCCCTGAGAATTCCCATTGTTTTGATCTATCAACCATGGGAGGA
Source organism: Platycarya longipes (assembly GCA_036559045.1). Classification (NCBI taxonomy): domain Eukaryota; kingdom Viridiplantae; phylum Streptophyta; class Magnoliopsida; order Fagales; family Juglandaceae; genus Platycarya; species Platycarya longipes. Next base: position 23,812,754 of record CM071802.1, on the reverse strand, counting down.
ATGCCTAAATACTTCTCATAATGCTGAATATTACTCCCTCCTCACATTTGCATAATTTCAACCTTAAGTATCTCATCAATGTTTCTACTAAAAATCATGGAAGTCTTTTCTTTGTTAATGCATTGTCCCGAAACTTTCTCATATTTTTTCAAGAAGGTTTGAATATTAACACTCATATTAACACCAGCTTTACGGAAAATCATCGTATCATCTGCAAAAAGCAAATGATTCACTCTAAAAATTCCTCTACAAATTTTCACCCCCTCTACCAAACATGGACCAGAATTTCTCTTAAGCAAACTGATCAAACCTTCGATACATAATATAAATAGATAATAAGAGAGTAGGTCCCTTGTCTAAGCCCACTAGTAGGAATTATATGCAAAGTTTTGAATACCGTACCAGTGAGCACACCGGTCAAGACACTTGAACGAAATATTTCGGTACCAGTACCGTTTTAGAATAGTCTATATATAATATATATATATATATATAAATACATATATAAATTATATTTTAAAAAAATAGTCAATATATGAATAGATTATATATATATATATACATATATGTAAATAATCTAGTCTAAGGGGGCTGCTTGGATTCGGAAGTGGGTTGAGCTCATCTCAACTCATTTCCATTTTATCATTATATTTTTATAATTTTTTATACAAAACACAAATTCCTATACACCTTTTTCAAATTCCAATACACATTTTTCAAATCCCAATACACCTTTTTCAAATTCCAACACACCTTTTTCAAATCCCAAAATAATAATAATATTAAAAAATAAACTAAACTCATCTCAACTCATCTCATCTCCGAATCCAAGCGGGGCAATTGAGATTAAAAAAAAAACAAGAAATGAAAAAATAAAATAAAATAAAATCTGGTACGGCTGGTATATGCCAATATTTGGGCCGATACAGTACAAGCAGTGTACATGTACAGTCCAAGTGACCGGTATGGTATGTACCAGCTATACCGACTGGTACGATATGGTACCAAAAACAATGATTATATGCCCCATCGAATAGCCACTAACAAGATCTGAAAAAGACACTGTAGGAGAGAGCATCATTAGATAGTCACTTATTATAATAGAATGATAATATGATAAAACGTTCATGGAATACATACATATATATATCTATATCTTTCTATTATAATATGATAAAATGTTATGGAATACATACATATATATATTTCTATTATTATAAGTGACTATATAATGGTCACTTAACGAATTTTCTTATTTTTCGTTAGATTTTCTTATTTTTTCGTTAAATTTAAATCCATTTGTCCGTTCATCTGAATTATAAAATGATGTGATTCTTGAAATTTAGTTTCCTAATTTAAACACTTCAAATTCATATATAGCTAGATTCAAAACTCTTATCCTCCCAAGAATCACTATCTAAAACTCTCCCCAACTCGAATTCGTTTAAAATATTCTTTAGTTACAATTTGAATGGATTCCTAAATTGAAACCAATATTTAATTTTAAATTCAACTCAATATTCTTATGATCGACGTTACCTTTCTTCAATCACCTATAAAACTCACTCAAAACTCAAATTAAACAGCACAAATTATATAATATAACATGCAAATAATAAATGTTATTAAGAGAGATGTGATATAATTAGGGCTGAACAAATAAACCGTCCGCCCGACCCGACTCGTTTTACCGTTAGCATCCGACTCGATTAACCGACCCGATTAGCCTTAAAGTCGGAAACGGAATTACCGAATACCCGTTATCGACACACTTCGATTTCTAAGCTTTAAACTCTCCATCCGCGTCTCATCCCCCATTGATGTTTTCGTCTAAACTAAAATACCCTCAAATCGCCGGCGTCCACCTCCAGCCCTGCCGGACCATGCTTCCCGTCGCCGACAACTTCTAGAAGATCGTCAACGTGTGCAGAACTTCTCCCTCAGCGAGTCAGTCAGGTCTGTCCGGTTCTCTATCGACCGCTTGATCTCCCAAAGTCGGTTCATCTCCGATTCTTACAAGTGATGAAATATTCCTACTTGAAGGAGGATGTGCTGCAAAGGATCTTCTAAAACCGGTTCGTCCGTCTCTCTCGCTGCAGCCTATAGATAAGCTCACACATCTCTCTTTCTCTCTCACTCTTTCGCAACTCACTCTATAAGCAACAAGAACATCGATTGAAGGAAAGGAACACCAATACGGGATTTTTTTCGTTGGATTTTTGTTTTGATGTGAGATTTTTGTTTTATGCAGGTTTAGGGTTTGTTGTTTTGATTTTTGGTTTATGAATATAAAGTTGGGATTTTCCCGAGTAATCTAGTGTTTTTGTGATTTGGTTTTCTTCTTTGAGGAATTGTGCTAGTGATTGGGAACGGGGGTTCGAGAAAATCTCACAAAAAAAAAAAAAATCAATTGGGAAATCGGCTAATCGGATAATCGGCTAATCGGATAATCGGCTAATTGAGTAAACGGAATAAAATCAAATCGGTCGGAACGGAAAATGATATTTTCGGGTCGGGTCGGGTCGGTGTACACCCCTAGATATAATTTATATAACATGAAATTATGTAAATTATCAAATTATCATTATTGATTAGATGCTCAAGAAAACAGTGTGTTTCTTTGAGAGAGATGTGATTAACAGTCCATAATAAATGTTATTAACTGGTGCCTAAGTACCTCAAAAAATAGAAAAAAAGAGGACAGAAAAATATAATTTATTACCATCTATCAGTTATTTATTTTTCAATATTGGAAGCTTCACGTGCATGACACGACTTTATGACATAAATTATAAAAAAAAAAAAAAAAGCGCATACGCCGGGTGGGTGTGAAAAAAGCTTTCACATCGACCAATAAATAGATGACACATAGGCATTCTAAAGAGACTTGAAATGCACCCACAGGCACCAAATCTTCTCTTTCTCTCCTTCCCTCCCAATTTGCGTTCAACAATTACTTTTCACGCTGCTTTGCTGCCCTCTTCCGATCCTCTCATTGCCCTGCTTCAGGTTCCAAGCCAAACTTCATCTGCTTCTCACAGAAAACCAGTGGCATTTTATGCAACCAAGTTCAGCTTGTATACTTGGACTCGAGCTGGCCGAGTCTCAGTAATGAGATTGTGATCATCAAGTTAGATTTATATTGATTTTTTTTAGAGTTTGTGAACTGGGTGAAGCAGGCACGGGTACAGTGTTGAAGAAAATGCTCAAGAGTCTGTGTTGCAGGAATGGTTGGTCTCATGAGGTTTTCTTTCTCTCTTTTTCATTTATTTCATGAGTGATGCTAGGGTCGGTCCGGATGCACCCAGTATCAAAAATAGCTTCTAATAAAAACATAATAAAAAATTTTTAAAAATACAATAAAAAAATATAATAAAAAAATAAAATTTAGAAAATACAATAAAAAAATAAAATAAAGATGATTTCACGTGATGAGTAAGAAGGCATTCGGCCTCAGTCCAACCCTCACTGCTGGTAGCTATCGGGAGCGTCACCGCCCATGTCCTTGGAAAAACGGACTCATTTTGAGTTTAAGACTGCTGGGAGAAGGGGGGAGGTCGCCGTCACAGGGGTGAGGTCGCCGGAGGGAGGCGATCCTGATGGCATGTGCGGTTACACCCCCGGTAACCGCTGGTGGCGGAGGTTAGTTTTGTAGGGGGAGTCGAACCCCAAGATTTCTCTTATTTTATTTTTGAAAAAGAATTCGTGATTTTTTTTTTTCTAGAGCTAATAGTATTATGGCTATACATTTTTTCAGTTATTCGTTTAAGAAATTTATCAACCTTTCTTTCCCTTTTCAATTCGTATTTTTTGCGATTAATTAACTAATAGATTTTGATCATTTAGCATTTTGATTAATTCTGAAAATCCTGAAGTAGTTAATTTTTCGTATTTAGAATTAGTTGTCTAACTTGTGCTTTTGATACAATGTTGAGTCTTCACTTTGATGATGGGGGCTCGAGAGGTAAAAAGAATGAGAGGGATAGGGATTCGCATATGTTGAACCCAGATGGGGGAGGGAGAGTGAGAGAAAAAAAAGGAGAAGAAGATGGAGAAGGTTTGGTACATGTGGGTGCGCTTCAAGTTTTCTTAGAATGCTTATGTGTCATCTTTATATTGGTTGGTGCGAAAACTTTTTTCACAGCCATCTTGCTCTAAGCGTCACTCTAAATTAATATCTGCCACTTCAAATGGTGAGGTTTTTGCATAATTGTGCACAGTGCATACATCTCATATTTTTATAATTCCCCAAAAGAACAATAATTTGCATATAAATTGGAAATAATATTATATTATAAAAAGGTGACAGCCACTGAACATAAACAGATTAATATTTCATTCCTAAATTAACTTCACCACTTCTCCCAAAAAAATAATAATCTCTTTGGCACAGTATTATGTGCTCTCATGGATAGTGAAAGGATTAGATAGCAACCTTTACATGAAAAGATGCGAAGGAATTTCAATTTAAATTCATTATGGGCAATTAAATTCAAATAATAATATTTTATAAATGAAATTATAATAATTGTTAAGTAGTTATATTTTATTACTTTACGTCAATTTTTTATTTATTTTTATATAATTATTTTGTTATTAAAATATTTTTCTTTTATTATTAGTCAAATATTTGTTAAAACTTATATTTTTTTCTTCTATACATTATATTATTGATCAAAACTTATGTCTTTATAAAAGTTATATCATTTGTTAAAAATAATCGCTTCGGGTCTTTACCTATTTGCGGATGAGATAGAATTCCTTTTGCAGGTTTTTCGTTGTATTTTGTTGGTAGGGTTGACCTTTTCTACTTCTTGTTAGCCTTTTTCTTGTGTTCTTGAATTTTTTTTATTATGGTATTCTTTCGTCACAAAGGTTTATCAATAAAGCGTTATAATTGGAGGTACCTTCCAAAATAAAATGGCATGCCAATAATAATTATGAAAGTTAGATCAATTTTTAAAGTATAGAACACTAGTGTGTATATATATATATATATAATATATATATATATATATATTATTTTTTTTTCCTTTAGTCCAAATTAAACTTTTTTTTTCTTTCCTCTATTTTTGATTTATTATAATTGAGAATAGAAGAAAGTCTTGTTCAGATATATAACTCCCTAATGAAAATATAAAATGATCGATACTAAAACTGCACAATTAAAAACACTTTTTAACGGGGCATCAGTACGCGAGTGCACGTTATATGACTCGAAACATTTATAATAATCCAGATCACCTAAAGAAGGTTAGTTTTTTTTTTTGAGATAAGATGAGATAAAAATTAAAAATTAAAAAAATTATTATTATAATATAAGTTTTTAATATTAATTTTGTTTTGAAATTTTGAAAATGTTTTTTAAAATTTTAAAAAGTTGAATTGATTATTTTATTTTGTATAAAAATTTAAAAATATAATAATTATGAAATAAGATAAGATAAAATAAGATAAGGTAAAAAAAAAATATTTATGAAAGTGAACCAAACTTAAGTTTCCTTGTTTAGATTAACCGGCCACGGCCATGCAGTTCATGCCAATGGATTTATTCATTTGCCTAAATGTGATCATAATACATTAATTTACATGTGGGGAATTAAGGTCGGAGAACATGATGAGTTAATTTATCACCACTTAATTCCTACCTAGCCAACAGAGACCTAAAAATGAAATCATGTTGGTGGGTATGCATGCCGGCCACCCATTACAGGACAGCTTTTTTAGCGCCAGGCACTTAATCCAATATCCCCCTCCAGTAAAGCTCACGTTGGAATACCCACCTCATTCAACAAAAAAATGAGGTCCACTCTCTTATTATTTTTCTAATTAAGTCTTAAGACATCTCAAGAACGAAAATCAAAGAAAGACGCATGCATGATGGAAATTGTGGACTTTGGCAAGATTAAGGATATTTATATTGTTAGCTCTTCATTCATTATAAGAAAAATAAATATTTATAATATTTTAATTATAATTAAAATAATTATTTACGACAAATATAATTTATTTTTATCATAAATAATCTTTTTAATTATAATTAAAATATCACAAATACTTATTTATTTTATAGTGATTGATTGTATCCATCGAGCTACATGATATATATACATATATGGCCAAGGCATTCGTGCGTTTCCAAGCTGTACATCATGTGGCCATTTCTGGGGCCTCTGTTGGTACTTTTTTGAGTCAATGGATTCATGATTTTCACAGGTTCTCTGCATTAATGAAACATGATTCTAGCTAGACCCATGTGTCTTTCATGGTCCAACATTGTAAGAAGAGTGTGGTACACCCAGCTCCCACCATTACAGCACAAGTGATTAAGTAATTACAAGCTGTACCTTTAGACTAGAAATTGTGCACGTTTGTGGATATTTAAGATACTTTAAAATATTGGAAGTTGACTCGCAAAGTGGTAACACATGTAGCTCTCAATCGATCTTTCACATACCTTTGTGATACCGGGATTATGATAGAAAATAAAAGATAAAAGATAAAAGGGATCTAATGGGATACAGATACCATCACCTAAAGAAAAGATAAACTCACCACCCGAGCAAGAACACCAAAGGGATATAGAAATCACCATCCAAAAGAAACTCACAAGGATAAAAAGCAAGAACTTTCCACGGCCCAATTGGAATCCACCGAAGGATAAGATCTGTTATAAGAAGAAGCTCTTCTTCATGAATTGAGGCATGTAGTATTGTACTGCAAATAAAGAATAAAGAACCAAAGATACTATACATTTTCAAAATTCATAGTATGAATTTCATCACAATAACATTAATCATCGTCATGCTCAGTTATATACATATATATCATCCTAGTATATATCTATCCAAGTTAACAAAGTGAATTGGAAATTAAAAAAATAAAAACCAATATTAAAAAAATATCTATCATTAATTTGAAAATAATATTTCGGGTCTAAAGAAATTCAACTGACTTATAATTAAGGAGATCTCCAATTCATTGAGTGCCGGTTGGCATCATGTTTCAATTCAAGTCATGTCTAATTACAATCCCAAAGGGTTTATAAGATGAAATAACAAACACATTATGTGATACAAGTAGCTAGTTGATTAGCAACACGTTTGAAAACTTGGGTTCACCCCTTATGTAAATTTTTTTTAGTATAGATTGATTAAAATCACTACTCATCCAGATAGCTCAAGCGAGAAGAAATATTTCTATACAGAGAATATTTTTATGAGAATCATGCAACATTATCACATAATCCTAATCTATTATTAATCTTGTCGATATAGTTTCCTACTACTAGAACCACCCTAGCTAAGCATCAAATGAATTTCAAAGAGAGAAAGGAATCTAACCAGGTTGGTCTTCGGGGGGACAGCTTCGAAGCTCAAGTACTTAGGCAACGAACAATGATGTGAGCTTAAGTGAAAAGAATAGAAAAAGTATTTAGTAGGAGTGTAATCGGTCGGTTTGGTCAGTTTTGGACAAAGTTTAGGACCAAACCGGTATGTACATGTTTTGCATTTTTAAAAATCGATTACGTACCGGTTACCTCATAAATTGGTACTTTCGATTTTATTGGTTCTGGTCCAGTTCAATCCAATACGTTTTTAATATAGTATATTATAATATAGAGTAATATAGTGATAATATATTGTAATATATTATATAATATATAATATAGTGATATATTATAATATATAATGATATAATGTTAGTATAACTATTAATACAATAGACTATATATAGTGATATAAAATTTTAAATATTAATATTATATTAATTAGTAATATATTATATAATGCAAAATTATTTTATATATAATGTATAATTATATATAAAAGTTATATATAATATAAGAAATTAAAATGTATATCTATGAACCGGACCATTCGATTTTAGAAAAAGAAAATTGAAACCAGACCGATTTTGACCCGTTTTAAAAAAAAGGGTACTAGACTGAACCAAATTTGGTATCGGACCAAATCCACTGATTCGATCCAATCCAGTCTGGTTTACTGGTTCACCGATTTGTTTTCACCCCTAGTATTCCAATGGAGAGCAAATTTTTCATTTTTTATTTTTTATTCTTTTTTTAATATTATTAAATATTTTTTTAAAAATCACAATATTATTAAAAGATACTTCTTTATTTATTAAGGAAAGAGATTATCAAAACATCTCGAAAGAAAACTCTCGAGTATGTAGATTTATTCAATGCATTAAACATATTGAGGTAGTGTTCTGCGAGCCTAGGCAACTCCACATGACAAGGTTTCTGTATGCAACTTGAGCACACTAAGAGTGAGAGAGAGGCTCAAGAGAGCCGTAGTTCCTCTGATACTTAAGTCAGTATGGGTGAAGGTAAGAACTTGAGTAATGGAATGCAAGTGAGTAAAAAGACCAAAGAGAACACACAAATAGGGTGTGGGGTATATATCTGCAAGAGATCTTCTGACAAAGGGGTAAGGGATGTTGTCTGTACCCCAGCTGCATCATTTGTCAATCTGTTGCTCGATGGCAGTCTCCTTTGTTGTGCTATGTCATGTTCCAATGGTTGCGCATTAAATACGGCGTGGTTCAACCTAACACGTTTGTACCGCTTGGGACTTCTTGTGTGCTGACCCTGGAATGCATGCGCAGTCCAGTGTAGCCTGGCTCTGTGTGGCCATTTATTCTCATGTAGTGTGCATGTCTGACGTCCTCAATTGGCCCACTATCTGGGCTTGGGCTGGTGGCCTGAGCTCCAAGCCTTAGGACAAGTCGGCCTGGGGGGAGATCTGGGTCCTATCTGAATTTTGGCCTGGGGGGCTCGAGATTTTCCTCCACACAAAATATAAGTTGTGTAGTTGAATCCTAAAACTGGCTGTCATTGATTTAGTGTCGCACATGAACTTAGGTTATGTAGAATTAGTTATGCACTTCTAATCACATTAACTTAATTGCAAGTCCTTTCAAGCATCTTTTCAATTTGGGTCCTCTTCTTTATGGGTTCTGTTTGGCCTCGTCAACCCCACACACACACTCTCTCTCTCTAAACTTATTTCTCATTTTCCATGATCATATTCTATATGTCGTCTCTTGTATTGTTGTGTAGCCTTTCCTTGCCTATTACATTAATTGTTGAATCCAATGTTTCAAATTTCGTATCTACGTGTAGATTTTGATGATAACAAATAAATTCAAATCTCAAACTCAAATTATCTACGCAATGGAGCGAAACACACATCAAGCATAAAAGAACAAGTCTACAAATGAAGCTCATAGATTATTTTTGTACATCTCTTGATAAAATTCGAAATTAGATTAAGGTTAAAAAATTAATCTTTTCTCATAAAGCATTAAATTGTATTTTTTTATACATGACATAAGCATGATATATGCATGACATCAGAAATGCTTTAATTTGGAAAATTATATTTTACCTGTGCATGACATATGCAATGATCTCATTAAAAATTTTAATTTCAAAAATTATATTTTACATGTGCATGACATATGCAATGATTTCATTCAAAATTTTGAATTTTGAAAATTGAATGACATATGCAATGACTTCATCAAAATTTGAATTTTGAATTTGAAAGATGATTGAGTGGGACTCATTTGCATATAAATAGCTCACTTGTGTTTTGCAAAAATTACAACAACAAAAGCTTACACATCTATTGCTAAGTTTTCCATCATTCTTTCAAAGCTCTCATTCTTTCTTTTCTAAAGTTTTGAGTATTAATTCTTGTTCTTTTTTAGAGAGATATAAGTTGCGCTGTATTATTTCTATCTCACTCATTGAGGAGTGTACTTTGATAGTCTACCCACTATTAACTCTTGTATTTGTAAGAGGGTGCGTATAACCCTTGTGTGTGTAGAAGGTGTTCTACACGGGGAATAGTTAAATCACCAAGTGTAAGGTGATTGGAAGTGTAGAGGGTGTTCTACACGGATTCTTTGGAGCGGTGCTGCTCAAAGGTGTAATAGGTTTCCATCTCCACCTAAAGGAAATTGAATAGTGGATTTGGGATCCTTAAGAGATAACTTGATGCGAGGACGTAAGCAGTGGGGCTGAACCTCGTAAAAATACTGAGTTTGTTTTTTCTTACCCTACTCTTTACATTTCTTACTACTTTATATTCTGTTTATATTTTATATTGTGTATTTGATTTATAAGTGTTAATTTTTATAATATAACTCAATTCACCCCCCCTCTTATGTTAGTCATCTGGGCAACAATTGGTATCAGAACAAGGACTCTGTTATAAGATTAACTATCTGTTGAGTTAAGATCATATGGCTAACATTGTAGCTACTTTCGCTGAAGGTCAATCCAGTAGTCGACGTCCGCTATTTTGTGGAGATAATTATACTTTTTGGAAAGCTAAAATGAGAATATTTCTTCAGTCTCAAGGTTGAGAAATCTAGAAATGTATTGTAAATGGGCCTTATATTCCAATAAAAATTGTTGGTGGAGTAAAGGTCAAAAAGGAAGAGGAAATGTTTGATCGAGAAGACGATAGACTTTATACTGTGAATGTAATGGCTATGAATTTTTTATATAATGCTCTCAATGGTAATGAATTTAACAAAATAATGACTTGCAGGATAGCAAAGGAAATTTGGGACAACTTGGAAGTAACCTATGAAGGAACTTCGCAAGTCAAATAATCAAAAATTGATGTTCTTACGCATGAATATAAATTGTTTAAAATGAATGATGATGAATCTATCTCTTCTATGTATACTCATTTTACTAATATTATAAATAGTTTGACATCTTTTGGTAAAGTTTATTCCAGTTTGGAGATAGTAAGGAAAATTCTCAACTCCTTGCCAAAACGTTGGGAATCAAAAGTAACGGCAATTCTTGAAACTAGAGACCTTAAAAAACTCGAAGTAAATGAACTCATCGGGTCACTTATTACCTATGAGTATACATTGAAAATAGGAGAAGAAGAAGGAAAGCAAAAGAAGAGCTTGGCACTCAAAGCCCTTCCTCATGAAAGTGAAAGCGATGAAGATGAAGAAAGCGATGACGAAGAGATTGCAATGATCACAAGAAGATTTAAGAGATTCTTGAAAAATAAAACTCCTCCAAGAAAACCCTACAAAAAATCTTCCAACAAAGATACATGTAAAAATGATTCATTAATTTGTTATAAATGTAAAAAGTTAGGACATATCAAGGTAGATTGTCCCCTGCTAAAGAAAGATCGATACAAAGGCAAGAAAGCAATGAAAGCTACATGGGATGATAATTCAAGTAGCTCAGACAACGACGCAAGTAATGAAGAATCTGTAAATTTTTGTCTTATGGTTAAAGATGGTCTTGAGGTAACAAATCTTGAAAATCCCTCTTATGAAGAATTGCAAAATGCTTTGAAAGAGGTATATGAGGAATTTAAAAATTTGGGTATTAAGTATACCGCTTTGAAAAAGAAAAATTCTTTTTTAATAAATGAAATTGACGTTTTAAGAAAAGAAAATATAATTTCAAAAGATGAAAATGATGAACTGAAAAAGAAAGTAGCTAATTTAGAAAAAATTGTTGAAAATTTTACAAATAGAAAAAGAAATTTCGAAAAACTTCTTGGTAATCAAAGATGTGTTTTTGATAAGATAGGCTTAGGATACATGCCAAAAAAAAAACTCAAATCCTATAAAATTTTCTTTGACAAACCCATTAAATCAAAATCAGATTTTCAAAATTCTTTTCCTAAAAATAGATTTGTCAAATAAAGATATTATTACAATTACTCAAGTTCTTCAAGTATGTTACATGTTATTTGTAATTTTTGCAATAGAAATGGTCATGACTATCATGTTTGTCCTATTAGAAGAAAACACATAATGACTATTAGGATCATATGGGTACTAAAAAATCTTATTTCTTCTAATACTAATAAATAAAGGACCCAAAAAACAAGGGTACCAAAAAAAATTATTTTAATTGTTTTTATAAGTATGCATGAAGTCTTCCGTAAGTAAAACAAGATGGTTTTTAGATAGCGGATTCTCAAGACACATGACATGAGATAAAACTAAGTTCATTGATCTCACTCCTAAAGAATAAGGACACGAGACATTTGGAGACAATTCAAAAGGGAAGATCGTGGGAACAGGTAAAGTTGGTAATAAGTCTTCTATCATAATTGAAGATGTTCTACTTGTTGAAGGTCTAAAACATAATCTTTTAAGTATAAGTCAATTATGTGATAAAAGATTTACAGTTACTTTCAAAAAGGATAAGTGCATTATTTTAAATAATCATGATTGCAATATTTGTTTTATTGCTCTTAGAAATAATAATGTTTAAACAATTAAATTTGAAGAAATTGCCTCACAAGATATTATTTGTTTATCAGCTCAACATGAAAATAGTTGGTTATGGCATAGAAGGTTAGGTCATGCAAACATATAACTTATTTCCAAACTTTCAAAAAATGATCTTGTGAGAGGTTTGCCAAAAGCAAATTTTTTTAAAGACAAAATCTGTGATTCATGCCAGTTTAGTAAACAAACAAAAACTTCTTTCAAAATCAATAAACATATTTCCACTACTAGACCTTTGCAACTAACACACATAGACCTTTTTGGACCAAACAAAGTTGCAAGTCTGGGAGGAAAATATTATGCATTTGTTATTGTTGATGATTTCTCTAGATATACTTGAGTCATCTTTCTCGCTCATAAAGATGAGATACATAATACCTTTACTAAGCTATGCAAGAGAATTCAAAATGAAAACGGCTATACTATTTCAAACATTCGAAATGACAGGGGGAAAGAATTTGTCAATAAAGATATTGAGTCTTTTTGTGATGAAAATGGTTTTTCTGAATAATTTCTCTGCTCCTCAAACTCTTCAACAAAATGGGGTAGTAGAGAAGAAGAATAGATCTCTTCAAAAGATGGCAAGAACAATGCTTAATGAAAATAGTTAACCTAATTATTTTTGGGCCAAAGCGGTAAGTACTGTATGCTATGTTATAAATAAAGTTATATTAAGGTCTAAATTAGATAAAATCCCTTATGAGCTTTAGAATGAGAAAAAGCCCAACATTGGTTACTTTCATGTATTTGGATGCAAATGTTTTATACTCAATGACAGAGATAATTTAGGAAAGTTTGATACAAAATCTGATGAAGGTATCTTTCTTGGGTATTCAACAAATAGTAAATCTTATAGAGTATTCAATAAAACGATTTTCACTGTATAAGAATCTATGCATGTAGTATTTGATGAATCTAATCCTCTACTCTTCAAAAAATCTATTGATGAATAATCAGAAGGTACAAATAACACAAATAGTCTCAATCTCGACAAAGAGAATACAATGGAAGAAGTCTAACATGGAGACATCAGGAAAGATCATCAAGATTTAGTACAAGATGCAACCAAACAGTAGAAACATGTGAAAGATCATCTAGTGGAACAAATTCTAGGAGAACTTTCAATAGGTGTAAGTACTCGATCATCTCTTAGAAATATTTGTAATCACACTGCTTTTCTATCTCAAATTGAACCCAAAAATATTGATGAAGCACTTATTGATGAATCATGGATTCTAGCTATGCAAGAAGAGCTAAATCAATTTGAAAGAAATAATGTATGGACACTTGTTCCTAGACCCAAAAAACATGTTGTTATTGGAACAAAATGGTTTTTTAAAATAAGAAATATGAGTCTGGAATCATCACTAGAAACAAAGCTCGACTTGTAGCCCAAGGTTTCAATCAAGAGGAAGGAATCGATTATGATGAAACGTATGCACCTGTCGCAAGATTTGAAACTATTCGAATGTTACTTGCATATGCATGTTATAAAAATTTCAAACTTTTTCAAATGGATGTTAAAAGTGCTTTCTTAAATAGTTTTATAACTGAAGAGGTATATGTTGAGCAACCTCCAAGTTTTGAAAATCATATTTCTCCTTATCATGTTTTTAAGCTCGCAAAAGCATTATATGGACTCAAACAAGCTTCTAGAGCTTGGTATGAGAGGCTTAATGGTTTCTTGATTGAAAAATATTTTTCAAGAGGAAAGATCGATACAACTCTTTTCATCAAATATGAACAGAATGATATTCTTCTAGTTCAAATTTATATTGATGATATAATATTTGGTGCTACTAATAAAAATATGTGCCAAGATTTTGCTAAAAGCGTGTAGGAAGAATTTGAAATGAGCATGATGGGAGAACTTAATTTCAATCTTGGATTGAAAATCAAGCAAGCAAAAAATGAAACATTCATTAATCAGTCAAAATATATCAAAGAGTTACTTAAAAAGTTTGAGATGGAAGGTGCGAAGGTAATTGGAACACCAATAAGTCCAATCACCAAACTTGATAAAGATGAAAGCGGTAAGCCAGTTGACTCAAAGGTAAATCGAGGTATGATTGGTAGTTTATTATATTTGACAGCTAGTAAACCTGATATTATGTTCAGTGTATGTTTATGTGCACATTTTCAATCATCTCCAAAGCAATCTCATTTGATTGCAGTCAAGCGTACTTTTAGATATCTTGCCGGTACCATTGACCTAGGGTTATGGTATCCTAAGCACACTTCTTTTGATCTTATTAGTTATTTAGATGCGGATTATACTGGTTGCAAAGTTGATCGAAAAAGTACTAGTGGAACGTGTCATTTTTTAGGTTATGTACTTGTTTCATAGTTTAGTAAAAAGTAAAATTATGTTGCATTATCTACTGCTGAGGCAGAATATGTTGCTGCAGGCAGTTGTTGTGCTCAAGTTCTTTACATGAAGCAACAACTTGAGGATTTTAAACTTATGTACAATCACATTCCAATCAAATGTGATAATACAAGAGTTATAAATCTTTCAAAGAATCCAATACAACATTTTCGGACCAAACATATTGAAATTAGATATCATTTTCTTAGAGATCATGTGCAGAAGGGCGATATTGTATTTGAATTCACTAGCACACATGATCAATTGGTAAATATTTTCACAAAACCCCTACCAGAAGATAGACTATGCATGATTAGAAGAGAAATAGGAATGATGCCCGTCATGAATATCTGCTAGATACTTTTATTCCATTATCTCAAATGACCTACAGAAACTTGAGACGTTTAACCTCATCATTTAAATGCATTTGCTCCTCATAAATCATCATGTCATCCTTCTCTAAAGGATTAGGCAATCGAAATGAAGAAGCAAGTAAGGATTTTAAATCTTTATTCTATTGCTTTAACTCTACTATCTTTTTGTTTGACTCATAAACAAGTCGTTGAAGTACAGAGATCATTTCGTTAAACTTCTTAATTTCACGAGTTTTGGACTGCAATCGAGCGAAAAAAGCAACAATGGAAGATGAGTATCGAGTCCCGAGACCCACAAGCTCGTAAATGGCAGCATGATCTGATTTATTAGCCAAATCAATTTCTTGTTGCTTCATGGCACCCACAACAGATGCAGAAATAGATTGAGATTGAGGTGAAGAATACCTGAAATCTTGATTAAGAGAAGTACTGAAGGGAAATCGACGAGCCATTAAAAATTTATAGAATGAGAATGCAAGCAAATTGCAAAGATGAGAAGATTTGATGCAAAATAGATAAAGTTAAGGATTGCTCTTATAGAAACGGAAATAAGAACAAGACAAGCTTACAAATTCTGATAATATCTCATTTGTCAGCAACATCAAGCGGATTTCAAATCTCTGCACCGAATTGCCAAAGCTAGACCTCCAACCTTTGCAGGTTTTATCGAATACACATGGCTCCGCACCGAATTGCCAGAACTAGACCTCCAACCTTTGCAGGTTTTCTTGGACATGCGTGGCTTCGCACCGAATTCTCTACAGTCTCTACTAACACACCGTTTTATTTGTCTATTGGTTATTATAGGAAGATGTCTTATTGAGCTAATTATGATTCCTTTTTAATGATGCCAAAAGGGGGAGAAGTTTTAGACATAAATATTTAGATTTTTAACTCTGTTATATATGCTGGAATTATGTTTATCTATTGCTTGAAAAACTAACGCATATCCTCAGGGGGAGCTTAAGCATTACTGCAAGTCTCAAAATTCTACTAAGTATTTGTCATCATCAAAAAGGAGGAGATTGTTGAATCTAAGGTTTCAAGTTTCGTATCTATGTGTAGATTTTGATGATAACAAATAAATTTAAGTCTCAAGCTCCAATTATCTACGCAATGGAGCGAAACGCACGTCAAGCATAAAAGAACAAGTCTACAAATGAAACTCATAGATTATTTTTGTATATCTCTTGATAAAATTCAAAATTAAATTCAAGCTCAAAAATTAATTTTTTCTCATAAAGCATTAAATTGCATTTTTTTATACATGACATAAGCATGATATATGCATGACATCAAAAATGCTTTAATTTGAAATTTTATATTTTACAAGTACATGACATATGCAATGATCTCATTAAAAACTTTATTTTCAAAAATTATATTTTATATGTGCATGACATATGCAATGACTTCATTCAAAAATTTGAATTTTGAAAATTGAATGACATATGCAATAACTTTATCAAAATTTAAATTTTGAATTTGAAAGATGATTGATTGGGACTCATTTGCCTATAAATAGCTCATTGTGTTTTGCAAAAATTACAACAACAAAAGCTTACACATCTATTGCTAAGTTTTGCATCATTCTTTCAAAACTCTCATTCTCTCTTTTCTAAAGTTTTGAGCCTTAATTCTTGTTCTTTTTTAGAGAGATATAAGTTGCGCTGTATTGTTTCTATCTCACTCATTGAGGATTGTACTTTGATAGTCTACTCACTATCAACTCTTGTATTTGTAAGAGGGTGCGTATAACCCTTGTGTGTATAGAAGGTGTTATACACGGGGAATAGTTAAATCACCAAGTGAGAGGTGATTGGAAGTGTAGAGGGTATTCTACACGGATTCTTTGGAGCGGTGCTGCTCAAAGTTGTAATAGGTTTCTATCTCCACCTAAAGGAGATTGAATAGTGGATTTGGGATTCTCAAATGGTAGCTTAAGGCGAGGACGTAGGCAGTGGAGCTGAACCTCGTAAAAATACTGAGTTTGCTTCTTCTTACCCTACTCTTTACATTTCTTGCTGCTTTATATTTTGTTTATATTTTATATTGTGTATTTGATTTAAAAGTGTTAATTTTTATAATATAACCCAATTCACCCACATCTTGTGTTAGTCATCTGGGCAACATTAATTACCAGACGTTTTCTCTCCTTTTAGGTTGATTCTCAGAATTATCTTGTTGTCCATAAGCATTGCCCAAGTTGCCTCCTATCTAACTTTGTCCAAACAAACTTATATAATTCTAGAAAATAAGTAATTTTATTTTCAATCTTTATTTTTCATCCTTGATTGCAATTATTGCTCTAAGAATGAAGTGGATTGTTATGCCAACCACTTATCTGTTAGCTTGTAGAATATGCCACATGATAGGTGTGACTGGGATGAAAAACAACATTTCAAAAGAATTTCTCTCTTGTGAAACCATCATCCTCTTCCTCTTCATAAATTCTAAAAATGTCTCATTATCCTAATATGTTAACCCAACTAGTTATCTTCATTATTTTTAATAATTATACTCCTGATAAAGTTAAAGGTTTATGTCACCCACCCTAAACAAGTAGCTATAGGTAGCTAACTTGATCCCCACCCTAGCCTAGGCATGCATGAGTATTAGATTATGGTTAAACCATGCACAACAAGCATTTGAGTCAAGTCAGCGATGAACACCTCTTGTATTTTATGAGTTTTCCAAATTACATTCTACAATGCTTTACACAGAGTATTTACAGAAAAAACATCTACAATATCAAGTTTCCTTAACTTGCGGATCTCTTGCCATGCGTCATCTTCAATACAATATTATTGTTGTTGATGAATGCCTCAAACACGTGCTGTGTTCCAGAAAGGTGCAGGTCCTTTTTGCAGTCTTGTGATCTTCCCTTTTATTTAGGTTTTGTTGTTCAGTCTGCTGCTCTTCTGATATGTCAAGTTTAGACCTATGCATGTTTGCGCTATTGCATGTTTCCTTTGTTATGGTCAAGACCTAATGCTGTGCTGCATTTTGATCTTCCTCTGTTATGGCCGAGATCTTCACTGGTGTAGGTGCAACATGTTTGACTTTGTCCTTAACAACCCCCCTCAATCCAAGCAGCACTTGATTAAGAGTGAGGCTTGATCGAAAAAAGTTAAAACGTGCATGTGACAATGGTTTGATGAAAATATCGGCTAATTGATCTTTGCTAGATAAGAATGAAATTGTGAGTGTCTTGGCTGCCACTATTTCCCTTACAAAATGATAATCTAATTCGACATATTTAGTACGAGCATGGAGAATTGGATTTATAGTCAAATAAGTTGCCCCTAAGTTGTCACACCATAACGTTTGGTGGATCCTTTAAGAAAATACCCAACTCACTTAAAAGGGATTGAATCCACAAGACCTCGCAAATGGTGTTAGCAATTGCTTTATATTCAGTCTCAGTAGTGGATCGAGCAATGGTTGCCTGCTTTTTAGAGGCCCAAGAGACCAAGTGAGATCCAAAGAATACACAAAGACCACAAGTAGATTTTCTATCATCAGAGCAGCCAACCCAATCAGCATCAGAGAAAGCCGAGAGTGTATGAGAGGATGATTTGGAGAAAAAAAAAAACCAAAATTAGAAGTCAGTCTAAGATACCTAAGCAACGTTTTTAATTTCGTACCGTACCGGCCAGTACAGTCGAAACATACCGTACCGGCCTATTCTCTGGTACATATTTTAGGGGTATACCGTTTCAGCCAAAATATCGGTTGTACCGGCCTGTACCGACCAATATTTCGACCAGTACCGGCCTCGTACCAGTCAATATTTCGGTCGGTACCGGCCGTATCGGATTTTTGATTTCTGCCATTCAATTTTTTTTTTCATTTTTTTGCTATTTTTTACTTCAATTCATACTAGATTAAATACATTTATATATTCATATATATAATTATTCATATATTGACTATTATTTTGAAATATAATTTATATATGTATTTATATATATATATATTTTTTTTATGTAGACTATCCCGAAACGATATACGAAACGGTACCGGTATCGAAATATTTCATTCCAGTGCCTTGACCGGTACGCTCACTGATACGGTATTCAAAACTTTATCCCTAAGAATACGCTTGACGGCTTGCCAATGAAAAATTTTGGGATTGTGCATGTATTAGCACACTTTGTTAACAACAAACGAAATGTCAGGGCGAGTAAAACATAGATACTGTAGACTACCAACTACACTTTTATAAGTAACAGGATCCTCAAAGGAGGAGCTATCAAAAGTCGAGAGTTTGGTAGTGACAGACGTGAGAGTGGACATAGAAATGCATATTAGTTTTGTGGAGTAGATCTTAAATATATTTAGATTGACACATAAAAAGGCTCTCATTATTTCGAATAATTTCAATTCCTAAGAAATAATGTAAATTTCCTAGATGCTTTACAGGAAAAGATGAGCTGAAAGCTAAAATGAATGCAGAAATTAAGTGAGGAATCAGATCCTGTGACAATAATATCATCAACATATATAAGAACAAAAATCACATGAGAGTCACACCGATAAATAAAAAGGGACGTATTAGATTTGGACTCCTAAAACCCGAGAGAGAAAAGTTTGCTGTTGAGCTTGGAAATGCACAGGGAGCTTGTTTAAGGTCATAAATAGCCTTTTTCAATTTACACACATACGAAGGGTACTCAGGATGCACAAACCCAGGGGATCATTGCATATAAACCGCCTCTTCCAGATCATCATGTAAAAAGACGTTTTGTATGTCCAATTGTTGTATTGACCAATTCGATGATACTGCCGTGGAAAGAATGATGCGAATTGTTGTGGGTTTTACAAATGGGGAGAACGTCTCAGTGTAATCGACCCTCGGTTGTTGATGGAAACCTTTAGCAACAAGGCGAGCCTTGTGTCGTTCTAAGGATCCATCCGCATGTCTCTTCGTTTTGAGTATACACTTGGGACCCAAAACGTTGAGAGAGGTCGAGGGAGGTACCAACTCCCATGTATGATTGGCTAATAGGGCATGAAACTCAGAGCGCATGGCCTTCCTCCACTCAGGAAATTTGATGGCTTCAGAGTATGAGATGGGTTCCTCAGGGATTAATGTGTGTGTCGAAGTAGTGAGTGAGAAGGAGTGTTTTTTAACAGGCCATAGAACTGTACCATCAAGATTAAGGAGGGGTTTATGAATGTTTACCTTGCTGCGAGTAACTATGGGATGAACAGAGGTGGAACGCACAAAGGAATCTAAGGATTGCTGCGCACAAGAGGACGATGGCACACCAAAGATGTTTTTAGGACCAAGGTTGGGGGAGATGAAATTAGGGTTATTGATATGGAAATTTGAACTGATGGGTCGGAGTGGTTTGGGCTTTCCGAGGTGTGGGTACCGTAGATGAATGAGTTTCGGATTCACGGCCTAGGTAGGAGAGATGCCTGGGAAAGAGTTGATCAAGTGTGGGTGGGGAGTTTAGGGGATGAGATGGGCCAGAAATGTTAGGCCGAGTAATGATATGAGGTGGAGGAGGATGGCCCATAAGGGAAGAATCCGGATTATAGCTAGGCAGGAACACGGCTGGGTTTGGTTGGGTTGTGGGTTATGCGAAAGTTGGTGCGGTATTGGGCTTTGTAGCGATTTTCATTGAATAACACATCTCTAGAGATGTAGGTCTGGTCCGATGGTGGATGTGGACAAATATATCCCTTATGATCCGGACTATACCCCATAAAAACCCATTTGGATCGAAGGTCCATCTTATGCCTATTGAATGGGCGTAGATTGGGCCAACATGCCGATCCAAAGACTTTTAAAAATTTATAGTTCAGAATTTTGTAAAATAAAGTTTGAAAGGGTGAGATATTTTTTAAAATCGGGGTAGGCATCCTATTTATCAAAAGAACCAATGTTTGGAAGGCTTGAGCCCAATATTGGAGAGGCATAGATAAGTGGGCAAGGAAAGACAAGCCTGTCTCAATTATGTGTTGATGTCGCCTCTCAATTATACCATTTTGAGAATGCATATATGGGCAAGTTCTGCGATGAACTATGCCTTGATCATGAAGGAATTTTTTAAGTGCCGGAAATTCACCTCCAAACTCTGATTGGACTGCTTTGACATTAAGTGAAAAATAATTTTTTATAAACTGAAGGAAGGCAACAAAAGTTGCAGTAACATCAGATTTAGACTGAATAGGAAACAACCAGATATATTTGGTGCAATCATCAACAATAGAGAAATAAAACCTACATCCATTTGAAGATAACACAGGGGGTCGGACCCCATACATCTAGAAACATTAATTCAAATGCTACTTTAGACTTAGAAGAGGAGGTGGGATGAGGGAGAGCATGAAGTTTAGATTGGAAGCAAGCTGAGCATGGTTGGACCGACTTGTTGGTGTAAGTAGGAAGTTGAAAACGTCTAACAATAAGACTTGTGTTGCACGGAGACGGGTGGTCGAGACAATGATGCCAATGATCAAAATAGGTATGCTCATCAATGTATGCTTGAGGAGAAAGGGAACCCGAAATAAAGTTGGTCAAGTCAACATTGAGGACATACAAACCGTATCTAACGATGCCCTACAGTAGAACCTCTCGCGTGACGATATCCTTCACACAAAATTGTGTAGAGCAAAATTCAAAATAAAATCAATTGTCAACACAAAACAGACGGACCGACAACAAGTTTTTGGTAAATAAAGGAACATGCAACAACTGAGAAAGTAAGAAGTTGCTAGAGGGAGTTTTGAGTTGAGCTGAACCAGTGTTTTGAATCGGCGTGGTGGAGCCATCTCCAATACTTACTTGGTTTGTTCCCTGATAAGACATAGAATCCTAATTAAGGTTAGCAAAATCAAGTGTGAAGTGAGTCGTGGCCACTGTGTCGGGAAACCACGAGTGAAACTGAGGTGCTGATGGGGGTCTAGTTGTAGTCATGTTTGTTGTGAATGTGGAGGGAGGTGCGACTTGATAGCTTTAATCAAGTCGGTGGTAGCTTTTAATGGCGGTGTGCCCAGTTTTCTTGCAAATTTGGCACACTGGTCTTGGGTCATTGCTATTGATGAAGGAATTAGGAAGACCATGTCCAGTGCCTCGCCAACCCCTATAATGCCTTCCCCCTCAACCACGATTTGGAGCTCATAAATTTGAAGAAGAAGAGGAAGAGTTGTGAGTGGTTGTAGTGAGATTGTCAATTAAGGGATTGCCATTGAGGAGGGTAGTGTTTTGGTGAGACAGCCAAGACTCATGGTTGAGTAGGAAGCTGTATATCTGGTGTGGTGAGAGTGGATCGGCTCTTATGGTAAGGGAGGTGATGAGTGCATCATAATTGGACTTGAGTCCAGCTAGGAGATACACAGCAAACTCAGTGGATGAAAAGGGTTGCCCCACGGCACCCATGGAAGAAGCCAAGGATTTGGCTTTGTGATAGTATTCGGTAATCGATTCAGGGCCTTTTTTTAATGTGGCAAGCTGATATTGCGTTTGCATGATATGAGCACTTGAATGTGCTAAGAATAGGTTCAGTAAGAGAGACCAGACCTCATAAGAGGTGGTACACTTGAGCACCTGAGAGAGGACTTGTTCAGATAGAGATGCGTTGAGGGCTGAGAGGACCATTTGGTCAACCAATACCCAATTCACATAAGTAGGATTTTCTGAATCATCAACCATAGGGGGAGGCATTTTGATAAAGCCATCCACATGGTGATAGAGGGAGTGAGCTTTGAGGAACGACACCATTTGGGCCTTCCAAAGCAAGTAATTTTCAATATTTAGTTTGACTGTAACGAAGTGGGAGGCAGCACTAAGGATATTCGGGTTGATGACAGAAGAGGGGGAGTTCATCTCATGGGTTTTGGAGGTTGCCATTGGTTGAAGAGAGGGGAAACAACAGAGGATAGAAAACGAGTAGATATGAGGAAGAGGATGTGAAACGAAGAAAAAAAAATTATATGAGGACACTGCTTAAGCTATGGCTCTAATTACCATATTAGATTATGGTTAAACCATGCACAACAAGCGTTTGAGTCAAGTCAGCAATGAACACCTCTTGTATTTTATGAGTTTTTCGAATTACATTCTACAATGCTTTACACATATTATTTATAGAAAAAGCATGTACAGTATCAAGTTTCCTTAACTTCCATATCTCTTGCCATGTGTCATCTTTAATACAATATTTTGTTGCTGGTGAATGCCTCAGACGCGTGTTGTGTGTTCTAGAAAGGTGCAGGCCCTTTTCACAGTCTTGTGATCTTCGCTTTTATTTAGGTTTTGTTGTTCAGTTTGTTGCTCTTTTAATATGTCAGGTTCAGTACTATGCATGTTTCCTTTGTTCTAGCCGAGACCTGATGTTGTGCTGCGTTTTGATCTTCCTCTGTTATGGCCAAGATCTTCACTGATGCAGATGCAGCATGTTTGACTTTGTCCTTAAAAATGAGTCTTTGAAGTGTGGTTTAAGAGCTCTGCTACAGGCAACTGGCCTACGACCTCGCGGCTAACGTGGCAATTGCCAAGTCAATCGATATTATTAAAAAAAAACAAAAACTAGAAACAAAGCACGTGTTGAACCCAAGATTTCAAGTCTCGTATCTACATATAGATTTTGATGATAACAAATAAATTCAAAACTCAAACTCAAGTTATCTACTCATGAATGGAGCTAAGCACATAAAGAAATCAAGTATGAACAAGAAAAAAAAACAAGTTTACAGATGAAACTCATAAAGTAATTTTGTACATTTCTTAAAATTCAAAATTGGATTATGGTTCAAAATTAATTTTTTCTCATAAAACATAAAAATTACATTTTTCACATGTGTGTGACATCATTAAAAGTTTTAATTTCAAAAATTATATTTTACATGTGCATGACATATGCAATGACTTCATCAAAATGTATGACATATGCAATGATTTCATTAAAATTTGAATTTTGAATTTAGAAGATGATTAAGTGTGACTCATTTGACTATAAATAACTCACTTGAGTTTTGCAAAAATTACAACAACAAGAGCCTTTGCATCATTTTTTCAAAATGCTCATTCTCTCTTTTCTAAGTTTTGTACTTTAATCCTTGTTCAATTTGAGAGATATATAGGTTGCGTTGTATTATTTTTATTTCACTCATTGAGGAGTGTACTCTGATAATCTACCCACTATCAGTTTTTGTATTTGTAGATGGTGCGTATAACCCTTGTGTGTGTAGAATGTGTTCTACACAGGGAATAGTTGAATCACCAAATATGAGATGATTGCAAGTGTAGAGGGTGTTCTACACAAATTCTTTGTAGCGGTATTGCTCAAAAGTGTAATATGTTTCTATCTCCACCTGAAGGAGATTGAATAGTGAATTTGAGATCCTCAAAAGGTAGCTTGAGGCGAGAACGTAGGCAGTGAGGCTGAACCTCATTAAAATACTGAGTTTACTTCTTCTTACCCTTACGCTTTGTATTTCATGTTGCTTCATATTCTGTTATATTTTATATTGTATATTTGGTTTATAAGTATTAACTTTTTAATATAACCCAATTCACCCCCTTTTGTATTAGTAATCTGGGCAACAATTGATATTAGAGCAAGAGCTCTGTTATAAGATTAATTATCTGTTGAGTTAAGATCATATGACTAACATTGCAGCTAATTCGTTGAAGGTCAATCCAGTAGTTGACCTCCACTATTTTGTGGAGACAATTATACTTTCTGGAAAGCTAAAATGAGAATATTTCTTCAGCCTCAAGGTCGAAAGATCTGGAGATGCATTGTAAATGGGCCTTACATTCCAACAAAAATTGTTGATAGAGTAAAGGTCAATAAAGAAGAATTTGATCGTGAATATGATAGACTTTATATAGTGAATGTTATGGCTATGAATTTTCTATATAATGCTCTCAATGGCAATGAATTTAATAGAATAATGACTTGCAGGACAATAAAGAAAATCTGGAACAATTTGGAAGTAATTTATGAAGAAATTTCACAAGTCAAAGAATTAAAAATTTATATTCTTATGCATGAATATGAAATGTTCAAAATGAATGATGATGAATCTATTTCTTCTATGTATACTCGTTTTATTAATATTATAAATAGCTTGACAACTCTTAGAAAATTTTATTCTACTTTGGAAATAATAAGAAAAATTTTCAACTCTCTGCCAAAACGTTGGGATTCAAAAGTAACGGCGATTTTTGGATCTAAAGATCTCAAAAAACTTGAAGTAAATGAACTCATCGGGTCATTTATTACCTATGAGTACACATTAAAAAGAAGAGAAGAAGAAGAATGAAAGAAAAAGAAGAGCTTGGCACTCAAAATTGGTCTTCATGAAAGTGAAAGCGATGAAGACGAGGAAAATGATAACAAAGATGAAAAGATTGCAATGATCACAAGAAAATTTTAGAGATTCTTAAAAAAAAATAAAGCTCCTCCAAAAAAATCTTTCAAAAAATTTTCTAACAAAGATACAAGTAAAAATGACTTCTTAACTTGTTATAAATGTAAAAAGTCAGGACATATCAAGACAGATTATCCCTGCTAAAGAAAGATCAATACAAAGGCAAAAAATCAATGAAAGCTGCATGGGATAATGATTCGAGTAACTCAGACAGCGACGCAAGTAATGAACAATCTGCAAATATTTGTCTTATGGCTAAAAGTGATCTTGAGGTATGCATGAAGTCCTCCATAGGTAAAAGTAAATGGTTTTTAGACAGCGGATACTTAAGACACATGACAGAAGACAAAACTAAGTTCATTGATCTCACTTCTAAAGAAGAATGACACGTGACATTTGGAGACAATTCAAAATGGAAGATCATGAGAATAGGTAAAGTTGGTAAGAAATTTTCTCTCATAATTGAAAATGTTCTACTTGTTGATGGTCTAAAGCATAATTTTTTTGAGTGTAAGTCAATCATGTAATAAACGATTTATAGTTACTTTCAAAAATGATAAGTGCATTATTTTGAATAATCATGATTGCAATGTTTGTTTTATTACTCTTAGAAATAATAATGTTCATACAATCGAATTTGAAGAAATTGTCTCACAAGATGCTATTTGTTTATCAGCCCAACATGAAAATAGTTGGTTATGGCATAGAAGGTTAGGTCATGCAAACATGGAACTTATTTCAAAATTTTCAAAAAATGATCTTGTGAGAGGTTTGTCAAAAACGAACTTTTTTAAAGACAAAATATGTGATGCATGCTAGTTTGGTAAACAAACAAAAACTCCTTTTAAAACTAAGAAACATATTTCTACTACTAGACCACTGCAACTAATACACATAGACCTTTTTGGACCAAACAGATTTGCGAGTTTTGGAAAAAAATATTATGCATTTGTTATTATTGATGATTTCTCTAGATATACTTGGGTCATCTTTCTAATTCATAAAGATGAGGTACATAATGCATTTACTAAGTTATGCAAGAGAATTCAAAATGAAAAGGGTTATACTATTTCAAACATCCGAAGTGACAGGAAGAAAGAGTTTGTTAATAAAGATATTGAGTCTTTTGTGATGAAAATAATTTTCTGCATAATTTCTCTGCTCCTCAAACTCCTCAACAAAATGGGGTAGTAGAGAGAAAGAATAGATCTCTTCAAGAAATGGCAAGAACAATACTTAATGAGAATAGTTTACCTAGTTATTTTTAGGCTGAAGTGGTAAGTACTGCATGTTATGTTATAAATAGAGTTATGTTAAGGTCTAATTTAGATAAAAATCCCTTATGAGCTTTGGAATGAAAAAAAACTCAATATTAGTTACTTTCATGTATTTGGAAGTAAATGTTTTATACTCAATGATAGAGATAATTTAGGAAAATTTGATGCAAAATCTGATGAATGTATCTTTTTTGGGTATTCAACAAATAGTAAAACTTATAGAGTATTCAATAAAAAGATTTTGACTGTACAAGAATCTATGCATGTAGTATTTGATGAATCTAACCCTCTACTCTCCAAGAAATCTATTGATGAAAATTCAAAAGATACAAATAACACAAAAAGTCTCAATCTCAACAAAGAGAATACAATGGAAGAAGTCCAACATAGAGACATCAGAAAAGATTATTAAGACTTAGTACAAGATGCAACCAAACAATAGAAATATGTGAAAGATCATCTAATAGAACAAATTTTAGGAGAACCTTCACGAGGTGTAAGTATTCGATCATCTCTAAGAAATATTTACAATCACACTGTTTTTTTATCTCAAATTGAATCCAAAAATATTGATGTATCACTTATTGATGAATCATGGATTCTAGTTATGCAAGAAGAGCTAAATCAATTTGAAAGAAATGATGTATGGACACTTGTTCCTGGACCCAAAAATCATGCTATTATTGGAACAAAATGAATTTTTAGAAATAAAAAAGATGAGTTTGGAATCATCACTAGAAATAAGGCTCGACTTGTAGCCCAAGGTTTCAATCAAGAGGAAGGAATCGATTATGATGAAATGTATGCACTTGTCGCAAGATTAGAAGTTATTCGAATGTTACTTGCATATACATGTCATAAAGATTTCAAATTTTTTCAAAAGGATGTTAAAAGTACTTTCTTAAATGGTTTTTTAAATGAAGAGGTATATGTTGAGCAACCTCTAAATTTTGAAAATCATGTCTCTTCTAATCATGTTTTTAAGCTCACAAAAGTATTATATGAACTCAAATAAACTCCTAGAACTTGATATGAGAGGCTTAGTCGTGTTTTTATTGAAAAAAGTTTTTCAAAAGAAAAGATCGATACAACTATTGTCATCAAATATGAACAAGATGATATTCTTCTAGTTCAAATTTATGTAGATGATATAATATTTAGTGCTACTAATGAAAATATATGCCAAGATTTTGCTAAGAGCATGCAGGAAGAATTTGAAATGAGCATGATGGGAGAACTTTATTTCTTTCTTGGATTGCAAATCAAGTAAACAAAAAGTGAAACATTCATTAATCAGTCAAAATATATCAAAGAGTTACTCAAAAAGTTTGAGATGGAAGGTGCGAAGGTAATTGGAACACCAATGAATCCAACCACCAAACTTGATAAAAATGAAAGTGGTAAGCCAGTTGACTCAAAGGTATATCGAGGTATGATTGGTAGTTTATTATATTTGACAGCTAGTAGACCTGATATTATGTTCAGTGTATGTTTATGTGCATATTTTCAATCATCTCCAAATCAATCTCATTTGATTACAATCAATCTTATTTTTAGATATCTTGTCGGTATTTTTGACCTAGGATTATAAGCACATTTCTTTCGATCTTATTAGTTATTCAGATACAAATTATGCTGGTTGTAAAGTTGGTCGAAAAAGTACTAGTGAAACATGTCATTTTTTAGAACATACACTTGTTTCATAATTTAATAAAAAATAAAATTCTGTTGCATTATCTACTGCTGAGGCAGAATATGTTGTTGCAGGCAGTTATTGTACTCAAGTTCTTTACATGAAGCAACAATTTGAGACTTTTAAACTTATATACAATCATATTCCTATTAAATGTGATAATACTAGTACTATAAACCTTTCAAAAAATCATATATAACATTCTAGAACTAAGTATATTGAAATTAGATATCATTTTCTTAGAGATCATGTGTAGAAGAGCAATATTATATTAGAATTCACAAGCACACACGATCAATTGGCAGACATTTTTACAAAACTTCTACTAGAAGATAGACTATGCATGATTAGAAAAGAAATAGGAATGATGCATGCCATGAATATCTGTTTAATATTTTTATTCCATTATTTCAAATAACTTACAAAAACTTGAGACTTCAAGTCTCATCTTTCAACTGCATTTATTTTTCATAGATCGACATGTTATTCTCGTCTAAAAGATTAGGTAGTCGAAATGAAGAGGCAAGTAAAGATTTTAAATTCTTATTTTGTTGCTTTAACTCTACTATTTTTATGTTTGACTCATAAACAAGTCGTTGAAATACAGAGATCATTTCGCTAAACTTCTCAATTTTGCGAGTTTTGGACTGCAACCGAGCGGAAAAAGCAACAATAGATGATGAGTATCGAGTTTCGAGACCCACAAGCTCATAAATCACGTTATGATCTGATTTATTAGCCAAATCAGTCTCTCGTTGCTTCATGACACCTACAACAGATGCAGAAATAGATTGATCACGAGAAGTACTAAAGAAAAATTGACAAGCCATTAAAAATTTGTAGAATGAGAATGCAGACGAATTGCAAAGATGGAAAGAAAATTTGATGCGAATTAGATAAAACTAAGAATTGCTCTTATAGATATGGAAATAAGAACAAAACACATTATTATCTCTTCAAATATTACGTAGTCAAACTTACAAGATATGCTGGATGAGACGGGTGAGATGACTGATTAAGACGATTCTTGGTTCAAATCTGAAAGATTACTAGAAGAAATTTTCTTCGTCATTCTATCGTTTTGGATAAATAGATACTGGATCAATGAGAAATGTAAGATTTTTCTTTGAGTATTCAATGGGTGAAAATGGTCTTTTAAACAGCAACTCAAAGATTTCAAATCTCGGTTATATCTCATTTGTCAACAATATCAAACGAATTTCAAATCTCTGCATCAAGATGAAAAAGTTAGGCCTCAGCTTTTGCAGCTTTTGTCAGACACAGGTGGCTCCAATTATTCAACTCTCTACAGTTTCTACTAACGCACCATTTTATTTCGTTATTGGTTATTGCGAGAATAAATCTTACTGAAACCAATTGCGGTTCCTTTTGAATGATGTCAAAAGGGGGAGAAGTCTTATACTAGTATTATTCTACCATGTTATATATGCTAGAATCATATTTATATTTTTTTGAAAAATTAACGCAAATTTTCAGGGAGAGTTTAAGTATTACTGCAGGTCACAGATTTCTACTAAGTATTTGTCATCATCAAAAAGTGGGAGATTGTTAAATCCAAGATTTCAAATCTTGTATCTACGTATAGATTTTGATAATAACAAATAAATTCAAAACTCAACCTCAAGTTGTTTACGCATGAACGGAACTAAGCACATAAAGAAATCAAGCATGAACAAGAAAGAGAACAAGTCTACAGATGAAGCTTATAGAGTAATTTTGTACATTTTTTAAAATTCGAAATTAGATTAAAACTCGAAAAAAAATCTTTCCTCATAAGACATAAAATTGCATTTTTCACATGTGCATGACATCATTAAAAATTTTAATTTCAAAAATTATATTTTACATATGCATGACATCATTAAAAAACTTTAATTTCGAAATTTATATTACATGTGCATGACATATACAATGACTTCATCAAAATTGTATGACATATGCAATGACTTCATCAAAATGCATAATATATGCAATGACTTTATCAAAATTGTATGACATATGCAATGACTTCATCAAAATGCATGACATATGCAATGACTTCATCAAAATGTATGACATATGCAATGATTTCATCAAAATTTAATTTCAAATTTGGAAGACGATTGAGTGTGACTCATTTTCCTATAAATAGCTTATTTGAATTTTGTAAAAATCACAACAACAAGAGTCTTTGCATCATTCTTTTAAAATGCTCATTCTCTCTTCTTTAAGTTTTATGCCTTAATCCTTGTTTATTTTGAGAGATATATAGGTTGCGCTGTATTATTCTTATTTCATTCATTGAGAAATATACTCTGATAATCTACCCACTATCAACTTTTGTATTTGTAAATGGTGCGTATAACTATTGTGTGTGTTGAAGGTGTTCTACATAGAAAATAGTTGAATCACCAAATGTGAGGTGATTGCAAGTGTAAAAGGTATTCTACACGAATTCTTTGTAGCGGTATTGCTCAAAGGTGTAATAGGTTTCTATCTCCACCTGAAAAAGATTGAATAGTGAATTTAGGATTCTCAATGGGTAGCTTGAGGCGAGAACGTAGGCAGTAGGCTGAACCTAGTTAAAATACTGAATTTGCTTCTTCTTATCCTTACTTTTTATATTTCCTGCTGTTTCATATTCTGTTTATATTTTATATTTTATATTCAGTTATTCTAGGGACAAATGCCTCCCTACAAGCGCCAGGCAAACGGCTGACGTGGCATTATGCCACGTCAGCGGTTAGATTAAAAATAAAAATAAAAACAAAAAACTAAATAAAAAAGCTATCGCGGACAAGCTTGGCTCATTTCCTGCTTTTCATTTCGATTTGTCATTGTCGTGCATTTTATCCTCCGTCGTCGTGCTTGAGCTCCCATCGTCTGGGTCGCTCGTTCCGCTTGAGGTCGCCGTCGTCTGGGTCTCCTCGTCCAGCTTAAGGTCGTCCTTCATTTTGGAGTTCTTTGGGCATCTGGGACAATCTAGTTTGGGTTGTGGTCAATCTGGTATGGGTTCGTCGGTCTCGTGGGGTAAGTCTTCCTCGGCATCACGTCTCTTTTGAACAATATTTAGCTTATTTCTTTACCAAAAAATCGGTAAAGAACTTTAAATTGCTCTGCCCCAAACGGCAAAGATTGTACAATTGGTAAAGAATGTTCTAGATGAGCATTTATTTTCTCTTGCCAAAATTTTGAAATAAGCTGGACATGAAGCTTTGCATTTTTAAAATGATACCAAACCTCCAGAAACAAAGGTCACGGTCGATGGACACTATTATAAATGCCAAGCTTTGCATTTTGTTTCTCTCTTTCCAATTGCGTCGAATCTTTAAAAATGGAGGAAATAGTTTTATTAGGGAATTGGTTTGGGTTCAGGGATCTTTTCAATTGTGCATATGGTTAATGTGGGGTAGGGGTTGGTATTTAAGACGCATATAAATTTGTTTTATGTGTAGAAACTTTCGCTTTTTGTTAAAGAATTGATAACTCTTCTACAATCTTTGCCATAGAACCAAAAGTCTTAGCCTTTTTAAATTTTGTCAGGCCAGCCACAAAGGAGCAGATTAGTGATCTTTCTCAGAGCTTGGGAATACCTCCAGGTGTAGGGGAGGGATTGAAGTAATTATGTTTTCATATAATATTGGGATTTGAGATGCACTTGAATTTTGTACACAAATAAAGCAGGAATACTTAATAGTATGAACATGTATAATCTGATGTAGAGTACATTTGAAAAGCTATTAGCTGAATAGATAAAGTAGCTCATTTTAACTGTATGAGATAAACATGTACATAATTAATTGGAAGTACTCTTATGGGTGGCTGCTGTCGTATTCCCAAGGCATGGCATAATAACACAGCATTCTTCAGGCTTCATGCTGTATTTCTTAACACCTGTGTCTGTTACCAGAAAAACAAAATGCAAAGAAAGATGAAGAGAAAAGGAGATATTAATGCCATTTTCTTTCACTTTTAAATCAGATGGATGGAGTTCCTAGATTAGATATATGAATTTACATTACACCGCCCTAATTAATCGTGCATCCTTGTTTCAGCTCTATGTTGGTTATGGTCGATATACAGAGGCTACAAATCTATTGCTTGATTACATAGAATCATTTGCATCATTGGTAAATCTTATTTCTTTTCATTGCTTGTTTAAGCTTCTCATGCTTAAACTACTATTGTTTTAGCTTTAGTTTACAGTTTGAGTTGTAGAAGTATCCGTGTTGATTTGATTTTTCTATAGATGATATCAAAATCGGAAGATCTCTTTTTTGTTTATATCCTTGTAATCAAAGCGTTCTCACTAACTGGTCATTTGACTCATTTTATATCCTTTGGAACAATTTGATGAATTTAAAATGTCTTTGGAGACAACAATGACCATGGATATTCCCAGCCCATGTTCACATTTTAATAATAATGTTTACATGATATTAATATTTGCATTCTACTCGTAACAGATACAATTTGGTTTGGATGGATCACAACCAGCGCAACTAGGATTGGATGGAGAGTAACAAATCTAATTTCTCAGGATTGACAAAATTGGTTCTCTGAATGTAACTGTTATGGATTGAATATATTTTGGTGTATTGCATATTTCCTTGGTATTGAATGTATTTTTGTATATTGAATATATTTCAGGAAATTGTTATTGAATGTCATCATTTTGTATTGAATCTAATTCAAGGCATTTGTCCAAATTTTTATGATTCTCTATAGGTACATCAAACTATTTATTGTGTATTGTCCGGATTTATGTATTGAATTTTTATCTTGTGTATTGCCGGACTTCAGGGCATGTTTCCAACCTTTGTTTGCGGAAGGGTATTGTTTACCATAGTTCCAAAAGGGTGTTGTATTGTCTGTATACTGCAAGCGTGAAATTGGTACCAGCTTGTCATTGCAATACAATTACTAATTCGTCCATGCCAATTCTCACCATAACGTCCATAAAACTTGTCATTACAATACAACTATCGACTTTTTTTTTTTTTTTGAATTACTAGCTACTAGCTTGAATCATGATATAGCAGTGTGGGTGTGATAAGGGCAGGCATGCATGCATCATGCACGACGCAAGCCACGCATGCCCTTGGGCAAGACGGACAACACAAAATCTGCTTTTACTTCTAAAAAGCGAGAGGTTATTCAAGGATTTGGGGAAACTAAGAAGACAAAGCCAAACTTTGAGTAGTCCTGGTGGATCATATATAAAAGTTTATCATATTAATCCCAAACAGGGTCACGCACCCTGTTTTGGAGATACTTACATCATGTGCAGCAGCTAGATAGCAGCTTCTTGTTTGGGTTGATCTACATACATCCTTTAGAAAAGTTATGGGAAAAAATAAAAGCTATTAAGTTTTTTTTCAACAATTGCACAAATGGTGATCACCTAATACCATCATCTCTCTTCATGAGTTATAAACACTAACTTAAAACATGTGACATTCATGCACCATTTTCTCGAGTTCAATCTGCTCAACTATTTCTTAATAGGAAACAACCTATTTACATCACCAACAGGAAAACCTGGATGTGCTTAAACTAGACTAAATAACTTAAATCACAATGTAAGCAGGTAACCAAAAAAGGTTCAAAATATAGCAATCTAGCACACCCAAAATAGTATGCATGAACGCCTTATTTCAACTTATTGCTCAAAAACCACCGACTGCTTTTTTAAAACCTCTTCATTTAACGCAAATAGCACCATCACTCTCTTCTTGATCTCGCCCCTACTCTTACGGAGCTCGATCTCCCTATTCTCAATCCATCCCCTCTCTTACAGAGATCAATCTCCCCCTTTCGATGTCGTTGAGCCTCTTCTCTAGCTCTTTCTCCTTCCTTAAAATATCATCTTCTCTTTTTTGAAGATCCAACTCAATGTAGTCATTACAATCCACCCACTTGAAATGCTTGTAGAATGGTAAACTCTTTCCAACACAAACATATAAGTAAATTGTTAGATGTACATAATATTCTATAGATGTAAATTGTTACCTTTGTGTTCTAGTTTGGACAGCCTAAAAAGAGTCTTTGTGGATTTCTGTCAATATTCGAGTATATCAGTGTGGCTTCAACCTCACAGAAGCATAATGGTTTTGCAAAGGATGAAGAACTCATTGTTGATTATGATGATATCTGAATTGGGTCTAAACTAAATTGATTAAACTGGAATTGATGCAAAATGGAAACAAAGTTTGAAATATCCAAGGCAAAAACAAGTTCTAAGCTGAGCTGATGCTAAACTAAAACAAGTTCTAAAGACCAAAAAAGTTTAATTATAGAGTTGACTAGAACATGAAAGACTTGACCAAAAAGGTTCTAAACTGAACTGATGCTAAACTAAAACAGGTTCTAAAGACCAAAAAAGTTTAATTGATGCAAATCTGGAGTTGACAACGGTTCCTTGAGCAGAGGTATTAAAGCTTTAGGAGTTTTAAGCAAGTGTTGCTTTTGACTTGACCAGCCATCTTGTGCATGAAGTTGTTACAAATATCCATATGATTTTCTAGTCTTTACAAAAATAAGATACCCAATATCTACTTAAAATCTTCATTGAACATACACTATTCATGCTCTACTTCAGGTACTTAAGGTACTTAACTCCAGATTTAAAGAAAGATAACTTTGCTGTAATTAAGAAATGAAGTTTTAAAATTTTGACTACTCCAATACAAATTACTATTAAGTTAATTAACAAAAAAATTACTAGACAGTAGCACTGGGCCAATGCCCGTGCTCTCACACACTTATAAATTATTTTTACAATAAAAAAATATTTAAAAGCCCTTTTAGTTTTTCAAAAGGAGAAAAAAAGACGATGCCCTCAAATGTAGAATTAATTTCTAAACACGATTCCCTCAAGTGTAGAATTAGATCAAAGTTGAGCTCCCCAACCAATCCAATAATAATTCATTTGAGGTATTACTTTTTTCCTCGGGTGAATAGAGCAGCTCGAAGCGAAGCGCACTAAGCAAGCAGCCAAATATAGAAAGCAAATCTCAGAGTAGAGCTAATAAAATCAATGTAAAACACAAGTATGAGATACAAATCTAGAATCATTAACAATTTCCACAAAAAAAGAACCGATGGAGAAAAGAAAAATGTTAGTGTGCCTCGTGAATTTTCCACTGCTCTGCTCATGTAGTTTCACTTTTCATTATTATTATTTTTACATAGAGAGAGAGAGAGAGAGAGAGAGAGAGAGGTGTTACCCATACCAGTGGATGAAGAAGAAGACGACTTGGCCGGGGGTTGGGAGACGTAAATGGGGCCTTGTCACAAGCTGGGTTGGAGTTACACCAACGATTTTAGGATTAGGATTTCAGGATAGTGAATTTGAGGAGGGTTAACGCCGCCCAAAATAGGGAAGAAGAAGATGGAGGTTGGCCTTGAAATTGAGGGAAGGAGGAATCCACGGATGCAGTTTCGAGGGGAGGACCTGGCTTCGATGAAGAAGATGGGGGAGGGAAGCTCGGGTTCGGGGGGGACTGGGTTGGTTTGGAGTTGAGAAGGAGGAAAAATTCATGGGTTTGGGTTCGAGGGGAGGGAACCCCTCGCTGGTTGGGGTTCGAGGAGGGAAAGATAGGGGGAAAGATAGGTTCGAGGAGGGGGAAAATATAGGTTCGAGGGGGAGGGAAACAGAGATCCGAAAATAGGGAGAGGGGAGGGAACTGAGAAGAGAAAATGAAACACTCAACTCACACAAAACGCTGCGTTTAGTAGCATATGCCACTTCAGCAACATGCCATATCAGCACCGTTTGTCTGGTGTTTGTCCAAAATGTTTGTCCGTAGCATTTTTCTTTTATATTTGATTTATAAATATTAATTTTTTAATATAATTTAATTCATTCTCCTTCTTATATTAGTCATGTGGACAACAATATAAAATGGAGAAAACAAATTTTGGTAGAGAGAAACTAGAGACGAGGAGATCTGGAAATCCTACAAGTGCAAACCGACCCAATTCTGCAATTTCTTCTCAGACTACAAGTGGGAAATTTTTATGTTTAATAGATATGTGGATATGTATGCTTTGTGAAGTGGATTAGTGGCATCAATCCAACCAGCTTCTATCATCGTACAATTCTGCAATTCCGCATGCATGAGTACTACTAGAGACCCACATGAAATCACTCATGTAAGTCTCTACAAAGAAGCTAGAAATAAGAAATAAGAGGAGAAAAGAAAGAAGTTTAATATTATTTTTGTTTTGAAATTAGAAAAAAATTAAATTATTTAATTATTATATTTAGTGTAAGAGTTTAAAAAATTATAATAATTATATGAGATGAGGTGACATATCATTGACTTTGAGTTTTGTGTAACCAAATTGCCAGCCTTTATTTGATTAATGCACAAGCGCTATTGAGCAAAAATGTACAAAGCATGCATAAACTAGCACTGCAGGAAACTATTGGTGCTAAACGAATCATTGATTGAGTAATTTGCCAAAGGCTAAATACATAAGTCTCACATGATAACTGTCAGTAAATAAAATTGAACTCCAGAAAGAGTATAGAGTTGCAACTAATTAAACTCACTATTTGGTAATATTATTGCATAAAAGAAATGGATTTACAAAAATCACTTTCGATTGCTATTTTTTTTTGTCTTTTTACACTTCAGTCCGAATGGGTATGAAAAGTAAATTAACATTGGCCAATAAAATAATGACACATAGACATTCCATAAAAACCTTCAATACAGCCACGAGGAAGCCCTACATTATACAGTGACACATTTATCTAACCAGCATATGATTTGTTATTTTTGCTCTTCTAATTTAAACACACATATTTAAATATTAAGATAAAATGATAAAAATAATAAATTACATATTAATTAGATAAATGTGTATGGTGTAAGACATGTCTACAAAAGAGGAGAAATGATCAGAAAATATGGACCCAGCAAGTAATCCATTAACACTTAAGCCCACTTTGCTTTCCAATAGAAACGTCCAGCCCAAATACAAACATTCTGAACCTTTCCATTTTAAAAGAAATACTGAAATAGGCCCACATACTGTTAAGGTAGTTCAGAGTACAGTTCTTCGTCGCAAGGTTCCTCACAGGGGGAGAGAGAGAGAGAGAGAGAGAGAGAGAGAGATTAAAAGGATGCAGAGTTTGAAGCGATTGATACCCCGATCTCCGATGCTCAGTGCTCGGCTTTCAAGGCACCAAGAGAAGCTCTTCCTGCTTTCTTCACAGCATTTGGCTCAAGGGTCCACCATTCGCTTCTTCGACATTTACCAGGCATCTTCATGTTTCTTTTCTTTTGCCGTTTGGTTTTTTAAATAATGCAAAATCACGACAACTAAAGAAGCTAAATTTTTTTTTTCCGTCATTTTCTTACAGTAGCTAACACTTCGATTGTGTTTTTCTTTCTTTCTTTTTTGATTAAAAAAACTTTTAATTCTAGCTGGGAAACAAGGCGGCAATCGAGAAAGAGCGTGCTCGGCTGTGAGTCTCCTGTTTCTAATTATTTTTCTTAGAGACTTTTTCTATGTGGAAATTCTTTAAGTAATTGCTAATGTGGTTTAGGACAGTGCAGATGAGATGAACAGGGGATACTTTGCGGATATTAAAGAGCTCAATCAACATGGTGGTAAGGTACGTAGAGAGTACACAATTCCATATCTTCTGCTGGGCTAATAAAAATTTTGTTGAGAATTTTAATTGTCCGTTTGCTTGAAGGAATGGTTTGCATAGTGTATATGTGTAGGGGTAGAGGTGGAATGATGTGGTCGTATATTAGTCTTGAAAGGTTTTCAAAATCACTTTCTGTAGCGTACATGGGATGATTACAGAGTGTGCTGAGATAGCCACAAAGTTCCTTTTTTTGGTCTGAGTAATATGCCTAGTTTGATCCTATGTGTGGTGTGCAGATTGCAACGGCAAATAAAATTATAATTCCTGCAGTAGTAGCCATGAAGTTTCCTGGCTTAGAAGTGAACTACTCTGATGGTAAAACATTGAAGCTCCCCATCACTTCCAATGGAGATATGGTTGCTGCTGAAAAAGCGACTGTCCCAAAGGCATCTTTGATATGTCTTTCATTCCGAGCAAATTCCCAGGTATAGAACTTTACCTACTCTTGTGCAGTGCACGAATATAGCAGATGCTGCACCAAATTCTGGTTGTTGTTTCTTGTTGTAAGTGAGTGCAACAAGTTGGATATGCTTCTTACTCTTGATATGTTTTCCGACACCTTTTAATATGGAGGAAAGGCATGCGTTATGTTTAGTGGTTGATGAATATATGTTTACATAGGCTATCTCTATTTTTTCAGTTTTTTTTTTAGAATTTTTTTAGTAATTTTCTATGCATGGCATATCACGTTTCTTGTAACAGAAATCTGACAGATGGTCTTATTTGAGAATAGTTACCATAAGGATCAGAATTATTAAGCTTATAACTTGAGGGGCAAAAGGATGAGTGTAAATCTAGGGACCGATTATGTACTTAACCCATAACGGTTTAGTTCTCTCTCTCACTTGATTGTGTTTTATGTACTCCCTAATTGATTTGTCTAACTATCAAGTATCAATGAATGAACTAATTCCCTCTTCTTCTTTTTAAGCCTAGAATTGTCAGTTCCTATATCTCCGAAAATTAACTTGGGTGGTTGGTTGGATTACTTACTCTTTTGTTTGTTCTCTAGTAAAATTTATATTAATAATCAAGGGGGAGAATTGTTTGGTTGGCATTTTTAATTTCTTTTATCTTGCTATTGCTGTTACAATCCATTGTTATTTCCTTGACAGGCAATGCTTGATTCTTGGAGTGGGCCTTTTCTAGATACTTACAGAAATTCAGAGGATGTTCAGCTATATGAGGTATAA
Source organism: Platycarya longipes (assembly GCA_036559045.1). NCBI lineage: Eukaryota > Viridiplantae > Streptophyta > Magnoliopsida > Fagales > Juglandaceae > Platycarya > Platycarya longipes. The sequence continues at coordinate 23,773,472 of CM071802.1, read as the reverse complement.
AAACTTTATATATATGATTCATTCAATAACTTCTCCCTGTATTTGAGGGACAATGGCCAACATTACAGGTTTGTAAGATCAATTAATCTAATCCAGAATATGATCCCATCATCTCTATATCTATTGTACCCAAGTTCTCTTTTCCAATCTTTGTAGATTCAGGAGGTCAGGCTAAGTTTCTGTTGAATGCAAGTGTAGCTTAGTTGATGTTTTTACCAGTTGTTTAAAAGTTGCTTATAAATGTGCAAAAAGGGTTTCTGAGAAGAAGCAAGGGCTTGTTGGCTCTCCAATTACTTCCCTTCACCATCTCATTAAGCATGCTGAAAACCTGAACCCTTCCCATGAATACTTATATCCTGATGACATAATATGTGGAAAATCATATTTTACCTCACAGCCAGGAGAATTATATTTTATATATGTATTATGTATTTCTTTTTTCCCCGTATTTCTGCTCCCCACAAAGGTGGTGAATCAAATATAGAGAGAAAGCTAGGATGTGAATGTTTATGGGGAGGGATGGAAGATGAGTTCAAATTTAACTTTTTGAATTGGGCAAAGTTATGCTTTGATCTCAAGGGGAGGGTTGGGAGTTTGCAACTTGTTGGTTTTCAACCAAACTCTAGTGGGGAAATGGTTGTGACACTACCAACAAGGGACGCCTTGTGGAAGGCTATAATTGACTGAAAGTTTGATGGGGCTTGGGGTGGATGGTGCTTGATATGCAAGGTTCACATGGGGTGTGGGGTTGTGGAAGCAAGTAAGAAGAAGAGGAGAGGTTATCTCTCGAGATGCTCGCTTTGAGGTGGTGACGGATGTAAAATAAATTTCTAGCATGATTTATGGTGTGGAGAGAGCAATGTTTTGAATACCGTACTAGTGGGCGTACCAGTTAAGGCACTGGAACGAAATATTTCTGTATCGATACTGTTTTGTGTACCGTTTCTGAATACTGTATTCATAAATAAATTATATATATAAACATATATAAATTATAATTCAAAATAATAGTCAAATATGAATAAATTATATATATAAATATATATATGTAATTAGTCTAGTTTGAATTGAGGTAAAAAAATAGCAAAAAAAAAATTGAGTGAATAGCCGAAATCTGGTATGACCAGGACAGGCCGATATGACCGAAATACCGGCGAGTACAAAACAAGCCCTTGACCTATGCTAGACGACCAGCCAATACGGCATATTTCGGGCGTACCGGCCGATACGGTACAGTATTAAAAATATTGGGAGAGAGTTCTCAAGGAAGCTTTCCTGAAGTGTATGGGATTGTGTGGGTGCAAGAGGGATCAATAGCTTATCTTCTGGGACTTTCCAATGGTGTTCCTTCTTGGAATGTCAGCTTTTCCAAGACCGCACAAGGTCGGGAAGTTTATGCTTTCACAGAGTTCTATAATTTATTGTATGTACTCCACTAGAATGGGAGGGAGGGAGGGCAGGGGGAATGTAGAATAGGTTCTCTGGCACTCCTAAAAAACAGAAGAAAATTCACCGTCCATTCATTCTTTGAGGCCTGTACTATCATTGTACTAATATTTTCCCTGGAGAAGTGTTTGGAAGACTAAGGTGCCTCTAAAAGCATCTCTGTTTTGTTTGGGCAGCTTCCTTGGGGAAGATATTTATCATAGCAACTTAGAATATGTTGAATCATTGTGAAGATATGGTGTTGCATGTGCAAAAGGTATGGGAGACTATTGAGAGGGTGGGGTTATTAGTGGCTTATATTTATTTGAATTAATTCCTATGTCTTATCTATGTATTTCGGGAATAGAAATTGTGAGGACCCATAATTTTTACTTCCTTTGTAATTTAATATCTTAATATTAAATATGTATTATTATTAATATAAATATTAGGTGTTATGAGTTATGAGTTGATTGATATTAACATTATTTTACTGTGCTTGTGTTTAAATATTTGGATATTTCATCTTCATTTAAAAATTATTTACATGTGTAATTGTAAGCTAATTTATTTTCTCTTAAGAATTTATTGTGATGCATTTAATTTAATGCTTGAATTTAATCTCATTATTTTATTATTTTGGTATTTAAATTAAAAAGTTGTAATTTATTTTATTTTAATTTGATGTGTTTTATTTATTTGATTTTAGTGTTTTCAATTTGGGCTTTGACATATATATATATATATAATATATATATGTGGTGATGTTGTTTTGGGTTTTAATTGGTTTTGGATCTTCAGCCCAAGCCCAGTTCGTGTGGCCCAAAAACACATCCCCTTTGTTGATTAAAACGGCACCGTTTTAAGCTCTTAGTTAAATGAATTCCAGCCTTCTCGTGTGCAACGGCAGCTTCCTCTTCTTCCTTATTTCTTTCCTTTCCTTTTCTTTTCTTTTTCTGCTGGTTTCGCCCCTGTATACCCGTGAGATTCCAGCTCTATTTTGCAGCCTTCCTTCAGCTCATTTCACACGTGTTACTCCATTGGTTTCCCCATATTTAGATTAATATTTCCCCTAAAATTTTGATGCCGATCGATGCTTCACGTACCCAGAATATGCTGCGAAACCGTGACTGTCCAGCTCTATTTTTGCCTCCGTTTTCACCCGAAAAGCTGAACATTTCTCTTCTTTTTCAGCTTGCTTGTCTTGGTTTGATTGTTGTGTAAGTCATGTGAGTTTTTCCTGCTCAAAACCTACTTTTTACACATCAGTTTCATGCCTATAAAAAGGGGTGGTCGACCCTTAGCAAAATCACTCCGAGTTGGTGTTTTCTTCTCCCCTTTAGTGTTTGGTTTTAAGTCTTTTTCTTCCACTCAACCCAAACTCGTGTTCTTCTCTTCAAACCCTAGTAATCCGAAAATTTCAAGTGAGATTTTAATAGTGTTTTAATCTCCGTTTCATTCGCCGTATTTCATCGCTTGGGATCTCTTTCGGTATGCTTTTGACCATTTAAAGTGATTAATTTATTTAAGTGTTGTTTTTAATTTATTTGTGGGTTATTTATTTACGTTTAAGTGTTTTAAAATATTTGTTCATAATATTTGCTGTTAATTGTAGTGTTTTATATATGTGATTTTATTTACATTTAATTTTAATCGATTTAGTTATTTTTAGTAATAATACTTATTTATTTATGGTATTTTATTTTCGTGGTGCGTTGGGCGCTACGATAGCAACGTGTTCGCTAGTAGAGGCATGGGATCGCTTTTAGGTATTTCTGCTATCTTCGGAAATTTTATTGAGCGTATAATAAGTATTTTCTAAATGACCCTTGAGATTTAAATATATTTTTGCATTAACAATCTTGTGTGTTGGTTGGCTGTACCAGACTAAGTCCGAAGAGTTTGGGGGTCGGTTGGATTGGAGGATAGAGTTGTTTCTGTTTGGTTGATGTTGAGGTTTGCTGGTTGTTGGTTATTTTTGTGTATTGTCGAATGCATTGCATAGTGCATGCATGTTCATGTTTGTAAAGGAAAACTGGATTTTCGCATAATTTATGTATGTTCATGTGTTGGAAATGAAAATTGGGTTTTCATGTGTAAATGGTTTTCGGGTGCGTGTATCACGACCCCAAGCCAAGATGGGGCATTATCTCGGTAAAGCTCCTTTGATCACTTGGAAGCAGAATATACTGAGTGACGTCCCTTTGGTTGTCGCTAGGCAACAACGGGATCGGACAGGATGGAAACGCTCTCGTGCCGACTCTGTGGCTCCTCTACTGGTAGGGGCTAGGGATGGCTTGGTCATAGTACACGCTAGGCACGGTTAGCTGGGTATCGCCCGTTCCGAAGTCACATACATGGTCGTTACCCGTGATGTGGCAAAAAAAACCAAGACGTATGGATGGTCCCTAGGGGAGGCCATGGTATACAGTTAAAATTGGATTTGTGGACCATTTTCTGGAAAAATGATGGGTTTTAATAAATTAAATTACATGAACCATTTTATGGAAAAATGGTGATTATTTTCAATGGATTTATTTTGGGCCAAAATTGGATTTTGGCGCGTGTGGAAAACTATTCCTTTTTGGGAAATATGATTTTTTTTAGTTTCATGCATATGGTATCATGTTCAAGCATTTTGTTGTTGCATGAATGTATTTTTTATCGTGGTTTGTTTGGTTTATTACTTACCTGCGGTACCGTTTTGGTATCGTAGATTTTGATGCAGATGACGAGGAGGCTGAGCCTGAGGATACGGCTCTGCCATTGGAGTGATTTGGTGTAGTTTGTTATCTTGAAAAATATATTTCTCGCTTTTGATAATTATGTATTTTAATGATTTGTCTATGGGATGACTGTATTAAATCTCCTATTGGAGAATGTGTTAATCTTGTTTGTAATATTTTAAAATTCAAGTACTTAGTTATCGACTTAGCTTATCTGCTGCTTCTTTTATTTTGCGCATGTTATATACACACTTAGCACTTGTCATTGGGGTGTGTGTGACCCGGGTTGTCATCATCCCTACGTTTTGATTCCCGTGTTTCAGTACATGAGAGTTAGGGGCGTCACAGGTGGTATCAAAGCGGTTTGGCTCTGGGTAAATCCACACATTACCTAGGGACAGTACCAAATAATTTTGTTGCTTTGTTTGTTTGTTGGTTTAAATTTGAAGAGCAAGTTAAAGGTTCATTCTGGCAAGTCAATGGTGAGACCACGCGCGCCACGAGATGAAACACTAGACGATTTGCCACGAGGCGACGGAAATTTTGCTTTGGCTAGAGCGTTGAACCGCATGACTGACTTTTTTTTGCAGGGTTCCCGAGCGCAACCTAGGGTCGAGCAGGAGGGATGCTCGGTGCTCTTATGAGGTATTTTTGGCGCACCAAACCCCACATTTCTCAGGCGAGGAGGATCTGCTACGAGCTGATTGGTGGATCAAAGATCTCGAGAGGACATTCGAGATTTGTGGCTGCACGGAAGTTCAAAGGTTTTGTATGCAAGCTACTTACTCCAAGGCGAGTCAATGTCTTGGTGGGAAACAAAGCAAAAACTTTTGGAAAAAGAACTTGAGTCATTTGCCAATGTGACTTGGAAGCAGTTCAAATAGGAATTTGATGATCGTTTCTTTCCGAGATCAGTTCGGCATTAGAAGGCTCGTGAGTTCACCAACCTGACTTAGGGAAGCATGACAATTGAGGAGTATGCCCACAAGTTCATAGCGCTCGGGAGATTTTTCAGTCACCTCATAGCAACTGAGGAGTTGCAAGTGGAGCGTTTCCAAGAAGGTTTGAACACGGAGATTCGTCGACATGTGGCTTGTCATCAGGTGTCAATCTTTCAGTAGCTTGTCGACATCACATGTGTTGCTAAAGAGTTCGTTATCCCCATTGGCTCTCCCCCAGTCAGAAGAGAATAAACTTTGGTGAAGGCAATTCTAGATCGCCTCAAAAGTTCGTGTTAAGGACCGGAATCCGTCCTCAACCATCTATTGGAGTTCATATAAGAGGTCGAGTCCCAATTTGTGGGAGATGCAACAAAGCTCATGAAGGCGAGTGTTGTCCAGGGAGAGATCGGTGCTTCAAATGTGGCCAGACAAGTCACTATGCTCGTGATTGCTCAAGCACAGGTCAGGGAAGTCGTAGAGGTCATCACAGTGGCAAGGCTAAACAAAAACAACCAATACAAGCCCAAGTCTTTGCTTTGAAACCTGGTGACTATGAAGAGGGAGCTCCAGAGGCGCAAGATGCAGGAGTCGTCACAGAAATGTTTGTACAGCTGTATAGGATTTGTAATTTGATATTTAGATTGGGTGAAATAAGTATGGAAAACATATCTTATCCAAGACTTGAATCCCTTTAGGATAGGAAGCTAGATTTTGAATTTCAGATCTGTGTAATCTATTTTTTGCTATTTATTAATGAGAAGTAACAATCAGGAGGTCATTCAACCAAAGAAAATTGTTTGGGGTTAGCTTGGGTGATGCCTACCAGGTTGGTTGACTTTCTAGCAAATTGGACGGTCTAACATGGCAATCCACAAACTGCTGCAATGTGAAAGATGGCCCCTTCATGCCCTATGTGGTGCCTTTGGAGATAAAATGAATGATAGAAGCTTCATAGAAGGGAGCAACCAGAGTCGGTGCCTAATAGACCTTATCTGCTAAGATTTGGGCCTAGATGGTGAGAAGTGCAACTCCCTCGAGTTGAATTTGAACCATAGCCTAAATCCCAACCTTACTAGGGAATGCATTGAATCCTTAGGCTGCTAATGCTAATAGTCTAAAGCGAATCCATATTCAGGTTGAATCCAAGACCTAGTATATGCCAAACCACATGGGAGTAACCCAGGATCTTTGAGCCACCACCCTTGGTGGTCCTTAACTCTTTATTTAAATGGTTCATTGCGATAGATTTTGGTTGACCAAGTGTCATGACTTTCTTGTATCGATTGTCAGTGGTCCTGATGGCAATGAGGACAATTGATGACTCTTGTATACGTCTTGTGTACATGGACTATGCCCGTTGTTCTCTCATTAATGAAATTATTCATTTAGTAAAAAAAATAGATGTTTTGCAAGACTTAAGTGCCAGAATTGTTCTGTCCACATTCTTTTCCCTTGTTTTTCGATGGAATTGTTGGATAGTGATCGTATGTTCTCAATCAAATTGTCGCTTGTGCGCATGAAATAGTTTATATGTTCGTTAGGTTTTGTTTCCTGCATACGATCTGTACAACTTTGAGAACAGACTTAATGATCGCAACATTAAAGCAGCAATATGATTGAAACAATTAAACATCCAAAATAACACCAATAGAGAGGGTTCCCGGAATGCAGAGTGCAAACACTTATAAAGGCTTGTTTAAAGATCCATTTTGACACTACCATTCTACTGCAGCCAGTTTCTTTGGAAAAAAATATATGAACTTTGGAAGCAAAGTTAATTGTCCAAAAAACTTTGTAAGCTAAATATTCCAGGTAGGCTGTTACATGGTTGGCTCATTTGAGATGAGATACAAGGGTGCATTATTGATGATTAGAAATGTAGTTTGAGTAACAAACATTTTCATTGGTTTTAGTTAACAAGTATCAAACATTAGGATATAATAAATTGCATGTCTTCTTGTTATGTTCAGGATGCTCTAGTACTTTATAGTGTACAACTTTGAATTTTTATATTTAGATCATCAATGACTTTTTTTTGTGGGGGGTGGCAGGTGTCATTTATAGACTCTTGGTTTTTATGCTTGAGCCCTATTAAGCAGCTGCTGCTTCGGATGATGAAGAAACCTAATTATGGAGGGAAGGATGCACTTCAGAAGCAAATTGTTTATTCATTTGGTGACCATTATTACTTCCGAAAAGATTTGAAAATTCTGAACCTTCTTACTGGGTACAAAAGATTTCAATTTTCCATTGCCTAGCTTGCTTAGTGGAGAGCCAGATGAAGTTATTAAATTAAAAACTTCCATTTATTGGCATTTTTCTCTGCAGCTATATGTTTCTTCTCGACAAATTTGGTAGAATAAGATGGCAAGGCTTTGGTTTGGCTAATGAGGAGGAGCTGTCATCCCTTCTTTCCTGCACCTCTCTTCTTTTGGAAGAGAACTGAGGTAGCCAATGCAATTTCTTAACTTTCTGTTTTGTTGAATGGTTATAGATGATGCTTAGAAAAAAACAAATAAAAGGAATGGTTATAGGTGATGAGTAATTATTCGATACTCCAGAATATGGACATATGGTACTCTTATCCTATCACATTATTCCATTATATTGAAGATCAATGATACTCTTTCCAATGGGGGCTATTGTTGGGTTTTTTATTTCTTTTTGTTACTTAATGATTAAGTAAGTATTTTTAAATGATATTTTAATTTTTTTAAAATAATATATTTTAAAATGTTTTAAAAAAATACATGTAAAAAAATAAACAAACAAAATGAACTAACGGGAGTCCCAGCTGTGGCTGTAGAGCCACCCCTATATTTAAAATCAGTTCTTAATATAAGCAATTCTAATGGTATTTCATTTTGTGACAGAATTATTTTGGAACTATCCAAGAATTTTTCATAGAAAAATATATCGAAGTTGATCTATAGCAAGTGATGATTACGAGATACTTAGGATTAATAAAGAAAAGATCCTAAGCACCCTTTCTTTCGCTGGAAGATATTATTGATTCCGCTTTACTGGCTTGTTATTTGCAGTGAGTGACACTGACTTGTGAAAAGTATGGTCCACGAATACAGAGGATCGTGATGATGGCAAAAGTTTTAATAAGCCTGCGATTTTGGGGGGTTTACGTTTTGTTGCAACTTGCAGTTAATAAGACATGTCAAATAGCTTCTGAAATACCAATCGTGGTAGCACGTCTGGCTCTGAAAATTGGAGTGTGAAAACAGAAATGTACAAATTTTGTAGAATGTTTTGGTTTAAATGGAAATGTTTACGTCCGTTTGGATTTCGTGGTGGTCTTAACTAATCTCGTTTTGTTTTATTTTATTTTATTTTATTTTATTTTATTATTATAGTTTTTTAAAATGTTTTCACAAATTATAATAAATAAATCAATTTTTTCAAATCTTAATATTAAAAAATAATAATTTATTCAACTTATTCACCTAAAACACATTCTGCCATACAAGAAGGCTTTGTTTGAGTCCTTCACGGCTTTATTGACTCAAGAGTGAAGTACCATGCAAAAGCAACCATGTTTATTAAGCGGCGACGGGCTCGCTTTTTGGGTAGTAATTATGGTTCAAACTGGAAGAGCTTTTAGGATCACGTTCAAGAGAGTAGTTATGTTAATCGTCCTCACTTCTTATTTTTTTTTAAAAAAAATCATGTTTTATAAATTTATTCGAACATTTTAAAGTTTTCAAAATTATATATAGATAGAATTATTTTTAAAGGTTATGTTTTTATTATGTTTAAATTTATTTAATTTGAATTCAAAATTAAATGAAATATTATTATTAATCACTTGAGTTTTTATTTTTAAATTAATTGTGTATGTCTCGGTCTTTCTTTTTTGTTTTCTTTTGTTACATTTAAAGCCACCTCTTTCGAGGAAGATTTCAAAAGATATCTACTTATTTGACTCTGTCCAAATTTAAATACAAGTGTACCCTTATTGGAAGTCTTGAAATCAATGTGCACTACGAATAAACTGATTGTGATTTTGGTTTTTTTTTTTTTTTTCTTTCTTTAGTATAATAAAGAAGATCATATATGATATAAAAAAATAAAAAATAAATAAAAAACAGTGTCATCTTTGTTATTCTTGGGAATCAAAATACAATATTGATCCTTATTCACTGAAAAAAATATATTAAAATAAAATAAAGTGCATCTACTAAATATATCCAACAAATATATCCACTCATATTTTTTTATCTTTTTAATAGTTAAGAAAGTAATTTTAATAAATTCATATATTTTTTTACTTATCCTTAACGATTAAGGATGTTTAAAAAATGATTAAAGAAAAATAAAATAAAATTTTCATTTGTACTAATGCCCACATTTAGTGAGCATATTTGATCTAAATCTTTGATCTAATCTAATTAACACAATCTCGTATATTATAATTATGCTAATATGAATTATGAGTATTCATAGGCAATCAATTTGTTTATTTATAACATTTAATTTGATTAGTTAAATCTAACCCATATTCTATTTTATTACATTTCACTTAAAAGACAAAAGACACGTACTCTATTTTACAGTATTCGTACGAAATAATATAACATTTTTATTGTTATTGCAATGTAATATCATTACTTCTCTAAAAGTTTGAACAAATAGAAAATGATAAATTTTATTATATAATTTATATTTGAACACTATTAGTTATGTGTAGACTAGAATCTCTTAATAAGTGAACTTAATATGTAAAATGTTTAATTAAATATGATAAAGTGTAAAATTAGAATTATGATTGCATGACCTCTATAATATATATTGTCTTGAAGGAAAAATACAAATTATATTTAATAAAAATTTATAAATAAAAAATTACTCCTCTACTTATTAGGTGGTCAGTAATTGATATGTTGAAATTATAAAATTTAAATTTGAAATTTAATTTTTAAAATAAAATCGACAAAGTGAGTATTTTATATAAAATTATAATTAAATAATATTGTAAATATATGTAGTACAATACATCTAAAAAATTTAAATTTTGAAGACAAATAATAATTATATAATATGATAATTGGTCGTGCTTTAAAAGAGAACGAGAGACAAAAAAGTTCAATTCCTACGCGTTTCACCGTCACGTCACCCGCCTCAGTCAAACATTTATCGTGGAAAATCGAAACGAAGGATAAGAATGGTTGGTTTCTTCTTTATAACCATTTTTCATGGAAACATCGTGAAAAGACTCAAAACTCAAAAGAGTCGAAGTCATGCTAGTGGACAAACACTATGGGGGCACCACATGCATGACTTTGCTCTGCTGCACGCGTCCATAATCTATTGGAAGCGTTATATAAATATACCTTTTGTTTGTTTCATCTTTAGAAAATGCTAAAGTCACATTCTTATATATATATATATTCCCGCCACTATTTCTGATTGAGTTTTTTTCTTTTTCCCTTTTACTGGTTAGGTAAATGTTTTTAATGATATTAATATTTTTTTAAAAATTTTAGAAAATAATGAAAACAAATTTTAAAAAAATGCATGAAAGAGAAGTAAAAAATGACAAATATTAGGAGGAACCCAATCGAGAATATATAATATTATCAATTAAAATAATAATGTTAGATACAATATATTTTAAATATGCAAGTTGTGCATATGCTCTTTAAAAGAAAGTAGAATTCATGTAAGTCTTAGATTTGCTATTTTATAAAGTATACGAAGTTTACACATTTTAAGATTATAAATATTATTTTTTGAATTTAATTTGATATTTATATTAAAACTTTATTTATATAACACATCATTCATACTTTTAAATCGAATATCTAATAGTTGTTACACATTAAAAATGTTATGATTGTGTTTAGTTGTTGAACTAAATTTAATTATTTTAAACTTATTTTTTATTTAACTTACCACTTTATTAACTTCTCATAAAAAAGTTTAACTCGTTTAAACCTCTTTATACAATTCAACCTAAGAAGTTAAGCCTTATTTATTTTCGTAATTAAGATGAGATTAAAGATAAAATATATATATATATATATTGTTATAATATTTTTTTTATAATTTAGTTTTATAATTTAGGTTACGTTTAGCTAGTGAAGTATTTTGATTTGAGATCATCTCAATCTATCTTATAATTATTTACAAATTATTTTTTATTTTTTATTTCTAGTTACAGATCATTAAAATTCGAGTGGTGCAAGCTAGGGTGCTGCCCAACAATGATGCTGGACGTGCCTCCTAGACCATATTCTCTTTCATTATTTTTTTATTTATTTTTTCATATTCTTTTAGTACTTTTAATTATTTTAAAAAAACTATTAATATATTAATAGTCACTTTTTTAATCAATAAATAAAATAATAAAAATGAAGTGTCAAAATTGAGAAACATAATAATAATATTCTTAAAAATCACTTCAATATTTAAGAGAGATGATATACGCAATATTTTACTCAACAATTTATACAATACAAACATAAAAGTGAGAATATTTTTGTAAACTTTTATTAATTTTAACAATAATTTATAAAAATATCTTTAACTTTATCATATATTGTGGAAGTTATTGTTAAAGTTATTGTGTCTCTATCATTTTTTATATTTAAACATAACTTAGAGCATTAGTATTAGATTAGTCAAAAATTTTCTTTAAAAAGTGTATTTTAAGAGTTTTGATATTTTACTATTCAATTTTTAAAATAAAAAGTAAATTTTTATTTTTTTTACACTTATCAAAAATTATATATTTTTTTATATTTGTGTAAATTTGTATTTTTTATTTTTTTTTTTAAATGGCTAAAAATGCCAGTATTCTTATACAACGTGGTCGTGGATACGTGCATGTATGACGTGGTATATGCACGTCAGTTTTTGGTCTCATATGTGGAAAGGTATTGCACAAAGATAACGCCGTCCGGATCCGAATAACAGAGGTGGGCGGTGCTGCCAACATGGAGGGGGGACGGTGAAAGTGAGCACTGACACGGCGTCAGCGCTCTTTTCCAGCACGGACGGCGCAGGCCAGGAACAAAAAAAAAAAAAAAAAAAAGAAGGCCCTGTTATAAAACTAAAGAAAGGAAACTACTATTGCAAAAGAGAAATAAGAAATTCTCTCTGAAACTCTTAAGAACTGAAACTTTCTTTCTCTCTCTATATTTTCTTATGAATTTCATTACAACTGAAGCCCCTATTTATAGGCTTTGAAATTACTATGCAAGTTACTATGCAAGTCACTATGCAAGTTACTATGCAAATTTAATATAATAGTGGTGGGGTCATTCACATTATTTAGTGGTGGGACAGGGGGCGGCTGCCGTCCCTCCACTAAATTCATTACACTCCCCCTTGAATGACCACTCATAAGGAATCTGCCTCGTTAAAACCTTGCCAAGTAAAAACCCAGTGGGAAGAAAAACCAATGGCGAAGGAAAAAGAGTACAGTTTTCTTATGTATCCACAAGTGCTTTAAGATTGCCTCATTAAAACCTTGCAGAGGAAAACCCAGTGGGACAAAACCTCAGCGAAGGAAAAAGAGTACAATCAGCACATTTACTCCCCCTGAAAAGTGCATGACAAAATATCTTTGAGTCTTCGCATTCCAATGTTATGCACAATCTTCTTGAATGTGGAAGTTGGTAACGCCTTTGTGAATAAATCTGCCAGATTATCACTAGATCGTATCTGCTTGACATCAATTTCACCTTTCTCTTGAAGTTCATGAGTATAAAAGAATTTAGGTGAAATATGTTTGGTTCTATCACCTTTGATGTATCCTCCTCTGATTTGAGTGATACAAGCAGTATTATCTTCATATAAGATTGTTGGGCTATTATTGATCATAGGAAGTCCACACTTTTCTTGGATATGTTGAATAACTGATCTCAACCAAATACACTCTCGACTTGCTTCATGAATAGCAATGATTTCTGAGTGATTTGAAGAAGTAGCAGATAGTGTCTGCTTAACAGATCTCCATGATATGGCAGTATCTCCATAAGTAAATAAATATCCAGTTTGAGATCTACCTCTGTGTGGATCTGAAAGATAACCTGCATCTGCATACCCAATCAATTCTGGACTTGAACCACGTTGATAAAATAATCCCATATCAACCGTACCATGAAGGTAACGAAGGACATGTTTAATGCCATTCCAATGCCTTCGAGTTGGTGCAGAACTATATCTTGCAAGCAGATTAACTGAGAATGTAATATCTGGTCGAGTGCAATTTGCAAGATACATCAGAGCTCCAATTGCACTGAGATATGGTACTTCAGGACCAAGAATTTCTTCATCGTCATCACAAGGACGGAATGGATCTTTCTTCACATCAAGTGTTCGAACAATCATTGGAGTACTCAGAGGATGAGATTTGTCCATATAAAAATGCTTTAGGACTTTCTCAGTATACATGGACTGATGAATAAAAATTCCATTTGGCAAGTGCTCAAGCTGCAGGCCGAGACAAAGTTTTGTTTTGCCAAGATCTTTCATTTCAAATTCATTCTTTAAATATATAGCGGTTTTTGAGATCTCTTCAGGAGTTCCCACAATATTTAAATCATCAACATAAACCGCAATAATGACAAATCCGGATTCTGATTTCTTAATAAAAACACATGGGCATATAAGATTATTCTCAAATCCTTCTTTCAATAGATATTCGCTTAAGCGATTATACCACATGCGTCCGGATTGCTTCAACCCATATAAAGATCTTTGTAGTCTGATTGAGTACATATTTCTAGATGTACTTGTAGATACTTCAGGCATCTTATATCCTTCAGGGATTTTCATATATATATCATGGTCTAAGGATCCATATAAATATGCAGTGACCACATCCATCAACCGCATTTCTAATCTTTTTGTAACAACCAGACTAATCAAAAATCTAAATGTGATTGCATCCATAACGGGAGAGTATGTTTCTTCATAATCAATCCCGGGTTTCTGCAGGAAACCTTGTGCGACAAGCCGTGCTTTGTACCGCACAATTTCATTTTTCTCATTACGTTTTCGTACAAATACCCACTTATATCCAACAGGCATCACACCCTTTGGTGTTTGGACAACAGGTCCAAATACTTCTCGCTTTGCCAGCGAATTTAATTCAGCTTCAATAGCTGTTTTCCATTTTGGCCAATCATTTCTACGTCGACATTCTTCGATGCTTTTTGGCTCACTTTCTTCATTACTTCTGGTAATGTCAAGGGCCATTTTATATGAAAATATGTTGTCGACAACAGTTTTATTTCTATCCAGAATTTCTCCAGTTTTCATGAAATGTATTGAGATCTCATTATTTTCAGGTACTTGTTCCTCTTCAGGAGAAAATATTTCATGACACACCTCTTTAGGAGGTCCCTTTTCAGGAGATTTATACTCTTCAGGAGTTTCCTCTTCAGGAGGTTCTAGAATAGAAGATTTGAACTCTTTAAGAGCACCAATTATATTTGTAGCCTGTATTGTGGGTACGTGTTCTTCAGGAACACCAAATTCATTTTGTATTCTTTTCCTTCTGGGAATTTTGTCTTTTGCCCCAATAGGTCTTCCACGCTTCAGGCGTATTTTAGATTCACCTATTGCTGTTTTGACAATTTGTCCTTCAGGGATTTCAATCCTTGCTGGAGCATTAACAGCAGGAATATAAGATTTTACTACACCTTTAGTGTCAGTAAATACATCCGGTAATTGATTTGCAACATTTTGCAAATGAATAATCCTCTGAACTTCCCGTTTACATTCATTTGTAGGAGGATCAAAATGAGACAGGGTCTTATTATCCCAAGTAATATCTTGTCGTGCTTCAGGCACCGATTTTTCTTTACCCATTAACGGAAAATTTGATTCGTCAAAATGACAATCTTCAAAACGTGCTTTAAACATATCCCCTGTAAGGGGTTCAAGGTATCTAATAATGGATGGAGAATCAAAACCAACATATATCCCAAGTCTACGTTGAGGACCCATTTTTGTACGTTGCGGAGGTGCAATTGGAACATATACAGCACATCCAAAAGTACGAAGATGAGAAATATTTGGTTGTTGACCAAATGCAAGCTGTAATGGAGAATATTTATGATATGCAGATGGTCTAATGCGAATTAGAGATGCTGCATGAAGTATAGCATGTCCCCAAACAGAAATAGGTAGTCTTGATTTCATAAGTAAAGGTCTAGCGATTAATTGAAGCCTTTTGATCAGAGATTCAGCTAAACCGTTTTGTGTGTGTGTATGGGCAACAGGATGTTCAACATCTATTCCTATTGACATGCAATAATCATCAAAAACTTGAGATGAAAATTCACCTGCATTATCCAATCGAATGGTCTTAATTGGATGCTCAGGAAATTGTGCTCGTAGTTTAATTATCTGAGCAATAAGTCTAGCAAATGCAACATTTCTAGTGGAAAGAAGACAAACATGTGACCATCGACTAGATGCATCAATTAGAACCATAAAATATCTAAATGGTCCACTTGATGGATGAATAGGCCCACATATATCTCCGTGAATCCTTTGTAAAAAGGATGGAGATTCAACAATGACTTTTGAGGGAGATGGTCTGATAATCAACTTACCTTGTGAACATGCAGAGCACGGAGATTCATTGGGTAGAAATATCTTTTGATTCTTTAAGGGATGCCCATGTGAATTTTCAATAATTCGTCTCATCATTATAGAACCCGGATGTCCAAGGCGATCATGCCAATTCATAAATACTTTAGGGTCAATGCACTTCTGGTGCATTACCACATATGATTCAATTGTTCTCATTTTTGTATAATACAATCCAGAACATAGAGCAGGCAGTTTTTCTAAAACGAGCTTCTGGCCCGATATTGTTTTAGTAATAAGAAGATGCTCTTTACTGCCTTCATTGGTCGTTTCAATATGGTAATCATTACGACGTATATCTTTGAAACTTAATAAATTTCTTCTGGATTGTGAAGAGAATAGAGCATCATCAATACAAAATTTGGTGCCATTAGGCAACACAATATAAGCTCTTCCGGAGCCCTCAATTAAATCCGATGAACCTGATATGGTATGGACATAGGCTTTACTCAGTGTTAGATTTTGAAAATATTTCTTTTCTTTGAGAATTGTGTGAGTTGTAGCACTATCAGCCAGACATATATCTTTATCATTCAACTCAGAGATAAAATGCTCATCAATGTGATCCATGATTCTACAAAATATACAAAACTTTTATTACTGATAGAAAGAAAATACATTAATTGAGTGGAACACTTCCATCTCCAATTAAGTGTTCAATACTACCTTCAGGATGATTAAAGAAATCAGACACATTAAGATGAGTAACGTCTACATCTACTGAATCTAATAAATCATCTGATGGTTCTACTAAATTTGTTTCATGCACTTTATTCTTTCCTTTAATAGAAGCTTGATATAAATCAGCTAAGTGTCTGGCCGTACGACAGGTACGTAACTACTGTTTAGTCATTTACATCTATGACAAACATTTTCATTTTTTTATTAAGAATTATTCTGAGAGCCTTTACCCTTCTCTGAGTTGGATCACTTCTGGTGATACGATATATTTTTATCATCTTTAGTGTTGTCGCTTTTGGGACCAACACTTCTATAATTTTTCTATCACGTCTACGCCCTTAATTCCTTTGAAAGGATGCACTGTTCACTTCTAGAAATTATGTAAATTCGATATTATTAATATGACGTAACTGGTGTAACAAAAACTCATTATTTAGCTCAATCACTGGAAGACAAAACAAAAATTCAGAATATTTGTTGAACTTTCATTCTCGATATTGCTACTGCAGGAGCACATTCGATGTATGAAAAATAATGTCTTCTTTTATATATCATCATCAGTGACATTTTCACTGTATAATTTTAATATTGAGCTGATTTTAAAGAGTGCAGAATATTCAATACCACTCTTAAAATCTTGCAACTTCAGGTGCAATAAATCATAATGATCTTTTGAGAGGATTACATCTTCTGTTGCTTATATCACTCTCTTAATTCATTTCACACAGTAAGATGATTTTTCATCATGAGATACACAGCACGGTCCTTCAGGGACACATGGTTTTCTTCTATGATTGTATCTTTCAAGTTCATCATCATATCCAAATAGATCTCATCAAGGATCTTGAATAAATAACATTTTTCAGAAATGTCAATATTAATAAATCTCAATATTTGACATTATATTACAAAAATAAATCTGTGAATTTAAGAAATATATTCACATTATCATGAGAATAAAAATAAAATTTTATCAAGTAATATTCAGCAATATTACCTTTAATATTTATCTCAAGGACTGTAAATAATATATTGAAAAACTTACTTGAAGTAGAAGACCACTAGCTTCAGTATCGGTAGAACCTCGTGCTGATAACGTGTTATAAAACTAAAGAAAGGAAACTACTATTGCAAAAGAGAAATAAGAAATTCTCTCTGAAACTCTTAAGAACTGAAACTTTCTTTCTCTCTCTATATTTTCTTATGAATTTCATTACAACTGAAGCCCCTATTTATAGGCTTTGAAATTACTATGCAAGTTACTATGCAAGTCACTATGCAAGTTACTATGCAAATTTAATATAATAGTGGTGGGGTCATTCACATTATTTAGTGGTGGGACAGGGGGCGGCTGCCGTCCCTCCACTAAATTCATTACAGGCCCAACCTTTTTGCTTTTTTTTTTTCTATTTTCTCTTTTCCTTTCTAATTTCATGAAATTTCAACTAAGCAAAACAGAAAAACCCACCTCATCAACTGAAGTAAGGAAACCCAACGCTTTTGCGAATTGAGCCTTTCTCTGCCTATAGCTTATAGGAATAAGTTCCTTACTCCCTACGCCTCCTATAACAGTATTTATTTATTTATTTGTTTGAAAGAAATATAATAGTATTTATTGATTGAACGTAGGTTGTTGATTTGTTTTCGAGAATTTTAAAATTTAGGATAAATTTTTAGAAAAGGTAATAAATACTATTATATCCTCTTATTTGGACAATTAGATTTGACAGTTTATTTTTTTATTTTTTTATTTTTTATTTTATTTAATAATTAAAAAAATGATTATTAGTGTATTGATATTTTTTTCATATATTTTTAAAAATGTTTAAATATATTAAAAAAATATGAAAAGAAAAATAACAAAAAAATAATTTTTTTATTTTTTTATTATTTTTAAATATTTTTAAAAAATATAAAAATATATTAATACATTAATAATTATTTCTTTAATTATTAAATAAAATTAAAAAAATTAAAATATATGAGATTTGAAAATGAAAAGATAAATTATTATTTTTCTTTTAGAAATTAATTTTTTATAGAATTTCGTAAAAATGCTGTGATCCCGTACGGCGACTGATTAGAATAGCAAACAATGATATTGGATTTTCAAAGAAATGAAAAGGCCGAAAAGGTATATTAATACATATTTAAAAAGAAATTTTTTGTAATAAAACATTATTTATTTTTGAAAAAACAAGATCTTTGTATGTTAAAAAATTAGAGTATTGATATTTTAATGACTCAACTAAAGGATTTTCCGGGTCCCTGCTTTCTCTCTCAAGAAAGGTTTAGGGTTTGTGTTTTTTTGGTCTTACGATAAAAAGCTTTTGTCTCATGGTGATTGAGAGTGTCTTTATAGCCATTAATCCATGGATGAGGAACTTACAAAAAGATGGGAAAGACTCCACCTTTCCACAGAGGAGGAATCGGTCACACAACTCAAACCAAAAAGGACCAGCGTCCAACCAACAAAAGGAAAATTCTTCTTAGTTGGAAGGATCTTAGCAGAAAGAGACCTCAACAATGAAGCATTTAGATCTATTATTTCTCAACTTTGGCGGCTTGAAGGCTGGGTCTGTTTCAAGGATCTCAACGAGCAAACTTTCTTAATCGAGTTCTAGTCAGTCGAAGACAAGGAAAAGCTCCTCAGCGGCAGATTCTGGTGCTTCGACAGGAACCTGCTTTGCCTGCAGGAAGTTGACGAAAAGGTATCTATCAACTCCCTTCAATTTCGTTTCGAACCTTTTTAGGTTCAATGTCATAACCTCCCCCTAGCTGCCATGGACGAGGTCGTGGGGGAGGAACTGGGTAATTGTCTAGGGCACACGATAAGAGTAGACACTGAATCCAACGGTTCGGCATGGGGTAGATGCCTTCAAATTAAAGTTGCTTTGGACCTACATAAACCCTTACTCTGAGGGAAATTGATAGAGTTCGAGAATACTAGGTATTGGATTTCCTTTAAGTATGAGCGATTACAGAACTTTTGTTTTCAGTGTAGGATCCTGAACCATAGAGGGCGAACAAGTGCCAGACTTAGGATTGACCCAATCCTCAAAGGGAAACCACAGACTGAGTATGGGCCCTGGTTGAGGGTGCAGCCAATGAACATCTATTCCTTTGATAGCAAAAAGTATGGAGGCAAGAATGTGACACCTGCCCAAAAAGAAAATGTTCCATCTGGGAATGGAATATATGTGGGGAAAAAAGAGACCGGGGAAAGAATAGACCACACTAACATCACTATCATTAAATCAAATGGGAACGAGACCAGACCAAACCACCAAAGTGGAATGAGGGAAGCAGATTCTCAAGATACAAAAGAACCCCAATCACTGCAAGACTGTCACAAACAGTGTTGCCCAGATGACTAACACAAGAGGGGGGGTGAATTGAGTTGTATTAAAAAAAATAACAATTATAAATCAAGTATACAATATAAAATATAAACAAAATATGAAACAGCAATAAATATAAAGAGTAAAGATAAGAGAGAAGCAAACTCAGTATGTTAACGAGGTTCGGCCCCACTGCCTACGTCCTCGCCTCAAGCTACCCCTTGAGGATCCCCAAATCCACTATTCAATCTCCTTTAGGTGGAGATAGAAACCTATTACACCTTTGAGCAGCACCGCTCCAAATAATCCGTGTAGAACACCCTCTACACTTCCAATCACCTCACACTTGGTGATTTAACTATTCCCCGTGTAGAACACCTTCTACACTTCCAATCACCTCACACTTGGTGATTTAACAATTCCCCGTGTAGAACACCTTCTATACACACAAGGGTTATACGCACCATCTTACAAATACAAGAGTTGATAGTGGGTAGACTATCAAAGTACACTCCTCAATGAGTGAGATAGAAACAATACAGCGCAATCTATATCTCTCTCAACAAGAACAAGAATTAAGGCTCAAAACTTTAGAAAAGAGAGAATGAGAGTTTTGAATGAATGTTGTATGCTCTTGGTATTGTGAATGTGAAGCTCTCAAATGATCTATTTATAGGCATATGAGACTTCATATTCAAATTTAAAAAGATTCATATGTCAAAAACATCATCATTCACTTTTCAAAAATTTCAAATCTAATCTTTTTACTTTTTGCATGTGACAAAAGGAGCACACTTTACTTTTCAAAAATTTTAAACCTAATCTTTTACTTTTTTCATATGACAAAAGGAGCACACTTTACTTTTCAAAATTTTCAAATAAAGACATCTACCTTTTGCATAAGTCAAGAAAATCATCCACCACTTTTGAAAATATTCAAATAAAACATGCACATGTGAAAGATGACAATCAATCATCTTAATATTTTCAAAGTTCAAACCTTTAATCATGTCATGCACATGTGAAAGATGACAATCAATCATCTTTCAAAATTTTCAAATTTAATTTTCAAAATATTCATGCACATGTAGAAAATGTATTTTAATACTTTATGATAAAATATTAATTTTGAGCCTTAATCCTAATTTCAAATTTTTAAGAGATTTACAACATTACTCTATGATTTTAATGTGAACTTGTTCCCTTCTTGCTCATGCTTGGTTCCTTGATGTGCTTGATTCTATTGTGTAGACAACTTGAGCTTGAGACTCCTTTATTCTTTGAATTCATTTGTTATCATCAAAATCCATGTGTAGATTTATAATTATACGAAACTTGAAACCTTGGGTTCAACAATCTCCCCCTTTTTGATGATGACAAATACTTGATAGAACCTGAAGCCTGCATTAATACTTAAGCTCCCCCTGAGAATGTGCGTTAGTTTTTCAAGCAAAAATATAAATATAATTCCAAGCATATGTAACAAGTTTAGCAATTTAAACAATGTTAATGTTCTAGTCTAAAACTTCTCCCCCTTTTGGCATCATTAAAAAGGAATCATAATTAGTTCAATAAGATATATTCCTACAATAACCAATAGACAAATAAAACGCTGCGTTAGTAGAGACTATAGAGAATTCGGTGCGTAGCCACACGTGTTCGACAAAACCTGCAAAGGCTGGAGGCCTAGTTCTGGCAATTCGGTGCGGAAGGAGATTTTGTAAAGAGCTGAATAATTGAAACCACTCGTGCCCGACAAAACCTGCAAATGTTGAAAGTCTAACTCTGGCAATTCGGTGCGGAGCCACGCGTGTCCGACAAAAACAGCAAAAGCTGCAGGCCTAGCTCTAGCAGTCGGTGCGGAAGCAGATTTAAATCCGCGTGATATTATTGAAAAATTAAATATTATCGAGATTTGAAAGTTGTTGTTTAAAAGACCGTTTTCACCTGTTGGATACTCAAATAAATTTTCACCCCACTCATTGATCCAGTTTCTGTTTATTCAAAACGATAGAATGACGGAGAAAATTTCGTCTAATAATCTTCCGGATTTGAATCAGGAACCGTCTCAACCAGTCATTTTATCTCATGAGGTTGTCAATACCATGATTGAAGCAGAGATGCACTTTTCAAATAGAACTGATTCTGCGGTTGTTGCAGCATCGAGAACTCTCAGTGCTCAATATGCTGCCTCTGTTACGACCATGTCTCGGAGATTATTAGCGATGGCAAATGAGGTTGATCGACTTAACAATCAAATATCTGTTCTGCATCAAAAGCTTGCAAATAAAGGCAGAAAGAATAAGAGGTTAAAGCAAGAAAATAAAGATTTGACGGAATTAGCTCGTGTTCTGAAACTTCAAATAGAGGAATCGGAACAAGTAAGAGTTCAAGCACAGAGTCAACATCAGCAGAAAATGGCAGCGTTTCACGAGAGAAACATGGACAATTATAATTAATCTCGCTAGCTTAGTTCGGTAACTTTTGACAATATGCATCCGGCATATCTTGTAAGCTTGACTAAGTAAGATTTGAAGAGATGACAGTTTGTTTTCTACTTATTTCCATCTTTATAAAAGCAATCCTTAGCTTTATCTAATCCGCATCAAATCTTCTTCTCATTGTTGTAGTTCATCTTCATTCTCACTTTACAAAATCTTAATGGCTCATCAATTCTCCTTCAGTGCTTCTCGTGATCAATCTATTTCTGCATCTGTCGTAGGTGCCATGAAGCAGCAAAACACTGATTTAGCTAATAAATCAGATCATGATGCCATTTACGAGCTTGTGGGTCTCGGGACTCGATACTCATCTTCCATAGTTGCTTTTTCCGCTCGGTTGCAGTCCAAAACCCGCGTGATAGAGAAGCTTAATGAGAAGATGGATATTCTTCAACGACTTGTTCAAGAGTCTAACAAAAAAATAGTAGACTTAAAACAACAAAATAAGGATTTAAAATCCTTACTTGCCTCTGCATTTCGATTGACTAATCCTTTAGACAAGGATGGCATGATGATTTATGAGGAGCAAATGCATTTGAATGATAAGGCTAAACGTCTCAAGTTTCTGTAGGTCATTTGAGATAATGGAATAAAAGTATCTAGCAGATATTCATGGCATGCATAATTCCTATTTCTCTTCTAATCATGCATAGTTTATCTTCTGGTAGGGGTTTTGTGAAAAAGTCTGTCAATTGATCATGTGTACTAGTGAATTCTAATACAATATCGTCCTTCTGCTTATGATCTCTAAGAAAATGATATCTAATTTCAATATGTTTGGTCCGAGAATATTGTATTGGATTCTTTGAAAGATTTATAGCACTTGTATTATCACATTTGATTGGAATGTGATTGTACATAAGTTTAAAAATCTCAAGTTGTTGCTTCATGTAAAGAACTTGAGTACAACAACTGCCTACAGCAACATACTCTGCCTCAGTAATATATAATGCAACAGAATTTTCTTTTTACTAAATCATGAAACAAGTGCATGACCTAAGAAATGACATGTTCTACTAAAACTTTTTCGATCATCTTTGCAACCAATATAATTGGTATCTGAATAACTAATAAGATCGAAAAAAAATGTGTTTAGGATACCATAACTCTAAGTCAATGGTACTGGCAAAATATCTAAAAATCCGCTTGACTGCAATCAAATGAGATTGTTTTGGAAATGATTGAAAATGTGCACATAAACATACACTGAACATAATATCAGGTCTACTAGTTATCAAATATAATAAACTACCAATCATACCTCGATATACCTTTGAGTCAACTGGTTTACCATATTCATCTTTATCAAGTTTAGTGGATGGGCTCATTGGTGTTCCAGTTTCCTTAGCACCTTCCATCCCAAGCCTGCCTTGTCAAAAACACATCTTTGACTACCAAGAAGTTTTTCAAAATTTCTTTTTCCATTCGTAAAGTTTTCAATAATATTTTCTAAATCAGTTTTCTTTTTCTTCAACTCAAGATTTTCATCTTTCAAAACAATACTTTCTTTTCTTAAAATATCAATTTCGTTTGTTAAAGAAGAATTTTTCTTTTTCAAAGCAGTATACTTGATACCCAATTTTTCAAATTCCTCATATACTTCTTCTAAAACATTTTGCAATTCTTCATATGAAGGATCTTCAATATTATCAAGATTTGTTACCTCAATGTCATCTTTAGCCATAAGACAAAGATTTGCTGATTCTCCATTGCTTGCTTCACTATCTGAGCTACTTGAATCATCATCCCATGTAGCTTTCATTGCTTTTTTACCTGAATCTTTCTTAGAAAACTTTTTGAAGGATTTCCTTGGAGGAGTTTTATTTTTCTTTAAGAACCTCTGAATTCTTCTTGTTATCATCGCAACTTCTTCATCTTTGTCGTCATTTTCCTCATCTTCATCACTTTCACTTTCATATGGAACAGCTTTAAGTGCTAAGCTCTTCTTTGGTTTTCCTTCTTCTTCTCCTCTTTTCAATGTGTACTCATGGCTGATAAGTGATCCGATGAGTTCATTCACTTCGAGCTTCTTAAGGTCTCTAGCTTCAAGAATCGCTGTCACTTTTGATTCCCAACGTTTTGGTAGAGAGTTGAGAATTTTTCTTACTATCTCCACTTTGGAATAAACTTTGCCAAGAGCTGTTAAGCTGTTTATGATGTTAGTAAAACGAGTGTGCATACTAGAAATAGATTCATCATCATTCATCTTAAACATTTCATATTCATGAGTAAGAATATAAATTTTTGATTACTTGACTTGAGAAATTCCTTCATAAGTAACTTCCAAGTTATCCCAAATTTCCTTTGCTGTAGCGCAAGTCATTATTCTATTAAACTCATTACCATTGAGAGCATTATATAATAAATTCATAGCAGTTAAATTCAAAGTATAAAGTCTATCGTCTTCACGATCAAACTCTTCTTCTTCCTTTTTGACCTTTACTCCATCAATCACTTTTGTTGGAATATAAGGTCCATTTACAATGCATTTCCAGATTTCTTGACCTTGAGCCTGAAGGAATATTCTCATTCTAACTTTCCAGAATGAGTAATTATCTCCGCAAAAGAGTGGAGGCCGACTGCTAGATTGACCTTCACCAAATGAAGCTGCAATGTTAGCCATAAGATCTTAACTCAAAAGATAGTTAATCTTATAACAGAGCTCTAGCTCTGATACCAATTGTTGCCCAGATGACTAACACAAGAGGGGGGGTGAATTGAGTTGTATTAAAAAAAATAACAATTATAAATCAAGTATACAATATAAAATATAAACAAAATATGAAACAGCAATAAATATAAAGAGTAAAGGTAAGAGAGAAGCAAACTCAGTATGTTAACGAGGTTCGGCCCCACTGCCTACGTCCTCGCCTCAAGCTACCCCTTGAGGATCCCCAAATCCACTATTCAATCTCCTTTAGGTGGAGATAGAAACCTATTACACCTTTGAGCAGCACCGCTCCAAAGAATCCGTGTAGAACACCCTCTACACTTCCAATCACCTCACACTTGGTGATTTAACTATTCCTCGTGTAGAACACCTTCTACACTTCCAATCACCTCACACTTGGTGATTTAACTATTTCCCGTGTAGAACACCTTCTATACACACAAGGGTTATACGCACCCTCTTACAAATACAAGAGTTGATAGTGGGTAGACTATCAAAGTACGCTCCTCAATGAGTGAGATAGAAACAATACAGCGCAACCTATATCTCTCTCAACAAGAACAAGAATTAAGGCTCAAAACTTTAAAAAAGAGAGAATGAGAGTTTTGAATGAATGTTGTATGCTCTTGGTATTGTGAATGTGAAGCTCTCAAATGATCTATTTATAGGCATATGAGACTTCATATTCAAATTTAAAAAGATTCACATGTCAAAGACATCATCATTCACTTTTCAAAAATTTCAAATCTAATCTTTTTACTTTTTGCATGTGACAAAAGGAGCACACTTTACTTTTCAAAAATTTCAAACATAATCTTTTATTTTTTGCATATGACAAAAGGAGCACACTTTACTTTTCAAAATTTTCAAATAAAGACATCTACCTTTTGCATAAGTCAAGAAAATCATCCACCACTTTTGAAAATATTCAAATAAAACATGCACATGTGAAAGATGACAATCAATCATCTTTCAAAATTTTCAAATTTAATTTTCAAAATATTCATGCACATGTAGAAAATGTATTTTAATGCTTTATGATAAAATATTAATTTTGAGCCTTAATCCTAATTTCGAATTTTTAAGAGATTTACAACATTACTCTATGATTTTAATGTGAACTTGTTCCCTTCTTGCTCATGCTTGGTTCCTTGATGTGCTTGATTCTATTGTGTAGACAACTTGAGCTTGAGACTCCTTTATTCTTTGAATTCATTTGTTATCATCAAAATGCATGTGTAGATTTATAATTATACGAAGCTTGAAACCTTGGGTTCAACAAACAGGATGTCCAAAATGTCCAAAAGGATACCAATAAAAGTCCAGTAGATGAACAAGTGAGGCAGACCCATAATGAGGATAACCAAGTCAAACCAATATCTTTACTGTTGGTCCCCATAGTTAAACCTATGGATTTAGATAAAGAGGAGGACAGGAAATAGGGGATCCAAGAGGAACAAGTAGGGGAGGAATGCACACATGTCCTGAGTAGGGCATCCCACGAGGACTGCCTTGAGCTGTCCAATCCTTCACCACTAAATAACATTCCAAAAATCATACCCGAAGGAACCACAGGAAACCAGACAAGTGAAAAGTGGAAAAGGAAAGCTAGAGCTCAACAAGATACCGATAACACCCTCTCAGAAATCACCAATACTACTAAAGGCATAGGAGTTAAAAGGGGGTGGTCAGGAGAAGGGAATCAGAACACAAAGAAAAGCAAATCAAGGGTTTGTGTCAATAATGATAGAGGGAATATGGCAAAGGCTGGTTTCTAGCCTTGCCAAGATAAATGAGTCTCTTAATATGGAATTGTCGAGGGCTTAGAAACCCTCGAACAATTCGGATCCTTAGGAAACTCACTAAGGAAAAGTGTCCCCATTTAGTCTTTCTCATCGAGACTAAATGTAACAAAGCCCGCATGGAAATGGTGAAAAGAACTCTGAAGTTTGATAACTGTTTTGCTGTCGAAAGTGCAGGTCTAAAAGGGGGTATTGCATTACTATGGAGAGAAGAATGGCAAGTACAGATAACCAATTTTACCAAATGGCATGTCACAGCCATGATTACAGACAAAATGTCTTGCAACCTATGGCAATTCACAGGTTTTTACAGACACCCAAAAACTGGCAAAAGGAAGGGGAGTTGGGAGTTACTAAAGATACTAAAACCGGCACCAAGCATAGCTTGGCTATGTGCAGGCAATTATAATGAAATTCTCCACCCAAAAGAAAAATATGGGGGTGCAAAACGACCTTATTGGCAAGTTGAGAATTTTAGACAAACAGTGCAACAATGTGGTATTAGAGATCTCAAACATATGGGACAGAGGTTTACCTGGGCAAACAACAGGTCGGGAAAAGACTTTACAAAGGAGAGGATTGATAGAACAATGGCCAACCAAGAATGGTAGGAACACTTCAAAACAGCCCATTGTAAAGCTTTAGCAGCTATCAAATCTGACCACTCACCCATGCATATTAGTCTCATCAACCAGCAACGTGGAACCTACAGAAAACAGAGGGTTTTGGCTATGAGGCAGCATGGGACTTAAAAGAGGACAACAAGATTACTATCGAGAAAGTATGGCAAAAAGGCAACTTGGGGAGTTCTTTGGGAGACGGCATGAGAAGCAAGCTGGAGTGGTGCCAAAGAGACCTCACAAGATGGAGCCAAAAGCAAAAAAGAATGGATGATGAAAACACTTTACAAGACCTGCACAGAATCAACCAGCTTCAAAATCAAGGTGATGGGTCTCATGTTAGCCAACTCAAAAGCCTACAATTTAAGGTCAAAGCCAATTCAATCTAAGAAGTTAAGCCTTAATTGTTTTCATCAATAAGATAAGATTAAAGATAAAAAAATATATATATATATATATTGTTATAATATTTTTTTAATATTAGTTTTGTTTTGAGATTTGAAAATGTTGTTTTGAGATTTGAAAAGATTGAATTGTTTATTTTATTTTGTAAGAAATTTTGAAAAAATATAATGATGAGTTTGAGATGAGATGAGATGAAATGTGTTTAAAAAACAAATAATAACTAAATTTATCTCAACTTAAAAAGTTAAAGCCATTTAAAAATATATTTTGTAATTTATTAAAAAAATTATAAAAATAAATTTATAAATCTAACACTTTTATAATTTAGTTTTATAATTTAGGTTATGTTTAGCTAGTGAAGTGGTTTTGATTTGAGATCATCTCAAGCTATCTTATAATTATTTACAAATTATTTTTTATTAATTATTTCTAGTTATAGATCATTAAAATTCGAGTGGTGCAAGCTAGGGTGCTGCCCAACAATAATGCTGGACGTGCCTCCTAGACCATATTCTCTTTC
This sequence comes from Platycarya longipes, assembly GCA_036559045.1. Classification (NCBI taxonomy): domain Eukaryota; kingdom Viridiplantae; phylum Streptophyta; class Magnoliopsida; order Fagales; family Juglandaceae; genus Platycarya; species Platycarya longipes. The sequence continues at coordinate 23,745,222 of CM071802.1, read as the reverse complement.
ATTATTTTTTTATTTATTTTTTCATATTCTTTTAGTACTTTTAATTATTTAAAAAAAACTATTAATATATTAATAGTCACTTTTTTAATCAATAAGTAAAATAATAAATAATAAATGCATAAATAATATGAAGTGTCAAAATTGAGAAACATAATAACAGTATTCTTAAAAATCACTTCAATATTTAAGAGAGATTATATACATAACATTTTACATAATAATTTATCAATACAAACTTAAAAGTGAGGATATTTTTGTAAACTATTATTAATTTTAACAACAATTTATAAAAATATCTTTAACTTTATCATATATTGGGGAAGTTATTGTTAAAGTTATTGTGTCTATATCATTTTCCATATTTAAATATAACTTAGAGCATTAGTATTATATTAGTCAAAAAATTTCTTCAAAAATATATTTGAAGAGTTTTGATATTTTACTATTCACTTTTCAAAATAAAAAGTAATTTTTTATCTTTTTTTGTTTATATTCAAAAGTATCATTTTTTATCAAAAATGACATTTTTTTTAATATTTGTGTAAAATTAAATTTAAAAAAAAAAACAAAATTGGCTAAAAATGCCAGTATTCTTATACAACGTGGTCGTGGATACGTGCATGTATAACGCGGTATATGCACGTCAGTTTTTGGTCTCATATGTGGAAAGGGAATGCACAAAGATAACGCCGTCCGGATCCGGATAACAGAGGTGGGCGGTGCTGCCTACATGGAGGGGACGGTGAAAGTGAGCACTAAGACGGCGTCAGCGCTCTTTTCCAGCACGGACGGCTCAGGCCAGAAAAAAAAAAAAAAAAAAAAAAGGCCCAACCTTTTTGCTTTTTTATCTTTCTATTTTCTCTTTTCCTTTCTAATTTCATGAAATTTTAGCGAAGCAAACAGAAAAACCCACCTCATCAACTCAAGTAAGCAAACCTAACGCTTTTGAGAATTGAGCCTTTCTCTGCCTATAGCTTATAGGAATAAGTTCCTTACTCCCTACGCCTCCTATAACAGTATTTATTTATTTATTTGTTTGAAAGAAATATAATAGTATTTATTGATTGAACGTGGGTTGTTGATTTGTTTTCGAGAATTTTAAAATTTAGGATAAATTTTTAGAAAAGGTAATACTATTATGTCCTTTTATTTGGACAATTTAATTTGACAGTTTATGTTTTTTATTTTTTATTTTATTTAATAATTAAGAAAGTAATTATTAGTGTATTAATATTTTTCATATTTTTTAAAAATATTTAAATATATTACAAAAATATGAAAAGAAAAATAACAAAAAAATAATTTTTTTATTATTTTATTATTTTTAAATATTTTTTAAAAATATAAAAAAATATTAATACATTAATAATTATTTATTTAATTATTAAAAAAATTAAAATATATGAGATGTGAAAATGAAAAGATAAAATATTAATTTTTTTTTTAGAAATTAATTTTTTTATAGAATTTCGTAAAAATGATGTGACTCCGTACGACGATAGATTAGAATAGAAAACAATGATATATATATTGATTGGATTTTCGAAGAAATGGAAAAGCCGAAAAGGTATATTAATACATATTTAAAAATAAATTTTTATAATAAAACATTATTTATTTTTGAAAAAACAAGATATTTGTATGTTAAAAATTAGAGTATTGATATTTTAATGACTCAATTTGAAAATGATTAAGTTGAGGTATTGATGTGAATATTTAGACCAGTTTGTATTGAGATGCACTATGCTATATTGTCTCCTCAATGAAAAATATATCTATAATTATAGAATGAGTATATTTCGTGCATTTTTAAAAAATAATAATAATTAATATGTAATTTGTATTAGAAATTAACTTTTAACTAATAAATTTTAATTTTTTTTTAAAAAAAATACATAATATTTATACAATTTATGATTAGATTTAGTATTATTCTTACTCACAAATATTTTAAAATATTCAAAATCCAAAGTAACTTTAATGTTGCTCTTATATCTCTTCGAATCTTAAGAAAAAACTAATTATAAACTCGCGGAAAGAGTGGTCTCCCCAATCCCATAGTTACCTATGTCGATGTGGTCCCAAGCGGCATTTCTCGGCAAAGTAAAAAGAATCAGTTCTGTTTAATGTTCCTTTAAAAATGAAAATAAAAAAAACTATTTGATGTTATCTGATCATCCGCATTCTCTATGCTTTTTTCACTTTTTTTATTTTAATTATTCAAAGGTAGATTTTCCACTTTTCCGTACGTGTAGAAGGATCCAGGATCGTGAAAAGACCATGCAGCATCGTACCGACTTTGAGGGTCCCACCCCTATTTTGAAGAAAAAAGAGTTTAATAAAAAAAAATGCCGATACACGTATTATCTTTTTATAATTAATTTATAATTTATTAATATATTTGAGTTTATTTTATTTTATTTTAAGTGTTTTTTAACATTTTTAATCATTAAGAAAAATATATATATACAACTTTATTTATATTCACACATTCTTAATCATTAAGTAAAATTATAAATTATAAATTATAAAAATAAATAAATAAATAAAGTAATAAATAAATAATAAAATAATAATAATTCTGTAAAAAAAAAAATATAACGTTTTAAAAGAAGAAAGTAGACAAAAAAGAAAAAAAAAAGTAGGCACGACTTGAGGTAGGGCCCATAGGCTACAGCGACTGTACAACGACCTCTCTATCTAGAAATCAAAGGTTGACTACGACGTCGTTATGATCTGTTCTAGAGGCTGCGCCGCCTCCTTCTAGTCTATGTGGCTCCTGTCCTGAAGGGTAATTTTAGTTACTCCTGACGATACAGAGAATCAGAGATTGTCCATAGTCCGTATTGAGCATTTCCCGATAGGGATCTCTTCTCCCCAAGTAGACCTGTTTTTCTTTTTATTTATTTTTTCAAATATAAACAAGCATACCTCCTTGGGTTGATTTTATATAAAAAATATATATATATTCCTTGCAACTTCATGAGGTAAACCAAGTTTTTTTTCCTATTTTTGTCAATTTGAATTAAAGGTCATAATTATTGAAAAGATACTTTATTCTGATCTTACACTATTTAATATTGTGGACGGTCGGTCGAAATAGATTAATTTGAAACTTATATGAGAAGGTAATCATTTTTAAGATTTGGCGACCAACCATGCATATGAGGAGCCACGTCATCATAAACATGATATAATAAAAAATAAATTTGTCTGATTTATTTTTATAGATAAGATTAAAGTAAAAAGTTAAATAAAATATTATTATAAATTTTTTTAATATGATTTTTGTATTAAAATTTGAAAATTTTAAATTTTTTATATTATTTTATATTGGAATTTGAAAATTATGTAATGATTAGATGAGGTAAAATGAAATAAAATTGAGTGTGTTTTGAAAGCAAACCAGGCCTTAAGGTCTTATTTGTTTTTAAAAAATATCGCATCTCATCTCATCTCATCTTATCTAATTATTACACTTTTTTCAAATCTAAATACAAAATAATATAAACAATTTATCAAATTAAAAAAACATATTATAACAATAGTTTATTTAACTTTTTACTTTAATCTCAACTCATGTCAAGTTATTTCAATTTCATCTCTGAAAACAAATCAAATATTGATAAAATATTGAATAAAATATTATTTTTTAATATTATTATTATTTTGAGATTTAAAAAAGTTAAATTATTTATTGTATTTTATGTGAGATTTAAAAAAAATTATAATAATAAGATAAGATGAGTTGAAATTTTTTTTTAATAGGACTAAATAAACAAAGATTTACATAGTTTTGCAAAGGCCTATGTTCACAATGGTAATGAGTAAAAATAATGATACGTACATAACATTTTTTTTATAATTTTTACACGATCATATTTTAAATTAAATATACATTTATAAAACGATGCTATTTTTATAAGTTATTTTATTACATTTCCCTTAATGTAAAACATACTTGTGTAAATGATTATAAAAAAAAGTTATATATCTATCATTTTTAGGGATAAATCCACTCTAAAAATACCAGATTACAAAACTCTCATGTTCTCTCTCTAAAGTTGAAGAAAAAGGCAACCCAAGATCCTAAAAAAATACTTGTTTATGCAAGAAAACTCTTTTTGATATCTGAATTTTAAGAAATTCACAAGTACTTCGGCTTTCTCCCTTTTGATTTTCTCACTAAAAATTGGCAAACGTACTAGGCCTTATTTGTTTTGAGTAATAAGATGAGATAAAATTTAAAAATTAAATAAAATATTTTTGTAAAATATTTTTTTAATATTAATTTTATTTTAGAATTTGAAAAAGTTGAATTGATTATTTTATTTTGTATGAAAATTTAAAAAATGTAATAATGAGTTCGATATGAGGTGATTTGTAAAAACAAACAATGCCTACTTGCGAGTTTATTGAAGTTCAAAAATCAATTTTACAAATATTAAAATTTTAAGATTCGAATTACAAAATTGCGAAAATTAAGTACTGGTTTTGTAATTAAATTGTTATAAAATGACTTCAATGTATAAAAAACACTCGGAATTCAGTTTTTATGAATAATTATTTAGCTTTTCTAAGCATTCGCAATGGAGTAATTAATTTGTCCTTAGAATAGAGAGTCAAAAACTCACTTTTTTTTTATTTTATCTATTTATTTTTATATTTTATCATCCATCAACATCTCTATTTTTTCTCTATATCTTTTAAAATATTCATATTTTATTTTAATTATATTTATTTTACAAATTAAAAAAAAAATATGCAACAAGAAAGATGGAACTATTTATGCCAAGGATGAAGATTGCGTGTGGGAGTCAATGGACCAAATACCGGAAATGAGATTATCAGGAGTTGGTCGCCGACGCGAGGCGATACCGGTAATGTCGACAATGTAGTTAATGATAGTCGGTGGTGGGTCGAACGAAGCCGGTGATGCCCGCAACTCATGTTCACCTTTCGATTTAAGCTTGGGGGACAACTAATCAGTTGTCGAAACTAAGATATTCGGGGGTTGGTTGCTAGCGTTGTCTAATATAAGTGATGCTGGTGGTGTAGTTAGTGGTGGCCGACGGTGGGTCGAACCAAACAAACAATAGAGGCGACCGTTGAAGACGCTACTGTAACAGAGAACAATAAATAATAAAATATTATTTGAAGCATGAATAGTATTGTGCTACATGTAGTACAAACATTATTTATATTTTCCTAATCTTTTTATTATAAAAAGTTTAATAGAGTGAGATTTTTGACATTTTAAATTATATTTTATAAAAAGTTGTTGTTTAACTATTCTATTGAAAATGCTCTTAATTAATCTTTATAGGGTAAAGGTCAGTAGACTATATTTTGCTTTTCATCACTATGACAGATTCGATAGAAAATCATCAGTTATTCTTATCTATTATTAACCGTTATATTTATGTGTCACAAAAATATGAATACAAAATAAATACAAATAAATAATTATTTAATTAAATATAAATGAAATCATTTAAGTATTCACTTCAATCACTAAACCGTAATATAAATGAAATGCTTTTAATTTCAAATTTTATCAATTCTAATATATTTATCGATATAACGAATTAATGTGGATGCTAAGTAACATATATAGTCTTATTACTATTTATTATTTTTGTTATTATTGTATGTAGTAGTGTAGACTGTGTAGTACAATACATTAAAAAAATTAAATTTTGAAGACAAATAATAATTTCATAAATTATAAAGTCGATAATTACTCATGCATGCTTAAAACTTTAAAGTTTTATTTAAATGGAGAGATGTGATGAGTTTAGTTTATTTTTTAATATTATCATTATTTTAAATTTTGAAAAAATTAAATTGAAAATTGAAAAATGTGTATTAAAATTTAAAATTTATATATTAAAATTTATGTTTTATATAAAAAATTACAAAAGTATATAATAATAAAATTAAAATAAATTCAAGTCACTCTTCAATCAATCTAAACCAAGGGTAAAAGAGTACGAGAGACAACGTTTAATTCCTACGCTTTTCACGTCTCCCTCAGTCAAACATTTATCGTGGAAAATCAAGACAAAGATAATAATTGTTGGTTTCTTTCTTTACCATTTTCGCAGACATCGTCAAAAGACTCGAAGTCATGCTAGGGGACAAACGTTGGGCCACTACATGCGTGACTTTTGTCTATTGGAAGCATTATAATATTTTATAAAAATACAGACATTTTTATAAATTATTTTATAAAATTAATATTACCTTAAAAAATAAATGTATTTTATAAAATATTATATAAAATACTATATATAATGTTGTGTATATCATTTTTCGTTATATAAATATATCCTTTGTCCTAATAATTCTATTTATCTCACACTACATATTATATTTAGTTTAATATTTTTTATTTTTCTTATTACAAATATATGATATATAGATGATAAGTAAAACAATTTAAATAATTTAATAAAAGTAAAATAAAATATAAAATATTAATATTAAAATAATATTAAATGATATAGCTGCCGGGACTTGAGTTGGATATGGATTTGGATACTTTCTTATTTTATTTAATAATTAAAAAAATATATTTTAATGATGTTATATATATTTTTAAAATATTTGTATATATATATACAAATCAAAACAAAAGTAATACAGAGGAAGAAGAACAGAAGCGAGAAAAATGACATTAGTACATTTTCAATTGAAAAAAAAAATAAAAGAGAGATTAAAATAAAAGAAAGTGCCTAATCTATTTTATTTGTTTATGATTTTCCATAGTCGCATCGGCCATCAAGAACGTGTAGGATTCAAAACTTGTTCTTTTTACGAAAGATAATATTCTTAAAGTACGTACATGATGGGATATTTTTATTCGGTATTAAAGAAATTTAAATAATAATTATAGATACAATTTTAGAATATTCAAATTTCAAGCACTCATTTTCAAAAAATAAATTTTATATAATTTAAAATTTATATAATTTTTTTTCCTCAAAAAAAGTGTGCGAAACTCACACCTAATTAGACTGTAATTGTCATTTCTATAGTTAAAATTAAAATTTGAATTTGAATTTTATTTATATAACATATTATAGGATTGAAACTAACACATCATTCATATTTTTAAAATCGAATATCTAATAACTTTTACACATTAAAAACATTATTGCTGGTTATAGGTTGCGGAACCAAATTTCATTCATCTCAAATTTATTATTGATAAGATTCGCTTTTTTTTTAATATTTCATGAACGTTAAGGCTAGACACGATAGATGTAGCAGCACCCTTACACATATCAACATTTTTAATTTAAAGAAATTGTTGGTGTATTAACAAATTTTATAAATAAATGTGATTTGATATATTATATTTATTAATTTTTTATTATAATTAAGTTTAACCTATCGTAATAAGTCATTTTAAGTTTATAATTTTTTTTTTATATAAGATATGTCGATAAATCCAAGTTACCATTTTATATAATTTAGTTTGTAATTTGGATTATATTTGATTAGTGAAGTGATTTTGATTTAAAATTATCTCAAACTATTTTATTATTATTTCACAAATTATTTATTATTTCTTTATTATTATAAATTATAAATTATTTAAAATTATCTCTATATCCAAAAGGCAACATAGTCGTGAACACATGCATGCATGACTTGGTATATATATATATATATGCACGTAGGTTTTTGGTCTCACATGTGGAAGAAAGTGTAAATTAAATTATTTTTTTATTAATGAACTTATATTTTTTATATAAAAACATGTATAAGAGTTGTGTAATTAAAACTTGTATCAACGTTACGCTGTGCGGAAAGGGAATGCATAAAGATAACGTCATCCGGATAGCATAGATGCGCGGTGCTACCTGCGTGGACGGGCCGGTGAAAGTGAGCACTGACGCACCGTCAGCGCTCTAGCTTTCCCTCACGGATGACTCAGGTCAGTGCCAGCAAAAGAAAAAGGCCACACTTTTTTTCCTTTATTTTAAAATTTTCTTTTTCATTTTTTCCTTTCTCAATCCCATGAAACTTCAAGGAAGAGAACAAAACAGAAAAATCCACCTCACAACTCCAAGTAAGCAAACCCAACAACGCCTTTGACTCTCTGTCTCATGACCCCACCTTTTGCCTATAGGAATAAGTTCCTTCCTCCTTACGCCTTCTATAACGGCATTTAGTATTGAGCGTAGGGAGTTGATTTTTTCGAGAGTTTTAAAATGAGAAAATATGTAGTTTGGTTGGGTTTAAAAACCCTTTTTGCACCTAAATCAATCAGACAACGTCACGTCAGTATTTTGGTTTTAAACATTCATGAACTCTTCTCTATCGGATCATCGTTTGAATCAGACTCAGTCAAAAATAAGATAAATTGAATTTATTTTTTAATAATATTATTTTAAAATTTAAAAAATAAATTAAAATTTAAAAAATATATATTAAGATTTTAAAAAAATATATAAAAATCAATGTTTTGTATGAAAAATTAAAAAAATATAATGATGAAATGAAAATAAGTTGAAATGAGTTATGATGAATTGAAAAGAATTTTGAATCCAAACCGGGCCTCAATATTTTGAATACGGTATCGGTAGGCATACCAGTTAAGATATTAGAACAAAATATTTCAGTATCAATATTATTTAATATATCGTTTCGAAATAGTCTATATATAAAAGAATTATATATATGTAAATACATATATGAAGTATATTTCAAAATAAAAGTTAATATATGAATAAATTATATATATAAATATTCTAGTCTAAATTAGGAGAAAAAAATAGCAAAAGAAAAATTGTCCAAATCTAATACGATCAGTATGGTTGGTATTTGGGCTAGTAGGAAACAGACAAATTTTTATATCGGCCGCTGTTCCGATATGACATGTATCGATCGGTGCAATACGAAATTCAAAATACTGGTGTGATCAGTTGCAATTTCATCTCTCTATCCAAAATCCCTAATAGACTCCCTCCCTCAATCCAACCCTCACCATTATTCAAGACCACCTATAAAACATGAACCATTGGAGATGAAATAGTCAAGGAAATCGAAGGGTATGACAGAGCATAATCTTTGATCGAGAATGGCCATGACCCATAACTCCATCCGCTGAACCATTTTTTATTTGAAGATGAACTTGGGCTCAAATACTTGAAGGTCAAAGAAGAGTGAGACTTGGGGTTGCTCCATTTTCGCCGCTAAAGACAAACATGCCACTTATAATAGTTGAAAAGACCACCCATTTGGTTGCTGAAGACTGAGGTGAAAGCAAAACGAGCAAAGCTATCATTGTCAGATCACTTCCTCTCAAAAAATATGAACTTTCCCTTGGAAAATACTCTTATTGATAGAGATTGGGAGGAGAGGAAACAATTGAAGTAGTTGATAGAGAGGAAAGCCGCAACCGGTCTGAAGTGATAGGGGTGTAAATAGTTCGGTTCGGTTTGAGAAAAATATGGACTGATTCTATTTGGGTCCAAAAATTTTCTCACTCTGGACCGGACCGAACTCTTATTCAGTCCATACCGGTTTGGTCCAGGGGCAATCTAATCCTGTCCAAGAGTACCCCATATGATTTAATGGGTTAAATCTGATTCAAAATCCTGCAATAATTAAATATATTTTTTTTACCAAAGTTTATAAATTATTAAGAAAAAATATAGAGTGCATCCAACACTCATCACACTCACTTACATAAACAGTATATGTTTGTACTGTTCATGTGAGTGAGTGTGATGAGTGTTGGATGCACTCTAGCATTACTCATTATTAAATATATACTAATACTGCTTTCATAAAAAATAATCATATTTGCCAATTGCTAATTTCTAATCTTATTTAAATATTAAACAAAATATATAGTTATAACTTATAGTTTTTAGACTTAATACTTATACTATAAGTTATAACTAATATTATATATTATATATAGCCCATAGGTTGATTAGTTAATTTCATTCTTATAAATCATATCAATTAATCAATAATATTAATGATCATTGATTATATTTCATAAATAGTTAAAAATAATATTAATAATTGCCACATATAATTATAATAAGAGTATTTATTAATTAGTTAATAGTAATTTAGTGATGCACCATAGATTGGTTAACTATAACTAATAACACTATTACATAATTTACATTAATATTTTATAAATTTATATGTTAATGAATAATGATAAATTAGTAATAATATATTAAATAATAATAATATACTTATTACTTATAAGTTATTACTAATACTTTATATAGATATACTATAATTTTTACTTTTATATTGTAACTATTATAAATTATAATATGTTAATACTATAAGAATATATATTATATTAATATGTTATATTACCACTCTTAATTTATATTAATATTAATATTATAATTTATATACTATTACTTATATATATACATACATACATATATATATATATATATAAAATGTGCATTCGATTTAGTCTGGTCCATAAAAAAATTAGATCGAACCGAATTATATTTCATCTGGTTCTGGTCAGGCCTGGTCCATTGGTCCATTTCAATCTTTTTTACACCTCTAATTAGAGGATACGTATGAGAGAGAGAGAGAGAAATCCAGGTGAAGTGATAGTTGGCTACAAATTTACTGTAGCTAAGCTTATTTTAATTTTAAAAAAATGTTTATGTGTTAATTTGTGATAGGGTGGTGTAAATCTCATGTTTTACACCCGGTCTTGATTGAAGCTTTTTTCATATTTTTATTGGACTTTAGAAGAAATGAAAAGGATATATTAATAAATATTTAAAAGAAATGTCTTGTAACAAAAAATTATAAGTCTTTGAAAAAAATATTTGTATTTTGAAATTAGAGTATTGATATTCTAATGACTCAATTTAAAAATGAATTAGGTTGAGATATTGCTGTGAATATTAGGATTGATTTGGATGGTCAAGATGAGGTAATTTTTATTTCATCCAGTCTGTCCGAATGAAATGATTTTACTTATGGTAGTTTCACATCTCTCTTTCATCCACATTTTATTTTAAATTTCTAAATTCATTGCGTTATTTTTTTACGTAAACAGTGAAAAAATCTGACATAGTGAAAATTTGAATTTAAAAATATTTTGTGCTGAGTGATATTTGTACTAAAAATATTTGAGAAGAAAAATATATTATTCTAATTATGACTTATTAATTATTCTATTTTAATTATAAAAGAATCCATTTTCAAATGAAAAGGAATATCTTAAAAAATGCTAACAAATTAAATATCTTAAATCAAATGATTTTATTTCTGCTAACAAATTATTTAATTGTTATTTATAAATAGTAATGTTAAATATAATTTTATAAATTGATGTAATATAATGTGATTTTTTAAATTATGAGATTGGATCTATTTTACAATCTAACAAATGATATTATACTATATTAATTTATAAAATTACTTTACATAATTTATTTATAGTTAGAATATTTCTCATTTACAAATACTTTAAAATATTCAATATCCAAACTAATCTTAAGATCTGTTTGAATTCGTAAATGAAATAAGTTCGTCTCAACTTATCTTAAATTTATTATTATATTTTTAAATTTTTTTTTATATAAAATATAGATTTTAATACAAATTTTTTAATTTTTAATATATATTTTTTAATTTTTAATTTAATTTTAAAAATTTTTAAAATAATAATATTATTAAAAAATAAATTAAACTTATCTGATGTCTCTATCCAAATAAAACCTTACTCTTAGACTCTATTTGGATTCAGAGATGAGATGAGTTGAGATGAGTTTAATTTATTTTTTAATATCATTATTATTTTAGAATTTGAAAAATATATATTAAAATTTAAAAAATGTGTATTCGAATTTAAAAAATGTATATAAAAATTTATATTTTATATAAAAAATTATAAAAATATAATAATAAAATAAAAATAAATTAAGATAAATTCAACCTACTTTCAAATTTAAACGAGATCTTAAATTTACACCTTTATCTCTTGAAATCTTGAATATATATATATATATATAAAAACTCGCGGAAAGAGTGGTGTCCCGAATCCCATAGTTTCCGTGTCGACGTCTTATCATATTTCTATATCTTTTCTCGATGTGGTCCCAAGCAGCATTTCCCGGCAAAGTATAAAGAATGAGTTCTGTTTAGGTTAGGTTTGAGAACAAATTATTCTTAAACACTTTTAAATATTTTATTATTATTATTATTTACTTATTTTTATTATTATTATTATTATTATTATTTAATATTTTATTATTTTTATTTTTTATAAATACTCTCAACATTTAAATATAATCTTAATATTTCTGACATTTCTACACGTCAAATTTATAATTGCTCTTAAAATAATTCTCTTACAATTTATATTTAGAAATATTTATAAATCTAATAAAAATGTTTCGATTTCATAAATAACTAAAGTAAAATTTTTAAATTTATAGAGATTGCAAAATAAAAAATATATATTTAAAAAAATATTTTATTTAATTTTTAAAGCTCATCTAATCTCAATTTATTTTATCTCATCTCTAAATCTAAATGAGATCTTAATCCTATCATCCGCATCGACATTGTCTACACTTTTTCACTTTTTTGTTTTAGGTATGGTTTGATCTTATTTTATTTTATCTCATATTATTTTAAATTTATTATTATTTTTTTAAAAATTTTATACAAAATAAAATAAATAATTTAAAATTTTCAAATTTCAAAATAATTTTTTTAAATCTCAAATTAAAATAACAAATAAAAAATATTATAATAATATTTTATTTTTTAAAATTTTATCTATCTTATTTTTAAAAATAAACCAAGTTAATTATTCAAATGTGGATTGTCCACTTTTCCGTACGTGTAGAAGAACCCAGGATCGCGGAAAGACCATGCAGCATCGTACGGACTTTTGTTGGGTCCCACCCCATATTTGGTAGAAAAATAAATTTAATGAAAAAATATAACGGTTTAAATAAAGATAGTAGGCACACCTTGAGGTAGGGCCCACAGGCTACACGACTGTATAACGACCTCTTGCTCATCTAAAAATCAACGGTTGACTCATTACGATGTCGTTATGATCTGTTCTGGAGGCTGCGCCGCCTCTTGCTTGTCTCTTGCTTGTCTATATGGCTCCGGTCCTGAAGGGTAATTTAATGGTATTGGTAAAATAACGAAAATGCCCCTAAAACACCGAACTGATGAATGTCCCAAAATGAAAAATGACGAAAATGCCCCCCAAAACAAAATCCATACACGTAAAAACGCAGGTTTAAAAAAAAAAAATTTGTGCATTGTGTCAGTGTGCCATAAACAGGAGCGGATCCCTAGCAAAATTCTTCCCATATTGAGCATTTTCCAATTTAAAATGATATACTTGCAACATTATAAATAATATTTTACACAATATTTTATAAAAATAAAAATAAAGATATCTTTATAAAATATTGTCATATAAAAAATATCCTTATTTTTATAAAATATTATATAAAATATTATGTATGATATTATGTGTATATCAATTTTTTTTTTTTTTTTTTTTTTTTATAGGGATCTCTTCTCTTCAAAGACTGACTTTTTCCAAAAGGGAATGATTGTATTTTTGCCTTCTGTTTCTTTGATTTTATTTTATTTAAAAAAATAATAATAAGAAAAAAATCACTAGGTCAGTGCCGGACCGTCCTTGGTGACCATTGAATGCCGAACGGACAAACAAGAAGGAGGAACGAGCGATGACTTCTCACGCAAGTTTCTTAATTTCGAAGTTCTGTTCTATTTTTTTTTACTTTTTTTGCTTTTTTTTTCTCGGCTGTTTAATTTTGTTTTTTAATTGACTTTTGTTTATTTTATTTTTTAATGAGGTGTCATCCAACATGGGAGTACAAGTCAGGCGGGATTCAATTTTGAAGATTAGCTGTTTGTGGCCGTAGAACCACCCATAAAATAAATACAAAAAAATATTTATTTAATTAAATATAAATGAAATGTTTTAAGCATTCACTTCAATCATTAATAGCATTTGTATTGATTTCATCAAATTTTTTTTATAAAATTTGATAAAAAATATAAATTTTATGGATAGAAAATACTTAAAAAAGTCTCACATTAAATCCATAAAAAATTTTCATCATATTTAATTAAAAATAAGAAAAAAAAAGTTAGAAGAATAAAATAAAATATTTTTAGTTTGGTTTTTAAATAATGAATCATTCAAATACCTACTTTCTTTTCCTCAGTTTTGATCAAATATGACAAGATTTTTTAATGAATCTAATGTAGGATTTTTTTAGGTGTTTTCTATTTATCAAACTTATACTTTTTTATTAAATTTTGAAGAAAAAAATTTAATAGAATTAATACCAATACTCTAAATAGTAATATAAATGAAATGCTTTTAATTTTGAATTTTATCAACTATATTTAGAACTAAAGTATGAGGCCGTGTATGATAAGCGAAGCAGTCTTATTATTATTTATTACTATTCATCAATCATATAAGATTATCATCACCTGTGTGACTAGAAATAATAATACCTATAAAAGATAATAACATCTCTCTACAACACTCTTGTCGACCCATGAACAAATTTTCAATGAAACAAGTGAACTTGAAACAATTTACAAATTTAGATCTTTTATGTTGTAAAAAAAAAAAAAAACTTTAGATTTGAGAAGCGTTTATGTGTAATAAGATATTTTTAGGTATTTCTTAATTTTTTTTTAAAAATATTTCATAAAGAGTAAAGCATATGATAATGCGTGATTGGAGTAAATTTATTAGAAAATATATTCAAAATCACGGAGGATCGTAAAAAATGCTAACCGGATAGAAATATAAATGATACATTACTTATTTATAGCCAATAATAACTGATTCATTTATGATTCGAATTTATATGGATTTCACAATTTTTAAGTGATGCAACACATTGGCAGGAAAACTGATAGGTGCAAGAAAGTTGAGTGTCCATGCATTTATGGGCAATCTCGGATAATGATATACTGATTATTTTATTATTTTTTTAAGTATATTTTTTAACATTTTTCATCATTAAGTATTTTTTTAAAAAGATATATATTTTTAATCATTAAATAAAAATAAAATTTATAAAAAATAAAAAAATAAAAGAATAATAAAAAAATATTATATCTTTTTAAGACTATCATTATTCTGCATTTATTATTTATGCAATTATTCTATTTTTAAAAGACTGTAAAGTAAACCATCTATCTTTACACATCACTTAAAATATAATTTTATTTAAATTAATATTAAATGTATCTACAATTTTATACACAATATTATATGAATTGAATTTCAACCTCAAATTTTCAACTTTTCTTTATTATTCGAATTTTAAAATTTTTATTTTGTGTTAGTAAAATTTACTTTTTAATAAAAGAATTATATAAAATTTATTTATTTAAAATTTGTATTAGTATTATTTTTTTAGACTCCGTTTAAATTTAGAAATAAAATAAGTTGAGATGAGTTTAGTTTATTTATTATTATTATTATTATTTTAGAATTTAAAAAATGTGTATTAGAATTTGAAAAATGTGTATTAGAATTTAAAAAAGATGTATATGAATTTATGTTTTGTATAAAAATTATAAAAATATAATAATAAAATAAAAATAAATAAAAATAAATAAAGATAAATTTTAAATAAAAACAAAATTTTAATATTTCTGTTTTTTCATTTTTAATAGGGATTCCGTTAAAATACTTTACGGTAAAATAAAAAAAGGAAAAAAGAAGAAGAAAGAAAAAGAAACCAGCGAGGCCTCGCGCACGCATCCCAGTAATGACGCCCATAAACAAATCCATATTCCCACGTTTTCCCCCCCCCCCCCCCCCCCCCTTCCCAAGTCTCTCTCTCTCTCTCCTCTTTTGACTATATAATACTCTCAGTCTCCTCTTCTACATTCCCTCACCCGCTCCTTTCTCTTGGTTCGCCCTTTTCTTTGTTCTTCCTTTCTCTCTGATCACATTTTGAATCGGTGACTCACAATGTCACGCAGAGGCGGTGGCAGGCAGTCCGAATCTCGCCGGAACCAACCATCTCCGGCGGCGTCTTCATCCTCTCAGCGAGGCGGTGGAAGAGGCAGAGGGGGCGCTGGCGGCGGTGGAGGAGGTCGGGGTAGAGGGGGAGGAGGGAGAGGCCGTGGTGCTCCTTCGCCGGCCTCTTCAATACCGGCCAATCCACCTCCTCCTACGCCTCCAAAGGCGGCTGATTATCCTGCTTCACCTTCACCGTCGGTTCATATTGCCTCGGCTTCTTCTGCGTCATCGAGCTCGGCTCCGCCACCGGACTCGACTGCGATCTCGGCGCCTACTCTGAGCAGTGAAGTGAAGGAGCGGCTAACATTACAGCCTCCGGCGCCGCCGACTTCGTCGAAGGACATATCCTGTCCAAAGAGGCCGGGATACGGTACCGTCGGCAGAAAAACCGTAGTCCGAGCTAACCATTTTCTGGTGGAAGTGGCAGAGAGGGATCTCTATCACTATGATGTGAGTAACCGTACCCAATGTAAATTCTTCCTATACGTTTGGCCTGTTGGTAACTTGGTATACCCTCTTAGGGGACCTACATTTTCTGTAGATGAATTTTGTTGTTGATCACCATCTCGTCTATTATTATATTTTTCTGTTTTTTGGCCTCTGTTCCTCAAGTATTTCTCCTCTTTTATGTTTTCTTTGACTTAGAGATATGAGTTATTTTTCCTTCGAATTTACATCATTAGCAGTTCTGTTGGGCTCTTCTACCCGGACGTTACAATTTATCAGATCTATACTTATCCTCTGGGTGAAGACATTTTTATTCCAAGCCCGTGATGTGGGATGCATTTTTGGCAACGTGAAAAGTGGTCTGTCTATGGAGTTGATATTTGCTTGCTATTATTATTTTATTGTATATTCCTCTAGGAGGCCAAAGCGATTATAGTTTCTGCTGAGCAAATGTTATTTATTTTTATTTTGCTTTCTTTAGTGTTGGCAAGTATTAATCCCTGCATGCTTGATATGGTTGTTTTATTGCTCTAGGTGTCGATAACGCCGGAGGTTACCTCAAAAAAAATCAACCGGGAGGTGGTGAAGCAGTTAATTAAGTTGTATGGTGAGTCACATTTGGGAAGGCGAAGGCCCGCTTATGATGGCAGGAAGAGCCTATATGCAGCAGGTCCGTTTCCATTTGAATCCAAGGAATTTGTTGTCAAATTAGATGAAAACGATGATCGAGCTGTCCCATCCGGTTCAGCGAGGTAGTTTCTTTGGCATGCCTGAAAATGTGTTCGAGTAAATCTTATGTTTGTGACTTTGTTTTTCCAAGTTTCATTTTATTTGAAAGCCTCTTGCTCTTCTTGACACTCAGGAGAGAAAGAAAGTTCAAGGTGGCAATTAAGTTGGCTTCTAGGTCTGACCTTCATCATTTGCGGGAGTTTTTAAGTGGTAGGCAGCAGGATGTTCCGCAAGAGACAATACAAGTTCTTGATGTCGTCCTTAGAGAGGCACCATCCCAGGAGTAATCTGCTGTTTTATTCTTAGAATATGTGCATTTGTTTCCTTTTGTATACTTCTACTCATAAGCATTTACAGTTCCGGTAAATATGTAACCTCTCACATGTACGAACGTGGTGGAATTTTGACTACAGGTATTCTGTTGTTGGGAGGTCATTTTTCAGTCCAGAATTAGGCCGGAAAGGTGATCTGGGTGATGGCCTTGAATTTTGGAGAGGCTACTATCAGAGTCTTCGGCCAACCCAGATGGGGCTTTCTCTTAATATTGGTATTGATTCCCTCTTTTGAAGTCTCTTTGGGGCTTTCTCTAAATTATTTGTTCCATTGCAATTGCATTTATGTTTCCTTGCTTCTTACATATGATTGTAATGATGCAGATGTGTCTGCCCGAGCTTTCTACGAATCGATTCTCGTCACAGAGTTTGTGGCAAAACATTTTAATTCCAATTTTTCAAGGCATCTGTCTGATCATGATCGTCTGAAGGTTATTTTGCCTCTATATGATGTGATTGATGATTTAATTATGACTTTGGATGAAAGATGAAACATGGTCAGCCGTGAGTCTAAATGAGAGCTTTTTCTTAGAATCTTTTCAGATATTCTTGGAGATAAACTAAGGAAATGGATTTATCTCTTGTTTCCTTTTTTAAAGTATCCCTTCCACCCTACTTATATAAAAAAAAAGTATCCCTTCCTCCCACTACATAGATTTATATACCTGTGTTGTAATTGTGTAAACTTTTAGAATATTACATATACAGTCTTCACATTTGTTTTTCCAATTTGCTTGAAAATGCTTTTACTTACAACTGTTTGTTAATGGATTTTTTCATGGTTCATGAAATGGATATACCAGATTAAAAAAGCACTCAGAGGAATTAGGATAGAACTTACTCATTCGGGCATATCAAACGATACAAAGTGACTGGGGTAACAACGCAACCAATTAGCCAGTTAATGTGAGTATTACCGTGCTTTTATGCCCCCCTCCCCCCTTTTTCTACCTATGGGTAATGTTGTAGGTGCAATCTACATCAAGACCTAGTAAAAAAAAGCATACACATTCAAGATGTTAGTATGTGTAAAAAATGGGAAATGAAATGAGGTAGTTCTTCAATAATATTTTTGATAACATGTAGAACAATAAAGTGACCTGGTTTCTGGAAAATCTAGAAGAAAGTCATTTTCTTGTTTTTTTCTATATCAATCTCATTAAGATATTTGTTTCTTTTGTTCTCTCCAAATGCTCTTAGAAACTGTTTTTTCTTCATGTATTAAGTTTTCTCAGACTAAGCACTTTGGTCAACCATGTATTTGATAAAAACTAGTCTATGTGAGCATGAAGGGATGTATGTCTAACAATGAAAGAATGACTTAATGGTGACTGATTTAGTTGCTGTCCGCAGGCTTTACTTTGGGGAGTCTTTTCTTTAACTGAACTTGTATTTCTGATAGTTACAATGCTGGAACCACTTACCATTTCTCTGTCCCATTTGTCTGAATCTCTATTTGGTGCCTTCATTTCTCTCTTGGTAATTATTTTTGTTATTTTTGTTTTGTTCAGGTTTCCTCTGGATGACGGGAGAACACAGAAGTCGGTTGTTCAATATTTTCATGAGAAGTATAATATAAGGCTTCAGCATGTATCGTTGCCCGCCCTTCAAGCTGGGAGTGATGCAAAACCTATTTATTTGCCCATGGAGGTTGTATTATTACTATAGAAATAATTTTTTCCTTGCCAAACATCAGGAATATTTCTCATCTCTGGTTACAATGGATTTTCTTTGAATTACAGCTTTGTAAGATTGTTGCTGGACAGAGGTACTCTAAGAGATTAAATGAAAAACAAGTAACTAACCTATTAAGAGCAACTTGCCAACGGCCTCATGAAAGGGAAGGTAGTATCAAGGAGGTATGTCTAAATGCTATTTGGCTCTTTGACATAAATTGAAAATAGACCCACTTTTGTTAGTAGTTTGTGATGGGTTGTTTTGTTCTGCACCAGATGGTTAGGCGAAATAATTTTAGTGGGAACAAGCTTGTAAACGAGGAATTTGGTATTAAAGTGAAAGAGGAACTTGCAGTGCTTGATGCTCGAGTTCTGCCATCTCCAGTGGTATTTTTTGGTCAAAATATGTTTGTTTGAGCTATTTAGGCAATCATATATTCTCAGTTTTAGTTTGTCACTTCCACCTTTGCAGATTAGATACCATGATACTGGTAGAGAACCAAGGGAACAGCCCAGGATGGGGCAGTGGAACATGATGAACAAGGTGAGATAGCCACACGCTAGTATGGACAACCATTAAAAAAGATATTAACTGTTTTGGAAATGGTACCATTTTATCAGAACTGATTTTTCTGCTGTTCCACTTATGAGCAAATTGCGACTATTAAATGTTGGTGTGCGATTCTGGTGGCGGAAGATGCATGGATGGGTGCTAGGTGTAGGGCTATGTTGTATTCTTATTGGCAATAATGACCCACACAAATTAGTATGGAAGTTCTGTAAAATTCATTTAGAAATGTGGACCTTTGAATCCACAAAGGAGTGAACCTCTATGCCGGATTATGTTATATAAAGGGAACTATCTATTACTTTTATTAATGAAATTGTTTGCATACCTATATTATAACCGATTATTCTTTTGAATTACCGATATTGTAGAAAATGATCAATGGTGGAAAAGTGGACTTCTGGACATGTGTGAACTTCTCTACACGAGTGCACAGGGATTTGCCCTTTGATTTCTGTGACCAATTGATCAGTATGTGCTGCAGCAAAGGAATGGTATGATTTCATAATTTACTTTTGATTGTATGAGGTGTAGATCTTGTCTTGAATCCAGCTTATCTTTGTTGGTGCTTTTCAATATCTGCCAGTTTTTCAGCCAAGAACCCTTCGTTCCCATACGTTCAGCCCACTCTGGTCAAATTGAGAGGGCTCTTATGGATATTCACAAACAATGTGTGGAAAATTTTAAAAAAATTGGTGTGGCAAATAAGCAACTCCAACTGTTGATAATTATTTTACCTGATGTCAAGGGGTCGTATGGTAAGTTAATTGGCATTCCAATTTTATGATTTGAATTTGTTTCCTTAGCTTAAAAGATTACTCATTGCTCACAGGGAAAATTAAACGAATCTGTGAAACTGAACTTGGAATTGTTTCTCAGTGCTGTCAGCCCAGGCAGGCATCAAAGCCTAACAATAATCAGTATCTTGAGAATGTATCCCTCAAGATTAATGTGAAGGTTTGTTCCATATGATTTCTGATTGACTATTCCTGTTGAATTCTATGGTTGTTTTCCACTTTTCCACTGGTTTCAATCTTTATAGGTTGGGGGACGTAACAGTGTGCTACATGATGCGATTCAAAGAAACATTCCTCTCTTGACAGACCGTCCTACAATCGTATTTGGTGCGGATGTGACGCATCCACCGCCAGGGGAGGACTCTAGCCCTTCAATAGCTGCGGTATGTTTTTTAGTTTTTGATCCCTTTTTTTCCCTTAACTAGTTATAGACCTTTGGCATGTGTGGGAATAGTTTAATATATTAATGAAAAACATGTATAACTGTCCAGAAATTCTTGAATTAGAATTGGTTTAAAGATATATAATATGTTTTAAATTTTTTTATAACATTAACATGTTCAAGAAAAAAACTGAAGCTCGTTTTTATTAACCCATTTTCTTATTTAATATCATCAAGTAGTGGGGTTAACTATGCTTTATACTCTTTTAACTTTTAAAACTTAATAACATTTATGTATCATATCAGTTTAATTTTGTGGCATATTATTTAGTTTGCATTTAATATAATGTAATTGGAGTCATCCACTCTCCAATTACATAATATATAAATATAGGTTGTGTACTAGATGGCGTCATAGATTGGTATTAAATTATGTATCACAGGTAGTGGCTTCTATGGATTGGCCAGAGGTTACTAGGTATAGAGGAATTTTCTCTTCGCAAACTCACCGTGAAGAAATTATACAAGATCTCTATACAACAGTACAAGATCCTCAAAGGGGTTTAGTTAAAGGGGGAATGATTCGGTAAGAATTCAACATGCGTAGTGCTTTACTGCTTACTGGGAAGGAAATTTTATTTTATTTTAAGTCTTATCTTGTTGTCCATGGGTTGTTTTGCAGAGAACTACTTATTGCATTCAGAAGATCAACTGGTCATAAACCCCACAGGATTATATTTTACAGGTGAAATCTATTTTTGACTGCAAAAAGTTTACCTCTTTTTTAGGCTTTATCTGATATTGTTTTACTTGGTAGGGATGGTGTGAGCGAAGGGCAGTTCAGTCAAGTTCTTCTATATGAGATTGATGCAATAAGAAAGGTATTGTATATCTTTTGCTGAGATGTGTTGGTCTAGGATTCCTTGGCAGCTAGTTAACTAATGAAATAATGTCACAAGGGCTTAAGACGTACCAAAATCAATAATATTAGTTCTAGATTTGTTTTGAATCTAATACTGTGGCTGCTATGCATTTTATATTGTGTTTGTTATAATAATCTTGTATTTCTTAATGAGTTGTCATAAATTATAGAAATAAAAGCGATGGTCATGTTTTCTATTTGATTGAATAGTTTGTTGATTTTTGACATGTGCAATTCTAATTGGAAAGTGTTTTTCTTCCAGGCCTGTCTCTCACTAGAGGCGGAATATCTACCTCCAATAACCTTTGTTGTAGTGCAGAAAAGACATCATACACGCCTTTTCCCTATGAATCATAATGCTCGTGATCAGACGGACAGGAGTGGCAACATTCTCCCAGGTTTTGGGTTGTCTCTCTATTTTCAATTACAGCTTGTTTTATTTAATTCTGATCCTTGTTAAATCTCAATGCCCAGGTACTGTTGTTGAAACCAAGATTTGTCATCCGACAGAATTTGACTTTTACCTTAACAGTCATGCTGGAATTCAGGTAAAGTTAGGGTCATCTGGTTTTATTAAAGTTAAAACACAGCCTACATTATGAATTTTGTTTTGATGCATGATATGCATACACTTGTTTAACGGAAATGAATTGTTTTGGGTTTTCATTCTTATTTGCATTTGCAGGGAACTAGTAGGCCCACTCATTACCATGTCTTGTATGATGAGAATCAATTCAGCGCAGATGGCTTACAAATGCTAACAAACAATTTATGTTACACGTAATTCTTAATTCCGATCCTTGTTCATATCATGACTTCCTACAATGCCATTTTGTAAAATATTTCTGTTTTGTTGATTTTGTAACTCAGCTTAACATTCTTTTCATATCAGGTATGCAAGGTGCACTCGATCTGTTTCCATAGGTTTGGTCTTTTTGCCTCTTTTCTCTTTTCCTTTTTTTGTTTAAATTGTGCCATGGGAATATCAATCCTGGAAGGATATTTTGCATATGCAGTTCCTCCTGCATATTATGCCCACTTGGCAGCTTTTCGGGCACGCTATTACATCGAGGGCGAGACTTCAGACAGTGGTTCTACAAGTGGGGGGAGTGAGAGCAGAATGGAGTTCCGGGCCCTTCCGCTAATCAAGGATAACGTGAAAGATGTTATGTTTTATTGCTAAATTATTTAGAACTTCCTTTTGGATGATGAAGCCCAAAGCTAGCCCTTTTGTCTACAACTTAATTTTTTGTTAATGTGCTCCTTTCCCCCCTTTGGTGCTTTGGAATTAAAAATGGAGACTAGTGGAAGAGAATTTTTGGTGTTTCGCCATAGTGTTTTGAAATGAAGAATGGAGAGCATGGGATATGCCCTGGTGGTTTTCGGTGTATTTTTATTTTTATAGATACATAAATGTTGATATGCTATAGTATAACAGTTGCAAAGGCGTTTAAGTTGGGTATAAATATGCAATGCTTGTGCAACAACTCTATTCACAAATGCTGCTAACGGAGCAAAAGCCAGCCTAAATAGAGGAACGTGCAATTCTATGAGGCTGATGAAATATTCAGAAACCAACAAACCTGTTACATGCTGTACAGTGACAAGCAGTGGACTGGCTAGGGGTGTCAAATCGTGTCAACGGGTCGTATTCGTGTCGTGTCAAGATATGTATATGATACTATATAGGTCAACTTTAACCCGACCCGTTAAGCTTATCGTGTTAAAATCTCAAACTCTAACACGACCCATTAACATAACGTGTCATGTCGTGTTAACCTGTTATAACCCATTAGTGAATATTACGAAATAAATTAACGCGACAAAATATGATACGTCAACTTGTTGATGTAAATGTGTTAAATATGTCCAAAATTAATCCGTTCGACTTAATTAAACTTAGCATAATTTTATACGAATGTTAAAATCACAATATTTATAAAAATTATAATACAAACTACAAATATGAATTATAATATAAACAATAAAAATATTGAAATTAAAATTCTAACAATGTTACCTTTAAATGTAAGGGTATACTTGTAATTTTAACTTTCTTAACGTGTCATAACGTGTCATAGCGGGTCAAAACAGGTTGATCCGCTATCAACCCGTTAAGCAATCGTGTTATAACGGGTCAACCCGTTTTAACCCGAAATCCTTTAAGACTAAATCCTAACCCGCTATTATCGTGTCGTGTTCGTGTTGGGTTA
This sequence comes from Platycarya longipes, assembly GCA_036559045.1. NCBI lineage: Eukaryota > Viridiplantae > Streptophyta > Magnoliopsida > Fagales > Juglandaceae > Platycarya > Platycarya longipes. Next base: position 23,721,087 of record CM071802.1, on the reverse strand, counting down.
ACGGGTCGTGTGACATATTGCCACCCTAGGACTGGCTACCAATTCCTCCAAATACTCATGAGGAAGAATCCAAATTTTATAAACAATGATGTGAAAGATGAAGGCTGCTCTTCCCGCTTTTTTGACTGAGAGCAAGACCAAGAAAAGGTGTCTTCCCCATTTGACAATTTAACATGAATCAGGTATATGGATTTACTCTGTTTGATAACTGAATAAATTATTATGAAACTTGGCCTGTTTTAAGATTTTGACATTACTAAATTTTTGTTTCATGGGGCCGTGACATTCAGTTATCCCAATCATGTTTTGTGATGTACAATTATAGCAAGGGGACCTGTTCTCTCTTTTTATGTAAAAATATATTTTAATAGATAAGATAAATGAATAGCTAAAGTGCCTTGTGTTAACTATTATTAAGCCAACATCAACAATACAAAGCCTTAGAATTCAAATGAATATGTGGGGTGGAAGGAAAGTAATTTTTATGAGAAATGTATGATTTATGCAAAAGATCACATATAAGTACACTTATTTGATGCGATATCTCACATTGTAAAGCATTCTTTATTATATAATAGATGAGTAATATTATGTACTATGCTTTCATTACTATTAAATAATAGAGAAATATGCAATAAATGATCATTCAATGGTAATAAATATGTCATATTTTACTTAGTAGGATACAAATGAGATAGTAATGTGATATATAGAATTTTCCAAAGTAGATATATCATATTACAAAAAGTTACATTTTGTAAGTTTGTTTTTATAAGATATTTGTGCCAATCTAACACTTCTAAATTGGGCAAATAATAAATTATAAAAAAAGGGGGTAAATAATGGGCTCTTCTAGAGTGTGTCAAGACCTTGGCAATTTTGGTGTGGGTCATCTGGTTTTCATTCTCGAAGGCTGAATATCATGGGATTAGAATAAAAGACCAATAAAAATTTAGACAACACTTCTACGCTTTACCTTGTTTGAGATTTGGGCCTTGCGCATATATTTTTAGGGTTATTTTTTTTTGAAAAATAGTTTCATTCATTGAAACTCAAGATACAAGAAGCCTATTATGTGATCAACCGATTAACTAAATTACATATTGACGAACAACTTCTAAATCTCTTAGAAAAAAATATGAGAAAACCAAATACTGCTTCTAATGGAGGCAGTTACCAAGTTTCTCCAAACGGAGAAAACTAAACTCCCAATGGACTATAATCTGGGAGACTATTTCTCACTTTTTACGTTTTTACTATATAGACAAAATATACAACACAATAACACCAACAAAACACTTCAACAAAGACAGTTTACGATGGCGCATGGACAGCACGCGCTACTAGGAATGCAGCACCGCAGGCCCGGAGGCAACATAACCTCGAATCACCACCGATGACAGGAGATGATCAACCATAGGCGAGACCCATCATTCGGACCTCGCGTGTGTTGACAACGCGTCTCACCGAACAACAAAAAACTCCTGGCGACGACCGGATCGGCGGATGGGAAGGTTGGCGACACCACGCGTGGTGGTCTGTTGGCTTCCGCTACCTTCGAACCTGCAAATCAAACTTCAAAAACCAAAAAATCCGAAACCCACCATCAAAGAGGTGGCCGGGAAAATAAAAGAAGAAGAAATGGAAAGGAAAGAAGAAAAGAAACAAAGAGGAAGAGGGAGAGACGGAGCCGAAGCTTCGCTCCCCCTCACACCGGCGCCAAGAAAAGCAACCTAGCGGACGAGAGAAATCGCTAGAGAGGAAAGAGAAGAGAGAGGAGAGGAGGAGAAGCGATAAAAACCCACCGTGTGCACTACGAAATTGTATGACATTTTTCAAGGATAATTAACATCATTTGTTATGACATTTTTTTAATTAACTCCCTTATTCTCAAATTTCCTCAATCCAAATCAATTGAAGACACTACCACATTGTACAGTTGCTAGACGTTTGAAATATATTTTTCCTTAATTTTTGAAAATCAAAAGAAAAAGAAAAAGAAAAATATAATATATTATGTTTTAAAAAATTTTAAAAATAGAAAAAGCTAATTAAAAAAAATAGGCTGGGGAGCGACACCTCCTTGCTAGCCACCATGGGTGGTTGAATTCTGGCCCAAGGCTTGGGCCACAGTGGGCGGCCACCCTATTCATGGCCAAGTCCAGCAACCCACTGGGTGACCAAGAAGAGGGCCATCACTTTGTGGCCCTGCGTGGCAGTCGAGACACTTAAGTTTGACCGTTGTTGTTCTATTTCTTAATTGTATTTTTAAAAATAAAATATTTGTTGTAATAATAGAGGGAGGGAGGGAGACATGAATGACCCACTCCCTCACCCTTTCACATGCACCGGCTCAAAATTTTTTTCACCTCTCTCTTTTTGTCCCCTTGCATTATTTGTTTGAATGATCATCTTCCTTCTCCTCTCCGTCCTCAATTCTCTATATAAAGAGAATTGAGAATAAATTATGTACACAAGTAAGAAGAGAAGAAAAGAAAAGAGAAGAAAGAAAGAGGAGAAAAAGGAAGAAAGAAAGGAAGAGAGAAAATTCAGTTCTTGATAAATAAAGAATTCTAAATATTTTCTTTTGCAATAAATTCTCTTACAATAGTAGGTTATTCTAATTTTATAATATGTTGTCAGCACGACGGTTCTACCAATTCTGAAGTAGTGGTCTTATTCCTCAAAAAATGTTAAACGTTACAAAATTGAAATTCGTTGCTCTTGACATTTTTGGGAAAAATTATTTATTATGGATTCTTGATGCTGAAAACCATCTTAATGCTATGAACCTGAGAGAAACAATTAAAGAAGGAAATTAAGCGTCTCCGCAGGACCGTGTTAAAGCAATGATTTTCCTACGCCACTATCTTCATGAAGAATTAAAAATTGAGTATCTTACAATAAAAGATCCCTTTATTTTATGGAATAATTTAAAGGAGAGGTATGAACACCAAAAAATTGTCATTCTCCCAAAAATTCGTTATGAATGGTTGCACTTGAGGTTGCAAGATTTTAAAAGTGTTAGTGAGTATTATTCCGTATTTTTTAAAATTAGCTCAATATTAAAATTATGCGGTGAGAACATCACTGATGATGATATGCTAGAGAAGACATATACTACTTTTCATGCTTCGAATGTGCTTCTACAGCAGCAGTATCGAGAGCGAAAGTTCAAGAAATATTCTGAACTTATATCATCTCTTCTAGTAGCTAAGCAGAACAATGAAATTTTATTAAGAAACCACCAGTCACGCTCTACTGGTTCAATATCATTCAATGAAGTGAATGGTAATAGATTTGTATAATTCTCAGAAGTGAATGATATATCTTTTCAAAAAAATCTGGGGCGTGGGCGTGGACGTGGTAGGAGAAATTATAGAAATATTGGTCTCAAAAGTGAAAACATTAAAATGGATAATAATATACCGTATCACCAGAAGTGATACAACTCAAAAAGGGGTAAAAGTTCCCAAAATAATTCTTCAAAAAGAGGTGGAGATGTGTGCCATAAATCTGGTATGACTGGACATTGGTCACGTATCTGTCGTATGGCCAGACACTTAGTAGATTTATATCAAGCATCTATAAAAAGAAAGAATAAAAGGGTTGAAACAAATTTAATAGAACCATCAGATGATTCATTAAAAATAGATATCACTCATTTTGATATTTCTGATTTCTTTCAAAATCCTGATGCTATAATTGATCACTTGATTGGGGATGGAAGTGTTCCTCCCAATTAATGTATTTTCTTTATTATTTGTAATGAAAATTTTGTATATTTTGTAGAATCATAAATCACATGGATGAACTTTTTATCTTTGAGTTGAATGATAAAGATATATGTCTGGCTAACAGTGCTACAACTCACACAATTCTCAAAGATAAGAAATATTTTCAAAATCTAACACTAAGCAAAATCTATGTCCATACCATATCAGGTTCGTTAATATAATTGAGGGATCCGGAAGAGCTTATATTGTGTTGCCTAATGATACCAAATTTTGTATTGATGATGCTCTATTTTCTTCACAATCTAAAATAAATTTATTAAATTTCAAAGATATACGTCGTAATGGTTACTATATTAAAACGATCAATGAAAGCAGTAAAGAGCATCTTTTTATTACTAAAATAGTATCGGGTCATAAGCTCGTATTAGAAAAACTACCCACTCTCTTTTCTGGATTGTATTATATAAAGATGAGAACAATTGAATCATATGTAGTAGTGTACCAGAAGTGCATTGACCCCAAAATATTTATGACTTGACATGATCGCCTTGGACATCCGGAATCAATAATGATGAGACAAATAATTGGTAATTCACATGGACATCCCTTAAAGAACCAAAAGATTCTTTTACCCAATGAATATCCGTGCTCTGCACGTTTCCAAGGTAAGTTGATTATTAGATCATCTCCCTCAAAACTCGTTGTTGAATGTCCATCATTTTTACAAAGGATTCAAGGAGATATATGTGGGCCTATTTATCCATCAAGTGGACCATTTAAATACTTTATGATTTTGATTGATGCATCAAGTCGATGGTCACATGTTTGTCTACTTTCCACTAGAAATGTTACATTTGCTATAGTTCATACAGTATCATTAATTCGTATTAGACCATCTGCATATAATAAATATTCTCCATTCCAGTTTGCATTTGGTCAACAACCAAATATTTCTCATCTTCGTACTTTTGGATGAGCTGTATATGTTCTAATTGCACATCCACAATGTACAAAAATGGGCCCTCAACGTAGACTTGGGATATATGTTGATTTTGATTCTCTATCTATTATTAATACCTTGAACCATTTACAGAGGATATGTTTAAAGAACGTTTTGAGGATTGTCACTTTGATGAATCCACTTTTCTATTGCAAATGTTTAAAGAACGTTTTGAATTCATTTGTAAAATATTGCAAATCAATTACCGGATGTATTTACTGACACTAAAGGTGTAGTAAAATCTTATATTCCTGCTGTTAATGCTCCAGCAATGATTGAAGTCCCTGAAGGACAAGTTGTCAAAACAGCAATAGGTGAGTCTAAGACACGCCTGAAGCGTGGAAGACCAATTGGTGCAAAAGACAAAAATTTTCGAAGGAAAAAAATACAAAATGAATTTGGTGTTCCTGAAAAACTAATACTCACAATATATGCTACAAATATAGTTAATGCTTATGAAAATGTCAAATCTTCTATTCAAAAATCTCCTGAAAAGGGACCTCTTCAAGAGGTGTTTTATGAAATGTTTTCTCCTGAAGAAGAACAGGTACCTAAAAATAATAAGATCTCAATACATTTCATGAGTACTAGAGAAATTCTAGATAGAAATAAAACTGTTGTCGACAACATATTTTCATATAAGATGGCCATTGACATTACCAGAAGTAATAAAAAAATGAGCCAAGAACCGTTGAAGAATATCGACAAAGAAATGATTGGCCAAAATGGAAAGCAACTATTGAAACTGCATTAAACTTGCTAGTAAAGCGAGAAGTATTTGGACTTGTTGTCTAGACACCAAAGGGTGTAATGCCTGTTGGATATAAGTGGGTATTTGTACGAAAACGTAATGAGAAAAATGAAATTGTGCGGTACAAAGCACGACTTATCGCACAAGGTTTCCTGCAGAAACCCGTGATTGATTATGAAGAAACATATTCTCCCGTTATGGATGCAATTACATTCAAATTTTTGATTAGTCTGATTGTTACAGAATGATTAGAGATGCGGTTGATGGATGTGGTCACTGCATATTTATTTGGATCCTTAGACCATGACATATATATAAAAATTCTTGAAGGATATAAAATGCTTGAAGCATCTACAAGTACATCTAGAAATATGTACTCTATCAAATTTCAAAGATTTATATGGGTTAAAACAAACCGGACGCATGTGGTATAATCACCTAAGCGAATATCTATTGAAAGAAAGATTTGAGAATAATCCTATATGCCCATGTGTTTTTATTAAGAAATCAGAATCCAGATTTGTCATTATTGCGGTATATGTTGATGATTTAAATATTGTGGGAACTCCTGAAGAGATCTCAAGAACCGCTACATATTTAAAGAATGAATTTGAAATGAAAGATCTTGGCAAAACAAAACTTTGTCTCGGCCTGTAGCTCGAGCACTTGCCAAATATAATTTTTATTCATCAGTCCATGTATACAGAGAAAGTCTTGAAGCACTTTTATATGGACAAAACTCATCCCCTAAGTATTCCAATAATTGTTCGATCACTTGATGTGAAGAATGATCCATTCCGTCCTTATGAAGACGATGAAGATATTCTTGGTCTTGAAGTACCATATCTCAGTACAATTAGAGTTTTAATGTATCTTGCAAATTGCACTCGGCCTGATATTACATTCTCAGTTAATCTACTTGCAAGATATAGTTATGCACCAACTTAAAGACATTGAAATGGTATTAAATATGTCATTCGCTACCTTCATGGTACGGTTGATATGAGATTATTCTATCAACGTGGATCAAGTCCACAATTGATTGGGTATGTAGATGCAGGTTATTTCTCAGATCCACACAGAGGTAGATCTCAAACGGGATATTTATTTACTTATGGAGATACTGCCATATCATGGATATCTGTCAAGCAGACACTATCTGCCACATCTTCAAATCATTCAGAGATCATTGCAATTTATGAAGCAAGTCGAGAGCGTATTTGGTTGAGATCAGTAATTCAACATATCCAAGAAAAATGTGGTCTTCCCATGATCAATGATAGCCCAACAATTTTATATGAATATAATAATGCATGTATCACTCAAATCAGAGGAGGATATATCAAAGGTGATAGAACCAAACATATTTTACCTAAATTCTTTTATACTCAAGAACTTCAAGAGAAATATGAAATTGATGTCAAGCAGATACGATCAAGTGATAATCTGACATATTTATTCACAAAGGCATTACCAACTGCGATTTTCAAGAAAACTGTACAGAACATTGGATTGCGAATACTCAAGGATCTATTATCATATACTTTTTAGGATGAGTAAATGTTCTGAAAACTTGTGCTGATTGTACTCTTTTTCCTTCGCTAAGATTTTGTCTCACAGGATTTTTCTTTGCAAGGTTTTAATGAGGTAATCTTAAAGCATTTGGAGATACATAAGAATACTGTACTCTTTTTCCTTCGCCATTGGTTTTTCTTCCCACTGGATTTTTCTTTGGCAAGATTTTAACGAGACAGATTTTTTATGGGTGATCATTCAAAGGGGAGTGTTGTAATAATAGAGGAAGGGAGGGAGGCATGAATGACCCACTCCCTCACCCCTTCACATGCACCAGCTCAAAATTTTCTTCATCTCTCTCTTCTTGTCCCCTTGCATTATTTGTTTGAATGATCATCTCCCTTCTTTTCTTCGTCCTCAATTCTCTATATAAAGAGAATTGAGAACGTATTATGTACACAAGTAAGAAGAGAAGAAAAGAAAAGAGAAGAAAGAAAGAGGAGAGAAAGGAAAAAAGAAAGGAAGAGAGAAAATTCAGTTATTGAGAAATAAAAAGTTTTAAATATTTTTTCTTACAATAAATTCTTTTACAATACTAATTTATTCTAGTTTTATAACAATATTATAATTTTTATATTAATATATGAAAAATAAGAGAAAACATTTCAAAATGTGGCGGCCTTGCAACGTGACATATGTCTTTTGTTGATTAGGCTGGATAGAATATGACAGAGGAGGCTAAATCAAAGCTTGTGGGATGTAAATCCTAAAAAATTGCATGTGCTGAATTTCAAATAGGACAAAGCGCATGAGGTTATTATCCAAAACTCTCAAAATTAAAAAGTAAATGATTAATATTAAAAGAATAAAGAAAAAAACATGAGTAGGAATAATATATAATGAAATCTTTGTCAGACAGGGGAGTTCCAATTGTTTAAAGTGAATCGGAAAGTGGCTTCACTTTGCTGTAATAGTCGGAGATGATTTGCTCATCACGAGACATATTGGTGAGTTGAAACTTGATCTGAAATTCCTTTGCTTGAGAGTGACAGGTGAACATCGACTCAAGGGAGGACTAGAGTTCACGAGATGTACCTGTAGTGGCAACATGACCAAGTACAGGATCTGTTAGAGAAGAAAATAAAATGCTCAAAATGAGTTGATCCTTGCGTTGCCAAGCTACGAATGCATGGTTTATTTTGTGGGTGTTACTGGTTCCTGTGGGAGTCATTTGTGGTGGTGGAAGTGGAACTTGAGAGCCGTTAACATGTGAATAGTAATCTTGGCTTCTCAAGTAAGCCGAGAGTTGAACCTTTCACACAAGATAATTTTTAGAGTAGTGGAGATCAGGTGTGAAAAGAGGAAGGAGTCGGTGGAGGGGGTGGGGGCAGATCATTGTTGGAGTCTACCATTTGTGAGAACAAAAAAAAAAGATAGTGGATCAAAGAGGCTGCTAGTCTAGCAACTCTTATACTATAATAGAATTCAAAACAGAAATCATTTGTGGAATATCCTTGTATTCTATCTCGAGGAACTACACAGTGCCTTGAGTCTATATATAGGCACAGGAAAATACATGTCAACGAAATATAAGAAAAACTAAATCTGTTGAAACTGAAAATAACAACAGAAATACAAAGAGGATTCTAGAATGAGAGCTATAATGCTGTGATCTGCTGCTTGTGATTCTTGTGAGTTTTATTTTTCTGATCAAGGTTAATATTGACCTCCTCCCCAATGGACATTGTGGAATGGCTTTGATGTGACGGCGCATGAGGTTATGGCGCCTCTGGATAGCGGTATCGCTTCTTCCCCTCGCAATTCTTTTTCCTCTAATTGTTTTTCTTGTTGATATTTTGGATTCTTTTTATTTGCTTTTTGAAGTTTTTAAATATTTGTGTCTTTATTTTAAAAATAATAATATTCAAATCTCGTTGCAAATAGTTTACTAAATTTGAATTTTGTAATTATATTTTTATAATTTTTTTAAATATGACTATGGAAGTAGAATTTGAATGTCACGAATGGAATTCTAATTGGTTGTCACATGGTAACATCATGTTAGTTAGGGGTGGATAGTAGGTACCCATCCCTCGCTGCCTCACCCTGTTCGCCTTGCTCTCCATAGTTGGGGGTTTGGCCCCTCGTCCATATAAGAAGCCTCTGGCAGAGGTGGGGGCCGGATGGGCCTTAGTCCTGCTTTGATTTTATCCCACCCCGCAAAAGATATATAATTATACAAATAATATTATATATTTAATTATATATACATATCTATTAAAAAAACTCGAAGAGGTGACTATTTTTTTTAATAACTGACTCTAGACAAAATGAAGCCTCTATATAACAAAACAATGCGTTTTGGTTTGGGGTCTTAATTCCCCCCCGGGGGTGGGGCGAGTTCCACTCTTCCTGCTGCCCAATGCCTACCCCTCTCGAAAACTCTCGATTCCTTGAAGACGAAAACCCTAACTGCCTAATTTCTCTGTCTCCCTTGGTCTCTCACAGCTCACTTGTTGTCGCCATCATCGCAATCTCAGTTTCCGTCGCCGTCGCCGTTAGTCTCTCTCAGTCTCACTTGTCGAAAATGTATTACTCTGATTCTCTCAAGCATAGTTTTTATTTTTATTTTTACTTTTTGTATTTTGTTGAGTTGAAATATGAAGATTAGAGAATGGCTGGGATGAAATGGAGATAGAGGATGTGAATTTGTGAGATATGTGTTGTAGATTTCGGATTGTGCTTGTGTTTGATTTGTTTGATACTTTGATTTGTTTTGGATTGGAATCCTAAACCAATTTAGGGTTCCAATCCTTTATGATTAGGGTTTTGGATTGGAACTAATCTGACATGCTAAAATAATTTCGGGGTTGAAACCCTAAATTAGGGTTCTAATAAACAAACAAAAATAAAATTTAATATACGAATCTAAATAAAAATGTTAATTGGTTTATAAGTGAATGGAGGAGCATTTTTTTGTTTTGTTTTTTGTTTTATCTTGTCTTGTAGGACTGTTTCTTTATGTAAACGAGTGTCAGAATTATGCAATCATATTTTATTATGCCATCAATGAAGACAACTAGTTTAATACATGGCCTATAAGAGCATTCTTATTGGCTTTGCTAAAATCTAATTTTAACCAAATTTAGCTAACATGACATTTAAAACACCCCACATTGAATTAGGAATATCCAAATAAATTTAGATTTTAGCTATAGTGATTAACCAAATATGTGGATGAATAGTAACTTAGCCAAACATTATACCATTCATTTCTCACTCCTCTCACCAAAGAAGTAGGTAATTTTTGTAATTAAGAATTTTGGTTCTATATATTATTATTAAATATAAATATGATAAAAATAAATTAATTATTTAATAGTAATTATAATATTAATTATTAATTTAATTAAAATATAAGTATTAATCTAATTAGAATATAATTATTAATTTAATTAGAATATAATGATTAATTTAACTAGAATATGTTTATTAGTTTAGCTAGAATATTAATTATTAATTTAATTAGAATATAATTATTCATTTAATTAGAATATAATAATTGTTAATATTAGTTTAATATTTCTCAAATGTGATAAATATTAATATTAATTTAATTAGAATATAATTATTATTAACTTTTAATTAGTAGAATAACAAATGTGGTAAAAATAAATTAGATAAAAATTATTAAATTAATAATATCTTATTATTATATAGATCAGAATAAATAGATAATCCAATGTAGAGATTGAATTTGAATGTAATAGGCAAGTGCAATGAGTTTGGCTAAAATTTAAATTCGCATTTAGCCAATTATATGAGAATGCTCTAAAATTGTAAATGGTGAGTGTGCCTCTTGCATCAAAACAAGAACTAATACAAATGAATAATGAAAATAAATTCAGTCTTAAATTCTTGCTTTGAGAATTTTGGCAATATTTTCTATTATTGGGAGTGATGACCTGTAGGCTGTATATTTATCAATGTGCATCTTTATTTGTAATATTTAGAAAACTTATCTACCTTGTTAAGTTGAAGAAAAAAAATATTATATGCATTACTCGGAGTACTTTGAGCCATTGAGTCACGTCCTCTATCCTTAAAAAAACAATCTGTAAATCATAGGACATACTTGACTTGAAACATCAAGGTTTGATCCATGCACCCATAAAGTTTAGTAGCCAGTATACCTTAGATTAAAATAAACAACTTTACGGCCTGCATGAGCGCCATGAGAGGATGGTATAGCATCTGATAGCAGCTCAGGTGTAGAACTCCCATCTTATTTGGTAAATGTCGAGTGAATTATGATAATTTTGGATTTGATGTTGAAGAGATAACGTTAGGATGTTTTTAAGAGAAGTTTGAAGCTAAGTTTGGAAGCCAAAAAGAAATAACCATGCCATGTGGATGCTTAATCTATAAAATTAGTGTTGAAATCTATCATGTTATTTTATATGATTAAGTCTAAGAACATTTAAGATAAAGAGTAACCATGTTTATTGACTCTATAGTGTTTGTTTTGAAAAGAACAAACACATATAGAGGGTAATTGTAGTTTTATCCTAATTTTTTTCTCCTATGTTTTTGTCTAAGGAATTTTAAAACTGAATTTTCTTATGAATATGATTTCATTACATAAAAAATAACTTTGTCTTCTATCTCCACACATATCTTTCCTCTTACAAAACCAACAAGTTCCTCCTAGTGAAACCTATCGTGTCATTCTTGGTGAAGTGATTGCTTTAATCCTAAGATTAGATGCAGCATTCTATAATCGCTGTAATTTAACAAAGACAGAACACTTGGCAAGCTGCCTATTTTTTTCTTAAGTAATATGTTATACATATTTGGAAAATAATACTATATTACCATGCATATATATATAATTTACTGCATACATCAGAAAAACTACCAGTCTTTATTTAGTTACATATGTGTATGCTTTAAATGTGAATAAATATTGTTTGCTTTGGATGCTTGAAAGTTCAAATTATATATTTTGCTCTTAATAAACTAGAAATGGTGAGTTTTGGGAGGACACGGCCATTGCAAAGCAGTTATAATTCGCTAGTAATTTTGTTCTTGATCATTCATCTCACTGTAGGTTCTTGCCAGCTAGGTGTCAAGTTGCAAGAACTTTGGACTTGAAATTGGTTGATAACTTGGGATATTCCAAAAGGTACACCCGGTGCATGCAGGTTTCAATTTATTTATGCATCTTCATTTCCTTGCTAAGTTGATAAGGCTACACATTCATGTGAAAGCAAATGGAATTTTGATATTAGTTTAAGCAAGCAAGAATCATGTTGTTGAAACGTAATCGTATTTAGTTTGAGTAATCTCTGTACCTTGTTGGAGGATTACTTTTGGCGAATGAATTTAAAGATTCCCATTTACTTTTCATCAGGTTTGCTTGTTAAACTAATACGATTATCACTTTGTTATTATTAATTTTTGTTTATCAAGGTGGCTTTGATATGCTATTGGTTTATTTTGCGATTATAAATGTTGATCACAATGCTTCTTTTCTTGTATTATTTATTTATTTTTTCTTTTATGGTAAGGAAACTTACAATTGTGGCCTACTAATTTCTTTTAATTCTTATTTTCTTACATTGAGCACTGGATATGGTCTTCACACTAGGGCTTTTGACCATACTGGCAAGAACTCTCTCCACATAACTATTGAGTGTATATTCTACTATATTAATATTACCTGTAACCCATTTATTGTATACAGATGATACTTTAATTTTTTATGATGCGGACAACAGTCAAATCCAAGCTTTACGGGCTGTACTTCTTTGTTTTGAGGCGGTATCGGGTCTCAAGATAAACTTGGACAAGTCAAAATTGGTTCCGGTAGGAGAGGTGGCAGATATCAATCAACTAGCATAGTTGTTGGGGTGCAAGGTGACTGCTCTTCCTTCGAAGTACCTTGGACTACCTTTGGGAGCTTCTTTAAAAGCAACATCTATTTCGGATGGAGTGTTAGAGAAAATGAAAAAATGGTTGGCAGGGTGGAAGCGGCTTTACCTATCAAAGGGGGGAAGATGAACTCTCATCAAAAGTACCCTCTCAAACCTCCCAACCTACTATCTATCGCTTTTCCCTTTACTGGTGGGGGTGGCTATTCAAAGTGAAAGATTATTTACTGGTGGGGGTGGCTATTCAGAGTGAAAGATTATTTAGAGAGTTCTTGTCGGAGAGCATGAGGGAGGAACGTAAATTTCACTTAGTGGGATGACCAAAAGTGTGTAGGCCAAAGAATGTGTGTGGTTTGAGAGTGCGTAATTTGATCACCTTTTAACAAAGCACTTTTAGGAAATTTGAGCACCTTTAAAACATGTTTTATATGGTTGTAAAACTGGTAAAATTTTGTAGTCATTAGAGATATCCATTAAAGTATAAATGTTGTAAATATTTGGATCGTGGTTTACATTCACAACTGGGAAAGCTGTCCAGAGATGGTAGGCTCCTAAAATAATGGGTATTTTGGGTCTAAACGTGCATCATATAATGGTAAGCATGTATATTTTAGGCGGCATAGCTATTCTAAGAGAAAGTTTAAATGTTTTAGGTGCATACAATAGAGATGATGATTACTAATAGAGGGAGAAGCCGAGCTATAGCCACTGGAACAGGGAAGCGTGTGTTGCCTGCAACCTTTGGACACTCACACAAAAGCAGGCCAGCAGCTTTGAGCTTGAGAGATGAAGCTGGTGGCAACTCGGATGACTCCAAACAAGCCAAAGATGACATCCCTACATCACTTCCGCCTCCCCATTCCCTTGCACGTCCTAACATAACTGTTGAGGGCAAGTGATACTATATCTCATTCAGAAATCAATTATTTTAGTAAGCAAGTAAATGTATCTTACTTGCATGCCAAATTCTAACAAATATAATGTGATGTTTATCTGTTAGAGATGATGCATTCATGTATAGGGAGTTCCCAAGCTATAGCTACTGGAACAGGGCGGCGGATCTTGCCTCCATTGGGTGGGAATAAAATGTTCGCAGCAGACAGATTCAAGCTGAGACTGTGGGCTAGTGGGGACTTTGACAACTCTACACAAGGCCCAGATGACATCCCTTCATCACTTCAACCTCCCCGTGTGAGGGCAGTTTTTAATAAAGAAACTGAGGGTAAGTGCAGCATAACTTTCTCACACCTAGATCCGTATGTATAAAGCGAACATGTGTAGGTTAACATAGGTAGTTGTGAAGCTGTGATTTTATGTGAGACTTTAGTGGCATTCTGAACTAGAGGATGAGTTACGAATGTATATAGTCCAGGTATATTTTTAACCAAAAAGATAGTGAAAATTTACTGGGAAAATACCCCATGTTGCATGCTGTAGTGATAAATAATAATTAATATGCCTAGGGACACTAATTTCCAACCTCGTTGACCAATTTAAAAAAATTGAACTTTTCAAGGTCCAACCATAGTAGCAGTGACCATCTTTAGTTGAAGGTATTAATCGATACTCCAAAGTATATATTCAGCATATGGGTATTTTTTACTTCACAACAGTTGACAGACACAAAGTGAAAGTGCAATGAGTATTTTAAAAAGCACATATGTAGATTGCATGCATATACTTCATCTGCTAAGGACTTGGACATTTCCACTAATCAATTCCCGAGGACAATCGAGACTTGGAATATACTTCAAGGTTGTAGTAGTCATTGTTACTTGTATCTACGATGCATTTAGGAATTTCCCTCGTCTTTGTTTATTCTAATCAATCTAATGTTATGTGCATAACAAAGCACTGATGTACTCAAATAGAGGGTATACAAATGCTAAGCCTAAACTGGAATAGGGAGGCCAGTCCTGCTTGCAGCTGGTGGGACTAAACTGTTTGCAGCACAGGTTAGGAGTCTGATATAGTGGGCTGGTGGGGACTCCGATGACTCCACTTAAGGTCTAGATGACATCCCTTCAAATCTGCTGCCTCCCCATACGCCTGCAGTTCTTAATATAACAATTGAGGGTAATTGATTTTACAACTTTCTCACACCCAACTTTCATATATATAGATCAAACTCTAGGTTAACATAGCTAATTGGTCTATAATGTAAGTATTGTTGTACCGTTGTTAGCGGCATGCTGAATAGAGATGTGGTAGGAAGGTGTATATAGTCTTTTTTTTCGGACATTCCAGTGATTATTTATTGAGATGATGTCCCCTATTGCATACTGTAGTGGTAAGCAATGCAACATTATGTTTTATGGTTGTACGAGAGATACCTATACACAATATGGTTTTACACAATAGAGTGGCATGTCTAGTTATTAACTAATTGCATATAAGTTATTGATGGGTATCGAAGGGTATATATTTAGAATGTGTAGGTAATTATGTTATTTCACAAGCGTCCATATTCACACAATGGAAGTGCAATGGGCATTTTTAAATGCGCACCGAGTGAGTGCATGTACATATGGCAGCTTAAACCATAGATATATTTTTCCAGCCACAAATTACCTATTCCATTCAATTGGTGTCATGTATTGTGAACATTACATGATGTAGGAATCATGGTACGTACTTGTAGTGGTAAGCAAGTTACTGTATCGTAGCCATTTTTCGTTATGCTCAATTTCGTCTAATGTTATGTGCATCTATTAGAAGTACTGCACTTATATAGGGGGAGTACCCGACCTATATCATTGTTAACAGGGACGCGGGTCTTGGTCGCAGCTGGTGGGCATAAACAATTGTTGGTAGCGGCTAGGAGCTTGAGAGAATGGTTTGGTGGGGACTCTGATGACTCCACACAAGGCGCAGATGACATCCATTCATCACTAGATGTTTCACACCTCCTTCCACAAGTTCTTAATCCAATAGTTGATGATACAAAATTTGATGGTAAGGCCTTATTACCTTCTCACATAACATGTTTGTTGTAGCCTAATAAACTACAAAATTATAGGCCCTACGATATGAAGATGTGAATAAGGTTATGAAATGGTGAGACTTTAGTGATAAACACTAGGTTGGAAGGGTTGCTTTTTATTTCAATGAGTTTAAAACAACTGGAGATTATCTTATGGGATTAGCTGCTCAAAACACGCCACCATATATTCTTGGTAATTTGTCATCTGTCAACCTAAGCTAACGTGTTAGTAGGAAAGCTGTCAATGGAAGTGATATGGTCGTTGAAAATATACTTCAATCTTTGCAAGTAGTTAGCTTGTTTACTTTTTTATCTAGCAAGTAGTTGTATGTTTATATTCCCCTGCCGGATTTGTATAGCTTAGCTGCATGTAAAAAGCTAATCTATTAAAAAGAAGACATTTCCAGCACACAATTTCAAACTTTACAGTTTGTTCCTATTGGTTGAAACTTCAAGCTGCCATCAACCACATGTCAAAACAGGTAGTAGACATCATGTATATTTTAGCTAGTGTAGTAATTAAATGAAACACAATTTATTTCCAATTACAGTAGAGATGATGCACTCTAGTAGAGATTGTGGTGAAGCTATACCTATTGGAGCAAGGGGGTGGGTCTTGCTTGCAGCCTCTGTACAACCACTTATTCCTGGACCAACAGGTTGGAGCTTGGGAAATGAAGCTCCTGTGGACTGTAATGACTCAAGACGAGGACCAGATGCTGTAACCTCATCACTCCTGCCTCCCTCTGTATTCATGCACAGGTGAATACAACAGATCAGAGTAAGTGCCTATACAATCCCCCCTTAATTTCGAGTCAATGAACATAATATAAATCTGATGATATTATTCACTGTGTAAAAGTTTAACATCCCTTATAATATTTAAGGTGACACATAAGGGGCAAACACCCGAAAACGTGGTAGAGGAGTAGCTAAGGGATTAGAGTTTGAAAGGATGCAAAAATTTGAAAAGATTCCCCTTTAGATAAAAGAGGGCAAGACAGGGCCATCATGCAGCAATGGAACAATATATACAAGTTGAGTGATGTGGATCATGAAGCATTAAGCAGATATGCGGCTCGTTAGTTGGAGTGCCGTGAATGTTACGGAGAAAGAGATGCTAATTTCCCGCATTAAGGTATGTTTCCCCCAAATGACGACGTTTAAGTTGCAATAAAGGGGATGCTGAGTGTATAAGTGAATTGCATATATGGAAGGTATTTTGATTTCCAAACACATAATTAGCAAATATGTAGCTACCGGTAAAAAAAAAAAGTAGCAAATATGTAGATTAAGATTATTTTTTTAACACTATATATGGGAAGCAGCATGCGTTTGGACCTTAATCCTCTAATCATTTAATCTTTTATTGTACAACCCTCTGGCAGTTAATAGAAGCATGAAATAACAGCCCATGTGTACAAGTATATCTCTTGAAAACCTTGTCAATAGGTAAGAACTTACTAGGAAGGTAGCAACGAAGTCTTTGTGCATAGAGTGAAGTTAATAGTGCTGATAAACTATGCTCTAATTTCCCGCAAATCTCAACAGTCATATTGTAATCAGTTTGAACGATGTAAAAACGTTATATATGTTGCTAGTGTCATAAAACGTCATGTTTATACACGACTGCATGCTAAATATACTTCGTTGTGGAGTAGTCCACGTACAGAAGGATTAATTACATGGGAGTTTAGGTTTCTATTAGTTGTTAAAACCTGCAATTCAATGCAACCAGATTGCTTGAGCTTTGTGAGATTTAAATATAAGTACAAAATATACACAAAAAGCTGCATGATTTATTTTGAGGGAAGTCCTGTGGGGTGCTTTAACACAAGTATAATTTTGATAGGCTGACTTTGTCTTCAATTGGATGAAGAAGAACCATCAACGGACTGTTACTAGTCAGTTATCCAGGGCATACAACGCTTTTCATTACAAGCTACACAAAAAATACTTGAGTTATGCATCATATGCACAGGCAATAGCTAGTAATCAAGGTGCGTTGGTGGAGAAGCCGGTTTAGGAGTGGTTATGCACAAGGTGGGCGAGTGATGAGTTCAAGGTAACACGAATATCACTTGTTTTTCTTATACGCAGTCTTACTTGAAATTGTAGGTTGCACACATAGTAACAATTTTCTTGAAGGGTATAAACATGTGTGCTAAAAATGATGTGCGTGATATACCAAAACTGTAGTAATTACCAATACTCTAGGTTAGCATCCTACTTTCACAAGACGTGACATCCCATTAATATTGAGATAATAGGTTGGATTGTAGGTGCGATTTCTACAACACTTTGTTATCTTTTTTTTTTTGTTTGCAGAAAATGTCAATGCAAAACAAAGAAAATAGAAGTAAACAATTTGTCAACCACACAAGCGGAAGGACCTCGTTTCTGGTACTCATGGAAAGAAAGGTACCAAAATTCTATTACACTTTCACTATACTGTAGGGGGAAAACCCAATGTTTGTCTAATCATTTTGAGATTTATGTGACTATTTTTGGTATGCATATAACGATATAGAAGGACATGAATCATATAGACTTTTACAAAGATGTGCACTGGTCGATTAAGAAGGGGAGATTTATCACACCAACGACGAAAGCAAATTATGTGAGCAGCTTGTTGTTTATCCGTGCAGCTAGTAGTTTGATCTTTTATTCTTTGTTTTATTATGGCAGGCCTTACTCAATAGCATTTTCGATTGGCTGTTCGTTATTTTTTTTTTCCAGTTATTCAATTACATGTTGGTAGTAAATGACTACTGCTTATGTTTCTGGCTATAGGATTAGATGGTGGCATTGTGGAATGCCAAAGAGCCCAAGGCTTGCACAAATGAGGTAGCTGCAACAATATTTAGATAAGTATTGAGACATAGAGCAGGGTACTCCAGAGGGATGGGCTACTCTGTAATGCCTGATCAAACTAAGGTGGCAGGGGTATCCAGTGAGGAGTATGAACGGCTTGTCGCGAAAAATGAAGTAAATAGGATAAATGCAGAGCATTACCGAAATAGGGTAATATAGATTGAAAGTGCTTTGTACCAAGTTGGAGACCATATGAGGTATTATGAGGAAATAGTAAATTTTAGAATTTCGGAATGGAAAGTAGATTGGAGTTTCAGATGGTGCCTACAAATGTAGTCCCTTAGACTGAGTTGAAACTACCAGCAATACCTATTTTTTGGATTTTGCCCTCTACTTTTGTTGCACTTTCACGGAAGATTAGCACTATGTATGATGCTAGGAAGGGTCAATTATTTAAGGTAAATAGCTTCTTAACAATGCTATATGTGAGTAATACGTAGCCATACGATTAATGTTGGTTGGAGATGACACAAGTGTTTCTCAATCACTTTACTATCAAACATTATTTGCATTTAATATGCTGGTTGAGTGGTATTTGAATATCTTGTATTTTGTGAATTAATGGGGCATATAACTGTTATCTTAATTTGCACGTTGGCATTAATCGTATGGCTTCGGGGACATAAAACACTTGTTGTTTTGTACTGGATATCCTTCCAGGCAACAGGTTATGCGAAACTAGATATAGTGAGCATTGGGATCTAGAAGCGGGATGAATATATGGTGCACTTGTCTTTCACATATTAAAGTCAAATAATGCTATCAATTAAATAAGTGTTATGTGCTTGAAAATCCTGGGAATTGCCTAAAAGTATTTAGGCAGTGTCCTTTTAATTTTAGGTCACTAGACATAATGGTTCAACTAAATTTGGCAATGGTTTTAGGCTAGACAGAAATTGAACTAGGTGGGTATAAAATACTAGTTATATATATAAATATGTACTTGGGCTAAAATTAAGTAGACGGATGCAACTATGTAAACTAGTACTAGCTGAGTATGCACTCTGTTTTGGTAGTCTTTTGACTACAAATCATGAAGTGAATTTTTTACTAACTACCTTAGATGTGAATGCATCATAAACAAAGGTTTATTAATTTCATTTTTAATGCCATTGTGTATGTTGTGGCAGGTACTTTATTTCAAATGATCAAGTGCAAATGTGGCTTGGATTTGGTACCTGAGCGCCATAAGTTTGATAAAGGAGTGCTGGCAAACACTGTTAATATAGCAACTAAGGATGTTATATTTTTTGAGATGTATATGTAGCTACACCCATCTCATGGACAAATTTGAATGACCATGTTTTGACATGGCCATTCAACTTTGTAATATCTGGGTTTAGATCAAATGAACCTACTTTTTGCAAGAAAGTTAAACCACTGAAGACTTCAAAATGCATCAGGAGGTATTTTAGTTTCAAGTTGGATACAAGTATTGAAATTGCAATTATTTCTCTTTCTTTAATATACACACACCTTCCAGTACCATATGAAATTGCAAGCTTGTTGATGAATATATATATATATTACAAGCAAGCTTGTTTATGTATGCGGAAATCTTTTTGAAGACCTACATGAGCAGGATTTATGGTATTATAAGGAAGGTGTGTTCTGTATAGATCAAAGTATAGGTTTTAGAAATATGATGCCTCGTATGAATTGGTACTTAATATATGATCCAACCAGCCCTAGCTTAGTAATTGATCAATGACCAGACTAATACTACTACATGGTGCATTGTACAGGGTCTAGTGGGAGTTGCATTCCCCATTGGCTATGTCGAAGTAATTTAACTATAATTAAATTAGGTCCAATAATTGTAGGGTTTCCAAAAGTATAAACAGTTTGCTGAGATTGATAATGATTAACCTCAATTTTACTCAACAAAAATATGAATTGAACAAAAAATATAAATTTTGGGGAAATTTGGAATTGGCTTACCGAAACGCAGAATTTGGATTGTGGCGAGATTAGAGCACGCCGCGTAAAGGGGATTTCATCAGAACGACGACCATTCATGCTGCAGCAAGAAATCCCGCAGCAATGTCGTGGACCTTGAATCTTGCGGGAATGAGATGCCGCCGAGAAGCCAACACCCCCTTGCTGCAGTTGTAGATGATGTCGTAAACACCAGACGGAGTACCAGCGTAGGCAAGAAATTGTTGTGGGATGGGGTCGCCAAGACTGAACCCTAGATTGCGACGGATGTCAACTCGCAGAGGTAATCGATTAATTATCGGTGCTTCGCTTGAGTAAGGAGGACATCAAACGCGGGGGTTTTTGTTGATGGCTTCTTGGCGGCAATAACGTGGTAAATAGGCCTTGAGATGTCGGCGGTTAGCTTGCGGGGAGAAACAGACTTAATGTCACCCCCAAATACTGGCGTCTCACCTGCGGGCCCAAAAATGCAGATGAAGACTAATTACCACGTTTTCGAGCTCACTCACGGCCAATCTTGGGCATAGAAAAAAGTATCATCTGTTGTAGTGACATGATGCAATATATATATATATATATATGTAAATGTTAATGGGTTAAATGGTTTTTTTTAATTTGTATGTGCTTGCATTTGCTAGATAATCAATCGAAACAATTTCAATGAGGAGGTGCTTAACTAGAGTACCAAACGAGGAATTTGGAATTGAAGTAATAGAGATCAACTTGTAGTGGTTGCTCCAATTTTGCCATCTCCGGCGGTATGTCATGTAGTACTACTAGTTTTTGGATGGGTAATGCTACATACAGTTGTGAAGTTGCAAACGGCGTGCAGTCGCTTTAGAAAAAAAGTTAACTTTTTCATGTGGGTCCCGTATATATTCACTTTTTTCTAAAGCGACTGTACGCCGCTTGCAACTCCATGACTGCATCTATCATTTCTCCTTTTGGATATATTCTGGATACTAGAAATGCTACAGGGAGTCAGATATGGGGGAGTCGACCCAGAGTCGGGTGACATGGCAGCAATTAAAAAAAATATGAAAGACAAAACGTGATGGGTTAAATGTGGGAGGTTTGGAGACTCCCTCATTTCAAACAGAGCCCCCCGTCCCCAACCTCCCGCATAGAGAGAGAAACTCTCAGACTAGGGTTTTCGTTCCCCCCAAATCCATCCCATTTTAGAGAGAGAAACTCGTCGTCCCCAACATTTTGAAGAGAGAGAAAGTCTCAACCTGCGATTTCACACCTTGGGTTTTTGACATCTTAAAATCCATCCCATTTTAGAGAGAGAAACCGAGAAAAACCATCTTCAATAGAGCCGCAACCTTTGTGCGAAATCCCTCCCTCATCCCCGGCGCAACATCATGTCCTACATGGACTACAAGACGATGTCGTTTTGTTATGAAGCCCCAAAATTGATTTCCCTTCTTCGGCAAAATCAACGCAGTCCCTTCGAACTTGATGATTCTGTTTCTACTCCATGGAGTCTTCCGCTCTTCTCCAATCTTTTCACTGTAACTCTCTCTGTGCATGTGCGTGGGTGTGTGAGGTTTGCTTGATTTGAGCTTGGACTTGGTTTTCTTATTCAATTTCAACTCCGTTTGGTTCGTTGGCAAAATTAGATTAAGCAGAATTAGATAATATTTCTAATTTTGAGAGAGAGAGTATTGATTTCAACCATAAATATGTGTTAATTTTCTTGAAAAATTTCTCGCATTCATTATATTTGTTCATAAAATGAAAGTAAACAAAATGGGTAATATTTTCTTGCATTCCTTCATTTATTATTATTGATCGTATGAGCTTAGCCATGTTTATAGGTTAGATATATAGTTTTTATTTTTATTTTTCTTTGGTCTGAGGGATCTTTTCCAATTATTTCAACTTAATGTAACTTTTTAGAATCTTTGACATTGGAATTTGTTTGAATTTTGAAGCTAACAATGTAAATTTATTTGTTTTTTCTTGAGCCAAGTGGATCGAAATTAACAAAGAGTTCTTTTAGAAAAATTGAGGTAAAATAGGTCATGCTATAGTATAGATCATGCTTTGATCTTGAAACCTACGTATTGTTAATAAAAAATTGAACTCCATTGTATGAACTCCAAGGTTGAAGAAAGCAGGTGTTGCTGCTTTTGACTCTTTTATTTTTCTGTAATTTGTTCCATTTTTTGGTTTCTGTTTTGCCTTTTGCTTATGGTAAATTACAAGGAAACAATTGGCTTCGACAACGCCCACATGTGGCCTGTCCTACATTACAATCTTCTGAGTGAAATTGAAGTGAACAATAAGTTAAGAATTTTCTAATTAACAAAAACATAAAGAAGCACAATAAAAACAAGAGGTAGGAAGTAGGACATGTAAACTCTTAACTTTAGCATATTAGAATATTTGTTATAGTTGTTTGATAAGAATCGATATGATATGATATGCATGTACAATCAAGTTCAAATGGAGTGTATCTCTTTCATTCAATATTTGACATTCCTCATCTACGTTTTTTCTTCTCTTTTCCCCTAACTTTAACACGAAAGATTATTATGCATCTAGTTTTCATTTTACCGTTGGAGATAAGTCAACATTGCAAAGATTATACACGATCTAGAAGCACCAAATGACCCAAGAATGGTTATGATATATGATCAACAATGAGATATGATTCTACAAAATGAAAAAGAAATACAAATTAACATTATGATGTCGTCTAGATTTCTTCTTACAGTTATTTCAGTAAATTATAGAAAGGATTATATGTATATTATTACTCTTCTCAAATTATCAAACTAACAGAGGTTTGTAAAGTTATGCATGACTCCCATAGGATGTTATAGTTATGAATCCTTTCCCTTTGTCATAAAAAAACGTCTAGATTCAGATAATGTTAAAGTTTGTAAAGAAAGCATTTACATTTTCTTTGTTATGTTATGATCTGTAAAGATTTTTTAGTTTTGGCATTGGCATTACCAATATTGCAGGTCTCATTTTTTGGATGAGCATGGATGTTTTCTTGGCATTACCTAATGCATGTTTTCAGTTCAGTCCATATATATACGCGCACAAATGTATATATACAGATATGAGAGAAAAATTATATGGATTATAATTGGTCAAATTCAAATATTAGCCAATTTTATATTCCCTTTTCAGGCACAACTTGTCCTTTATTATTTGAGCTAGAATCATCCTTTAATTATTTATTTATTTTTTTGGTTGAATCCTTTGCGTTTAACCATCCTTTACACAACATAATTGCGATCTGAATTATAGAAATTGATATATAACAACTTAAATTCTAATCATAATCTGCATCAAGTTCCAATACTTAATTTTCATCTGTTTTGAACCTTTTATTGCAGGGGGTCTCGATGATAGTGGTGCAGCAATTGTAAGAGCATTAGTGCAATATTGGCAGTATCATCCTATTTCTAGAGAAAAGCACTCAATACTGGATAGGCTTAGTGTCCTGGGTCCTCATTATATTACTTTCTATGGTCTGAGATCATATGGCAGACTTTTCAATAGGGCTGAGCAAAAATCCGAAAATCCGACTTCGACTCCGACTCCGCCCCGACTCCGCCCCGACTCCGACAAATCGGAGTCGGAGTCGGAGAAAAAACTCCGACTTTAATCGGAGTCGGAGACGGATTCGGTAAAGAAGTCCTGCCGACTCCGACTCCGACTACGATTCCGACTCCGATTCCGATTATATATCCGACTCCGACTCCGACATTTTGCATATAATTTGTAAAAAAAATATATATCTATTTTTCATATATAACTATTATAAATAGATAATTAAATTAATTATTGTTTCCAAATAATTTACTCATAATAAGTCATATTAATTATTGTTTCTAAATAATTTACTCATAATATAATAGACATATATAATTATAAATACTAATATATTAAGAATTACTAATGTAATAATTTGTAATATTAATATATACAAAATTAAAGACTAACATATAAGTAGTGATGTATTATAAACTAATAAATAGTAAAATATCATAATGTTGATAATTACTATTATATAATTTTAAATCCTAGACTATTACAACCATAGATTGATAATTAAATGAAATAATAGTATGTTGGATAATGTATAAATATCAATGTATGAGCCAATGTACATTAATAGTAATATTAATGTATTAATACCAATGTGTTTTTAAAGACTAACATATAAGTAGTGATGTATTATAAGTTAATAAATAATAAAATATCATAATGTTGATAAATGATAATTACTATTCTATAATTTTATAAGCACAAGCTTATTCAAAATAATTTCTTAATAATATAATAGACATTTATTAAGACCAAAGTTCAAATCTTAAATTCTAAACCCTTAATTTTAAATCCTAGACTATTACAACCATAGATTGATAATTAAATGAAATAATAGTATGTTGGATAATGTATAAATATCAATGTATGAGCCAATGTACATTAATAGTAATATTAATGTATTAATACCAATGTGTTTTTAAAGACTAACATATAAGTAGTGATGTATTATAAGTTAATAAATAATAAAATATCATAATGTTGATAAATGATAATTACTATTCTATAATTTTATAAGCACAAGCTTATTCAAAATAATTTCTTAATAATATAATAGACATTTATTAAGACCAAAGTTCAAATCTTAAATTCTAAACCCTTAATTTTAAATCCTAGACTATTACAACCATAGATTGATAATTAAATGAAATAATAGTATGTTGGATAATGTATAAATATCAATGTATGAGCCAATGTACATTAATAGTAATATTAATGTATTAATACCAATGTGTTTTTAAAGACTAACATATAAGTAGTGATGTATTATAAGTTAATAAATAATAAATGTATAAACACTAATAAATAATTTCTTAATAATATAATAGCAATATTAATGTATAAACACTAATGTGTTTTTAAAGACTAACATATAAGTAGTGATTTATTATAAGGAATTTGTTTTATTTAAAAAACTTATAATTATTTAAAATTATTTTTAAATTCCAATTACTAACATAATTTGTTTCTTTAAAAATATTTAATAAACTTTCTTATTTAATTTTATAATAAAATAATATTAGTTCTAGTATTTATTTTGAATTAATTATATTATATTTTTACTTTTAATTATCAGTTTTTATTTAATTTATTTATAATTTATTTATAAATTTAATATATACCGTTAGATCTAGGTTAAACCTAGATCTAACGGTATACATTATATGGATATATATCAGATCGACGGAGCTGCATCTTCGATTCTTCATTTCAACGCGAGTCGCGACCCCGAGCTGCTTCTCCCCTGCTTCTCTGCTTCTCATGCGACCCCCGCGCCCCTCCCCTGCTTCTCTGCTTCTCATGCGATCCCGAAGGCCCGAGCTGCATCTTCATTTCAACGCGACCCCGAGCTGCTTCTCCCCTGCTTCTCTGCTTCTCATGCGACCCCCGCGCCCCTCCCCTGCTTCTCTGCTTCTCATGCGACCCCGAGCTGCATCTTCATTTCAACGGACCCCGAGCTGCTAGCCTGCTTCTCTGCTTCTCACTCGAGCTGCATCTTTGCTTCTCTGCTAGCCTGCCAACTAAGCATAGCAAGAAAAAGGGGTGAGAATTTCGAAATAAATGATGCTGTCAACATATTTTAATTGATGATGCATGAATGTGATAAATTGTCTGAAGCCCTACATCTATTTGTATGGTTGCCTGGCTGCTTCGAACTTCTCAGATTGTACCATTATCTTAGATTGCACCATGAATGTGATAAATTGACATTGGCATTTCCAATTTGAATCTTGTTACTTTAATATGACTATGAGAGATTATAAATTACATATGACTTAAATCTTCTTATAAAAAATGAAATATTCATAATTCAGCTTAATTTAAGATTGTTCGAATATTATTATGTTGTAATTTTTATTATATTATTGTGTATTTGATAGATTTTTTATTATATTATTATATATTTCATTAACATATAATTTATTTTAAGGAATATTCTATATACATTAGTTAGGATAACATCGTATCATAGATTCATATGATTTTACACTGAAATATATATAGTAGTGTTATGTGATTGGTAGGGACTAGAGTGAATAAAAATTTCAAATCTGATTATTGTCGACTTTCAATTGCAAAAGATCCATTACTATCAATGTTGTTAGGGATCAAAGATGGAAGTGGCTTAATAATTCCTTCTGCTTGTTATTGCCCATGTTTAAAGAATAATGGTCTATATTCAAATTATTAA
This sequence comes from Platycarya longipes, assembly GCA_036559045.1. Taxonomy (NCBI): domain Eukaryota; kingdom Viridiplantae; phylum Streptophyta; class Magnoliopsida; order Fagales; family Juglandaceae; genus Platycarya; species Platycarya longipes. The sequence goes on along the minus strand of CM071802.1, from coordinate 23,694,094 downwards.
TTAGTACAAAAGTGGTACAGGTATTGATCATCAATATATTATATCAAACATAGTTGACTTCTATGAATTTGTGATGTGCATGACTTAATACAGATGGTGATTGGTAACTATAACCTCCAATCATCAAATATATTACCCGACTATATGAACAATATGCAGAGTTCAATGGTGAGTACACTAGCAAAAGTGGTCCTAGAGATGATGCTTCTAGTGCTCAGAGTGATACTTGTATCTTAAAAAGGGATAGCAATAGCGTTATTGATGACGACATATACACGGATCTCCATAAAAACAAGAGTTCAAGTATGTTGGATACTAAGTCGGAGTTAGAACGGTATTTGTTGGAAGCTGTTGAGATCCCCTCACAGAGTTTTGATATTTTAATTTGGTGGAGGGTCAATTCTACCAAATATCCAATTCTTTCAATGATGGCGAGAGAAATCTTGGCCATTCCAATTACCACTGTTGCTTCGGAGTCTGCATTTAGCACGGGAGGTCGTATTTTGGATCCATTTCGAAGTTCTTTGGCTCCAAGAACTGTGGAGGCCCTTGTGTGTACGCAAAACTGGTTGAAGTCTACTCACATATGCTTGAGTCAAGATCATTTCGCTTTAATTGATGATGCAGAGAGTTATAAATTAGACTCAGGTAACATATTTCAAATTTAATTAAATATGTTAAATCACTTGATTTGTCTTTTTTTTTTAATACTAATAGCTTATATTTTAATATGTTAATGTAGAATTGGTTACTAATATGGCGAACTTACTACATGAAGAATGAAGATGATTGAGGTTTGAGGTGCTTTGTTGTTGTTGAAGTTGTGTACTTTTTTATTTGTTTAATTTTATTGTCTTATTTGTAGAAATTTATGTGGTATCTTATTTCCTTACTAATTTTGTTTTTTTTTTTCTTCAGGCACAGCTGGGAAATTTGAAATGATATGTAATTTATAATTTGTATTAGTTATTTTGTTGAAATATGGAAACTATTGTTTTGTAATTTTAATTGGTTTTGTAATTTATTATTGACATTTGACTTTGGTTTTGTAATTTTAATTGGTTGGAATTTGTAATTTTGGACTTTTGGCTTTGTATTTCATTATGTAATGATATTGAAGTCCAACTTCGATTTATTATAGTTTGAAATTGTAAAATTGAAATTTCAAATGGGTTAAAAAAAATTCCAATACAAAAGTCCAATAAAAAAATCCAATTCCGACTCCGTTCCGACTCCGCTCCGGTAAAGTCGGAGTCGGAGTCGGATCGGAGTGTATAGAAGTCGGAGTCGGAGTCGGAGGATTCCATTTCCGACTCCGACTTAGTCGGTGCTCAGCCCTACTTTTCAATGGTGCTCCTGCAGTTACAAGTTGGTCATATCAATGTTGCAATAGAAGTAGTAAACTTGGAAAGTCTATATGCAAGTGGAAACTCTTTGTATTTGTTGAGACTTGGAAAGTCTATATGCAAGTGGAAACTCTTTGTATTTGTTGAGACTTGGAAAGTCTATATGTATGTAGAAGCTCTTTGTAAACTTGAATATTCTCACGTATAAATTTCCAAGATGTATGGTCTTGAATATCCATGATGGATGAAACTCCTTTTCTTTTTTGATAGGATGGACGAAGTTTAATATTCTGGAAACGTGTTGAACAACAGCATATATTACTTAATTAAATGAGTCAAAGAACATTCATCAAAAAAACCCTTTACAACAAAGGACTCAAAATACTTCCATTAAAGATAGGAGCATTGTTACAAAAGTCCAACAACATTCATTATAAAGGATTCAAACTTAACCTATTTAATAAAGCCCCTACGCTGTTCAAACACATTATAGGTGTGCAAAACACTTTACAAAACTTTCAAAACACTTCATTACAAGGCTCATATTGTTCATTATAATTCCTTCTATGCACCCCAAACCCTTTATGCCTTTCATATTTTATATGGTGACCACCGAACATCTTCCTCACTAGAAAATGTCATTCCAACCTTGGGTTCTTTGACACCATCATCATTGTTGGGTCACCATCAACAACTACTTCATCATACTCAGTCCGATAACTCTATGTCGGAAGCCATATTGACTTAGTCTTAGAGAACCTACAATCACATTCAACAATTAGCAGCTTAGTCATAGAAGAGATTAAAAATAATAATAAAATTTTTTCAATTGTTTAAGATGCTTTTTCAAAACAGGGTCCTTAAAGCTAGGAGGGAAATTTTATTTCAGCATCAAGAATATATTTATAAAGAGTTCATGCAATAGAGTTCAATTCTTTTATTAACAATATGTAGGTTTCAAGATCAGAGCATAATCTATACTATAGCGTAACCTATTTTACCTCAATTTTTCTAAAAGAATTCTTTGTTAATTTCGATCCACTTGGCTCAAGAAAAAACAAATAAATTTACACTGTTAGCTTCAAAATTGAAACAAATTTTAATGTCAAAGATTCTATAAAATTTCATTAAGTTGAAATAAATGGAAAAGATCCCTCAGACCAAAGAAAAATAAAAATAAAAACTCTGTATCTAACCTATAAACATGGCTAAGCTCATACGATCAATAATAATAAATGAAGGAATGCAAGAAAATATTACCCATTTTGCTTACTTTCATTTCATGAACAAATATAATGAATGCTAGAAAAATTTCAAGAAAAGTAACACATATTTATGGTTGAAATCAATACTCTTTCTCTCAAAATTGAAAATATTATCTTATTCTGCTTAATCTTATTTTGCCAACGAACCAAACGGAGTTGAATTGAATAAGAAAATCAAGTCCAAGCTCAGATCAAGCAAACCTCACACACCCACGCACATGCACAGAAAGAGAGAGAGTTACAATGAAAAGATTGGAGAAGAGCGGAAGACTCCATGGAGTAGAAACAGAATCATCAAGTTTGAAGGGACTACGTTGATTTTGCCGAAGAAAGGAAATCAATTTTGGGGCTTCAGAACAAAACGGCATCGTCTTGTAGACAATGTAGGACATGATGCTGCGCCAGGGATGAGGGAGGGATTTTGCACGAAGGTTGCGGCTCCATTGAAGTTGGTCTCTCTCAGCTTCTCTCTCTAAAATGGGATGGATTTGAAGATGCCAAAAACCCTATGTGCGAAATCGCAAGCTGAGACTTTCTCTCTCTTCGAAAGATTGGGGACGACGAGTTTCTCTCTCTAAAGTGGGATGGGTTTCAAGGGAACAAAAACCTTAGTCTAAGAGTTTCTCTCCCTACGCAGGAGGTTGGGGATAAGGGGCTTTGTTTGAAGAGAATTCCTGGGGGGCAGACGGGCTGCCCCCCTCCACCAAAGCAGCCCCGCCGCCTCCGGTGGCGGTGGGCCACACCGCCCACGCCATCGGGACCGGCGGACTCAGGCGACCTCACCCCTACGACGGCGAGCTCCGGCGAGCTCCGGTGTGCCCTCGGCAGCCTTCAACCCGTTTCGGACCCGTACTGCGTCCGCCGGTCCCGATGGTGTGGGCGGTGTCGCCCACCGCCACCGGCGGCGGCTCCGTTTTCTCCATGGCCGAATTCTCTTAAATTCATCTTCATTTTATTTTTTTATTGTGTTTTTTATTATGTTTTTATTGTGTTTTTTATTGTGTTTTTTATTATGTTTTGTTCATTTTATTTTTTTAATATATTTTTAATCTTCATTTTTTTATTTAATTATATTTTTTATTTTAATTTCATGTGTTTTTCATCATCTAACGTTGGGCTGCTTTGGACGCTGGGGACAGCCGAACCGGTCCCCAGCGTCACTCTTGTTTGAAATGAGGGAGTCTCCAAACCTCCCACTGTAATTCCTCACATTTTGTCTTCTATATATTTTTTTAATTGTTGCCACGTCACCCGACTCTGGATCGACTATCACATTTCTGTGAGTAATGCTAGAGAGCATCTATATTCATCATACTCACCCTCATATGAACAGTACACATGTACTGTTCTAAATCATTTTTGCATTTCTGTATATATACACACATTAGTGAAGGGCCACGTGCCATGCACCTGTGTCCAATTGTGAAAAATATAACTATTAACTGGGGTCAATTTAAATGTGAAAAGCAAGAAAATATTTACAACTTGGTAAAAGATATTAAAGTAAAATTTTTTGTACATGAAATTTGGAAAAGAAGAGGCAAAATTTGGATCAAAATTTAGAATGAAACTTTTATCAAATTGTAGGTATAAATTGGTTAATAAATAGCATTTGACAAAAAGACTAAAAAGGAAAATAAGACTTAACAATAATACGGTCAATATCATTAATGTAAAATACGAATTCGGGTTTGAAATACCATGAATACAATCAAATCCATATTTATCTATATATAATCAGCCCGTAAAAGTTCTGTACGATTATCGATAATATAGATTTGTCTAAATATGGAAGATTTTTTTTTTTTTGTTTTTTAGGATTTATTTATGGTTCCAAAATATTCGACATGTTTTAATTTAGACCTTATTTGAATATAGAAATTATCTCATTTCATCTAGTCTTATTTTATTATTATAATTTTTGTAAATTTTTATACAAAATATAATAAATAATTCATTTTTTTTAAATTCAAAAATAATAATAATATTAAAAAAATTATATTTTAAAAATATTTTAACTTTCAACTTTAATCTAAAATCATTTTATCTTATTTATCTAATCTTAAAACACGATACTAGATGACATAATTAATTATACATATAAACAGGAAGATGTTATATATTTATTTATAAAATTTATAATGTAAACTATAATCTAACATATCACAAATTAATTTCTCTTCGTAAATAAGTGGCTCCTTTCACTCCTATTTATTTTTACTCTTAACACTACAGTTCTACTCCCAAACCCTCGTTCCTGATATTCTTCTTCTCTCATAAATTCTTGCGCCGCCCACACTCTACACCCCACCTCCACGCTCTCTCTCATTTCTTCTTCCCTCTTCACATCTTCTTTTCTTTCATTTTTCTTGATTTATTCTTCATTATAACCACAAACCGAAGGAGTCACAACAATTGCTGAGGTGGGTGGTGATGATGGTCGACGAGAGGTTGCCATAGTGGCTTGTGTGGGAGCTACCAACCATCGAATGTTGCAGCCTCTCATTTCTTTACTTTCACTTAACTAATACTATTTAATCTTAAAGTTAAAATCACAAATTTTTATTAAAATTCAATAAATCAAACAATAATTAATTAGAAATTACAAATATTAAAAACAAGAATTAAACATTAAATCATGAAACTATTAAAAATAAAATAACTTGAAATATATATAAATTGTGTATTTATTACTAGACTATATAAAAAATTTAAAAAATAAAATTAGTTCGTAATAAAATTGAAAAAAAAATAAAACTAATATTTTTTTTATTAGAGTCTGTTGATAAAATATCTAGATCTCGCTTCTATTCTCCAAATCCTCATTTTGAAAAAAACTCCGAATAAAATCTCCAAATATACTGCTCTTGCCTCCCAGCTTACTTCTTTATTTTTTTCCCAATTCCTTTTCTCTATATTCGACGCTCTTCCTCCGGCCAGTAGAATCTTTCATATATGTGTGTGTGTGTGTGTGTGGTGTGCTGCCTTGGAGTTTCCGTGAGATTCGTCTAAAATCAATTGCCGTGCCCCAATGTATTACGTGATCCAGTCAATTTCCGTCCGAATTCAAGTCTGGCTCAAACGAATTTCCCATCAGCAAAACTTGCGCCCAAAATGTGATAACCTGAATGAAATATATATGGATGCGGTCCAGGCCGAAGTTAATTGCCAATATATCTCTTGCCGAATTGACGTGCTGCAAGTGGGCCCTTATGAGCTTTGCGACTGCTCATCATATGTTGAGTGTTGCGGCCCACCCAAGTCAATATATAGATGTGGCGCATTTAAGTGATGAAATGAGTATAGATAGATGTGGTAATTAGTAAGAAACATATGCTGCTTAAAGTAGTCATGAGGTATCCAAATATGTTTATGATAAAATATGATATTGATGCAAGGGGATCCGAGACAGATGATGCTGAACTGTCTGATTACACGTTGATGACACTGAGGTACCATGAATTGGCAGATCAGCGTAAAAACCGGAAGTGATCTTGATCTCTTTCTGATTGGGGGAGTTTTAGGTGCGTTTCAGTCTTTTAGCCATAACTTTGGCTATGGGTATCAGAATCGCGCAGAAGACCCCAATTCGAAAAGCTCTTTTCGACGCGCACGCTATCCACATTGAGCATGGCTCCATGTGCCCTTTTTCGACCTCAAATTCCGCTGTTTTCCCTTCCGAATTGTCATTTTTACTTATTTTTTACTATTTTTGGTAATATTTCGTATATTTGTTAGGAAGTCATTTTAAATCCGATTTGTTCCGGATTTTTCACAGATTGCTTATTTGATTTTGAATTTCAATTTTACGTTATTTTCGGGATTTTTCAATTTTTGGTAAAATTCGGTTACAGACGAATTTTAGCTATACAATCCGGCTTGTGGACTGATTTTCGACAATCTTTCACTTGATAATATTTAGTTTTTTTCTCAGAGACGTATTCTTTGTATTTTGGGTGAATTTCTTGTGTTTTTCCCCGTGAATTCATCTGTTGAAACTAGCTTGCAGAATAATCGTTATTCTATCTGGCGTCAGATATGAACAAGGGAATTGAGTTTCATGATATCATGAATTGTTTTGATATAAAATAATATGATCTGATATGCTAGAATATGTTTTTTTTTTTTGTTTGTTTGTCATGAAATAATGAGACTTCATCTCCCTGTGATAAGTTATGATGTGATATGAGTTGGTATGATATGTAATGCTATGAATAAGAACCCGAACACAAATGATATGAGCAATTGTTAAGAGGCAAAAGAAGAAAGTGTCATTTTTACATGAAAGTTCATAATGCATAATTTATGCTATATTGTTTGTTTACTTGCTGAGATTTCTCGAAATCTCACTGTGATAGTTTTCACTACCATTCTCCTCATTAAAATGGTAGAAGTTGTTACAAGATTAGATGGCAAAGCGCATGAGATCGACTCCCAAGAAATTTCAGAGGCCCTAAAGAACCCTGAGGGTCTCTTAGAATCATCCGTTATAGATAGACTAGAGGCAACCGACCAATTTCTAGTTGAGATCATAAAATTTTTTGAAGAGCTGAGAAGGATTTTGAGTCAAGGAAAGGCCAAGTAGGAACGACCCAACAGGACCATAAGAATTATCTTTTGTGAAAGTTATGACCTAGTTTATTTTAATGACATATTATTTTTGGGAGATGGTTCCTGTTTATTTTGGACTATTAGATACCTTTTGAGATGCATTTGCTATTATTAGTTTTTTAGGATATTTGCACTACTTATGGTACCATACGATATTAAATTATATCACCATTGCTTAGTTGTTAGAAAGATTTTTTTTTGTAATTTTGTATACTACTAATAAGTTAAGTGCATTGTATCTTATTTGTCATGTATGAGAGGTATGTAGTAGGTTTGTATTACGTGTCTCTAATGTGCTCAATAACCGTCAAATTTTAAGCGGGAACTGGGGCATCGACATTAATCCTAAAAGATTGCATCTGCAAACAAAGCGAATGAGATTATTGTCCAAAATTTTCAAAACTAAAAGCGTAAATGAGAAAGATTAAATGAATAAAAGAAAAAAAAAATCTGGACCTCCCCAATGGGTAGGCATACAACTTCTTCCCCTTGCTGCGCTTTTCCTTCTTCTAGATTGTTTTTCTTTTTGTTATTTTGGATTCTTTTCATTTACCTTTTTAGTTTTTGAATAAATGTTTTAAATATTTGTACCTTTATTTTTAAAATAAATATATTCAAATCTGGTTGCAAAGAGTGTACTAAATTTGAATTTTCCTAGTATTTTAAAATAACTTTTGCATTTTTATTCTAATTTTATATTTTTTATAATTTTTTAATAAAGTCTATCAACGCATAATTTGAATATCACAAGTCAAGTTCTAATTGGTTGTCACTTTTCAACAATATCACTGTTATTCAATTGGACCGAAGATGGTATATTCTTTTTTTTTATATTTGCGCTGATATGGTGTATTAGGGGTGGGCTCCGACTCCATCGGAGTCGGAATTCGGAATTTCCGACTCCGACTCCATTCGGAGTCGAAATTCACTTTCAACTCTGACTCTGAAACGGGATCGGAGTTTGACTCCGATCAGAGTTCGATTGGAAGTCGAAATTCCGAACGGAAGTTGGAATTCTGATTTCCGTTCCGACTTTCAATAAAATTTTGGCCCATTTTGTTTCAGGGCTATTGTGATTCTAAATGGGCCCAATTCATGTATTTTATTTGTTTCACATCATAAATAATAAATTAGTAAATTAGTCTTAAAAAGTTAAACAGCTAAAGTTGATAAACAAATCATTCAAATTATATTATTATAATATACAATACTAATTGCTAATGTTAACTACTAAGGCTAATACAAAACTAGTCCAAACTGAATAATACATATAATAGTACAAATTACAAAATAAACCATTCGTAAATTAGAGACAAAATATACGCAATCGCAGCATCGCTCCAACCTCCAGTCTCCAGCGTAATGTCAAATGTGGTTCATTAGTCATCGATAATTATGTCGAGGTTGATATGTAGATCTGTGAAATTATAGATTATATAAGTTAGATAGATTTATGAATCATAAAAATATTCATTGAAATAATTAAATAATTATATACATTTTGTTACTTTAATCATAAAAAAACAAGTAAACAAATTAATTTAATTTTACTTGACGCAAGCCTATAGCTAATAGCATTGATGCCAATGCTCTCTAGTCCTGAAGGAATATCACTAATCCAATTCTGCGTGCAAATGAGGGCCTCCATAGTTGATGGTGCCAATGAACTCCGATAGGCATCCAACACTTGACCTCCGGTGCTAAATGCCGACTCAGATACAACTGTAGTGATAGGAACGGCTAGTACATCTCGAGCAATACGGGAGATGATTGAGTACTTGCTGGAATTAGTCCTCCACCATATCAAGATCTGAAACTCATCACTAGGCTCCTCGACCTCTGCCAATAAATACCGCTCAACCTCATTCGTACACTGCAGTGGATTTCTTGCTGACCGTGTGTGAAACGATGTCATAACGTTGAAGCCTCGAGATCGACTGACATTGTCTGCGCTGGCTTGACGGGTAAGGGCATCTAAAGAAGGTCCTGACCTCGAGCTCGAACGTGAGCTACCTGCGGTTGCTAAGGATGAAGGCTGGCTATTGATGTTGTAGTAGGTGTATAAGTCATTTAGATCTGTCTTAAGCGCTGTGATAAATGTAGCTACCTTCATTGCCTCGAGAATTTCAGTTGCCCACCATTCTATCACCGCCAACTTCAATTGGGGGTCGATGATCAAAGCTATGAATCATAATTGATTTATTTTCTCAACTTGCCCCCAATATTTATCATATTTTGACTGCATCTGTAATGCCATATCAGATAATAGTCCGCTCAGGTCAGCGCAACATTCTTTTAAGTGGTGGTGTACCGTTGAAATTTCGCTGAACCACATGTTTGCCGTCGTATATGCGGATCCAGATACCTGCATAGTAATATCATAGAAAACCTGTAGAAAGCTGACAAACTCGGATATATGTTGCCAATTCATACTGTCTGGCGGACCGAGACCCGTTCCATTGGGCTCAAGCAGGGCATATCTCAGACCTCCATCCTCAACCTCCAACCGCTCAAATGCCTTCTGATACTTCAGTGCCACATCCAACATCATATATGTGGAGTTCCATCGAGTGGGAACATCCAGGCACAACATTTTTGAAGACTCAACCCCAATCTGTTGTGCTACTGCCATGAATTTTCGCTTCCTTTGGGGAGAAGCCATCGCATACCGCACAATATTGCAGACTTTCTTAATTATTATAACAATATAAAAAATATCCTAATTTTTGAACCTTTAATAATAAAAATATTAAAATATAAAATGCAAAATCAAAACAAAAAATACTCACTAACAATAAGGTTCAGTATGTGAGCAGTGCATCGAATGTGGATATAATGATGATTTTTAATCACATCGTATCTTGCCCTCATATTCTACAAGAATCACTCGATGGCAGTCTCATTGGCACCGTCATTATCAACTGTAATGCATAGCAGTTTTTGGATGCCCCAATCCATCAGACAATCATCCAACTTTGCCCCTATCGATGCACCCTTATGATAAACTATTTCTTTAAATCCAATAATTCTCTTTTTAAGATTCCACTCACTGTCAGTGTAGTGTGCTGTGATACACATGTACGAGGTATTTTGTATAGGCGTCCATGTATCGGTCGTAACTGACACTCTGGCCAGTGGTGATGAACATCATCTTCTTCATCTCTACCTTCTCTCTCATATGCCTCTTCATGCAATCGCGCATCACGGTATAATGGGATGGTAATGAAAATCTTGGCTCAAGCAACTTCACAAACTTGTGGAACCCTTTTTTGTCAGCAATGTTAAATGGCATCTCATCTTCTATAACCATCTTTGCAAGTGCCTTACGGTACACATTCTCACTGTATTGAGGGACCACTAGATTCCTCAACTGATATCCTGTGCCATCAGTGGCTATAGAGGTCTCATAGTTTAGGTTAGTTTGAGACCCACCTGCGGTTGCATTTAATAATTTATTATTTATGTAGGTTTTAAACTTTTAACTTAAAATTCAATGGGATTAAATGAACAAATCAATTAGCATACATAATACAAATGGGATTAATAAAACACTAACATCTTGATGCCATCTCATTCGCTATTTTGTATCGGTGGCAACCGTTGAGATGTGATGATAGACAAGCAGTGCCTTACCTTTTTGAATGACACCCAACTTGAGTGCCACAATGGTTGCATTCAGCCCGTGGCTTCTCAGGATCCCCACCCTCAACTTTCATGAAATGTTCCCATGTCCACGATCTTTTTTTTACTGGTACATCCAGATCTTGATCCGGATCGTCCCCAAGACCCATCTCCTCCTCCTCTATAAACTGATCAAGATCTTCCGCTTTTAATTCTATGTTGACTGGAGGTAGAAATTCACTACTAGCACACGAGGTCTGTGCTTGATTGGAGCTACGTAGTCGGCTGTTTGACTCGGTATTGCTGCTTGGGTTGCCAACGGAGTCCTGGCATCCGGAGTCTCATATGAAGTCAGAGTCTCACTAGCATTATGTGAGGGATCCATTTGGTATCTATTATGTAGACCTGACTCATATAAGTTTATAAAGGTTATAACATATCATTAATCATAATCATATCATTTCAAAACAATAGTTGAAATTTGAGAATTGATATTTATTAGGAAATCTTGGTATAACCTATGATCCTATAAGAATGATTGATTAAGTTGACTTTGACCAACTGGAAAGTGTATTATTCATCAACAGTCACTTCTTCTTTGATATCAATTACAATAGATGACCCCGGATTTTTTTTAAGCAATTGGTAATTTACCATCTAACTCATGCATGAACAAAAGAACAATGTTGTTTTTTATTTTCGATATTTGTCATCTTTGTTTGTTTTGGAAAGATTGTTGGGAATTTTCACTTATCTGAAATCAATATCTTGTAATCCGCGTAGTTTTATCTATGTTATAAAATGCTTGATTTAAAAAAAAAAATAGAAGAATAGCACCTGCTCAAAATTAACTAAAACTTACATTTCCAGTAGAACGAAGATAACCAAGATAAATTCCATGGAAACCAGTATACTTTTCAACTTTAGTTATAGAAAAGGAAATAAAGTCCCCAGTTACCCCTAACTTGAGAACCATACTTTGTTTTTTCTTTTCTTTTCTGGCAATGAAATCAGCATGTGCATGATTGTTGTATTTCAATTGCACATCTCAAGAGAGTGAATTTAGAAATCAAATATTCATTTCGGAGTATACCCATGTGACAATTAAAAAGATACCAAAAATTAAATAAAAAAGGAACTCCACTGGCTCCCATGTGAGTTGTTACACTACCAAACACATTCTGAAGCATCAACTTTCCAAGTCTCCCACTCTTGAATAACTTATTCATAAAGTTCATGCTTTTATGCTGCCTATGCCTACCAATCACATCATTTTCATTACAAATTATTCTTTGATATCAAACAACAGTTATTTACATTACAAACAGGATGCAACAGAATCCTGGAAGCTGAATCAAGTCATCCTAATATTTTCTTGCCATTTCACATCCCTTTTCTATTTCTTTCTGATGAGTAATACACTTTCCGGTTGGTCGAAGTCATAGGACTATTCTTGGTATAATCTTGGTATAAATCAAACAATGGAACAAATAAATTCACAAGCCTAAAATTTAACACAACAGAAAACCCTAAACAAATAAATTAAATACTAAAACTCTTGAATCTTCGATTACCTTCAAAATTAACACAACAGACAATAATTAATACAATCCAAACTCAATTTCACAGATTAAAATTAAAAATAAAATCCCTATTTGGAAACCCCAAAAAATACCAATTAAAAAAGGGCCGGGGGCAGTGGCTAGCCGCGACGCGGAGCGAAACTTGCGGTGACTCGAAGACGGTGGTGTCATGGAGAAGTGGTTGTTGGAGCCTCGAGGACGAGAGAAGATGAAGCTAGGGCCTAGGCTGCCAGTTGCTGGTTCGCTGGAGTAGGAGAACAGAGAAGTGAGAACCAAATCGGCAAAGAAGAAAGAAAGAAGAAAGAAGAAAGAGAAGAGAAATAAGGGATCGAGGTGGGGAGGCCGAGTAATAACAAAACGGTGTTGTTCCTTATTAATTGGAACGGCGTTGTTTCAATCCTTTAAAAAAACCATCGTATCGCAAAACGACGTCGTTTTGAATTCTTTTTTTTTTTATTATTTATTTTTAAGATCGGAGTTCGGAGTCGAAAATCGGAGCAATCTTGTGCTCCGACTCCGATTCCAAACTCCGACTTCGGAGTCGAAATTCTTCCGACTCCGATTCCGATTTCTGACTTACGATTTCGATCGAAGTCGAAATCGGAGCGGAAATCATTCAGAAATTGGAAGTCGGAATTATAAGGTGTGCATGTTAGATATTTTCTATGATCCACATATAATGAAATTATAATAAAGAGAAGATGGTGCATATAAGACCATTATAGTTAATTTTTTTTTGTTCTATCAGTGTATTTACAGATTTTATTGGGTCTACCATGGTCTTATTCTTGTACAGTACATTTATAGTTCTTACTAGAATTACTGCAATTCTTTCAGCCTATCATTTACACTGACAATTCTAACTAAGACTACTTAGTAGGAATTTTCTATTTTATAATTAAATAAATTAAGGCTATTGTCTAATCATTCAAACCTAACATTCATAAATGATAAAATAATCACATATCCATATGTTCAATACATGCATACATGTAATCACATTTAATCTAAAAAATAAACAAACAATCACATGTAATATAACATTATGGAATAAAAAAGAAAAGCATGAATATCACCATATATTCATATGTTATCACATTTTATCTAAATCATTAAATAAAAAATCATATGTAATATTACAATATCTAAGCATATCTTAAACCATAATAAATACATGAAAACCCCCACCTAAATCAAGGAATACCTACAGCCCAATGGTATGCCCATCTCTGAGTTAGGAGGTGGTCACCATTTTTTGCTTCTCTTTTTGTATTAAACCAAAAAAAAAGGGCTCACTTTCTATAAGGCCGGGTCGTTTTCCTTTTTTTTTTAACACATAAGGGCTTTCTGCCCATCCATAGATTTATTAAAAAATATAAAAAAAAAAGTGTGGGTTGAAAGTCCCAAGCTCATGCATAACAAAAACAAACCCTAGATGACTTAAAAGTCATCTTCAACCTCCAACAAGAGGTTACTGTTCACATGAATAGTATTGCACAAAAGATCAAAAAATGGATACCATTGGGACCTCCATGAGCAGCCTTTCAGTCACCACCACTGTCCGAAAAAAGGCTCAAGTAAATGGGGTGTGCTACACCACCCTTGTGGTGCGCGTGGCACTCTTGGGTGCTTGTAGCACTACCACCGGCACCGGGTGCTCACGGCACCTCCAATGGAGTTCTTCTCAATTGTTTTTTCTTTTCTTAACGCAACACCTCAAAAACCAGTGATGAGTAAACTTTCTTGTAATAAAGAAAGAGGATTAAAAATGACATCCAAACATCTCTCAAGCATATGTGAAAAATAAAATATTATAAACTTGAAGCAACTATAAAATTCTGATACCAATGTTAGAAAGCACAGCGAAAATACCTTAAACTCAGCTTATAAAATTATTTCACAAGTTTCTCCAGACTGTCAAATTTCAAACATTTTCTCTTAGTGACAAAATGTACTATGTAGTATAAAGCCATGAGTTTTGCACCTTTAAGCAGTGTAAAAGTCACGTGTTACACTTTGTAACATTGTGGAGGGAGGATTTGGTTGGGGTAGAATGAGTTACCGAGATTGAGGGAGTGATGTGAGGAGAGTTTGAATTAGAATGTGATAGATGAGAGATTTGGATTGAATCGAATTAATGTGAGGCAAATTAGGAAGCGGTGGAGCCGACATAATGATATACTTTGATTGCCAATTTATTACTTACCCATTTACTATTTTGTTTATAATTCACCACTGATATCTATTGGGGTGGTAATATGTAAATGACCTGTTAATTCGAAACGAACATGACACGATAAAACCGAGTTGGGGTTGAGTCTTAACGAGTTTCGGATCAACCAGTTAAGACACGATTTCTTAACAAGTCAAATCCGTTATGACTTGCTATGACCCGTTAAGAAATATGAAAATACTTTTATACCCTCCACTTAAATTGAAAAAACCCTAAATCCCTAACTCATTTCCAAGTTGTGAACAAACGTCAGCCATAGCCCCTTTCATTTTTAAATTATAATTCTTGATTTCCCTTCTTGTCTCACTCTCACCTCATGGTCTCTCAAGTTTTAACCCTAGAAGTCGAAAATCGAATATTCGAACTCGCGATTCCGGAAACTCAGCCCATAGATCACAAACTCTATTCAACTCACAGGCACAGCCCTAGAAATTCAAAATCGTTTTGATTTCACAGTCTGATTCTCACGATCTTAACCCTCGAAATTAGATTTGTCGCGCCCTCCATCGTCGCTGACAGCACCCCACACAAAGGCGCAGCTCAAGCCTTGATGCCTCGTCTAAGTCGTCTTCAACCTTCATAGCATTGCCCAATCCTGACTCCTAGCATGACCCCTCTCATTTTCTCAGTTCTCACACCGCCTCATCTTCAAGCTAGTTCATTTGTTGATATGAAAACGTGGGACTTTGTTAGAATTAGGGTTTGGTTTTTTGGGGGCAGTTTTTACTATTTACTATTTATATTTTATTTTTCCATTACTTGTTTGAGTTGTTCTTCTAGATTGCTATTTATGTGAAGTTATATGTGTGTTAGAAATCCTATATTTCCCTTCACCGTGGCTCTTTTTAATGCAATATAATTTATCCATCTCTTTGATTGTTCTAGTCTCTAGGGTTTATGCATTACTATATAATATAGATTGCTTACTTACTATTTATGGGATTTTATGAATATTGTGTAAATATTTATAAATGGTAGTAAAATCTATCAAAATTAGTTAAGTACAAAAGAAGATAATTAATCAAATATAGATTTGAAGATAAGTATGTATTCTGTCAATTATAATTTAAAACACTGCAGTGAACTACATATATGTAAATTAATCACTACAACTATTGAACAAAAGAAGAGGCCTTACATGCATGTATCAGTTTTCAAGTGACTTTAGTGATGCTTGATTAGTTCATTATAAACCTTAAATTCATGAGGAACGGATTCCCCATATCCCCTATACAATGTCGTCCCTTATAAATCTTTTTCTTCATTTCTTTTATATTTTCACAAGATTTTTCTGCATTCTGAACTTGTAATTCATATGACCTTTTGTTCTTATTGTTTGTTGTCAGATAACTGAGGCAGAAGGTGAAAATAATGAATTTATTGATTTGGACTAGTTTGAACATAAAGAAGAAAGTTTTCAAACTGAAGAGGCTAAAGCAAAACGAAGGAAGCAGTCATATGTGTGGAATGTTTTTGAAATGGTTTCTGATTCTAAGAAACGTGGTGATAAGAAGCTATGAGCCAAATGCAAGCTGTGTGGAGTTACTTACCTTGCATCAAGCAAAAATGGAATCGAAAATATGAGGCGTCACATTGACGTGTACCTTAGGAGAAGTTCACGAGATGTTGGTCAGTTGATCTTTAGACAAAATAGTACTGGATCTATTTCCATAAGCAATTCTAACTTTAGCCCTGAAGAATATAGACAAAATTGGTAGCTATTATTATCAAACATGACTTGCCTTTTCGGTTTGTTGAATATTTGGGGGTGAGATCTTTATTACAATATTTGTGTCTAGATGTTCCAATTATCTCTAGGAATATGGCCAAGGTAGATTTGGTTAGAATGCATCAGAGAGAAAAAAAAAGGATAAAATGCATGTTAAATGGAATTTCTGGTAGAATTAGTTTGACATCTGACTTATGAACTTCTATAACCACTAATGGTTATATGTGTATTATAGCACATTTTTTGTATAAGAGATGGATTTTATAGAAAAGGGTTTTAAACTTTTCTTATATACCACCACCACGTAACGACATATTTTTATCTGAAAAAATTTATAATTGCTATGTGAGTGAGGAATTGAACACAAGATTTTTTTCATTGACTTTAAATAATGCTTCTTCTAATGATGTTTCGATAGAGTTGTTAAAAACTCAATTGAATATTAAGAAATCTCTTGTTTGTAATTGTGAGTTCTTTCATCTTTGTTGTTATGCTCATATTCTGAATTTGATAGTACAAGATGGGTTAAAAGAGATTGATGATACTATCCATAAAGTTCATGAATGTGTCAATTATGTCAAAGGATCACAATCAAAAAAACTAAATTTTTTAGATTCATCAAGTCAAATGTCTTTGGATAGCAAGAAAGGGTTGAGACAAGATGTCCACATTAGATGGAATTCTACTTATCTTATGTTGGAGAGTACTATTTTCTATCGTTGTGACTTTGGTCATTTGGCGTTGACTGATTCCAATTTTAATCATTGTCTATTTGAGTCTGAGTGGGAAAAAGTGGTGAAGATTAAAGGCATATTGAGTGTTTTTTATGTAGCCACTTGTGACTTTTCTGGGACCAACCCTACAGTCAATCTGTACTTTCCAGCAGTATTTCTGATTTATTTTAAATTAAAGCAACATTCTCTGGGTGATGACGACTACATGAAGAAGATGTCTAAGAAAATGCTTACTAAGTTTGAGAAATATTGGTCTGAGTTCAATTTGTTGTTGGCTATAGTAATTATATTAGATCCTTGATACAAGCTTGTTTTTGTTAATTTTTCTTATAAGAAACTTTACGGAGATTGTTGCTTAGAGTATATAAATGTTCAGACCAAGCTGGCATATCTTTTCATGAAATATAGTTCTTCTAGTACTCCCACTTATTCTACCATGAGTTCTAGAAATACTGTTAGTGGAGCAGAAAGTGAGTTAACCAAAAATAAAGAAGTATTTTAGGTAATATCAAATAATATTTTTGTTTAATAATTTAAATTATATTGTTATCTTATATCACATATCATTAAGAAATAGTTTTATTTATTTTTTGTGTGTAGGAATTCGATACATTTGAACATGATGATCTTAATCTCCATTTGCAAAAAAGTCAATTGAATCTTTAATTGGATGAACCTAGATCAGATAGAAGTGCAAAGATTGACATTTTTTCCTTTTGGAAAGGAAATGAATTTCATTATCTCAATCTTGCTAAAATAGCTCGTGATATTTTGAGTGTTCCAATCTATACTATTACATCTTAATCTACTTTTAGTGTTAGTGTGTGTATCATTGATCAGTTTAGGAGTGCACTAAAACTAGATGTTATTGAAGCATTAGTCTGTACAAAAGATTGGTTATATGGTAATGAGGAAGGTAAAACTTTGAAATTATATGGTTATTGGTTTTTTTTTTTATAGTTGGTTATATTATAGACTATAGTTTGGCTAGTTTTTCAATTATATGGTTACTAGTTTTTCAATTCTTTATCATTGGATAGCAGTCCACTTGTGTCTTTCTAGCTTTAGCTTCCAAGATTTTGCTGCTTAAACTTTGGCTTTTGCTGCTTAAACAGTTAAACCTTGCATTCATTGGCTTTTGCATTTGCTTTTGTTGCTTAAACTTTGGATTCTTTGTAATTAATTCATTGGCTTTTGCTTCTTAAACTTTGCATTTAGTTTAAAAAAAAAAAAAACACACAATGGGCAATTTAAAGTGAAATTTTGGAGCATTCAGATTAGGTGGGCTAAACTCATTAGGTGAGGATTGATTTAAACCAATCTACTTCACAGTTTACATTGGTACATCCTTTTGTTCATTAGGCGAGATTGTGATCTGAACCAATTTGATTCTATTATTTATTCAAGCATTGTAATATTTCTGTCTACTGAATGGTGAATATTGATGCCTGTTTTTTCTTCATTCCTTTTATTCATATTGTACTGAATAACATGTACTGAATATTTCTATTTATTGAATACTGATAAATACTTTACAACCAATTTTCTTCATTTATTTTATATTCCACTTTGTGAATTACTGTCTACTGAATATTGATGCAATTTTTTAATAAAAATAAAAAAAGATCTTGACTTGGATGAGTTAATTGAAGATATAATAGAGATAAACATCAACAAAGGCAATGACGATGCTCTACCTTTTTTGCAAGTTCTAAATTTATTTAGATTTGTGTTTTTATTATTGTAACATTAATATGTTTACAATGTGTTGTTTATTATATTTAGGGTATCATATTTTGTACTGTATTACTTGTTAGATTGTGAATCTGTATTTTTAGGATTGTAATTTGGAAATAGTTATTTATGTTTTATTATTTTATAGTTGTATCTTATATTTTAATATCTGTATAAATCTAAAAAACTTAAAATTCAAATGGGTCACTAATGGGTTTGTAGGTTAAAACGTGTCGGGTCATATCATGTCGTGTTAATTTAGTGTATCTGCTTAACGAATTTTAATGGATTGTGTCGTATTGACACGATATTTTATAAGATTGTGTTAGGGTTAAGGTTTTTGACACGAAATCTTTAATGGGTCGTGTTCGTGTCGACTCTTTAGGCGTAATGTACAAGCCTTGACCAGATACAAATACAACCCGTTGACATGTTTTGACACCCCTAAATATTTACAAAATGATCTACTTTGATTGCTAATTTATTACGGAGTTTCTCAATTCTCAAGCCAAAAATAAAGAATTAAAAAACAAAGAATGTTCAAATGAATCAAGTTTTTCTATTCATGGATTTCGATTAATGGTAGAGAAAGTAAAAGGCAAAAAACAGCTAAAGTAGTTTCATTATTGGTTATTGCAGTTGGAACGACGGTTTTGTCAAAGAAAAATTCTACTTATTATCTTCATACATCATATATTTTATTATTATTATTATTTCTATAATAAATATGTAATGTATAGATTATATATAGAATAATTTAATTAGTTTAATAAGAATAAATTAAATTTAAATTTTAGAAAAATAACAAATATTAAAAAATAATATAAAAATATGTAAAATATGATATAAAATAATGAGTAGCATTCATCTAACATGATAATCCCAATCGAACTGGATCACGAGGACTCCCAACTTCAAGTTCACGTGTAGACTTTATATTTTAACTTGGGTAGACACTAGACTTTATATTTTAACTTGGGTAGAGTGATTGACTAGATGATCTTTAATTTGAGATCTCCCTCGAGAAGATCGAGGTGGTTTTACTTTGTACCCAAGAAAAAAAAAAAACGAGGTGGAAACATTAATTCCTAATCATGTCGCAGTACTATTTCAAGCCATGACTTATGGGCACATGGGCATGCTATGCCAAAACAGCTCGTGGGACTGCACCACGAAGTTATGAATTTTTAAGAATTTAGTAATATAAATTCCTAGCTTCAGTAATTGACTCTTTGAGTTTGCCATTTTTTGCTACTAAATTCTTTTATCCATATTTTTGTACTTGGATAGATAAAAAATGAATTGGTCAAGCTGATTATTAGGAGTACTAGAAGAAAGAAATAGAGTGTTGCTACACTTAGGTCTGGGGACTGGGATCCCGCCTAGTGTTAGGATTTTATTTTTATTTTTTTGTATTTCTTTTATACATTTTTTAAACATTTTTTAATACTCATAAAAAATATAAAAAAATCAGAATATTATAAAACTATATATTTTTAATTATTATGTAAAAATTCAAAGAAAAAATTAAATCCCACAACCAAAATTTCCAACCGAGATCCCATTTAAGACTATCATTTCTAAAAGAAATAAGATGAGAAAGATATAAAGTTAAAAGGGATGAACTCATATACAGAAAGGAGACAGTGACATATATAAAACAAGTAGGACTAAAGCTCAAGTTAGATTGAAAGATGAGATGAATTAAAATGAATTAAAATAATTTTTTAATATTATTATTATTTTAAAATTTAAAAAAGTTGAATTGAGATTTGAAAAATATATATTAAAATTTGAAAAAATTGTATTAATTTTTGTATTTTTTATAAAAATATAATAATAACTATTAAAATAAGTTAAGGCCCTCTTTGGATTCAGAAATGAAGCTCAACTCACTTTCATTTCATCATTGCATTTTTATAATTTTTTATACAAAACACAAATTTCTATATACTTTTTTCAAATCTCAATATACATTTTTCAAATCCTAATACACATTTTTTCAAATTCTAAAATAATAATAATATTAAAAAATAAACTAAACTCATCTCATCTGTGAATCCAAACGAAACTTGACAAACTTATCTCATTTACGAGTCCCAACGGATTTTAACTACTCTAAAAAATGAATAAGACTTCTATAAAAGAAGAAAGTCTCCTGAAAGAAAGATTTTCTCTTTAGAAGGAAAGCATATTTTTCAATCTCTCTTTCAGTCTTATTTTCTTAAGGATGATACTTGAACCGATTACAGATCGATTGTTAACCGATTTTTTTTGTTGAAAAAATAATTTTTATTGATTAAGTATATGAATATTATTAAGTTTATCTTATTTTTATTAATATATATATATATATATATATTTAAAGATGTCAAAATGATGAATAAAAAAAAGCTAAAAAAATAAATTATTTGAAATGCATTGATCGGTTAATCGGTCCCTACAGCAGTAGCCTTTTCTTAATTGTACTGAGACTAGTAATTAGATGTCATGAGAGAGAATCTCTATGGCTGTCTCTTTACTTATATTATATATGTTTTATTTAGTATTTACTTCAGAGATGAGCATTAGAGCACCGCATCAATGCTCAAGCCATCATCATGAACTATTCAACCGTATTGTTGGATTTTAACCGTATCGGAAAAATAGGCTGCCTTCTTAATTGTATTGAGAGTCATGAGAGGTTATGAGAGAGAATCTCTATGTGATGATCTATCTCTTTATTTATATTTTATATGCTTTATTTATTATTTACTTCATAGATGAACATTCGAGCACCGCATCATCACTCAAGCCATTATCAACTATTCAACCGTATTGTTGGATTTTATAAACCGTATCGGAAAAATGGGTGTTCTTTTATAAATGCCACAAGGGAACAACTAATCAATATTGGCTCGACCAGCTTGAGCGAATACTAAATTTTGTGTCTTGCTCGAGTTTATTGTCGTGCGAGACTTGAGCGTAGTTACAGGTTGAGTTTCTTTGGAGCATTGGATCGAACGACAATCGAGTAAACTTTCTATTTCTCAAATCATACTCCACATACAACTCAACAAATAATAATTTAGTAGTCATCCAAAATCGTGTACGCCCATACACGCATATTCATACTAGGTCAAAATATGTTATGGTAAAAAAGTAGCGTGTGTGCATGCATTTGGTAATAGTTTTCATTAGGGGTGTAATCGGTCATGTTTGGTTTAATTTTAGACAAAATTTAAAATCGGACTGATATACACTGATTTTACATTTAAAAAAAATTGATTACGCACCAATTACAACCATAAACTGGTGCTTTCAGTTTTACTGCTTTCGTTCCAATTCGATCTATTTTTTATAAAATGTAAATTTTTTATAAAAAAAACTTATATGTATATATATAATCTGTTTTATTAAAAATGTGCTTTATCTAAGAAAAATCTGTTTATGTAAAACGAGTCTGTTATAAAAATCAGCTGTAAAACAAAAACTGAAAACATTAATATGCTTTTAAAAAAAAATCTGTTATAAGCCTATTATAAATATCACTGCTACAAAAATTGAAAATAAAAAATTTGTAACAAAAAGGAAAATCTCCTATGAAATAAAATAAGTCTTAAAGCCTAAATTACAAGAACAAAAGTCCAACAAATTAAAAATTCAAATTCCAAAAGTCTAAATTATAAGTCGAAAAGTTTAAATATATTTTATATTTAAAATATATGATCAAGTAAATATTTATGTTTAAGATAAAAATCTAATGTTATAAATTATAATAATAATATCTTATACATAATTTTAATTTAAATTAACATATATTGTATATAACAATTATATATATTATAAATAATATAAAAAAAATATTACGTATAAAAATTGAAAAAAAAACTAACTTAAAATATATATTGAACAGGTTTATAAATAATATATATATATACTTACTTTTTGTTTCTAACCTTTTTTTGTTAACATGTGCCCTCTTCCCTTCTTTGGTACTTTGGAATTAAAGATGGCCTGAGACTAATTGAAGAGATGGTTTTTGGCATTACAACACATTTGAGTTTTAGCGACAATTTAAAATTTGTGATGGCCTCCAAATCATAACTAAAACTAATTTTTTGTGATGGTTTGTTGAAACCGTCACTAAAGACATGTGCTGGATTTTTCTATATTTGGACATAGACGATTTTACATTTGAATGTAAACATGATGTTCGAATGATGAGGCTCCTGACGTGCGAGTGTAAGTTTTTCCAGCGCCAACATTCAAATGTTAGTAACTAACGTTCGAACGTTAAAATAAAATTTTAAAAAATTACTATAATGCTACTTTGACATGTTATTTTAGCACATTTAGTATTTTAATACATTTTGAATTTTTTTCCTTTACTTAATAGTGAATAAATTGATTATTAGTATATTGATATTTTTATATTTTCTAAAAATATTTTTAAATAATTAAAAAACATGAATATATATATATATAAATTAAAAGAAAAATTTACTCTAGCATGGCCCCATTAAATATTAAAAAATATTAGAAAATATTCAATTAGAAAATATTTTAATTTAAATAAGAAATTTGAAGTGCAGTGACTTAAAATTAAATTTAGACAAGTTAATATTAAAGAAAATTGAGAATAGAAATTCAAAAACAATATATGCATTACAAGATATTTGGTCCAATACAAAAATTAAAAACAAAATAAATAAAGACATAAATAAAATAAAATAAAATTCATCACTACAAGTTGTTTTTCAATGCCTCAAACTCCTTCGTCAATGTCTCGACTTTAACACTCAAGCTAGCTACATCACTAGAAAGCTACTACATAATCTGATTTATATACATAGTCTATCAGTCGATATGCCCATGCAGCTCCCTCATCATCGAGGCCACTCAAGTAGGTCGCACATCCCTACCTGCAATTTATCCCGTCTACTACTGACTGCTGCTCACAATAAAGGGGGATCAATACTGGCCCCAAACTAGGAAGGGAGAACAAGATTTGGTACAGGAGGAGGCTGACGCCCCTGCCCTTTCCCTAAGATCCAGCAATAAGTAGTCATGTCGATGGCACTATTCGGTGTTGCGCTATCTCCCCCACCTAAGATGCCACCCCAGGCCAGTAGCAGTCGGGTGTTGATGACTTCGTAGGGGAGATTGTCCATTGAGATGGTTCACACCTCGTAACGGATTTTCTCAAATATCACCAACGTTAAGTCAATTGGCTCTCCACGTGCCAAGTTGATCAGAAACTACGCGCGAGTTCGACTGAATGTTGTCTTATGTGCCAGCGGGTTGACATTTGTTGCAACAATAAGGTGCAACATCCGGAACAAACCCAATAGGTGACTTTACTTGAAGGTGTTCGTCGTCTCGAGCGACATGCAATCTATGCTAGTGAGAATGTAAAAATTCTCATCCCGCTCATAATCACCGGCCTTGGGATCAATATCCTCGGCCTTTGATAACTCGACATCATGACTAGTCGTAGGTGAACTGGGCCATTAGATGAAGCAACCATGCCTACATCTTCCTTATCTACAAGCAGAGCCGGTGCAACTTTTGCATCCCCCTCAGGCAGAGCAGCCACCGCCTTAGGCAAGCGATGTGGGATTTAAAGTAGCTCGGCGATGTCATCTCCGAAGAACTAGAACTGCACATCGTGGACCGTGACAGTGTGGGATTGTGCATCAAACGATATTATGGATATCACCGTGTAAAACTCACGAACCATTGAGGGGTATTTATCCTTCAATGAGCAGAGGGGTATCTCGTCCCTAGAGGTGAAGATCGATCTCAGAGTTCGTCAAACTCATTAATAATTCGAATGTAACAATGCTTACGTTTGATGGTATATGTCAGCTATATCGTTCAAAAGTAACAACGCTTACGTTTGAATGTGGAGTATAAATTACTCCACATTCAAACATAAACTAGGATCACGTTCAGATGTGAGACCCACAACATTCAAAACTGAATCATTTATGTTCGAATGTTTACGTTCGGATGTAAAATCCTAACGTCTGAATGTTCTTATTAAACATCCAAACATAAGCTTACGACATTTGAATATGACCTTTCGACTTCAAAAATTCAAATTTTAATGTTCGAATGTTAGCTTGTAACATTCAAATGTTACAATATGAGAATTCTTGAAACTCTATTTCTAGGAGTTTTGGAGCCAAAAGCCACCATAGAAATGAAGTATATACTTCAAATAATGTTTCTACGGTGGCCATTTGGCCAATAGAGATCCATGGTGGCCAAGAAACGAAAAAGAAAATTCAGCTACCAGTTAATCCGATTTTTAACAAAATCTCTCTAAATTTATAAAAAAAAACACTTAAATAGATGGAATATGATTGCCTAGGAGTTTTGAATGTATGTTGTATGCATTCGAACATCTCATCTCCACATTCAAATGTTCTTAAAGAAATGTTCAAATGTTGCATCGTAATTATTGCAAACGTTTGAATGTTTAGACAGGGCGTTCGAACGTATACAACATACATTTAAACGTGTTTTAATGAACGTTCGAACATTACATCGTAATTATTACACACATTTGAATGTGGAGATGAGATGTTCGAATGTATACAACATACATTCAAACGTTAAGTTGAAATTTGTGAACTACATTATACAGGATACATTTGAACGTGTTTTAATGAACGTTCGAATGTTGCATCGTAACCATTGCACACGTTCAAATGCGAAGACTAGACGTTCAAATGTATACAACATACATTCGAACGTTAAGTTGAATTTTGTAAATAACAATTATACAATACTCATATAAAATATATTATAATATATTATATTATAGTATATTATATATAACTATAGATAAGTTATATTTAGATCATATTATATAATATAAGTAAGTATATAATATATAATATATAATATATATACTTTATATAAAATATTATAAGTATATATTATATTATTAATATTATACTATATAGTTTATTATATTATAATATAGTATTACTATAAAATAATATCACTCTAATATATTATTATATATAATAGTATAGTATATAGGAGCATGTGAATATAAGCGATAGTTAATTACAATGTTAACTATATAATATATATATATAGGGTCACTATAGGGTCACTGTAGTGTTTAATATATATATATATATATTGCTAACTATATAATATATATTGTGTTAATTATATAATATCTTTATCTTTATATATATAATATGACTATCTAACAGAAAAATGTTGATTTAACAGAAAATGATAAATTAAGTCCCTCCGTTAACAAGTGTACTAAATGAAAAACAGATGCTATAATAAATGAAAACAAATGCTATAATAAATTTCTTGATCGGAAAACAAACGTTAGGATCAATTGCAGGACTTAAATGCATTTAAGTCCATCCATCTGCAGTCCAGCAATATAATAAACGGATTGATAGGAAATATGAGAGATGACTCGCTGTTGCAGCAGCATGATGGGATTCAAAGCGCCATTCTGCATTGCAAGCTATCCTTCAGTTCTTCCAGAGGTATATGATTTACTTGTAAATGCTTGAATTGAATCAGCATGAGTTTTTGATTCCTGGGACTTTTTTTTTACTGGATTCAGAATTGTCATTTTGTACTTTTACATTTGGTTTTAGATTCCTCATTGTCGCGTTCCATGGACGATTCATTTGATGAGAAATCAAGGAATTCATTTTCCAGAGGTATAAGTTATAACCAGGTCTATTATAAACTTTTGGGTTGCTACATGCTCCTGAGCTTGCTTAATGAAGTTCACAAAGTCACAATTTTTATTTTTAATTCAATTTCAGATTCTTCACTGCGATCACGATTTGCAGGCGAAACTTCTAAAGATAAATTGGTAAAAAACTATGTTGAGGAAGGGAATGGATTGGTATTTTGAGAGAGCAAAGACATAAATCTTGTTTGAAATTGACGTCATAGATGGAGGGAATCTAAATTATGGACCTCTTCTCACTTGTCTTGTTGTAAAGAAAAGATAGAGGAGTCTTTTGTTTAATTTGTTTGTTTTTTTGTTTTTAGTGGTAGATGTTTAGCTATGATGCAGTGGGTGCTGTAGATTCACTTGATATCGTCTGTAAAGTGATAGGTTCATTATGAACAGATTGAAAGAATTCTGAAATGGGATCTTTTGTGGATGGAGTGTGTCTATTTGCTGTTCAATTGAGCTTTGTGAAGTTGTGTATGGGATATAGATAAGGCTAGGTGCTTTGTTCAGATGAAAGATATGATGATTAAACTCTAGCTCGTAGAATCATGGTTTTGATAATTAACCCAACTAAACATCTTTCATCAACTTCTTGAGAATGGTCATTTCTACTGTTGTGCTGTATGTTGGGTCATATCGTTTGCTATATTATACTGATGATTTTTTTTATTGGCAATCAGAATTGAACCACAGAATAACAATTAATCTCTTCTAAATGCTAATCCTTTTGTTATAATTTGGGTTTCCTAATCCTTATGAGCATTCCAAGGATGTTGTATAGCTATAATGCATTAAGAAATCATAGGAAAATGATTGAAAACTTGAAAAACACAAAAGAGAAAAGATCTAGATGTTGTCTATTATAGTTTTTACTGCTGTATGCTTCAAATTTTTGTGTTGTCTGTTTCGATTTTTTGTTGCCTGCTATTTGGGTGATTTTGTGTGACTTATTTAAAGAGATCTAGCTAGATAAAAGACATGTTGCTTTTGTAGCCTTTTAAAGGAAAAAAGGATTATTGTAGGAGAAAGCAAATTGGGTTTATAATTTTAATTATTGAGATATTTATGTGGTTTGTTCACTGCAGTTAGATTTTTTTTCCTTGTGGGATTAATGAACTTGGTATGTGTACTATTTAACTATGTATTTAGCATATCATTCTTAAAGGGTGGAGGAGTTTCGTATCTACGTGTAGATTTTGATGATAACAAATAAATTCAAGTCTCAAACTCAAATTACTTACGCAATGGAGCGAAATGCACATCAAGAATAAAAGAACAAGTTTACAAATAAAACTCATAGATTATTTTTATACATCTTTTGATAAAATTCGAAATTGGATTAAGGCTCCAAATTATTATTTTTTCTCATAAAATATCAAATTATTTTTTTCACATATGCAAGACATCTTTAAATGTCTTAGTTTTGAAAATTATGTTTTTCACATGTGCATAACATCATCAAACAATATAATTTCAAAAATTATTATTATTTTTCCACATATGCATAAAGATTTGAATTTGTAAGATGATTGATTGTCATCTTTAACATGTGCATGTGTTGTTTGAAATTCTTGAAGGGTGGTTGTATGTTTTTTTGACAAATACAAAAGATAGATGATTTTGTTTGAAAATCTTGAAAGGTGGTTGTGTGTTTTTTTGACAAATGCAAAAGATAGATGATTTATTTGAAAATCTTGAAAGGTGGTTGTGTATTTTTTTGATATATGCAAAAATGAGATGATTTGATTTGAAAAATAAATTATGCTCATTTTGTCATGTATGAAAAGTAAAAGATTAGGTTTGATTTCTTTGAAAAATGAATAGAGTTGTCTTTGACAAATATAAAAAGAAGATGCTTTTATTTGAATCTTTTGAAAAGTGAATAGTGCTCTTATTTGACATGTGAATCTTTTCAAATTTAAATATGAAGACTCATTTGCCTATAAATAACTCACTTGAGTTTTGCAAAAATTACAACAAGAGCTTACACATCAATTGCTAAGTTTTGCATCATTCTTTCAAAGTTCTCATTCTCTTTTCTCTAAATTTTGTGCCTTAATTTTTGTTCATTGTGAGAGAGATATAGGTTACACTGTATTGTTTTTATCTCACTCATTGAGGAGTGTATTCTGATAACCTACCCATTATCAACTTTTGTATTTTTAAGAGGGTGCGTATAACCCTTGTATGTTTAGAAGGTATTTTACACGTGGAATAGTTGGATCACCAAGTGTGAGGTGATTGGAAGTGTAGAGGGTGTTCTACACGAATTCTTTGGGGCGGTGTTGCTCAAAAGTGTAATAGGTTTCTATCTCTACCTGAAGGAGATTGAATAGTGAATTTGGGATCCTTAAGGGATAGCTTGAGGCGAGGACATAGGCAGTGAGGCTGAACCTCGTTAAAATACTGAGTTTGCTTCTTCTTACCCTTACTCTTTATATTTCCTGCTGCTTTATATTCTGGTTATATTTTATATTGTATATTTGGTTTATAAGTATTAATTTTTTAATATAACCCAATTCACCCCCCTTCTTGTGTTAGTCATTTGGGCAACAATTGGTATCAGAGTAAGGGCTATATTATAAGATTAATTATCTATTGAGTTAAGATTATATGGCTAACATTGCAGTTACATTCGCTGAAGGTTAATCCAGTAGTCGGCCTCCGCTATTTTGTGGAGACAATTATACTTTCTGGAAAGTTAAAATGAGAATATTTCTTCAGTCTCAAGGTCGAGAAATCTGGAAATATTTTGTAAATGGACCTTATATTCCAACAAAAATTGTTGATGGAGTAAATGTCAACAAGGAAGAAGAAGAGTTTGATCGTGAAGAAGATAGACTTTATACAGTGAATGTAATGGCTATGAATTTACTGTATAATGCTTTCAATGGCAATGAATTTAATAGAATAATGACTTGCAGGACAGCAAAGGAAATTTGGGACAACTTGGAAGTAACCTATGAAGGAATTTCGCAAGTCAAAGAATCAAAAAATTATGTTCTTACGCATGAATATGAATTGTTCAAAATAAATGATGATGAATCTATCTCTTCTATGTATACTCGTTTTACTAATATTATAAATAGTTTGACATCTCTTGGTAAAGTTTATTCCAGCTTGGAGATAGTAAGGAAAATTCTCAACTCGTTGTCAAAACGTTGGGAATCAAAAGTAACGGCAATTCTTGAAACTAGAGATCTTAAAAAACTCGAACTAAATGAACTCATCGGGTCACTTATTACCTATGAGTACACATTGAAAAGAGGAGAAGAAGAAGGAAAGTAAAAGAAGAGCTTGGCACTCAAAGTCGTTCCTCATGAAAGTGAAAGCGATGAAGATGAAGAAAGTGATGACGAAGAGATTGCAATGATCACAAGAAGATTTAAGAGATTCTTGAAAAATAAAGCTCATCCAAGGAAACCTTTCAAAAAATCCAACAAAGATATAGGTAAAAATGATTTATTAATTTGTTATAAATGTAAAAAGTCAGGACATATCAAGGTAGATTGTCTCCTGATAAAGAAAGATCGATACAAAGGCAAGAAAGATCGATACAAAGGCAAGTAGCTCAGACAGCGATACAAGTAATGAAGAATCTGCAAATCTTTGTCTTATGGCTAAAGATGATTTTGAGGTATGCATGAAGTATTCTACAAGTAAAAGTAAATGGTTTTTAGACAAGGATGCTCAAGATACGTGATAGGAGACAAAACTAAATTCATTGACCTCACTTCTAAAGAAGAATGAAAGCGTTATATTTAGAGACAATTCAAAATGGAAGATCATGGAAATAAAAGGTACAAATAATACAAATAGTCTCAATCTGAACAAAAAGAAAATAATGGAAGAAGACCCACATAGAGACATCAGAAAAAGTCATCAAGATTTAGTACAAAATGCAACAAAACAGTGGAAACATGTGAAAGATTATCCAGTGGAACAAATTCTAGGAGAACCTTCACGAGGTATAAGTACTCGATCATCTCTTAGAAATACTTGTAATCACACTGCTTTTCTATCTCAAATTGAACCTAAAAATGTTGATGAAGTACTTATTGATAAATCATGGATTCTAGTTATGCAAGAAGAGCTAAATCAAATTGAAAGAAATAATGTATAGACACTTGTTCCTAGACCAAAAAATCATGCTGTTATTGGAACAAAATGAGTTTTTAGAAATAAGAAAGATGAGTCTGGAATCATCACTAGAAACAAGGCTCGACTTGTAGCTCAAGGTTTCAATCAAGAGGAAGGAATCGATTATGATGAAACGTATGCACCTATCGCAAGATTAGAGGCTATTCGAATGTTTCTTGCATATACATGTTATAAAAATTTCAAACTTTTTCAAATGGATGTTAAAAGTGTTTTCTGAAATGGTTTTATAAATGAAGAGGTATATGTTGAGCAACCTCCAGGTTTTGAAAATCATATTTCTCCTAATCATGTTTTTAAACTCACAAAAGTATTATATGGACTCAAACAAGCTCCTAGAGTTTGGTATGAGAGGCTTAATGGTTTTTTGATTGAAAAAGGTTTTTCAAGAAAAAAGATTGATACAACTCTTTTCATCAAATATGAACAGAATGATATTCTTCTAATTCAAATTTATGTGGATGATATAATATTTGGTGTTACTAATGAAAATACGTGCCAAGATTTTGCTAAGAGTATGCAGGAAGAATTTGAAATGAGTATGATGTATGAACTTAATTTCTTTCTCGGATTGCAAATCAAGCAAGCAAAAAGTGGAACATTTATTAATGAGTCAAAATATATCAAAGAGTTACTCAAAAAGTTTGAGATGGAAGTTGTGAAGGTAATTGGAACACCAATGAGTCCAACTATTAAATTTGATAAAGATGAAAGCGGTAAGTTAGCTGATTCAAAGGTATATCGAGGTATGATTGGTAGTTTATTATATTTGATAGCTAGTAGACCTGATATTATGTTCAGTGTATGTTTATGTGCACATTTTCAATCATCTCCAAAGCAATCTCATTTGATTGAAGTCAAGGGTATTTTTAGATATCTTGCCCGTACCATTGACCTAGAGTTATGGTATCCTAAGCACGCTTCTTTTGATCTTATCAGTTATTCAGATGCGCATTATACTGGTTGCAAAGTTGATCGAAAAAGTACTAGTGGAATATGTCATTTTTTAGGTCATGTACTTGTTTCATGGTTTAATAAAAAGTAAAATTCTGTTGCATTATCTACTGCTGAGGCAGAGTATGTTGCTGCAGGTAGTTGTTGTGCTTAAGTTCTTTATATGAAGCAACAACTTGAGGATTTTAAACTTATGTACAATCATATTTCTATTAAATGTGATAATACTAGTGCTATAAATCTTTCAAAGAATCCAATACAACATTCTAGGACCAAACATATTAAAATTAGATATCGTTTTCTTAGAGATCATGTGCAAAAAGGTAATAATGTACTAGAATTCACAAGCACACACGATCAATTGGTAGACATTTTCACAAAATCCCTACCAGAAGATAGACTATGCATGATTAGAAGAGAAATAGGAATGATGCATGCCATGAATATCTGCTAGATATTTTTATTTCATTATCTCAAATGACTTACAGAAACTTGAGACGTTTAGTCTCATCATTCAAATACATTTGCTCTTCATAGATCATCATGTCATCCTTATTTAAAGGATTAGGCAATCGAAATGAAGAGGCAAGCAATGATTTTAAATCCTTATTCTGTTGTTTTAAGTCTACTATTTTTCTGTTAGACTCTTGAACAAGTCGTTGAAGAACATCGATCTTCTCATTAAGCTTCTCAATTTTGTGAGTTTTGGACTGCAACCGAGCGAAAAAAGCAACAATGGAAGATGGGTATCGAGTCCCGAGACCCACAAGCTCGTAAATGGCATCATGATCTGATTTATTAGCCAAATCAGTGTTTTGTTGCTTCATGGCACCTACAACAGATGCAGAAATAGTTTGAGGTGAAGAATACCTCATATCTTGATCACGAGAAGCACTGAAGGAAAATTGATGAGCCATTGAAATTTTGTAGAGTGAGAATGAAGATGAACTACAGAGATGAGAAGAAAATTTGATGTGGATTAGATAAAACTAAGGATTACTTTTATAAAGATGAAAATAAGTAGAAGACAAACTGTCAAGCGGATTGCTTTTGTCAACAACTTCAAGCGGATTTGAATCTCCTTCCGCACCGAATTGCTAGAGTTAGGCCTCCAGCCTTTGCAAGTTTTGTCGGGCATGGCTGGTTCCAATTATTCAACTCTTTACAAAATCTCCTTCCGTACCGAATTGCCAGAGCTAGGCCTGCAGCTTTTGCAGCCTTTGTCGGACACGGATAACTTCACTTATTCAACTTCAAATCTCTGCAACATCTAATTCGTCAATAACATCAAGCGGATTTAAATCTTCTTCCACACCAAATTTCGATAATATTTTATTTGTCAACAACATCAAGCGGATCTCTGCACCGAGACGATAAAATTAGGCCTCAGCCTTTACAGTTTTTGTTGAACACAGACGGGGGAAGAAATTTTACTGAAACCAATTGCGGTTCCTTTTTAATGATGCCAAAAGGGGGAGAAGTCTTATACTAGTATTATACTACCTTGTTATATATGCTAGAATCATGTCTATATTTTATTTGAAAAACTAACGCATATTTTCAGGGGGAGCTTAAGTATTACTGCAGGTCGTTGATTTCTACTAAGTATTTGTCATAATCAAAAAGGGGGAGATTGTAGAACTCAAGGTTTCAAGTTTCGTATCTACGTGTAGATTTTGATGATAACAAATAAATTTAAGTCTCAAGCTCAAATTATTTACGCAATGGAGCGAAGCGCACATCAAGCATAAAAGAATAAGTCTACAAATGAAACTCATAGATTATTTTTGTACATTTCTTGATAAAATTTAAAATTGTATTAAGGTTCCAAATTACTCTTTTTTCTCATAAAATATCAAATTACTTTTTTCACATATGCAAGACATTTTTAAATGTCTTAGTTTTGAAAATTATGTTTTTTACATGCGCATAACATCATCAAACAATATAATTTCGAAAATTATTATTATTTTTCCACATATACATAAAGATTTGAATTTGTAAGATGATTGATTG
Organism: Platycarya longipes; assembly: GCA_036559045.1. Lineage (NCBI taxonomy): Eukaryota > Viridiplantae > Streptophyta > Magnoliopsida > Fagales > Juglandaceae > Platycarya > Platycarya longipes. The sequence continues at coordinate 23,660,393 of CM071802.1, read as the reverse complement.
TCATTTTTAACATGTGCATGTGTTGTTTGAAAATCTTGAAGGGTGCTTGTGTATTTTTTTGACAAATACAAATGATAGATGATTTGTTTGAAAATCTTTAAGGGTGGTTGTGTATTTTTTTTTATATATGCAAAAAGGAGATGATTTGGTTTGAAAAATAAATCATGCTCATTTTGTCATGTATGAAAAGTAAAAGATTAGGTTTGATTTCTTTGAAAAATGAATGGAGTTGTCTTTGACAAATATAAAAAGAAGATGCTTTTATTTGAATCTTTTGAAAAGTGAATAGTGCTCTTATTTGACATGTGAATCTTTTCAAATTTAAATAAAAAGACGCATTTGCCTATAAATAGCTCACTTGAGTTTTGCAAAAATTATAACAAGAGCTTACACATCAATTGCTAAGTTTTGCATTATTTTTTCAAAGCTCTCATACTCTTTTCTCTAAGTTTTGTGTCTTAATCCTTATTCATTGTGAGAGAGATATAGGTTGCACTGTATTATTTTTATCTAACTCATTGAGGAGTCTATTCTGATAACCTACCCATTATCAGCTTTTGTATTTGTAAGAGGGTGCGTATAACCCTTGTGTGTGTAGAAGGTGTTCTACACGGGAAATAGTTGAATCATCAAGTGTGAGGTGATTGGAAGTGTAGAGGGTGTTCTACACGGATTCTTTGGAGCGTTGTTGCTTAAAGGTGTAATAGGTTTCTATCTCTACATAAAGGAGATTGAATAGTGAATTTGGGATCTTCAAGGGGTAGCTTGAGGCGATGACGTAGGCAGTGGGGCTGAACCTTGTTAAAATACTGAGTTTGCTTCTTCTTACCCTTACTCTTTATATTTCCTGTTGCTTTATATTCTGGTTATATTTTATATTGTATATTTAGTTTATAAGTATTAATTTTTTAATATAACTCAATTCACTTTCCCTCTTGTATTAGTCATCTGGGCAACATTTGTATTCATACTTTGTAGGAAGTTTCAGAATGATATAATACTTAAACGATTTAATCGCTGTAAGGAGATTAGAAACAAAAAAAAAAAAGGCATTAAAGAGAGGAGAACCAGGTTGAGATCTTGAGGGTAGGAGAAGATCATCAACGGATTCTGTAGCAGTTAAGAGTCTTTGTGATCCATCCATCCTAAAATTTGATTAGAAACTATGTTGTCTTTGTTGATGTCATAAAAATCGGTCAACAGGCCAGGGCAGGAAAATGAGTCATTCCCCGCCCATTGGAGCGAGTTGGGCTTCGATGGGTGTCGTTTGGGCCCCCGTTGAGACTCCGGTGCAGCCTTACGTACGCGGATAACAGATAAATAAATATAGAAATACAGTATTTACGTGGTTCGACGTAAGGCCTACATCTACGGGGGTTTGGGGAAGGGAATTCCCTATAATGAATATTTTTACAGTCTCTCAAGGCTTGATAACGCCCAAAGAATAAAGCGGTAATTGTAGTTCAGCTTTGGGGTGTCGATTCCACAGGGAGACAATTAAAATAATAGTAAAATAGCAAAGAAACTAAAAAAATTAAATGATTAATAAGGGAAGAAAAATTGATTTTAAATTAAAATTAAAATTAAACAAAATAAATAATGGAAAAGTAATCAAAATTGACGTACAGTAGAGTGTCGGGAATCCCTTGCACATATATGGTATTTTAATTATTTTCAACTCACTGATAACTCAATTGATAATTCAATTCCGTAATTCTCAATCGGAAAATATAAAATTATAAACTAAAAATTAAAGCAAATGTAACTCTTTGAAAAATCATTTATCACTTTAAATCATACAAATTGTTATTCACATTGAGAGAATCCAACGACGACAATATACCCAGGAAGCAATATTGCAGCAGAGAATTAAATCAATATAAATAATCAATGGTTCTAACAATAATCAAAGAACAAATCCATTCGGAGAAGAAAACACTAACAATATTTTGAGAATGATAAAACAAAGAATTTTAATAATTGAAAATCACATACATGAATTAAAAATAAATTAAAAATACCATCTAGTGTGCAAGTTCATCCCTAACCCTTACTTGAGAATTTAGTTATCCATGCACATGATGGATAATAAAATTCTCAAGAAGAAAATCATCGAAACGGTGGCCATCCTGCTTTTGTTCGCGTTCGTTTGCTGCTTTTCGTTCACTTACGTCTGCGGCTTTTCTCCTTTTTGTGTGGCCTCTCGTCAAGCCTTAGCACACACACACACACACACATATATATATATATATGCAATACTCTTTTTTTCAAATTGAAGGAAACGTGCCGTGTTTCAATTCCATTGCCCTTTTAATTTCATGCTCTTGCAGGTCCCAAGTGAAGGCCCATTACGTGATAGTGAATTGCAGCCCATTAAAAGTCAAGCCTCTTCAATGATCCATTATATCATATTGAACTTGAATTTCAGCCCATTGATCTTGAAGTGTTATTTCCCTCCTTCAACTACAAAAAATAAATAAATAAATAAAATAAAATAAATAAAATAAAGAATACAAATAATGCTTAAAAACATCTCAATGTAAATAGAAATCTTAATTGAATAAAATAAGTGAAATCCAATTATTTCTATTTTCATTTTTTACAATTTAATCAAATATTAGGATATTTAGAGTGCACTTTCGTACACTCATAAAGGCTCTTACTGTATATGAATAATATACATAATTATACTAGTATGAGCTATTGGGTTCATCTGAGAAGACGAAGCTGGTGATCTGAGAGAAGGGAGGAATTATCGTCCAGCCAGAGAGTCATCAATCCCCCTTTCATATTTTGATGGTTGCCTTTTTATATAGAAACTTTAGTCTGTATATTATTTCTTGCGTGTGTGAGTTGCTTGTCTTTATGGCCTGTCCTTCATGTGGTCTGGTCCACTCAACTCCCTTTTACTCTTGTCTTCTAGTACACTAAATAATAGGCCTAGGCTCTACTTGAGATATTTCACCCTTACAGAACCCCGCGAATTCTTACCAAAGACACTTTAGTGGGAATTCTAAAGTATCCAAAAATCGAGAAGGTGGTGGTTCGTTTTCCGAGCCTGAAGTAATAAAAACATGCAATATATATTTTATCAACAAAATTCGAGGGTTCACGCCCCCGCAATCCACAAGCGGTCATTGGCGGGAAACCAGGTGTGCGAGGGTTTACGCGCAAACCTAGACCCGAGATTCAACCCTGCGATTCGCAAGCATCCAAGATGAGGCTTGTTGAGTGTGCTTGGTAGGCAGATCGCAAGCCTCGAGCCTATCATGGATGTAAGGACTTGACAAGTACGCTTGGGTACTGGACCTCAAGCCTCGAGCCCTTGACGAACGAATCGTTGGGCTGGTCATGGGTGGCCGGACGACCCTGCGACTAAACTCGACCCCGTATGACGAGCATGGAGCTGGTGTCACCGTGGAATGGGTGCGTCAACTTTGCGCTGCAAAACAATTTTATTATTAGAAATATGATTTTTCATGCCACTAAGTCCGAGTGCTGAATCTGAATTTGCATATGCAGTTGAAGTATAAAATTTGTCAAAATTGATTCCATAGTATCGCTGCATTTTGAGTTTTCGTGATCCAAGGTGGCGAGTGACCTGTCCAATCAAATAAAAATAAAACAGAAAATAGGCAAGTCCCGGATGAGACACTTGCTGTACGTAAATCAATAAATTTTCAAATAGATAAGGTGAGCTGTGGGAGCTGGGAACACAGCCCCCATGTGTTAGGCGAGCATGATGATTCCAAATGCTGTGAAATGGGTGGTCTGAGTGAGCTGGGTGAATCCATCGTTGCCTTGGGCGAGCATGGTGGTATGCGGGTGAGATGTTGTGTTTAGGCAAGCATGCATGGCGAGTCCTTACTGTCGCGAGGGAGCTGGGCGAGATGAGCTGATCCGTGGACGAGTCGTGGGTGAGATAGGTGAGTGGAGGCTGTCTTGGGCGAGCGCCTTGAATTTGGTAAAAGGGCAGGCCCAGATGTCGTAGGCGAGCTGTGTAAGAGAAGTGTGAATGTTTATACGTGGTCTAAGTGTTTAGTGTTCTGGCTGAGAATGTGCCCGCAGATGAACTGTGGGCAAAAGGATGTATGGCGAGCTGATAGGCTGGTGAGATGGCGAGTGACTTGGACGACTGGGAAAATATGACCTGAGATGTGAGGGCGAGCATGCATGGCGCTCACGAGCGAGTTGTGGGCGAGCGCCCGAGAAATGGCAAGAGGATGTCTGATCCCTTGTGGTGCCGAATGGTGTTCTGGTGGCCGTGAGTGAAGGGAGCCGAGTGCCCGAGAGGGTGAGCTAGTGTGCATGGCAAATTGGGCTGGACTTCGTGGCAGTGTTCGTGTGGGCCCGTGAGGTGAGTGGCGAGCTTGGTGGTCGAGGTGAGCACCGTGCTCGTAGGTGAGAGTTGGGCGAGCGCCCGAGAAGTGGCGGGCCATCTGTGTGTGGTGAGACCGTAGGCGAGTTGAGTGGGTTGATGATGGCGGTTTAGGCGAGAGAACGCCATGAGGTTGGCGATGGGTAACTCGGCCTATGAAGGTTGTCTCCGGTACCACAGAAACTCCCGGCGGTCACGGTGGTGACCGTCGGTGAGTGACCTGGGCTCACGGCACAACGCCGTGAGCTTTGGGCTTTCACGTCGACATGCTTGCACATAGGTACATGCACGTGGGTGCTTGCACGTGCATGCCTCCGGCAGGTTGATGCCCTGTCGGAGACAGAAAACTCCGGCGGTCACGGTGGAGATCGCCAGATGGTGGCCCGAGCTCACGGCCCAACGCCGTGAGCTTTGGGCCTTCTCCTCGACGTGCATGCACGTGGGTGCATGCACGGGCATGCCTCCGGCAGGTTGATGCTCTACCAGAGACAGAAAACTCCAGTTATCACGGTGGTGACCGTCGGATGGTGACCCGAGCTCACGGTGCAACGCCGTGAGCTTTGGGCCCTATTCCTCGACGTGCATGCACGAGCATGTCTCTGGCAGGTTGATGCCCTGCCGGAGATAGAAAACTCCGGCGGTCACGGTGGTGAGTGCCGACAACTACTCCGTGGAGGGCCCACGGGACTAAGGCCAGTTCCGTGGGTGCACGCCGGGTGTGCATGCATGCCCGTGCTATGGGTCGTGGGCCCGCCACGGTGGCGGGCCCAGAAAATTTTGGCGGTCACAATGGGACTGCCGGCGGAGCACCGCGAGTCCCTGGGCACTTGTCCACGGTACTGGGCACGGCACCCTGCCGTGCTCGTGTGCTGTGCATGGCACTATACAATGCCATGCACACATGACCGCACTGTGCACTTAAGTGCACAGTGCTTTCCCAAGTACAGTGCACGTGGTCCGTCTGTATGCACTGTGCTATGAGTGTGTTCGCTTAACCTTTATTTGGCGAGCTTGTATACATGTGCTATTTTTGCAAGATAAAATAATAATTGGCGAGTGTAGTATCCGTGAGAAAATACTGAGTGTTATACATAAAAGATATGAGGATAACAAATCTTTTTTTTAGGCGAGATATTTTCTCACATTTGCCTGATATTATACAAGAATAGCACAATTAAGAATACTCATCTGGGGACATCATTTGCATGTCTGATAAGTCGTCCAGTGTCCTAAAATATCATCATTTTCCCACCTCTGGTCTTCCGATCCGACAGACGGCGCCAATTGTTGATGTCATAAAAATCGGTCAACAGGCCAGAGCAGGAAAATGAGTCATTCCCAGTCCACTGGAACGAGTTGGGCTTCGATAGGTGTCGTTTGGGGCCCCCAGTGAGACTCCGGTGAGGCCTTACGTATACGGATAACAAATAAATAAATATAGAAATACAGTATTTACGTGATTTGGTGTAAAGCCTACGTCCTCGGGGGTTTGGGGAAGGGAATTCACTATAATGAATATTTTTACAGTCTCTCAGGACTTTTACTGTACATGAATAATATACATAATTCTACTGGTATCAGCTATTGAGTTCATCTGAGAAGGCGAAGCAGGTGATCTGAGAGAAGGGAGGAATTGTCGTCCAGTCAGAGAGTTATCGATCCCCCTTTCATATTCTGATGGTTGCCTTTTTATATAGAAGCTTTAGTCTGGATATTATTTTTTGCGTGTGTCAGTTGCTTGTCTTTATGGCCTATCCCCCATGTTATCTGGTCGACTCAACTCCCTTTCACTCTTGTCTTTTAGTACACTAAATAATAGGCCTGGGCCTATTTGGAATATTTCATCCTTACAGTCTTTGTCCATATATAAATAGACAACTCTTCATGTTTAAAGTGGATATTAATTTGGAACTTTTCAAGGTGATGGCTTGATGTGCAAAGGTGGATATTTGTTCAAGAAAATACCAACGCATTGAGGGAAAGTTAAGCCATCAAAAGACTAGCTCCTTTAAGTTTAAACCTTATGTGAATACTGAATCTAATAATTCGGAGTGGCTTTAACAGTTTTATGGTGAACAGAAAAAAAAAATGTGCTCATTTTAAAATTTTTATATTTGGGAAGAGATCTATTTTGCTATTTAAATAGTGCTCATTTTGAGCTTATTCTCTTTCTTGTAGTAAAAATATACTTGAAGATGAACAGATAATTGCAACATAATATGTTTGGAAATCAACTTGCACAGTATACTGAAATGAATTGATTTGCTTTTTTTAAGCTATTCCAGTGTTAATAAATATTAAATTATTTATTAATATTTAAAAAAAAAATTATATTATTTTTATAAAAATTTGTTTCATTTAACTAGGCAACGTGCAAGGACACTAAGGTGACTTGGGTGAAATGTCGACTAAGCAAATCTAAAAATAATTCTTAAAAAAAAATTGAAATTACGCAAACGTGCTTTGCACGTTACTTCTATCTCGTCTTATCATATAAATGGCTATTTGACGGAAATTATTGGTTTAATTAAATGGCTATCTAATACAAGTTGTTGGTTTAACAGAAATTACAATTCACAATTGAGGTTCTGTTTTACTTCGGTTCTCTTTTATTTCCTTCAAATAGCATTCAGATAAAAGTGATTAATTCACATAAAAGAGAATTGAAGGTAATTTAATTCACGTCCGACGTTTCATTCACAATTCCTGGTTTCATTCACAATGGTTATGATTATAGTTAATTAAAAGTCATTTCATTTGCCATTTTTGCCTCTTAAAAGACGTTTAATTAAATTCCTGGTTTCAATTAACATCTGCCATTTATAATTCAATTCATCTCTATTAATATAATAAATTTATGCAATTAACATCAGAAATTGAATAGATAACGTAAAAGACAATTTAAGCCCAGCAAATATTCAGATTTATTCATGCAATTTCTGCTGAATTGATAACGTCGAAGAAAATCTAAGCCCATTAAAAGTTATTTTATTCACAATTGACAAGGGGACTTAATTCAATTAACTTACACCATTTATAATTCAATTTGGTTCAGAACACCAAGCAATATTAACCAAAATACTAAAGTTCAGTCCGTATGCTATTAACCCTTCCGGCCGAATTCGCCAAACTATAGGTTAGGCACCCATGACCTATAATCGTCAGATTATAGGTTACCCCTCAGCTGGATCACTCCATGTGTCTTGGAATTAGTGGCAAGGACCCTCCCTTGCAAGCCAAAGCATGTAGTTTAACGTAGCTTATTTGTTTTGAGAAATATGGGAGATCGATTCGTTCGATTCCTTTAAAAAATGGACGCTAGTAGCACCAATATCATCTGGATTGAGGTCGAATATAGATTTAAATCATCTTATTTTATTTTTTTATTATATTTTTTATTACATGTTTTAAAATTTTTTATTATATTTTTATTGTATTTTATTAATAGATTATTTTTAATGGGGATCGGATGGACCGATCCCCATACATCTCCCATTTGTTTTCTGTATTAAACTGGGACTTTCAGTACTTTTGTTCTTTTATGAAATCAAACATGCTTAATATATATATATATATATATATATATCACTGCCACTCGATCAAATACAACAGCATACTTTTAGAAAAGGGAAATAATAGATATAATCGTAAATTTATAAAAAATGTGTAATTATTTTAAAAAAAGATAAATATATATAAAATCCATATAAAATAATAATAATAATAATAATAATAACTTTTTTAATAATAGGTTCTACTTTTTGAAAGCTGTTAACGGGCCAAGCAGCAAACTACCATCAGACCTGCCATCAGGTTTAGACTAATATCCCCAGATCCATAAAACTGGCTACATTAATTTCTGTGGTTGTTCTACTAATTTCCTTAACGAGGAATGAAAATCTAAAAACTAGATGTTTAAAATTAAATCTTTTCCAAACCAAATCTTGACATGTCAGCAATGTAAGGCTTGTAGTAATTTTCGATTGTAGAGGAGCTCAAAGAAGTTATCTATGTTTTTTTTTTTTTTTAATGTCGGGAAACCTCTCCAAAGCAAGACCTTTTGGACCCACCCATGTAGAGTAAATCTCGGTCCTGTGCACTGCACCTTCTGAAATTTCTTTACATAAAATTGGTTAAATGCTGTCTTTTTACCAGGGGTGTGACCCCAAAATATTATTTGCACCTATGAGGTGTTGAAGAGAAGTTATCTATGTTATTATAACAAGCTTCAAAAATGCCTTAAAATATACTGCTTTCACTATGTTTTCATGTGGAAAAAGATAATGATATGGAGAGCATGTAATTTCATAAACACGACATGTTTTATAAATCCAGTCTGCTATTAAATCAGTAATAGGTTGAGAATATAATTTACAGCTGCCAATGGAGTAAGCTGCCTGCTCCATCGGAGGAAACGTGCAATGCTATGAGGCTGACGAAGAAATATTCAGAAAACCACAAACCTATTGCACGCTGTACAGTTACAATTAGCAGCAATCTACATTCTAACAATAAAACATGGTCTTGCCGATTGCTATAATATAAATCGGAAAGGGAATATATATAAAAATGAAACCAAGAATGCTGAGTACAAGGACTTTCTGCACAATATGCTACAAAAACAAGAAGACGAGTGATATGTGCACTAGGAAAGCAATTACGGTCATTACTAGCTCCTTGTAAGGCTCATTCCGCACTGAACTGCTATCACTAAGCTGCCCAGCATTGACATATTCACTTCTCTCAGCACTCATTGTATTAGTTGCTTCGATGTTAACAGACATTGAACCTAATTTGATGAGTTCAAAAGGAATTAGAACTTTCTATATGCATAAAATCACATAAGTTAGAGAGGGCATTTGGACTAACCCTAGCTAGTTTAGTTATAAGCATATAACATGAGCCAGATTTTCACTTTTTATATTTATTTTTATTTTTTATTTTTTTCTCATTCCACATAGTATGTGAACAAGTCTTTTCATCATTGCCTTATACAGTTGTTTTCCGAAAGAGAAATTCTGGGCCTATAAAGAGAATTGCAAAAATGTTTTGTAATAAGGTAGATTTTATATATTATGGCCACGTTAGTTTGTAAACTTCCTTTTTTATAATTCTCTTGTAAGGCATGTCATTTTTCTTTCCAAAAACAATTCTTTATCACAATCAGTTTGTGTCATTCTTTACTTAGTTAAGTGTTCAGTTGATAGATTAAGGAAAATTGTCTACTTTATTCCCATAGGGCATCCAAATTCCCCTTTCAGATGGGATATTGAAACTTACAGTCGTAGTTAGCCCATCCAATCCGTTGACCAGCCAAATCATAAACAAATATTTTGTCTTTTAGGACAAGGTCTGCAAAAGAGATGATTATATTGTTATCTTGGAGCACAAGAGGAATCCAGAATATAATAACTAAGGTAAAGAACAGGATTGTAAATAAGATTTGAAAAAATAACTGTGCTTCTAACAAATAAAATATCAGCCCCCATTGGAGGAAAGGGGGAAAAGGAAATTATCCAGTAACATGCCGAAGTCAGATTAGAGCAGAAGATTCAGGGGCACGCTTATGTGCTTGACTAGCTAAAAATATGCACAGAGTACTGATTATATTAGGCTTTCAGTCATCCTTAAAGATAATTATCAAGTTAGGTTCTACAATTGAAAACCTTGTGCAAGATCTTCATGCAAAATGATGTCTACTATGATATAATAAAAACACCATGTTTCAAAAGAAATATTATTGACTCTAGGTTTCAGGAAAGGTTTTAAGGTTTTGTTGATTGACAGAATGCTTACATTCCGATTAAGTTGCTCAGACAAAGTAATCGATTAAAGCAAAATATCTGGTCAGTGTTCATACCTCCTAAAATTGTTATCCCTCGGCCCTGTACTTTCTGAAATCCAATGCACCACACTGCAGAGTTACCCTGTAGATTTCACCGAGTTTAAAGAATCAAAACAGCAAGCCATCATTCAGCATGTTGTGACAAGATAGAAACATAACTATTTGGTAATGCAACAAAGTTTCAAAGCTGGTTTTGGTTATTATGGATTTATGATTGAGAATAGTAGGGGACTTGCTTTGCATTGATGCATGTTGATTTTTCCACTTAATTGGATAATGGAAAAAGTGTCGCAATTTGAATTCTAAACATCTTCTAGAGCATGAAATAGCAAGGGACTTGCATTGAATAGATGCATGTTGATTTTCCCACTTAATTGGATAATGAAAAAAGTGGTTGAATGGTCACAGTTTGCAATCTAAACATTTTCTAAAGAACGATATAGAACATATGGCCAAATAATCAAGCACCTGGAATCAATGGAAGTGATTGTTCAAATAAATAGGGAAAATTGCATCCCACTGCAACTCACCTCTGATTTCTATGCAAAAGAGAATATCCAGACCAATCCTCAACAATTGAAAGCTTGGAAACAAGAAAAGATAAATCAAAACTTCAAAACTCACGACTGAATTTTGCTGCAAGAGATAGTCCTGAGGTCTTAGAATCATGGATGCACCACCAGCGAAGGTTAAACTAACTGGAGGGAATATGTCGGTGACACTGAACACATGTAAAGATGTACTTCACAGTTTAGATCATATCAAAAGACTAGCAGTCTAGGAAGAAGGAACTGAAATGATATAATCAGAGTGAACCTGGAGGTAATTAAATAACATTGGTTTCCCTTGGGAATAACAGGACGCAGAGATTGTGAAACAGCATTTGTTATCTGCATGACAAGGAAAAAATGCTATAATTTTTCTTTTTTCCAAAATACGTATGTTTAGCACTCATGACCAAAAATACGCTGATCTCATCCACCAGAAAGACATGTTGACCAGTAAAAACTTTGCAGTTTCAAAATATTTACTGTAAATGCCCAAATAGCATTCTAAATAGATTAATTAAAAACTGAGAGTTTGCTCAACAGAAACATACAGCACTGATAAAAGGATTGTATGCTTCTTCTGCAAGGTAAGCCAAAGTTGTCCCGGTATCAATTATGGTTCCTTGGTTGCTTGATGTTGCAAATACTGCTGGATCAATAGGTAATATTTGACCATTGACAGCAATGCTTTGCAGATTCAAATTATAATGAGGCCTGAAATTTTGAACAGACGAGTGATCAGTCAAAAACCGACTGCAGTCAAGTTTTGTATGATCCAATGTTTTGAAGCACTTGCCAAAAAGGGGGGAGATAAAGCAAACTTCAACATATCATATTTGGATTGAAACTTCCAAATGCTGTTTAAAATTGAATGTTCAGGAGAACTACAGACTCTACATGTCCCTAAGAAAATTTTCCCTGAACTGGTTTTTTCTCCATCTCTTTTGGTGCCACTAGTATATTCCAGTCGAACAATGCTAGTGTTTGTCCAATTAGATTTATTTTATATCCTCTTTATAATACGATGTAGTCCAAGAAAAGTGCCTAGCCATCGGTGTATATAGGTTCTTCCTTTTTTTTTTCCTTGTTCAAACAGTTAGTTATGATCAGCCTTGGCATCTGATTTATGTTTAAATATGTGTTCTCCAGTGACTTATAACTCAAAAGTTCTTGCAAACTAACTCCTTATAGTCAAACTTAGAGGAAGAACAATAAATTGATCAAGCTCAAGTGGCTTATAACTCAAATGTTCTTGCAAACTAACTCCTTATAGTCAAACTTAGAGGAAGAAGAACAATAAATTGATCAAGGATTGTGCCCCTGCAGATCAAGGACAGCTATTTATTTTTCAAGCCATGGTAGATCATGTCAAGGAATACTTTTTTCAGAGTACTCATTATAGGTGAGTTTGAAGCTTACACGTAATGGGCTTGATCTAATCCTCTCCTTCTAGTGAATGAACTTGAAAAGAATATTAAGAATCTGAGGTAGAGTAGTGCACAAGATCCCTGTTTGTCTGTCAGTTCTATGCCTAATAACTCATAGGTGTATGTGCCTTTTTTGTTTGTGAACCTAATCGAAACAAAGTTGGAAACTCATAGCTTGACTCTCATACTAATTCTATAGGATCAAACGAATGACGTATCTTGGATGGTTAAAGAATTGGACTGTTTGATTAATTAAAACATCAAATCAGCACCCTGAGAGCACCCTATAAACATCCTTTTTGCATTCACAGATGGTTATCCAATCAATTAAAGAACTTGAACCTATCCGGTAGCTTAGCTAGGGAGAGTTAAATGGTCCCTGATTCATAGTAATTAATATTTAGTGCATCATAAGCATTATTCCCAAATCTCTGGTAAGGTTTTTTGAATAATTTTTCAAAGTTCAAGAATATATTGTGGGCTGATATTCTATCTAGAGGTGTAACCGGTCCGGTTCGGTCTGGTTTTGGATAAAATCTACAACTGAACTGGTACCACCGGCTTTCTATTTTTTAAAATCGATTACACACCAATTATCCTCCAAAATTGGTAGCACCGGTTTTACCGGTTCCGGTCCGGTTCGGTCTGGTTTTAAATTAGTCTATATTAGTTTATTAGACTATTAATATATATATATTAGTATTATTTATAATGATTAAAATAATTATATATTAGTATTTGTTATAATAAGTTTAATTTTTTATAATTATATCATTGATTGTTATATCTAATATTATTAGTATTATCTCAAAAATAAAAATTGTATTAGTATTGTTATATCATTATTTAATGTGTAATTATTTAGTATAATAATTTATATTAGACTTAAAGTATATTATTAATAGTAATATAGTATTATACTATTAGTATTAGGCTATAAAATATAAATTGTAACTAATTTATATTATATAATGTTTAATATATTATATGTAATAAAAAAAATATTTTATATTATGTATCATATTAAAAATAAATTAATTTAAAATATATATATTATATTGAACCGGTCCGGTTTTAAAAAATTTAGAACCGGAACCGAATTGATACCTACCGGTTTTAACATTATGAAAACCGATTCCGAACCGGTACCTACCCAAAACCAGATCGATTCCACCGATTCGGTTCGGTCCAATCCAGTTTACCGATTTTTTCTAACACCCCTAATTCTGTCACATTAACTTGTAAGGTCAAGTCAGCGCCTAATCAGACTTGGGGAAAAAAAGATCCTCTGCATGAACTTGGTCAAGCCACTGTGCAAAGACGGAACGTAATCAAGGAAATGAAAGTGAAAAAAGATCTGCTGAACATAAGGTGATGTAATGGCATTTAAACAATAAATACTCGAAATACCAAGAAATTCAGACTTATCCCATCCCATCCCATCACCTTCAAATATTTGAGACCATCCCCCCTCCCTCTCCCCCCTCTTCTCAATCATAGAATTACTTGGGATATTAAGAAACATTGCAGCCAAAGTTGTAAAATATTCTACCCCCTTTTCAGATTCATGGATAAATAAAAAGATTACCAACAACTCATGTAATTAAAACCCCACAAACTATCACAAACAAGGGAAAGGGGCGATCTTAACAATTACTGGTTATAACATACAATGAAAGACACAAAGTATCATGCGGGCTGCAGCTATCTTTCAATGACATATTCTCATCCAACCTTTAAGATAAGTCCCTGTTTATACATATTTTAGTAAAAGAATCTTTTAAAAACCACATAGGCAGCAATCTCTGTAATTTAAACAAACTTAAACCATATGACCACCAATACATACTTATGAAGTTCATGCTGTTTTAACAATATTTTTATTTGGTAATAATAAAAAAGTGCTTAGTTAGATTTGAGGCTTGTAAAAACTGTTAAGAATCACATAGATGAGAAAAGCACCATTGATCATAAATTACAAAAAAAAAACTACCTGTTTAAATATCATTTATTTAGAAAAGGTGTGAAAGTCAAAGGAGCAAAATATATTTTGAATTGAAACTTATAAACTTATTACCAAAAAGAACTTATAGAACAAAATTTGTGGAAACACACGAAAAAGTCTAACAAAACGTGTAACTCTTACTTGCATAAAATTTATATCATGCTCAATATAACTCGAATAAAATAAAGGAAATTTACTGAGATTTGCAGAATATGAGATGTAGATTTGAAGGAAGAAGAACTTACTGCGATGGAACAAGTGGACTGTAAACTATATTAGGCTCCAAGATTTCTCCGAACACCAATATACCTCCACCAGCATCATCCCCTCTCAAGCAGTGGGAGAATACTTTTGGTGCCACTCCCTGTGAAGAAAGTTGTGAGATGACGGACATGTCCTGTTGTCCAAACCCAAAAATCCCATCAACTGCTCTATCTGACTTTGTCAAGTCTCCTGTCTGCGAAGTGCTACACCTGTTCCATGATCCACCATCTGAGGTCATGATTTCCAAGCTCAAAGTTATAAAAGAATATTGCTACTATCTTAGGCTTGATAAACAAAAGATAGCTCACCCGAAGACAATGGGAGCCGAAGAGTTTGTGGTTACAGAACCCCTCAGAATTACATCAAAATGCAAAAAATCTGACACATAATAACCGGATGTCCCACTGCCATCTCCATACTGGAATGTGTATGAGCACTGATTGTTCTGACTAGAACAGATGGCATCTGAAGATTGAACTCGAAGACTGCATCTTTGGTCTGAACAAGAGATCAATGAAGCTGTTGATGAGCTCCTAGGATCAAAGAAATCGAGCTGAATCTGTAAGAAAAAGAAACAGTTGTATTGAAAATTCATAGCAGTATGCTCCTACTGTCTAGAGAGAGCCACAGGACTTGAACCATGTCAAAGAAATATGAATAAGAAATGATACTTGGAGTCCACTCGTTTCGGGGCAACCATTGCAGGAGGTACAACTGACCCACAGAACATCACTACCCGTATCAATCTGCACATAGAATTCTCTTGGAGGATTACCCAAATGCACTTTTGTAAAATAAAGCCTGCAAAAGATCAACAAATCAGTCCTCATAATTAGAGAGAAAACACAGAAAACCGAAGGCGGAGCCAAATTAAGCCAAAGAAAAAAGTTTAGAAACGGAAATAGGACATCAGAATCCCATAAATAACAGAACAGAGAAAAGCAAACTACTTAAAAATTAAATCCGTGTTCCAAAATCAATCAAATCTACAGGAAATCCAAACTTGCCCCAACACTATCACATCAGAAACAAAAGAAATGAGAAATGAAAGAAAACCCATAATTCAGAGTTAAAAAATAAGATTAAAAAAAATCCATGCGCGCGCAAATAGAGTTTATCGTAGAATTACCCAACAATGTACGGATCGTAAGTACCCTCGACCAGAAAATCGACGACACCATTAGAAGAGGACTGCAACATTCTTCCATGCCTGGCCATGTCCCGTGCCCTGAGTTGACTCAATTCAACTCGTTGGCCAGAAGGAAAGGCTCTCTCCAGCTTCAGCGCTGCCGGAAAACTACACATCACCAAAGCAGCCGGCAACAGTGCCGCGGCGATCAGAATCCCAGCGGGAACACTTGCCGCCATTTCTTGCAGCTCCTCTTTCTCTCCGAGCTTTATCCGGATGACAGATTAATATACGCATATACAATATACATAAAAGAATGCTTCAATGGCAAAACTTAGTTTAAAAATTCAGCAGAGATATAGGAGGCAAAGATTCAAGTACGTGTTCTTCTTTCATCTTCTTTCGTGAAGAGAGAGAGAGAGAACAGCCGGTTCAAAAAGAAAAACATGGATTATGTTTACGTTGCTCGTATTATAAGCATAATTATTAATTTTTTCAATTTTTAATTTTTAATTTTTTTTTTACTTTTGATTGAGTTTCGTCGTGTCTTCCTTCCTGTTTGGTGAACCGTGCAATCATGCATGCGCGTACTTCCGACCTTTTTCCCTGCGCTCTGCGTTTTCCTTTGTTCTTATTTATTTAGTAAAAACTCAAATCATTAATACAATTTGTTGTAAATTAAGTTTTAGTTTTAGATATGGCTGCTGCTGGTAAATAGAACTTTTCAAACTCCAAACCTGTCGGCTGTATGATTTCTTACAGCAGACCGAAAAGATAAACCTCACGTTTTTTCCTTTTTGTTTTCTGGATAAAAGAAACAAACCTGTCGGCTGTATGATTTCTGGCCTTATTATAATTGTACATTTCTTATTTTAAAAAATGTTTTCTGTAGAGAAAAGTCCATTTCTAATATTCTGTTCTGTAAAGGCAAATCCAGTTTGCCTCCTCATTTGTGATATTGTATCCCACATTTGTAAATGAGATTATGAGACCTTCTACACTTACATAGGCCGGATCTCGACTTATATCCCGCGTTAAAAAAAAAAAAAAATCTTTGTTTTTCTTTTTCTTTATTCATCTAATTTTTATTTTTATTTTTATTTTTAAATATTTTAAAAAATTTTAAAAATCAAAATATTATATTAAAATATATATTCTTAATCATTAAATTAAAAAAAAAAATCTTAAAATTACAGATAAAATTTCCAATAAAAAAATATCGTATGTAGCTCTAAGATTTCTCTTTGTAAATAATGGATCCCATTTACGCAAACATGCAACTTGCAAGGTGATTGATTGGACTAGACTTTCCAAAAGTATTTAAAGGAAAATAATAATATGTCTAGGTTTTTATATATTTTTTTATTTTTATTTTTATTTTTTGAAAATATTTTAAAATAATAACAAAGTAAATATTAAAATAAAATAAAATAAAATTATGAAAATAAAGTAAAATAAAATTGTGGTCGTGCGATATGCTATAGCAATTCGAGTAGTACAAGCCGTATTTAAAAGGACCAGTATCTAAGAACATTCTTATTAAATTATTTAAAATTATTTTTAAAAAAATATAAATTTATATATTTAACAAAAAATTTTGATTATATTTAATTAAAAGTAGAAAGATAAAAATAAAAAAAATAGAATAAAAATATTTTTTGTAAATAGTAAAGTTAAAATTTTATCCAACAAAAGCCAAATCCATTTTGATCAAATATGACTAAATTTTTTTAATAAATATATAAATTTATATTTTTTAAATAATAGTTTTAGATAATCCTATAAGAATAGTTTAAGGAAGATTAATTAAGATTTAAGAACTATGCGATAAAATTCCATGTATTCAATTTTTTGCTTTCGATATACAACATGTTTAGAATATTGAGTTGAGTTTGTGATTTAAAAAATAAAAAACTGAAACTTAGGCTACATTTAGACCCAGTTTGTTTTTAAAAAATATCTTATCTTATTCTATCTCATTTAATTATTATATATTTTTCAAATTCTAATATAAAATAACATAAATAATTTAACTTTTTTAAATTTCAGTACAAAATCTTATTATAAATATATATTATAATAATATTTTATTTAACTGTTTACTTTAATCTCAACTTATCTTATTTCATCTTAATCTCATATCTAAAAACAAACAATCATATTGAGTTGAGTTTAATTCTTTATTAATAATAATGAATTGAGATTATGGATGAGTTTGATATATTTCACATAATATGATGTGTTTGAATGTTAAAATGAGTTTAGATATATTTAAAAAAAAAATAAAGAAAAAAAAATTGTAAGTCCTATATTAAAAGAAGTTGAGTTGGAAAATATTATAGATCTAATGTTTGATAAATTTTAAGTTAACTAGGAGTGATGCAACGTGCGAGGCACGTTGCCCTGTATCACTATAAAATAAATCAAAATAATATAAATATCTAGTATATATAAAAAAAAACTTAAAATGAATGAGAATAATATATATCATTCAAGTTACAAGCTACTAATTCAAATAGTAATATGTTTACACAATTTGTAGATCCAAGCAAATTTAGACAAATCATGATTTGCCCTATGACAACAAGATGCATCAATTATGGCGTAATATATTGATCAAGCATAGGAGCGTACATTATAAAGAAATTACAAAAAAAAACATAATAGTATATATATCTCTAATTAAAGTCTACCGTCTCAACGACAGACTACATAAATTCACTTGTCATTCGCAATGTAAACTTAATTAAAAAGCCATAACATGTAAAGCACGTGCAAATCAATTAAAGTAGTTGCATGCTTTATACTTGGCAAGTTGAACCATGTACAACCTTAACTGAGAAAACAAAAGTGCAAAAATCAGTCTTTTCCTAAATCAATAATAAGAAGCTACTTAAAGAACTTACATTGTTTATAATGGTGGAACTGTAGGCGAGGGGAGTGACTACAAACTATGACACTCTGCAATTTAAAAAAAAAATTAAAAAAATGAATATAAAAAACTTACTACCCTAGCAAAAACCTGCTATGGTAATGGTACCTGTTATTTTAATATGGATTTGAATGACTCGGTCATCAAACTAAGCACTTAATCAAATCTGCATATGGATTTTAAGCATTGATTAAAACCCAAACTAAGCACTAAACTAAATAAAGAAATAAGGATGCTTAATTTGTTAAAACAAATGGGTTTTAATTTCTCTATACCCATGTACTACTGAAATATCCCCTCAAGAACTTCTTTGTGAAAATATAAAAATCCAAACTAAGCAACAAACTCAAATTCACGGATCTGATTTGGTCATCTACTCTTCATCACTACCTGAAAAAGTAAAACAAAAAAGTTATTAAAATTGTGCTCTTTGCCACTGAATACATTAACATCGGACTAATTGGAATGAAAAGCAAAAATAAAATAAGTACAACATACAAAAAATACAACATAAAAAAATCCATAGAAAAACAAACATAGAAAAACAGCAATAAAAAATACTTATTGAATATTAAATCAATGCTTCTAAGAACAACATAAAAAAACATGAACAAAATCAAACAGCAACAGAATATCATAAGAACAGAATACAGAACAACATACAAAAGGAAAAAAACATAATATATACAAAACAAAATATAAAATTAAGGTCATAAGGACAATAGCATCTAGCAGCCTCGAACAAACTTAATATTCTAATCACATGCAAAAAAAAAAGATCATTTTGTACTAATCAAATTCTGAACTTTGACGAGTCATTTCGATTTCTATTTCGGTAAATGAACAATACCATTTTGTTGTAGTTTGTGGTCCTATAAAGACACTGCTTTACTCACATGAGTAATACCATTCTAAAAATAATGGAAGGTTTGAAGTACATACAAAAGTCTTTTAGGCTAATTTATGGATATGAACTATGCTAAGGAATTCAATTTGTAGAATTACATAAACATGTTTCTTTTTCTCAAACAATTAATAAGGAAAAAAGTAAAACTTAGCGCCTCTTTGCATAAAAAAAATATATATCCACATGTACACAGTAACAGAAGTGATTGTTAATATGTTGCATTTTTACCTATATTTACATATACATCATCAACTTTGATAATTAATATAGCATTCATTAATTAACTCTAAAAAGTCAAAGGAAACAAAATTCCATCAAAACAGCTATCTATCACAAAATAAATATAGATCAGAATTTTCTAGTCCCTGCCTCAATAATAATATATAAAATCAAAATTTTCTTTCTCCAAATATATACTAACCATTGCAATTCTATCAGGACCTAATACCCTGTACTTGCTCAAATATAATAAACTCTACAACCATCATCAACACATAATAATAATAATATATACAATCACAAATTTTCTTGAAATAAAAGGACATGCCAAGAAATTGATCTGAATAGATTCGAGATGGGAAAATACAAACATCATGAAAGAATAATTGTTTCTTCTCCGGTTATATAAATCCAATTACTGATACTTCATTAATTCAAACTCATTAATATAACCCAATAATCCAAATAGCATAAATCAGTTTACTCATTTAGCAAAAAAAATCTACACATGAGATACCAACAATAGAAAATGCACAGAAAAAAAAAAATTAGAAACTCATTAATCTAATAAAACAAACCAGGATCAATTAAAGAAAATAAAAATAAAAAGAGCCTATCTTCTGAAGACCTCCTAACCTTATAACTAAATTGATAGAAACCTACAGCCGAGCTCCAAGTTAGCGAAAGATTTAACTAAAAACCTCCTAACCTTATGACTAAATTAATAGAAATGGATTTTAAGCATGAATCATGATGGGTTTTAAGAATGAAAACCTATTTGTACATGCTTAATAAGCATGAATAAGGATCGGTTAAGAATCAAAACCTATTTGTACATGCTTAAATACCCAACATTATTCACCAAAAAAGGCAAAGTCCTAACTTGAAGAACCTAATAACAAAGTCATTCTATCAAATAGATAGGCATAACATGAAACGTGAGTTCTCAAAAGTTCATTCCAAATATCAGAACCTCATGATATTAGATAGGTTGATCAAGTTTTCAAATTTTGTGATATTTCACTGTTCTTGCTTGATGAGTTCGTTTCCAATTTGTTTTTAAAATATAAGAAAACCTAGAATTTGTTTTTTTTTTCTAATTTTTCCTTTCGTTTTCTTATAAGGGCATGGAGTAAAATATTAATCAACGAGATACCCATCGTAATGTATCACCAAGAATAAAATAAGAATAGGATTTTGAGGAGAAAAACAAATCAAAAACCTTAAAAAACTACTGATAAATAAAAGTAGGGAGTCTTACATTTCACGATTACTCCTTTTCTGAAGGAATTGTTCTTGAAGAAGGCACCGAAATGAGATATATATATATATATAGAGAGAGAGAGAGAGAGAGAGAGAGAGGAAGAAGAAGAAGAAGAACTAAAATAAAAATATAAACAAGAACCTAGCCTGCAAAATGCAAAGTGAGATTTTAGAGAGCAAAAATATATACTGAAAAATAAAAGGCATGCAAGTAACGAATGCGTGTGAGAGTGAGAGACTACCAGGATGAGGGTCACCATTGAAAAATCGATCAACATAATTTGGTGGGTGTATGCACGTGTAATTTCTTTGGAAATTTGCTTATTAACACCAAAAGCATCAATCGAATCCAAATCATTTAAACGGATTTCATCCATGTACTCCAAAATAAGGACTTATTCTGTTGACTATAAATACAATTTATAACATACCTATAAATAGAATAAGCAAAACACAACATCATTTGTTGTCAGAAGCTTCAAGAATAGAGACCCTATTCCACAAATTTGATATATGTGAGACACAATGACGGAAAAGAAATCTATGCAAAGTTTACTCCTTTTTCTCGTCATTTTTGTTTATGCCAAACTATATATGAAAATCCATTAAAGGACAGACTGCAGCTCCCATAAAGAGCAACAATATATAATTTTTTTCTCAAATCTGAAAAAAGGAAATATGGAAAGGACATTTGGCCATTGAAACAATATGTTCAAAACACTATTCTTTATAAAGAATCAAACAGGATACCTTAAATCATCAACACAACAAAATATTTTCCGTATTGAAAAGAAAAATCAATCCATATTTAGAGAAAGAAAACACTGAACTAACTCACAACAACCCAGATCAATATTTATCAATCAACTTTTCTTAAATCTTGAAAAGGAAATATGGAAAGGACATTTGGCCATTCAAACAATATGTTCAAAACACTGTTCTTTATAAAGAATGAAACACGATACCTTAAATCACTAACACAACAAAATATTCTCCGTATTGTAAAGAAAAATCAATCCAGATTTAGAGAAAAAAAACATTGAATTAACTCACAAAAATCCAGCTCAATATTTATCAATCAACTAAAATACCCGCATTATAGGTCCTTCAATCGACTGCTGCTATGACCAGAAGCATACTTAAAGAACTTCATCTATGTGGATTTTATAAATTAAAGCAGACGACCCTCTTAGATTGCCAATATAATTAGAGAACCTAGGAAGATTTAACCAGACAAACAACAAACAAAAGGCATGCAAGTAACGAATGCAACTCAGAACCCAATAATTCATACATATAAGTTGCACCCAGAAACCAGAATTTACAGGGACTTCAAAAGTTGAATGATAGACCAATAGAAACAATTCAATAATAGAAAAAAGGGACTTATCTAGGATGAGCAAATACCCATTTCTATAGTACAACGTATTTCACTAAAACTTTTTAATTGCTCTGTTCTGCTAAGCACAAAAAAATATATGCTTTCTTGGATGCTCTGTCGAATGGATGGCCAACCTCAAATTTAAGAGAGAAAATGAAGAAGAACACGCTTGATCAACCAAGAACACCAAACTTTTTCTCCCAAATTTCTGTCGCTGGCTTACCATACATGAGCCTATCTCTACCCCTCCCAGCAGCAAATGGCAGAGCAATAAACGAAAGAGAAATCGCAAGGCAAACTTTGCATATCATGGACCCAAAAATAGAGAAGCATATTTGGTAGAGAACTAAACCATATACCCAAATAATCGATCGGAAAATGCATAAAATGTCGAACACAACTGGGAGATCAAACTTAACGATGCAAAATCAAAATAAAAGTTCAACAAGTAATAGATAATCAACATGATTCGAATCCAAACGACCACAATAGAAAAGCATGCTCACGGCGCACCAAAGGCTAAAACTCTAAGATTTACAAGTTTGTTTAGAGAAGTAAAGATATTTGGAAAACAGAAAATTAGAGAGGGAGAGAGACGGGTGTTGGGGGGCTAGACCTCACAGTGGGCTCTGTGTCAATAGGAGGAGGAATGGGTGATCCTAGGGTGGCCGTGCTGCTCAACGGTGGCTGTTTACAGAGACGTATGGCTGCGCGAGGGGAAGAACCCGTTTAAAACCCATTTTGGGTTGTGCTCGCGTGCGGCTGAGAGAGGGGCTGCCAAGGGGATTCGACGGTGGAGGTTGCTCGTCGGATTACGGGGAAGCTGCCGAAGGTGGCAGTGAGGCCGAATAGCCGGCGGTGAAGCGCATTCATGGGTTGCTTGGAGGAGAAGCCGAAGAGGCGAGATTCTTGAAGTGTTGTCGTGAAGAAGAAAGGAAAGGAGATTGCGAGTTGTGTTTTGGCCTGAAATCGACGGGCTGTAGCAAAGTTTTGAATTCCGTTCCGGTGATCGTTCCGGTTGAGGCACTGGAACGGAATATTTCGGTACCAGTCTGTTCCGGTGTGTCGTTTCGGGATTAATTATATATTATAATAAATATTTATATATATATATAAACTAACAACTAATAAAATAAAGACATATATATGTAAGTGTGTATCATATATGTGTGTACATATTAGAAGAATTGAAGATTTATAAAATGATTGTAAGTTGAAAAAATACAAATTTGAGTTAAGATACAAAAATAAATAAATAGATAAAATATTAAAAATAATGATATTTAAAAAAAGACGTATTTAAAATTATAAAGTATATAAATATATTTTATATTCTAAAATTAATTAAATACGATCTAAATTTAAAATTTTTTAAAAAATATCATTCAAACACAAAAAAATTACAAAAATAATCTAAACCGGAAAGGGATCGGAACAGCTGGAATTTGACCGGAACGGCCGGAATTTAGACCGGAACGGAATAAGGAGGTATAGTGTTCCGGTTGAGGCACCGGAACGGAACATTTCGGCCATTCCGACCGGAACGGAATGGAATTGAAAACTATGGGCTGTAAGAATATGAGAAGGGTAATTTTGAGATAAATGAGAGGTTGCTGTGTGAAACTTAAGGTTAATTTTGGAAATTTGAATGTTAAACAATTATATATATAAACTAACAACTAATAAAATTAAGACATATATATGTAAGTGTGTAGCATATATGTGTGTACATATTAGAAAAATTGAAGATTTATAAAATGATTGTAAGTTGAAAAAATAAAAATTTGAGTTAAGATACAAAAATAAATAAATAGATAAAATATTAAAAATAATGATATTTAAAAAAAGACGTATTTAAAATTATAAAGTATATAAATATATTTTATATTCTAAAATTAATTAAATACGATCTAAATTTAAAATTTTTTAAAAAATATCATTCAAACACAAAAGAATTACAAAAATAATCTAAACTGGAATAGGGACCGGAACGGCCAAAATTTAGACCGGAACGGAATAAAGAGGTATAGTGTTCCGGTTGAAGCACCGGAACGAAACATTCCAGCCGTTCCGGCCAGAACGGAATGGAATTGAAAATTATGCGCTGTAGGCATATGAGAAGGGTAATTTTGAGATAAATGAGAGGTTGTTGTGTGAAACTTAAAGGTAATTTTGGAAATTTGAATGTTAAACAATTATCACTATTCATCAAGAATAGGTTCTTTTTAAGTATAAAGAAATAAGTTCAATAATTTGAGAATTGGATATTTTAATATTAAACTTAATTTAAAATTAAATAAAACTAAATAAATCTCAATTCAATACAATTTTCAAAAGGATCCTTAATAAAAAATAAAAATAAAAAAAGGACATGGCAATAAAAGGTATGAATTTTCATTATTTATTGCCATGGAAAGCGAAGAATAGTTGGAACTCAATACCCTACCAACCTCACCTCCTTTGAGATGCAATTTGGCACTTGCTTTCAGCACTTTCTCACAACCCAATGCTAATTATGTCACATTTTACTTTCCTTGGCGTTTTACTTTCTATAAATAATTGCCAAAAGATGACCCAAAAATAAAATAAAATAAGGTCAAATTATTAAAAGCAAAGCTGCCCTTGCCTCTTCCTAATCTACCAATCTGCCTGCTTTGCTGTCTGCATTTTTACAATCTTATTCATATATTTTAATGGCCGGAATTAGGACATGGTTAGCATTATTGTACGCGTGTGGACGTGGTATCTGTTTTCATAAGTTTTAGAGGTCTCGTGGAGGGGAGAGTGATTTAGGCCAGATTTATTTTTATAAATGAGATAAGATGAAAGTTAAAAAAATATATTATTATAATATTGATTTTATTTTGAAATTTAAAAAAATTATTTTAAGATTTAAAAAAGTTAAATTTTTTAAATTATTTTATTTGAAAATTAAAAATATATATATAATAATAAATTTAAAATAAAATAAAATAATTTTAAAAAACAAACAAGACCTTAATTTTCTAGGCAATAAATTAAAAACACCTGGCTGTAAAGATGGAGATATTTTTAGATTTCATGTTAGCATTAAAAAATTAGTGGCCTAGAGCCACTCCTATGGATTTCGACTGGGATCCTGCCAAAGCAAAGTTGTCTTTTTATTTTATTTTTTATAGATTTGTTTAAACGGTTTTTATATTTTAAAAAGATCACATTATTAAAAAATACTTAATCATTAAATAAAATAAAAATAAGAAAAAAAAATTAGTGAGGTGTGATCACTTTTGTTTGTGACTTTAGTATTTCTCTTAAAAAATTGTATTATGTTACATTTTAAATATATATATCAATTATATAAATTGTATATATTGTTTAGTTGGGATTACATTATTAAAATTAAGCATATTTGAAATATTACTTTGGTTACACGACCACCAAGTACCTATATTTCAATATCATTTGTCTTATATTTAGTTATTTATTTATTTTTCTAATTTTATTATTGATGAGTTAGATTTGCGTATATTTGTACGATTTAGTTCACCATGTGATTATATATATATATATATATATATATATATATATATATATTTGAGAAGTACTGCTGCTCACCGTCATTGACTCATTTTTATTATCATTTTTTTACCATTTCAAGACGTGACATTTAATGATTAAAATTATTTATTATTTTTTGTTTGCAAATTAATTATTTGATATTTGCAAATTAATAAATAAATAAAATACGATGAATAGAAGAATAATAAATAAATAAAATTATAGAATACTTGCAAAAAAAAAAATCTAAATCTCACATAAGTCTCATGATGTACATGAGTAATGTTAAGAAGCATCCAATACTTATAATATACACTCATATAAATAGTGTCTATAAATATTATTTATGTAAATATGTATTATGAGTATTAGATGCTCTCAATATTCTTTTTTGATGTATATTTGCTAGGAGTTGGGCTATGATTGGGATATCACTCTTTGTTTGTTTCTTATAATCAAAGTCTCTTTGAGCATCTCTATCAATAATTGCTATTCCTTTTTCACAAAATCTCTGTCCCACAAAATTAATATTCTCGTTTATATGTGTTTTAGCTAAAATTGACAGCTTCTTGTTATCAAATATCTTTTAAATTATCTACTTAGGAAAAAAATTGCACTAATTGATGTTTGAATAATGTTATGAAAAATATATAGCTTCTTGTTATGATTTTTAAAAAATATATATTTTAAAATATTAAAAAAATCATATAAAAAAAAAATTAGCTATGGAGATTTTAAAATGAAATCCCAAATCGATTCCAATAACATCGGTGAATCATAAAATAATGGAAAAGTGAGGGGAGTAGCCAATACTCAGCGCACTCCCCTCACATGAACAGTGCCACGCACTGTGCGCGACACTGTTCATGTGAGGGGAGTGCGCCGAGTGTGGCTGCTCCCCAGACCCCCTCTAAAATAATTAAGCAGCAGCTAAACGACAATATCATGAAACTGGAACAATCATATCACAACCCAAATCCATTAAAGCCTGAGAATTAAATAATGTTGACAAAAGAATTGTATTCTATTCTTCAAATTTGCATGTTTTTTCGGCCTTATCCCCCAAAAATATCTCTCTATCTAATTTCATGTTTAAATATTGGTTGGCTTTCACAACCAAAGTTCGATCGTACTGAATGCGACATTATACATGTAACACGCGTTTTCATCTTGATTTTGACATTATAATCATAAAGACACAAATAGCTGAACTTATTTTGATCTTGCTAGGATGATTATTATTATTTTTTTCTAAGTATTATTTGTACGTGCACAGGAAATACCCAATTTAATCAAATATATCTCAATTAAATTGCTCATTTTGCTATAAATAGCATAAACTCGAGTTTTTCATGATCAAGTACTTGCATTTTTATTTACGAGTGTGGTCTGTTTAATATTCGAACAAGTTTGAATTTATTCAAGAGATCATGCTTTATAAATATATAAAATAGATTATTTATATGGTATTTTATAACTTCATTTACAAATCTTGACAGACAAACATTGAATTTTTGCTACTATTTTATAGAATTTGTATATACATATATCAATGATTGTATTTATTTACAATATTGATTCAAGTAAGATGAGTAATATTAGTAACATGATTTTCTATATTTTCATTCTATAATATTATAAAAAATACAAAGATATTCAAGTTTATACGAACTTATATGAGTTGAGTCGACATAACCTTCTTGCACAACTACTTCATATTAATGTTTTTAAATGAAGCTCATTTTTTATAGAAAAGAGTTATCAAAAGTATCATTATTTCATAAAAATTTCACTCATTTAAAATGCAAAAAATTATAAAAGAGTTGTATCCCTATCATTACTCGAAAAGGCAATATATATATATATATAATATATATATGTATATGTATATGTATATATATCACGATCTATATTGGACAAGCTCATCCTAAACCGAGTGAGATCTCCCTCCAAGATGTCTGTGTCTCTTAGTTTCCATTTTTGGTTGCCTTTCAGAACAAAAAATGTGTGATTGCAACATATTATGTCACACGCGTTTAATCAAACATAGATATATTATTGTACCTTACATTTTATAGATGAGATCCAAAGGGTTGAACTTATTTTCTTATAATCTTGATTATACTATAATAATATCGTATTTTAAGTGGTAATTAGTGATCTTGATTTTATGCACATAGTTGTACATAAGGTTTCCCTAGGTAAATTACTTAAGGGTGATGCTACGCCATGTAGACTCTCTACTGATGAAGGCTTTTAAGCATTTTTAAAAATTCTTTAAAACATTTTAAAAAGTAAAAAAAAATATTAAAATATACTTCCTTAATCATTAAATAAATAAAAAACAATCAATAACTTTTGGGTATGTTTTTTTGTCTATGGGAATATCTTTGATTTATTTCCCATTACTTAACTCCCCCACGAGAGATGTGGCCCCAAATAATTTCCAATATCATCACAAAATAACTTTTTATTGAGCATGTAATAATTAGGGATGTTTACCCAATCCGACCCAACCCGATAATCTTATTCTCGACCTGACTTGATTACAAAGTCATTCCAATTATCCAATACCCGTTTGGTCGATTACCCAATATCGGCATATTCTCTTTCCCTAATTCGGCCAATTTGAAATCTCGAACCAAACAAAAGTTAAATCAAAACAACAAAAACAAATCTCTCAACAAAATCAAAGATGAAGATTCAATACACTGCTAGGCAACAATATTTCAGTTGGATTCAATTCGCTTGAAAACGAACACAATATCTCATTTGGGGGGAAATCTCTCAGCTAACCTCTCATTCGAGAGTGACCATAAAGGCAACAAACCGCACCAAGCTCTTCAAAACTTATTGAGATTCGATGACTCTTAAGGTTGAAAGCCTAAATCCAAGATGTTCTCATTGATCGGGAAACGGGAAGGCCAACATGATTTGAACTTGTGCATGGCATCAATGCAGATGTGAACACGATAGTCTATAGATATGAATCGATCCATGCTCTCCGTTGAGATTGAGTCAACCGAGCACAATTAAACCATGGTCCATCATTTTGAGGCTCTTGTGCAAATCGGAACATTGCTATGAGAAGAAGTCGGAGGAGGAAGAATGAGTTGAAATGTTCTGGATTTGGTGAGGTCGGACGCGCTTTGGGGGTTTTAATCGGGTAACAGAATACCCTCTTCCGATTTTTCGTGTTTTCGAGTCAGGTTTTTAGATTGGAATAGTTTGGCTTAATGAGTCGGGTCGGGTAAACGGCTAATTTGTTCAGCTCTAGTAATAATTACAAGCACATTTTATTTTTAAAGTAGAATTTTAAAAAAATAAAACATCTATTTTTGAGCATGTGCGAAGCATGTGTTTTTTAATGAATCACACGCTGAAGGGACATGTAGCAAATTTATTGATCTCTAAACTAGTTTGGATGAAAACTATATGCATTAATATTGACCACCCTATGGCAAACGATGAGCATATATAAGGTCCGTATTAAATAGTAGAATATCTCTAACTTTATGGAGATATTCATGGTATCAATGTTTTAATTGGCTTAAATTAAGCCGAAGGATTTTCTAATAGATTAATTAATTAATTTCCTTCTTGAATAGAAGTGTGGCTATCAAGGCAAATGTTCCCAGATATGGTTATTTTTCTCTGTAAGAATGTCTCTTCTCTATATAGGTGCTCAATTTGTGATGAATAAAATAGTTAAAAAATAATATTTTCTCAAAGTATTTACATCTTGCATGAAAATTTGTAGGTTTTGTTCTCTAGACATTTTCTTACTGTTCTCCTAAACTTATTTAAAAATACATGACTTCATATCATATATTATATCTACTTTGCAATAGAAATAATTTTATAATATAACTTACCACATCAAATTTTTTTAGTTTGTATGTTTAATACTTTTGTGATATTTTTTTGTGGCTAATGCATTTCTCATTTAAAAATGGGTTTCAACTTTCAAAATCTCTTATACTCGATGATGAATAAAAATAATAGGCCCAAATATACCAAGCCCATATCATTAAAGGACCACCATCAGAAAGCAAGTGGGAAGAGATAAGGAGAGGATAAGAAAAAATAAATGTCAGATGAGAAGAAGAAATGAAAGAAAAAGATATAAAAATAAAAAAGAGTGGAAGAAATCAGACACGCAAAAAAGGAGTGGCATAAAGCTAACTTACTCATTTACCACTAACAAAGCCATAATAAATAGAGATTTGAGATATGAGAAAATTGAACTTCCAAATTTGGGAGGAACAAGGGCAAGAAGACATAGCATCATCTTAATCATCTCAACATTTCAACAAGAGCTCCAAAAATAGCATCTTCTCTGAAAAAGAGGTTGGAGACCTCTCCGGCCTCTACTATACAGTGAGAAATGAGAGGTCATAAGCGACTATAAAACACTCGTATTATAATAAATTTGTCTTCCAAATAACATTTAGACGTAGGTCTTGTGTCAAATCACATAAATAGTCTTCATCACTATTTATATTTTATGTATTTATTTCATATTAATTATTATGGATGTACGTATGAGAACTGTACCACCCCTCAAGACTGCCATTGTTGGCTTTAGACGACATTGATCGAGGCTCAGTCACCACACTGGACTGAAAAAGACTCTTTCTTCCATTCTAACTTGTGCGCTTTTTAGCATTATCACCCGGGTCCATACTAATTAACCTATGTGACACAATTCACGTCAGAAAGCAAATTGCTACAGCCAGTTCTTGTTCCATTTAACTCAAAAAAACAAAGTAATGCATGCATGCCTTCGAGGAAACTTCCCTGGTCTTGCTTTCTTAGTGGTCCTTTTTGTGTTTGCATCTTTCCCCATTATTTTGACAGATATTTGTTGGTTTTTGTGCTCATTGTTCCATTTCGATCGAAAACGGTTTCTAAGAATTTCTTTTTTATAGGATAAATTTGGGATTTCCATTGTCTGTTTTCTTTTTGGGTAATAAGATAAAGATATTTTTATTTTATTTTTATAATGGGTAATAAGATAAAGATGGTAACTGGACATAAAACCAATTTTGCATTGAAACAATTATAGACACAGAATACATTTTGATGGCATTTTCAGCTTAGTTTGGCTCATTTCCAGCTTTCTTTAAAACCTGTTTGGAAAAAACGTTGGGATTCCACCCATTTAATTGAATTTTGTGTTTTGGATCTGGTTATGAGCCTGTAGTGTATGGTTGAGCCCAATAAGACAACCCCAAAACTTTCTTCGTGGACTTTGTTTCGTATCACCCCGACCCAGTTTATTTATTTTTAATTTTTTTAGCCTTGACATTTTTTAATAATTTTGAGATTTTAGAATATGTTTCTATATTTTATCATGAATTTTTTATATAATTCTTTTAGTATTGAAATAAATTATTTTATTGTGTGTAAGAATGTGTTCTGTTAATGGCTGGCATGTACCATATTTGCCATTTAGGGATTTGTCACGTGGTGTTTATTCAATATAATACGTTATTTGTTATTTTTATCATGAGTAAGTTTACATACAGTTATCATTTAGGGACTGCTCACATAGGCTTAAACAGTTTTATCTTTAATTTTTTTTTTTTAAAACTACAATAATATCCCTCTCAAAATAGTAATTTTTTTCCATTTAATGACACACGTTAATGAGTCTGCACATGCTCACTAGAGAGAGATAGTATTCTAATTTTAAAAAAATCTTGGACAAAACCATCTAAGCCTGCATGATTAATCTTTAAATGGGGACGACTGTACGTAGATTAACCCTTTATCATTCTATTTAAACCCACATATTTACATCAATATGTGCGTTAAAATATAAAGATGAAAATAATAAATCACATATTTGTGTGTGGTGTGAAGATGAAAAGGAAAACTTCTCAATATCCAATAAACTCTGGTGTATATTCCATTTAATACCCAATAAATTTTCATTCACCAATAATTTCAAGTTCAACTTTCCAGACTTGCATCGTTCATTCTCATGGGGGAGAGTTTTTCTCAAAATGCCAATAATAAATTCACGAATAATTTTAGTTTCACCTTCAATGCACATGCACTTACCCCTCAGAGTACGGCCCCTCCCTCATTCAGCTTAGGGAATCTGGATCGTGTTGGAAATCACTATCTCATTGGGCAAACGGATGCATGATTATATCAGTTTGCTGAAATAGAACGCTCTTGTCATTTGATCTCGAATGTAGATGGACAAGAGAAGTGTTTACATTCTACGTGCTCATACCACAAAAGCATTTTGATCTCATGGGCTTGAATTTGCTCTAAGGAGCTTTTGACCCTTATGATAACTGAAATTTGAGCAGGGTTTTTGACTTTAGATTCTTCCAAGTTTGAACAAGATCCACTCGAGGGTCAATAGCTCCTTATAGCCGACTCAAGTGCACGAAAATCATCCTAACAGTAATTGTGCAAGAGGAGTGCTATATACACAAGAATTACACAAAAACAATTCCATAAACTAACTTTGCTTTATCTGATCCATCATTCGTTAGATCTATTTTATAATAAAAGAAACTTTATAATTTTTCAAATCACATCAAATTATGTCAGTTTTTGGGATTGCTTTTGTGTAATCACTTTGTGGTTAGAGTATTTCTCTTTGTACAAAGGAATCGAATCTTTACCTGCACATGGGAAGGGTTTTCAGCTTACAGTATCTTCCTTGCCTTGAGATAGGAGTACATGAGAAAGAATGCGACAATGCCACCAACAATTATCCCGGCTGTTGTTAGCCAAAACGCAAACTGCAGATAATTGAATCGTAAGGGAGCAGTAACATGTCCAAGAGATAACGTATGGCAGGCTAATGGGAAGTGGCTTGTGTTCTCAAAACTGGCAAGTTCAATTCAAACTTTAGAAACCAACATACCACATGTTCTTCAAGATAGGACCTCAAGTTCATGCCAAAAACACCTGCAAACATTAAACAATGTCTTGAGCATGGCAGTGCATGGAACATCCCAGTTCAAAATTCAACAATTTGGCTGGCAGTTGGAAAGTTAATCATTCTGAAGCATTCAACTTAAATAATTCTTTCATGGATTTAAGTGAGATTAGATTGATAATGTTTTGACACCAAAAGGATTTCAATAAATGAGCCCTATTCCTCTTTAATTTTGTTTAAATGTTTTTTCATATGACCTTTAAGAAATTAGTCCATTCTTTGTTCTCTCACCAGGAAAACAAGTACTCCATGTTACCACAATTGATGGAATCAGAAGGGTTGATAGAAATCTGAAGGTCTTATGATAATAAAATCAGATTTATAGACATTATCATTGTTTGAAGGACGTTGAGAAAAATCTGTTTGTATGTTTTCTCACTCTTGGGGGCGGCAATGTGGGTCATGCTTGCTGATGGAATTCCTGTCTTGTTGGAGAGTGCATTATGAGGAACATGATAACATCATGATTCGGAATACTGTTCCCTTGGCCATGTGTGTAATTGGAAAGACTGAATGCTTATATGTTTGAGGAACATAATGTTTCGATCTTCAATCTGAACTTCTGAAGCTAATATTTATTTAAGTACTCCACGATTAGATTGCAGTGATTTGCCTTTTCAAATATGTTAAGAGTTCGAGTTTCCAAGGATCTAGACATTAATTTAAGTTTTTTTTTCTGTTACTCTTGTATACTTATGTGTGTTAGGATGCCACACTTTTTCTGCGCTCTTTGAAAAAAATTCAATAGTTATCTGAAAAATTCAATAGTTAATGATGTTTCGGTCAAGAAAATAGTCTGTCACTTCATGACCTTGTTTTGAGTCATCAACTCACAATCTTTTTTTTTTTTTTTTTGTTTTGTTTTTGTTTTTTGTTTTGATAAGTTACTCTAACAATCTATTTGCAAAACCAAGGTTCCTATTGTTGATATTTATATGCTAATTGTACTTGCAAATTGCGATCCTGCCATTCTATATCAGAAGTGCTTTCTAGTCTTAGAACCGTGTAAAAGAAAAAAAGGTTTCTAGACCAGAAGTTCATGGAGAGGTCTATCAAGGTAAATTGTTATAAAACGCAAGGCAAGTTCCTGGGTGGTTAGATGATGCAACCAATGTTTTGAATACCGTATCAGTGGACGTACCGGTGAAGATACTGGAACGAAATACTTTAATACCAATACCGTTTTGTATACCGTTTTGGAATAGTCTATACATAAATAAAATTATATATAAATACATATATAAATTATATTTAAAAATAATAGTCAATATATGAATAAATTATATATATAAATAGTCTAGTTTAAATTAAGGTAAAAAAAAATAGCAAAAAAAAAAAAGGGGAAGAAATAGGCCGAAATCCGATACGGCCGGTATGAAACAGGTGGTATATTTGTACCGCCCAACTAGCCAGTACGGCATGTACTAAGCATACCAGCTGGTACGGTATGGTATTTAAAATAGTGGATGCAACAGCTATACGCAAAGAAGATTGTAATACTTACTGTATATAGTAACTAAAACAATCTCCTTTTTTTGTGTAAGCAACTTGCACAACAATGTGACTAATGTAAGAATAATATTAGTTTTATTGCAAGTCAAAGGCATACCAGCAACGAGAGCCCCAACTGCCACACAAAATGTCCCAACCTGGAGAAGCAACTCCACTCTACTAACCTCAAGCCTCCGAGAACTGATAAATAGAAGCAATTAAAATTGGCGATGGAATTGTACAGCACATTAACAAAACGCAAAGATTAGAACCAGTTCTCCCAACCTCAAATTCACAGCAATTGAGTCTTCCATTTCTTTTGCAGAGTCAAGAAGCCTTTCAGCCTGACCATGGCAAGATTCACATCTGTAAATGAAGCAATCAATTAAAAGTTAGCCTCATCAACCAAAAATTATTTGTCCTCAATTATCAAAGTGATACAAAGTTCAGGATGCACCATTTTATTTGTAGCTTCTCAGAAGTTCCTATTGACAAGGAATTATTTTCTTGGTCAAATCTGGACTTCTCACTAAAGTAGAAAGCATGACCTTCTATGTTGTTTTATTTACGTTCATAAGTGGGCCAAAATGGAAAGCAATAATAGTTCAGAACATTCCAGCCAGGTGCAGCTAAAGGAAAATATTTTAGGTTCATTACATGGACTTGGCCAAGATCGAACAACTTTAATCACTAACAGGCTAAAGACTAACTAAAACATATTGCAAAAAAACCAAAAACAAAACAAATGTTTCATTTTGTACAAAAATTAACTAGCTTAGGTTAAATTAATAATCAAGTATATCAAGCTTGGAAATTTTGTGCTTTTCAGCAATAATAATAGGGATTAGTACCTCTAGCCCAGATATATTAATGTGCCCAACACTGACCAGAGTAACCAATTCCATAGCTAATAGCATTTGTGATATTGACATTGACTAAATAACCAGATATGTAGTTAAATAAGAGGGTCTGGAGACTAGCTTTATGTTACTGTCCCCACTTTTTTGGTTAATAATATGCATAACACTATGTAAAACAAGTCAAACAATAGCTTTCTAAAGTAAGACAGATTCTGAGAGCATCTCTCCCTATTAGAAAGTAATGATAATTGAGCAATTAAGATATCCCAAAATGTTATGCATGAAGCTTATTATTTTGGGCATAAAATAAAAATTATGCCAGACATACTTTTACATGCTCTAGAAATGGACCATGAAATAACCTTTGAAGATAATTTTCCAGCAGCATCTCAATTTCTTCCTCCTCTTCTGCATATAGCAGGATCAAATGGAATGAAAACCTGTTCTTATGAATTGCACATGTACTTGAACCATTTCTAATGAAAAAGTATGAAGAAAGAAACATTTACATAGCTTACCCTCAGCAATCTGCTTCTCTAAGAGGACAGAGCATTCCACTTCATCATTTCCTTTCTTGAGCGTGCAGTTTTTTCCCATTATACAGATAAGACGTATTTCCTCAGGGTCTTCTAAAAGATCAAGCAACATTTGTCTGAGAGCCCCAGCCCTTGAGCCCAATTCAACCTTCGAAAAAACAAAATAGACAGTACGTTAAATAAGAGAACCGCAAAAACAAATGCAAGCCATTTCGAGTGAATTCAGTAATACCAATGTTTGCTTGCTAATGCGAAGCTGCTCCAATATGTCAGCAGTTAATCGGTTTGGCAAAACCTCAAGGAGAGCTTGTACCTAAAGAAAATGGCAGATTACTGATCATATTTCACTGGATGGCCACAAGAAAGAGAGAGAGAGTCATCTTTACAACGAAGAAACAAGAAATAATTGCATCTGCAAAGTTCATCATTAAAATTTCTTATCCTAATGTTGAAGCTTGTCCAATTTCAGAACAAATCCAAAGAGCTTTTTTTTTTTTTTTGTTACTCGAATGCATTTTCAAAAAGACTTTAGAATACTATTATGAGGCACTTATCAAAAAAAAAAAAAAAATGACTATGTTGGGGTGAAGACATTGCACCAGCAACAGGTCATACAATCACTCAAAGAAATCGGTAAAGCCATGCTTTTACAGATCTGCAGTTTTATTACACGGATTACTAAGCTTTATTATAAACTCTTTCCAAAACCAGCCACACACACACAAAGGAGCCAAAAGAAGAACGTATGAGAAGAAACAAAACAAAAGAATACTCACTATGTTTCAATACTCACACGAGGTTCTAAATTGATTAATCTCTGCTCCAACCACTGTACGCGTGAAAGCAATGCTGCTTCAACAACCTAAATACAAGAAAAAAATCTTTTAAGGATTCAAGATAATCGTAGGGTTATAAATAAGAACCATAATAAGATAAAACATATGCACAAAGACCTCAAGTTGTGAAGGTCATACCCATTGCAATGGATATTGGATGCATATGCTTGATCATCAAGGCTGTCCTCTCTAAATATCAAGGACTACCTTTTGTAATCTGTCCAGTTCGGTCCAGCAGGTATATGAATGACACAAGAATTTGTCCTCTTTACCTAAGTCAAACCTTTTGGTAATGCCCTTTTCGATGAGGAGGAAGTTGGTGATCTTCTTTGGCCTTAGAATTGGAAGACTAATGTTGTGATTATTATCTTTAGGAGATAGCTGTAATAATATTATCTGGTGAAATTAAATTCCTAGGGATGAAAATTGGGCCTTAATGAGTAGCAACAAAATATAACCGTCCACTTACGTCCAAACTAAAAAGTGAGAGAACCGGAAAGAGAATCACTTGACAGATGTTTGATAACATCTGTTGCAGTTTAACGAGTCATCCATTCCCATCTGATGGGCTTTCCATTCCTTAGTTGGCAACCATTACACATTTGCTGTGTATCACTGCATGCTACAACTTAGGTTCTGTAGGAAATCTCCACAGTCCTTTCCAGAAATGGCATCATTCTCATATTACTTCTAATCTTCAGACCTCCTAGCTTGAGGGGCTATTTGTTTCAATCCACAAGGCGTTCTGCTTTTCATCCGCCCTATTTCTGATTACAAGAAGTGATAAATACACAAGCCCACTCAAATTATCATCCAACTTGCAATCACTCCCTCAAACTGACAAAAGGTTGCAATTTGCCCCACAGAACATTTGACATAAGTACCATTGATAGAAAAATAACAATAAAAAAATTGAAAAAAACTAAAAGTTAGAAAAACATAAAAAAAAACAACAAACAAACAAAAAAGTGAAAAAATATTTCTAAAGTTCGTAAATTTGTTTTTTTTTTCTTTAAAAGCTTATTTAAAAAATAATTTCTTATGAAAATAAGTTCTTATTTAAAAAATTATTTCTTTTGAAGTTAAGAAGAGTATTTTGGCATCTTTAGAATCTTTAAGGGTATTTTTTTGTTTTTAAAAACGGGAGAGGGGGGTGTTTAAGTTGCACTTTTTTGGTAGTTTTGGGGGTGGTAATTGCAAATCAAATGGTAGCTTAAAGGAACTAAGATGCTTTT
This sequence comes from Platycarya longipes, assembly GCA_036559045.1. Lineage (NCBI taxonomy): Eukaryota > Viridiplantae > Streptophyta > Magnoliopsida > Fagales > Juglandaceae > Platycarya > Platycarya longipes. The sequence continues at coordinate 23,622,633 of CM071802.1, read as the reverse complement.
CCAAATTTTAATGGGATTTAGAAAATGAAGATCAAACAGGAAGGCTCGCCAATCTGATTTGGTGTGATATTCTCTCTTTCAGTGGCAGATGTTTCTTCCAGCAAGTGACGTGCTGATTGAGATATTCAAATAAACGCACAGCAAACTTCCAACCAAGAGCAACATATGGGAGGGCATTCACCATTTTGCGAACTTCTAACTCATCATTTGTGGATTCATGCTGGCTATGACACTACTGTATGATTTGATTCACAAGCAGAAATTGCTTGAAGGAGTGCAAATTGATTTTAAATCAGAGAGTTCTACATATAAAAATTTCTATGTCCAATAAACTTCCCACACCACAAGCTCCTTGTATCTAATCAACGTTTTCACGTTGATAAAAACAAATATATAGATATAGCTAAGTTTCATCTCTATAAAAATAATTGAAACAGTATGCTATAAAGAAAAGATTGTGAAAATTTTATAGAATCACAATGGAAAAACTGGGACTTGAAGGACCAAACTAACCTCAATTTCAAATGGCATACATTGTCCTCCATGCCCATTTTTGGGGTTCAACCGAGGCAGCAAGGTTTCTATGAAGGCCTTACCTCCTTTACTTCAAGTTATCAAAATATGCAAGTCCACAAATGTCAGTTCATTCTTTACTATGTTAAATCACAATGAGTTTAAGGATAAATGCACTGTTCCAGAAGATAAGATTACCTGTTATAGTAAAAAATAAGGACACACTCATGCATTGCCATTGCTCGCAATGAGCCCAGATTCAGAAGAATAGCATTCTCACGAACCTAGCATATGAACCAAAGAATAAGCATGTTTCAGAAGTGATATGAGCATCTGCCTATCAGAAAAATGGTGAATGGATGAGTTGGGTGATATTGATTGTAGCAAGAAAACTTATTAAAAAAAATTGTTGCAAGAACAATCAAAATAAGGGTCTGATTACTTTTTACACAGCCCTAGCCAACACAGTACTTTGTCAATGACATAGCCAAAATAGGTTCAAAAGCCTACCAACTCAATCATACATGCAGAAACGTACAAAGCCATGATAAGATTATCCGGCAATGAGTATGTTCATCTTGATGCATAACAATCTCTAACGGATCCATATATCCGCAAATTTTAAGGCCTATTTTTTTTTTTTTTGTAAGTAAGATGAGACTTTTTTCTTTTTTGTTATGATCAATCAAAGAGAGAGGCATAATCGAAATATATGAGGAGTATACAACAAAAACACCTAATGAGAGGCTTATTTCATAGAAAAGAAGCTGAAGTTATTGGGGACATACTTACTGACCATTCCATCCACCTTTGTTTGTCTAGTTGTGCTTCATGATAACCACTTTAAACAGTTTTTCCATTGATATACTCCAAAATTTTGGCCTTATGCCTTCGTTGGACAAATAAATTCTTTGTCTTGTCTGGTTATTTTTTACTTCAATAGATATTTATGGAACCAAAAACAGAACCCAACCCAATTGCTCTGCTAGAATATAAATGCAATACAGTCCAGTTCATCAAAAGAATGATGGCTTAATGTAGTTTTTTGTTTCATACCTCCAAAACACGTGGATTTGCAGATACAAAAATCTCAAGTGTGTCGGGTTATGTATTTGTTAACAGAATGAAAATAAATATTCACTTCACCTTCTCTGAATTACTACCATAGTATGAGATATAAGAACAAACAATTAGTACAATACTCAAAGCCAATTATCAAACCATGTCTGGATTTAAAAGCAGGAGTACATTTTGGCTATAAAATCACTTAAAGTTCATTATATGGTATAAACTCTGGCCAAAAGGCAAAGCTGCTAAGGCAAGTCCCATTAATTCAAGCAACAAACATTAAAAAGAATTACTATGCAGTGTTAAAAGTTCAATTTGACATGATACCAGCAAACAAGGCATCGAGTTTGTTAAAAACAGCGATGGATCTACACTTCGGATATCTCGTGGACGAAGCCCTGAAAAATTAATATACCCATTAGAGGAATTGGATTAAAAGAACATAAACAAACACCGTAATTTCAGGTTATGTTTTGTTTCCGTTTCTGTGTGTTTGTGCATCATGACTTATCATGCAACAGTCAGAAGCATATCTTATGATGCAACAAACAAAAACTACTAGAAAGGCTAACTAATCCCCAACCTAGACTGGGTGTGTAAAGGTGAAAGGCCTCTTCAATCAGGATTCAAGAAAGCGGTACACATATGGCAGAAGAAAAAAGAGATGCCAGTAGCGTGAGAATCAAATAAGACTAAAAGAGTTCTACCACATCCAAACATGTAAAATAACTGCAAACCTGTCTGGAATAATTTCCTTACCACTTGATTTCAATAATTGGCGTCTGCTAATTTTCTGAGTACATACCATCCCATTTGACTTTACCTCTACCACCTATAGGACGGAAAACAACAAAAATGACAACACTTATGTAAAATGTTTTTTCCTTCATGTAACAGATAACATGGAGCAATTATAAGGAAAAAAGAGGTGTTTCTTTGAAATCCAACTAAAGCCAAAATCAAATAGCACATGTTGGGCTACTTACATATACTTAACACAATAAAGTGAGGATAAATCATAAGTGATGAAAGCACGTTCCAAAGCCTTAAGGTTTCCAACAGAATAAGAGCATGACGCATGCTGAATATGGAATTTATGGCCACCGGCACCCCTACAACTATAATGAAACTATAAGGGATGGCTATCTTAGTTATTATCAGATCAATCCTCCAATGATACTTGATTGCAGTGATGTAGATCAAAGCAAAGGATGCTTCAAGTATAGAACCATGTGGCTAAAAGCTGAAACATTAGTAGACAAAGTGAAATAATGGAGGCAGAAGATTACTTCTTTGGTGCCCCTAGTTTTGTCTTGGCAGGCAAGCTAAAAGTTTTGAAAAAAGACATGAAGAAATGGAATGAGGATAAGTTTGGCCATGTGAAGGGGAGAAAATTTCTTCTTATGGCAGAGTTACGTGAAATTGATGAATTAGCCAAAGAAAACTCCTTGTCTAAGATGGAAGAGTTGAGAAAGGAGATTACCTACAGATGGAAAGGACTATATGAAGTTGGAGATAGAAGTAGAGGGCAATTTGTGATGTTGGCCCTGTCACATGGGCTTGGGATTTAACAGGGTAAATAAAAATTGCATTTGCATGGTCTCCAAGTTTCCTCGTCCTCAAAAAAAGAAGTCAGGGACATTTGACTACAGGAAGGTGATAAAATACCAGTTTCTTCCATAAAGTGGCCAATTTGAATTGCTGAAATCATATCATTGAATCTATTATGGTAGATGAGTTAATTTATACAGATCCCACATAAGTTAGAAAGACATGAAACACTTCTAGTGTAATCTCCGTTATGAACAATTTAGTTGGCACCCCAATTGGATGGATGGGCTGACATTTGATTCTACTAGCAGGGAGGAGGCCACTTGGATGGAAAAATAGTTTGAACAGTGACAAAGCTCCGAGGCCCAATGGGTGTTCATTTCCACTCTTTCAAACGTTTGGGAGGTTGTTAAATAGACTTGACGAATGTCTCTTTCAAAATGCTAGTTAATAAGATGGAAATGGCACTGGCAGAAGTCATTTCTAGAACTCAAAATACTTTCTTCAAGGAGAAACAAAGCTAGATTCAGTTATCATCTCCAATGAGTGCATAGATAGTAGACTACAGTCAGGGATTCTAGGTATACCATATAATCTGGACCTAGAGAAGGCCTATGACCCAATTTGTGGTTTTTGCTATAATAATGTGGCTTTGATTAGAAATGGTGCAGGTGGATCACGCATTTTGTTTCTTCAATACAGTTTTCCATTTTGATCAAGGGTTCTCTATTTGGCTTCTCTTGCAGCTCTCAACTTGAGACATGAGAATCCCTTCTCTCTCCTATTGCTTGTAGTTGTCATGGAGGCATTGAGCAGAACATTGACTATGGTGTAGAGAGAGGACTCCCATAAATAATTTTGGCAAGTTATGGAAATTGGAGGAGATGCTTTGTATCACATCTCCTTTTCATTGATGATACATTGATTTTTGCTGAGGATAATGCAAATAAGGTTTTTTTTCCCCCGCTTATGTTGCCTATTATACATCTAAATTGAGATTAACTTGGCCAAAGTAGAACCATTTCCTATGGGGAGCATTGAAGATAATCGATAGATTGGCTAGTATTTTGGAATGTAGGCCTAGGATGGCAGCTTTGTATTGAGTACTTGCAGTGACCTTTGGGAGTGTCATTTAAGGCAAAAACAATTTGGGATGACACTGCAGAAGACGAACCGACATTTGATGTGATGGAAGCGACTCTATTTGTCAAAATGAGGAAGGCTAACTTTCATCAGAAAGTACTTTTTGAAGCATTATGGGCAGTAGTGCAAGTTAAGTATGAAGCATATGGCTTAACAAAATTGACGGTCCTTACGGAGTTGCTGTATGAACAAATATAAGGAAGGGATGGGGGAGCTTCTCAAACTTTATCAGATTTGAGGTAGGTGATATGTAACGTTCCAATGGAAGAGCCAAACCACATAACCTATACTCTAAAAAGACTAGTCAATGATACAATTGAAACCCCATTGGAACCTTATAAAAAGTAAGAAATTCTCATTCCCAAACAATATAGGATCTCATACACTACTTACCATTATCCTTATCATATAGGGTATCACATGATGGGTCTAAGATTAGACCTTGGCATGACATTTGGTGCAGCAATAGGCCATTGAGAGTTATGTTCCTGGAGCTGTTCAGAATTTATTGTGACAAGAATGCATTGGCGGGAAACTATTGGCAATGCATTAATGATACTAGCCAATGGAATATCACCTTTATCCGAACTGAAAACAATTATGAATTGGAGTCCTCTCATCATTCTTCAATCTATTGTACTTTTCCAGAATGGGAGGTGTTGACAAGGACAAGATAAAATGGATTCCATAAAAACAAGGAGGTTCAAGGTCAGCACTTGTTATCATGCATTAAGGCCCACAAATACCCTTTTTTTGGAGAGTAGTTTGGAGGAACAAAGCCCCTTTACGGGTGCATTCTTTGTATGGACATCTGCATTGGAGAGGATCCTTACTATGGACAATTTGAGGGGAAAAAAAAAGAATATCAGTACTAGATTGGTGTTGCATGAGCAAGAAGAACAATGATGTAATCGATCACTTATTGTTGCACTACGATGTAACATGAAGAATTTGGGCCGTGATGTTCATATTTCAGTTGTTGCATAGGTGATGCCCCGAAGGGTCATGGAGTCACTAGCTATTTGGAGAACAACGAACATGAGTCACTGCAGTGCGGAAGCTTGTAGGCTTGTTTCGGCATGTCTGTCATGGTGCTTGAGGATAGCAGTACAAAACTTCAAAGATTGCAAGGACAGTGGATGGGCTTAACTTGGTTATAAAAATGTTGTGTATCGATGTTGGCTCATAGTGGATTAGGCTCACCTAGCTAATGTTTTCTTCATTCCAAATTGGGTGCTTTCTATCATATACACCTTGTTTACTTACATTATTCCCCTTTAACTAGAATTATTGATCAAAAACAAATACTAGGAGCTATGCAATATGATGAAGAATGATCAGTTATTGAGAAAAAAAATGCTTTCTACACTAATAAACATCATAATTGAGAAAATTAATATGGTGCCCGAAGTGAAATATACCTAATAAAATAAACAAAACCAAGAAGATAAAGCTAGTACTAATGCAGGAAAAATACGAGACACAAATTGATTTAATATGGTTTGCACGCATGAAAGGTATAGACACCCCTTTTGCTGGTTGAGTGAGTAATGTACACTTTCTTGCATGCTGGGATAAACCCTTCATGTTAATAAACTTTATCTTACTTATCAGAAAAAAAGACTGTACCTATGTGTGTTTAACAATTTAAATAGATAATACCTTGATTCTTGGAAATGTACAAATTACAGACTGCTCTTCCTAATATTATATGCATCCAATGCTTAGTTCTTATATTTCATTCTTTTGGTTTGGTTCAAAGTACTTTCAGAAGATTTCTTTTTTAGAACTATAGTCTTATCTGTGTCATCGTAACGTCAATGGGAATGGTGTTACCTTCAGTCGAGTGTTCCTGAGTATTACATTTTCTTTTGGTGTCTAAAATTTCTGAGCTACACATCTTTGATTTTAGATTTCCTTCAAGTTGCAGCAATCAGCCTTTTTAATATTCATCCATGTCATGTATGACAGCATGACCATGTCAATATCTTGGCAAGCATACCTTTCTACTCTGCTACTATACATTAATGAGTATTGTTGCTCTAAGATCTCCACACTACATACTGCTTATGTGGAACAATTTGATTTGGAAGACAAATTTTATATTAATTTCTAGTGAAGGGGGACTATGGCCTAACTTCAAATTTTGAAGCATATAAATTGTTTCTACCATTTAAACTTGTTTTGGTAGCCATACCAAGACTTGGAGATTATACTGTAAATTAATCAATGTCTAAAAAAAGGTATTCTTTGCAATTTCACCTATGCAGTTCGGTTTGAACTTTAGTGCATGGTTGGTGAACTACATTCTGACTATGCCTTTCGAGCTTTGAAGTTGTTAGGTGATTTCTAAGAAAAACGTTGTTTTCGAAACTTATAGCATTATTTGGGTACCACACATAAATCTATTCTTTGGTTTATAATTTTGATAAAGTTCTTCAACACTCTTCCTGAAATCATTGAGAAGATTCTCGTATATGGACAGATAAGATAACTGTTAGTTGCATAAGCATTCTTTATTATTGTAAGCATGATTAGGAGTTCTAAAACTGGCAATCTTTCTACTCGTAAAACAAAAGGCATCGGGTGAAATAAAGGAGAAGCAAAAGACAAGATGAAGGCTGAAAAGAACGATACCTCGTAAACTGGCTCGCGAATCCCTAGAGAAAGAGAATCACTAAGCGAAGTGGACACCCTCTGAGGACCAATCGATCCAGTGGTCGGCACTGAACTCTGGTGCGGGGCGTTCGGTTCGTCTCCGTCGCCAGAAGTGGCTAAGGATTCCAGTTCGATCAACCGGTCCTCCTCTGCCGTTGATTTCGATATGCATTTCACCCTGGACGAAGAGGTCTCCTTGATCACAATCGGAGAAATCGCAGAGACCTTGCTCTTGTGCGACGGCGCCCATGGGGACTGGAAGAAGCTGGAGCTGGAGCTGGAAGCGAGGTCGGAGAAGAGGAGGCGGTGAGTTGTTGCGGATGGAGAGTGAAGGGGAAAATGGAGGAGATAGGGAGATGGAGGAGTCAGAGCCATTGCTCGGTCATGGAGATTGGATCTCTGATTCTGTAACGATCATCCGGCGATTAAATTATTAATTTTTGAAAAAACAATTAAAAAAAAGTCGTGACCGTTATTTCGTGGCTCAGATTTTGCTTCGTGCGCGCCTCTTCCTCGTCCTCACGCAAGGTTTTTTTTTTTTTTTTCCTTAGAAATAAAATTTAAGATTATGTTTCCTACAGAAAATTTTATGTAAGAATTGTGTAAAAATAATTTATAATTCCACGTCAAGTAAAATTTAAAAAATTTAAAAAAATAATAAAAATAACCATTTATCCAATATAAATAAAATTAAAAATTAAAAATTAAAAAAGTTAAAATATAAAATACAATTAAAGACGAATCATTTATCCATTTTTTATACAATTTTTATATAAAATTTCTTACAAATATTATTTTTCTAAAATGTATGTATTCTTTTCATTATCATTCCTTCAAATACGAATCATTTTGATACCCGTAATGAGGGAGGATAATAACTAATTTTTCAAAAATATGTATTAAAATAAATATCTTCTTATACTCTAGTCTTTTATTTTAGAGTACTGGTATAATTCTTTTTACAATTAATTATATAAAAATAATATTAAAAATGTACTATTAAAAAAAATGTACCATTAAAATAAGATGATATGAACGCATTCTAGGAACAACAAATTTACTGTTAGATACATGTACATAGTTTTATGTTGTCACCAGCGTAGTTCTTTTATTTTTTTTTCATATAAGCATAATTTTTTTTTCTTGAAAGCACACTTATTGGGTTGTCCATTATTAAAAGTAGGTTTTAACTAATACAATCTAAATTTTGGTTTTTGATAATTTCATTCATATAAATCTCTACATTGAAATAATTATTTTTTCATTATATAACAATAAAATAATATAAAAATAATTTAACTTTGACTATTCACATCAAATTTTTATATTAGATTATCTATTTATAAAAATATATAGTAATGAGTAATTAATAATTAAAAAAATATTTTTTTATTTATAATTATTATTTTATTTTATTTTATCATTTTTTGCCATTATACCTATTATATATTAATTAATAATTATATATTAATTAAATTATGGTTTAAAAAATTAATTAGTGAAATCTATATGATAAGAAAGGAAAGAGAGAGAAATTAATAAAATAAGAGTTTGACTATTGGCTTGGAATCTCCAAATTTGAAGTTTTGTTTAGATTTACTATAGTAATAAGTACAAATTTTTAGTATTTAGACATTTTAATATAGGCTTATTTAAACCCCGAATAGCTAAAAGTACATTGGATTTGGCATATAGTAAATCCAATGAGAATGCTTTCCAAAGTTACTGGAAGGGGTCAGATATCCCTTGAAGGCCTTTTGAGCTCACCAGCACCGGCCATGGGCCCATTCAGGCCCAAGCATTGCCTAAACTCGATAGACAAGCATTTGACCCTTAAACCTAGGGGGCAGCAGAGCGGCCCATCCACCCTGCCCTCGTGCGGAAGGGGGATTACCCCATCCGCATGGGGTATGGGCGGGAGGCGGGGTATTTGGACTCTCCTGCGAGAGCGGGGGCAGGGGCAAGTGGAACCCCGCCGTAACCTCATATTTTGTTAATATAATAATATATTTCTATATGTTAATATAATACATAATACTTATGATTAATATAATTGTAGATTGTTTCGAAAAAACTTGCACAAAGAAATAAAATAAACATAGATTAAACATATAAAAATCATAAGATTTTGTTTCTTTGTTGAGAACAAGAGAAAGAATTAGAGAAAGGGCAAATGACATAGCAGAAGACAATCGAAAAAAGTTAAGAAAGGTGAGAAAAAGAGAGAGGGAGAGAGAGGGGAAAGAAGGATCTTGGAAGCACTGGAAGAAGGTATCGACTTGAGATTGAGAAGAGAGGAGAGGCATAGAGACTATTAATGCATTTATAGGGGAGGACGCAACACTAGGATTTATTTTGATTAAAACGACACAGTTTGTATTTGAGGTAGGGGCATAAGCTGGGCTTGAATTGATGACTTATTTTGGATTTGAGATGGGAGGCAAATGGTTGAACCTCCACCCCTGCACCCCCATTAGCAGACGGGGTATCCTTCCCCCACATGGACTTAGGTGGAGCATGGGCGAAAAATCCCAACCCCCCTGCCTATGTGGGGACGGGATAGGGGTGGCTCTGTCCCATAGAGGACAGGTAGCACTCCTAGTTTAAACCATTCGAATATGATGAGATAAAAGAATAACCCTCTATCTCACTTTAAAATAAGATGGAAAATTATCCCCAAATATCAAGGAGCTCAAATATTCAACTATGGATCAGATGGTTAGACAAAAGATGGTCTATAAAAATATACTTAGGTATATCTACTATCCCAATTCATGATTCAAATATATTATCGATACACATTACTAACTTAAGCATCGGAAGCATTCCCTTGAACGTCCAAGACTTTCTCTCTTTAGTTGTAGGTTATCAATCGTAATAGCGGTAAAATATGTCCACAACAATTGCTTTCTTTGGATTCAACAGTCTTTCTTCAGGAAATCCTAATTCTTGACAATCCTAAAAAGTAGGAAGCATGATCTTATTGTTTATGGATTGATGCTATATGTATAAATAATGTGGTGGATTGATGGTTCATGTATTATTTCATTGTGCAGTGACAAGGGTGTTATAGACATATTTAAATTATGTTTCGGTAATTATTCAAATTTAAGCACTAAAATAGAATGGGAGTTACTACAGACACAAAGAGATCCTACAAAAGAATGCCACAAAATGATGTGGAACACTATCAGTGTGCCACGTATTACCATCCCTGTGTTACTATAAGCCAAACAGAAGTTCTAGTCGCACGATCTCCTCACCCGATCTCCTCCATCAAGTAGCCCAACCACTGAGCCCACCTGCAGCGCCGTAACTAGTGTCACCCCCCATTCTCAAACCGACGACCACCCCATGGGCCCAAGAAAGTGGCTAGAGATAGGCCAAATGGGTGGAGAAACCCTTGGGAGAGTGAGGGTGTGTGGAGGAGATGGGAGCTTCGATTGGGGAAGACAAGGTTAGGAGGAGGTCGCCGGTGAGGGAAGAGGCTAATGGTGGTGGCGGTGAGGTAGTATGATGGCAAACGGTGGAGCTGTGGGTAGCACCCTGTGCGTGCCAAACCCATTTTGGGTTGGGAGTGCGTGTGATGGAGGAGGAAGGGAGGCTGGGGTGGCTTGGGTTTGGTGAGGGTGGCCAGAGGTGCTTTTCGACAGCTCGAGGTGGTGGCAGTGGCAACGGTTGGGGTTGAACTGGGAATAACCCGTGTATAGAAAACCCATTCGGGTTGAGCTCACATGTGAGAGAAGGAGGTGCCGTGAGGGGTTGTTAACAGTGGGGAGGTATTCGCCGGCGTAAGGGGAAGCTAGTGAGGTAGTCAGTGGTGCTGCAGGTGGCCAACGGTGGTGGATTAGGTGGAGAGAAAGAAATAACTATGGGGGCGGCGAAGGGGGGAGGGAAAGAAAAGGTTGTGGAAAAAAAAATATGTGGCGTAATACTAGTATGTCATATTAGTATGTGGGATTTCTTTGTAGAATCTCTTTGTGTCTATAGTGTTTTCCAAATAGAATATTTAATGTTGGCATGTCCCGGTTTACATAAAATGAATATAAGTTAAAACCATTAAACAAAAAAGTTAGAGATATTGGTATTAAATGATAAAGTTATTGGATTTGAAACACAAAAAAAAGTTGAAAAATTATTTAAAATCATGAGATTCATAAAAAATAGAGAATGAGCAAGCATATTTAAAGTTAACAAAGAAGTCAAAACTATAAAAATGCTTTTTAAACTTTAAAATCATATGAATTCTATATATATATATATATATATATATATATATATATTAAATTTATAAAAACGCTATACAAACTTAAGAAACTTATAAAATTGCCATTAAAACCGTTCGAAATGGAATTTGGTCTAAAATGCAGATTTCAATGAACTTTTAGAACCGAATGGAACCAGGGCTGGCTTAATAATTTAGGGGACTTAAGAAAAAAAATGTTGATTGGATATTTTTTTTAAATTAAAGTAAAATTAAATCAATTAATTTTAATTTTTTTCATTACATTTTTATTTAAAATAATGCCTATCGTTTGTCAAATACTATATTTTAAACTAATAACTGACTTAATCTAAAATATTTTCAAATTCAGCTTTTTTTCTCTCACTCAAAATCTAATAAAACATCTTAATTCAAACTATTTCACTACCATTCACATATATTCTTAGGTCCTCTTAATATTTAAAATAGACCTAAAAGTAATTATAATAATTATCACCAATAAAATTTATAAAAAGGTGGGTCCTTGCCTCCTCAAATAATCATACAAAATTCTTTAATGAATATTTGAAAATTAGATTTTGCTATTTATAATTCTCCATTATATATTAAACTAATAATGATAAAAGAGAAATATATTCATATAAGGAGAATATTTGAAATAATTATTATAGAATACTTCTAAAACTAATAATGACATCTATAATATCTTTTTAGTTAATTAATTTTTTTAATATGATTTTTTTTTCTTTTTAAAAAATTCTACTTTAGACTTTTTTTAAGGGAGCCTTTTGTCACTAAGAGGCCTTAGACAATTCTCTAATTTGTCTAAAGTAGAACCGGCCTTGAAGGGAACAAATATGTATAATGTACTAGGTATTACACTGGAATTGAATTTAAAAATATGGTTAGGAATGAGATTTTTAAAAGGGCTGAATTGGCTTAGGTGATGGTTATAGGCTTATATCCGGGTTGTGAATCTTTTTCCTTATTAGAAAGATACTGTATAAAATGTAATTCCTTTATGTCTGATGTTCTGCATTTGGCTCGAAAGAAACGCATGAAGCTTTGAAGATTGAGAATGCTCTTCGGAAGAATTAAGTTTCCTTCTCCACATCTTATTCTATGTGTTTCAGCTATTGGAAGTAGGTGGTCATTTTTGTGGTTCCTACATTATAATTAGGTGGTCTTTTTTGTAGACTTCATATATACTTAGGCTACACCTATTTATTTGATTTAATAAAACTTTGTTCTTACTTATTAAAAAAAAAAACTCATTCAATTAACATAGCTCAGAATTGTATTTACTTTTTTTTAAACAATATTATTTCGTTTCATCAAGATCAATCATTATAAGCAATGTCACTTAATACAATACTTTGTACAACTATTGGTCCTTCTTCAATCCAACATTGCTCCCATTATAAGCAATGACCTGCCCAATCCAAGACTTGTTTCTTCTCTGCTTTGTAAGGCTTTGATTAAGACTTGAGCATCTCCTTCAAAGACAACATTCCTGGAACCTAATTCTTGGCACAAATCCAATGACCTCCACAAATACATTGCATTTAGCTAAAATAGGTTGACCTACAAAGTTTTTTATGCACAAAGGTACACTAGAATTTCCCATTGTAGTCTCTTGCAATGATTCCAATTCCCAATTTTTGCTTCTTTGTCTCTAAAGCAACATCAAAGTTTGCTTTAAAAGTCTCCCTCTTTGGTGTTCTCCAATTCTGCTTTATGGTAGCGTGCCCCCCTAAAGCTTGCTTCCCTTGTTGCATGACTTGCAGTGGCAGAGCCAGGAATTTACTCTAGGGGGCCAAACAAAACTAGAGCAATATACATAAAGAATTTTTTGTTATACTTTTAGACATTTTTTTTTACGATATATAATAATCTGGTAAGAAGATTTACAATAAAAATAAAATAAGTTTAATACAACTTATGTATTAAAAAGTATTTGATATGGCAAGAATATTATATCATTAAAATAACATAAAAACATTCATACAAATATATTTAATAAAAGAAATACAAAGTGTCTAAAATTGTAACTTGCGTTCTTTTAAACAAACAAGATCGTCAAATATTGAATCTAAATCAAATTTTTAGCTATTTCTCTTTCAATATAGACAACTAAATTATTTGCTAAGAATTCATCTTCAATCTTATTGCGAAGTCTTGTTTTAACAATCTTCATAGCTGAAAATGCTTGTTCACTGGTGGCTGTAGACACTGGAAAAGTCAAAATTAGACGAATCAATCTATCAATAAAATAATATATCTTTGATTTTTCTGTCTCTACCAATTTTCGACATAAATTTGCAATGGATCTCAAATATTGAAACTTCGGATTGCTAAGCACATCAACTTCAAAATGCTACAATTGAAACCTTAAATTGATTTTTTCGTTCTCAGAAAAATCAAGAGGATAATACTCTTTTTCAAGACAACATATATCATCAATATTAAATGATTTATACCCATCATTTGGTTCCAAAGCTGAGCTAAGGGTTAAAAGTTTTGTTGTTCCTTCACCAAACCTATTGTCAAGCTCTTGCATTTGAAAATTTATAGTAGCATTAAATATTTTAAAATGATAATGATGCTCTATCGTAATTTTATCTTGTTTATGACGACCACGACCTTGTACATAACAAGAGTCTAATTCTGGAATGTCAATATCAATTTTCTTGGAAAAAGAGACAACATTCTCAAGCAAATTTTTCCAACCTTCATTTCTCAACTTTTGAATGAGTCGTTTTCTAGTAGAAACCATATTCATGGCATTCAAAATATCTTGAGATTTTTGCTGCAAAACTTGACAAAGAACATCAGTAATACCATGACTTCCTTCATTAAATGTAAAATAAATATGAATTGGAATGAGGTAATCATCTTATAAGCAGCATTCGCATCTCCGCGTTGAGAGTAAGTGGATCCTTCTTTTATTATGGTTTCAAGCACCGAGCAAGTGGCTTCAAACATTCGCAGTAGACTGCAAATAGAATAAAAATGAGAACCCTAACAAGAATCACCGGCTTGTTTGATAGTGCCAATTTGGTTTGCTTCTTTTCCCCTTCAAGTTCATCAATGGCTATCATATGTGCAATATGTGTTGCTTGAGTAGCTTGCAATTCAACATGACGTTTACATGAAGCACCCACCACATTGATAATAAAGTTTAAATTTGAGAAAAACTCATGAACAAAAACCACCTTTCTAGACGCAGCAACTAATGTTAATTGTAATCGATGAGCAAAATAATAAACATAATATGCATATGGGCAATCTTTAAGAAATAATGCTTGCAATCCGTTCCATTCACCATGCATATTACTAGCACCATCATATCCTTGCCCACGAATATTTTGAATATCAAGACAATGACGAGAAAGAACTACAGATATTTCATTCTTTAAGGTCAATGCCGATGTATTTTTAACATGTACAAGATCAAAAAATCGTTCTTGTATAAAACCATCAACATCAACAAATCTCAAGATTATAGCCATTTGCTCCCTCTTAAACTCATCTCGTGCCTCATCAACAATAATGCAAAATCGAGAATCTCCAATATCTTTACGAATTTTATTTCGTACTTTATTTGCAAGAACTTCCAAAATCTCCTTTTAGATTTGGGGTGAAGTATACTTTGAGGATTTAGGTGCATTTTCCAAAACAAGTTTTCCAACCTTGTCATTATACGAAGCCAAAAGTTTAAGCATCTCCAGTAAATTACCTCGATTTTTTATATCAAGAGTCTCATCATGACCTCTAAAAGCACATCCTTGAAATGCAAGCCATCGAACAACATCAATAGATGTTTTTTACTCAGAGTCGATTGTTGAGAATTTGTTCGGAGCTTTGTGCATTCATTATTTTATCAATATGTTGTGATTGTTTTAATAAATCCTCACAATATTTCACAACATTATTATGATAAGAACAAGGATCCTCCCCAATATGATTCAAAAAGGCACAATGTTTTCCATCATTAATCTTCTTCCAATTTTTAAATCCCATGACCGTAAATACATCCCATCCAGAATGTTGAGATGGTTTCATTGTAAAAAGATAACAACGTAAACAATATATAGCATCCTTTGATGGAGAATACTCTAACCAAGATCCAAATTGTTCAAACCATGAAACTTGAAAGCGACGAGGATGTTTTTCAGAACTAGAAAATGGATATTTTGAAAGATGTATTTGATATGGACTCATTTTTAAATAAGCTATTCTTATTTCATCACGCTGATTGACCGGATAATCCCATATAGGATGACGTAATCCCAGATCTTGTTGTAGAGAAGATTTATCAATATCTTTAGAATCAAGCGTTGGTGATGTAAAATGAATTCCTTCAAATTCCAAAATTGGAGAGTTGAGATCCGGATTTTTCTCAAATTCAATCATTGGAAGTTTAGAAGAAATTTCTGGAAGGTTAACTTCCTTTCTTTTGAAGAATGAGTCGATAGTTTTCAATTTAGACATCATTCATAAACCTAAATTAAAAATCAAATAATTTATTAATACACATAATGCTATAAAAAAATAACTTAAATCAATAACAATACATATAACCATACACAATTAATATATGTAATATATATAATATGATTAACACCAATAAATAATATAAAAAAGACATACCCGCATACGACATATAGATAAAGGAGTAAGGAAATGGTGTCCAGTGAAACGTGAAAATTGATAGGGGCTTTCAAATGCGACTGCTAATCTAATAAAAAAAAAACACAATGTTAGTTTACTATATAGAAAATAAAATCAACTATATAGAAAAAAAAGTCATTAATTTACTAAATAAAAAAATAAAATAAAAAATTATGAAGCCGATTTTGGAATTGGAAGCTTCAAAAACTAGCACTTAGTTTATTAAATATAAATTAAAAAAATCATTAGTCAAATCCATATACTAAAAGTCTAACTAGAAAAAGCATTAATCTACTAAATAAATAATGAAATAAATAAATAATCTAAAAGTCTAATCTATATACTAGAAAGTCTAACTAGAAAAAAGCATTAATCTATTAAACAAATAATAAAATAAATAAATAATATTGGATTCTTGTGAAACAGTAAATGTCAAATCTAAACAACTAACTAGTGGCCGTGAACCTATTTCTCATTTTTGGAAGTTTCAAAAAAGCTAAAGGGATCAAACCTTTTGAGAGAATGAGTAGCGGAGCGAGAGAGAAAGACGTGTGAAGAGGTGATCATGCGACTACGAGATTCAAGATTTTTAATATTTTCTCCATGCGATGATGCAAAGAGGTGAGAACTGAGAATATTTTTGGGTTAATTTGGAGATCAAGAAACTGGAAAATTTCGAAATGGGTTCGTCGCGCCTCACTTCACATCTCACAGTTAGGCAGGTAAAGCGTCGGTCTATTTCTTTTCTTTGGTTTTCTTTGTTTTGATGTTGGAAAATGGAGAAAATAAAATGTGAAGGACAAGATGTAAAGCATGATGTGTTGCCGTGTGTGAAAGAAATGCCAGTCTGAAAATAGTAGATTGCCCTTGCCGTAAGCCATACTTAGTGATTGAAATGCTTTAGAAAATAGAAAGGGGATAGAAATGCCGGTTATAGTTAAATTTTTTTTTAATTTTATTTATAATAAAAATATGTATTTTATTTTATATAAGATGGATTAAATTTTATGGAGAATCAAAATAATATTTAAAGAAGGGGCCAATGCATGAGAAATTAATATTATTTTACTAAATTAAAAAAATTAACATATATAATTTTTTTTTCAATTTTTTTTTTTGGGACGCTGGAGGGGGGGGGGGCATGGCCCCCCCAGCCGTGGCTCCGCCACTGATGACTTGTGTCTGATTGAACTCTTCTAAGCTTGTTAGAGCAGACTGCACCATCTTGCTTGGGCATTCAAACTTGTTTTAAAAAATGAATTGATTTCTTCTTGTCCAAATCATTCTTAGGATATATTGCCCAAATGATTAACATAAGAATGGGGTAAATTGGGTTGTATTTAAAACATTAACAATTATAAAATAAGTAAATAATATAAACTATGAATGAAAAATGAAGTAGCGAAAAATATAAAGAGTAAAGATAAGAGAGAAGTAAACTTAATATTTTAATGTAGCTCAACCCCACTGCTTACGTCCTTCCTTCAATCTACCAAAATCGTTATTTAATCTCCTTTAGGTGAAAATAGAAACTTATTACACTTTTGAGCAATACCGGTACAAAGAATCCGTGTAGAACATCCTGATCTACACTTACAATTATCTCACATATGGTGACTCAACTATTCCCTATGTAGAACACTTTCTATATGTACAAAGATTATACACACTATTTTACTGATACAAGAACTGATAGTGGGTAAGTTATCTGAAAACACTCTTTAATGAGTAAAATAATAACAATACAGCGCAAACTATATCTTTTTCAAAATGAACAAGAGTTAAGCTCGATGTTTAGAGATGAGAGATGGGAGGTTTTGAACGATTGTTGCAAAACTAACAATTGATGTGTGTAAACTCTTGTTATATTTTTGAAAATCTCAATCGAGCTTTTATATATTAAAAAAAGAAATCGCATATCAAAAATGAGCATTACTCACTTTCTGAAATTTTCAAATAAAAGTTTCTCATTTTAGCAATTGTCAAATATAGTCTCATTCATTTTCCAAAATGTTCAAATATAATCTTTTACTTTTCGCATATGATAAAATAAACGTGATTTATTTTTCAAAAATTTCAAACGAAATCATCTACATTTTGCATATGTCAAAAGTGCATCAATCACTTTTCAAAAATTTTCAAACAAAATCATTTATCTTTTAAATATGTCAAAAATTACATCAATTACTTTTCAAAATTTTCAAATAAAACATGCATATGTGAAATATGGCAATCAATTATCTTTCAGATTTTTAAAAATTAAACTTTTAATGATGTCATGCATATGTGAAAAATACAATTTGACGCTCTATAAAAAATAATAATTTTGAGCCTTAATCTAATTTTGAATTTTATTAGTAGATGTAAAAAAAAAAAATTACTCTAAGAGTTTTATTTATAGACTTGTTTCCTTTTTTGTTCATACTTGATTTGTTGATGTGGTTGACTCTATTGTGTAGACAACTTGAGTTTGATACTCCTTTATACTTGAACTCGTTTGTTATCATCAAAATCCATATGTAGATATATAATTATATGAAACTTAAAATCTTGGGTTCAACAGTCTCCCCTTTTTGGAGGGTTTAAGATTTTAAGACTTGAAAATTTTAAATCTTGCCATGCTGGCTAAACAAGCATGGAGGTTGGTTCAAAATCCTACATCTTTAGCATCTCAAATCTTAGCTTTGAAGTATGATAAAGGTAGTTTTTTTTTGAAAGCACAACTTGGGAGGAATCCATCTTACTTGTGGAGAAGTATTCTTTTGTCTAGACTAGTTCTAATAAGTGGCCTTTTCTGGCGAGTTGGCAATAACAAATATATCAAAATCTGGTCTGATGCTTGGATGCCTCAAACAGATTCTCATTTTGTCCAGGGCAGACCCTCGATTTTACCTATTGATGCATTAGTTTCTGGTCTTATTAATGAGTCAATTTGGCAATGGAATGAACAGTTGATGAGGCAAGTCTTTTCTCAGGATGAAGTTGAAATGATTTTAAGAATCCCAATTAGTCAAGTGGGTAATCCTGATAAACAGATTTGGGGACATACTAGAAATGGTTTATATACAGTTAAGTCAGTATACCATATGCAGATAGAGGTAGTAAAATCACAAAAAGGGCAATACTCAAATGCATTATTCGAGATGCATCATTGGAAGAAGTTGTGTTCTTTGAAGCTGCCAAACGTAGAAAATGTTTTTCTTTGGAAAGCATGTCATGAGGGTTTGCCTACAGAGTTGAATTTATTTCGAAGGAAGATTGTGAAGAGTACATTTTGTCCTATATGTGAAACATGTGAGGAATCTATTGAACATGCTCTCTGGTCTTATATGGCAACTAGAGATGTATGGTTCTTTAGTTTTAGAAAACTACAAAAGGCTAAAATACAAAATCAAACTTTCAAAGAGTTTCTATTTGGCATGCTGGAAGCTTTTGAGGAAGAGGAGCTGATGGAGATTGCTGTGATTATGTGGAAGACTTGGAAGAGAAGAAATGCAGTTACTTTTAACCAATAATTTTTATTATCTTCCCTCCTTTACAGTCAAGCTTCTCAAAGACTCAGAGATATTCAAGCAAGCATTGAATGTGTGCAGCAAAGAGTTTCTGATCCCAGTGTGTCCTCTCCAACTAATTGGAAACCTGCCTCTTTAGATTTTGTAAAGGTAAATTAGGATGCATCAATGGATAAGCAACTTGGCGTGGCTAGTTTTGATGTAGTAATTCGAGACACTGAGAGTTAGGTTTTAGTAACTATGAGGATGAGGAAATGCTTAATACTAGATCTGTTGCTTGCTGAATCTACTACAACTTTTCATGCAACAACATATGCTCTTGCGCTTGGTTTTCATCATATCATTTTAGAAGGGGATGCGCTGAATGTTGTTAATGGCATCAAGAAATCTATGCATGGAATGGATAGTGTTAGTTTGGTGATGGAAGACATGAGATCAATTCTTAATCAATTCTAGAGTTGGAAGGTTCATCATGTTCGCAAGCAAGCAAATTTTGTTGCTTATGCTTTGGCCATAAATGCTCTTAGCATTGCTGACCCAGTATTTGAGATTGAGGATGTTCATCTTTGTGCTGCTCACTTGTTGTAAGGCTGTTTATGATGAATAAGAAGTTTTTTTGTTCCTTTCAAAATCAATCTCCATTTTTTATGATGACAAATACTTAATAAAACTTTGAGACCTGTCGTAACACTTAAGCTCCCATTGAAAATATGTGTTAGTTCTTCAAATAATAGATAAACATGATTACACATTATATATAACATAGTTAAGAATTCAAAAGATATCTATTTAAATAATATATTGTAGAGAATATGTTAATATTCTAATCTAAAATTTCTCCCTCTTTTGATATCATTAAAAAGGAACTGCAATAACCAATAGACAAATGAAAATGGTGCATTAGTAGAAACTGTGGAGAACAAAATAACTGGAGCCACCCGAGTTCGATAAAAGTTGCAAAGACATGAAACCTAACTCTATCGACTTAGTGCAGAAGGAGATTTAAATTTGTTTGATGTTACTGACAAATAGATCTTGCAAAGATTTGAAAGCACTGGATTTCTATTCAAAAATAACCATTTTCACTCATCGGATACTTACAAAAAAAAAAATCCTACATTGCTCATTGATTTAGTTTTTGTTTAGCTAGAATGATAGTATGGCTGAAAAAATTTCTTCCGTTAATGTTTAGCTAGAACGCTTCAACCACTCATTTTCTCTCCTGAGGCTATCAAATCATGATAGGAGTAAAGATGCATTTTTTTGGAGGACTAATTCTAAAGTTGTTATAGGATTAAGAACTCTTAGTTCTCAATATGCTGCATATGTTACAACCATGTCTCTGAGGTTACTAGCAAATGTGAGTGAGGTCGATCGACTTAACAATTAAATATCTGAATTTCATAAAAAACTTATAAATAAAGATAGAAAGAATAAAAGGTTAATGTAAGAAAACAAGGAATTGAAAAAATTTTCAGACTAGTTTGCTCGTGACCTGCAACCCCAAATAGATGATAGCAGAAATTCAACATTTACAAGAAAAATAGGAACAACCTATAATTAGTTTCATTGTCTTAGCTAAATAGATTTTGACAATATACATCCAACATATCTTGTAATTTTAAAAAAATAAGATTTGAAGAAATGATTGTTTGTCTTGATTTTATTTCTATCTCTATAAGAGCAATCTTTAACTTTATATAATTCGCATCAAATCTTTTTCACACATCTATAATTCATCTGAGTTCTCATTTTTTTATAAAATTTCAATAATTTTCTTTCAGTAACCCTCGTGATCAATATATGTGGTATTCTTTACATTAGTCACAAGTTATTTCTACATTTGTCATATGTATCATAATGATGCAACATGAGAGTGATCTGACTAATAACTCAGTTGAGTCTCGAAACTCGATACTCATCTTCTATTGTCACCTTTTTATTATAGTTGTAGTTTAGAACTCGTGAGATTGAAAAGTTTAATGAGAAGATTTACATACTACAACAACTTGTTCACGAGTTTAACAAAAAAAAATAGGGGACTTAAAGAAAGAGAATAAGGATTTAAAATCCATACTTGTTTTTTTTTTTTATCTCGACTACCTAATCTTTTAAACGAGGATAAAATATTAATCTATAAAGAGCAAGAGCATTTTAAAAGTGCGGCTAAAATACTCAAATTTTTGTAAGTTATTTGAGATAATAAAATAAGAATATTTAATAGATATTCATGGTATGCATAATCATATTCTCTTCTAATTATGCATAGTTTATCTTCTGGCAGGAATTTTATAAAAATGTCTGCCAATTGATCATGTAGGCTTATAAATTCTAATACAATATCACTATTCAGTACATAATCTTGAAGAAAATTATATCTAATCTCAATCTACTTAATTCTAGAATGTTGTATTGGGTTCTTTGAAAAATTATAGCACTTGTATTATCACATTTGATTGGAATGTGATTGTATATAAAGTTAAAATCCTCAAGTTGTTGTTTCATGTAAAGAACTGAGTATACCAACTACTCATAGCAATATATTTTACCTCAGCAATAGATAGTGCAACAAAATTTTACTTTTTACTAAACCATGAAACAAGTGCATTACGTAAAAAATGAAATATTCCACTAGTATTTTCTCGATCAACTTTGCACCAAGCGTAATATGCATCTGAATAACTGATAAGATCGAAAGAAATGTACTTAAGATGCTATAACTTTAGGTCAATTGTATCAACAAGATATCTAAGAATGCACTTAACTGCAATAAAATGTGTTTGTTTTGGAAATGATTGAAAACATGCACATAAATATACGCTAAACCTAATATCTGATTTACTAGCTATCCAGTATAATAGACTGCCAATTATATCACGATATACGTTTGAGTCCACTAGTTTATCGTTTTCATCGTTATCAAGTTTGGTGGTTGAGTTCATTGGTATTCTAATTTCTTTCGTACCTTCCATCTCAAATTTCTTGAGTAATTGTTTGATATATATTGATTGATTATTGAATGTTCTACTTTTTACTTACTTAATATGTAATTCGAGAAAAAAGTTAAGTTTTTCCATCATACTCATTTCAAATTCTTGCTGCCATACTCTTAACAAAATCTTGACACATATTTTCATTATTAGCACCGAATGTTATATCATCCACATAGATCTGATTAAAAGAATATCAACCTGTTCAAGTTTGATGAAGAGGGTTATATTGATTTTTTCTTTTGAAAAATCTTTTCCAATTAAGAAACCATTATGGGTGCTGCGTCTGGATGTCGAGATGAATTGAATTGAGTTGAGATGAGTTGAATAAAATATTGTTAGAATATTACTTTTTAATATTATGAGTGTTTTGATATTTGAAAAAGTTGAATTATTTATTATATTTTGTATGAAAACTTGAAAAAATGTATGAAAATTTAAAAAATTGTAATGATGAGATTATATGAGTTGAGGTGAGTTTGGGAACCAAACTTGGCCTGAGTCTCTCATACCAAATATGGGAGCTTGTTTGAGTCTATATAATGCTTTTGTGAGTTTGAAAATATGAATTGGAGAAATATGATTTTCAAAATCTGAAGGTTGCTCAACATATACATTTTCATTTATAAAACCATTTAAAAAACACTTTTAACATCCATTTGAAAAAAATTTGAAATCTTTATAACAAGTGTGACGCTCCCAGATTCTACTTGGGATCGAACATACATCTGAAGCGTCGAGATATACAACACAAGGTTACCTGTCCCTGTTTATGACAAATAAAGATGCAACGCACCTAGCCTGCATCTAACATTATGCAATATTCGTAGCAATTCTTTTTTTCTTTAGCAATACTATGCACCAAACTAAAAATACCTCAAATACTTAAAACATCTATTATACAAAAAAACATAATAAACAACTAAGTTCATAACGCTAATCTAAAATGGCTATGATAAAAGAGTATTGGAGATGCAACTCCATAGTATAAGTAGTAACTTAAGCTAACGATTATATTAACATCAACGTCACATTGTCACTCAGTTGACCATATTTAACTGGTCAAATCTCAGTTCTTCTTCGAGTCCTACAACCAGATCTACCGTTCGTGGAGAATAGTAGTGAGACTACCACAGTAAGATTTTATTATAAATCTCAGTAAGTTAACAGAAAATTTCAACACAGGTTAATGATGCATGCATGACAATAAAAGTATGGATGCATAATCAAAGTCATAAATAATCATAGCATAACTTAACATACAGCATGACATAACTGGCATAACTTAAACTAAATCGTGAATTGAACTTGACTTGATAGGACATGAACTTGAATTTGAACTTGAAATAACATAAACCTAAACATAACATGAACTTGAAATATAGCATTAACGTAACTTGAACATAACATGCTCTTAAAACATAGCATGAACGTGAACTTGAAATATAATATGAACGTGAACTTGAATATAACATGAACATGAATTCGAATATAACATGAGCGTGAATTTAAATATAGTATGAACATGAACTTGAACATACATAAATTTGAAACATAACCTGAATGTGAACTTGAAACGTATTTTTATCTCATGGGGTTACCATGATATTCTTGTCTCATGGGTTTACCACGATAGCATAGTCTTATCTCATGTGGTTACCATAATAGCATATTCTTATCTCGTGGGGTTTCCACGATAACATATTCTTATCTCACGAAATTACCACGATAGCGTATTTTTATCTCATGAGATTACCATGATATCGTGTCCTTATCTCGTGGAGTTTCCACGATAACGTATTCTTATCTTGTGGGGTTACCACGATAGTATATCCTTATCTCATAGGGTTACCACGATAGCATAATAATTATAAACTGAACAATAACTTAACTGCACGAAGATGTACATAAACGTGAACTTAACTTGACATACTTGACAAGAAATATTTCATAACATGACATAATAGGTAACAAACAATATTTCATAATATAGCATACGTGTAACAATAAATTTTTTGTGACATGTTATAGGTGTAACATATGACATAACGTAACATGACATATTTGTAACATATAACAATATATGATGGAATATATTGTGCAACAGATAAATACTTCGTGACAGAATAAATCATATGTAACAAATATACATGTAATGACATAGCATGACATGATATATATGATAACACTCAACATAAATTGTAGTTCTTTTACCCATTACACATACACAATAAACTGATAGTAAGTTAAAAGTTAACTTACCTCAATTGTCGCATTTTACAAGAATAAAATGCGAAATATGAGAAACTGTAATAGAGTATTCTAAAAGTTAGAAATTTAATTACTAACAATTAGAAACGTGAAAAAGTGGGAACTTAGAGTAAAATTATCATTTTACCTTTTACATGTAGAAAAATGACATTTTTATCTCTAACTTAAGAATTTCATATCCTAACTCCAGAATTTACTAAATTTTACATTTCACATGTAAATCTTGTTCTAAACTCAAAAACTGACTAAAAAAAATTTAAAAAAATACAACCATGAAAAATATATAAGAGCCGAAAACATACATAGACTTTTTCCCTTGATTTTTGTTGCAATTTTTCCAATTTTAAAACTCATGATCAAATCAAATTTTTGCAAGAAAGATTTTTATATCCTAAGTTTCAAAACATAATTAAGATATCCACTATAAATATTCTAGTTATCAACATCAAATAATTTAGAAAAAGATCCAACCTTTTTAACTAAAAAGAATAACTCTTGAATAAAATGATTTGATCTATTTCAAAGCATCTCCAAGAACTTCAAAAATTCAAATTTTACTTCTAAAATATTTATAACAAGTTCATAAGAACACTCATACTTTGAATCATCAACCAAAAGTCATTGAAATCATTAAAACAACTCTTGAAGTTTTTGGCTTTCCTCTAAGTCCAAAAATAAATTTTTAATTCTGCTTGTTTTGATCAACATCTTGATCCACGACTTTTATAAAGAGGTGATCTTCAAACTCAAACATCACATAGTTTAAAAAGGTGTCCAAAAATATATCTAAGCTTCAAACTCAATATCACATGGTCAAAAATCAATCAAAACATAAGTTTGGTCAATAACCTCAATACTTTGACCTATTTGAATATTTCTTTGCATAAAACTTCATATATTTGAAACTAACATCAAATATCTTCAAAAAATATTCTAACATGTATATAATAGGCTTAAGGTCCTTCAATAAAATTATCAAAACCATTGAAATAAGATTAAACCATGAAATATTCAAACTTACTCATAACATAAATTGTTTTTTCCACTTCCAGTCTTTAAGTTTATGGATCCAAGAAAAACTATCATAAAAAACTTTAGTCATGCAACAAAACCTCAATGATGATTTATAAACACATGTTAACAATACTCCTTAAAATTTTCGGACTAAGATATTTCCATTAACTTGGTCAAAACTCTAAAATATAACCCACTCTCTAGTTTAACGCCCAGAATGACCTATTCATGGTTAAAATTACTTTTTACCGATCAAATGACCATGGAATGAAACTAAATATATATCCACGAAAACTAGATTCAAATGCGAATAAGTTTTATGAAAGAGTTATAGCAAGATAATACTTACAAAGGATCCAAAAGTACCACGCAATAATAGATAAAAATCTACCCGAGAGAGCTATTTTGAGATTCTCTTTAAGAGTGGGGTGAAAATGTGAGGGCATGATGTTAAGAGGTTCTTCCATGACTATAGACCTCTGTAGGGGGAGGATATGGTCTTGAGTGACCTTTGATTGGAAGTGATTATGTCAAATAAAGTAAGGAATGGTAAGGAATAAGGCTGGCTACTACAGCTGTGAAGCATGAAGGGAGGTAAGGTGGATTTGTACTTCACATCATGATACTACTTGAGTGCAGCCAAGAGCAGGGGATGGTCTGCCATGTGGGGGAGGAAGCTTTCTCAAGAACTTTTGCCAAAGTGGTGATGAGTGTACAAAAATGCACTTTAAATATCCTATTTAAATGCTAAAAGAGAAGAGAAAATAATAATATAACTCATTTTATTTAAATTAATAGTTATTTATCTTGAGATGGATATGAGTATGATTTGATATATTTAAGTCTCAAATAAATACAAAAAGAAATACATGAGTTTAGTCTATTAAATAAGTCCCATGAATTTCTATTTTTTTTTCTTCATAGCTCCAATGCACCCCATTTAAATTCCTCAATTTAAAGAGCCTAATTTTTCTCTAAATCATGAACCCCATTTTCACAAATTAGTTGATTTTATTTTCATGTTGGCAGCCACTTGAGGTAGGCGACAAGCATTTTGATGTTTGAGCATGCAAGATATGAGAAAGCAGCCGCACTTCTCTTCTAAAATACATGGGTTCCTACTTGAAAACAACTCATCACATGCTATGTTATAGATGCAAATTAAAAGGACATCTGGCTGCACACAAGTTTGAAGCAAGCTGAAATTATCTCAAATGGATAGGAAGTTAACACATGGCAACAAATGGGGAGAATGCAAAGTTTTATACAGCACCTAAAGTAAAGCTCCATCTATGTTGATTTTTGCATATTCAAAAGGGTTCACTTGAAGACAAAAGATGACAACATATAATCAAGACCAAACCGACACAAAGATCATCTTCACAAGAAACCGGCGCCTACTTCCATTCCAATTCCCTTCCAGCCAATTGCATCAAGTCATCATAACAATTTCCAGCTTTACCTCAAGCCAATTGAGGCCACTTGCATGTACACTTGCATGCCAACTCATTTGATTTAATGCCATCCAATGCATGTTATAGCTAGACACATACACGACAACAAATAAGAGAAGCAAAGCAGCCACCACACCCAATGGCATGCAAGACTCCATTCGGTGCTCTCAAGTTTTATGGCTGAGTAACTGCACACATACTTATGAGCTGGACCAAAATGTTATCTCAAATGGATAGAAAGCTAATACACGGTAACACATGGCACTTCAAGTCCATTCGGTGCTCTCAATTCTCTCCAAACCGACATGAGTATTTTGAAGCATACGGCAGTGAACAAACCACCTCCAAAGCTGAAAATGTTGACCAAGTTAAGGAAGAAAATTCATACACGACACATCCAAAATTCAGCTCACTTGAAGACAAAAGCTTCCACCTACACCTCATTCCAGCTTTATCTCAACTGACCAAGACTTCTCATGCATGGATAATTTCAAGCCACAATTTGAAATCAAAAGAAAATGCTACACGGCAACATCTATAAATAGATGCTTGGAGGCTTGAATATAGGGCAGCGGGAGATGCATTGGAAGAGCTATCTTGAGAGCTTGAGAAAAAAAAAAAGAAAAACCAAAGAAGAGAGAAAACAATGGCCGGCTCTTCCATATTTTTTCTTAGAAAATTTTCGTTGCATATTTTCAATATGTGTAACTAATTTTCTAATAGAGTTAGGGATGATTTTGTATATGATGATATTTGTAATTGTTTTTGATTCATACATGTGAGCTTCAAATATTAAACTCTTTTGTTTAGTCATTCGAAATTTATTATAAATGTTTTCATCACCAAATAATCTAAGAATTTATTTCATTTATAGATTCAGTTATGCTTTTTTTATTGAATGGAATAATTTTTTGATTATGTTTGGTTCAATTGGTTATCTATATTAATTTAATTTTTTACTGCAATATTGCTCTAAGAGTATATTGTCGACGTTGAATTTCCTTGATATCGATAAACAATTCTCGATCTTATATTGCGACAAATTATTTTTTGAAAGATTTCATTTGATCTAAATCTGGTTATTAATGATTTATCTTCTGATTGAAAATTTGGACATAGAATTTTTAATTGAGTTATTAATTAATCGAAAATAATTAAAATACCGATTATATACAAAGGATTTCCAATGCTCTTCTTTTCATCTCATTTTTTATACTTTTCAAATTACTCATTTAGTTTTAATTTACGTCACACTCTAAAAAATTACTTTTCGCACTCGTCTACACCTTTTTGTTAGTTTCGTTACTATCTTTCATTTCTCAATCCATCTCCCTATGGAATCGACACCCTAAAGCTATACTGCAAACGACCGCGTTATTTTTTGGGCATAATCAGGTGGCCAATTTCGTGGGCCTTAGTGGGCCTCTACCAAGTGGGCTTCAATTTGGGATTTAAAGGGGGTTTGGTTAGTGTTTGAGATGCTATCAAGCCCAAGTTCGATTTTTCTTAGCCCAATCAAATTTCCAAAGTTTAAAAGGTTGAATAATGGTGTCATAACATGAATTTTAGAAATTAATATCATATGTAAGTGATTTAATCAAGTGATCAAACACAATGCTAGAAATCAAATAAAAAAGAGTTTGGAGGCCAACTTTAGGATTTGGAGAAATCGTTTAGGATTTTGATTTCAACCAAGATTTTTGGGTTTCAATTAGATTTTCACCATTTAGGATTTTTCTAGGGTTGGAACCCTCTTTGATTCGGCACAACAGTCAGATGAAAAAGAGGGTTTTGCTTAAGTGGCACATTCTCAGACCTTGATTCCTTCTCAAAATATCTATTGATTCCTCTTAGTGCCAAGTGTCTAATACTACTCACCAAGTGTGGTTAAAATCTTTCCAAGTACCTAACTAAAACTTTTTAAAATCTAATTTGGACGTCCTACACTATGATTCTAAAAGCACTGCGCTAAATGCTACTAAGGAAGTTACTATTCACTCTGGAAAAGTGAAAAATAAATTTTGCCCTGATAAATTCTAAATAATAACACTAAATTTAAAGTGCAATTCGCCTATTGAAATTTAGCTTCAAAGTGTTTCAAAAAAAACCAAAATGCGAATTGTAACAAGCATATCGTTCGAAAACTAAAAATGAGATTATTGTATCATAAAATCTTAAATAATCAACTAAGTCTAATGGCGCAGATCATAATATATTCTGACACTTCTAACTATAGTGAGTGATAACACTGAATATGCTGATAGACTAAAGCATACAGGATTAGCCGATTTATGAAAACTTATGGAGTTTTAACGAGATTTTTAAAGACTATAGAAATTCCACCATTGAATTTCTAGTGGGCTGTTACAACAAGTATATGTAAGTAGCATTCGAATAGCTTCCAATCTTGTAATTGGTGCATATGTCTTATCATAATCAATTCCTTCTTGTTAATTGAAATCGTGTGTTACAAGTCGCGCCTCGTTTTTATTGATGGCTTCAGACTCATTTTTCTTGTTTCTAAATACTCATTCTGTTTTAATAATAATATTATTTTTTGGTCTAGGAATAAGTGTCCAAACATAATTTCTTTCAAATTGATTTAGCTTTTATTGCATAGATAGAATCCACGATTCATCAAAAAATGTTTCATCAATATTTTTGGGCTCAATTTGAAATAATTAAAAAAAACAGTGTAAATGCAAATATTTCTAAGAGATAATCGAATACTTACATCTCGTGAAGGTTTTCCTAGAAACTGTTCTATTGGATGATCTTTCACATATTTTCATTGTTTGATTGCATCTCATATTAAGTTTTGATGATCTTTCCTAATGTCTCCATATTGGGTTCTTCTATTTTGTTCTCTTTGTTGAGATTGAGACAATCCATATTATTTTTGCTTTATGTTTATTCATCAATAGATTTTTTGGAGAGTAGAGGATTAGATTTATCAAATACTATATGCATAGATTCTTGTACAATCAAAATCTTTTTATTGAATACTCTATAAGTATTACAATTTATAAAATACCTAAGAGAGATACATTCATCATATTTCACATCAAACTTGCCTAAATTATCCGTCATTCAAAATAAATATTTGCATCTAAATGTATGAAAGTAACCAATATTGAGTTTTTTCTTATTTCAAAACTCATAGGAGATTTTATCTAAGTTAGATCATAATATTACTTTATTTATAACATAACATGCAGTACTTACTACTTCAGCCCAAAAATAACTAGGTAAGTTATTATTATTGAACATTGTTCTTGCCATTTCTTGAAGAGATATGTTCTTCCTCTCTATTACTCTATTTTATTGAAGAGTTCGAGGAGTAGAGAAATTATACACAAAACTATTTTTATCACAAAAAGTTTTAATATCTTTATTGACAAATTATTTTTCTATGTTATTTCGGATGTTTGAAATAGTATAACTTTTTTCATTTTGAATTGTCTAGCATATTTTGGTGAATGTATTCTGTGCCTTATCTATATGATTAAGAAAGATGACCTAAATATATCGAGAGAAATTATCAATAATAACAAACGTATAATATATTCCTCCTAGACTTACAACTATGTTTGGTCCAAAAAGGTTTATGTGTATTAGTTGTAATGGTCTTGTAGTAAAATATGTTTCTTAGTTTTAAAAGAAATTTTGTTTGTTTATTAAACTGGCATGCATCACAAATATTGTCTTTAAAAAAATTTACCTTTGGTAAACCTCTTATAAGATTAATTTCTAAAAATTTAGAAATAAGTTCTATATTGGCATAATCTAATCTTCTATGCCATAGTCAACTAGTTTTATTTTGAACTGAAAATAAATAGCATCTTATGAGGCAAGTTCTTCAAATTCAATTGTATAAACATTGTTGTTTCTAAAAGCAATAAAATAAATATTGCAATCATGATAATTCAAAATAATGCACTTATCCCTTTTGAAAGTAATTATAAATATTTTATCACATAATTGACTTATAATCAAAATATTATGCTTTAGACATTTAACAAGTAAAACTTCTTCAATTATGAGAGAAGACTCATTGCTAATTTTACTTATTCTTACGATCTTTTCTTTTGAATTGTTTTCAAATGTTACATGTACTTCTTCTTTAGCCTTATCTCCTGTATACGAAATTTCTTCAGTTGCTTACTCGACCAAACTGAACACCCAGAAAAGAAATTCTTTCTCCATCGAATAGAAATGAACGAAGAGCCTAAAAAATATAAGATTAATGAACTTGGTCTTATCTCTTATTATGTGTCTTGAACATATACTATCCAAAAACTATTTACTTTTACCTATAAAAGACTTCATGCATACCTACAAATACAGTTAACATTATATTTTTTGGTACTCAAATTCTTTGGGTCCTTCATTTGTTAATATTAGAAGAAACAAGATTTTTAGATATCCATATAGCCTTAATATTTATTATATGTTTTCTTTTAATAGGACAAGTTTGATAATTATGATCATTTCTATTACGAAAACTACAGATAACATGTGACATATATGAAGAATTTGAGTGATTGTAATAGTATTTTTCTTTGAAAATTGTATTTTTATGAAAATAATTTTGAATATTGGACTTTGATTTAGAAGAGTTATCAAAGAAGTTTTTTAAGATTTGTATTTTTGTTTTAGCACGTATTCCAAGTCTTTCATATAAAAAACACGTCTTTGACTACCAAGAAGTTTTTCAAATTTTTTTTTCCATTTGTAAAATTTTCAATAAAATTTTCTAAATCAATCACTTTCTTTTTCAATTCATGATTTTTATTTTTGAAACAATGTTTTCTTTTTTTAAAACATCTCTTTCGTTTGTTAAAGAAGAATTTTTGTTTTCAAAGCAGTATATTTGATATTCAATTTCTCAAGTTACTCATATAGATCTTCCAAAATATTTTACAATTTTTCATAAGAAAGATTTTCAATATTGTCAAGATTTGTTACCTCAAGTTCATTTTTAGTTATAAGACAAAAAGTTGCAAATTCTCCATTACTTGATTCGCTGTCTAAGCTACTTGAATCATCATCCCATATAATTTTCATTGCTTTCTTACCTTTATTTCGATCTTTCTTTAGTAGGAGATATTTTACCTTAATGTATCCAAGCTAATTTTTTTTTTTTTGCAAAGAGTCACGGCCTCATGTCCAAGAGTGACCCTTCTCTGTTTATTGAGAAACCTCACTTATAACGAAAGAATACCATGATAACAAGCAAGACACAAGGATTTACAAAAAATAACAAATAAATCATCCTTGTATCCAAAAAATAACGAAAAAAGGAAGCCAAAAAATTACAAACGGAAGTACAGAAGCTCCCTATAATTTGTTTGCAATAAGCCTCTAAAAGTTCCCTTACTAATGTCAGAATTTGTAAAATACTTACAATAAACATCATCAACATAAAATAAATGAGTAATCAATGTACCTCCATTAGCATTGAACAACTTAACTTTCTCCTTATGAAAATCATCTTTAATCATCTGAGAGAGAAGCTCCTACGATAAAATGAAAACATATGGCGATAATAGATTACCTTATCTAATGCCTCGAGAATGTTTGAAAAAACTTTTCATCGAACCATTTAGCATAACTGAGCACATAGGAGACAAAATAAAATTAAAAATTAAGCCCCTCCATTGATCTGAAAAACCCAATCTTCTCATCACTTCCATAAAAAATCTCCAGTTCATTTTGTCATATGCCTTTGCCATATCGATTTTGATCATGGTGTTTCTACCTCTAATTTTCTTGTTCATACTGTAGATCATTTCTTGGGCAATAGAATATTATAAAAAATACTACGCCCCTTAAAAAATACTAACTGCTATTCAAGAACTAATTTATCCAGGATCGGTGCCAATCTATTTACCAAAGCCTCAGTTTTTTTTTTTTTTTTGGTATACAACAAAAGATAAACTGATTGGCCGGAAATGAGAAACTTCACAGTCCATCAGCTTTCAAAAGTAAAACAATATTAGTAGCATCAAAGAAAGTAGATAATGGCTTCCCCTAAAAAAATTCAATAGCCATCTTCAATAAATCTTCTTTGACAATATCCCAGGCATGATGGAAAAAACTTGCCAAAAAACCATCAGGCTCCTAGCTATTATCTTGAGGAGTCAACCAAAGAGCCTCCTTAATTTCTATCATCTCAAAAGCTTTGCACAAAAAAATATTTTCAACCTCAAAAAGAATAGGAGATAAAAGTTGCATACCGGGATCATCAAGAAATGTCCGACGTTGATAGGTGTTGATGAAAAAATCCACAACTCCTTCAAGAACCGCTTCACCTGACTCGAGCATTATACCATACCGTCTTCAAGAACCATATTCTCTAGTGTTTTGAATTTCTTTCTGCATTTAAGAGAAGCATGAAAAAAAGTCGTATTATCATCCCCTTCACATATCCACTTTATTCTGGATTTTTGGCATCCCATAATCTCTTCTCTATGCATATATTGTAGGTGTTTTGCTTGCATCTTAAGAGCTCAGTTTCCATTTCCTGTGAATAATTTTGCTCGACTTGATTTTCAAGAGCCATTAATTCTTATCCAATGACTTTGAGATCAACATCTACTCTACCAAAGTACTCCATATTCCACTTTTTGACACTTGTTTCAATTTTTTTAACTTGTCGCTAACTTGAACCATCGAACAGCCCTGTATTTCCTGGCTCCAACAATCATGATCCACAGATTAAAAATCGTCATGATAGTACCACATTCTTTGAAACCGAAATGGCTTAGGTCCAACATGCCTATCATGCAACAGATTAATAATCATAGGGCAATGACCAGATGACGTGCGAGGAAGATATTCCATGCGACCATTAGAGAATGTCGACAAAAATACTAAACTCACCAGAAATCCATCGAGGCGAGCCCAAATTCTTCCAACCCCTAACCTCTTATTACACAAAGAAAATCGATTACCTTAAGATGGAATATCAATCAAACCACATGCTCGAATACAATTATTAAATTCAGCTCCAGCTCGGGACAAATGACAAATACCTCTAATTTTTTCTACTTCAGAACAAATAATGTTAAAATCCCCACCAAGAAACCACGGGCAACCATCAACATCAATATCACTGAGATAATGCCAAAGAGTGTGTCGTTGCTCTTGGAAACAACTAGCATAAATAAAGGAAGCAAAAACTCGAGAATTACCAAGAGAAAACCAGCCAAATAAAGCTTGTGACATAATTGAATGCAATTGAAAATCAATCTCATCTGCCTAGAATAACCAAACTGTACCACCAACTTCTATATTATGACAAAGATTAGGAAGATGTAACCAACGGGCCATCGAGCACACTTATTAAATGAAAGAGAAGATTCTAACACTGCTACAATTGATGGATGATATTTATTTTTAATGCGCCATAGACTTGCCTTCGACTAACAAATCCCGTTAATATTTCATACAAGAATATTCATCAATTAAAAATGCTTATTGGAACATGTTATCCATTTAAGAACAACAAAGGGTTTCTTCTTTTTCCCACCTCGAAACTGTTTACTAGGAACTTCTACCTCACTATTTGAATCATAACACTTGGCTGCCAGTTCCTCAATCTCATCTTCATCTTCTTTTTTCTGACAATGAATGACCCTTCAACTTAGGATCCATACAATCCTCTTCTGCCTCACTTTAGCACCGCGGCACAATTCAAATTATAACGCTTCATCAATCACTTTTGAAGAACTTCTTGGCCAACAAAATTCTCCTGGCATTTCTTCGAAACAATCTTTATCTTCCATATTTTCAATTTGGTCAAGCCAAGTCAAATTGGAAACTGATGCTATCAAAGAATCAAACCTGCCCTCAATATTTTTTTCCTTCTCTCCACCATTATTCACACCGATATGTTGACTCTCCAATGCAACTACTGGTTTAGCATCTAAATTAAACTGATTCTTTGATACTATATCACCATTAGAAGCCACATATAATACCTCCATAGGTTCTTGATCAGAAATTTATTTTTCTCCCTAACCCATTCTAGAAGTTCTGCTTTTCCTGCTTTCAATTTTCTATCCGTTTCTTTTATGGTATTGTGAATATTCTCCTCAACTTTTTTTTTCCCACCACTTTCCACACCTTTTGCTCGACACCTCTTCCTTCCTCTTCCTATATCATTTTTTTCTTACCCTTCATGACATATTTTTCCTTGGAGTTGCACTGGTTTTCCACGTGACCCTGCTTATGCCACCATCTGCAATATGTCAGAACATGTTCATAAATCACTTCTTGGTAATGACTGGAATCCAACCTCGGGGGACCAAGCCAAAAGTGAGTTTTCAGAGGTAAAGATACATACATCTCCACACAAATTGTTACCACTTCCGGCTTGTTGACACAAGCCGTTGTGTTATC
Organism: Platycarya longipes; assembly: GCA_036559045.1. Lineage (NCBI taxonomy): Eukaryota > Viridiplantae > Streptophyta > Magnoliopsida > Fagales > Juglandaceae > Platycarya > Platycarya longipes. The sequence goes on along the minus strand of CM071802.1, from coordinate 23,587,154 downwards.
ACACTTCAAAAAAGGTCCAAAACCATCACTAAAGCTTTTTAACATGGAATACTGGAAATAATTCGGTGGAAGCCCTGGTAAAGTGAGCCATACAAGGACCAAAGGAGTCTCAACATCTTTGTGACGCTCTCAATCTACGCTTGAGGTTTTAACATAAATTGAAGAATTAGAGTAAGTAACATTCGGCTACTTACCCATATACGTATTGGAAGTTTAATGCATGCACCTAAGCTTACTATCAAATGCAATGAAATTCGTAGTGGTAAAAAGTCTAAATAAAAATTTCACAAAGTAAACTAACGATCACATGGTGGAAATATGACCACAAACAAAGCATGATATTTACATCACTACATTGTCTTAATTTACATCATAACCCAGTTAGTTTTTTTTGCCATATACATATACATAATTTATCAAAATACAACTTTAGAGCCATCTAGGCTCCTTCCTTACTTCAAGAAACTCCCTCCCATAACAAAACATGTCCAAACTAATACAAAAATCTTGATGGAGGTACTGTCCATACGGTGTCATGTAGACTCCGCATATGGATAACGAGCCATCTAAACCTAACGTTAGACAGCATCCGACACGTTGCTGCTCCTCTGAAAATGCTGATGCACCATGGCTCCAAACCCCATCGGACGATCATAAGTGTCATAAATGAGAGAGTCAAAAGTATCAAAACGTGAGTAGTCAGAGGGCCTCTCAGGGCTCCTCTGGGCCTCCTGAAACATCGGGGCTTTACTCTTTTTCATCATCAATCCCTACAATAAGAATTTGTATGCCCAAAAAGTATGAAAACACACAAGAGTGGTATTTTCTTGGAAATCTTAGTAAGTACACAACTAACTTAAAGAAGTATAGACAAGGTAGAATATTAACATACATAACAATTATCACAACATATAACTTATGAAATGCATAATGAGACGCATGAATGATTCATATTTTCATTTCCTATACCAACTTATACATTTCATGGACTCACCATTTTATACTTGAAACTTTTTATTTTCTTTCTTAATCTTGTGGGTCTTACTTGTTACATAACCTCGACGAGCGTTACGTATCTCCGTCCTCGTTGGGTTCTCTTAGTATGACACGTCAGCTTGGCCATACATATAACTCGTCAGTCGTCCAGACATTACGTATCGTCGTCCCCGTCGTGACGAGTCTCATGTCAGTTTTCTGGGCGTTACGTATCGTTGTCCTCGTCGTGACACAGAAAATACTTAACATAACGGGCTTTACGTATCGCCGTCCCTGCTAATCATGTCAGTCGTCCAGATGTTACGTATCGCTATCTCCGTCTTGACATGACTCTTAACTTATCAAATCATATCAGTCATCCGAGCGTTACGTATCGTCATCCCCGTCGTGACACAATTCTTATTTTTATAATGGGCATTGCGTATCACCATCCCCGTCGGCACATCAATCATACGGACGTTACATATCGCCGTCCCCATCATGACGTGACTTTAAACTTATATTAGTCTTATCATATTCTTATAAAGTTTTCTCATCACATTTTCTGTAAAATCGACGTCATGACTAATAACGATACATATATGACAAAATGCAACATGACCATAACCTTAGGCTTTTAACATGCATATCTCATATCCTTATAAACCTTAAGACATGCATAAATATATCACAATAACATGCATCATGTGTATATACATTTACGTCACATTATCTTGTAACGTCGAAACATAACAAATCATGCTTAAATAATTAAACAAAAGAAAAATATTATAAAATTATGGCTGACCGAACATTATATAAATTCAAATCTTATTTTTCTTTTATTTAAAAAACATCAAACTCTTCATTTACAAAATACCAAATTTTCCATTAGCTTCCAAAAACAAATTCAAGTTTAATTATGTTGTTTTCTTAATTATTTCTTCAATAATTTCTAGCATGATGATTCTTGAAAATTGTTCAAGTAAACTAGAGTTTCTAAACTCCTCATAATTATTAAAATATCATCCAAATAGTCAAAAACCAATTGGATAAAATTTAGAACAAAAAATTCATCAAAAACCCTATTAAAGCCGAAATGCACTACAGTTGTTTTCTCATTTTTTTGTTTGTTAAACCAAAACCTCTTATTTTCATATAAACTTTTTCATATATCAAAATAGAACATATTTCTTAGTTCTTAAAAATTTTCTTAGCATTTTTCCATAACAAAGACTAATCTAAAACTTAATAGATTTCATTTCAACATATAATCAAAATTTAAGTTCAAATAAGTAACAAATATGATCTAATAATCAAATAACTTATTCTATGCCATGACTAGGTTAAATTGTGTACTTATAAATTTCTTCAAAACTTGGTTTGATGATTGGAGTAGGTTTTTGTGCAATCTCTCTTCCAAGACCCCTAATTTGCTCTCTTTTGATGTTTTGGTAAAGTGAGTGTGTTTGAGTGAGTTTTCTTGCTTCTTTTTCCACTATGGTTGAATGTTCTCTCTAAAGGGAAGAGATGAGAAGTTTACATATATATATATATATATAAAATATAGGCATAGGAGGCATTACATACAATGGCTTAAGGGTGAAAACACTTGGGGTATTCGGCAATCCCCTTAGTTGAGATGGGTGAAGTGTCCTACCCCTTTGTGTCTCATGATTACCTCTAATTCTTAGGCTTATTTGCTACTATCTCATCTAATGGTCGAGCTTGATCCACTTACAAGCTTATCTTGATTAAGGGCTCAAAGCATTCAAACACATGGGGGTAAAAATAAAAGAGCATCATGAGTAGTCTCCAAGGGGTGCAATTCGGCCATTTGGCCTTCCAAAGGTCACACGACCATCTCTAGGGGTTTATCCTCATTTTTCACCTGTTTAAACCCCCACGGTACACTTGGGAAAGTTTAGATGATTTTTCCTAGGGCTTGTTTGGGTATTGGTTAGCAACAATTAGGTAATTGAATGATTTAGTTAATTCTAAACCAATCATTTGCTACACTTAGTTTCTCCATGATTCTTGGTTAACTAACCTTCTTGAAAATCTTTCTCCACATGCCACATACTCCCCTCACACATTTCAAGAGGTTAAAGATGTCGACACCCCTGCTTACGCTTGGGATCAGACGCAAACCGAGACGTTGAGGATAAACAACACAAGGAAGTTCACCCCTCGTTCTTATCTTAAGTTCGAGCAAGCATTTAAAATTAAATATAGTGAATAGAAAATTTTCATAGCGAAAAAGATCAAGTCATTCTAAAATTAGGCAAGTGCTTAATTTTTGACTTACGTCACATGATATAACAAATTTAAGATCCTAAAATAAACTTCATATTAATGGCATTGCCAATTGTCTTGATTTTCACAAAATATTTTCTTTCCCAAAATATCGGAGACCCCCAAATCTAATTAAAATGTAGGTAAATGACACCATCCAAGCACTGACCCCACGACCACGTCAAAAGGGTAGGGAGATCACCAAACCATTAGTGGTCTAGAGAGTCTCTCCGAGTCTCATAGTCGTTGACGTCATCTTTTCCTGCAACAACTTCTATCATCCCCACAAGGAACGATAGTGGAAATATAAAGGGGTGAGATTTCGAGAAATCTCAGTAAGTATACAACTATCTCAACAAAATAATTTCGAGCATACATATAAGCAAATAACAAACAGAACATGTGTCATACATATACGACAACTGACTTAGCAAATGCATATACTCATGAAAAATTTCATAAAACTTGACTTTCTTTCAATCTTGACCGTATACTTGCTTTTCATAAAAAGGGGTTCATCGTAAACGTAATTCTTTTGACTCATGCTTTAAAACCCTTTTTCGTAAAAAAATTTCGTATCTTTCATCATTTCTTATCTTAGGCACCACTTAGCATATTTATATCATTCTTTGACCTCAACGGCAGTTATGTATCGCCTTCACCATCATCACGTCAGTCATACGGGAGTTACGTATCGCCTTCCCCATTGTGACGTGAAAGTCCTCATTAGTGATTAGGGAGTTACGTATCGCCTTCTCCGTCACTATTCATTTTGGACGCCTCACGGTTCCCCTATGCATCGTGTGCTCCCCGCTAGTTACCATTTCACCTGGCAACCACTCAAGCCTAAGTGAATACGTTACGCGTTACCGCAGCACCCGCAGACTACTCAAGTCGGGGCGACTACGTTATCCGCTCTTCGTCACTCGATGATCACTCAAACTGAGCGATTACCAGCTTATTCTTATAATGGTAAGGCAAAAGCCTACACCATTCTTGAGCACCCACTAGCATAGGTGCGACCACGCTACAGACATCTTTTGGAGCCATACATGGTCTGCCTACTGTTCTTTGTCGACCTAGGGGCTTTCACTCGACTTTAATCACTCCTGAGTGAACAGGGAGTTCCACTGGGGCACTACCCCGTCCCAGTTTTGGGGTTCTTATAAAATTTCAATCCTTCTCTTTTCTTTGAAAACATGCTTGACTCAAAAACATGGTTTTCGTGTTTCATACATAGGGACATGCAAACTCTTAATACTTAACATGCGAAATCATGGGACTAGTTCAAACACACATATACTTTGCAATGCTCATTGGTGAATCACCCATCACATGAATCCATCTATACTTTATATAAAAATACACAAATGGGCTTAATACACCAAGAGAGGCTCTCGACCTCCACCATTAGGGTTGGGCCGAGACCTTCCAAAGCCACTTCTTATGGTTCTCTTCTTCTATCTTCCTCCATGTACTCACAAAGCCTTGATAAGATTAACTAAACCTTTTTAGCATCACTAAGAGGGGTTGACCAAATCCTATGATCCTTAGGATTAGCATTTTAATCACTTTTCTTTCCACCAAAATAGCATACTTAATCATACATGTTAAAAACAAAATATCATGTTATTGAATCCCCCTAACTTTCAGACTTCTAAACCTTCAAAGTATTCAAGGCTTAATGATCATATAAAAGAATAGTTGACCATTGAAAAACTCAACCCTAAAACCTTCAAATTTGAAATGCATATATGCACCCATTCAAATCTTTTTCAAACTCCAAACATCAATTTTAACATGCATGCATTTTGTCACCATTTTTCATACTAATCATACTCTCTTATTTCTTTATAACAAGGTAACTAAATCCACCAATAACATGTAAATCTCAAGCCTAGAATCATATACCTTACTAAGCATGGATTTACGACTAAACATACAAGGCATTTCTTCAAGCATTCATCCTAGCATCACCAATCATTCAACAAACATCATCTTAGTCACGCATGCATTTTCTTATCACTATATACCATATCAATATGCTTCTTTTTCCTTTGCATCAAATTAGCTAAAACCATCAACATAATATAAATTCAAGCCTACAATAACATATGGACTAAGTATAGATTTTTAACTATATAAACAAAGCATTTCTTTCGAGAGAACCTAGCCTAGCATCTCCAAACACTCAACAAACTTAATCTTAGTCATGCATGCATTTCTACCATCATCATATATCATATCATCGTGTTTCATTTCTTTTTCAACAACTTAGCTAAATCCACCAACATATTCAAAGTTCAAGCCTAAAGAATCATATGGATTAAGCATGGGTTTTCTACTATCACAACAAAGCCTTTCCTTTAGGAAAACCTAATCTAGCATTTTCATACATTCATCAACCAATACAAACACATTCACTCAATATATATACAAGGAATGCTAAAGTCAAGATAAAGGTGCACTTACCATACTTCCAAGTAGAAAAGATTAGCTTTAAAAATATATAAAAATAATCCATTAAAATAAGCTACAAGCATGTAGTTAAAAAAAATTACTAAAGTATAAACTTTGGTGTGTGCATGTGATCTAACCTAGGGTTTTATTCTTGAAATAGCTTAGGTTTTTGCATTACCTCTTCAAGTAGTCTTCCGCTCAAAAAAACTTGCTTCATGCTCCACTAAACTTAGGATATCTTAGTGTTTAGAAGGTGGAAGAAAGCAAAGCAAAATGAGAGTAGAGTGGAAGGGAGAGTTGCCGAGAGGTAGGTGTGTGTGTGCTTGTGAACAAGTGGAACAAACAAGAAAGAAGAGCAAAGCAATAGGCCATTCGGCCATGGGTGTTTCTAGACTTTCTAGTCACTCATTTCCCTAGTTTAGGATTGACATTTGATTGGGTGAAAGACCCCTTTGATTGACCTTCATCACTAGATCAAAATCATACATAAAACTAGCTTGTACTTAGGTTGGACTTCTTTTCCCATTTTCTTTTATGGCCGGCACACACTTGGGTGAAAAATCCCTCTTCCTTTTTTCACATCACATCTCACTTACTCATCTGTCACTTCTCAAGTCATCCACCAAGATCTTGTAGCTCAATTTGGGGAAAAGGGACAAGCCCTTGTTCGGTCAAGGCATTCCTCGCCTAATCCAAATGCTCATCCATCCTCCATTGCTTTTCTCTTCTCACAAGCAAGCCATCCATCAACCATCAAATCACTCACTCTTACACACATGTCTTATACTCTCTTACACAATCTCACATGTCAAACTCACCTAAATCTGAGAACACTAGAAAGACTACAAGTGGGAGTAGTCGGCTACTCCATCCCCTCTCACCCGAAACCATACTTGCCTTCCTTTTGCCATTTCTTCTTTCCAATGATGCTCCCTTTTGACACATCACTCAATCAATCATCTATCACACACTAACAAGTCCCTTCAAGATCTTCCATCTAGATTTGGTCCCTAAGGAAATTCAAATGGATTCGGCACTCCCATTTCCCAAACCACCCGAACCATGCTTCTTCACATCTTCCTCTCAACTACTTTCCTCTTCCATCAAATCTAGCATATATTACTCAATTAGATTTGGTATGCTCCTAGGGAAACTATATTGGAAGACTTCTTCCTCTCCAAAGATAGTCACCTCACTTGTTACCATCACCCTTACAAGTCAACATATATATCTAAGGATTTTTCTTACACCAAATCTTTTTTTTTTGTCACATCAAAAGTGAGGCTTGCATAGGGAGACTCAAAGTGAAGCAAGTTGGCTCCCCTTAACTCCATTTCATACGTAGACCCCTTTTTCTCCAACCAACATTTCTCTTCCCAATGACACAACCACTCAACTTGTCACACATCCTCCAATGGATCTCCCTTACACACAAATCTTTCACTTCTTACACAATCTAACACAAGTCAATCACTTAGATGTGATAGTCTCCTAGGAAAACTCAATTGGAAGAGTTGGCTTCTTCCTCTTTTGCATCCCACGTTGCCCATGTGTCCAAATGATGAGGATATCTCATCTTGGATACCACACCTCATTCTCCAAGATATAACTAGTCAACCCTTCAACCACTGGTCTTTTCTCTCTTACCTACTAGTCCTTGAGAACTCATTAGAGTTCTTCTAAATGTGACATGTGTCTCCATGCATGGGTTTGGTTGAGTCATGGATTATTCTCATGGGCTTATGGGCTTTGATACACTAATTTGGGCCAATATCCTAAGTCATGCTTCCAAAGCTCAATTTGAATTCCAACTTCAAGTGCTTAAATAAAGAAAATACCTTCATCACCCTTATAATAATTAATTAATTTAAATAAAATAAAGCATAAAATTCTGGGTCGTCACAAAAGATCATGAAAACCAATCAAACTTCATCCCCAATAATAAGGCGGTGCTACATATACAATTCGGGTTCCAATTTTATTACAGGTCTAATCACTTCTTGCCCAAATAAGTTCTTGATCCAATTCGATTCTCCGAAAACTCAAAACATGAAAGTTTTATATGTTTATATTAGTGATATATAGAATTTTGAATCACTTAATTCCTAAATCAAATGAGAGAGATATGCTTATTTTATCGAAACTGATTGGAGTGACCCGAGAACACCAATCCAAGCTCTAAATTTTCTAAATTTTCGAATTTTCTAAATTTTCTCCTTAATCTTCTAATTTTCTAAATTTTCTCCTTAATCTTCTAAAAATAATTTTTTTTCTAAGTTCAAACTAAAATATTCTAGTTAATACGTTGCTCAAAATTATTTTAATTAAAACCAAGGTTCTAATGAAAAACTTTGTAAGGAACACCAACATCATCAGTATTTCTCCTAGCCATAACAGTCACAAAATCTTCTTCATTGGTCAGCCAAACCAAGATATTGCAAGGATTACGTAATTGACCAAACATTGGCATAGATTTAATTCCCAATCTATTTTTGATAAATCCTTTAATATAATCAAGAGAAGGACGACGACGTTGAAATTTCAAAACAATTGCATACTGAAAAGGTTCCTCTAATTTCAAAATTTCAGACTGAGAGATGGTAAAGAACATCTCACCCTTAGCAAATCTAGGTTCATGAGATGGAATTCCAGCCACAGGCAATGGTTGTGGTTTGTTAACCATCATATCAGCATAACCATTCATCAAATGATTCCAGCAGCGCATCTTGTAGGCTCATGTACTCTCCCTTCCTCCTGAACGTTACCAACACTACTAGATGATTGAACCACTGAAGAGGATGACGTGCGGCTAGGTTCGCCATGCAGCGAACCCCAGGACATCACAATTCTTGAGAGAATTTTCGTACCCTGCCACGTCAACCCAAGTGTATTGACATGCAGCCCAAGATGTCCAGGTTGATTACATTTGTAACAAGGTAAAGAGTTATTTTTAGTTGTATCTTTTTTGAAAAACTTTTTGAAAGATTCCTTGAAGCAACTTTGTCTCTCTTTAAGAATTTTTTAATTTTCTTCGTTATCATTCTTCTTCATCTTTGTCGTTGTTTTCCTCATATTCATCACTTTCGCTTTTGTGAGGAATAACTTTAAATGTCAAACTCTTCTTTTGCTTTTATTATTCTTCTTATCCTCTTTTCAATGTGTACTTATAGGTGGTGGGTGACCTGATGAATTCATTTACTTCAAGTTTCTTAAGATCTCTAACTTTAAGAATCGTCGTCGCTTTTAATTTCCAACGTTTTGACAGAGAGTTAAGAATTTTTCTTACTATCTCCAAGTTGAAATAAATTTTATCAAGAGCTGTTAAGATGTTTATAATATTAGTATAATGAGTGTACATGGTAGTAATATATTCATCATCATTCATTTTAAACATTTTATATTCATGAGTAAGAATATAAATTTTTGATTCATTGACTTGTGAAGTTCCTTCATAATTTACTTCCAAATTGTCTCATATTTCCTTTGTCATCTTGTAAATCATTATTATATTGAACTTCCAAGTTACTTTCAAGTTCTCTCAAATTTTCTTTACTGTCTTGTAAATCATTATTATATAAGAATTTCCTTTTCCAAGTTGTCCTAAATTTCCATTGAGATTATTGTATAGGAGATTCATAACCGTTAAATTTAATGTAGAAATTCTATCATTTTCATGATCAAACTCTTTTTATCCTTTTTTTGACTTTTACTCTATCAATAATCTTTGTTAGGATATAAGGTTCATTTACAATACATTATGAATTTTTCGACCTTGAGTCTTTAGGAATATTCTCATTCTACGTTTTTAGAATGTGTAATTGTCTCTACAAAATAGTAAAGATCAACTACTGGATTAACCTTCACCAAAAGTAGCTACAATGTTAGCCATTAGATCTTAATTCAACAGATAGTTAATCTTATAAACGAACCCTTACTCTAATACCAATTGTTGTCCAGATAACTAACACAAAAGGGGGTGAATTGAGTTGCATTTAAAAAATTAATAATTATAAACCATGTAAAAAATATAAAATATGAACGAAATATGGAGCAGTAAAAAATATAAAGAGTAAGGATAAAAGAGAAGCAAACTCAGTATTTTAATGAGTTTTAATTTCATTATCTACATTTTCGCCTCAAGCTACCTATTGCACATTTTCAAATTCATCACTTAACCTCCTTCAGGTGAAATCTATTACGCATTTGAACAATACCATTACAAAAAATTCATGTAAAACACATTTTACACGTACAATCACTTCACACATTGTGAGTAAACTATTTCCTATGTAAAACACTTTGTACATGCACAAGGGTTATACAGACTCTTTTACTAATACAAAAGCTGATAGTGGGTAGGTTATAAAAAAATACTGCTCACTGAGTGAAATAAGAACAATACAGTGTAAATTATATATCTTTTTAAATGAACAAAGGTTAAAGCTCAATACTTAGAGAAAAGAGATTGAAGGTTTTGAATGAATATTGCAAAACTTGCAATTGATGTGTGTAAGCTCTTGTTGTATTTTTAAAAATCACAATTGAGCTATTTATAGGCATATGAGACCACTTTCGAATTTAAAAAGATTCAGATGTCAAAAAGGAGCACTACTCACTTTTCAAAATTTTCAAATAAAAGTTTCTCCTTTTTACGATTGTTAAAGACAACTTCATTCATTTTTCAAAATATTCAAACCTAATATTTTACTTTTCGCATACGACAAAATGAGTATGATTTATTTTTCAAAATCTTCAAACAAAATTATTTTCTTTTTGCATATGTCAAAAAGTGCATAAATCACTTTTTAAAATTCTCAAATAAAATTATCTACCTTTTACATATTTCAAAAGTACATCAATCACTTTTCAAAGATTGCAAGCAAAATCATATACTTTGTGAATATGTCAAAGAGTGCATCAATTACTTTTCAAGATTTTCAAACAAAAAATGCACATGTGAAATATGACAATCAATAATTTTCCAGTTTTTTAAAACTCAAATTTTTAATAATATCATGCATATATGAGAAATGTAATTTAATGCTATATAAGAAAAGATTAATTTGAGCCTTAATCCAATTTTGAATTTTATCAAAAAATGTACAAATTTACTGTAAGACCTTTATTTGTAGACTTGTACCCTTTCCTGCTCATACTTGATTCATTAATGTGCTTGGCTCTATTGTATAGACAACTTGAGTTTGAGACTCATTTATGCTTTGAATTTATTTATTATCATCAAGATCCATATGTAGATATATAATGATAAAACTTCAAACCTTGCATTCAACAAGGTAGATGATATCTCTTCCAACTTCCCTTTTTGTAGGTTTTGTTACATCATTTCCTAACCTGTAAAAATTCCTCACATTTGCTTGACCACTTTTGAACTGGACTTGCCTTTTCAATCCACATATCCCTTACTATAGGGCAAAATTAGAAAGCATAACAAATATATTCATCTTTGCTTTGACAAATGGAGCGAAGAGGATCATCAATAACCTCTATGTTATTTAGATTCAATCTTATTGGAATAATACTATTTCTTACTTTCCATAGAAATTGCTTCACTGTCCTTGGTACATTCAGCTCTCATGTTTTGTTCCACATCTCTTCATGTTCACCTTCCCTTAAAGTTTTCTATTGTTTTAACTTTCTCATGGTTTAATCTACTAACTAGACACTTCGAACAGAAAACCTCCCATTCGTTGTATGATCCCATATCAATATATCCCCAACCCCTAGTTTACTAATTGGTATGCTACAAATCTGTTGTGCTTCTTCTTTTTCATAGATGCATGGTCAATACATCTAGGATTTTTGACACCAACAGTCCACATCTTCTCGCGAACTGTATTTGTCATTCCAAGGTGATTGATGCAAGGTGGTTACTATTAATGTCTCTCAAAAGGTCTATTACGTCCAAATAGGTAAATGTCACAAAAAGAGTGTTTTTACGTCTAAATATATATGACACAAATATTAATTTCTAGTGTCGAAAAGAACTAGCCACTAGTTATAAAAATACATTTGTGTAAAAAATATGATATTGCTAAATATATACATGTAGTTGGAAAAAATATTAAATGCGTGTTCATTTTATGGTCGTAAAATGTATTGTCACAATAAGTTTTTTTCTAACGACTAAGCTGATCACGAATCAACACAAACTATAACGCAATAGGTGTATACCTTGGTTGAATATAATTACGACTAAAATAATTTTGACACAAAAAGTCATATTATTAGTTGCAATTCTTACCCGCCAAATAAAAATATCTAGAAAATAATAAAATTAAACGAACTCATAAAATTTATTGTGGCTAGGTTAATTACATACGTCGTTGTTGTATGTAATTGTCGGAACAATTGGAAATATGCTTTTGGTCCTGTAAAATGAGTTAATTGTGTCCATAAAATTAGTGACGGAAATCATTTTTTCACAATCGTGCGTGACATTTTTCACAATCGCTTTGGTCCTATATTGTCGTGGTCTTTTCAGATTTTTTTTTCTTGTCTTCATTTTTTGGTGTTGTTTTATTATTGTACTTATATATATATATATATATATATTTGGTGGAATCGACTGCACGGATTGTAATTGAAAGCTCACTGGAAGTTGACATCATACTAAGATAACATTCTTTAGTTTTTTTTTTTTTTTTTTTACCCTAGATGAGTTGCCACTTACAATACCATTCTAAAGTCCACATTGTCTAGGATTAATGCATATACTAATAAAAGGGACACCCATAATACTAGAGATCATACCAATTTCTATGCACACCTCAGTTAAAGCCACAACACACGACACTTTATATTCCACATTGTCATATATATTGTGATCATACAACCAGGGTGAGTCTAAACCTATCCATATAGGGAGACAACTAGGACTAGTATTAGTATTGCCAAACTACCACCTAACAACAAGATGAGTCATTAAGACCCTAAAGACCATTATATTGTTCTAAACACATTTATAGTGATAGTGATAAATAAGATGAGACATATCATCCAAATGGAAAATTGAGAAACTCTTCATGCACAGCTACTAGCGAGCTAGCAACACCTTGAACATAATTACCCACACCTTGGCCTACCATCATTTATACAGCAGTAGGAGTGTGCTTCTTCTGTCAAGCATTTCTTTCAGGACGTTGCTTCCAAGCCATGCTTGCTATCTCAAATTCCACTAGTGCCAATATTTTATTACATTCATTTTCTGACTAATTGGTGTCATAGTTCTTCAAAGCTATAATTAAACCTTAACATGTGAAGTGAAACTGTGGACTTAAATGACCTACATTGAATTTTTAAAATTACTCTTATCCCACATACACATCATTTGCACTCTTTCCCCCACACTCATCAAAACCCAGTGGTTCACTAATTAAATATAAATAGATCATTTGCATCACCTTCATATGTTCTATTATAATATTTCAATACTAATTAAAATCAATTAGTTATGATTCACAGTTTCACTAACAAATTATTTAACTTTTAAAAAGATGCAATCTATCATGAAAAACACTACTCCTTCCATGCAAAGCAGGCCACATTTAGACATTTAAATAATTAAATATGCATGATTAACATCAAGAAACAACGGGAACATTAAACCTGAAAACATCAAACATTCAGTCAAACAAAGTATTTACCTGTCCACTTAAACATACTTGCCACTCACTTCTTCCTTGCACTAACAACTCTTTCAAAATCCTCATTTTAAAAGTGTTGTCTCTTGTCCATTTCCAAAATATATAATCGCCATCATGACATCTCCAAAAGGGCAGCTATGTATATAAAAAACTAGGAGGGAAATCTCATTTTTACTCAACATCAAAAGTCTCTGGTAACCAGAGACTCTCCCTATGCAAATTGATCATGTGACATATTCAGATGAAAGTTCATGAACCTCTCAAACCTATTCTGTTTCTCCAATATATTATTTAGTTGTTTTTTCAACACATCAACTTCTACTTTGCAAGGGCAACCATCTCCTACTACCCTCTCACCATTAACAGTATATGCATAACCATGGTGTCTCCTACTTAACTCGGGCATATCTGCCTCGCCCAAAGCTCTAGCATATTCCGTTGGCGCATAACCAACAATCTCCTTGAAAATTATCGCTGCTGCCTCTTGGGTTCGAGCCACAAGGTCCAATCATTCCAATCTTGTCACCATTTGTTTCTTCAATAATAACCACGGTCATTGAGGTTGGTGAAAGTAATGAGTAAATTAAGCAGTGATAACATCTTAGCATGTCTATATAACTAAGGTTTAGACCATGGAACAAGCATGCATGTATATTATTTTACAATACTCACATGCATCTCTTCTATCATCTCTATCTCAAAGTTTCTTTTTAAACCAGCATGTCTCTTAAATAAGTCAACCATGTTGTGCACACTTTTATGCTTCAGCATGCAAAGCAAACATTTAAATGCTTGAACAACAACCAAATTTAATAAAGCACTTTACCCTAAACAAACTTGGACAATTCTCAACTAAACTTGGAAACTTTTCCAGATAAAATTTGTTACTTTTTCTTCTAATAGCCCTGTAAGAGATTTCCTACTAGTTATATGATTAGTTCGAACCAACTCCCTATTAGCCTTATTTCACAATGACAATGCCTGTTGTAACTTGTACATGATTTCACAAAGATACCATTTAGTATGAGACCACAATTCCAAACATTATAGGTGTGACGACCAAGAATTTTGTGCTTTATTTTATTTAAATTAATTAATTATTATAAGGGTGATGGATGTATTTTATTTATTTAAACACTTGAAGTTGGGCTTAAAATTGAGCCTTGGAAGCATGACTTAGGATGTTGGCCGAATTATTGTATCAAAGCCCATAAGCCCATGAGAATGATCCATGAGTCAACCAAACCCATGCATGGAGACACATGTCACCCTAGAAAAGCTTTAGTAAGTCTCCAAAGACTAGTAGGTGGGAGGAAAAAAAAATACTAGTAGTTGGAGGGTTTGACTAGTTATTTATAGGAGGAAAAAGTGTGAAAATCCAAGATGAGATTTTCTCAACATTGGCCAACTAGGTAGGCGTGTAAGATAAGGAAGAGTCTTCCAATTGAGTTTCCCTAGGTGGATATCAAATCTAGGAGGTTGACTTGTACTAGATCTTGTAAGAGAAGAGGATTTGTAGGGAGATCACTTGGAAGATGTGTATGTGTGTGACAAGTGACAAGTGGAGTGGTTGTGTCATTGGGAAGAGAAATCTTGGTTGGAGAACAAGGAGTCTACATGTGAAATGGAGAAGGGAAGCCAACCTTGCTTCACTTTGAGTCTCCCTATGCAAACCTCACTTTTGATGTGACAAAAATATATTTGGTGTAAGAAAATCCTTAGAGGACTTGTAAGGATGTGATGGTGACAAGGAGATGACTATTTTTGGAGAGGAAGAAGTCTTCCAATTTAGTCTCCCTAAGAGCATGCTATATCTAGGTGAGTGACACTTGTAAGATATGATGGAAATAGAAATGGGAATAAAGAGAGGTTTCAGTGGAAGCCCTTAGCCAAACCCTTCATTGGGTTTTCCCATGCAATCTCATCTAAATCTAGATGAATGACCATTGATAGATTTTGTAAGTAGGAGTGACAAGGTGATTGATAAGTGATGGAAGGATGTGGTATCATTGGAGAGAGGAAAAGAAGATGAAAAGAAAACAAGAGGATTTGGGTGAGCAAAACTGTAGGCCTTGTTTTTGGTCTTCCTAGAGTTTTGACAAATCTAGGTAAAAGGACATATGAGATTGTGTAGGAGTGGCTTGTACTTGTGTGTAAGAGTGTAAGGTTGAGTGGTGATTGATGGGACGCATGAGAGAAGAAAGGAAACCATGGAAGAATTGAGATGGTTTCGGATGAAACCAAGAAAAGGTGTAGCCGAGTATGGCTTGCCCATTCCCCCAAGTTTTGATTCTAAAATCTTAAAGAATGACTTGTGAGGTGATTGGTGAGTGTATGAGGAGTGTGTGAAAAGAAATGGAGGGCTTGAAGCCCATGCATGTGCTGGCCATAGGAAAAAAAAAGGAAGAGTTTTTAACCTAAAAGTGATCTAGAATTAGGCATGATGTGATCTAGTGATAGAAGTCACTCAAGTGTCTTTCAAAACCCATCAAATGTCAATTCTAAAAAGTAGGGAATGAGTGGCCTAAGAGCCTAGAGTCTCACTTGGCCGAATGGCCTTATGCCCTTGTTCTTTCCCACTTGTTTGTTTCACTTGTTCACCCACACACCTCCATCCTACACACGGCAACAAGTTCTCCCATCTCACTCTCACTTTGCTTCTTATTCTTCTATCTTCTAAGCACCAAAATACCCTAAATTCAATAGAATCAAGCAAGCATTCTTGAGTGGAAGACTACTTGAAGAGGTAATACAAAAGCCTAAGCTATTTCAAGAATAGAAAGCTAGGTTAAATCACATGCACACACCAAGGCCTATATCTTTAATATTTTCTTTTGAACTATATACTTATAAACTATTTTAATGGAATATTTTTATATATTTTCAGAGCAAATATTTGCTACTTGGAGTATTGTAAGTGCACTTTTATCTTGATCTTACTATTTCTTGCATATATATTGAGTGAATGTGTTTGTATTGGTTGTTGGATGTATGGAAATGCTAGATTAGGTTTTTCTAAAGAAAATGCTTTGTTGCCATAGTAGAAAAAACCCATGCTTGATCCATATGATTCTTTAGGCTTGAAATTTGAATATGTTGGTGGATCTAGCTAAGTTGTTGAAAAGAAATGAAGCATGATGATATGATATATGATGATGGTAGAAATGCATGCATGACTAAAATTAAGTTTGTTAAGTGCTTGGAGATGCTAGGCTAGGTTCTCTTGAAAGAAATGTTTTGTTTACTTAGTTAAAAATCTATGCTTAGTCCATATATTATTGTAGGCTTGAATCTATATTATGTTGATGGTTTTAGCTAATTTGATGCAAAGGAAAAAGAAGCATATTGATATGGTATATAGTGATAAGAAAATATATGTGTGACTAAGATAATATTTGTTGGATGATTGGGATGCTAGGATGAATGCTTAAAGAAATGTATTGTATGCTTAGTGATAAATCCATGCTTAGCAAGATGTATGATTCTAGGCTTGAGATTTACATTTTTTATTGGTGGATTTGGTTACTTTGGTATAAAGGAAAAAGAGAGCATGATTAGTATGAAAAATGGTGACAAAATGCATGCATGTTAAAATGATGTTTGGAGTTGAAAAGAATTTAAATTGGTGCATATATGGGTTTCGGATTTAAAGGTTTTAGGGTTAAGTTTTTAATTGATTAACTATTCTTTCATATGATGACTGAGCCTTGAATACTTGG
This sequence comes from Platycarya longipes, assembly GCA_036559045.1. Taxonomy (NCBI): domain Eukaryota; kingdom Viridiplantae; phylum Streptophyta; class Magnoliopsida; order Fagales; family Juglandaceae; genus Platycarya; species Platycarya longipes. The sequence goes on along the minus strand of CM071802.1, from coordinate 23,570,041 downwards.
AGAGAGTTAGAAGTATGAAAAATTTGGAAGATTTCGTAACATGATATTTCGGTTTCACATGTATGATTTAGTGTGCTATTTTGGTGGAAGGAAAAGTGATGAAAATATTAATCCTAAGGACAATAGGATTCGGTCAACCTCTCTTAGTGAGACTAAAATGGTTTACTTAATTTTACTAAGATTTAGTGAGTATGTAGAAGGAAATAGAATTAAGAAACCCTAGGTAGTAATCGAAGAGGGTCTCGGCCCAACCATAGGGGTGGAGGCCGAGCACCCCACTCGACTCATTAGGCCCAATTTTGTGCGTATATATGAATGGTGAGTTGAATGATGTGATGTTTGACTAATGAAATAAGATGGCTAAGTGTGCACTCGGGTTCGTCTCGAGTTTTTGCATGATTAACGTTAAAGGTTTGCACGTCACATGCATGGAGCACGAAAATCATGTTTTTGGAGTCAAACATGTTTTCAAAGGAAAAGAAAAGAATTAAAGTTTTTATAAGAACCCTAAAGGCTGGGACGGGGTAGTGTCCCAGTGGAACTCCCTGTTCACTCAGGAATGATTAAAGTTGAGTGAAAGCCCTTGGGTCGACGAAGAACAGTCGGCGGACCATATATGGCTCCAAAAGGTGTCCGAAGTGTGATCGCATTTAATGCTAGTAGGTACCATAAAAGCAGTGTTGGTCTCGGCCTCACCATATGAAAAGTTTGTAGTTACTCGGAGAGAAATATCCGAGTGACGAAAAGCGCGAAAAGGTGCGAAACGTATTCACTTAGGTTGACATGGTCGCCGGGTGTGATAGTAACTAGTGGGGAGCACACGGTGCATAGGGAAACCGTGAAGTGTCCAAAATGAACAGTGACGGGGAAGGCGATACGTAACTCCCGTATGATTAACGTGACGACGGTGAAGGCGATAGCCGTCAAGGTTGAAGAATGATATGAATATGATAAGTGGCGCCTAAGATAAGAAATGATGAAAGATACGAAAAATTTTTACGAAAAAGGGTTTTTAAAGCATGAGTTAAAAGAATTTCGTATATGATAAACCCTTTTTATGAAAAGCGAGTATATGAGCAAAGATTGAAAGAAAGTCAAGTTTTTATGAAAGTCTTTATGAGCATATGCATTTGCCAAGTCATTAGTCGCATATGCATAACACATGTTCTGTTTGTTATTCACTGATATGTATGCTTGAAATGATTTTGTTGAGATAGTTGTGTACTTACTGAGATTTCTCGAAATCTCACTCCTTTATATTTCCACTATCGTTCTTTGTGGGGACGATAGAAGTTGTTGCAGGAAAAGATGACGTCAACGACTATGAGACTCGGTGAGACTCTCTAGACCACTGATGGTCTAATGATATCCCCACTTGTAGATGTGGTCGCAGGGTCAGCGTTTGGATGAGGATGTTTACTTATGTTTTATTTGGATCGTAGAGGTTCCCGATGTTTTGGGAGAGTATATATATTTTTGGAGACTGATACACTTAATGATGTTTGGTAATATGAAGTTTATTTTGGGATCTTAAATTTGTTATACCATGTGACGTAAGGTAAAATTTTAAGTTCTTGCCTGATTATAGAATGGCTTGACCTTTTCCACTGCGAAAATTTCCTATTCATTGCGTTTAGTTTTAAATGCATACTCGAACGTAAATAAGAACGAGGGGTGAACTTTCTTGCGTTGCTCATTCCCGACGCTTCTATTCACGTGCGATCCCAAGCGTGGAATGGGTCGTCGACAATAGGAGTACTACTTCCTTCCCATCTATCCCAATTAGGGTTAGGGGTGGTAATATGTGACACAATATATTAACACGAAACAAACACGATACGATAAAAGCGGGTTAGTGTTTAGCCTTAACAGGTTTCGGGTCAAATCGTGTCAACCTGTTAAGACATGTTAAGAAATTTGAATTTAATTTTATACCTTTGACCTAAACTTCAAGAAATCTTAATTTAAAATTAATTTTATATTCTTAGATACTTAGTTATCCCATATAAGTACTTATTAAAAAGTCATTAACGAGTTAACCCATTGTTATTTAATATGTTTGGCTATAATTTTAATATTTTACAATGTGTGGATTATATTTTGTGTTTATCATATTTTATAGTGTACTACTTATTAAATTGTAATTTTAAGATTGTAATTTGTAATTAATTTTTTATATTTTGTAACTATTATTTAAATTTTAATATTTGTATAAAATCAATTAGGTTAAATTCAAACGGGTCACTAATGGGTTTGAGGGTTACAAAGGGTCAGATCATGTTGTGTCGTGTCGTATAGTATCAAAGGTCTTAACGGGTTGTGTCGTGTTAACCCATTATATTAACGGGTCGTGTTCATGTTGACCTTTTAAGCATTATGTAGACATCCTGACACGATTCGTAAATACGTTTTGACACCCCTAAAATTTAGGACTGTAAACGAGCAGAGTCGAGCCGACTTTTGGCTTGCCGAGCTCGAGCTCGATTCAAAATACTCGAGCTCAAACTCGAGCCCGAGCTCAAGTTTTTATTTATTTTTTGTTCGAGCTCGACTCGATAAACTGAACTTTTTACTCGAGCTAGAGCTCGAGCTCATCCCACAAACGAATTCGAGTTAAGCCAAGCTCGAGTTCGAATTTTTTTTTTAATTTTTTAAATAAATTTAAAAATAAATAAATAAATAAATAAATAATATTTAATATCTAACTAGTTGATATGTATTCATCATAACAATATGTTATATGCTTATATATATTATTAATAATAACACATAATATGATAGCATATACATATTTCACATACTTTTCCCGTACTAATATATGAAATTATTAAATTTTATAGACTAATTATTGTAAAAATTATAAAACATAACTATGAAATATATTCATCATATAGATATAAGTAATAAGATTACATATTTAATTATAAAAATGTTATACTTATATTATTAGCAATACATATATATAACATATATACGTGTATATATTTATCAATATATAAATAAATTTTAATCGAGTCAAGCTAACGAGTCGACTTGAGCATAAACGAGCGAGCCTTAATGAGTCTTAGTCGAGTCAAGTCGAGTTTTGTCGGATATGTATTATTTACTAATAGAGCGAGTATCTATTTTTACGAGCGAGCTTTTTTTTCATGAGTGGAGTTCGATTCATGTTTAACAGAGTGAGTACCGAGCGAGCTGTCGAGTAGCCTGGTTTATTTACAGCCCTAATCCCAATAGGTGTATATATAAATATGCTAGCACAAACTATTTTGGATTGTTTTTATGTAAAATATTGAAATACAATCAGGGTTACCTTGAATTCTTTACTGCCATATCTCATATATAACTTTCACCAAACATCGTCGTCCATTTTGTCAGTTCCCCCTGCTAGTGCTGCTTTATAGGATTCATAACTGTTGTAGATCCTATGGAGCTCATAATGGAATGAGTTGGATTGCTTCCGAAATTGTAGAGTAACTTCCCGACGATGATTGGCTTCTCCCATTGTAATTTTAAATCTTGCTATAGCCAAGAAAATAACGGATAAATTATGAATGTTTACCCATTTCAGGTAGCTCAAAAATCCAACACCAAATGTACTAAATCTGACTTATGTAAACACGATTACACAGTTCCTTATTTTCCTCCTCGAGCACATCATTCCAACGTAAGTAACTCATGTTAGCATGGAGCTTGACTATGTATGTTACCCATCCAACAAATATAGGCACATGCGCACATAACACCTTGCAGTCACCCTCCTTAATTAGTAAGGGAATTGGGCCCCGCTTCTGATTAAGAAAGTTACAACAATTGTTTTAGTACCTAACAAGTATGTTAACACACCTTTGTAACCACATTGAAGCAAAAATACATTAAGCTAAATTTTAAGCTCATTACTTGTTACTTCATCAACATTTGGAACCTCCACGTCTTGAACACCCACATCTAGTTGTTGGGTTGATTCCTCAAAGGAAGGAGTACTCTGGTCGACCAGTGATTGTGGGATTGGTGGGGGTGATTGGAAAATAGACTTTGACCTTGGTTGTGATTGTGGACATGGTTGTTGTTCTGGTTCCGGTTCTTGTTCTTGTTCTGGTCGCAGTGGTGATTCCACTTTTCCTATTAAATTAATTTCGTGTGGGCATTGGACATGATTAACTGACCTCTATGAACTTCCTTTAAATCTAGTTCTTGCCATTATAGTTGTTACTTTGGTTGATAGAAAGTTGAGAGTGAAGAGCAAAACATCATTCTAGTAATTTGGTTATTGTCAGTGATATTGTTAGCACTAGAGTTTATACATGTCCTAGAACACATGAAGTTATGTCTCAAACCACCATCAACCCTATACGTTATCCCATTATCTATAAGTGATATTTGCTATACTTGAAAGTAAACTTTATGCTATTGCAAAACAGGCCTCAATTTGCTTTGCTTAACACATTGTCCATCTACACTCAATCAATAAAATGTCTAACCCCAATATCATTCTAACCCGATCGCCTGAGTCATTAAATTGGAACTTGCAATGGCAAATACAGAGTTGACCATTTGAAAATTGGATTTTTTTTTTTACATGCATTCAAGGAACAATGAGCCTAGGGCATGGCAAACGCATGTAAAAATTTCTGTTACATGCATAAAAAATTGTTTAAATTCCAAATCTCCTTTTTTTTCCTAAAATTACTACTATATCTAAGAACGGATGCATCCAAAATTTCATTATGCAATTTACTGATTAAACATGTGACAAAAGGTGTCTTTGGAGCATTCATGAGGACCCAAATGATACAAAGGTGAACATCATAAGATGAACATAGTTAAAAAATGAAGAACTAGGTTGTGGGAGGATGAAGTATACCTTACAGACTTCGATAGTATTTATTGTTGCTGAATTTTTAGGAACATCCACACCACTCTCACGAGTTTGTAGCCTCTAGAGCCAGTCTCCAAATTGCCACAAGAAACTTTCTCCACAGAAGAATTGGGAATGAACTTGCTAGTATAGTGAAGGAACCCAGATGATAAGTCTGATGGCCATATCTTATTTGATGTGACTGAGATGGGACAGATGACTCATGCCCACCCTCCAAGTTAACCCTATGGTGCCAAAATGGGGTTATTTAGTCCCACTATTATTCCACTTTGGCCTGCATTTGGTTTTCTCTCTTTGTGCATTTAAAATTTCTTTTTTAACCAACTAGTTTGGTCACATGTCTTGGTCCAAAATAATGATTTCTCAAGCCATTTAATAAAAAAAAATAACATGGTACTAATTTAATAATAATATCTTTGTAATTGTCCTTGTTAGTAAACTATCTCTAATACTTAGGCTTAAGTTCTATTAAGAAATATTATTTTTTGTAAGTAGATATTTTTGAAAAAAATTTGGTCTTTGTCATATGACTTTTTTACATGGCATTTTTTTATTATAGTTCTAATTATTATAAGACATTTTTGAAAAAATTACTTCTATTTACATGATATGAATTTGTTAAATGTCCACCTTTTTGGTTATGGTTATATTGATAGTAAAAGATTTTTGAACAAAATACTTCTAGTTACATTGATATGAATTTGTTAAATGCCCACCATTTTCTGGTTATAGTTTTAACTATAATTGAGTGTTGATGTAGAAACAATATCCCCACTTGACATTACTAACAAACTAGTCATGAACTTTGGCTTAATATGCTGTTAATACAAAATATTTGGTGTATTAAGACATCTTTGAAAAAATACTTCTAATCATATGATATTAATTTGTTAAATGCCTATCTCGCTTTTGGTTATAGTTCTAATTATAGTCTAGTCATGTTGATGTATAAACAATATCCCCAAATTGACATTACTAATAAACTACTCATGAACTTTGGCTTAATGGAAAATGTATTTGGTGCATTAAGACATTTTCAAAGAAATACTTCTAATTATATGATATGAAATTGATGGTTATGCCCATCTCGTTTTTTGTTATAGTTTTAATTATAGTCTAATACGTGTTGATGTAGAAATAATATCCTCACATTGCTCTTGTTAATAAACCACTCAATGAACTTTGGCTTAAGTGCCAATGCGAATGGTTACTTAATTTTTTGTAGTAAGACATTTTTGCAAAAAATACAAATAACTATACCATATGAATTTCTACAACAGCTTACAAAAAAAAATTCCTACCTCAAATGCTTAATTTCTCTCATTGTCATTTCGCTCACATGCTGAAGCGAGGTCTTGTTACACTTAACCAAAACAGGTGGGTGAATGCATGGGATCCCGAAAGTAAGTTTGTCTTGAACTCGATAGCTCGCTCGAGCAAACTGCATGTGCACAGGCAGATCAAGCATGTCCATGCATAGAAGTGCAAATGACCCTACAGTTCGCTCGAGCTCGATATTGAGTTCGAGTGAACTGAATGTGCACATGGAGTTCGAGTGAACTGAATGTGCACATGGAGTTCAACCATGTGATCGAAAGTTTGCTTGTCTCGAGCTCGAGCGAACTGCATGTTGACTCCAGGCCAAAGTACCTGTGAGTTTGCTCGTCTCGAGCTTGAGCGAAATGTAGGTGCACTCAAGCACTTTGAACCCGTGCAGTTGGCTAGTTCGAGCTTGATATCGAGCTCGAGTGAGGTCACTTGAAAGCCCATTTAATTGATCTTATTTGCTACCCCCACATCCTGAATCTCATTGTGCCACTCAAGCTCTTACTAAAAAGCCAAACTATGGCCTTAATTCACCCCTCTTGGCCTCCCACCCAAACATTAAGATATACATTTGCCCACTTCAACACTTGGATTCTAATACCTTCCTTCCGTTGGCATCACTCCTCAAAGATCAAAACCCTGCTTTTGGGATTTCCTCCATTAAAGGTAAGCCATTGATCTTATTAGTGGTTTTGTAATGTATTTTTTTTTTCATTTACCATTTGCAAATGGAAAATCCGTATATTTGCCCCATTGGTCTCCACAAAAATGGTTATCACTTAGATGGCTATTTCCATTAACCCAAAAATGCTACCCATTTGCACCATTAACGGCATGATAGAAAGGAGTTTTGGTACAATGAGATGCTTTGATATGATTTTGTTGGTGTCAAGTATAAATTCTTCAAGCTCGATATTGTTTTTTGTACTTAGGAAAGTATTGAAATTCCCTTGGATTTAAGTTTTCAAACTTGGCATAGCATGCACACTATATGCTCGATGAATTGTTAATGGACCTGAGTATAGCATTGCATGGTTATTTCCCCATGCAACCCCCACACAACAATAGTCAACTGTGTGAGATTGCATGCGGATCTCAAATGGTTGGTGTATTTATAATATGGGGTGTTCATAGTGCACTTAAGATTGTGCAATATCATTTTTAGTGATGTCTATGCAGGCTACTAGAAATGGGGTGTATATCAACCTAATATGTAAATGTTAGTCTCTTTTGCCGTTTAGATAGTTATAAAGCAACCTAGGCATGCCACTTAACAATGTTTTGCTGATTAATGTTGATAACTAATTGATCGCATTTTGTTGCACTCTCTCACTATTGTTACTTTTGATTCTCTATAATGTGCCACAAAGTCTTAGTGCGTGCGCTAAAAAAAATTGGTTAAGTCCTCGTGCACACACTTCTATAATTCTAAGGCTCGAGACCTGTACGCCCAAAATTTCTCACATCACACTCCCATTGTTGAGCGCGAGGTCTCCTTAGGTAAGCTTTCGGAGACCATTGTGCCTAGCATTTGTTAGTTTGGCTAGTGGTTATCATTGATGACTGGTTATCCCACTCCATCCGTCGAGTTAGTCCGAGAGTTATCCAAACATTCATGCCATATCCGATGATGGCTCATTCAAAGTCGATCTCAGGAACATCAAATTTCAGGTGACTCCAGGCATGTTAACTGAATTGCTACATGCCCTATATGTGCTTAACCCTGAATATCCGTATGCACATGACTCTAAGCCCAGTGCACCAGACATTCACAAAGCCTTGTGTGGATACTCATGAAACTAGAATAATTGCTCTCCACAAAAGACTTACGAATTCCTATATGAGATTCTTTTTCTTAGTCGGATTGTTCTCACTAACCTATCTAACATCTCATCAAAGTGATGTCTGCCTTGATAGAGCCACTCTTTTATATGCACTAATCATTTATGTTTTAATTGATTTGGGTAGTCTTATGTACTCCGTCATGCTTGAGGCATTTCGGTCTAATGGCCATCGGGCTGAACTGCCATTTCCTTATCTTATCACCCTAATTGCTATATAAGACATTTTGAGTCAAGAATGGACTGTTTGCAACAAAGACTGGACAGTTTGCAGCAGCTCGTTACCCAACGCTTCGATGACATGGGTGGTACCTTTGCATGCTCAGATAAAGAGGTAGAAGATGAGGATGTTGATACTGATGTTGCTGATGATGGCAGCGCTTAAGCACTTGGAGAACGTCAAAAGTGTAGAAGAATTTCAAAGACAAAGAGGGTTATTTTGAAGAGGCATTAACATGCAATCCAATGATAAAGGGGTCTTTTTTAGGAAAAATGTATTTATTTTGTGTTGGGATCTTTTGTTTGGACAATTTTATAAAATAACTTTGGTTAATTTGAAGAAATATATATGCCCATCTCGTTTGGATTTTTGCTTAGCCAATTTTGTCGGCTAACTTTGGTTATTTTATAATTTCCTATGTTTAGATTTTAGCCTCGCCAATTTTATCATTTTTAAAGTTGATACAATAATGTTGTTGGTTCAACGATGCCATTGTAAGCAAACTTTCCTCAAGTGGATTTGCAAAATTAGCACAGAAGAGCCAATATGTGTATCCTACTCAAATATAAATATACACGCCAAAAGACAAGTAGAATGGCATGACCATTTTCAATGTATACATCACATTCATGCAACCAAACCTTGTGGTTAACAATCATGCAATGGCAAGCTTTATACCTGATGCCCACATTGAATATGATTGCATTGGCAAAATGGTATTCAAAATTATCAAGCAGTGATCAATAGCCATATTTGAGTTACTCCATAATAAAACAAGCACTTTTCTATTCAATGATGAAAATATGAATCCAAATTGATGTAACATAATAAGAACATTGGACTACAAAAATTGCGTCTACAATTGTGTGCACAATCATTATAGTTGTTATTGTATGGTCTAGTGTACACATCATTACTCGATCTCTTGATCACTTTCATCAGTTGAGTCCTGAACACAATCTTCCTCAAGTTCTTCATCACTTTCATTGTCTAAATTTCGTCCATTGTCTCCATCAGACCTTGCACATTGGTCACCGCCAACACTATTGTTCGATGCATATGTGTCCGACCTCTTGTTGGTAGACATCTGCTACCTAAAACTGTCACTAGGTCTCTTATTTAATATTGATGCTGGCACCATCATTGGATGGACATCTTTCCTTGTCAATGACGATTGCACACCATCATATTCACAGCGGATGTCACACAAAGTTTCGATAGTTACATCGTCCTGATACGTCTTGCTATCGCTAGAGTCATCGGAATCAATGCCTAGTGGCACCTATGGGACGTCATACACATTCCTATACATTATATTTTGCACAACATGCCACGAACTACCAAAACTTGTGTTTTTGAGATTTTAAAAAAATTATGGTGCTCGACATGCTAATGCAAATGGCTCATTTTTATACCATTTTCGAATAAAATTCACATTTATAGTATGGTTAGTTACACAAATCCCTCGGTGATCACCAACATCGAACCAATCGCATTTAAATACCCACACACTTTGTCATCCCATGTAGCAGAACTCCTAGATGTCATTCAGTATGTCATAGAAAGCCACCATGTTGCCTTGGTGTTTCGTTATGACAACTAATCCATTATTTTGAGTTCGACAAAATTATTCACGGGATGTTGTATGAAACCTTATACCATTAATAATACAACATTGATAGGATGCGACAAAAGGATCAGAGCTACAAGCTAGTGCATAAAGATTATCAGAAATAGTTTTCGGAAAGTTGGCACGCAACGATTAAACTTGAAAAAGGTCAAATTTGTAGAAATTTCAAGATAAAACCAGTATCTTGTATAGATTAAAGGTCAAGAATGGTTAAAAAAAGGGTAGTGACTTACACATTTTTTGAACCATTTTGGAAAGTCAGCTTCATGCTACATTTGAATATTGGAAATACTTTGGTCCTGCAAAGTCTTGTAATGCTCGCTAGAAACAACAATAAATAGAATGCATTAAAAACCCTAAACACAATATGAAAGTTAGCAAATTATGTAATAAAAAATGCCCACTAAGTTAAGTGTGTCTAGGGATTTTTCACTATAGTAAAATAGGTTCTTACTCTAAATACTGCATGGCCTCTCTACAGTTATTAAGGATGTACCATCATGCAATACTTAATAGTTTCTTCTCTAATTGCACCCAGATTGGAAAATCGATTGGCCTTAATTTTTGCGATAAAATTGAGGAATTGCTCATCCCAATAGACGCTTGCATACCTAAATCTATGTTTCACTCCTCTCCATTGAACAATGTTGGTACATCATATAAATACAATGACGAGAATGTCAAGCATTTTACATGAATATAGGCCTCCACAATGGATCCCTTCGGTCAAGCCTTGTTTTTAACATACTATTTGAATTTTCTCAAATACCTCTCGAACGGATACATCTACCGGTACTGAACATATCCACCTAGCAACAACTCTCAGGACAAATGGATGGCTAGGTTTGAAGAAATTAGGAGGGAATATCATCTCAAGCTTGTAGAGAATGAGAACAATATCGATCTCAAGTCGCTTAAGCATGTCTTTCTTGCACAGGCGTGTGCACAATTTCCTGGAATAGGTGCTAAGCTATGTGCCAAACGCATATCATTCCTTAAGTATCCATCGATAGCCACTGTAAGTAATCTTTACAAAAAGATATGGGCATCATGAGATTTCATACCATATATTTTACAATCACTCACATTAACACATCTAGCTATATTTGAAGTAAAGCCATTTGGGAACTTAACACTACTCAACCAATGACAGAACACTTTCCTTTCATCACCATGTAACATGAAGTAGACAGGAGAGATTGCAACCTTATCTCTAACTTGTTTCAAGTGCAACTTTTTCCTGATGCTGAGTTCAGCCAAATCTAGCCGAGCATTGATATTATCTTTTGTATTGCCTTGAATATTCATCAATATATCCAAACACAATCTTACAAATATTTTTCTCAATGTGCATCATGTCGAGATTATGCCTAAGATCTTGGGAATGCCAATAGGGTAGGGTGAAGAAGATACTTTTTTGGGTCCAATTTAACTCATGAGGACCACGTTTTCACTTTTTGCCTCCTTTTCCTAAAGGAACAGTATCAATGCTATCTAATTGCTGCATAATTTCTTCTCTTTGAAAGTTAGCAGGGTGCAATCCAATGATCTTCTTGTCCATCAAATATAGTCTTTTTCATTCTCCAAACATGACCTGATGGTAGGAAGCGGCGATGACCCATGTAACAATATTTACGACAATAGGCTAACCACATTGAAGCTATGTGCATATTATAAGTTAGACATGCCAACTTGCCTTTAGTGCTCCACTCAAAAAGGTTATCGTAAGTTGAAATTTCATTAATTGTCCACAACAGAGCAACACAGAGTTGAAAAGTTTGATCTACCATGGCATCATGTGTCAATTCCCGTATCCCACAGATCAGCAAGCTCATCAAGTAACGGACGAAGGTACACATCAATTTTATTTCCAGGCAACTTAGGACCTAGTATGAGTAATGATAACATGAAGATCTTATCATTCATGAATAACCATGGTGGCAAGTTATATGGACTAGAATCACTAGCCATATGCTATATGGTTTACCCATATTATTGAATGGATTGAGACCATCATTGGCTAGTCCAAGCCGAACATTATGAGGATCTCCAGCAAACTCGAGATGATTTCTGTCAAAGTTTTGCCATACCTTAGAGTTAGCCCGATGCCTCAAAGTATTATCATCTCCGACCCTTTCAGTTTGATGCCACCTCATGCTCTTGGTTGTTTTATTTGGCATGAATAATCTCTGCAATCGGGATTTCAGTGGAAATAATCGAAGTACCTTCTGAGGCATTGATCGACACCTATGGGATGCAAACAACCACCTGGATGTGGAACACTTTGAGCACACTCGCTTGTTGGCATTTTCCTTCCAATATAGAATGTAGTCATTTGAATACGTATGAGTCTTGATGTAGTTAAAGCCTAATCCATGCTCCAAGGACCGCCCCTCATGGAAAGAGTTCGGCAAGAGTGCATCAGGAAAAACAGTATTCAAAAGTTTAATAATCATATTAAATGACTTGACACTCCATCTGCCTATAGTCTTGACGTGCAACAATTTCACAATAAATGATACTTTTGAAAAGGTTGTGCATCTAGGATAAAATGGATGCCTAGCATCTTTCAACAATTTCTCAAACGTGATTGTGTCTGGTTGCACTTGGTTTGGATCCTCCGTGGGTATATCCATCTCTTTATCAACACCCAAAGTGGTAGTTGCATGAATATCACCGAACATCTCATGGATGTCATCAATGTAACCATCATCACCATTGTTCTCATCTTCACCTACCTCCGCAATGTGTTCAGGCACATTTGTAGATTCTTGCTCCTCATGAAAGATTCATTCTGTGTAAGTTGGATCCATCCTTGTAATGAATAAATATCTTTCAACCTCTTTGATAGGAAGTCACAAGAAATTACAACATCTTCGACATGGACACTGTACTCGGTTGTTGCTATTAGAGTGAGTTCGAGTCATTGTGAGAAAATGTCTCACCCCTTCAGCATATTATGTTGATCGAAACCTATCTCTGATATTGATCTAGCTTTTGTCCATCTGCATAATATGCAACATAAGTAAAAAAAATTTACTATTGAATACAATAGACTATCAATGGCGACATACATACTTAACAACCAAAATAAGGAGTAAGATGGTAACTATTGGATATAGACTCTACAACCATCAATTTTATGATTTTTTGTAAGGCACTGATCCTTAAATTTCAGGATAGTCCTCTAAAAGAAATGTAATCTGCATCACAGGTAAGAATTTGGGACATCATACAAAAATTACATGGTCCAATAGTCAGTGAGGCATTCCTTTGGCCTTCAACCATATAGCATATCCTGAAACAAGGACAACGATGCATTATGAGGATAACGCCAAATGCGGGATCTTGTATAGTCTAAACAATGATTAATTATTTTTGGACAAGACACATGCACACTCTTCATGGTTAATGTATGTAGATAACATGCATCACACGATAGACATTTAAATTTGATTAACATCTTCACAAAAAATCTTGGTGATAACCATGTTCCTTTTACACCCATAGGATTCTAATGCCTTGACAATTGAGCATCCAAAGGTGCTTGCACATGTTTCCACTTTAAGTAAAGCAGGATTTGCATAAAAACAAATGGAAAAATCAAACGAATGACTTTGAGTTAAGGATTCATCAAGGAAACCAATAAAACATAATAGTTGTACCAAATATCTATTCATATCTATACGAGAATAATATCAAACAGATAACATGCAAGGGGGAAAGTCTATTTTTCAAAGTAAGTTATATATATATATATATATATATGTAGATGCCCAAACCTTGTATTGCACTATAACGTATAGACTAAGAAGACAACAATTAACCAAGAAGGCGGCCAATTAGTATAGGACCCTTTGCATAACTCATTCTGTAATACAAGAAAAAAGGAGAAGGTGGGTAATACATACTTTGAATGGAGTTGTTCTTTGAATGAGTGGGGGTGAATAGATCAAGTTGCAGGCTTGAATAAAATGGAAATATGAGTTGAATCCTCTTGGGCCTCTTCAGATTTTACCTCCAAGAAAATAAAATTGCTTACACTCATAAGAAGAACTCAAACATGGTCGAAGAACATCTTAGGGAAAATAGGTTTTTACATCTAGTGCAAAATGGTGTTAAAACTAGTAAATTTAGAATTTATTTTGCCACAATTATGATCGTCACAACTGGAAGTGAATAAGTTGCAATAGGAAGGAATGTTGCATGTGACCATGCAATATCGACACTTATTGGTAAGTCAATTGTAGTATTTTTTGCAGTACTAAAAAAATGATACAAGTAGCTAAAAGGTGACGGGAATAAATATGTCACTATTCCAGTGCTTAATTTGATCCAAAAGTGTGGTTATTTACAGTATTGTTTTTGAAGACGTGATAAGTGATCCATAGTGACATATTATTGACCGACGAAACATTTTTAGTTGCAATTAGTCAATCATGTTATAGATCTTGAACTATCCGAGGGTTGTCTTGAACTATCTAGAAGTTTCCAAGTCCCTGATAGTTCCAACTAAAGATTTTATTACTTTTGGTGAAGTTGATTATTAACCCCACCAATATCTCAGTACCATTACCATCCTCTTTCCCCATTCCTAATCTAGTATTCTTAGACATTTCCACTAATAGTTTATCATTATCTTCATCAATCAATTGTCCATTCTTTGCAAAGCAATTTTTCACAATCACAAAACTTGTAACTTTTTCTCTGGCTATTTGCTTCTAGCTAATTCTGTTTTGTACATCATTTTGTTGATCATGAGCCGTTCAAGTTTCCTCATAATTCTTCTCCCTCTTTCTCTCCACTGCACCTTTTGCTTTAGTAGTTGATGATTTATTTATTTTTTAGCCCACTTCCTTTTACTAACTTGTTTGTTTTGTTTATGGGCCCTCCAGTTCCCGGCCCACATTTGCATTTATTCCTTCTTGCCCTCAACTCTCTTCCACATGCTTTTTCACAGGGCGGCTCACCGCTTAGGCCATTTAAGCCATTGCTTAAGGCCTTACTCCATACAAGGCCTCTAAAAATAAAAAAGATTAAATGTTTTTTTTTTGAAAAAATAAAAATAAAAAACCAGTTCATTAAATAAAATTTAAATAAATCTAATTTTCAATGTGTGCAAGGTCCCATAATACTAAATTTTATAATTAATATAATGAATTATTTTATATTTGTCAATAATTTTAATATTTAATATAATAATATTTTTTTTTTTTTAAGACCATGTTAAATTGAAGTACAAAATTTGCATTAAGGCCTCATTTTATACAAATTGTTGTATTAAATACAAATTCATAAACAACCTATTTATAAATTTAAATAAAATCCCATTTTATTTTCATATAATAATTTATATTTTATTATATTATAGATAATTATAAATGACTTACTTAAATTTCGTCTTAGGTCTCAATATATATTAAGCAGGCCCTGTTTCTTCAAAAAATTTTCCTATGGCTGTTCCTCCATTCTCGCTTGACCTTCTTTCATAATATACTCTAAATCTTCAATAGGTAACAATTCCTCCATTCCCTCCCCAAAATCCGATATGCCCATCATACATTCCCTACTCTTGTGATTCTTGTCCCATTCTTTGCCCTTTTCCTTTCTAGTTTCCTGATATCTATCAGCCACCACCACCAACTCGATATTGGTTTTCAATCTACTACCTTTCTCCCTCTCATCCTCTGGCAGTTTCTTTGACCCAACGTCCATTCATATTTCTCTTTTGATTCACATATCTCGAATTGTTTAAAACTTTCATTCAATGTGTCAATACTCTGGTCCTCATTTTGACATCCTCATTTGCCATGTAGAATGCAACAACATTTGAAACATATCCTAAAAAATTTTACATATTTTAGTAGAACCTAGATCTTATTCTCATTCACATTAGGAGTTTGGCCCCCTTGCTATAACATTCAAAAGAGACATTTCAATCTTAACTAAGGTACTGGCCCCAACTGATTCCATCCTCTGGAACTTCCAGCTCAACTACCTTGCCAATTGTGCCTCTAATCTCCTCATCATAGTCCCTACTCATGCATGCTAGGTGTAAATCATGAAGTTGAACCCATAAATATTCATGATCAAACTCATCTTGTTTGGTTGAGTAACAATGTCGAACAATTTTATGACAAAAAGACTTTATCAAATAGTCATGAACTACCCTCCATCACCCTCTATTTATTGGCACGGGTAGGTAAAGTCATGAAAACATTTGGACCAAATTCGTGGAAGACTGCCATTTTACTTTTAATCATCCTAGGCTTCCATATTTTTGTAGTAATTGAAGCTATCACCTCTCTTCTTATTGACCGATTCAGACAAAACTTGCCCATCGAACTCTTATCTCCTTTCCTTTAATATTATTGTTGTATTTTCCTCCTGTTAACCTCAATATGTCCCATAGTTCTTCCAATTCCTCTATTCCTTCCTCAGTAATCACCGTCCTAATTTGAGACTTTTGACACTCCTACTTCATGGGAAGACAATGTATTTTCCTCAAAAGCTTCATCTCTATTCACTACAATCTAATTTTACCTCCAAGGTTGGAAAAATCAGAGTCGAATTTAGAATCGGGTAAGGACTGTTTCCATGATTTGGGTGATTTAATAAATTGAATCGAGTAATTCATAACAATTCTGAATTAGTTATTTGAATGACGACAAAAAGTATTAAAAATCATATAATGAAATTCAAGCATTTAATGTAATGTAAATTCATTGATTAGTTTCAATAAAAATAAGATATGAATTTAAATAGTTTCAATAAATATGTAATTTGTATATTTAACCTCAACTGTAAATGTTTTTTTGCCTCATATGGAAGAAAATAAAAATCGTTCAAGTTATAAGATGGCAAATGTAGTACCACAAATTTAATATACTACTCATTCATCTTCTATTTTTTAAATATTTTTAAAAAAATATAAAATTCATTCCTAATCACTTTTTTAAGGAAAAGTGAGGGGAGTAGCCAGCACTCAGCGCACTCCCCTCACATGAACAGTGCCGTGCACTGTGCACGACACTGTTCATGTGAGGGGAGTGCGCCGAGTGTGGCTGCTCCCCAGACATGCTCCTTTTTTAATTATCAAGATTTAAAAAAAATAATAATAATCGATCACTAGCATTTCTCTATTATAAATTCTTGCCCGTAAATATATATGCGCCAGACGCACCAGAAAGCGAAGGCCGGGTCATTATGAGAAAGTAAAATTGGTCGGTATTTGCATAACCCGTAAGCTCCATGGCGCTCGACACGGAACCAGCCACTATAGAAGAGCAAGAAGGAGTCGATGAAGAAGAATGGGAACCACGACTTGATGCACCGGCACATCACCCTTCTGCTCCGCCTGATGAGGTAAAAATCTGATTTCACTTGGTTCCTTTTTTTGTTTGTTGAATTTTGCTATTCTTCGATTTTTAGTTTTCCCCCTCTTTCTTAATGGCTTTAGAGTCTGTAATAGGGTTTCATTGGTTCATTTCTCTCAAATGTTTATAGATGACGGTTGTGGTTAACGTTTCCAGCGAACCTCACTGTTCTTGCCCCTTTGTTTTTGCTCGTAATTGTGCTTTACTTGCTGTATAAACGAGTTGTAGAGGGCATTCTATGATGTGAGTACCTGGTGTTTGTCTAAAATATTCATTATTAAAATCCATTTGCAGCTTAGATTTATATGCTGGTTCTAATAATCAGTCATTTGCCTACGTTTGGTGCATGACATACTAGTACAATGTGACTAAAGCTCACATGCTCGCATGAATTTTCTCCCGTATGCATTCAACTTGGCTGAAATCTGAAATTTGAACCCTTGACTGTGAGACGAACTGTAGTCCTATTGGGCACTCCAACTTAATGAGATGATAAGAACCTGTGTAGTAGAGTTGCTCCTTCGCACTTACAAAAAAATTGTACCCAATGAGATGATATGAATGTTGCCAATACATGCTCACTCACTCATATTTATCAGCCCTAAAATTTCTGTAGTGTATAAGATCAACTTAAGAGCATCAAAATCAACCTTGGTGAACAATGTTTCAGATTCAAACCCTGATTCCTTTCTCTTTCTATTATGCAGTTATTCGAGATCTCAACTACAGTTGATCCTAGTTATATAATCTCTCTGATACGGAAACTTTTACCAACCGATGCAAGTCATAACCACTCTTCTCATGACGTTGATGCATGTGTTGATGGTAAAGTAGCCGGTAATGATCATGTGGATGAAAGTTCAGCTTCTCTATATGGGGATGAAATTCTGAACTCATCAAACAATACATCTGAGAGCATGAACATTGTTCAGGGTTATGATAAAAATTCTAGAACAGAAGGAGAAAATAAAGAGTCATGCCATGGGGTTAATCCGCCTAGTAATTCAGTAGGAGAAGAAGCTTGGGAAGAGCATGGTTGCATTTTGTGGGATCTTGCTGCAAGTAAAACTAATGCAGAACTCATGGTACTCAAGTTTCACCTTCTCCTGTTAACTAATCATGATGTATTTTACTCTCTTCTATTTTCTGATTACATGTCATGTCGTTACTACCTTCATCCATGATGCTAAACAAATAAAACTTGATTTAAAGAACTAGCTAGTTATAAGTAAAATCTAGCACCTGGCCTTGTCACCCTCAAAAGTCTTGGACTCTTGATTGTGCTTGTGATTATGAGGTGATGATGATGGTAATTAAAAATCTTACCCAAAGATGTGGTGAATTGTATTGATATATCTACCTCCCACCACCCTTCGCTTTCGCAAGAATCCCACAAATTATTATTTTTTGTTGAAATAGGCTTCTGAACTGTGGTTTAACGTTTTGCTAGAGATGTAACTATGAATTCGTTCCTACCATAATATAGTATGCTATTTGTGCAGGTAGAAAATCTTGTACTTGAAGTACTTTTAGCCAACCTTTTAGTTTCCCAATCTGTGCGAGTTAAGGTAAGCCACACATCAACTTTGTTGCAAAACCCTCTTTGCATGTTTCATTAATGCCATTGACTTCCCTCTTTTAACTTGGTTTCTGTGTTTGCGTCAACTGTTAGCCTTTAAATTTTAAAAATTTGCTTCATGTCGATATCCTTGATTTTAATGCTCCAGGAGATCAGTCTTGGAATTATTGGAAACCTTGCCTGCCATGAAGTTCCACTGAAACGTGTAGTGTCTACAAATGGATTGGTTGAGATACTTGTGGATCAATTGTTTTTAGATGATACTCAATGCCTGTGCGAAGCTTGCCGGTAATATATAGTATACACTTGTAATTCCCATAGTTAGTCTTTTGATTTGAATATTTTCAGATTTTGGTTTTAGTACCATTTTTGGTATCAACTTGCATAAACTTGCATATTTTGTGCCATAATGCTTCCTTTCGGTTTGGTATGAAGTTGTAATTAATCGGACTTCTACGTATTATGCTGTAACTTGTGGCCAATGTGCATGAGTGTTATGTCTCTCTTGAATTTTCTTTTCCTTGGCATTCATTATATCTTCAGGTGATTGCAAACAGCCTTTGTCTATCCATTCATTGACAAAACATAGAAGTGCATATCAATACTCACTGGTTTTTCCCACATTTTATTGGAAGATTGTATGCCGCTTTTTGCATGGTATGTGGATTTAACAGGGTAGAAGACACGTATGTACACAGTCTCAGGGTTCCTCATCATAAAAATGGGAAAAAAATACATCTCTCTCTCTCTCTCTCTCTCTCTCTCTCTCTCAAATAACATTTATTTCATGAAAATAATCTTTATTTTGTCCTACATCTTCTTTTCAATCTTCCGCAGGTGGCAGTATTTGAGTCACTTCTTACGTGTTGCATCAATCGTATCAAATATTTTTCATATGTTTATTTATAATGGTTTTGAGACCACATTATATCCTTCTTTCCCATGTGGATGATGCCAAACTGCTTAATCAGACCTTGGAATATTGTTTGGCACTGTCATGCAAATCATCTATTTTTCTATGGTAATTTAGTCATGAAGGCCTCAATCACACCCTATAATATTGTTAGGCAGTGTCATATAGCTAATGTCACCCTCGCATGTAAAATATTCTATTTTGTTTAAATACATATACTTTTCCAATGGTAATATTCTTGTGCAGGCTGTTGACTTTGGGTCTTCAAAGTTGTGAACCTATTCCTTGGGCTGAAGCATTGCAGTCGGAACATATTTTATGCCGTATTTTATGGATTGCAGAAAATACCTTAAATTTACAGCTCATCGAAAAGGTAGCAAATTATCTATTTATTTTCCTAGAGACATTTTGGTAAATGTGTGTGCATTCTGAATCTATTATATAGTTTTGGAACAAGGAGCTTTGCTCTTGTTTAGGTACATCATCCACTCCTCCATAGTATATTACTTTATATGAAAAATAAATCATATAGGAAATGAAAGTTAGAGCTATTCAATGATTTTTTTTTAATTTTTTTTTTATACTTAGCTTATAATGACTTTTAAGAGCAGTGGCAGATCTCCCTCCTTGCCATACCTCCCTCCATTGTTCATCTAAAATTGGTTGTCTTTTACATTTTTTCTAACGTCTTTTTTATTTTCTCTACTCATACCTTATTAGTTTTGTCACCAATAGTTTCATAAAGGTTAGTGAATTTTGGAGAAAGTTAAAGAGATTATAAGTTAAGACTTCTGATGACCATGGTTACTTTGACGCACAAGATAAAGGGCTCTTGGTCTTTCTTTTCACTCGAGCTAAGTTTGCAAAGTTTGCCACCAGTAACATAGAAAAAGAGAAAAGGGATAGAGCAAAACAACTTCATATTATATTGTTCTGTCTATTACAATGGAAGGAGGCTTCAATTACAAAACATGCATGTTTTTTATTGCTCAACTGGAATGTTAACTTTACTAGATCAATCCAACATTGGAAGATGAAGTTTTTCTCTTTGTTCTTTGACAAGCTGTCCCCTTTAGGTGGAGAAAGCGGTGGTGAGGACCAATATGTTTGATCCCATCCAAGAGGCAGATCTTTGAGATTAGATATTTCTTTAGTTGTTTTTTCGGTTGGTTGGCAGCTCATGGGAAAATCCTGGCTATAGATGGCTATAGAGAATTTGAGAAAGTGTGGTATACTTCCCGTGGATTGGTACTTTATGTACAATAGGAAAGGTGAATCGGTGGACCACCTTCTTCTCCATTGTGGAGTGGTAAAAGTTTTGTGGGATGAGATTTTTTATAGGCTTGGTATTGCCTGGGTGATGCCTAGAAGGGTGGTGGATCTATTGGCTTGTTGGAGAGGAAACCAAGGTAATCAACAAATTGCCGCTATTTGGAAGATGGACCATTTTGTCTTATGTGGTGTATATGAAATGAGAGGAACAGACGTTTTTTTTAAAATAGAGAACTTTCATTGGGAGGGATTAGTATTTTTTCCATACATTGTTACTCTGGGCATCAGCTATTGTATTAGATGGGATTAGTTTTCATGATTTATATGCTGCCTTGTCCAGCTTCTAGTATGTAATTAGGTGTTTTCTCTTGTGTACTCCTTGTGTACTTGGGCTATGCCTAATTATGTGGTTTAATAAATTTGCATACTTGTAAAAAAGAATGATATTTCTTTAATGCACTTGCCCCTACTGTTGGTTCTCCAATTATTTGGTAATGTTTTGGGAGAAACAAAGATGCCTTGAGGGTAGTTTTTATTTTTTGGTGGTCGCATTGGGACAAATTCTCACAATGAACAATTTGAAGAACATTGTAACAGTAGGTTAGTGCCCTATGTGCAAGCAAAAGGGGGAAAACTTGGATCACCTTTTGTTACATTGTGAGTCTCTTGAGAATTATGATCAGCAATGTCCGGCACCTTTTATCGAGTGGGTCTCATGCCAGCAAGTGAAGTTGTTCACATCTTAGTTATGTCATTGTGGAAGTCATAGACATTTGGAAGTTTGGAAGATGGTCTCTTTGTACTTAAGGTGGTACATCGGGCAAGAATGTAATAACTCTTGAGGACCATGAAGGGACGGCGACAAAATTAAAAGCCTTAGTATTAAGCACTCTCTTATCTTTGGATGGCTGCTCATATTAGTTCCCAACTCTTAGCTCTCTAGATTTCAAAGACTTTTTCTCTTTTTCTTCTTTTTGCTTATTGGAGGTTTCATTTTGTGTACTTCTTGTGCACCAAGATCGTGCGCCCCTCTACTCTTTCATTAAAGTTGTATTGTTTAATAAAAAAATAATAAATTGGTTCTGGGTATGCTAACTTAGTAATGTATGACATCTTTAGGTTTAGTCTCCCCGGGGGTTGTTGTGCTAGTCTCCCTGGGGGTTTAGGTTTTATGGGTGAGTCCTAGGGGCTTTGCTGTGGGGTAGTTCCCCTGTCAACCAAAAAAAAAGGAGAGAAAAATTAAAATTGCTGAAATTTACTTCTAGAGTTCTTGGCCTAACAAGTTGTGGTATTATTTTTATTTAATCCTTAATTTTCCCTGTTTACCAGTACTTGTTTTATTGGAAGAACCAAACAATAAGTTAAAACAGGTTGAACTGATTAAAAAAAAAAAAGTTAAAACAGGTTGTATCAATTGGATGATGGTGTTGGTTTCTGGGTTTTATAATTCTTTTAGGTCATTCTTCAATAAATTGCATATACAAATAGACAAACAGAGGTTTCCATGTTTTAAAAATAATTTTTAAAATTCTTGAACACTTGTCTTTTCTAAACTTTCTAAATCTTAACCAATTGTCAAAAGATAAGCATTTAACCACATATAATTTCCAACACAAGACGACTAACAAAATATTACCCAAGATCACACCATAGAAAATTTAAAGGAAAAATCAATTCATCATCTCTTTTCTTATCATCCTCTCATCATCCAATAATGTGGTATTAGATGATTGGTTCACAAATAAAATATAATCAATAGTTTTCAATCATCTAATGTCACATCATGGGATGATGAGAATTGGGATGATGAGTAGCATTACTCAAATACCATTTTAACTCCTCTAAGCTCATATGAAAGTATTTTCTGGAGATTGTTCAGAAAAGCTAGCTTTCTAGACTGAATTTATGGGTCGATTAGAAACTACAACTTGAGGGGGACTGCATATAATGTTAACAACTCTCTTGTCATTGCTTCTGGTATGATGCTTTGGAGGAGTAAACATTGCTCAAAATACAGTTAATACACTTTTCAATGAGTTAGAGATTTCCTTTTGAAGAAACCATTCACTGGCTGAAAGTGGCTTTTTTTTTTTTTTAACAGAGTGTTGGACTATTATTAGCCATCATTGAAGGTCAGCTGGAAGTCGTGCATGTTCTCCTTCCACCTTTGATGAAGCTGAGTTTAGTGAGCATATTGATTAATCTCTTGACTTTTGAGATGGGCAAATTAACAAGTGAAAGAATTCCTGAAAGGTACTTATTCACTCTGTTTCCAAATGGGTGACACAAGGGCTACGTTAACAACACCCCCCCCCTCTCTCTCTCTCTTCCCAAATGAGTGACATGTTTGTACCATGCAATTGCTTGGTCAAGCAATTACTTCATTGTATTAATGGTTTCTTTCAGTTTATCCTTCAGTTACTGTATTTTCAGACTTACTAGTTCCTAGTCCCTAGCTTGTGTTTAGGTGTTTCTGCTTGTATACTTGCTATGTACTTGGGCTATGCCTATTTACTTGCATTAATAAAATCTCTTATAAAAAAATCACTATTAAGCACACACAAGAGTCTAGAACAAAATAATAATAATATTCTCCCTGAATCATGCTAAATACCTGTAATGCATTTAGTCCCTGCGATTTAAGGATAGCTCAGTGCCTGTAATTTGTGTATTGACAAGAAAAAACTGCATCTTGATAGTTCTGCTTGCCATTGTTTTTGGTGCCATGTTTTGTCACTGTAAAAGAACATAACTAGTAACCTAGAGGTTAACCGATAACTTAATGGCATGTATCTCAACCGGTATTTGTAAAATTTGTTGTCTTTGTCCAATTCGTAATGGATATGTTTTTTTATAGGTAAGATAAAGCTTTATTGAAACGTGTAAAAAGTCATTGCTCAAGAACACAGAGAGTATACAAAAAAAAACACCTAATTACAGTATATGAACTAGAAAATGATACAAGAAAGAACGCTAATTCCATTGAGTACAATAGCAGAAAGCCAATAGCATTTTTTTTAGTAAGAGTAAAGCAGAAAACCAATAGCAATTTCTTTTTATACGGGGAGTGCTCTTTGGATGAACTTAGAAATTTCTTTTTACACACCTTATGCTATTGGTTTTTTTCTTTTTATTGCCAAAGAGCACCCCCAATATCTTCAAAACTCCTACGATTCCTTTCCAGCCAAAACCCCCCATAAGACATAAAGGAATCATTCTCCAAACAGCAGCCCCGTGGGGGCTGCCTTGAAGACCTTTCCAGCAAGCTAGAAGAACCACCAACCATCATCTAAGCAAGTCCATTCCTACTAATATCTTGTCCCATAATACTCTTGCCATCTCACAATGCAATGATAGATGATCCATAGATTCACCATTCTTCTTACACGTTGCCCCAATTTATGACAATAATTCCACACTTCCTCAAATTGTCCATGGCCAAGATTTTTCCAAGGGAGTTAGTTCAACGGAAAAAGCAACTTTGGAAGGCAACTTACTCCTGCAAATACACTTCAAAGGAAAAAAGAGATGACTTGAGTTTACAAAACCTTGTACAATGACTGAATAGTGAACTTCTTACTCCAGTATGCTTCCAAAGCATCCTATCCTCTTCAAAGTACCAATAATTGCAGTGTATAATAAGCTAAAAAACTCAGAAATAGCTCCAGTTTCCCAATCCTGGGCAGCTCTAATAAAATGGGCATTCCATTGATAAGGCCATTAGAGCTGTCTGAAATATCCAACATTGAAGCCTCCTGGTTAGAAGCAATTTGATATTGTGAAGGAAACACCGCCTTGAGAGCAAGATTACCACCCCAAGTATCATGCCAAAATTTGATCTTAGAACCCTCTCGAACCGCAAAACTAATAAGACTGGAAAACCCCTCACAACCATTCCCTATGTTCTTTTCCATAAACCCATACCATGCGCACCCCTCACTTCGTTGGAGCACTAACACCCTAGCACTACCATACTTTGAAGTTAATTACCTCCCTCCATAGTGACTCCCCTTCTTGATGATACCACCACAACCATTCCGCTTCGTGGTGTAGCTTACCATATATAACTGTAGTGAAGTGATCTAGAGCCCTTTATTTGACTCTGTTTATATATGGGTGGCTGTGCACAATATTTTGCGCTCCTATAGCTTTTTAGAATTTATTCAATTGTGTATTTTCTTCATCCCTATCGTTGGATATAATGCCCCAAGGCAAGACTCAAGACACATTTAGGCCATACTCCAAAAGGATTAGTTAATGGTACAATTGGAGCCTCATTGAAATCATTATAAAAAACAAGAACTTCTCTCTCCCAAGCTATGTGGGAACAGATACACCACTTACAGTCTTACAGTCACTACTTAAATGAGGTATCACATTGCGTGTTTCCTATTGTATATTTCTAGTGCACTTTGGTTACTTTCCTTTGTGCTCCGAATAAATTTGCCTTTCAAAATGAACTATAGTGAAGTTATCTGGCCATT
This sequence comes from Platycarya longipes, assembly GCA_036559045.1. Classification (NCBI taxonomy): domain Eukaryota; kingdom Viridiplantae; phylum Streptophyta; class Magnoliopsida; order Fagales; family Juglandaceae; genus Platycarya; species Platycarya longipes. The sequence continues at coordinate 23,544,521 of CM071802.1, read as the reverse complement.
TGGCTATTGTTATTGATAATTTGAATTTACCATGTGAACAGAGAAAATTCAATTTCAATAGTGTGGAGCCAATTCTGGATGGCTTGACTGGCCATTGGCTTTCTGCACATGCCCAATAACTAACAATCGAGATCTACGTAACTACGTTACACAATCTGCACGTTGTACCTTAGGCACTGTGTATGACATATGATGGTTTTGAGTTTCTGTTTAAATGTATTCAACAATAAAGTTTGTCTAATAATCCAATTTACAAGGTTTAAGTTTCTCAGCCTAGTTGCTGGTATGTGAACAGTGGGTGCTTGATGATTAGTCATCCTTTAATATATGATTTTTTGATACAAATATACTCAAATTTTATTATTGAGATACTAATATCTTACATGGTTTTTGTAACTTGGATTTATATTTACTCCTCTCTGCAATTCATGCCATATGTGATTTATGTTGTCTCCTGATTCTTTTAGTGAGATAATCAGCAATAATATTCTTTTCACTAATAAGGTGTCAAGGAGGTCTTTGAGCACCTAATTAATGTCTGGACATGTGCAGTTTCCCCATCCCAAACATGCTGATGACTAGTTTTGATATTTTTTTTTTTTTTTGGGATAGTCATTTCTTCCCTGCATTTGACTTTATTTTCATACAATTTTCAGGTATTCAGTTCTTGATGTAGTTCTCCGTGCAATTGAAGCTCTTTCTGCTATAGATGGTCATTCTCATGAAATCTGTTCAAATAAGGAACTTTTTATATTAGCTTGTGACATGGTCAAACTCACTGACAAAGTTGAGGTACATTATAGCTTGCTGAAATTGTGAAAATACTAGCACTGGATAAGTGTATTTTGTAGTTCCATGTCATTTAGTTATTTTCAAGGATTTTGATAATTGTTAATCCGCTTATTGTTTGAGGCATCAACTATTCGTTGCCTTTTTTCCCACCAAAAGAAAATTCTTGAGTAGTTTTGGACTCATTTCTTACTACAGAAAGTAATTGGCTATATGGGAAGTTTTTTTTTTTTTGGATGGGTAAGATAGTTATAATTGGCAACTATAAGAAGTATCATGCAAATTGAAGTGAATACCTATTGACAGCTAACTCTCTCTCCTGATGAAACTTGCGAAAATTTTGTGATGAAATAATTAAGTTGATTGATTTTCCTGCAGGTTGCTAACTCTTGCGTTACTGCTGCAGTACTTATTGCAAATATTCTCTCTGATGCAACTGATTTAGCATTAGACTTATCACAGGGTAATTAAGTTGTCTTTTCTTTGCAAATTTTTCCTGATACCATTGTCTTTTGTGTGTGGTGTATGTGTATTTCCTGGTGATTTTTAACTTCTGTTAGAATTGGAATTGACACTTTCAATCTGTCCAGATTTGTGTTTTTTGCAGGGGATCCTTGATATATTTCCTTTTGCTTCAGATGATCTAGAAGCACAAAGTGCACTCTGGAACATCATTGCAAGTTTACTCCTTCAAGTTCGAGAAAATGAGATGAGTCAATCAAGTCTATCTCAGTATGTTTCAGTTCTTGCAAGCAAATCTGATCTGATTGAAGACATTCTTCTCGATTACCAATTTGATGACTGCAGCGACAAAGACAAGGGCATGAACACTTCTTGCACAAAATCAAATGCTAAAACTACAGTTGTATCCTATTATGTAGTGGAATAACCTATATTTTGTTTTAGGAACTATATGCACCTCTCGGTTATCTTTCTTATATCAAATGCCATGTCTTTTAGTTACTGAAACTGCCTTATTTTGCAATATTTTGTTTCCTTCACCCTTGTGACAGATTAGAAGGTTAATCAGTATTTTAGATCAGTGGATTGTTTCAAAGGATTCTGCTGAAGAGAACAATATGGCAGGTGAACTTCATCCAGATAATGTCAGTGTGAATAGATTGCTTGATTGCTGTCGGAAATCATCCAAGTAAGCTGTCTCTCTCTATATTTATTTGATAAAATTGTTTGTTGCAATGCTTCAAGTTGAATACAAAGCTTCTATTTCTTTTAATGCTGATCTATTTTTGCCATTTATTACATATCAGTTTTCAAGTGAAATATTCCAAGCTTTGCTTGAACAATTATCTTGTGGAGCAACAGTTTTTGTAGTGATTTATTACATATCAGTTTCATGTAACTTTAGTTTGAAGTTGGTGATACAATAAACACATAGGTGCGAGGTCACTCATGGACAAAGAGTGACAGGAAAAAAGGTGGGATCCTGTGCCTGGTAGTTAGTTTCTTTCAGAGAATGAACCAGATATTAGCTGATTTTACCTTGAGCATCAAGCTCATTTTTTGTTTGATGGACCCCCATGTTTTGGGTAATGTTATTTCACTCAACTGTGCAATTTAATAAATCGAAAAGAAACTTAATGGGATGGAGGGGCAGGATCACGGGGTTGGTCTGCTGGGGCTAGTTTCAGTAGAAGCATCTTAGATCTATGTCAAAATCAGATCAATTCTTAGAAATCTCTATATTGGTTGGGGCTAGTTTCAATGTACCCATGACTATATACTCTTAACTTTGAAAAAGAGAAACAATTATTTGTTATCTCCAATGAGATTGGGCGGCCTATGACGGCGTGATCACGACCGAGTGTTGGTGTGATTAGGATGGGGTTTTCAAAAGATATAGTCGAAATCTTTTCCTTGTGAAGGATGGAGGTTTCTTGGTTATTACAAAGAGGAGTTGGAGGGTGGTGACTAAGTTGCTACTGGGGTTTGTTACTGTGTGATGGTTGGCAAAAGCATTGGAGGACTGTCTGAAGCGAGAAAAGAGAGATTTTTCGCCACGGTCAGGGAAGGCAGCTTCATAGTGCAAAGGTGCTCCAATGGTTGTGGTTGCTACATGGCATTGGTGGAATATGGTGGTGGAAGATGGAATTTTATATTTGTACCTGAAGAGGAGGGCAGTGGGTGGAGAAGGATAGGTGAGGCATTGTGGGAGTTCATCTATGAAGGGAGAAACGCCTATAGAGGAGTAGCATCGATGAGACCATCGGCAGTGAGGATCCAGCCGCAAATTCGCACATACAAGGAGGCATTGCTGGTGGAACAACCCTGGGAAATTCGAAAGGAGGACGACAGCATGGAATCACAGAGAGGAACCACTGCAAGGAAGGGTGCCCACACGGCACTAGCAGAGTTCCTCGTATTGTATGGTGGTAGGGTGGCAGTGGCAGGCCTGTTGTCGGCATGGCAGTGGGGGGGACATGCATAGTAAACTGCTGAACATAAAAACATAGTTGAGCATGCTGCAGAATGAGGTTGATTGGTTAATACAGTACGCTGAAGCTAATGGAGATATGGGGATGGGCCTGGAAAGAGGTGGGCTAGTGGGGGCCTGGGAGAAAGAGAAAGAGACTTAATGAAGAAAACAGAGGGGCCATGTATTTAAGGCCTAGGTCTGGTATCTAGTAAAAATTTGGGCACCTATAGAGGAGGGACAGAGCTGCCCCGTGGGCCAAGTAGAGTGGGTTACTAGATTGGGCTTCAGCCCATGGGGAAAAAAGGAGGAAAGGAGGTTCTTGGATCCCAATCTGTGTGGAGAGTCCAAAAGGGGGGTGACCATCGGCCCACCACCGATGGGAATTTTGTAATCTCGCTAGAATAGGTGGCGGGAACACCACGATCAGCTGAGGGACCATCGGCTTTGGTCCAGAAGTCACTGACGGAGGTCTAGAAGGTGCTGACAACAGTGGGGGACCTGGCAGAAGTAGCGGCTTGGGATAAGGTAATGAATGCCTTTACACCACCGCGCGCTGTAATTCTCCCGTTTTGTGGCCAAAAGATGCTGAGGAATAGCAAGGTGGGTCCATCCATTATGGCGGAGGCTACAACATTTTGTGGAGCATTTTAAGGCTAGGGCGGCAAGGCAAGGCCACTTTGTGGGAGTTGTTGAGGTGAATTCCAAGGGAACTATAGAGGGGCCTCCACAGATGATTGTTCCTTTGCTTGGAGGTGACGAGGGCATTGGTACTGGATCACATATGCCTTTTCTCTTCTCTGGAAGTGATGAGGGAACTGTTATTGAGTGGGAAGGCAGAAATATCTTCGGGGAGGAAGAGATGGGGATGCCATCGGATTCTCAGTGGGCTTCTAAGAAGGGGAGTCCATACCCCTTAATTGTATGCTATCAAATGAGTCTAGTGTCTCTGATTGAGTGCAACTCAAGGTAAAAGAAATTCAACATTGTGTGGGGATGGAATGTGAGGGTTTTGAGGAACATTTTATGGCTTTACTTATTGCCATAGAGGTGGATCACACTCAATTCAAGAAATCTGGGACCAAGAAACTGCGGGAGCTAAAGAGACTTACGTGGTCATTGAACTATGAAGGTAGGTCAAGATGAGATAGATCCAAGGGATAGTATCTCTTATTTGAAGCCTAAAATTGTGTCTTAGAATGTCTGTGGGCTTAATGAGACAAATAAATGTCTTCATATAAAAAATCCGCTTTGTGAGTGCAAGGTGGACATAGTTTGCTTACAAGAAATTAAACTAAAGTTTATTTCAAGGAAAATTGTGCAAAGTATTTTGAGTTGTCCTTTTGTGGATTGGGTGGATCTTGCTTTGAATGGGGCATTGGGTGGACTCTTATTGATGTGAGATAGAAGGGTGGCGGAGAAAATGGAAGACTTCATAGGGGAGTATATAGTGGCTTGTTCTTTTAAAAGTGTGAAAGATAATTTCTTGTGGGCATTTGCAGGTATATATGGCCGAATGTAGACAATATCAGACAACTATAATGGGAAGAACTTGTTGGAGTACATAGCTGGTGGGATTTTCCATGATACATGGTTAAGATTTTAATTTTATAAGATTCTTGAGTGAGTGATCTAGAGACAACATCTGTGCACAACAATGACAAATTTCAGATTATATTTTTTATTTGAATCTGGTGGATCTTCCTCTCATGGGGGTTCTTTTAGAGTACTCTCTCTAACTTACCAACATATTTTGTCTCTATTCCCAGTTTCAACTAGTGTGGCGGCCCGGATTGAAAAATTTTTATTGTGATTTCTTATGGAGTGGTGTGAGGGATGAATTTAAATTTCATCTAGTCAGTTGGGACAAGGTATGTAGGCCAATCTCCTATGGTGGGTTGGGAATTAAAAATATGAGAACTTTCAATCGGGTCTTGGAAAATCGTTATGGTAATATAATATGGAGTTGGAAGCCCTATGGAAATCAGTGGTTGGCCGTAAGTACGGAAGTTTGTGGGGTGACTATTGTACAAAAGAGGTAAATGGGGCTTATGAAGTGGGAGTTTGGAAACACAATAGATGAGGGTGTGGGGTTTTCACTCGCCATATTAAACTTGTGCTGGGTAGGGCTGTAGAATAAAATTTTGGAGTGACATATGGTGTGGGAACATTGCCCTAAGGATTCATTTCCCTTAGCTTTCTAGGTGGCATGTGATTAAGAAGTTTTAGTAGCAGATCTCATGTTGTTATTGGGGGATTAAGCCAAATGGAATATCACTTTTAATAGGGCGGCACAAGATTGGGAAGTAGGAAACTTTCAAGAATTCTTTAGCCTATTGTATTCTAAGAATTCGAATGGACAACGAGCCGACAAGTTGTGGTGGGTACTTGCAGATACGGGTACATTCTCGATTCAATCCTTCTGCAAACCCCTCACACTCACAGAATAATCAATTCCCATTGAGAAGAATTTGGCGGAATAAGATGCCCCTCAAAGCGGCCTTTTTTGCTTGGACAACTTCATTGGGAAAGATTTTGACAACAGATAATCTAAAGAAGCACAGGGTAATTATACTATATTGGTGCTACATGTGCAAGAAATTAGGTGAAACGGTGGACCATGTCTTACTATAATGTGAGATAGCTCGAGCGTTGTGGATTAAAGTGTTCAGCCGAATAGAATTAGCTTGGGTAATGCCTACCACAGTTGTTGAGTTTTCGGCTAGTTGGACACTTCCTAGAGGTGTTCCACAAATCAAAGCCATGTGAAAGATGGCCCCTATCTGCATTATGTTGTGCATATGGCAGGAGTGTAACGATCGAGCATTTGAAGATAAAGAGTGGACAATAGAGGAAATTCAATCCTTCTTGTTTCGAACCTTATTTCTATAGGCCATAGCTATAGATTTTAATGGTCTAGACTTCCATGACTTTCTTGTTTCCATTACTGCAACCTAGATAGGTCTTATCTCTTATATACCATCTTGTGTACTCGAGCTATGCCTATTATTTCAATAAAATTATTTACTTATAAAAATAAATTATTACTTTGGCTATGACTACTGTTTTCCATCTTTCTGCTGTGTCTTTTGGTACCAGTAGTTCTACGTACAAGCAACGCTGTGCAACTATTGTGCAAGCAATGCTGACGTGGCAATTTAAATTAAATTAAAAAAATACAAAAAGCAGAAACTTGTCTGATACATAGCAAAAGCCAAACAAGCAAGCGGAAGGCCATCTTTGTCGTCCAGCAAAATCATGATCTGTCCTTTGTTTCTCGTCTTTGTCCAGAAAAGTTATTTGAGATCTATAATTTTGCATTTGGCTGGGCAAAAGAAAAGGTACATGATACACTCAATTTTATGCTCAGATTTTCCAGGGAAAAAGTTATAAAAAATATCATTTTTTTAGCACGTTTTGAATATGACTTGTAACTTGTTACCCAGAAATGGGAGTTTGTTAAGAGAGACATGTAATCAAATTAAGCATGTAAACAAAACATGAATTGGGAAAGATAACAAAGACAAGATAAACCAATAAAGCATACGAAGATGGAATACAAAATATTCCTCAACAAACCTACATAGGACAGAGATCTCAGATAACAAATGCCATTGACAGTACTTGACATGAAAGAAACTAGTGACCACTGCAAACATTTAAAAAAAAATATATATATCTCCCTCAAAATATGACAGATCTGAGACTTTGACCGACTTTTAATGAGGTTCAAAGGAAATGAATTCCAGTCAGGCATGCTTGAACAAACCCAACAAAAGGAATTGATTGGAATGAGCAGTATTACCAACAAGGCAACAGATTTAAAAAGGTGGCAGGGATTCTCAATCCCACACTGGAACCCTAGAAAAAAAAAAGAGAGAGAGAGAAAAATCGAAAGATAAAATAAAAGGAGAGAGAGTACCTTTTCTTCTGTTTTGACTATTTTCAGTTTAAGAGTTTGTACTTGAGAGCTAACTTTGATTCAAATGGTTCACAGAAACAAAGACAAATCCAGCAGTGAGAGAGCGATTAAAGTTGGAGGGAAAGTGAGAGAAAAAAGTGTGCGGAAGGGGAAGGAAAAGGGGAAGGGAGAAGGATGAAGGAGAAGATAAAGGGGAAGGGGAATCTCATAGGAGGGAAAATGGAAGGGAAAGGGAGGAGTTAGGGTTTTTTTCATCAATGTTAAATGCACTGTTTCATTAAATTGATTTCAAAATTTTGGTTTCCTGCACCGCGATTCATCCGGCTACCAATTTTGTTACTTGTTTTGACTTTTTGACTTAGCCATGTCGGATGGCTTGCGCATTGGTTGCGCAGATATGTCTTCAACAAGAATTTTCCTTTTTAGTACCTGCATTGGTTTCCAGTCATGCCAATGTTGACTCCATTTCTTAATCTGGCAATTTGGTATTTATTTACATGGTAAGGAAGCCAAACGAGTAGAGCTGCTTCTTCATATTCCATATTGAGGAATAATGCAGAAGCATTGGGTCATCTTCTGTTGCATTGCAAGGTTGCTAGCAGATGGAACGTGGTTTTTGGCCTATTTGGGATGATTGGGTTATGCCTTCGCGAGTGGTGAATCTACAATATGTTGAGACGGGAACCTGATAGCCAGCAATACGCTATATTGTGGTGGATGGCCCCATCTTTCTTCCTACGATATATTTGGAGAGAGGAATGCACGTAGCTTTTAAGGTTACGCAAAGTTAGTGTTGGAGCTCAAGTCATCTGTATACTTGAGCTCAAGTCATCTCTTTCATTGTACAATGGTTCAAAATAGTGTAGCTTCTTCTTTTTTTTGCCTTGATTAAATTTTTCTTATAAGAAAAACTCTATTTATTCTGAAATGCATTGCCATTTACCTTTTGCTCATTTTACCATTCTGTTTGGAAAGTAGTTTTGAACATAATAGTCACCAGCTAATATTTGATCTTTAATGACAGATGTAATGATGCATCATGCTTCGTGGATTGATATTTGCCAAAGGTATCATCCTTGTGTCCTGGTCTTGAGATACATCCCCATACAGCTACACTGGAGAAAATTCCTGTAGAGAGTACTGCCCGGAGGCGCACTAGATCCTGCAAGGAACATGGAATTCCAGCTGAGGACAAGATTGCAATAGATTCATTCAAAATTGCGGCCAGATAAGCCAAGCAAACCCACTTTTTTGCCTTGTCAGTTTTGGCAAATTGGAGTGAAAGGAGATCTTTGAAACGACCTTGGGACAATTGGATATAGAGATAAAGAGCAGAAGCATGGTATGTGAAAGACCTGCTTGCTTAGTGTAATGCATTATACGTTGTAGCAAAGGAAGGGGATTAGAGGGAGTTACGAAAGGCAGGATAATTTGCTACCCGTCTGGGTAGATTGATTACACAGCAGAGATCACTGACCCCCAAAAACAAAAAAAAAAACACTGTACAAACGGAAAGGGGGATAATTAAGTTTGTCTGAGTATGATACACATTTTTTTTTTTTTGGTTCTAACTTTGTTTTAATTGGTGGGAGGTTGTGTACAATTTGAAAAAAAAAAAACTGTATCTGATGAACTGCAGTGTGCACACTATCACATTGTTAGTGCAAAATGGATGGTGAAATAATTGTTTGAATCTCGTTGTAAGTTGTCATGTTCGAGTTGTTTTTTTAGGCCTCTGTGTGAACTGTGTAAAAGAGATCCTGAGTTTCAACAGGTGGAATCTGGATTACCAAGCCTAGAAAACATTCAGGGGAAAGTTATTACCGATCTAAAATAAATCAAAAGTCCACATGATACTAAATAAAGAAATAATATGGAAAAGTGTTCGAATCTTACACGATCTTCATTTATGATTCTTTTACTGTATTGATGATCTACTAAATTGTTTTGGTGCCAAATATGTGTTTGAAAATTATTAAATCTCAAGTATAACTTTGCATGATAATGGTAAAAAAAGAATAAATCTAGTCGTGCATTCATCCAATACATGTTGATTGTGGAGTAGTTTAATGCAACCTTTTTCAATTACTAATTGTAATAATCATATATAGAAGAAAGAAATTAGTAAGTTATAAATGCCTTAAATATTTAAAATTTAAAATTTCATTATATTTATTAACACAATCTTTCAAATTGTTTTAGCTTAAATTACCAAAATTTGAGGATCACTTTGAGTCCAGGTCTGCATATAGATAAGTTGATTTGGAGATGTGAGAGACACGGTTCCTTTAGTGTTAAGACTTAAGAGTGCCTATAGATTCTTTAGGTCTCTTTCTGTACAAGGGGATGCAGAATGCTCTAGGGTTAGAGAGGGGAATAAGTTATGGAAGTTTGTCGGAAGATGAGGATGCCAAACAAGATTAAAATGTTTGCTTGGAGGGTTTGTAGGGAGGGGTTTCCTTCAAAACAAAATTTGCAAAAAAAGAGTGGATATCAGTAGTCCTATGATTTTTACAATTATTGTATTGAAGATGTTGCACATGTTCTTTTTCATTGTCCTGTTATTAAGGACGCATTGTCATTGAACATGCCACTGTTTAGACAGGTGAATGAGACTATTGTCTGTGTTAGATATAGTTCAGTTAGTGGTGAGGAAAGGTGATCAAGATCTAATTGACAGGGTTCTTTTTTTTTCCTCTTGGCTTGGGCTTTTTGGTTCAGGAGAAAGAATATGGTGTTTGAGAAACTAAGGATATAACCATTGCAAGTTGTTAAGTATGCTTTAAACCTGCTGTGTTTTCATAAAGTAATCAGGTCTGTTCCTACTACTAAGCTGGAAAAGGAGTGTTGCTGGCATGCTCCACCCTCCAGTTTCTGCAAGTTAAATTTAGATAAGGTAGGTGTTGGAGCTGTGGTAAGGGATGAGCAGGGAAATGTGCTGTCGGTTGTTAGTAAAGTCGAAAATAAAGTGAGTGATCCTAAAGCAATAGAGTTGTTAGCTGTGTTTCGTAGACTTTAGTTGAGTGTTCAGTTGGGGATTTCCAAGATCATCCTTGAGAGCGACAGTTTATTGATGTTTGAAGCTCTACTAGCAAGTGGAGAATCTATGTCATCTTTGGGAAATCTATGAATGAGGTGACGCATTTGCTTCAACAATTCGAGGTCTCTCAAGTTCAACATGTTTTGAGGTTGGGAAATAAGGTATCTCACAAATTGGCAAGAAATGCATGGCTAGTTGCTGATGTTGAGCTTTGGATGGATTTAGTCCCTTATTTGTATTTCTCATTCTGTTTGGCTAGATCAAGTTCATTTGTAATCTGGTTTTATGAATGAAAGTATGCTTATTATCAATATATATATATATATATATATATATGTAAACAAAATTAGATAAGATGGCTCAACAAGAGTAAAGTCCCAACTTTAAAAATTATATTTGTTGTAAACATACACAACTGGTAAAAAAGAACCGTGCTTTTCAACCAACTCTGCTTCCTCCAAATCATCAGAACTTTCAACTAGTTAAAAAAAAAAAAGAAGAAGAAGAAGAAGAAGAAGACAAATACTTGGTCTTTGGATGGGTAGCTCTGCTAACATCCAAAATTGGATAGAATTTATTTTGAAAAAGAAATGTCATATAAAATTGTAGAAACCACTTTCAATTGCCTCTTCCCTCATTACCCTTTTTTATTTAGCAAAGGTGAACTAATAAAGTATTAATTTTTTTATATTTATTTGCATTTGTTCGCCTTTGAAAAATCTGAATGAAAATGATAATAATTTATTAGAAATCTACTTATAAATGTGTTTGCATCATTGCCACAGGGTTGTCGAATGAATAAGGGACCCTGTATTCACCAGGCTGAGGTAATCCGAGCAGGTCTATTTGACATAGTGCCGCTAGGTCTCGTCCGAACTCATGCTCAACTAGCATGCAGAATGGATAAAAGTAATATACAAATGTATCATTGACTGCCTAACATTTTGAAAATTGCACTACGGGTACATCTAAACAAAGGGTAAATATATTATGAGAACTACAAACTCAATTTTCAACTACGTATGACACTGAGAGTTTACAAAGAACTGGGTAAGAAATAAAAATCAATGTGATTGCATGTTTGAAATTTGTAAATCAGTTATATTAAGTCATCATGGTGAAAAGGAAAAATATAGGGGAAGTTGTGTCAGGTCATTCCAGTCACCATCTTGTGTTTGAAGTTGACAACGATTACTAAGCTTGCTGTATCTCTGCGAGATGATCCGAAGATAATTATTCAAGTTCTTCAATTAAGGGCCTATAGAACAGTTTATATGCCTCTATAACTTCAAGATACCACATTGCCTCTCGATCTGGAAACTGTGAAAGATCAACAACCTTGTGCACCTGATATTTGTTTTTTGACAATGAGAATATTTTATTAATAAGTGAATCTAAGTGCATAGGGGGCATGCAATAGATACGCCTAATAAGAGGGAACAAAAAAGGTTAAAGAAGTCCTGAAAACTAAAGTTTGAAGAACAGATGGGTGCTGGCAACCAGTGTTAAAAGTGTTCTAAAACTAAGTAGTGAACCTGATGCTAGGACAAGGTAAAAGGCTTTTCAAGTGAACTTGAAATACATGTGTTTCATATCAACCAATTAAACAATGGCCATTATGGTGAAAGTTGTGTTTGAAACAAAAACAATGGGGCTTTTGTCTACCATTTCACACATATTTCTTCATGTTTTTAATGGGGACTGCTAAAGAGCTAAACACCAGATTCTTGAACATTATGCACAACATTTTTTAACCAAAATATAAAGTTCCACCATACGAAGCAAGCGACTCTTTTTTGTTTTTTGTTTTTTTAGTCTGTAACAAAGGATGAAAACTTGGTTGTATAACAGTTATTCTATGATAATTATATCAATGGTACTAGTAAAAAAATATCTGATATGCTTTAAAATATATGGCATAAAAGCCTTCTAACACTATGCATATCATTAGTATGTCTAAGTGAACTTGGTAGCAAACTGTCATCATACCTGATCCATAATACTAACAGATACTAACAGTTCAACATCTCTGCTTGTTTAAATAAACATTCATTGGAGTCATAAAACCAATAACTCGTGCATATCAGGACAAAATTGTGACTGCCTTTGTATATAGTCGCAGATGAGAAAACTCATGCAAGCTAAAACTCGATAATTAAAAACTCTCATCAATTTGAACTTTGCCAGAATTTTGAGGATCCAATGAGCTTAGAGATTTCTAGCAAAGACTTCTAGCAAAATCAAGTTCAAAACATCAATGTCTCTCTTACAGAAAATTAGAATACAAGTAATAATAACTATAACCTCGGTAGCAATATCCACAATACTAGCAGGTATGAATTATGTATTTGGTTGGATATATGTATTTGGTTGGATAAACGTAAAAATAGTATTAAGTATTAACAGAGTCTAAACATAGTGTTTAGCAACATTTGCACTCTAATATTCTGAGAATAGTTTGTTCTAACAGATGCATGCAAACACAATGCCCACGACACCAAATAATAGTACAAAATTCAAAGATATGCTTCTTTATATAATCTGCCACAAGTTCTCAAGCAATACTTTGTATATATGCATATTAGCATATATAATATATACTAATGATATCATACTGATCGAAAACATTTCTGATATCATACATATGGTACCTTGATAATTGGGGGCTCAGCTACACGTGGCATGTATCCTCCAACAACCATTACATACATCCCTGTAGTACAAAGAAAGAAAGATACAGAGAGTGATAGAGTGGGGTAAGAAATGCTAAAATGCTCCGTCGGAAGAATGAAAATGGGTCAAACGTGGCAGGCATAGGTACCGGTCTTCCAAGGGCGGAGACGGAAGTCTGCGGAGGAGAGTGCCAGCTGGACGACGCCGGTGCCGTCGTCGAGAAGTAACGGGGCCCCTACGTGGTCATTTTCGTCTGAGGCCGAGACAAGAACGCCCTGAGACACGAATGGTGTCGATTTTTGGGTCTTATTAGAATAGAAAAATGCATAATTGAATGGGAGAGGGTGGAATAATGGGGAAAGGGGGACATCGTTTTGGGGAAGAGAGAGAAGAAGAAGAGAAGAATAGAGGGAAAGTAGACCTGTAACCAGGCGCGTTGGAAGAGTATGTTGCCGAGAGACATGGCGTTCTGCGACGCCATTTCCTTGGCGTCTTTCAGCTGAGCGCACAGCAGCTTCAGCGCCGCTAGCCTGTAGTCCATTTCCGGCCAGACACGGACAAATTTGTTCGTCCGAACTTCTATTTTATAATTTTATTTAGAAAAATGCTAAACTCAGGTCTTAAAATAAATAAATAAAACTCCCGACTCTTTGTTTTTATTTTTTTATTTTTTTATTTTACTTAATAATGAACTGTGTAATTTTTTAAGATATTATGATTTTTTTGTTCAAACAAAAATTATTTAAAATTGTTAGAAAAATATATAAAAAAAAAAGGTGATGCTAAGAGCTAGTCTGACTGCCCTCAGTATAAAAAACAGTTCCCTATAAAAATACAATAAAAAATTTTAAAAAATATAATAAAAAATACAATAAAAAAATAAAATTTAAAAAACATAATAAAAATATAATAAAATGAAGATGATTTTATAAAAGGCGATCAGCCTCAATCCAACCCTGCCGCCGCTGGCAACCGTGGGCGACACCGCCTAACAGACCCATTTCGAGTTTAAGATTACTGGGGAAGATGGGAGGTCGTCGGAGGTCGCCGTCGTAGATGTGAGATTTCCGAAGGGAGGCGGTCCCGATGGCATGGGTGATATTGCCTACGGTGGCTTGTGGCGATGGGGGCTATTTTTATGAATGGGGTCGGTCGCCGATCGGCCAGGATATTCAAATTCAAAAAAATAGAAAAAAATTATTTTGTCTAAAGGTCGGGATCTCGCATTTGGAGGCGGTAGTAAGACCCTTTTATTTAAGTCGTTGATTTATAAAATTATTTAAAAGAGTTATTTTTACAAAGTTGGTAGATTACATCCTCTATTGATATAATAAGATTTAGTTTTCAAATTATTTAATAAAAAATTTATTCATTATCTCTACATTACATGATTGTTTTCATTTTTACCCTTGTTTTTTTTTTTTTGAAGACGATGAGTAGAACAATTTATCTAGTAAATCAAGTTTTACCATGTTAATCAAATAAAGAGTGTGCTTTGCATACCTATTTTCAAAGATTTTTTTTTTTACTTAAAGTATAATATATTTATTAATAAAATTGGAATGAAAAAGTAAAGAATAAAGAGTAGTACCGTTCTCGATTATAATTCAAGATGATATTTTTTCGTAAGTTGTTCTTGAAAGTTTTCTTAAACTACTAAATAACTCTTTAAAGATGGGTATTAACCTAATATGAAAATGAGAAAGTTTTTTAGATGTATTTTTATTAGGGTTTGATAAAAATGATGGGTCCATTAAAAATATGAATAAGAAGCAGCTTTTTGTGAAGAGTTATTGATTGTTTTGAGAGAGTTTTTGCCATAATTTGAATTTTTAAATATCTATTTAATTTTCATATGTAGTATGATCATTGAAGGTTGATCAAATAATGAATAGTATAATAAAGAAAAGACTTATAATTGTATGTTGGAAAGTTAGGAGTAGGACTGGGTACAATGGTGACTTGTTTTATGTGAAAAAAGTGTATAACCAGAGATATCGCTCGACTCTCGCTTGATGTCTAGTTCAACCGAAATATAAGGAGAGATTTGACGTCTTTTGATAGAAAGACCAGAACTTGATCATTTGATATCGGATTTGAATTATTCAAGAGGTTATGGAAAGTTAAGAGGAATATCTATAACTTTTATATTTTAAGTTTTAAGATATGTGGACTAAATAGGAAATAAAGATGGAAGTAACAAATTTGAATTGGAAATAGATAGACATTGACTTTGAAGTTGATTAAAGACTTTGAATAAGATTAAGTTTTTGGATTATTTTTGTTGAACTCAATCAGGATCAAGCATATAATCCCAAGAATCAAGCAGATCAGGATCAAGCATGTAATCCCGAGAATCAAGCAGCAGATGATGATCATGTTCAACAACCAACATCTGCTATCCAGTCACCACCAAAGTCTGTTATGTATTTAAATTCAAATTCAAACTTTGTATCTAGCTAGTAGGATATTCAAATGTAGTTCAAGTGTAATAGAACACTCTGTAAAAATGCCTATATAATATGATACATGCTACTGGTTTGGTACTGAGGAAAACTAAACACAGATTCCAAATTTATTTCGATTCTCTCATGGTATCAGACTTTCTGTACACAGCTAACGCTCTCCTCGATCACTATGGCCTTTTCTTCTGCTGCCTACAACTTCCCAAATTTTGCTCATCTCGCTTCCATCAAACTTGATGGTACCAATTACCTCAGTTGGCTTTCCCTTACAGCTCCCATCCTTCGCACATATGACTTAATGGGTATCGTTGATGGGTCTGAACCATGCCCTCCAAAGTCATTAATATCGGATTCTACTTCTGAATCCATTCCCAATCCTGCTTATTCCCTTTGGGTTAAGAAGGACCAGTTTATCCTGAGTTGGCTTAATGCCTCTCTTTCTGAGTCTGTCATTCCCACTGTCTATGGTCTTCACACCTCTCGTTCCATTTGGCTCGCTCTTGAACTCAAGTTTGCTTCCCAATCTCGCTCTTGTCTTACCCAACTCAAACAACAACTCCAAACTCTTCATCAGGGCTCTAAATCTTGCACCGATTTCATCTCTGGTGCCAAGTCACTGGCTGCCCAACTTGCTGCGTCTGGTCACCCTATTTCTGATGATGATCTCATTACATACATCATTGGTGGTCTCACCCCAGCATTCAATCCTTTCATCACTTCCTTCTCTTTTGCTACTCGTGACAAAGTCCTCTCTTTGGCTGATTTCACTGCTGAGCTCCTATCCTTTGAACTCTTGCTAGACAACCAACATCACCAGGTTGCTCCACAACCCACCGTCGCCTATTTCTCCCACAATCCCAACACTCAGCCATCTCACAAAAAGAAAACCCCCTATAGTAAACCGCCTCACCCAAAACTGACCTCCTCTAACCAAACCTTCAAACCCAACTCGTAGGACTCTTCTACTCTCACTGAGCACTCTGCAACACCTCGGTCTCCTTCTCAAATTTGTGGTAAGAACAACCATCGTGATCTCGACTGTTACCACCGCATGGACTATGCCTATCAAGGTCGTCATCCACCTCAATAATTGGCTGCCATGGTCGCCCAGTCCAACTCCCTTGTTGAAAATGATGCTTGGTTCGCTGACAGTGGTGCAAATACTCATCTCACCCCTGCTCTAGACAATCTCACAATGCATGAACCTTACAATGGGACTGAAAACATTACCGTAGGCAATGGTATAGGTTTGCATATTCATAACACTAGTTCTCTCACCCTTCATACTTCCTCTCATCCTTTCAAGCTTTCCCGTGTTCATCATTGTCCCAATGCATCTGCTAATCTTCTTTCCATTAACCAACTTTGCAAAGACAACTCCTGCTTCTTTATTTTTACTGACTCTATGTTTCTTATCAAGGGCAAGCACACGGGCCGCACTCTACTGCAAGGAAGGAGTGAAGGTGGTCTCTATCCTATCCATCCCAATAAAATTCCCAAGTCACAAATTCTCACTGCTTTCTTAGGTGTCAAAGCTCCAGTTGATGTTTGGCATTCTCGCTTCGGTCATGCTTCCCCTGCCACGGTCTCCACTCTCCTGTCTTCTCATAACCTTCCACTGATAGGGCCTCGTTGCCAGTCTACTATTCGCTCTGCATGTCAACTTGACAAGAGCAAACAACTTCTGTTTCCATCATCCACTCAAGTTTCCACTGCTCCTCTACAACTCATTCATTCAGATGTTTGGTGTTCTCCAGTTGTATCACTTGGTGGTTATCGCTACTATGTAATCTTTGTAGACGATTACTCACGTTATACCTGGATGTACCCCTTATTTAATAAATCTGATGTTTTCATTTCATTTATTAAATTCAAAGCATTAGTGGAAAATCAGTTCTCATCATCTATTAAACAATTCCAATCCGATGGTGGTGGTGAATATATCTCTAAACAATTTACTGATTATCTTGCTTTGAATGGTATTTTCCATTGCATAAGCTGTCCATATACAGCCCAACAAAATGGCCTTGCTGAGCGCAAGCATCGACATATTATTGAAATGGGATTGTCCATGCTTGCTCATGCCAATTTACCTCAATCTCTCTGGGTTGAATCATTTCTCACCGCTGTTTATATTATAAATAGCCTCCCCAGTCCAGTTTTAAATCAATCCAATCCTCACTATCAACTTTTCAAAACCCAACCAATCTACTCAATGTTTCGAACATTCGGCTACTTGTGCTTTCCACTACTCCGACCCTATAATTCCCACAAGTTGATGTACCATAGCAAGCATTGCATCTTTGTTGGATATGGATATCATTATAAAGGTTATCACTGCCTTGACCCTGTATCTAACAGAATTCTTGTAACCCGTCATTTTGCGTTCAATGAATCTACATTTCCAGGTCTCCATCCCTATTCAAGCACCACTCCTCCCTCGGTTGAAGCTTCCCGTGTTCCTATCCTTCTACCACAATCTGCAGCTTCTCCACCAGACCCAAGTAATCCATCTTCTCATGATACTTCATATTCACCAACTGTTACACAGTCACCTGAATCCCCTATCACTACCGTCCCAATAATTCTCCCTCATGTCCTCCACAGCAACCACGTCTTCATCCTATGGTAACCCGGTCTCAAACGAATTCCCTACACCCCAAAACGAATTCCCTACATTCTACTCTACCAAACATCCTTTACGTGCCTTGAGTAGTGTTATGCAACCCATTGAACCTACTCATTATTCTCAGGCTTCTACCTCCTCAAAGTGGCGAGCTGCCATGGGACACGAATTTGATGCTCTCATCTCTAATGGGACTTGGTCTTTATGCCCCAAACCATCTAATCATAATATTATTCGTAACAAGTGGGTCTACAAAATTAAACGAAAAGTCGATGGTTCTATAGAGCGTTTTAAAGCACGCTTGGTGGCCAAGGGATTTGATCAAAAATCCGGCATTGACTTCACTGAAACATTTAGTCCTGTTGTGAAGTCTTCTACCATTCGCATAATTCTTGCTATTGCTGTACACTTTGATTGTGCATTCGCCAGTTAGATGTCTCCAACACGTTCTTACATGGACACTTGGATGAAGTTGTTTATATGGAACAACCTCGTGGCTTTATTGATTCTCAATATCCTCACCATGTGTGCTGATTACATAAAGCATTATATGGGTTAAAACATGCACCTCGTGCCTGGTATTATCGCCTATCTCAAGCACTCCTGGATATCGGTTTTTCTACCTCTGCCGTGGACTCCTCCTTATTTATTTTGTCCCAACATCATACACTAATCTATGTTCTTGTGTATGTCGATGATATCCTTATTACAAGAAATGACGCTACTGCCATATTTTCCATGATCAACAAGCTGCAACACTCTTTCGCTATGAAAGATCTTGGTAACCTTGGCTACTTTCTTGGTATTGAAGCTCATCGCACCACAGCTGGTCTACATCTCCGGCAATCCAAATATATCTTGGACCTTCTTCATCGTGCTGGTATGATTGGTGCCAAACCATATGCGTCACCCTCAGTCAATGGCACTAAACTATCCAAACTTGAAGGCACTCCCTTACCTGAATCCGAGGTTACCACTTATAGACAACTAGTTGGTGGCCTTCAGTATTGCACACTCACACGGCCAGATCTTGCTTATTCTGTCAATCAGTTATGCCAGTTTATGCATTCTCCAACAACTTCACATTGGGTTGCACTAAAGCGTGTCTTACGTTATCTTAAAGGGAGTGTTGATCATGGCCTATTTTACAGCAAAGGGAAGTCTCAAATTGATATTTATTGCGACTCGGATTGGGCTGGCGATCCTGATAATCGACGCTCAACCACGGGATATGGTGTCTTTTTTGGCTCATGTTTAGTTTCTTGGTGTGCCAAGAAACGACCTGTTGTCTCTCGCTCAAATACCGAAGCCGAGTATCGTGCCTTATCTTATGCCACTGCTGAAGCTTCTTGGATCCGCATGCTCTTAAAAGATCTACATTTTCCATTATCCACACCACCAATTATATGGTGTGATAATATTGGAGCTATTTCCTTGGCCTCAAATCCCATTTATCATGCTCGCACTAAACATATTGAAATCGATTTCCATTTCATTTGGGAAAAAGTGCTCAACAAGGATATCCTTATTCGGTTTATTTCAACACTGGACCAAGTTGCTGATTTATTCACAAAAGGCCTCACTGCAAATCACTTCACCCTACTTTGAGACAAGCTTCAGGTCCTTCCTCCCATCAGCTTGCGGGGGTCAATTGAACTCAATCAGGATCAAGCATATAATCCCGAGAATCAAGCAGATCAAGATCAAGCATGTAATCCCGAGAATCAAGCAGCAGATGATGATCATGTTCAACAACCAACATCTGCTATCCAGTCACCACCAAAGTCTGTTATGTATTTAAATTCAAATTCAAACTTTGTATCTAGCTAGTAAGATATTCAAATGTAGTTCAAGTGTAACAGAACACTCTGTAAAAATGCCTATATAATACAATACATGTTACTGGTTTGGTACTGAGGAAAACCAAATGCAGATTCCAAATTTATTTCGATTCTTTAAATTTTCTCAATTAGCCTAAGATCTGGAAAAATGTGTATATATGTGGAAAATGAGGAGATTTTATCTAAGAAATTTCGTGTGAAACAAGAAGGAATATCTACCAAACACTTGGTATGCCCGGATTGGTATTCTCGGACTTATCTGTCGACTTTTAGTGAAAAAATCATAACTTAATCATATGAGCTTAGAATAAAGTGAATCTAGTTCCTATAGAACCTTAAGACGTATATCTAGAACTTTTATGTTTTAGGTTTTTGAAGATAAATAATGGATAAATGACTAGATCTAGTGTGAAGTAGCCAGCCCTGGGTTGAGTCCAATTGATAACCGATTTAGATGAATTGTCCTATATTCGGCCATATGAAGAAAATTGTGATTGGATATCAATTTTTCTGAGGTTTTGACATGTGTAGGAGTATGTGTCATGAGGATATAACTTGATCTAGAAGCCTTGATGGGTAAGAAAATAAAGGAAAACAAATGGAGAACTCGGATTGGGTTTCTCGGGTGGTTTTGACATGTTTCGGTGTATTAAGCATATCTTTCTCATTTGATTTCGGAATAAAGTGATTCAAAATCCTATAGGATTTTAAGAAGATAATCTAAAACTTTAATGTTTGTTTTTCATTTTTGAAGAATCGAACCAGATCAAGGACTTATTTGGCATTAAAGTGGACAGATACACCCCATGGGAAGAAAATATCATACGACTTTGTATTTTCCTTTCATGTGCTGGAATGATTCTAACCATTGATCAAGATATGCATATAAGTGGTACAAACATGACCCTTGGATGGAAATAGGACCAACTAAGCCTAAGTCCTATGGGTGATGATGAGCCTAAAGAGCTTGGAAGCTCATACACGACTCTAAGGGTGGAAACAGGTTACTTTGAGGAAAATCTATCCCCTTATGCCTAAGATTTCGCCCCTCCCTCATCTATATATATATATATATATATATATATATATGTAGTGGTTCTCTTATTTTCCTATAGCAAGAACACATGGCTAGCTTGAGAAGAAACAAAGAAAAGTCTTCTTAAAAACCCTTGAATCTCCAAACACTATCATAGTGTGCTATTGAATAAGTTTGAAGAGAAATTTGTAAAAGGTTGGTTCAATCACCACTTCAAGTTTTGGAGAAACTTGTAAGTATACAATTTAACCTAATATTGGCATAGAATAAGTGAGTTGATGATTAGATCATGTATGATAGTTGTTTAAGCTTAATCATTATTTATAGGATTGAAATGAAATCTATGAGATTATGGATTGTTTTCTTGGTCATGGAAAATGCTAAGAAATTTATGAGAACATAGATTTATGTTTTAATAAGTAAAAATAAGGTTTATGTAAAAAGATTGCATGTTTTAGATTGAAAAATCTTATGAGCCGTGATCTCACTCGACCCTCGCTCGACCCATGGATCGAGCGAAGAACAAAATAAATCTCCGCTAGACTCTCGCTCGATATTCCGCTTGAGCGAAGTGCAACCCGAGACTTCGTTCGACTTTCGCTCGATATCTGGCTCGAGCGAGATGCCATGATTGCTTCTAGCTTGACCCTTGCTCGTTGTCTAGCTCGAGCGAAATGCAATCCGAGACTTCGCTCTACTCTCGCTCGATATCTGGCTCGAGCGAGATACACTTTATGTTTAAATTCAATGCTTTTCTTTACATAATCGTGGATGATCCAAATAAGAAAAGTTATTTGTGAAAAATAAGTATAGTATATGTGATATATGATGTATTGGATGTGCATACAGCATAAAGTTTAAAAGTACATGCATGTCTTAGTATGTGATAGGTTTTAAGAAAGAATGATATGACATGCATTTGTGAAATGTTCTCACATGTTATCATACATGTCAATGCTCAGAGATATATATCTTATAAAAAGGCTTTATGAGACCCATGCATGACTTAAACTTACATTCTTTATGGACTCATTCTATCATAGTTAACTCTTATTTCTTTTTTTTCATAACATTGTGTGTCATACTTGTTAATATCATCGACAGGCGTCCCCATTCTTGAAAATCTCACCCTTTTATATTTTATCTATCATTCCTTATGAAATGATAGAGGGTGTTGCAGGAGTAAATAAATTGTCATGAGATTCAGACATCACAGGAGATTTTGAAGAGCCCCAAGAGTCCTATAGAATACTCATCTCTTAAGGAAATAATCTTACATACGTGATCAAATGGAATAGCAAGGGTATCGGATGGCAGTATAAGATGATATTTGATAGAAGAAAACTAACTGGGTTATGTAAGTTCTAAATTCGATGTGCTTTGATAAATGAAAAATTATGAAGGATATAATTTTAATATGCCATATGATCTATTTATGCAAGAATTAGATCTCTTTGCATGTATTGAAGATTTACCCATTTACGTTGCATTCTGCATTGCACTTAATTAGTAAGTTTAGGTGCATGCATAGTTTTTAAAAAAAAAAATCGGAGCGTTATAGTTTTTAATTCTTAAGAAAATCAAAATAAGATGCTTTAATAATTGAGGTTGTTTTGATGTAAATATGTTTGTATTAAGAGTAATAAAGTTTTGAGAAAATTTTCAAAAAGATTTGTTACCAAATTTTAAGTTGTTTTCATAAAGTTTGTATGAGTTTTTTATTTTTTATTTTTTGTGTTTTTTCTTTTCACCAAACCGAAATTAATTATTTCACGATTTAAAAAAAAAATAGATTTTTTTTTTTAAAGTTTAAATTGAAGTTGAAAATTTTTCTAAAAAAATTTTGAAAAGATGTTGAAACCAAAAGTAGCATTTGAGGCTAATAAGCTTAATCCACCATTGTTATAGTGCTGATGGCATAAATGAGAGAGAAGTAACCACAATACAACTGACCTTTCTTATTTTCTAATACCGCCAGTAACACAAATTCAAGAAACTAGATGTAAAAGCAAGGACACAATAACCACATGATATGTTTGTGTATTAAGAGATGTAATGATGAAGACATGCTAACGAACCCGCCCAAACAAAGTGGTAATATATAATATAAACAATAAAATTTACTTCTTTCTATCACCTTAATTTTTTTGAATAAGTAATCATTTCACATCATATTAGAGCAAAAGTGTTAAGTTCAAATCTTAACTATATACTTTATCACATTTAATTAAATAATTTACATGTTGAGTCCACTCATTAAAAGGAAATATTATAATATAAGATAATAATAAAATCTATTACTTCTTATCGGTTTGAATTTTTAGAATAAGTGGCATCATCACATAAAGTATATAAGATGAAGACCAAAGCATAGAAATGATCATACGTACATGCAAGTGTCTTTATTGGGAGATAATGGTCATGCGTTTCTAGCAAGGCCTTAAAAAAACCTGTAATTAATCACTGATCATGATGGTATAGTACAGGCTTGCTGAGCTGCTTGATTATCTCATGTTGGCCCAACCCCAACCCGAATATGGGTCAGGTCAGATTGGTTTGGCGCTTTAAGGAGACAGACCGGGCCGGATCGGGCCCAGATCCAACTGTCTCTGCTCGGGTTGCAGGCCTATTGTTGGCATATGTATGTGTGTTCATGTATTATTTTGGCACATCCATTGACAAAACATTAACAGTTAAAGCTCGAGTCTGACTTTGTTTGAATATACATACTCCTCTCATATATACAGATTAAATGCCCTCTGCAACACAAAAATTTCTTCAGCATTTAACTCTTCAGTTAGGGGGCCGCTGGGACCGGTCCGGCTGTCCCTAGAGTCTAAAGCAGCCCAATGTTAGTTGGGCTGCTTTATGATGAAAAACACATTAAAATAAAATAAAAAATATGATTAAATAAAAAAATAAAGATTAAAAATATAATAAAAAAATAAAATGAACAAAACATAATAAAAAACATAATAAAAAACACAATAAAAAAATAAAAAACATAATAAAAAACATAATAAAAAAATAAAATGAAGATGAATTTAAAATAATTCGGCCATGGAGCGAACGGAGCCGCCGCCGGTGGCGGTGGGTGACACCGCCCACGCCATCGGGACCGGCGGACTCAGGCGACCTTACCCCTATGACGCTCCGGCGAGCTCCGGTGTGCCCCCAGCAGCCTTCAACCCGTTTCGGATCCTGGAGCTCTCCAGAACTCGCCGTCGTAGGGGTGAGGTCGCCTGAGTGCGCCGGTCCCGATGGCGTGGGCAGTGTAGCCCACCGCCACCGGGGGCGGCGGGAGCTGCTCCGTTCGAGGGGGGCTGACAGTCTGCCCCCCAGGTAATTTCTTTCAGTTATTCAGATATCTAGCTTCTTTTCTTCAACCTCCATTTTTAACAGTACTGGTAGTATATGGCACTAATTCCATGAACTTTAGTGGCCATGAATGTCTTCTTAACCAATTGGGCACTGTATCAAGCATTATTGGACTTTCAGCTTAAATTTGACTAGAACACTTAAAATTATCCCCACATTGGTACAGTGATTTTTGAGTTTGCTAAATCTAAACTACTGCCAACTCACTATAGTAAATCCAAATAATCTTTTATGTGTTCAATATTCAAATGGAATAGTATAGAGAAACATTGGAAGAGTGATATTTGATGTTTCCAAATGTAATTTATTGAAGCCAGTTAAACAAGCTCTATGCTGAGGTATTGCAGTAGAGATGGAGCACTAAAGAAACATCAAAGAGAACAACTATGAGGAATCTGATGTACCGTTGTGGGGGAATACCGAATATGTTAAGAAATTGGGAAGACCAATAACTGTTTCATACATTCTTTTGAGTATAGATCACAAATTTAACATGCTCATCTCCAGCTCAAGTATTAATCTTAAGCTTCATGGTAAATTTTCATCATATTACGAATGAGACTAGACTTCCGAAAATAACGACTACACTGTCTAATTCTTATTCCAGTTTTTTTTTTATATATAATAGTAATGACATTCCTTGGTTCTTAATTTCCCTTTGTATAACAGTTCAGATCGATTTCTTCATGAAACATGCAGTAGCACCCTTTTAAGTAAATGTGCAATATCTACTGATGCAACAGTAGTGGTAAAGTTTCATCGCTTATTTCAAATGATCCTAGACTGTTAGCCAAAGCTTTGAATTCATCCATCTCAGAGCTTAAAACGTTGACACCAACCAACAAATCTCCACCAATCTGGCCCTGTAAGGAGGTCAGACGCAATATAACTCTTTATGCTCGAGTGAAAACAAATAATTATTTGGAGAAAATTATTAAAATAAAAGTGAGCTTTTATATAATTGAGAAGCCAATGAGCTAAAGGAATGCTAAGCACAACCTGTGTTTGGTAATTCAACATGCTGATATTCCAACGGCCACTAAAGGCATCCAGTAATTTCATTAGAGCACCTGGTCTCTCGGGGATGACAAACCGACAGAGAATCTCATTTTCAATGCTTGATCCATCACCTGCCCGAAAATCCGAAAAAGGGTGGTCATAAAAACAGACAAAAGACCGATGATCTTAAGCTCAGAAAATCCCATGGAACTAAAAGATTGTAGTATAATTGGGTTTTAGATCAACCATAAAAATTATTTTGTCTGCATACCGGTTCGCAGAGCTGTTTGAACTTTACCCACTTCTCTGGAACACATGTAGCAGGGACAGACTCTTGCCGCCTACCAACATCAGCATGTTGGGATACCAAACTTAATCTATTGAAGGTCATGTTTGCTCCACTGGTTATTGCTACAACATTTTCACCCTTCAGACCATAATATTTGCAATATGCTTCTGAACCAGCAATGGCAAGGGCTCCTGCTGGTTCAAGTATGCTTCTTTTTTCCTCAAACATGTCCTGCAGCAAAATCTCCCATGATAATTTTTGCAATGCAAAATTGTATAATGTTGTTGCTATAATATCTCCAAAATTTCAGCTAGCTGATTTTAGTCTATCTTTTCTCTCTTCCTTTCTTTTGGGGGAAGGGGGTTGGTTGCAGGGATGGAAATCAAGAAATTGACTCCATGCTTGTATGAATAAGGAGGCCAAATTCCAAAAGTTGAAGTGTGATATGTTGCAGGCACGCTAGCTTAAATGTTCAGTTTTTTCTTTCCAATTTCTCAATAGAATTACTAACATTCTTTGTCTGTTCTGGCCAATGTGTGAGTCATATCAAGTAGTATTAACCCTTTAACAGACATTGCTCCAAAAGCAAATCACATTTGCATGGCTCACTTGTGGACCTCAGCATTTTTTTTTTTGGGCCCATCCTGTATTAGGCAAGTATTGAATATTCAACTTGATTTTGAAACCCTGGATTAGGTTAATAGTGATCCTCAGTAGCATGTTATCACCTATTTTGTCTCTCATTAATATTAAAAACAACAGAAACTAAATATACTATGAAATCAATGGAAAACTGTCGTGCAAAGCATGTGATATTAGAGTTGGAAGAGAGGCACCTTTATTGATGCACAGATAGCATCCTGGTTTACAAGTACCATTCCATCCAAGAGTTCTCTACACAACTTGAAAGTTTCTTCCCCAACCACTTCCATAGCAACTCCATCTGCAAATCCTCCTATATTATCAAGCATAATTCGCTGCCCATGGAAAAGTGATAGTGCCATTGAATTTGCATCATATGGTTCCACACCAATAATCTTGACCTGCATGTAAGATGTTACTGATGGCTATTGTTATGGCCTTACTCATATGTAAATTGAAGATTCACGCACCGGTCAAAATAAATGGGAGGAAAAGCTTCACATGGTGAGTGGGACAAAAATTGAATAAATACAACAATGAATCCCAAGAATCCATGACTTGACTTGAGCAGGATTGTTCTATAGTCCTATAACTCAGTATCCCTGATCACATAGGAGACTGGAACTGAAGCATTTGAAATAAACAAATAAATAAACCAAGAATTTGGTCTTGAATAGTACATCTAATAAATAAATGATATCTAAAAAAGAGAATCTTCGAGAAAATAAGATTTGAAGCAAAATACAGGTCACTGGAAGAGAGCTATATCTGTTTGGAAACGCTTAGGACCAGCTTTGGAAAAGAGGAATGTACTTAACAGTTAAGTCACTCTTCAATTGAATCACACCATCAAACAGATAAGTGAATCATCAAATTTATCATATATGATGTTAGGACATCGACAGAATGAAAAGCTTGTCATGCATCATCCCAAATTCTTATGGCATAGCAAAAAAACTCTCACAAAGTTTTCCAGAATGTCACATTTCTTATTTGAAAGTGTTGTTGCATAAGGACAAAGTGCCCAAATCTCAAGAACACAAAGTATGACTTTGGTGCTTGAACCCGAGAATTATGTTATATTTTCACTTTCTAAATTTCTCAGGCATTGCATTGAAGTATGTTATATTTCCACATACCTCAGGGCAAACTGTCTTCACATAGGTGGCAATTCCAGCTATTAGCCCACCACCTCCAACAGGCACAAAGATTGCATGTAATGGAGTTGGCATTTGACGCACGATCTCCATTCCTACAGTCCCCTGCCCCGCTATGATATCCGGGTGATCAAAACCAGGTACAAATGTTAGGCCTTCTTCTTTGGCCCTTTGTTTTGCATATTGTTGTGCATCAGCATAGCAGTTGCCAACAAGTACAGCTTTAGCACCTAACCTCTCCACCATCTTCAGCTAAACAAGTGTAATACGAAAAGAAATTGAGATTATATAAAAATTTAAAAAAACAAAGACAAACAAAAGCTTTTGTTCAGAAGAGAAAAGAGCCATCAACTAACTTTGATTTCAGAAGTTGTAATGGGCATGGCAACTACAGCATCACAACCCAATTTTTGGGCAGATAAGGCAACACCTTGGGCATGGTTCCCTGCTGATGAACAAATGATTCCCCTATCCAACTGTTCCCTTGAAAGCTTGGCCATCATGTTATAAGCTCCCCTCAGCTTGAAGGAGAATACCTAGCAGTTTCAAACTTTGAAGACATTAGCTATGTTTTCTAGTGTCAGTGCACAAAAGCTTTTTCTGTTCTGAAAATGTGGAAGACCCAAAAAAAAAAAAACGAATTAAGGGAAATTTCTAAAGAATACTGATATATCCACAAAGAATTATATAAAGCAATCTTATAAATTGACGAGAGTTCATCTGATTTGAAAATTTTATTTGATAATAAATCTGACGAATTACATCAACCACATTAGTTTTTGTACAATTTCCTTGTGATTAGAGTATCTAAAAGCACTTCCCGATAAATGAATTTTTTGAAAAGTCCAAAGTGAATCCTGATGATTGAAATTTTTAGAACTGGTTTCATTTGTTTTAGTCACAAACTTTACTCTGTAAAGTGTGAAGATTTGCTATTGAGTTTTTTAGTCAGTTTACTATTTTAGTTTCTTCTTTTATTTCCGTTTCTATTTATTGTTCAGAAAGACGGAAATGAATGGGTCAACAGGTGTAAGAGAATCTGTTTCTGAGAACGTACTCCAGGTTGAAGATCCTCTCTCTTGAGCCAAATATGGACACCAAGCCTCTCAGAGAGCTTTGAAGCATACTCCAATGGTGTCTCGATCGCAACATCATAAACCTTTGACGACAATATCTTGGGTAAATAATTGATAGCATGCTGGAACCCATCCCTGCCATCTCTGGCGGCCTCCGCCAACTTTTCCGGCGCAACACCGAGAAAGCCACTCTCATACACTAAAGACTCAGCCGAGACTTTCATCAACTGGCCGGGCGGCACGTGATCATCTGAGGTCTCAGGTGGCATAGTATTAATTAGAGGAGCAAGCCTCAACTTCAAGGGCTTGTGGGAGTTCTGCAGCGCAGGGTTTTGTTAACGTTGCAGTAACAACATTAATGGAGGGTCTGGTTTTGTGGTCTTTGTTTAGGCTTAAGGTTCTGATCATGGGTGGGAAGGGAGAGTAGCGAGATAAAAGAAAACCAGGTGAAGAAGTGAAGCAGAGAACCTCCATTCTTGGAGACACAAAGAGAAGCGAGCAGTACTCCATGACAGCCCTTCCCCAACCCAACAAATATATATATTTGGACCGCCAGAATTTTAGCAACGCCAGAACAGAGTATACACAACTGGTGGTGTATTGAGCTTACGATATTTATTTATTTTTAATTTTTTGGTTAAACAATGGTAAAAGTATTCACAATCTACTAATCTTAAAATATGATTTTTATAAATTTTAACTAATTATTTTTTATTACGTCAAATAATAAATTCAATAAATCAAAAATTATTCTATTAAAATATTAATATTCAAATTTTTATTCATTTTAATTATAATTATAATTTGAATATCAATTCATTAGAATACTCACAATCCACTAACTATTTTATTTATTTAAATAAAATTTAATTAAAAGGCATAAAAATAAATTTCAATAAATTCAATAAAATTAAATTTATTTAAACTTTATTGAATCTATTAAAGTATATTTTTGATACTTTTTAGTTAAAATTTGATTAAACAAATTATTTAGTTAATGAGTTGTGAATAGTTCGATAAAAAAAATTTCTTGTTTTTAACTTTGGTTAAATCATTTGTTTTATCCAAAGATTTGCAATAAGAATTATTACAATCGAAATATATATTCCTTTTTGACTAATTAAGAAGATTTTCTTATTTGAGCTTACGAAAAGATTAATAAAATATTTTATTGTTCTTTAATTTTGGTTAAAATATTGATTTTTCTAATAAAAAAACTTGCAACTAGAATCATTAAATATATATATATATATATATATATATGTACACATGAATCTGTGTCCGGAGAGATATATACAGGTTTTTTTGCTTTTTATTTTGGAAGGGATACATACAGATGTCGTGTATGCATCCTGCGGTCAAAGATATCTTTCTTTATGGTTTGATCTCATCTTTCAGA
The DNA here is from genome assembly GCA_036559045.1 of Platycarya longipes. Lineage (NCBI taxonomy): Eukaryota > Viridiplantae > Streptophyta > Magnoliopsida > Fagales > Juglandaceae > Platycarya > Platycarya longipes. Next base: position 23,514,758 of record CM071802.1, on the reverse strand, counting down.
TATATATTACGCATGCAGTAATAATATAAAATTATAAGGTAGGGTACGTCAAAGCACAATATTCTACTGCATGCAAACGTAAACGATCTGAATTCATTTTCCACTAACCTGCAAATGGGAAATGCTATTCATCCTTATTTGAAAGGTGAAATTGGGATTCCGATTTATATTTTAATTTTTTAATTTTTTTTACATGATTTTTAAGTAACCTGAACAGTTTTATTATAGGGAATTTATCTAATTCTGTTATAAAGAAATTTTCAACCCAATAAATTAAAATAAATATAAAAAAACATGTTTTTTTAATATCTTAAAATATTTTTTAAAAATATAAAAAAAAAACTAGAACATTATTTAAAAATACTTACTTAAAAATTATGTAAAAAAAAAAACTAAAAAATAAAATAAAATGTAAATCGAGATCCCAAATTTAGATCCGACTAGGGATGAATAATATTGCACAATTTTGCATTATATAGATGTGGGCTATCAAGAAAAAATGAATTTTTTTAAACTCTTAATGGTAGGATAATGACTGTTCAACTGGGCATCAAATCGGGTACTCGCCTGTATTTAGCCCGAAACTAGGAATCCAAGGTCCAGATGATCGGCCTGGAACTTAGGCAGGGTTAACCCGAGATATGAACCAGGTCCGTACCCAGGTGAACTCGAGTTTCAAAAGTGCATAAATCTGGTTATTGAGTTGTACCCTTTTTTTTAAATATAAGAGTCCATATTTCAGTAAGGTTTAAAGGCATTATTATTTTTTAAATAAAATCCTACATTATTATATGAAAAGTTTTTCAAGAAAAATCAATGTTAAAAAACATAATTCGCTTTATGTAAAAGCCTATATTTATTAAAAATAAAAAATAAAAAAAATATAGAAAATCATAATTTTTAATAAAAAGCCTATCTTGTTTATAGTGGCCAGCTTCCTTGATCTTAGGCAAATAGTACCAGTGGAATATGACGATCGAGCAGAAAAAAACACAAATGATGCATCTTTTCAATCATAATGGAACAATTCCCGTTAAACTCCAGCTTTGTGGGCATGTTTATGTGCCGTCCACGTTATCTAATTATTCTTGTTTGAGCCATCTTTTTCTTCATAGGATAACTATGAAGAATCTAAAAGGAAGATTAATTTAACAACACAATAATTATTAAATATTTTAAGATATCTTTGTCTGCAAATCATTCAAATATATATATATATATATATTTATATTTCATATTTTTAACTTTTTGTCTAATTGTTATTTAATCATTATAATTGGGGTGATGTTAGAATACCCACCTTATTTGACACTTTTATTTGACATTTCTGATATTTTGATTTTTTTTAATTTTTAATTTTACGTAATGATTAAAAAAGTGATTATTAGTGTATTGATATTTTTTTTCATATTTTAAAAAATTATTTAAATACATTAAAAAATTATGAAAAGAAAAATAACAAAAAAAAAAATATTTTTTTCCTATTTTTTAATCATCATTTTTTTATCATTTTAAAATATTTTTAAAAAATGTAAAAAAAAAATATTAATACACTAATAATCACTTCCTTAATTATTAAGTAAAATTAAAATTTTAAAAAAATAAAAATATTAGAGGTGTCAAATAAAGTAGATATTCTAGCATTTTCCTTATAATTATCTTAAACTCTTTAACAAAACACAAAACATAATACTACTTTATCAAATTTTAAAATAAAAATAATTAAAAATTATGTTGAACAATTTTTAACTTTATATTATTTTTATTCAAAATTTTCTCTCTTTTTTCTAAAATTTAAGAAAATATTTTATCTTAAATTATTTTACTACTATTCACAAATATTCTAACTTTATTTATTTTTGATAAAAAAAATTAAAATGCTCGATCCTAAACGTAATTTCTGGTTTGTATCATGTTTCTCTTACAATAATGGATTATAACCGGCCCAAATTATAGTTTTGAATTCCATTTTTTAAGAATCGACAGAATTTTATTTTCGTAGTATTCTATACATTATACATTCTCCTTGCATTCTGCTCTAAATTTTGGCACATTTCAGCCAATTCGGGCTATATTTTGTTTTAAGATAGTTTTAATAGCAATTTGTATATTTGGATGACATTTTTGTAATTTTTAAATTTTGATAGCATTCATATAAATTTAAAAATTTTAAAAATATATATTTGGTTGAGTTGAATTATTGTATATTTTATACATTTAGAATTATTATATTTTGATTATTACATAACATATCATTGATTTTAGATGGAAAAAATGATTAAAAGCACTCAAGCATGTAAAATAGAAATTTATGTAAAATACAAGATGAAAGTGTCAAAATTCATAAGTTTTACTTTTTCTGTCTTTAATATTGTTACACGTGTACATATATAGACAAATAAATTGCTATTCTTTTAATTAGTTAACGAGAGCTTTGTAAGGCAGCTTAGTGTACAAGCTGAATGTGTTTACTTTTCTTAATAAATTTTAGATGTTAATTGTTCTTTGAAAATTAGATTTTTCTACTCTTAACATGGTATCCGACAAAATTAGTGATTTCTAATTTCATTTCATTCTCTTTCTTGAAATTAGGGTTTTCCTTCGCTTTCCTCTTTCGCTTACCTTACCTTTTTTGCTCATGGCTGGTGAGATTTCTTCCACACATTCCTTTGCAAATGCTGAATTTGATCTACGAAATCCATATTTTCTCACCAATGCCAATCATCTTAATGTTCTATTGGTGAGTGCAAAACCAAGCAATAGTAACTACCATTCTTGGTCTCGCCCAATGTTTCTCTCTTTAAAGGTGTCAAATAAGCTTAAATTCATCAACGGCTCAATTCCTGTTCCACACAACACTCATGAACTGTTATCCTCTTGGAACAAATGGTCTTGTCCTGGTTTCTTAACTCTTTGTCTTCAAAGATCGCTTAGAGTGTAATTTATGTTGATTCCTCTTTTGTGATGTGGCTAGAGTTGAAGGAATGCTTTTTGCAAAGTAATGGATTTCGAATCTTTGAATTGCAAACTGTCATTTCTACTTTACATCAAGATCAGAATGATGTTAGCACTTATTTCATGGATTCAAAGCTTTTATGGAGTGAATTGCTGAATTATTAGCCCTTGCCTATTTGTCATTGTCGAGGATATTCCTGCAATTCTTTTAAAATTTTTGCTCAATATCATCATTAATCTTATGTTCTAACATTTCTGATGGGGTTGAATAATGTCTTTGATAATGTGAGAGGTCAAATATTGATGATAGAGCCCTAGCCTTAAATTAATAAGGCATTCTTTCTTGTTGTGCAAGAGGAGAGCTAATGATTTGTGAGTAATCGAAGTCCTCCTTCTGTTTCTGTGGATTTTATTACTTTAGTTGTCAAATATGAGAATTCTTTTAAAAATTCTAGAGGAAATACATGTCCTCTCCTACTTTGTAGTCATTGTGGTCTCACTGGCCATATTGTTGGAAAGTGTTACAAATTATATGACTATCCACCTAACTAGTTAAAGATAAGTCTAAGGCCAATTCTGCCTCTGCAAATTTAGTTCAACAATCTTCTGGATTGATGAAACTCTCTCCACCAATATGTCTATCATCGTGGATCAGCATCAACAATTGCTGGCTTTCCTCAAACCAACTCCTTTTGCTTCTACTCCTTCAGCCAATATGACTTTGGTTCCTAATTTTTCAAGTAATACTAAAGTTATGAATTTCGTTTCGATGACCATTCTAGTTGAGACACTAGAACGAAAAATTCTAATGTCAATATCGTTTCGGATACTGTTTCAGGATAGATATTATATGAATAAATTATATATATAATAACTATATTATAAAATAAACCAATAAAAATCAAATTAAAAACATATATCCCTGATAATTTAATAAATTTAAAAATTCAGATTTATTAAAAATAATTATTAAAAAATAAAATTAATTTGGTTGTCATAAATGCCCAGAATTAATAATAATAAATAACCAAATAAATAATAAAAGTTTTAAAATAAATAAATAAATAAAGAAAAAAATATTGAAATATTGCTGCAGCTCAAAAATATAAATAAATCATTTTAATTTTTTTTTAAAAAAAATACAAGAAAAAGTGCTTATTTAGAATGGCCAGAATGACTGAAATTTAGGCAAGTATGCCAGAATCTAGTTGAAATAATTTGAAATGGGCTGAAATTCAAGTCGGAATGGAATACAGGACTTCGTTGTTTCAGCTACCATTTTGGAATGAAATTTTCCGACAATTTCAACCGAAATAGAACGGTTTTTATAACTTTGGATAATACTACTTCATTTTGTCTTGCTGCACATTCCATTGCTCTACCTGAATAATAGACAGTGGTGCCGCATATCACATGGTCCACTCTACAAGTCAATATACCAGTCCACCTATTGTTTTATCTTTTTCAGTGAAGTTACCAAATGGTACTTGTACTAATGTCGACTTTATTCTCTGCTTGACGGAGAATACCCAGCAATTTCAAACTTTGAAGACATTAGCTGTGTTTTCTAGTGTCAATGCACAAAAGCTTTTTCTGTTTTGAAAATGTGGAAGATCAAAAATAAAAAAATCAATTAAGGGAAATTTCTAAAGAATACTGATATATCCACAAAGAATTATATATAAAAATCTTATAAATTGAAGCGAGTTTATTAAATCTGCTTTATAATAAAATTAATTTTATAATAATTACATCAAGTCAGGTTAGCAAGATAAAGGAAAACCAGGAGAAGAAGTGAAGCAAAGAACCTCCATTCTTGGAGACACAAAGACCTGCGAGCAGTACTCCAATATGGAAGTCCTTGATACCCAACCCAACAATCCTATACATACATATATATATATATATATATTTGGACCACCAGAATTATATCAACACCAAAACAGAGTATACACGACTGGTCTTTCCTAAAAAAGAGCATGCAAAGTATATTTGACGTGGAGGTCTAGGATATTATCATCCTTTGTCTTGTAGATGTATTGGTTCGTGATTTGAGGATAAATAAAATTTGAAGAATTGAAAGATTAAGAGTGTTAATATTGGATTGGCTAAAATTTTTATTTAAAAAGTATAAATTTGTATACATATTAAAAAAATTTGGTCATATTTGATCAATTATGAGGAGAAAAAAATACAAAAAAAAATAAAAATACTTTTATTTTTTAAAAATAAATAATAAATTCAAAGTTTTCTTCAAATTTTACTTTGAAGTTGCTATATACTTTTTAAAAAATAAGATACTATTATTCTGTTTATGTACTTTTTTTGTCATAATTAATAAATATATGATAAATATTTTTTGGGTTGTATGCAAAATTTTTACTTTTTAAAAGAAATTTTTGACTAATCTAATACTAATGTTTTAACTTTTTACTCTATTTTGAAGTTTCCTAGAATTGTGATGGTGTATGAGTTTAATTTGATAATTTGATTAATCAAGGTTAATAAATGATTTTCTTGATCTTCAACTTTGATAAGGGCCGGCTCAATGGTAAGGTCACTTAGGTCATTGCGTAAAATCCCCCACTTTATACAAGGCCCTAAACAAAAAATAAAAAATTGAGTTTTTTTTTAATTTTTTTTTTAAATTAATAAAAACTATTTCATTAAATAAAAGTTTAAATATGTTTTATATTTTCATTGTGTACAAGGTCCCATAATATTAAATTTAATATTTAATATAATAAATTATTTATATTTTTAAATAATATTTTAAGATTTTATTAAATAAAGGTACAAAATGTATATTAAGGCCTCATTTTAAATTATTTTATTAAATATAAATTCAAAAAAATAATTCGAATATTTTAAATAAAATCTCTTTTGATTGAAAATTTTAAAAATATTTTATATAATGATTTATAAATTATTATATTATAATTATATATAATTTATTTAAATTTTGCTTAAGGCCACAATTGATATTGAGCTGCCCTGACTTTGATTAAAATATTTATAATTTTATCTTAAGATTTGCAACAACCAAGATATATATTCTTCTTTTGACTAATCTAAGATTTTCTTCTTTGAAAAGATATTCTTCTTTGAGCTGTAAATTAGTAGTCTGACTAGTCAAGGTTATTAAAATAGTTTCTTAATATTCTTCAATTTTGATTAAAACATTGACTGTTTTAGTCAAAGATTTGCAAACAAGAGTCGTTACATTCCTATACGTATACATATATGTATATTATACCATATATATATATATATATATACACACAGAGATATATACAGTTTTTTTTTTGGAAGGAGTTATATACAGATGTTGTAGCCATCCTGCTGTCGAAGATATCTTTCCTTACGGTTTGATCAGATCTTTAAGATATATATATATATATATATATATATATATATGCATGCACTAATATAATATTATAGGTAGAATACGTCAAATCACAATATTCTACTGCATACGAAGCGTAGACGATGTAAATTCGTTTCCTACTAATTTACAAATAGCTCTAGGGACAAGTTCTACGTATATAAAATTAGTCGGTGATATTCTGCTTTCTGAGTGGTACCGTCTAACATAATAGTTAGTTATTTTTGAGTATTTATTTATTTTTTATTATATTAAAATATTTTTTAAAAATATAAAAATATCAATACACTAATAATTATTTTTTTAATTATTAAATAAAAGAATAAAAAAAAAAGTAAAATATTTGAGGTATCAAAATAATGTGTCAAACTAAATGAAAATAGTAACATTTTTTTATATGTATTGACCTATCAAGAAAAAAAAAAAAAAAAAAAACAGAAACTTTTATACCTTTTATAATAAGGTTTAGGGTAAAGCAAAAGTCCATATCTCGTTAAGGCTTAAAAACATTGTTTAATTTAATTAAAAAACTATATTATATTAAAAAAAATAAAGAAAATCCATTCTCTTTATGTAAAAGTCTATATTTGTTAAAAAATTAAAAAGAAAAATAGTTGAAAATAATACCTTTTTATAAAAGCTTATATTCGTTCATAGTCGCCTTCCTCGACTTAAGCAAATAGTACTAGTGGAAAATGACGATCGAGCAGAAAAATTAACAAAATAATGCATATTTTCAATCGAACAATTCCGGTTAAACTCCATCTTTGTGGCGCGCTCTACACGTTACTAATTATTTTTGTCGGAGCCTATCTTTTCCTTCAAAGGATAACTATGACCCATCTAATTATTCTATTTTCTTTCTTAAAATCACTCAAACACAAATTAACCATTTTTTAATTTTAAATCTTCAAATTTTTATCTAATAATTATTTAATCACTACAATTATCTCAAATTTTCAAACAAAACACAAAAAATACTATTCTTTAAATTTTTGAAATAAAAAATAATATTAAAATAATTTTTTAACTTTATATTATTTTTATTCAATATTTTCTCTTTCATTTTTCAAAAATCAATAAAATATTTTAACTCAAATAATTTCACTACTATTCACAACTTCATTTGTTTGTAATAAAAATTTAAGATGCATGCTCGATCCTAAACCTAATCAATAAAAATTTGTACCAGGTTTCTCTTATAAAAATGGCACTACAACAAAAAGAACTTTTTGCCGCAATAAATTTTACCGCAATAAACATTAAAAATTGTCATAAATAAATATTATTGACAAAACTTCACGACCACACGTTTGCAGGTAATAAAATATCAAGTTAATACTTAACTCGGCAAAAGTCCAAGTTGTCAGAATAAATCTACTTATTGTGGCAACTCCTATCGTTGCTAAATGAAAAATAATTTGTCAAAAAAATCTCTATCAAGTCATTAGATGTCATATGAGAAACTTAATTACCACAAAATATGTTGCCTCAAAATTGTTTTTGCATCAAAAAAATCTGCCAATATTTTTTTCTACTACAAATAGTAATCGCTGCAGTATATTATTTTTCCATGAAAAGATATCATCAGAAAAAGAGTTTAACAACAAGTAGATGTGAAAATACTTTTATTGACAAGTTGATGCTGCCACTAAAAAAATTTTGTGACAAGAATTATGGTGAATAATTCTTTTCCTCTATAAATAATTCCGCCAAAAATAATCTATTCTGGTAAAAAACAAGTATTTGCGGCAAATAGAAAATTATTAAAAAAAAAATTATAGACTACAAAACCGATTAACTAAGAATGAGTCTAATAATAGAAAAAGAATAGCATATAATTAGCCTAAACACATAAATATGAAAGCAATGAAAGATTCAAATTCAGCAAAATATCATATAACAATCTCAAACAAATATGTACAAACTGTGCTACCAATTTTTTTATTATTTTTTTTCAAAATAAACTGTGTTACTAATTTCACCAACTCAATGTTATCAAAACAAATTTGGTCCATATAAAAAAGAAAACTATGAAACAACAACTAGCCTAGGATGAACTTATCAGAAAGTAAATGTTTTTACATTCTAACATGGCATGTATTAAAGAATTTTGACAATAAACTAGAGTTCAGATATATGATACTTTTCATTTATAAGAGAGACAAACCATAATCCAAATATATATTAGAGACAAACTAGAGTCTAAATATATATTTGAAAGACAGCTTCTACTTAAACCATGACAAATAGTAAAAACTTTATCAGGTATCTAACGAAAGAGCACCTTTACAACATGAAGATAGTCTTTGCACATAATAAACCAAAAGATGTAAAACTATAAAATCTTACAAGTGCATATAGAAATTTATATTCATGTATGCTACTTTCCTTTCCTGCAACCAGATGAGAAGGAACCAAAATAGAACCACATCAGTCGAAATTTTAAAAAAAAAAAGGTTCAAAATGATTCAACACTAACACAATTAAGATGTGATAAATAATTACAGTATTAGCGAATAGCTATCTATATCCTAACATGTAAATTATTAGCCTTAATCCTCTCTCTAAGAAAATGAACATTAAAAAGTCATTGAACATGTCCCATCTAATATAGTAACATCACCTCACTACCAAGATAAGCTAGTTATATTAAAAAAATATTAGCCAAAGTGCTAGCCAATGCTAAATGAAAAATCTGAATCACTCAAAGGTCATTGACCTCTTAATATATCTAGCCTTAACTAATAAATTAAAATCATAAAAAGATTCTTTTTAGGAAAGTTAGAAAATAACTACAAAAGAAATAGTCCAGTGAAAAGTACCTTTACTCAATTAATGGGACTTAGATATGGTAACCATCAATGATATTGGAAAATAGGTAACATAAGTATCCTCCATATAAGAACATAAATATCTACAACTTACGGCAAAAATTAAAGAAATGTATGAAAATCAATTTAACCAAAATGAGAAGCTCAAATAACAAAAATCTTGGTAGCATATAAATTTCTAACAACTAGCAACTACTAGTAACAAAAAGAAAAAACTAGATTATTAAAATATATATATTATGCTAAAAGATATAATCGATGACATAATTTAATAGCAAAAATAATAAAAGATATGTTTCCTAGGAGACTAATGACTACCTCCCTATTGATAAGGCATAGATCTACCCCTCAATGTCACTAAATTTCAACTAAGTGAGTGAACAAGATTTTTTTTTTTTTTTGGGGGGGGGGGGCATCATTGAACTACTTAAAATCAATCTAACCCATGCTTCTACAAAGCACATACTTCCACAATATAAAGAGTGATATCTTTAATACTTTGAAATCTTAGATGCTTCAAGATCCCATGATGTTAATCTCATCAATTAAAGGAAGCAACATAATTTAGAAGGGAAAAAAAAGGAACACCATTCATGGTTTCCTCAACAATAATTTTGAGGTCAAACAAGCATTTTGTGTGCCCCACCTCCTAACTTATTTTATCATTATATCAAACTTACAGTAAGCTTGATATCCTTTGATCTCAACCTCATTTAATATTGATCTAGATTGGAATATGTTTCAGTTTCAAAAATCTTAAATTATTGCATGGAACTATTATTAAAATAAAACATTATTTGTTAGAGAATGAGTAACATTTGATGCTAGTAAGAAAACATAAGTAAAGAAAGTCCGAAAGCTAGTTAAGACAGATTGCGTCAATTTTTACTCTCAATTGTTGTAGGATAAGAGGTGGATTCTTCATCACTTTCGTAAACATAAAGCCATTCTACGTGACCACTCACTGTAGAACTGATTAAGAATCAAGTCAAAGATTTGGAAACCATTACTAGCAATAGCAACTACAGCCTTTTGTAGTCTTAGGGAAAAAAAAATCCACTTTTCTTTGAGAAATAGAGTTAACATCCCCAACACCCAGTTTAAACAGAATATTTCTTAGTGAAGATTTTCCCACAAAACATCAACAGTGAAGTATTTATTCTTTTTTCCATCAAATACATATAACTTAACGGGATTTGCATCTATGAAAAAAAAATACAAATCACTTAAGTTGCATAAAAACAACATTAAAAACAAATTAACTCACTGCAGAACTGATTAAGAATCAAGTTAAAGATCTAGAACCACCACCAGCAATGGCAACTACAGTCTTTTGTAGTCTTAGGAAAAAAAAATTCTACTTTTCTCCGAGAAATAGAGTTAATATCTCCAACACCCAGTTTAAATAGAATATTTCTTAGTGAAGATTTTTCCACAAAAAATCAACAGTAAAGTATTTATTCTTTTTCCTTCAAATACATATAACTAAAACTTAACAAGATTTGCATCTATTAAAAAAAAAATACAAATCACTTGAGTTGCATAAAAACAACATTAAAAACAAATTAACTGTATTCAATATATGTACAATACTAGAAAGAGATTGACCAAAGGAAACCAAACTTTATGAAAGCAAAGGCAACAACTTTACCTAACGGTGGAATGGAGCTGCTCTCTGGGCTCCTTGAGCTTGAGGTTTCTCATGTTCTTGAAAGAGAACATATAAACACCTCCGAAGCCATTCTCAACTGCCATATTACCAAATCTGAGAATTGATTTTGTTTTTGCACAACATAGTAAATGGTTTAAATCAGCATCTATAAGCCAAATACAAAGAATGGCAAAGAATCACACCAACAAAATATTATCTTTAGCTTGAATTCCATTGAAGTGGCCATTAAATATTTACAATTTTTTCTGTAACAAACTTATCAAATTCAACACCCTCATCTACCATCTACATTCAATAGCTTTAAATTCTTAATATCCTAAATTTATGTTGAAGGACTCCACATATAGGAAAGTCAGCGAATGTGACAAAGTAAATCCACTGGAACCTAAAATGTCCATCAAGGACCTTGGTTTTGCTATTTCATATCCAACAAAAGAAAGTAAACAAAAAATAAAACCATTTTCTTTATTCAATATATAATACACTAGTGTAGCCAATTCCAAAAAGATATCTAAATTCACAATCTTTAAAATCATAATAAGATCAAGAAAAGAAAACTGTAAAGAAACAAAGACAACACACACACAGAGGGTGATTTATTATTGCCTAATCAAAGTTAAACGTTGATATAAAAAAAGGGTGCCTATTGTGACGCCCTCAAATTTCCTTAAAATAAATACGGGAATCGAGGCGTCGGGATGATGACAACACGGGTCACACATCCCAACGACAAGTGTCAAACGTGTGTGCACATGTGACATACATAAATATAAGTCGCAGCGGATAATAAAATCATTATCTAAGTACCAAAATTTTTTTAAATATTTTACAAACCATTTTAATATAAATTCTCCAACAGGAGATTTAATACAGTCATCCGAAAAATAAATTAAATAAATACATATTTATAAAAAATGGAGAAATAAATTTCCCGAGATAACAATTAATAATAATAAGATATCAACGGCAGAGCCGTCTCCTCAAGCTCAACCTCTTCATAATCTGCATCTAAAAACTACGACGCCAAGATGGCATCGCAGGTAAGTACAACCCAACCAAACCCAAGATAATAAATACATTAATGCCACAACAACAACCATGAATAAATTACCATATGCATTAAGCTTAAAATCATTTTCTTCAAAATCAATGAAATAACCACACACGCCAAAATCCAATTTTAGTCATAATAAAACTCCAATAAAAACCATCCATCATTTCTCAGAAAGTAATAACCACAAAACCAATCATACCGGGCGTTACGTATCGCCGTCCCCGATATGATAAACACACACACCAATCATAATGAACGTTACATATCGCCGTCCCCATTATGATTCACACACACTTATTTCATACCGGACGTTACGTATCGTCGTTTCCGATATGAAATGCACACCCAATGACCATAACGGGCGTTACGTATCGCCGTCCCCGTTATGTCATCCACACACTATCAATCACAATGGGTGTTACGTATCGCCGTCTCCATTATAACTGACACACACACAATGACTATAATGGGCTTTACGTATTGCCGTCTCCATTATGTCATCCACACACACGCTGATCACAACGGGTGTTACATATCGTCATCCTCGTTATGACTCAGCCAAAACCATTAAAATCCATAAACTCAATAAAAACCCAAATTTCTATTTCCAACACATAAATATCTGAAATCATGCAAAAATCGAATTTCCAAATATTTCCATGAGCATGCGTGTAAATACACAATGCAGACAACCATGCACCAAATATCCAACATTTAAATAATCCAATCAACCAAAAAATACCAACATCAACCAACACATAAATGTTAATACAAAAATATATTTAAATCTTAAAACTCATTCGGAAAGTACTTACAATGGATAAAAACGCAATTCCTTGAACAAACGCCAATCCGTAGCGTTCGTAGCAGTCACCGATACGTTAAACTAAAATGCTCGGTTTGACACCAAAATTTAGGAAAATACTCTTTGAAGGGTAGGGAATCTCATGGAGGTGGTGGTGTGGTGGCACAACTACCGAAAGGTGGCAGATCGGGGTCAAAATGGGTGAAAACCTATTTTCGGGTTTAGGGTGTATCGGGAAGGTGAGGCCGTGTATGGGGAAACTGAGATAGAGGGATGACCGGCTGGGTGAGGGGAGTCTTTTGGTGGTAGTGGTGAGGCCTACGGTGGCCGGACGGCGACGCGGCGAAGAACAACCCATTTTAGGACCCATTTTGGGTGGAGGGTAACCGGCGGAGATGGGTGGCTACAGACAGTGGGTTATACTCGCCAGAGGGTGGGGAGTCTAGTGGTGGTGGTCGGAGGCCAAAAGGTGGCCTGCGGTGGTCGAAAAATGCAAGGGAAGGCAAGAACTCATTTTCGGGTAAGGGGCCTTGTAGGGGCGGTGAAGTGGCCGGAGGTGACACCACCGGTGCCAATGGACTCGCCGGCGTGTGGGGAAGGCAGAGGGCTAGGCGGTGTCGCTGGTGGGTGGCCGACGGCAGCCCTGGGTGTAGGGAGAAGAGAGGGAACAGGGGAGGGGAAGGCTGGAGCGCGGGTTGGGGGGGGATGCAGGGGAAAAAGAAAAAGAAAAAATAAAAAGAGAGAAAAATAAAAAGTGAAGGAAATAAACGAGATCTAGTCCCCACAATTCGGTTCACAGTGTTGATCCAAATAAAGAATTCCAAAACAGAGAGCTGAATAAATTAATTTAAACGCCGAGACTACTTATGATAAAATAATAAATAAAAACAAATAAAATAAATTCATATAATAAAATAAAGGGATTTAAATTCCACTCATTAAAATAATTACCTCACATTTAAATTAATAAAGAAATAACGTAACTCAATATTAACTAATTAATAGCTCAAATAAATATCTTAAACAAATAAAACACAACTAATAATATTATTAAAATAAGTTAAAATAATTAATACCGAGAATAAAATAATGTGTAAAAATACACGTAAGTCCGGGATCTCACACCTATGAAGCATATATTGACAAAAAATATAATGAACTTTATAACAGGAATAAAAATAAATAAATAAATAAATTAGAACCCTGCAACTTCATGTTTCCTATTAGAAAAATGAAAAAACCAAAAAGTTTACAACCAAAATCAACAGCATTATATCATTTATATCATCTCACATCAATATCATAATATAATTACCTTATTAAATGGGAAAAAATTAAAAAGCCCATCATCTGAAATAGACAAAAAAAGAACATAGAGACAAATCAATCCTCAGATGAATCAAAATAGTACCTTAAACAACAACTATTGATATTATCCACAAGAGCTAGACTGCACTTCCAAGGATTATGTATTTCTTGGGGTTGTTTAAGAAGATATAAAGGGTGTTGGGGGCTGGAGTACAATGTCTTTGCTTGAAGTGCAAGCATGACTATTCGTGACAACTTAAACCCAATTCAGTCATCGCACCAACCACTTTAGTCGATACGACCTTTTTTGTTAAATAAATTGAAATTTGCAGAATACAAGAGCAAAAAGGTTAAAAACACAGCACTGGAGGCTGGAGAACCTCAAAAAGCAAGAATTCATTTACTTACGCGATATAACGAAGAACAAAAGTATTACATATTACGTTCTCTTCTTAATAAGTTAGTGCAATCCTACTCATTAAACTCTTAGATCATATAAGTTTAACAAACTGAACTATATAATTAGGGTAAAGTTAAAATTTTTATTTACTTATTTTTTTAACTTTAAATTCGAAGATAAATCACTTGAGTGCAAGACACAACAATCAAACAAACAAACAATTAGAAGATAGGCATAAATATAGACATTCATTTTCATTTGTAACACTTTTACAACTGATGACCATAAAGGGCATAGCTCATCAGATGCTTAACCCAAAGATCACCCTAAATGACAATTATACAACTACACAAATTTATTATTGAATTTGTCAACTTAACCATTTATCCATTTATGCATATATATCAAACCAAAATCAGGAGGGTGGTTGGGAGGAGAGAGAAAATCTCTCTCCTAAAAAACTTAATCCAAATCATTATAGTCAAAATCTAACTATATCAAGATTGGCGATCAAAATCATGCTAGTGATTAATGATCCATTAATTTTAGGAAGAAAATATAATAGCCCACATTCTAAAACAATCCCAACTTCAGCATTATATTAATATAAAACACCACTAATTATGTTAAGAGGACAAACAATGCTAAGCAATAAATCTACACAACCACTATGAATCTACTGGCTTTCAATAAAGCAATCCACCCATGCACTTTCATAGAAACTAGCAAAACTTCTCACGATTAGAGAATAACACCCCATCATGAAAGTCTAAATAAAGCATCAGAAGTCAATGAACAAAGACATTGTCTAACATAGAATGCAACAAAAAAAAAGGACAAAAACAAAAATGATTGGATGATAAAGGAATAGACAAGATGGCTCAATAGTGCAACAAAAAATGCAATCCATTCATCATTGCATATAAGATATAACTCACCTGACTATTTATAAAGGAAGCATTCTGCAATAGGTATACCTACTTTTTTGGAGTTTTTCTTTCTTCAAATATCCTTTGAAAATTTCTTGTTGCAATCAAATATTCTTCAATATGTAATAACCAATCATATTGAGATGACCAACTAAATAATCATGTGAAGCTATGAAGGGTTTTTTAGATGATCTGATAAATAATCATTCAAATTTTAAAAAATAAATATGACACTACCAATATAGAGGAAACATTGGAGGAAAATGAAGATTAAATTCAAGTTAAAAATCTAGAAATATCTTGAGGACATTATAAATATCAATATTTCCAACATAACATTGTGACACAACTTCAAGTTAGACACCTTAAAAAACCTTATCAATCCAAATATATGTTCCAACAGGCTAAAACCAACAATCAAACTAAATATATACATTCAATGCATCGTCAATTACCTTGGGGCTAATAGTAATTTCTATCAAAAGATCTTATTGCAAGCAGCCTTCTACATATCCAGTTTTAATATTTGACCTAAATTCGGTTAGGTATGAACCATGATGTTCCTTAGTGTTTGTCTTTACTGTCTTCAATTTAATATATGATTTATGTGGGTTAAAAAAGCCAGTAGGAATCAACACCTTGACCATCAACATGCTCCCAACATTCATTACTACTTAAAAAGATTTGGAAACATGATTTAAGAAAACATTAGCAAACTCACAAGAGGCATTATCAAATAGAAATGTGTAGAAAATAACCATTATAAGATTTTCTAAAAGAAAGCATTAGATCCAAACACAGAAGGAATGCAATAGCATTAGATATTACCCATCATAAAAATAGAATATACACATCTTTTTTCTTTTTTATACATTAGGGGAGGGGGGAATCGAACCCATGATCTTCAACTTGGAGAGGGGAATAGGCTCAAAATTTTTTCATCTTCTCCTTCTATCATCATTGGTTGACTCCCTCTATAACTCCTGAAACCCCTAAAAAAATGCGCTAAAATCTAAAACATATGAGGAAGAGAGAGATGAACATAATAGAAATTAATTATTTTATTTTACACTAAAATCTAAAACATACCAGGCAGAGAGGCCAGAAATATGCAAGACCCGTTATTGCCAGATCCAATAACACGTGAAAAAAAAAAAGAATCATAGATCCAATAATCAGAATAATTGCTACATAAATTCAATCTAAAACAATAAATTACCGCTGGAAGGCAAATTTTTTTAGTCAAATACGGTTCATACAATCAAATTCCAACTGACAATAGGGGATTTCAGCATACGAAATCATAAATAGCTGTCATAAAATTGCAAACCCTAGAGATGGATCTTAGTGATGAGGGAAAATGGATACAAAATATCAGTGGGGGAAGTCTAGTGCTTCATAAGAACCCTAGATACAGTAAATCCAATCTTCCAACAAAACACAACTTAGAGAAATCTTCGTTGCATCACGAAGACACTTATTGAAAGGCCGGTGGTGATAGAGGAAGTCTGTGGCATAATTGCGAGGTTTTTGGAAGGTGGCGGAAGGAGCAGCACGTTGGTGGGGAGTTCATGGGGAAATCCATTTCGGGAAGGACTTGCAAGGGAAGGAGGTGGGCTGTCGTCGAGGTGAGGGGAGTTGATGGTTGTCGGCGGTGAGGTTAGGGCTGATGGCGGCGGTGTGAAGGTAGGGAACCCATGAGTCGAGAGAGAGAACTAGGGAGGGAGTAGTGTCGAAAGTGAGTCGAATAAGAAAACACGTGTCGCTAGATTCTAGAATGTAGTAGGGCATTAACTGTTCACACCAAAAGTATTTGTGAATATATTATTGTGAACCAAAAGTGGTCCTAATAATTCCGTTTGTCTGCCGAGAATACCACACATTTGTCAAGATCATTTCGTGCGGTAGAATGTTTTCAACAATGAATACATATTTTGACGATCTCGTTCCTTATTTGTGGAAGCTTTAAAATTGTGGAAAAAATCAGTTATCACGGCAAAAATATATTTGCCAAAAAAAAAAATGGTGGCAAATGCCACATTTTGTTGTAGTGTGGATTTAAATAAGTCCAAACCATAATTTAGAATTCCATTTTTCAAATGCAGAAGTTTCTATCTTGATATAGTAACATTCGACACATTATACGTTCTCATTCCATTTTGCTCTAAGTATTGGCTCATTTCACTCGATTTCAGGCTACAGTTTTTTAGACAGTTTTAATGGAAATTTTTGTAACTTTCTTTATATTTGGATGACATCTTTGTAAGTTTTAAATCTAGATATCATTCATGTAATTTTAAAATCTAAAAAAATTATATAATTTACATTCTTTTTTTAAATCTCATTGTTTAAATGATTTCTTGACTCTTTAATTTTTAATTTTTTTTTGTATTTCAACCAAACTTTATGATTTTTTATAATATCTTTTGATACCAATATATCTTTTTTTTTTAAAAAAAATTATTCAATGTATATTCAATTTTTGAATAACTTTTTGCTTAATGTATAAGGTTGACGGGTAAAGAGCACAACTTAAATTACTTTTTGGTGTTACTTTTTCAGGTGGTGATGAAGAGTAGAGGACCGTATCAGACCAGTGAACTTGGGTCTATAATTTGATAGAGGAGAGAGAATATAAAGAAACTCTTGAGGGGATAATTCATGCTTAGTTATTCAGTGGCAAAGAGCACTGTTTTAATAACTTTTTGGTTTTACTTTTTTAGGTGGTGATGAAGAGTGGATGACCGAATCAGACTAGTCAATTTGGATTTATAAATTGATAAAGGAGAAAGAATACAAAAAAGTTACTAAGGGAATAATTTGTGCTTAGTTTGATGCTTAATTTTTGAGGGGATAATTCAGTAGTATAGAGGATATAAAGAAATTAAAAACCATTTATTTAACAAATTAACCATCCTTTTTCTTTATTTAGTTTGATTCTTAGTTTTGGTTTTAATTCATGCTTAAAACCCATGTACAGATTTTATTCAGTGCTTAGATTGAAGTACTCAATATAATCGACATCTACTTGTTCTTTTCTTTACTTGTTGTAGATTAGATTGTAGGACTTTTTATTTCCCTCTGTATTGGTAGAGTAGGTTGGTTCAATTACGCAACACAGTTTATTGATCGTAGCTTGGTGAAATTGTAGGTATACTCGTGAAGGAAATTTATGAGCTTTGGGGAGAAGGAAGTAGCTATGAGGAACTAGAAGAGTCTATATGATGCTATCTAGATGAGAGGAAGTTGCCATACTCGGATTTTGCAAGCAGATTCAAAATTACTGTTACCTGCTTTGGAAATGTCAAATTTGAATGATTACTATTTAAAAATCAAATTAAAAGTATTTGTATGTTAGTCTTTTCACTTGCTTTTTCTCATTTTCCATCAAATATGATGAAAGTTTTTTGTTGAGTTTAATATAGATTTTTTTAAGTGTTAGCTTTCTATCAAATTTATATTTTCTATCAAATTTTGAAAGAATTTTTTTATGAATCAATGCTAATGCTCTAAATACGTTAGTTGGTCTATTAATCATGTCAAGAGAGATGTCAAAAACTATCATTTTTATTAGAGCCAAAGTAGCTCATGCTCTAAGCATAATTGCTCTGGCTCTTTCAGATATTTCAGATTTATTGAATCTCTATTTTAGAGATTAATCTCAATAAAACTTATTTGCCTCTATTTAAAAGCCGATAGTGTTAACTTACTTAAATATCGCAGGTCTTTAATTAATTATGCCCAACTGATATATTTACGTACGTAGAAAATTAATTAATTACACAAACCTCTTCATCCTTATAACTCTAACGCTTATAAATTCCTTGTTTGTTTTTTCCTTTCTCGTGAATTATTGCATAAGATTAGAAGGACATATTAAAAGTTATAAAAAATAATTAAAATTATATAATGAATTTTATATTTTTAATTAAATTAAATTACATGAATGCCACAGATTTAATTAAGATTTACAAAAACCTCATCTAAACCCAAGAAAGATAAAACTGCCATTAAAAAAGTCAATTTGTAATATACAAATAGTTATGATCTGAGATTTAGTATTTACGAATATCACAATGCGAAACAATTAAACTGCATGGAATCCATTTAAACGTACAGTTATCACTTAAACAACGACCAATGATAGATTAGAAATGCAAGATTAACTAAGGATTTTTTATTTTTATTTTAAGTAAATATTTTTTTTTGTAGGGATAGAAATTTTCGTTTTAGCTGAATCAAATTTGTACTTCTAAATTAACTCCAAACAGCAGAAGTCCCGATCACATGGTCATGCATGGGGTCTATCGGCCATGCATGGGAAGAGGAAATATTCCAAGATCGATCAGTAGTACCTCGCTAGCAGAAGTCCCAGTCGGCCTCGCATTTTTATAATCAGGACCTGCAATATATATTTGAATGGTTATAATAATATCAGAATTAGTCAAATGAGTAAGAATTAGAAACTATATTAAATAAAGATAATTAGATTTAACTGATCATAATAATTAATAGTACGAAATCCCAACCAAACACACGACTATTCGAGATCAAGCAAAACCTGTAATACTATCGTTGCGTTGCACATGGACGGTGCAAATCAGATCTGAGAGATCTTTAGACCCAAACCCGCACGGCAAGAAAGAGAGAGAACGCATGAAGAGTTACCGTCAGTTGCACCTGGGTCGGGTAGAAGAGGTGAAGGCTTGGGAGTTGGTGTAGTTGGAAAGAAAGATGCCGAGCCTGTTCTTAGGAGAGAAGAATCAATGTCGTCATTAACGAGCATGAAGGAGATGCGTGGGAGGGTGTGGGTTTGGGGTTTTCTGTTTACGGAAATATCAAAAGATAACCTTTTTCTAATTTTAACTAGGGAGACTGTGGAGAGATGTAGGGATGGTTGAGACCCTTGCGGGAAGTTAAAATGGGGTAAGGAAGGCTGAGGAATTATATCATAGCTACAGAGTAGAAAAAGAGATGACAACGAGTCGTCAACGACGACAAGCGGGAAGAGAGAAAGAGTTGAACCGTCCACGAGGATTGAAATTTTTTATAATTATTATTAGGGTAAAGATAGACTTCTATCTCATTGGTCACGTAATTAGTATGAAAAATATTTATTATTTTCACATATTGTACACTATATTTATTTTTATTTATTTTTTATTTTTATTTATACTAAATATATGATGTATAGATAATAAGTAGAATAATTCATGAATTAGTTAAATAAGAATAAAATAAAATAAAAACAAGATTATAATATATAAAGTATGTGATATGAAATGATGAATATCATTCTTCTATAAAAAATAAAAATAAAAACTTACTATACATATTTTGTAATTAAATTTTTAGATGGACTAATTTTATTGTCAGAGATAAATACATTATAACATCTTCATATTTTAAATAAATTCTTTTCCTATTATTATTAATTTATAAGTTTTAAAATTGCTTCACCTCTAAGTTAAATAATGTCAAAAAAAAATTTAACCATATTTAAATCATACAAATTTAACAAAATTATCTCAAAAATGAGGTATGAGTTCTTTTGCCGGCCATTATCTTTTGATAAAACATATACAACTTCCAATGTAGATTTGATAAAATGTCAAGCATATTGCACAAGTTAATTATATGACAGACTCACATAGAGTAAATAATTGGAGGGTATAAGCTATTAGTAAGTGGTGCAATAATAAGCATTAATGATTTTATACTTGGTTTGGAGCATGTCCTTTTGTATTGGAAAACTATCCGTTTTCTCTGAGTAATTTGAGTTCATAATTAATCAGCATGGTAAACAAATCTACAATTTTTATTACTGGGTACACGTGCATTCTTTCCGTGTGTGTGTGTGTGTGTGTGTATATATATATATATATATATATATATAGATGTTGAGGAGAAGTGGGCTAAAGACGGACGGGAAAATGTTGCAAGTTGCAACTAAAGATAACACAGATTCAATGCAGGTACGTGCGTGTGCATGCGTGCATGCTTGCAGGCCGTGGTTAGGTGGGTCGTGTGCAGGGCGGACCCACGTTTGTGGTTGGTGGGCTGTTTTTTTCCAAACTTCACCTATAATATAAATATATATATAATTAAAATTCTCTCTTAAAAAATAAAAATAAAAATAAAAATTCCCCTCCAAATTTTTTTTATGAAAATTATTCTTTTAAATCTTAATATACATCTATTTATATTTTAACTTTTAACTTTACATAAACCCAAATTTTAACTTACATAATCTTACAGTTACTCTAATAGTCTAACTCTAAAAAAAAAAAATGATTATAAATTTATATAATTGTAAAATTGATTAATTATACTCATTTATTTAATTTCACTCTAACTTGTATGATTGTGAGATATAGTTTGTTAAAAATTTAATAGCGTTACATCATTACTTATTAGAAAGTTTTTAAATTTATTCTTGATTTATAAATTTTTCTTAAATCATAAAAAAATATGAGCAAGTACTTAAGAATAATTAAATTTAAAAAAAAAAAAGAAAAAAGAAATGGAGTACAATTCGAAAAGTAATATACGTTTAGAGAGCTCGGTAACAACAGAATATGATATTTTTACTACTGATGATTGTCCTTCTAAAATTTATACGTACTGCACACTTTATCGATCGCTCCTCCAAACATAAAATTCTGGTTCCACCTTTGATCGTGTTGGTCTGTAAGAACAAATCCACGACGAGGCAGAAAAGGCAAAAAGTTTCAACCTACCTTTTTATTAATATTTACAAATTTAAAAAATATATATTTACAAATATTAAAAAATACATATAAAAAAGTACAATATAATAATTGGATGTAGCGGGAGCGCTTTACCGCTGGCATATATGTAAATGTGTACTTTGTCTTTTTACTATTTTTTATAAAATATTTATTGAGTATTTTTAATTTTTTTTAAAATAAAAGAAATTAAAATATTTGATGGTAACATTAAGGAGATCAAGTATCATTCTCAAAAGGGCAAAAAAAATTGTAGGATCTCGGAGATGGTTCAGGATATATATAGAGATTTTTAATCAGAAATTTAGTTTGATTTATTTTTGAGATAAAAATTAAAAATTAAAAAATATATTGTTATAATATATTTTTTTAATATATTAATTTTATTTTGATATTTGAAAAAATTGAATTGTTTATTTTATTTTATATAAAAATTAAAAAATAATAATAATAATGAAATGAGTGAGATTATTTGTGAACAAACCAGGCGTTTTTGACAAAGGTACGTTACGTACCACATATACGAGATTATTGAAACACTTTCAAGAGCTCTGACTGATCTGCTCTATGATGGCATCAGAAGCACTTTGTAGGAACTCCGACCAATATCTGAAAACCCAAAAAAAAAAAAAAATCGATCAATGTTAATTAAAGATATTCTCTTGATATTCTACGAACCAGATAACAAAATAAATATTGGTGAAATATTTGTCACAGTCAATGCAGAAAAGACCGATCATGCAAGCTAAGATAAAGGGAGAAAAGGTTGATAGAAAATGACCCTCTTGATGAATCAAAGCGAAGTCCAACAATATTTTTAGCTTCTTCAAGTGCTCTGCTGAATCTCCCAAGATCTTTCTCTAAAACATAAGGCCCATAGGAGATGTCCCCAACCCGAAGCTGGGACGGGTTGACATTATAGAAGATGGGTACAACTCTTTTGTTGTATTCCATTAGCAGAGCCAGTTCATGAAGACAATAGGAGGAATCACAATATCTAGGCGAGAACAATACGACACCGACAGTACACTCTCGAATGGCGGTATCAATCTTGTCGGACAATTTGTCACCAGCTTTCAAGTTTCGGTAGTCGATAAAAGGCCTATGCCCCCGCATGAGAAGGTGGTCGTGGAGTAAAGCAGCAATGTTTCTTCTGGTGTCGGGCCCCCGGTGGCTTATGAACACGTCGTGTGAGCCCGGTAGTACTGTTTGGAAATGGTTCCTGCGAGCAAAACACTTTCTCGAAGCTTGTAATTGCGACATGCGGACTAATTTCCCTGCGATTTGCATCGCTCTTAATTAATTACGTATATAAGTACTGCCGGACGCCTGCCACTTCGCTTTTAAATCCAAACTTCCTATACAAATGCAGCATTTATGGGATATACGAAAGGAAAGAAGGAGGGTGGTTCCATTTATGTGATTAATGAAGTAGAATTTTTGAGTGGTTGAGGACTCTCTGACCTAACTACTAGATGGATAACATAAATAGATATAATGTTACGTAGTCAAAAATAGAGACTGTACCCGGCCTGTTTACCATCTGTCCCGATGCTTTATCAAATACTCGGAAGCACAAAATTCTACTTCAATAATCACGATGGACAAGGGGAGCCGGGAATCATGGTACTGTACATTTGGGGACCATATGTGGAGATCATTCGCATTTGATTCCGGTTTTTCTTTTCTAAAATCAGACCGGTTCATATATATATTATATATATATATATATATATACTAGATAGAAATAATATGTAAAGCACATTTATTTAATTTAATTTTTAATAAAAATTTAATGATTATTCATAATTAAGTAGATGATAAATAATTATACGTTTTCATATATTATAAAAAAAATTAATAAAAACAATAAGATAGTCTCATAAATAAACATAACATATAGTTTTATCAAACTTATTTGAGATAATTTTGATTAAAGTTTTAATAAAAGGTTAGTTCAAGATATGATATTTTTTTAATTCCAAGATGATAATTTAATATTTGTATTATTTTGTACGACCTCAAAATAGAGGACATTAAAATATTTATGTTTTTTTAGTTATATGAGTATTTTTAAGAAATAATATGAGCTTTTTGAAAAAATTAATTCTATAGTTTATAATTTATATAAGAATGTTATATTATAATTTATAATTTATATAAATTTATTTAATCATATATATTTCAATTAAATATCAAACATATAATATTAATTATATTTATTGCTTATTATTACCAATTTAATATAATTATAATAAATTATATATACCGTATATATAGTTAATTTAATAAATAACACATTCATTTTAAAATTATAAATTATTTTTTAAAAAATTAAATTATTAATCATATAATAGGAATAACATTTTCATGAATAAAATTAAACTCTCTAACGTATAAATTGTTATGAATGGTTTATTTCTATATATATTGTTATATTTATATATTCTATACTATTATTATGTCATTCTATATTATTATTATTATTATTCTATATTTATTTTACATAAAATAAAATTAAAAAATATGTCCTAAGTAAGAATTCTAAAATAGAAATTTCTAACACTATTTATAAGCTTAATGAATTGTATTTAAAATATTAAATGGTATTAAATAGATGTTAAATGAGTTTTAAATGGAAAGTTTACTATTATAGAAAATTGAAGAGGTAGAATTAATTCTAATGCCAAGAACATTATTTCAGTGAATAAATTTAATAAATTGTGTTTAAATTAATAATTCTTATTAGATGTAGCATTAATTTTAACAGAAACCGACGGAAAATGTTAACTTTAATGGAGAAACAAGAATTTCTGTTAAAACAAGAATTTCTGTTAGATAGCCACTTTATATATATAAAGATATATATATATTTAAATTTTTTATATTGTATTTAATTTATATATAATATATAATTATATATAAAATAATTTTTTATGATATTATAAATTACTAATTAATATAATTTTAAATTTTAAATCTTACATTACTATAATTTATTGTATTAATAGTTATAATATACTATAACAGATCACTATATTATATATTATAATATATCATTATAGCCTATAATACAATTATAATATATATTATAATATACTACAATATATGATCACTATAATATTATATGTTATAATATACTATCACTACAACAAAATTCACTTTTTCTCGGGAGAAATTCTGTCCCAAATAGCCATGTTTTTACCAGAAATAGGTAATTCCTGTAGTTTCAACTCACGGCAGCTTCGTGGAAAATAATTGGCCCAACATGCTGTTTTTTGTTGGGACTTTATGTTCTGTCCGAAATAGTTGGCATTTCTTGCATGATCGAATCGCGGGAAATAGTCTTTTATAAAATTAAAAAAAATAGTAAAAAAAAATCACAGGTTCACAACCTTTTTCTTAAAATGCATGAAAGAATATGAACAATATATTACAATATATATATATATATATTAGAATACAAATAAGAATTTTTAAATAATTTGAAAAGAAAGGGAAAAAAAAAAGCACAAGTACCAAACATAGAAAGATGCACTAAATAATCACTTAGTTGTGCAATTTTCTTAAACCTGCATGCTTGGAGCTGAATCTTTGCTTTTGGGATCTCGCATAGTCCATTTAAAAGCTGCAAAAGTCACATACATGCCATTTCTTCAGATATGAAGAAAAAAAAAATAGTGTAAAATCAATTAGATTGTTATTATTCTCCTATGAAAATTCCATCTACATAGGAATAATATTGCTAAAAGTTAACAGCTTGCTAAAACCTACATATAAAAGGTTTCAAACACATCTTTTCCTATCTTAATATGAGACTAACAGCTTGTAAGTGACTATGTTTTGAGGAATTTCTGCACTACAAGTACTTTGACTACAAGTCAATTAGTCTATATAAACATCGTAAGTGACTGTTCTAAGAAATTCCTGTAATAAATTTGTTATAGTTCATGAGCTGGCATCTTGGGCATTTCACTTAGTAGGGTTTAGATAACAAAAGTCCAAAATGCATCCGACACATACCAGTTCAAATATTCTCCTACAGCTCCATGACCATGTTAATGTCCAATCCTCACAAAATAAAACACAAAATATAGAGCATGTAGTGTTATATTTCAGCAATCTTGTCCAGCAACTTCAAAAAATCAACAAAAAGAAGAGTCAATGATATCTAGTTGATTTAAACTGAAGCTTGTCCATAAAGAAGATCCACTTGACAAACCCACCATACCAGCTATCCTGAAAATAGTAGTAGCAATTTGAGATGCTAACAATGTCCTATTTTTCATATAAAAAACATTACCAATAGATAACTCTAACATTTATCTCATAGCTACTAAGCTAATAAAACTAAGCACCCTATGCATAATTAAATCTTCAATGCACTATTCTTCATATAAAAAACATTACTTTGAGTCCTATAAATTTTTCTACTAAGTATAGAGAAATAGCCATATACAAGGAGGAAGAAAACCAAACCATGATATGCATCTTAATCATGATCAACTAATGCACTCAAGTGAGTGTAGGTAAAGGCATGCCAACTTCCATTAATAGTCAAAATTGATGAGGGGCAGGAAAGATCAGACTCAACTTAAAAGCAATCAACAATAATTAGAACTGGAGTGGATCTCTCGTGAAGAAGAAATAAGAACTAAAAAGTTCAGTTAAACAAAATGATTATGCAAAGTTGTATGCCCAATGTTGAAGAACAGGACATTGGATAAAGCAATTTGTGATTTCCAACTATTTGAGGAATACCACTTACACATTTGTCAATACAAGACCAATAATCAAAATACTGTCCAGTACAATGCGTCTGCCCAGTTTCATCTCCTTAGATCCTCTTAACACATGCCTGTAACAAAGTAAAAGATTTCAATAGCTACTCACCTCCTTTCCCAAAGGAATAACTCATCTCCAGAAAAATTTATTTTAGAGTAAAAACTAAAACAGTAACAAAAATTGTTTTTCAGGAGAGGCGAGCTTACACATGCCTTAACATCAGAGGTTATATGTTTCATTAAGGTAGAAACATTAATTGAACCACATAGAGATTAATTGGATAAAAAAATCCTGGTGATATACTTTTGAAAATTCAAGTATCAAAAGGAAAACCACCTACAGCAACTCTGCTCATCAAACATCAAAAGGCATTAATGGGACTAAAACAGAAAGAACTTTCTCCAGAATTGGAATATTTTTGGAATTATACCTGGACTAAGGAAGCCATTGCCGTCAGGTAACAAATCGAATCCTATTATAGCTGAAACTTAACATGAAATTAGACATTAAAATAGTAAAGAAACTCACACACACACACACATATATATATATATGTCACTTATAAAATATATATATATATATGATCCACTCCCTGGATTTGCCTCATAACCGTCAGCCATGGCCACACCATTTACGCCCAATTTTAGAGATTGAAATTGACATAATCAACCACAGCCACAAAAGTGAGAATCATGCCCTATGCAAACATTGAGACCAGTAAAAACCTCAAATGGATGGATTAAATTGATAAAATAAGGGGGGTCGAGTGTATCTCGTGAATTTTGGATTACCCGGTATAGAGTGATAAAGGGGCTCGATTGGAGATGGACAGTGTCGTATAGGACGCGCCAGACGGGATTGGCCAGGCCATCTAACCAACATCCTCCGCCTAAGATTGAGCCTACAAGCGCCTTGCGTGGTGCTCGGAGCACCCTGTGGGTGGTCACGGGTGTAAACCATGCGAAATACCTTCCCGCACGTGTGGAGTACGCTCAGCTCCGTCAGGCAAAACTCTTCCATGGGTTGGCAAATCGGCGGATGAGTATCCTCCCGTTGAAGCACGTGAAGGCAGCGGACCACTGGAAAATCACGCACCACTCATTGTTGGACCGCTGTTACCTGAAACAAAATCGAAACGGAAAACAATACTAGTGAACCCCGCAAAGAACAACCGCTAGGGAGGAAAAAGGGGGGAGCCCCCCCCCCCCCGGCGCCTCGAGCGGCGTAGAGCTAAGGGGAGGTCTTTAGGGTTTTGAGGAAGACGAGAGGAGAGAGGACGAGAGCTCGTGGTGGGTTGGGTTTCTATCATCACTTAACTTCACTTAAAATGCTAATATATTGCGGGCTGCGGCAGCCAATGTCACGACAAAACATGTAAATCACTTAAAATACTTATTGCGGCACTTTGTCTCGCTGTTAAAAACAAAAGCTCACACTTTTACACTATTTCGGATACTTTGTGTTTTTTGAAGAATTCCCTTTTGCCAGAATAAATGGTTTTTCTCGCAAAACATAAATACGTCAGAATTTGAATGTCAGTAGAAGAAAAAATGGGCATTTCCGGCATGATTTGTATCCCAGAAAAAAGTTTGGCCGCAAGAGCTACATTTTGTTGTAGTGTATATTATATATACTCTATAAGTAAATAATATACTAAAATTGATAAAACAGATCGAATCGCACTAGAATGATCAATAAAATCGGAAGATTAACAAGTTTAGTGGGATAATCGGTGCGTGTGAAATCGGTTTTTGAAAATATAAAATTGATAAATACTAATTTAATCTCAAATTTTATTCAAAATCAAACCAAACGAGACCGATAACACTCCTAATTATTGTAACTCAAAAATTCTCAATTATAACGCCATGTGATGCCTATCTAATTCATTGTAAACCCATTTAAAGTGACAGATTGGGACTTCGCTGAAATTTGGTTAAGCCAATATTTATAATGCTCTTAAGCATCCACATTCTGACCCTTAAAATAGCTATTAGCCAAAATTGATTTGGTTTTGCAACAGTAAGATTCTCATGTTTTTACTTCAATGTAGCTCCCTGTATGATTTCTTCAAAATTTTAATTATTCCATAATGGTGGGGGTGTTCAACTGGATTTTGAGAAAGCCAATCTTATGAGATGTTTTTGTAAAATGATGTTATTTTTATGAGATATTTTAATATATATATATATATATATATGTATACATACATATATATATATGTATACATATATATAATTATTTTAAAATATAAATGTATAAAGTGTTTTAAAATAACTCATGTTTATTATTTATTTATTTATAGGTCATTAATGTAAGGACAAGAATGATGATCTATATGTGGAATTGATTTTTTGGTTTTTCCTGGTATTGTGCCGTAATGAAAACCTTGCCTGCAATGAAGTACTTCCGCTAAAACGTGCAGTGTCTACAAATGTATTGGCACTTGAGATACTTGTGCATGTAGCAGTAATATGCAATTTGATATTTAGATGATACTCTATGCCTAGTATATGCGAAGCTTGACCGTAATATATATATATATATATATATATATATATATATATATATAATATATATATATATATATTATGAGTAATACTATTTCAACCGAAATAGTATTCCAAAATAGTATCCTAAAAAAAAAAAAACTATTATTTTTTTTACTTCGTGATTAAGAAAATATTTTTAAATGATATTATATTGATTTTTTTAAAATATTTAAAAATACTGAAAAAAACGAATGAAAATAATTTTTAAAAAAAAAGACACTATTGATCGGTAGATCTTCGGACTACATCTCTCGAAAGATATAGCACCGCTGATCTATATATAGTCAGACACTTGTAATTCCCATAATTAAGTCTTTTGATTTGAATATTTTCAGATTTTGGTTTGAGTACCATTTTTGGTATCAACTTGGATATTTTGTGCCATGATGCTATATTTCGATTTCACATGAAGTTGTTACTAAAAAAAGTTGTCGTAAAAAGTTTCAAAATCGTGACAAAAAGTCATTTATCGCATTTTGACGATCTCGAATTAACTGCGACAATTTGAGAGTGACATAAAGATGATTTCTCACCGTAATTATTCCTCCGCAAATATTAGGTGTTATTTGCTGTGATTTCGAGATTTTTTGCCGCGAATTGGGATCGC
This sequence comes from Platycarya longipes, assembly GCA_036559045.1. Classification (NCBI taxonomy): domain Eukaryota; kingdom Viridiplantae; phylum Streptophyta; class Magnoliopsida; order Fagales; family Juglandaceae; genus Platycarya; species Platycarya longipes. Next base: position 23,484,723 of record CM071802.1, on the reverse strand, counting down.
CGCAAATAGTATCAGAATTTTCAAACAAATACAAATTGGCTTTATTAGCCGAAAATGGCCCCATACAACATCAAAAAATATGTATATATGCAATTGAACATAATTACGAAATTCTATTACATTAAGTTTGATAGAAAATATATAAATTAATATATAAATGCAACTAAACATCAATATAAAATACAAAATTTACAAATATTAATATCTCACTTCTCTTAGATGCATTGAAGAGTTATAAAACAAAGTATATAACTTTTTACAATTGTCTAAATCTTATTTATACTTAAAAATAGTCCCAAATTAAGAGGACAAAACTGTGTTGTTTGGAGCATTTAAACAACATTCACTAAGTTACAAATGAATGAGTTATACACCAATGCAGATAGCTACAAATTTACTCCAAGTTTTGCTAACAGATGGTTAGGGCAAGCAAATTTTAAAGCATAAATCATGGAAAAATGGTGCCAGCCACGCCTGAATGACTTGTGCTTATAGAGACTATATCTATTTTTCTAACCACCCACCACTTTTTTCCCTACAAAATCCCAAGGAATATCAATCCAGCTAAGGCTCCATGGCAAGAATAAAACAACCAAAGAACAAGTTGATTTGGGGTAAGTTGAATTACAAAAGACCACACAACTGGAGGTATCATGATTGATTAGGCATTTTCTAAACTTTTCTAAGACCAAACTGTCATATGAGCATCAATTACAACTAACTTTAATCATTTTCTCTTATCATTACTTCAAGAATATATTTTAGACAAGTGTTTTGGCTGGACTAGTTATATATTTTTTATTGAATAAACTGGTATGTAAAAATATCTTATACACCGCTCCACATTCAAAGCATCTTTTTAGTAATTAATATATTACACAAATCATCAGTAATTTGTTCTAGACTGTGGAAAGGGAATAGAAACTTCCGCCTTTGGTTAAATATGAAAATTATAGGAACCCAAAATCAGGCTGAAATTATGGTTAATATGATCTAAAGACTACTCTATTGTCCTTTGATTCAAATTAGACTTATGTTGGTGCAAAGTCCCACTTACTCAGCTTAAAACAACCAAATTAGAATCAAATATACCATATTCAATTTGTGAAAACATATATTCAAATTTCATGTCCAAGTGGTATAATACTTCTGATATAAACGAGAAGAAGCCAAACAGGATTGGAAATGAAAGCTGGTAGAAAACTTTTCCTCTAATTAGCACTATAATTAATTTTTATCTAATGGTGTTGTGTGACTTTTGCACCAAAAGACAAAATCGATTCTGGGGTACTTCTAAAGAAAAAAACTTATCGAGGAACATAAGACAACAAAATCAAAGTGACATGAAAACTGAAAAGAAAACAGAAATTTGAAAAAAATAACAGATGACACTAAACCCAAATTAAAAGAAAAAATCTTTGGAGACTATCAATTTTAGAACCCACAAGCACATAATAGAAATAGAAATATTTTACTTAGAATCAGTTTTAGAACCCACAACAAGATGTCCAATAGAAACAATTTTCCAACATACCAATCATCTCCTTAACATCATTTATTTGTGGATTAAAAGCTACAATTTGCTATTAAGCAAGCAAAAACTGATTGTAAGATCGCCAAATTACTCTGTGTTCCCTTGACAATGGTGGAATCATTGAGGATTATGACTTCAATCGGAACGTTAATCTGATAGAAACAATATCCAAGAAAGTGATTAAGAGAATCGCAAGTCCCCATACAAAGTGCATAACCCTAACAGAAATAAAAAAAAAAAAAAAACCTTTCACATTACCATGGAAGGTGCTCGTGGGGGCGAATGGCAGCACAGGCTGGGCTAAAAACAGAGAGGTGTGTCACTGGCAGGTGGGGAAGATCGTAATAGTGGCAGTGATGGCCATGGCCGCGCACGGCGGTGCTGGGTGGAGAGGGGACAAAACAGCGAAGAGAAGGGGAAATGGGGGTCACGCGGGCTGGGGGGAAACCAAGGAAAAAGAATAAGAAAAAAAAAAGATGGAAAGAAAAAAAGAAAAAAGAGAAAAAGAAAAAGAAAAAGGAAAAGAAGAAAGAGAGAATGAAGAAGAAATGAAGACTAACTATAAATAGAGCATAATAAAATAAATTTAAATTTAAATGAAAAAACTTTAATACAATATAAATAAAATATTTAAAACCCAACAATAAACTAATTTAATTTAAAGAACAATTTGAATTTAAAACACTAATTAATATTAAAACATACTTTTATTTCAATTTACGACAGAATTTGACTCTCGATTAGAAAAAAACGCAGTAAATGCTACTATTTGAGGTAGAATTTGACTCTTGACTAAAAAAACATAGCAAATGTCACTATTTGTTGTAGAATTTGACTCTCGGCTAGAAAGAACACAGCAAAAGCCTCTAATTGCGGCAGAATTTGACTCTTAGCTAGAAAATGCAGCAAATGCCAGTATTTGTGGCAGAATTTAACTCCCGGCTAAAAAAAATGCAACAAAAAACCTTATATGTTGTAATATGTAATTACCCGGACTTTTATTGTATTATGCTGTAACTCGTGGCCAATGTGGCGCATAAGTAATGTCTTATGCCTCTCTTGAATTTTCTTTTCCATGGCGCCATTCATCATATCATCTGGTGAAAAGTTTTCAAAAGCCTTTGTTTCTCCATTCATTAACAAAACATATATAGAAGTGCATATCAGTACTCACTGGTTTCCCACATTTTGTTGGAAGATTATTTGCCACTTTTGCATGGTTTGTGCCATGTGGATTTAACATGGTAAAAGACACGTATGCATACCAGTACACGGTCTTCGGGCTCCTCGTCATAAAAATGACAAAAAAAAAATCGTCTCTCTCTCTCTCTCATATAACATTTATTTCATAAAAATATTCTTTAATTATTTTGTCTGATGTCTTCTTTTCAATCTTCCGCAAGTGGCAGTATTTGAGTCACTTCTTGCGTACTGTTGCATCAATGGCATCAAATATTTTTCATATGTTAATTAACAGTAATGGTTTTGAGACCTGCATTATAATCCTTCTTCTTTCTCATGTCACATGTGGATGCAGCACTACAACAAATGGTTCCATTTGTTACATTTTTGTTTTCGGCGTTGACAATCTGTAAGTGATTTTTTAGCTATTGGTTCCCATTTGGATATTATCCTGGAAACTAATGGACTCGATGTTAATTAAGGGGATTTGTGTGGTGAGTTTCGGCGGTAGAAAAATAAAACGCCACCAAAACTGGGGTGGTAAACAACGTTTGACAAGCTGTAGTCAGTAAATGTATATGCTGCGATACGGTCTCACTAGACAATAAATTGTTACAATCAGAATCATGAAATTATAAATAGTATATATGGTCCCACCGTAATATGTTCAGATTAAAAGGCTCCCCACGATTCTTAGCCATACACGTATATTCAGTTTTGGAAAGTGTTAATTTACTAATGTTTAACACTTAGGTCCAACTGAGACTGGGATAAAAAGCAAGTTCAAATAGCCATGTTGCTGTCAACAAGTGTTTTAGGCAGTCAATCATTACACCTTACTAACTAGCCATCATGTCTATGTTGTTTCCCAGACCAAAAAAACTTGATCCTGCGTGGGAGAAAAGAAAATTAGTAGGGAGGAAAATTTTTAAACAAATACCCAATAAAATGAGATTAAGCTTATTTTGATATTCAGTTGCTCTTTTTTTTTTCTGCTGCAGTCTTGCTCCTTCACTAGAATTTAGTTCTTCCAGGCTATAAATTCTCAAGGTTAATCAGGGAGTCCACAACATTTGCTGGGTAGGCCTTTAACACTCACTTTTTGGTTTTCATAGTTTCAGTAAAAACATTTCCAGTAAGTAAATTATGTTCTTCACATAAAATATGTTCTTTGAATAACACCTTGGGATAAAATGGCTCCCATACCTGTGAAGTTTTTTCTAATTTCGTACCAAATAATTGTATTGAGTATGAAACTAGAATTGTAACGATGTTTTTTCCATCATATTTTGTATTGAGTTACACCTTAATAGATATAAGGGTGTCAATTTGGACACACTGTTTGTTTTATCCTAGATTAGTACCAAATACTGCATGGAGTAATAGGTACTAAGCTCAGGGTGGTATTGAGTTTGAGGTGTAAACTATATTTGATGTTTTTTACATGCTATTTTGTAAATAATATTACACTTTGGTAGATATAAAGATGTAAACTTGGACAACAAACTGTTTTTGTTTTTTCACAATTATTTTGTATTTAGTGACACATTGGGATAGAATGGCTCCCATAACTTTGCATTTTTTTCTAGTTTAGTACCAAACATTCCTACTGAGGTTTGAGTTGCAATTATTTTTTTCTGGTATGCAATTATTTTTAAGAGGGTGGGAAAGAAAAACCTGAATAAAGGAAGTCCTTTTCATTGTCCTTATGGTCCAAAATGAATATCTAAATGATAAATAGATCTATCCAACAGGCACACATTCAAAACTAGATCAACAAACATATCATGCAGGGGAATGGAATATAATACCAAATAGCAGAGAACAATAGTTGTACTCCTTCCTTGCCCATCTTTACAGTGAACATAAGTAGTTCTCCCACAAGATGCATTCTCTGCATCCAAAAAGGAACAACAAAATTAAATTAAATCTTTTCAAAACAGCACAGAACCAAGGAATCATGACAGTAACCAAAAGCTACATTCAGTCACCTTGAATGAACTCCACAACTCGATTAATACCCACAAATGAGGGAGTAAAAGAAGTAATCTCTTGTGGGAATTACCAGGTGGTCAATCTCATGTTCCTGAAAGACAACATAAATTAAAAAGAATAGGAAAATGTTTAGTAGTGAAATAGAAGTAAAGTAAAACAATCCTCAACTTAATGTGTTGACAAATCCACCACACTTTCAGCAACCATAAATTGACTAATAATTTTAAGTTCCAAACCAAATAGAACCCAGGGATAATACAAAATCTAGATGAGTAAAAAAAATCTTGAAATTACTTATCAAAAGAATACTTATATTACATTGGTGATTTACATGAAAAGGTATAATTACAAAAGCCTGAAAGTGAATGCATCAATCTATCTAAAACCAAAAGAAAAGAAGAAACAAAACATGTGAATAGTATATAGGAATCACACAAATAAGCGATAGAAAAAGTAGTATCTAAGAATTCTTTATTAGAGTAAAAACAAATGCAAGTAATTATTTCAAGTTCAAGTACATTTATTGCTAGAGCTTATGTAGAGCTGCCAGCACAATAGTTAACGCTTTAAACATACTTATATGCTTCCACCAGTCCAAAGTTTTTGCAAATAGAAAATTTGTTATTTGTTTCCTCTAATTGATAAAAGCAAAGAGAGACAACACAACATACCCACATTTCTTTGCATGCTAAGTGCAAACGATAATGGCATCAGAGTTCATTGTTTCATTACATAATAATTATTTTTATGCCATTGGTGTGCATTGGAACATGTGAATATTTAAAAAGCACAAAAGGCAGTGCTGACTTAGATGTGCTACCCAACACCTTAAATGTTCTGCTTTAAATTTGCCTCTTCACATGGGGTATGTCCATGTAATCTAGAGATGGTAAGACTGCTAGCATGTTGAAAATAGAAATGAACATAGATTTGTAATTTGATATCACTGCTAAACTAAGTTGTGGACAAAGATGAATGAAAGTATAATATTTAGTTGAGATATTTGACGTACTGCACATATGCAAATGTGGTTTAGCATGTGAGAATGTCATGATCATATATATTCAATTGCATCAGTTGCAAATTTATGCATGTATAATTTTACAGTTGGTTAATAGCCCAATATATTTATGTGCCAATCTTCTCTGTAGAGAAAAGACTGGTTGTAGCAAATACATATAAACTTGAAAGGCTAAATGAGGTGATGAGCAATTTGAAAAGATGTGTGCATGTGTGAAAATGAACTCCTAGATTAGCAAATCCAATTTGAGAAAGTAAACAGAGTGTTTAGATATGGTTTGCAGAGTTTCTGCAACTTTGAATCTAGATGTAAAAATGGTGACATCATAAATTGATTATAGCAGCAGTAAACTTTGGCACTTTTACCTATCAAAAGAAGAAGTTTGTGAGAGTAACACAGATGAATAAAATTTGACCATAAAAACTAGGTCTTCAAATTTAGAAAGACTTAAATGTTGAACCCAAATCTAGCGCTGGAAATGAGCGAGAAAATGAGCTAGAAAATGGGTCATTAATTTGACAATTGGGGTGAAGGGGCCAGAAAATTCTTAGCAAGTGCCGAAAATGGCTAATTGATTTGACATTCGTTTAGGTGTATTGGATGCATCCAGCGACATTAGGGCTTGCCATAAAATAGTTAGAATCCGTCGATACTCGGGATCCAAATGGCTAGTGCGATAGATCACTTTGCGACGTGAGTCTACGCAGTTTGAGAGTCATTCTCCCAAACGCCGGTAGCTAACCGACGTTGGACTCGAATGGATTGGTACCGGAGGTTTGTAAGAATGTCATTAATACAATCCTGCAGCACCGTCGGAACTTGAAGGCAGTCGTTCCTCTAAGATTGCCTACTTTCTTGCAGTGAATATGAACTCGCAAAACACAATACCTTAATCAGTTTTAGCCACATTTTTTTAGTTCTCCCTGCGTTTATAGCTCACAGCAAAAGAGAATAGATTTTGTAGTGCGGGATGATGCTGAAGTGCTTAATCAGGCCGTGAAATATTGTTTGGCACTGTCATACATGACATCATCTATTTTTCTACAATAATTTAATCCTGAAGCCCTTAATCACATCCTATAATATTGTTAGGCAGGGTCAAGCAGCTACATGCTACCCTAGCACGTAAAATATTCTATTTTGTTTAAATATGCACACTCTTCTTATGGTAATATTCTTGTGCAGGTTGTTGACTTTAGGTCATCAAAATTTTGTAACTTTTCCTTGGGCTGAAGCATTGCAGTCGAAACATATTTTATGCCGTATTTTATGGATTGTAGAAAGGAAAATGCCAAATGTACTTCAGAAATAGTTATAAAAAATTTATTTCTCTACATGTCAGATATTGATTTGTTGAAAATGAGGAAATTTGTAATTCAAAATGTGAATTTAAAAAGACAACTAACAAAATAAGTCTTGTAAGTAAAAATATTGCCTATCTTCATGCTTTTGAATTCAATAAGAAACCTGTTGATTCCTACTTCAAAGAATTGGATCCAAGTTTCACTCCTCCAGACCTTAGTCATTGTACTCTTGAAAGCTTCTTTGCTATGATCATGGCTAACACACAATACTTTCCTTGATTCACAACCCTCCATGGTAATAGATAGTAGGACCATCTCCTTACTTTCTTATTCTATAAGACTTAACCTCTCCCACTACCTTACCAACTCTTCTTCCATGACACCCTCTTCAAGCTAGCCATAACTAGCTTATGAGACTCTCTATATGTTAGAGAGAAAACCTCACCCACCATGGAGAGGACCCTAATTAAGTATACATATCTTTTGTTTTTGTTTGTTTTTTTAAATTCCATCTTGATTTAAAATTGGATATAATTCAAGGAGAAATGATTTCTGTAAAAGCTGTTGTATATACTTGCGGACACGGTTAGTAAAACGACGTGTTTTCAACTTCCATCACTTGGCTAGCCTTTCAACTCGCTTTACGTTTGGCTCTCTCAACCTTCTCCAGCAGATGAAAGAAAATTGTATATCGATTTCCATCTCGATTTTCATCTCCGAATCCATGTCATTTTCATTTTCGAAGATGCTTCCATTTTCGTGAATCATGATTTCATTTCCTTGATTTCATTTTTCATTTTTTACAATTTGATTTTTCATTTTTATGGTTTCATCATTTTTATTTCTATTTTTACGATTTTCATTTTCATTTTTCATTTGTGCGATTTTCATTCGATGTTTCCATTTCATTTAGGGGAGAGAGAAACTGCAAGAAAAAACAAGGAAATTGAGTTTATTTCGTTACATTTGGCCATTGGGAAAAGGCAAGAAAATGAGATTTTTTTTTGTTTTGTTTGGTTGCTAGGAAAATGCGAGAAAATGGGATTTTTCGTCTGGCAAAACATTTTTCTTCCTCCCCTTCATCTTGCAAATTTGCTTTGGAGTCTTCTTCTTCCTCTCGTTATTCTATTTGGGTGCTTAGAAACTCAAAATTGCGATGACGCATCGCGTTGAGCTGATTGAAAACCCTAAGTCCGATGCAACAATAGAGCTATTTAGATCCTTGCCATTTTGCTGCATTTTTTGAATTTGACTGACATTTTCTTGAAAAAGTGATGGAAAAATAATTTTGGGTTTTGGAAAGTTTGGAATGCGAAAGAGGAACAGGAAAGGAGATAGAAACACGGTGTACGAACTTAATCTATTTCATTTTATTTTTCTTCCCTTTTCTTCTTGGAAACACGATGTATGAACTTAATCTATTTCGTTTTCATTTTTGTGATTTCATTTTGTTTTGATAAGCAAGAATTTTTTTAATAATATTTCTTTTAACATGTCCACAGTGTGTACACAATGGCGTGTGCACCTATCACTACTCTAATTCAAGATGCTTTCAACTTGAGAACTTTGAATTTAGTATAGTTGACAGTATAGTGCCTTAATACACATAAACATCGTTACAAACTTTGAGTAAGAGTTCCTTTAGATACACACGGAAGTAGATGGCTACAGCTAGCCCACACCTAGAGATAACATTTGAAATATATAATCATAAAACAAAGAATATTTTAAATGAATTTCTACTCACAACATACATACTCTTTATTTACATAGATTAGGGTAGGGATAGGATCTCAAATCAAAAGCAAAATTCTCATTTGATCTCATCTCATATTATTTTGAAACATAATTTAAATACTAAATTTTCAAACTAGACATTAAGATTTTTTCAAAATTTTAAATAAAAAATAAAAATAATTTTCACCTTTTCAAATTTGTAAACAAAAATCATATTATAAAACTATACTTGTACAATATTTTAATTTTATAATATTTCTTATTTAAATTGCTCTCATTTTTCAAAATCTAAAAAAATACTTAACTTAAATTATCTCACTATTATTCATAAACTGTCTTACAACTATTCGTAAAATTCTCATCTTGTAATGGTATTTTTTTCCTTTCCACCCATTAACAAGGAGAACTTAGAATTGAACACATAATAACTAAGAACAAATTATCACAAAAAGGAAAACCAGAGAAAAAAAAAAAGTAAGAATCAAGAATGAAAAGAGAAGATACAAGTTCTCTTATTTTATAGATTTTTGAGGAACTTTTAATTTCCCAAACTAAATCAACTTCCAAAAAATTGTTCAATGTCTTCTAGGCAAGCTAAGTTTCTATTTATACAAGTTTATCATCTAATACGATGATGTAATGAATTTTGTAAAGGTAACTAGTAAAATACACTGTTCTACTTAAAGGCTTCAATTATTACAGTTGTACAATCACCAAATGCAATATTTAATATTCTTTCTTATAACACTCAATGCACTGCAAATGCTTTTCTTGTAGCTCAAAATCCCTTTCACACCAGCATAATTCATTGCAATTCTCTTCCTTTAGAAGTCCTTGACTCCAAGCACCTTGTCAAAACCCTTTCACTCAAAGGACCTCGCCTACAAGGTGTGGATAAAAATACTCATTTTCTACAACAATTCCCATGACCCTAAAGAGGTGTACCCATCCACATTACTAATAGATATGCAGCAGGTTGGTTTCCCACTTTCTCTATCCTTCTTTGCCAAAATAGTCTCAGGTTCTAATAAACTTTGTCCTTAAGAATTCACATGAGACAAAGTAGCAAAGGGTTCAATGTACTAGCCCAACTTTCAAGCAAGATACATGAAAAATAGGACATGTCTTAGAAAAAGAAAGCAAACTTAGTTTATAAGAAACATACCCAGTTCGTTTAATCACCTAAAAAGTGCAATAAACCTTGGAGAAAGGTTTAGATTGTGGCGCATAGCCACAGATTTCTGTCTAGAAAGCTAAAGCCTTAAAAAGACCTAATCCCCCACTTCAAAAGTCATATCAGTTCTCTTAGAATTTCGTTCTTTGTTGTGCTTCCACCAGATTTTGCTTCCACTAAATTTTGCTTCAACAGCAGGGACAATTGTCCTGTTGTTCTTAACTGCAAGTTTGTTGCTGTATTTGCAGTAGTACCAAAAAAATATGCTATTAGCTTAAGGGGTAAATACCCATAAAGGGTTTCAAAGGATGAATGATAAAGTGGTGTTGTAACACCACTCAGCCATAGGAAGCTAAGTACTCTACTCTTTAGGTTTATTCCAGCAAAGCATCTTAAGTAGCCCTCATTAATTTGTTCCACACTTTAGTTTGCTCATCTGATTGTGGATGGTAAGTTGAACTAAAGTTAAGTAAGGTACCTTACAACTTGAAATTTTCTACCAAAAAGAACTATAAAATATGGGATCCCTATCCAAGACAATAGATTTGGCATCCCATGTAATTTAAAGGCACTAAAAAAGAATGTGTAAGCTACAACACTAGCTGAAAAAGGATGTGCAAGTGGGAAAAAAAAAAAGAACAAACTTAGTAATTAATCTATCAATGACAGAAAAGATAACTAAAAAAACCTATTGATTTAGGGAATCCCTCAATAAAATTCATTGTTTAGCCCTAGAGAATTTGAAACTGGAAGAGATTGCAATAGACCAGCTGGCAGCAAGGTTTCATGTTTAGTAGTCTTGCATACTTCACATTCTCAATCTTCCGAAAGAAGAGAAAGGGACCAAACAATGAATAGTTATTTTTTTTAGTATTAAATAATACAAAAGATAAAACAAATTATATTAAAACAGAAAACACAATACATAAAAACAGATAGAAAACACCACACATGACAACACAGTAGAAAATAAAAAAGAATATAACACTAAGTAGCAGTTGTAACAGCCCGTGAAGGACACACGTTACCTTATGAGAGTACCGTAATGACAAAAAAGTTGTCGTTGAGGTGGTGTGTGACGGTCACATGCAAACTACAACTCACACGTGTGGATCACGTACCGCTCCTTTTGGTGAAAACTCCACAGTCTAAGAGATCGATGATATAGGAACCCCATGGTGGGGCACATGGTGGACTTAGGCTACTAGAAGTCGTAAACCAGCCGTTGTCCTTAGTTGAATGAAAACATGCAATTACAAACACTAAACCCACCAAAAAACACTGGGGAAAAATGAGAGAAAGGGGACTCTCGGCTCCCACCCTTTGGCAGTAAATTAATAACGTTGTGGTTCAAGAGAGAAAAATAGTTTTGTTTTCATTCCTGAATCGCCGACCGTAGCAAGACTTGAAAAATAACCAAACATGATACACTCCAATGGCAAGAAAATGAATAATTAATTTGTGTTAGCTTGATTATTTTTAGCAAAGTTGAGTCAATTACTCTATGTGCTAGGGTATACTTAGGATTCGGTCTTAGTTTAGTTTCTTTTAAAGAATTGTCCATGCTATGAGTTATTAAAAAAACAAAAGTGATAAATACAAAACCATTATCTTTAAATTAAAGATATTATATAAAATAATTTATAAAAGTATCATCATTTTATTAACATAATTTTTTTAAAATGATCATATAAATGATTTGTTGTATAAAGATCACCAAATTAAATTTTTTATAAGTTACACTTATTTAATAAAAATATTGATATCTGAATTTTATTAAATTAAAAGTTCACTTAAGAAAACTCAAGAATTTAAAAGTACTCAAAAATAATATTTTATTGATAGTTATTATTTTTATAATGTTAAAATTAATACTAAATATAATCATAACTAGAGTACTGTGCAAGTCTCGAAACTTTCATTCATAAACCTAAAAATAATTTTTTCATATAAATTTTATACTTATTTTTTTACGAAAATAATATATGAGATTCGTACATTCTAATGCTCAAGGAATCATTATTATTGAATAAATTTTATAGTTATAAAAGGATATTAGGAAACTAAATTTATAAATTGATATAATTTTATATAATATATCAGATCAATTTTCTAAAGGTAACGGAAACATTTTATAGAAATTCCTTCACCATGCTTCTCTCAAGCGCCCTAATAAAATAAATTTACATCTCCAAGCAAGTTAATTATAAATTTAGTCTATTTTTTTATTAAAACATTTGTCCTTTATTTTACAAGTCACACTCAAACAGTTGCTGAATGGTAGGAAGTAACCAACTTTATAGGTAGTGGAAATTTACCTGAGAAATAAAATAAAATAAGAGAAATAATAAATGAATATGGAATTGAGTAAGAAAAAATTTGGTTATAAGACATATTAATATGCATATTTATCTAACATAATTAGTCAAAAAATTAAATTCTAATAAAAGTAATACCAATTTAAATCTTGGATGTAAAAGCAATGACATTTATACGTAAATCGATCTACGAATTTGGTTATTCGTAGCAAATTTCAGCCAAATTTTTTTGTATAAATTTGTATAAAAATAATCTCATAAATTGACGTGACTTCATCTTAATTTATTATGTCTACTTTTGTAATATCTCGATCCAAATATTTAGGATTTAAATATAAACACTTTACTATTATTTTTTTTATATATCTCTTGTCGTTATTAGTAGTATTTTTTTTTTTGTCTTATCAAATTCAATGGTATTAATAAGTTATTTATATCTTAAATATGAATTTGTATTATAGTTCTTGTTTAAAATTATAATCTCTTTTTTAGTTTAAATAGTTTTGAGACCTTTCATCATTTTCACATCTTTATCCTCTCAAACAAAATAAATTTTTTAGTGATTTTCTTATAAACGATGGAATCACTAAAAATATTTTTATCTCTTTTAAAACTCTTCTTCTCCCCCTAAAAAGTCCTCCCAAAATCACTTCCCATTCTTCCCCTTCATGAATCATGGATTTACACGTTATGTTGTCAATGAATTACAAGCTTCAGAATGCTGCTATAGTCTTGAAGATTAGTCTATTTTATAATTGATGTTGTGAGATCGTTGTAACCAACATACTCGCACAAGGAAAAACCCTACACAACTCCTATTCACTATAACATATTTGGACTTTAGTAACAATTTTAGATTTGTGACGGTCTCTAAACAAGCACTAAAACTCATTTTTTCTTAAGGTTTTTTGGAACCGTCAGTAAAGATAATTGTGAATTTTTTTACGTTTAAACTAAGACGATTTTTAGTTCAAATGTTGAGTCCACGTTCGAACGATAAAATTACTGATGCTTGAATGTGCATGTTTTTTGTACCAACATTTGAATTATATTAAAGAACGTTCAAACGTTTAGATTAAATTTAAAAAAAATACTTTGATACCTTTAGTATTTTAATACATATTAAATTTTTTTCGTTTACTTAATAGCATATGATTTGATTATTGGTGTATTGATACTAATTTTTTAAAATATTTTTAAATGAGTAAAATATTAATAAAAAATATAAAGAAATTAAAATAAAATTCTACTCTAGTAGCGCCCTGTTAATATTATACAAATTTTGTACTTCATTGAATTATAAAATAATTTAATCTATGAAAGATATGAAGTGCAATGATTTTAAATTAAATTTAGATAAATTAAATATTAAAGGAAATTGAGAATTAAAAAAAGAATATATATATTACATAAGTAGTTGGTCTAGTACATAAATTAAAAATAAAATACAAAAAGATTTAACAAAAAGCATAAAATCACCAGACTACAAATTTTGTAGAGATTAGGTTTGACAAATGCACATAATAAATCCGTTCTCACTGTTCACAATTGTGCTAGTTCAAGGTCGTTCCACCGTCTTACTGATAAATGGTAATTAATAACTTATTGAAATTCATTTATTTTTCTAATATTTAATGTTATTTAATTACCAACATTAAATTTCTCAATTGTTAATGTATTTTTGTTAGAAACATGATTATCCTAAGAATTTTTTCCTCATTCATGTTTATGTTGCTGCTCACACTAGTGAACGTAGTGAATGGATGGATCCTGCCACTGCAGAAAATTATATAAGCGATATTAATTTTGTTAAATAAATTATGCAATATCTGAATAATTTATTTTTGTTCATATTTCAATTAATTTTATTACTTAATGTGTGTTTCTTTCTAATTGCATAACATAATGTGGGAGATGTATTCAACTTCTAGAGAGTCCTCTTCTAGTGATATAGATATTCATGGAAGTGTTTGGGGCCAACTCTGGCATGGTTAACAGATTGTGATGTTCACTCAAGCATTTAACTGGTTCATCCTCCACAAGTTCCTTGATTTCAAAGATTAATAATCTCACTAAAGACTTAGAAGCAACATGATGAGAAAACGAGATTATGAGGTCGAGACAGCAGGAGTTAGAGTCTCTCTTGGAACGATATTCTAATCTAGAGACGTGTGTGTAGAAGCAGTAAAGAGAGTAGGAGAAAATAATGTGCACTGCAGTCCAAGAACAAGTGCAGAGAGAGATGGCGGCTAAGATGAAACATGTTATGTCACTACAGCAGGATCACAGTGGACTAAAAGAAAAAGAGATATTTTTATCATTTTTTATTATTTATAAATTTTAGTATTTAATTTTGATATACTATAAGATATTGTAAGTTGTTAGATTGTTTATATAATAACATGAGACAATTTGTATATTTTTTAATTTTATCAAAATTTACCATTTTTGATTAGTACATTTGAATGTAGACGTTAAATGTTCGAACCATTATTCCAACTACGGTCAAATGTACCAAAAAATGTTTGAATGAACTTATCAAAATGTTTGAGTGTTTAGTAAACTAACATTTGAATGTTCAACAAAATATTTTACTATTCATCAAATTAACGTTCGAACTTATTCAAACAAAACGTCCAAACGTTGTGCAAGAAACTTCCAAAACGTAAAAATTACATCTAGATGTGACCAACGCTTAAATGACAATACGAACGTTCGAACGTCTGAGAAATGAATGAGATAGTATGTCGTTTGAATGCCAATCAGATGAGTAATTTTGTATGTTCGAACGTAATTTTGTACATCTAAATGTGACTTTTGGTGATACATTTGAATTATCACTAACGGTTCTAACTTTCGAACATTACATCAAACAGAATTGCACCAACCGTCATAAAAAAATATTTTTTTTGTGATAATATAACAATAAACTGTTACAAATACTTATCTGTGATGTATTTGTTGTGACTATTGTCATTACGGTTTCTAATTGTCATCAAAAATCTTTCATAATGTTTTAATCATTTTTTGTGGTGCTTTTATTTGTTACTAAAGGTCAAATGTTTTGTAGCGAGCTTTCTCCATCGTGCATCAAAGGCCTTGAAACACACCCAGTTAGCAGCAACCCACCATTGAATCAGATGGAGAAGAGAGCCCTAGCCCTTTCTAACAATTGGATAGCATGCTCGTAAGCCGAGGAGGACTCGTTGTCATCACTTGGGGTCACTACGACTTCATCGTGAGTTATTTTTTTTACTCATACTTATCAGCTAACACCAGTGAACTACCACTGCAAACCCTACCGAGAAGCCTCATGTTCCCAAACCGTTGTCCTCTTCACATTCAACCCCTTCATCATAGAAACCTTACGTCACTGCAACCATTGCCACCATCCATCTTGACTAACTGCTCAGCACCTTGAACCCCCACGTTAGCATTATCGTAAGCCATCTTACTCCTACACGCTGTAACGCCACATGCAAGCCCATATTTTGCACCACAAAAACAAAGTAGGTTGGTCCTCCATGGCTATCTAGTTGCACAGCTGCGAGACCATAATGAATCAAACTTTAATCAACAATAAGAGCCACGGTAATTGCCTCCTGTGCCACCCCGTGCCGAGTAAGCCCAGTCCAACTAAATTTTTTTCTATTTTTTTTATTTTTAAATATTTTTAAAAAATATCAAAAAAATCAATAAATTAATAATCACTTTCCTAATTATTAAGTAAAAAAATTAAATTAAAAAATTAAAATATATGAGATGTCAAAAATAAATGTCAAATAGAGCCGTCATAGTTATAATTTTTAAAGACTGGGCCTAGTTACACTTTGCTATTTCTAGTGTTAAACTATTTTTAGTGGGCTTGGACTCTTGGGCCTAATATATTGTCTTGTTTTATTTAGTTTTAATTATATGATTTTATTTTGGTTTTACTTTTACTGGAATAATATTGTTAATCTAAAACCTTAATTTTATAGAAATGTTATTTTTCCTATAGAATATATATGCTATAGTTAAGTCTTAATTTTAGAATTAGATTTCAGTAATGTCTGGTAAACGTTTAGTCTTTATGTTCAAAAATTTTAAGTTCAGTGTCTATTGTATGAATAAGTCTTTAATTTTATAATAGAGTTTGATATAATTATGCTATTAAATTTTTGTAGATTTGTAAACCTAATGTATGTTTAAATTTAATTACAGTTATGCCCTTTTATATGAAAGGTATGGCAGATGTGGGATGAATAGTCTTTCGTGGGCTTCATTTTTAATGGACTCTTTAAGTTGGCCATGTTCTTTCTGGGCTTTATTTTAATATCAAAGAATATAATTGTACAAATTATTCCAATGAATTTTATCTGTTGACTGTTAAGTAATAAATAAAGTTTTAATTTACTTTTTATCTGTTAAGTATATTTTATGAAACAATCTCTCAATGTTATTAAGAGATTTAAACCAAATATGATTTCCTACTAAATTATAGTATATTAGTGTTAAAGTTTTTGTTAAGTTATAATAATACTTCATGAGAATTCTTAATATTCGGTATTATTAAGTTTATTTTATAAACTAAATATTCCAATTGTTATTGTATGGATTTCGATAAAAATATATTATTTACTAGAATATTATACTGGAAAGACTATATGATATTATTGTTTAGATAATTATATGATATTAGTATTTATTAGATTTCTTCTAAAATTGAATAAGTGTGTTAAGTCTAAGAAAGGAATTCTGTTTTAAGAATTTATATTTTTATGACTTGTTGAATATAATTTTTATTATTTTATCAAAGTGTAACTTAAAGTGACATGCGTTTTTTAATTTTTAAGAAGTGACATGCGATGTTAGTATTTTTATTAGTTTTGTGATATTAGTATTTAATATCTTTTATATAAAGCATAATATGTACTAAGTTATTCTTCACGACGTAGATTAATTCAGACGAATGTTACGACACATTATTCTAGAAACGTTAGTGATGACTTGATATTTCATATAGGTAACGAGTTATAAAAGAGAATTTATAAGTAAACTTACAAGATAAGTGAATTTGATCGTAAATTAAGATATCACAGTTTAACTTATATTAATATTAGTAAAACTAGTTATTTCATAGTTCATTTTGATATATTCCTCATGTCATGCAAGCATATCATTTAATATAGCACAGTGCACGATCATGTCATTCAATATCATGTTCAGATTTAAAGAGTTGCAATTATTTATATTAGTATGTATATTATGCATTTCATGCAATATAAGTTACATTAGCTATGTTAAGATTCTTTTACTTAAGTTGTTGATTTATAAAATTATTTAGAAGACTTATTTTTACAAAGTTGGTAGATTATCTCCGCTATTTGATTGATATGATAAGATTTAATTATAAAGAAATTTTAATTTTAAAATTATTTAATAAAAAAATTTATTCATTATCTCTATATTACATGTTTGTTTTCATTTTTACCTTTTTTTTGTGTGTATAGTGTAAAAGTGATGAGTAGAATAATTTATCTAGTAAATCAAGTTTTATCATCTTAATAAAATAAAAAGTGTGCTTTGCATACCTATTTTCAAATAAAAATTTTCTTATTTAAAATATAATATATTTATTAATAAAATTGGAATGAATAAGTAAAGAACAAACAGTAGTGTTCTCGATTATAATTCAAGATGATATTTTTTCGTCCGTGGTTCTTGAAAATTTTCTTAAACTATTGAATAACTATTTAAAGATGGGTATTAACCTATTATGAAAATGAGAAAGTTTTTTAGATGTAGTTTTATTAGGGTTTGATAGAAATGATGGGGTCCATTAAAAATATGAATAAGAAGCTTTTTGTGAAGAGTTATAAATTGAGTGTGTTGAGAGAGTTTATAATTCTTATGATACTCAAAATAAGACATTCTTTAATAATTGAGGTTGTTTTGATGTAAATATGTTTGTGTTTAGAGTAACAAAGTTTTGAGAACGTTTCAAAAAGATTTGTTACCAAATTTAAAGTTGTTTTCATAAAGTTTGGATGAGTTTTTTTTTTTTTTTTTTTAAGTTTAAATTGAAGTTGAAAAATTTTCTAAAATCTTTTTGACAAAATGTTGAAACCAAAAGTAGCATTTGAGGCTAATAAGCTTAATCCACCATTGTTATGGTGCTGGTGGCATAAATTAGAGAGTAGTGACCGCAATACAACTGATCATTTAGAGTGTTTCTTATTTTCTAATATCGCCCGTAACACAAATTCAAGAAAGTAGATGTAAAAGCCAGGAGACAATAACCACATGATATGTTTTTGTATTAAGAGATGTAATGATAAAGACATGCTAACGAACCCGCCCAAACAAAGTGGTAATATATAGTATAAACAATAAAATTTATTTCTTTCCATCACCTTAATTTTTTTGAATAAGTAATGATATCACATTGTATTAGAGAAGAAGTATTAAGTTCGAATCTTAACTCTATACTTTATCATATTTAATTAAATAATCTACGTATTGAGTCCTCATTGAAAGGAAATATTATAAAAATAAAATAAATAATAAAATTTATCACTTCTCAACAGTTTAAATTTTTAAAATAAGTGGCATCATCACATAAAGTAGATAAGATGAAGACCAAAGCATAGAAATGATCATACGTACATGCAAGTGTTTTTACTGGGAGATAATGTTCATGTGTTTCTAGCAAGCCTTCCTACCCTATATGCTAAAAAAAAACCTGTTAATTAATCACACTGACCATGATGGTATGTATAGTATAGGCTTACTGAGCTTCTTGATTATCACATGTTGGCCCAATCCCGACCCGAATGTGGGTCGGATCAGATTGGTTTGGCACTCTAAGGAGACAGGCCGGGCTGGATTGGCCCCAGATCCAACCGTCTCTGCTTTCTATTGTTGGCATATGTAAGTGTGTGTTCATGTATTATTTTGGCACATCCATTGATAAAACATCAACAGTTAAAGCTCGAGTCTGACTTTGTTTGAATATACATACTCCTCTCATACGTACAGATTAAATGCCCTCTGCAGCACAAAAATTTCTTCAGCATTTCAGTTATCCAGATATCTAGCTTCTTTTCTTCAACCTCCATTTTTAACAGTACTAATAATATATGGCCTAATACCATAAACTTTAGTAGCCATGAATGTCTTCTTAACGAGTTGGGCACTGTATCAAGCATTATTGGACTTTCAGCGTAAAGTTAACTACAACACTTAAAATTATCCCCACATTGGTACAGTGATTTTTGAGTTTGCTAAATCCAAACTACTGCCAACTCACTATAGTAAATCCAAATAATCTTTTATGTTCAATATTCAAATGGAATAGGATAGAGGAACATTGGAAGAGTGATATTTGATGTTTCCAAATGTAAATTATTGAAGCCAGTTAAACAAACTATATGCTGAGGTATTTTAGTAGAGATGGAGGACTAAAGAAACATCAAAGAGAACATCTATGAGGAATCTGATGTACCATTGTGGTGGAATACCGAATATGTAAAGAAATTGGGAAGACCAATAACTGTTTCATACATTCTTTTGAGTAAAGGCCACATATGTAACATGCTCATCTCCAGCTCAAGTATTAATCTTAAGCTTCATGGTAAATTTTCATCATGTTACGAATGAGACTAGACCTCCGAAAATAACGACTACACTGTTTAATTCTTATTCCAGATTTTTTTTGTAAGAGTAATGACATTCCTTGGTTCTTAATTTCCCTTTGTATAATAGTTCAGAACTATTTCTTCATGAAACATGCAGTAGCACCCTTTTAAGTAAATGTGCAATATCTACTGATGCAACAGTAGTGGTAAAGTTTCATCGCTTATTTCAAATGCATAATCAGATCCTAGACTGTTAGCCAAAGCTTTGAATTCATCCATCTCAGAGCTTAAAACTTTGAGACCAACCAACAAATCTCCACCAATCTGGCCCTGTAAGGAGGTCAGACACAATATAACACTTTATGCTCTTCTTAGAAGTAAATTTTAGTGAGAAACAACATTCGAGTGAAAACAAATAATTATTTGGAGAAAATTATTAAAATAAAAGTGAGCTTTTGTATAATTGAGAAGCCAATGAGCTAAAGGAATGTTAAGCACAACCTGTGTTTGGTAATTCAACATGCTGATATACCAACGGCCACTAAAGGCATCCAGTAATTTCATTAGAGCTCCTGGTCTCTCGGGGATGACAAACCGACAGAGAATCTCATTTTCAATGCTTGATCCATCACTTGCCTGAAAATCCGAGAAAGGGTGGTTGTAAAAACAGACAAACAAGCCGGGGATCTTATGTTCAGAAAATCCCATGGAACTAAAAGATTGTAGCATAATTGGCTTTTAGATCACACATAAAAATTATTTTGTCTGCATACCGGTTCCCAGAACTGTTTGAACTTTCCCCACTTCTCTGGAACATATGTAGCAGGGACAGACTCTTGCCGCCTACCAACATCAGCATGTTGGGATACCAAACTTAGTCTATCAAAGGTCATGTTTGCTCCACTGGTTATTGCTACAACATTTTCACCCTTCAGACCATAATATTTGCAATATGCTTCTGCACCAGCAATGGCAAGGGCTCCTGCTGGTTCAAGTATGCTTCTTTTTTCCTCAAACATGTCCTGCAGCAAAATCTCCCATGATGATTTTTGGAATGCAAAATTGTATAATGCCGTTGCTATAATATCTCCAAAAATTCAGCAAGCTGATTTTAGTCTATCTTTTCTCTCTTCCTTTCTTTTGGGGAAAGAGGGGTTGGTGGCAGGGATAGAAATCAAGAAATTGACTCCATGCTTTTATGAATAAGGAGGCCAAATGCCAAAAGTTGAAGTGTGATATGTTGCAGGCACACTAGCTAAAATGTTCAGTTTTTTCTTCCCAATTTCTCAATAGAATTTCTAACATTCTGTCTTTTCTGTCCACTTTGAGTCATATCAAGTAGTATTAACCCTTTAACACACATTGTTTCAAAAGCAAATCACATTCACATGGCTCACTTGTGAGCGTAGTTCAGCAAAAAAAAATTTGGGCCCATCATGTATTAGGCAAGTATTGAATATTCAACTTGATCTTTGAAACCTTGAATCAGGCTTAGATATCAGGTAACAGTGGCCCTCGGTAGCATGTTATCAGGAAATCTATCTTGTCTCTCATTAATATTAAGAACAACGGAAACTAAATACACCGTAAAATCAATGGAAAAGTGTCATGTAAAGCATGTAATATAAGAGTTGGAAGAGAAAGGCACCTTTATTGATGCACAGATAGCATCGTGGTTTACAAGTACTATTCCATCCAAGAGTTCTCTGCACAACTTGAAAGTTTCTTCCCCAACCACTTCCATGGCAACTCCATCTGCAAATCCTCCTATATTATCGAGCATAATTCGTCGCCCATGGAAAAGTGATAGTGCCATTGAATTTGCATCATATGGTTCCACCCCAATAATCTTGACCTACATATAAGATGTTACTGATGGCGATTGTTATGGTCTTACTCATATGTAAATTGAAGATCCACGCACCGGTCAAAATAAATGGGAGGAAAAGTATCACATGGTAAGTGGGACAAAAATTGAATAAATACATCAATGAATCCCAAGAATCCATGACTTTACTTGATCAGGATTGTTCTATAGTACCATAACTCAGTATCCCTGATCACAAAGGAGACTGGAACTGAAGCATTTGAAAAAAACAAATAAATAAACCAAGAATTTGGTCTTGAATAGTACATCTAACAAATAAATGATATCTAAAAAATAGAATCTTCGAGAAAATAAGATTTGAAGCAGAATACAGGTCACTAGAAGAGAGCTATATCTGTTTGGAAACGCTTAGGACCAGCTTTGGAAAAGAGGAATGTACTTAACAGTCAAGTCACTCCTCAATTGAATCACACCATCAAACAGATAAGTGAATCATCAAATTTATCATATATGATGTTAGTACATAGACAGAATGAAAAGCTTGTCATGCATCATTCCAAATTCTTATGGCATAGCAAAACACTCTCGGTATTTGAGTAGTCTACGGGCCAAAATCCAGCAAAAATATCTTCTTCTTTTTCATCCTTTTGATATCAATGCATTGGTAGCGTTAGAACGAACAAAGATTTCCATAATGTCAAATTTCTTATTTGAAAGTGTTGCATAAGGACAAAGTGCCCAAATCTCAAGAACACAAAGTATGACTTTGGTGCTTAAACCCGAGAAGTATGTTATATTTTCACATACCTCAGGGCAAACTGTCTTCACATAGGCAGCAATTCCAGCTATTAGCCCACCACCTCCAACAGGCACAAATATTGCATGTAATGGAGTTGGCATTTGACGCACGATCTCCATTCCTACAGTCCCCTGCCCCGCTATGATATCCGGGTGATCAAAACCAGGTACAAATGTTAGGCCTTCTTCTTTGGCCCGTTGTTTTGCATATTGTTGTGAATCAGCATAGCAGTTGCCAACAAGTACAGCTTTAGCACCTAACCTCTCCACCATCTTCAGCTAAACATGTGTAATACCAAAAGAAATTGAGATTATATAAAATTTTAAAAAAAGAAAGATAAAACAAAAGCGCTTTTGTTCAGAAGAGAAAAGGGCCATCAACTAACTTTGATTTCAGAAGTTGTAATGGGCATGGCAACTACAGCATCACAACCCAATTTTTGTGCAGATAAGGCAACACCTTGGGCATGGTTCCCTGCTGATGAACAAATGACTCCCTTATCCAACTGTTCCTTTGACAGCTTGGCCATCATGTTATAAGCTCCCCTCAGCTTGAAGGAGAATACCTAGCAGTTTCAAACTTTGAAGACATTAGCTGTGTGTTCTAGTGTCAGTGCACAAAAGCTTTTTCTGTTCTGAAAATGTGGAAGACCAAAAAAAAAAACGAATTAAGGGAAATTTCTAAAGAATACTGATATATCCACAAAGAATTATGTAAGTTTATAAGATTGTTTTTATATAATTTCTTTTTTTTTATAAGAAATATATAATTTCCTTATGATTAAAGTATCTAAAAGCAGTTCCCGATAATTGAATCCTTTGAAAAGACCAAAATAATCCTGATGATTGAAATTTCTAGAACCGGTTTCATTTGTATTAGTCACAAACTTTACTCTGTAAAGTGTGAAGATTTGCTATTGAGTTTTTTAGTCAGTTTATTACTGTAAATTCTTCTCATATTTCCATTTCTCTTTATTGTTCAGAAAGACGAAATAAAAGGGTCAACAAGTGTATGAGATTCGAGAATCTGTTTCTGAGAACGTACTCCAGGTTGAAGATCCTCTCTCTTGAGCCAAATATGGACACCAAGCCTCTCAGAGAGCTTTGAAGCATACTCCATTGGCGTCTCGATCGCAACATCATAAACCTTCGACGACAATATCTTGGGTAAATAACCAATGGCATGCTGGAAACCATCCCCGCCATCTCCGGCGGCCGCCGCCAACTTTTCGGGCGCAACACCGAGAAAGCCACTCTCATACACTAAAGACTCAGCCGAGACTTTCATCAACTGGCCGGGCGGCACATTATCATCTGAGGTCTCAGGTGGCGTAGTATTAATTAGAGGAGCAAGCCTCAAGGGCTTGTGGGAGTTCTGCAGCGCAGGGTTTGTTAACGTTGCAGTAACAACATTAATGGAGGGTCTGGTTTTGTGGTATTTGTTTAGGGTTAAGGTTCTGATCATGGGTGGGAAGGGAGAGTAGCGAGATAAAGGAAAACCAGGTGAAGAAGTGAAGCAAAGAACCTCCATATTTCTTGGAGACACAAAGAGATGCGAGCAGTACTCCAAGAAAGTCCTTCCCCAACCCAATAATCCTATACATACATACATACATTTATATGTATATATAAATATATATATATATATATATATATTTGGACCACCAGAATTATAGCAACACCAAAACAGAGTATACACGACTGGCCTTTCCTAATAAAGAGCATGCAAAGTATATTTGACGTGGAGGATTAGGATATGATCATCCTTTGTCATGTAGATGTCTTGTTACGTGATCTGACGACAAAGATTGATTGGAAATCTTCCGAGTAACTTTGTACTCAGTTTTGGCGTTTCCTAGAATTCTGGTGGTGTATTGAGTTAAATATTTACGAAGATATTTTCTTATTCTTCAATTTTGATTAAAATATTGATTGTTTTAATAAAAGATTTGCAACAATAATCGTTACATTTATACATACACATATATGTATATAATAAATGTATACTATATATATACACAGAGATATATACAGTATTTTTTTTTTTTTTGGAAGGAGATATATACAGATGTGTAGCCATCCTGCTGTCAAAGATATCTTTCCTTATGGTTTGATCTGATCTTTAAGATATATATGCATGCACTAATATAAAATTATAAGGTAGGGTACGTACGTCAAAGCACAATATTCTACTGCATGCAAGCGTAGACGATCTAAATTCTTTTCCTACTAATTTAAAAATAGCTCTAGGGATAAGTTCTACATATATAAAATTTGCATTAATTTTTTTTTATGAAAATGTAGACCTATAAAGAAAAAATAAAGAAATTTTTATACTTTTTTATGGTAAGGTTTAATTTAGGATTGTTTATCCGGATATCCGGACATATCCAACCCAAAACTCAAAGTTTCAAACTCGGACCGAAATCCAGACCGGATTAACCGGACTTCTGATCCCGGCTCGTACCCAAGTGAATTTGAATTTCAAAAATTGATCAGAAATTTGGATATTGGTTGTCTTGTAACGCATTTTGTTTTTTTTGTAAGTAAAATTCCATATTCATTAAGGTTTAAAAACATTGTTTTATTTAATTAAAAAACTATATTATATTATGAAACAAGTTTCAGGAAAATACATTCAGTCTATATTTATTATAAAAAAAATTAAAAAGAATGTTGAAAATAATAACTTTTTATAAAATCTTATATTGTTTAATAGTGGCTTTCCTCGACTTAAGCAAATAGTACAAGTGGAATATGACGATCGAGCAGAGAAAACACAAATAATGCATCTTTTCAATCATAGTGGAACAATTCCGGCCGGTTAAACTCCATCTTTGTGGGCATGTGTCCGTGCTCTCCTCTCCACGTTACTAATTATTTTTGTTTGAGCCCATCTTTTTCTTCAAAGGATAACTATGACCCAACCATTTGGCAACATAATTATTCTAAAATATTTTCATATATTTTCTTTCATAAAATCACTCAAACACAAATTAAAAATTTTTTAATTTTAAGTTTTTAAGTTTTTATCTAACCATTACCTAATCATTATAATAATCTTAAATTTTCAAACAAAACACAAAAATATATTATTCTTTAAAGTTTTAAAATAAAAATAATATTAAAATTTTAACTTTATATTATTTTTATTAAACTTTTTCTTTTTTATTTTTCAAAAATTAATAAAATATTTTAACTCAAATCATTTCACTATTATTCACAACTTCATTTATTTGTAATAAAAAATTTAAAATGCTCGATCCTAAACCTAATGTCTGCTTATAATTTGTATCGGGTTTCTCTTTTGATAATGGATTTAAACCAATCCAAACCATATTTTAGAATTTCATTTTCCAAATGCAGAATTTTCTATTTCGGTATGATACCATTCAATACATTATACATTCTCGTTCATTTTACTCTAAATTTTGGCTCGTTTCAGTCGATTTCAGACTACATTCTTTTAAACAGTTTTAATGGCAAATTTGTGATTTTTTTTTTAATATTTGGATGACATTTCTGTAAATTTAAATCTAGATAACGTTCATGTAAATTTAAAATTTTAAAAAATTATATAATTAATTTACATTCTTTTTTTAAATCTCACTGTTTTAAATAATTTCTCGATCGACTCCTTAACTTTTTTTTCTTTTATATTTTAACTTAATATTATCTTTTGATACTAATATCTCTACTTTTTTTTTATTTTTTCAACGTATATTCAATTTTTGAATATATATATATATATGTGTGTGTGTGTGTGTGTGTCTGTACACGCGGTATATATATAGATATGCTGCATAAATAGATTTGGAAAATGATAGGGATCCGCTCCCCCCTTTTTTTGAGTTTTTTTTGTGGACCTTTTTCTTTACTTAGTTATTAAGAAAATGTTTTTTAAATAATATTGTGAATTTTTTTTTAAATATTTAAAACTATTAAAAATTTATGTAAAAAATAAAAAATAAAAAATAAAAATAAAAATGATCTAAAGGAAGCTAGTGCCTAGTGGAATCCCCTAGCCACTATTGAGTACCACGACCACCCCAGTACCACCCCCTTCCTTCTCTCCTTGACTTGGAGTCCATAACTTTTCCCTAGATCCACGTACGAAACACACCCCATTATAAATCTTGATAATTATATGAAGTTTGTGCGACAATGAGAGATGGGAGTTCGAAGCAATGTTTTGAATTTCATATCGTATCGACCAGTATGGCTAGTATATGCCGTATCAGAACAGTGACTAAAACAAAATTAGGGTCTGTTTCATACCGATCCAAATACCGGTCATATCGGCTGGCCATACTTGTGCCAGTCGTACTAGATTTTGGCATTTTTTTTTTCATTTATTGCTATTTTTTATCCTAATTCAAACTTGACTATTTATATATATATATATATATATATATATATATATATATAATTTATTCATACATTGACTATTATTTTGAAATATAATTTATATAAGTATTTATATATATATATGTATAGACTATTTCAAAAATGGTACACAAAACGATATTGGTACCGAAATATTTTATTCTAGTGTCTTAATCGGTACGATATTTAAAACATTGGTTCGAAGAAAAGAAAATTTTTTAAAACTGCAACTGCTTCCCACAGTGTGTACTTTTTTTCCTTCTAAATTTTTGGGTTAAGAGATTGCTGACTCTATTGGTAAAGCTTTCATGGTCGAGGACATTGGTCAAGAAGTGGTTCAATATCGAAAGCAAAGCTGAGGACTTTCACGCAGATGATATCGTATATGAAGGTGATAATGGCCGATAATTTTTGTCGATTAAAGCATGATTTGGATTCGATTTAGGGCTTTGAAGTTGGTAGTCTTAACTTTTATATCAACCAGAAAATGGGATTTTCTCAGCACTTATTTTTCTACTTTAAGGTCTTTTTAAACCTTGAAATGCACTTAGCATTATTCTTCCTTTGCATCACTGTTTCGTACAACAATTGTATTTTTTTGGGATACAAGGGAGTCTGCAAATTCTATTAGTAGTTTAATATATGTTCTCTATTTTCTTCTTATCTTTCAAGTTCAATTACTTTGGTTTGCAACTAAAATATATATATTTTTAATGGTGCTTAAATGTATAATTATGTTGATGGGCAAAGAGCACAACTTTTATAACTTTTTGGTTTTACTTTTTCGAGTGGTGATGAAGAGTGAAGGACCGTATCAGACTAATGAATCTGGGTTTATAATTTGATAGAGAAGAGAATACAAAGAAACTCTTGAAGAGATCATTCATGCTTAGCCATTCAGTAACCAAGAGCACAACTTTAATAACTTTTTGGTTTTATTTTTTCAGGTGGTGATGAAGAGGGGAAGACCTAATCAGACCAGTCATTTTGGATTTATAATTTGATGGAGGAGAAAGAATACAAAGAAGTTACTGAGGGGATAATTCATGCTTAATTTGATGCTTAGTTCTTGAGGGAATAATTCAGTAATATAGGGGATATAAAGAAATTAAAACTCATTTGTTCAACAAATCAACCATCCTTTTTTCTTTATTTAGTTTGATTCTTAGTTTTGGTTTTAATTCATGCTTAAAACCCATGTGCAAATTTTATTCAATGCTTAGTTTGAAGTACTCAATATGATCGACATCTGCGTGTTCTTTTCTTTACTTGTCGTAGATTAGATTATAGGATTTGTTTTTTTGTTTTCCTCTGTATTGGTAGAGTAGGCTAGTTCAATTACACAGCATAGTTTATTGATCGTAGCTTGGTGAAATTGTAGGTATACACATGAAGGGAATTTACGAGCTTTGGGGAGATAGGAGTAGCTACGAGGAACTTGAAGTGTCTATAAGATGCTATCTAAATGAGAGGAAGTTGCCATACCTGAATTCTGAAAGTAGATTCAAAATTATTGTTGACTACACTACAACAAAATGTGGCATTTGCCACCAGTTTTTTTCTGGCCAAAAAAATATGGCCTCAATAACTGATTTTTTTCTACAATATTAAGGTTTCCAGAAATAGAGGAGGGAATTGTCAAAATATGTGTCCATTTTCTACAATATTCTGTGGCCGCAAATAATCTTGACATATAGATAGTATTTTCGACAACCACTTGGAGTTATTCTGACAAATTGTTGTTTACGGTATAATTTTAGACGATTTTTCGTTTTCATTTGTGTCCGGAATCCGGCCTCTATTGAAATCCCTCGCTCGCACTCTCTCATTCCCAATTTCCACTCTTCCCTCTCAGTTCATTTTCGTCCCACTACCCAAATCGCTCACTTGCGCTCTTTCTCATTTCCGATTTCCACTCTTTTCTCTCAGTTCATTTTTGTCCCTCTACCCAAATCCTCGCTCGCGCTCTCTCACATTCCCCATTTCCAGTCTTCCCTCTCTGAGTTCTAAACTTTTCTTAACCTAACATCCTTTCTCTTCTCTCTCTCTCTCTCTCTCTCTATCTCTCTCTCTCCTCCTCCTCCTCTTCCTAGCCATTGTCGCTGTCAGCAGTCTCGGACCACGGCAGTCCCTAGAGAAGACAAGCATCGCCTCCAGCCACCAGATGCAACCCCCCTCATCCATAGCCTTTTCGATTTCTCTCCTTTTCGCCGCTAGCCATGTCGTGCGTCGCCCCCAAGCTATGAGACCGGCCGCAATGCCTCTATCTCCTTCTATTTCTCTGATCTCGGTTTAGGCTTCCAGTCAATTTTTGGTAGGAATTCTTCCCATGAGAGTCAATGCCATTTTAGGGTTTCTGGGTTTAATTTTTTTGATTTTATTTAATCATTTAAATCTTAATGATGCTTCCATTTTTACAAGGGAGCATTTGTTGAATCATATGTTAGGTACAATGCCTCGTGGACTTGGTCGGGAGGCGTGGCTTCAAGCTTTGCAGGCATGTGCATCGAA
The DNA here is from genome assembly GCA_036559045.1 of Platycarya longipes. Classification (NCBI taxonomy): domain Eukaryota; kingdom Viridiplantae; phylum Streptophyta; class Magnoliopsida; order Fagales; family Juglandaceae; genus Platycarya; species Platycarya longipes. The sequence goes on along the minus strand of CM071802.1, from coordinate 23,455,316 downwards.
TCCATATCAGGATCCATATTACAGGGGAATAATGGCAACTAATGAGCATCAGCCTTATGTGAGTTTTACTCTTGCGATTATTTGTCATCAGGTGATGATTTATTTTTGGTTTTTAATGGAAAACTCTCATCCTTATCTTTGCTTTTATGAGATGATTATCTCAAGGAGTTTATTTTGTTGCATGGATTAAAGATTCCTATAATCTTGATTGCTATAATGTTATGTTCCATTTGATGGTTGGTTTTTGAAAATTATGTACTTTACTCTTCTTGCTAAGGAGCTTCAAATAAGGGATCAGTTATCTTTTTTCAGTTTTTTTTTTTTTTTTTGCAATCCCACACAATTAATGATCTAAGAGAACAGCTACATGCTAGCTTGTTAAAAGTAATATCAAAATAAAACCCATGCACATGATCGAAATCGATCTGAACAATTCATTTTGCTAATCACTTCAGATTTGAAACCATGCATGAAACCCATGGAACAAGAATACAAATCCAACAAACCAGATCTCTCTTTGATTTGTTGTTATTGCTGATCCTATGTACAAGTACAGCCACAGGACTCACGTACACGCTCAATTAATGGACTAATTAATGAAACCCTACCAAATTGAGAGTCGATGACTTGATATTGCATGGTCATGAGAGATATCCCACGAAGCCATTTTACATTTAGTTCAAAATAAACTAAAGATTTGGAAAACTAGGCTAGTGATTCTATATATGTTAAAAAACCTTAATTGGAGCCAATAAAAAATAAGTATATAATGCATCAAATCTGATTGCACTTGCGGCTTGTGCTGTCCAGAGCTACAAGGCTGCTCTGGTTTTCTGCTTGAACTCATACAAGTGCTTCTTTCTTGAACTTGGGATCCAGTAACAGCTCTTCCGACATGGCATGATAGATCTCCATCTCCCCTTTTATTGTAAGTTGGGAGCTTAATACAATAAAGCAAGGAAAATGCTAGATCCATAAAAAGGATAAGAAAAAACTATTGTATAAATTAATGTGTCTTGATGTAGCATGTTAGATTGTAAAGATCTGTTTTTTGTAAAGTAGATCTAATATACAACATCAAGTTATGTTTTGTGAGGTATTCATTTTTGTATTCTCTTTGTAAAACTATAACTTATCTAAAATAAGTGGAAAATGGCTACATCAATAGGAAGTCTTCTGTAGTGTAAAATGGAGCAATTTTATTTTATTTTTTGATAAGTCTGTCTCAAGCATTGGTTGAACAATTCAAGTGCTGTTACTTGTGTATTCAAAGGTGCTGGTCTGTCCATTTGGTTTAAAATAGTTTGTGGATGTTTGATGCCTGTGGGTTATGAATCATTTTTTTCATTCCTTTTTTATTTTTATTTATGTTTTGCTGTAACACGAAATTGATTTTTATAAGGTGAATGGAACATGCATTTAAAGCAAAATTTTACTAATGATAACAAGTAGTTTACTCTTCGTTAATGTATTGGTTTGAACAGCCTCCTTATCTAATAAGGTTTCTTCATTACAGCAATAAGTTTGTTTCTTTGCCTTTAAATGTACAGATACCATTATCTAACTTTTCTCTAATTTGTTTACTGGTATGGATTTTGATGAGGGCATCCCTTATTTAAACAATATTTTTGGATTATTTTAACTATGTTTTATTTAGTTTATTTTGGCTTGTACCAATGGGCTTGGACCTAGTTTAGTTCTTATGTTATGTTTATGATTTGAGCTTGTTTTAATGGCCCTAGGCCTTAGCCCATAGATTTTCTAGGGTTTAGTTAGAATTTATTATTTTGCTATTTAAGGGCATGTATTGAGACTTGGAAGATAGACTATGATGAATATTGAATTAAATGCGCATGTTGCAGCCATTGCCTCCCAGTCTCTTTCTTTCTTTTCTTCTTCCTCTTGACTCATTCTTGGCTTCTTCTTCTTTTCAGCCTCTTCTTCCCCTCTCAACTTTCTGATTTCTTCTCTTTCTATCTACTATTATCCTGTTTCTTAAGATTTCTCCATCATCCTACATCAGATTTAGCAAAGAAGTTATTGAATGCCCTAGTATACTTATCTTGTTGCCCTTTTTATTTCAAAATTTTCTGGTCTTCATACTATAAGTATTTTTTCTTGTGTGCAATGGGTGACAATCTGGTTATTTATCTCTCTTTTACTAATTGAAAAAAAGATGAAAATTGTTTGCCTGAGGCATGAACCTAGTACTACTAGAAAGCATGGTAAAATGTTTAGACATTTGCAACCTTTTTTGGTTGTTTTAGACACAATCTTAAAATTTGCTTCAGAATTGAGGTTTGATAGGCTATTTGATGTAGGACAAATTTTGACATATGCCTACAATTGCACTACTGGTTGATAATATATTTCCAGAAAATGAAAGAGACATTAAATCTTATCTTGGTGCATTGGAAGTTTGCCTATGACTATAGAGTGCCTTATGTAGTACAATTTTATCCATATGCTTGTGTTCTGTCAACTCTTCCATGATTATCCATACATTATGAAGTCTACTTGGTAGATGATTTATTGCTATTTTCCAAAAAATTTGAAACCAATTAGGAGTGGTTGTAGGTGAATTTGACCTCCAACCATGAATGAAAAATAATGAAGTCATTTGCCATAAACTACAAGGTTTCCTCTGTTCTTTCTATAGCAGAAAATTGCATGCCCTGTGATGAAAGATTCATTTATTTATTTTCATCTTGAAGGTTGATCCTTTCTCTGAGTCTTTGAATTTGGTAATTGTGATGGAGGTTTCTATGTGTGCAAGGAGGAATGTTTTGATCGTAAATTGGGATTGTTGACTTTCATATTTTTTTCCTTATATTGATCTTGTACATTTGATTGTACAAAAGAGCATACCTTCAGGTTTCTTCTTCTACTTTTGTGTCAAAGTACATTATACAAGCCACATCCTTAAAGAGACAAAAGACTGCTTTGAGTTTTGAACACAGTATATTGCTATACACGGTAAGAATAAATACACAATTGGACTGATCTATCTATGGACAACATTTACATAGGAAAATCAAAGCGTAAAGCATTTACATAAAGAATAAAAACTGACAGCATTTACAAATGAAATTTAAACTAATATATAGAGAATCAAATATCTAGCTTTTATTGCTTCGGTGTAGATTCATGAGCATCTTCATCATCTTCCTTAATAATCCTTGCCACTCAAAAAAGATGAGGAGATACGAGTCTCAAAAGTTTTGTGTCCTTGTGACAGTGCAATCTGCTTACACTATTAAGTCTCTAAGCATAACTTTCTTCCTTCCTCTTTTTATTTTCATTTTTTTTTTTTAACAGGAAAGCCTGGCTTTTATGTTTGAGATAGCTCATCTTTTTGAAGATGCATTACGAGAGTACGATGAACTAGAACTCTGCTATTTGGAAACAGGTGATACGTACTTCTGCTGTCTAGATACTAATTTTGACCCTTGTCATGTTTTTAAATATATGTAGTAGTTTGATATACACATACACACTGTACGCATCACCTTTATCTAGCTTATAAGCATGTAGGCTCTTGTGCACAAGTTTATTCTGCAGCTAGCAGTTCATCTTGCTTTTCCCGACTTGAATTTATGTTGCTTAATTGAATTATTTAGTCTAAAATAAGAAGGGGGGTCTATCCTAACCCTGGCACTTAGGTGCATCGACTTAGATGCTTAATTCATTTGTTTGTATTTGTTTCACTTGAGATTTTGTCATGTCCTCAATCATACATATCACTTATCATGTCAATATATTATATTATACAAACTTAATTTGTAGCTAGATGGAGTTCAAGTGGTTTGTAAAAGACATAATTACTTATTTATATCAATAATGCTGGTCTGTTTATCAGCCTGTCTCTCTCCCTCTCTCTAATCTTTAGACTTTCCTGTCTTTATGCACTCCTCTTAGAATGTATTTAAGTGTTCTTTTATATACTTTCCATGTACATGGGTTATAGCCCATGTCTATTTCATTCATATCAACAAATTTACTCATACTTAAAAGAAAAAAAGGTGCTTAAACAACCTTAAAAGCTCTTTAATGAAAAAAAAAAAGTTGTTTCAACGTTTCATATTAAAGTAGTTTTTAATCTCAAATAAGTTAAAAAGTACGTTTGAAGAAAAGATATGTGCTATTTCAGATAATTCGGAATGTAGTTAATTTTAAAATATAATCAATGGGAAAAAAATCCACACAACTTCAAGATAATTACAACTTTCAAACTTTTAAGACGTAACGTTTCTTTTTTTTATTTTTAGGCAATGTAACATGTTTGAAAGTTCTTTAAACATATGGTTACCCAACAATAAATACATTTTTGATAGTAGGACTTATAACTTATAAGAAGACTTAAAAGCTATAAGCCATATTTTTCCACAGCAATTCTAAACATGCACTTAATTTCCATATTAGGAACTCTATTATATGCTTTACATGATTAGGTGGTTTCTTGTTTCATATCTACAAAACTATTCTTTTCAATCACATAGAATAATAATTAAAGGGGATGTACTTGGCTACGCCTATTGGCATTGATAAATTTTTACTTAACAAATAAATAATAATTCAAGGTATGCTGATTCTCCTTGGGTGAAGCCAGTCCTATTTAGTAAGGGTGTTCATCCGGGTTCCAAATTTGAGAATCTGGAATCCGGATTCAAAATTTTCTTAAACATTTAAAAAAAAAATTAAAAGTATTAACAAATAAATAAAATTTTAAACTGGGCCAAGTTGTACCTGGCCTGGATGAACAGGCCTACTATTTAGTAACAATTTTGTTTAGAACATCCAGGCCCCATATAGGCTTCCATCACTCATCTGCATGATGAACATTAATTTAATATGGTATTTGTCTACATTAATGGTCTTATTCTTAGGTATGTGTGCACATGTGAGTAGGCTGTCATGCTTATATATATATATGAGTATTATATATGGGCTATCATGCTCATAAATACATGGACAAGCATGTGAATGATTTGGCATTCTTGTCTATGGTGTACTAAACTAATTTTGTTATATAACCTCTTATAATTACTTGATGTTGGATATCTTATTGTTGCATATTGTTTGAAACTATTTTTCTCTATATAGCTACATAAATGTGCTTGTATCATTTTTTTTTTAACGGGTAGCAACAACTCTCACCATGTGGAACATTTTCTTTTGGGAGTGGTCATGGATCTCGTCTGTGGTGTGTATTCATCGGTTTCCTATCTTTATTAACTCTCGAATTTAGTTGTAATTGATTTACATGGTTTTATGATTCATATGTCTAGATATCAAGAGCTCTATTGTCCAATTTTTGGCAACATGCTATGAAAAATAAATCAGATAGCAACATGTCTATTTGCAATTCACCTTTTATCTTAGCAAGGAGGTTTCAACACATTCATACTGATATTGGTAAAAACTAAACCGACATGCTTACTTTTGTATTCAATGACTCATTTGGGTTAGTTTCTCTTATTTCTTTTTGTTTCTTATAAAACTTTACATATGAATAAAATAAAGGATGATGTTGCTCTTTCTTGACTTCAATATATATATATATATATGCTACTATTTTGTTTCTGAGTGTCTGTTGAGCTTTGTTGTGTGGGCCATTCTCATTTCATTTATCAGCAACATCATATTGAGTTAAGTGAAGATTCTAGGATTTTTGCAATTTGATATCTCATTGCTTGTAAGAGAATTTTTGTAGATTGAGTGTTTGATGATTTTTTTTTTCTTTTTCTGTGGGACATATGTTTTCCATCCTTTTCTTTCTCAGCCGTAATTACTTGTGCAGATTGCCAAAAAGTATGGTGGTATAAAGAGATTCATTCAAGTTTCTTGCTGAGGGGCATATCCACCTTGTCCATTTAGATTGCTTAAAGCTAAAGTTGCAGCAGAAATAGCTGTTTTGAGAGAATTACTACCAGAGGTAAAACTATTTTTTTTATCAAGTTGAACTTTATCAATGATCAAGAGTTTTATGAGAATCTTGTAAACCAAAGGAATGATTACTGAAAACCTATTTATTAGGCAAGCTAGGCATAGAATGGGCTTCATCTTTATAAACGCTATGGGAATTTGTTTTTTGAATGTAGCCTTCTTTTGTAATTATTTCTAACTTTCCATGAAGTGATCTTTTGATTTTCATTATTTTATAATTGTTTGGAAACTATTTGCTGGTTAGGTTGGAAGAAGTGTCTGTTTATAGTTTGTGTTAGGAATTTTAAATTATCAACTCTTTCAGTTTTGAAAAGTTCACAAAGTTAATGATTTTAATGGAATTGATATGCTTATGCTTTTGTGTGAATTTGCTTACAACACCAATAGCTTTCTAACTACACCTTATGTTATTCAATCATTACCTAAATTCATTGCAAAAATTTGCAACATACAGATATTTGGTTAGGAGTAGGAGTAATGCACAAAGGTGGTTTCTAGGTATGTTAGTTATGATTTTGGGCTGTGAGAATTGGAGCAATTGTGTATGTTCCAATTGATAGAACTCTTTTGCTGAATTTGGATCAACTTTGCTTTCATTTTTATGCTTTTAGGTTTATATTGTGCTATAATTTTCCTACTTTTAAACTCATTCTCATTTTATTGATTTTAGTCTATATTTTTTTTTTCTGAATTTTTTTTCTATTTACAGCAACATTTTTGGCCGCAAATATTTTTTTTTTTCTACCAAAATAATCTATTGTGGCAAAACTATTTGTAGAGAAAAGGAATTACTGACAAAAATTCTTGTCACAAATATTTTTTATGCTTATGTCTATGTAGTGCAGCAATATCAACTTGTCCATAAAAGTATTTCCTACGAAAAATTTCGTCCATAACGTCTTGTTTTGACATAATCCCTTTGTGGGGAATTAGCTTTAGCTTTTGTGGTGGCAATAGTTGCCACTATATTCTATTATGGCAATTAGCATTTGTAATATAAAGAAAATAGTGAGAGAAATTTTTGCCATAAAAAGTATTTTGTGGCAACATATCAATGTGGAAATTGAGTTTCTTATTCCATATTTAATGAACTAATAAAGGTATTTCCTTCAAAGTTTTTCCTTATTAGTGGCGATTAGTGTTGCCATGATAAGTAGGCATTTGTAACAAAATTAATCTTTTGCCAAAATCATACTTAAATTGTCTCTTTTTTATCTACAAATGTGCGGCCATGAGATTTTGCTAGAATTATTTTTTTGCGGCAATTTTTTATGCTTTTTGTGGCAAAATTGGGAAGGTTAAAGATGAAAGATTATTATTCAAAAGTTAAATTATAAGGTACTTGTATTTTATTCTCTCTATTTTCTTTTTTTCATTTTCCATCAAATATGACGAAAGTTTTTTGATGAATCTACTATAGGATTATTTTAGGTGTTAGATATCCATCAAACTTGTACTTTCCATCAAATTTTGAAGAAATTTTTGATGAATCCAATGTTAGTACTCTAAGTATGTTGGTTGGTCTTGTTAATCATGTTAAGAGGGGATGTCAAAAACTATCATTTTTATTATAGCCAAAGTAGTTCATGCTCTAAGCATGATTGCATTGGCTATTTCAGATGTTATCATCGATTTGGAGATTACTCCTAATTGTCTATTTTAGATATTAATCTCAATAAAACTTATTTGCCTATTTAAAAGGATAGTGTTAACTTACTTAAATATCGAAGGTCTTTAATTAATTATACCCAACTGACATATGTACGTACATAGAAAATTGATTAATTTATACACAAACCTCATTACCTTACTCTAGCTCTTATAAATTCCTTGTTTGTTTTTTTTTTCTTTCTCGTGAATTATTGCATATATAAAATTGAGAGGACATATTAAAGTTATAAAAATAATTAAAATTATATAATGAATTTTATATTTTAAAATTACATGAATTCCACAGATTTAATTAAGATTTACAAAAAACATCATCAAAACCCAAGATATAAAATTGCCATTAAAATAGTCAATTTGTAATATAGAAATGGTTATGATCTGAAATTTAATTAGTATTTACGAATATTACAATGCCAAACAATTAAACTGCATGGAATCCATTTAAACGTACAGTTATCACTTAAACAACGATCAACGATAGATTAGAAATGCAAGATTAATTAATGATATAATTTTATTTTGAAATACTTTTTTTTGTATAAGGTATAGAAATTTTCGTTTAATTAGCAGAATCAAAAATACTTCTAAAATATTAACTCCAAACAGCAGAAGTCCCATCACATGGTCATGCATGGGATGAGGAGTTTATTAATCCAAGATCACCTCGCTAGCAGAAGTCCCATTCCGCCTTGCATTTTATAATCAGGACCTGCAATATATATTTGAATGGTTATGATAGTATCAGAATAAGTCAAATGAGTAAGAATTAGAAACTATCAAAGATAATTAGATTTAACTGATCATGATAATTAATAGTAAGAAAGCTAGTAATTCTAATTTGTTGTCTTGCCAGTTTCTGGTTTTCCACCTGAAACGAAATCAGACCCAATCAAACACGCGAGTACTATTCCAGATCAAGCAGAGCCTGTAATACTATGATCATTGCGTTGCACAAGCCGGTGCAAATCAGATCTGGGGGATCTTTAGACCCAAACCCGCACGGAGAGAGAGAGAGAGAGAGAGAGAGAGAGAGAGAGAGAGAGAGAGAGAGAGAGAGAACACATGAAGAGTTACCGTCAGTTGAACCTGGGCCAGGTAGAAGAGGTGAAGGCTTGGGACTTGGAAAGAAAGAAGCCAAGGCTGTTCTTAGGAGAGAAGAATCAATGTCGTCATTAACGAGCATGAAAGAGAGGCGTGGGAGGGTATGGGTTTGGGGTTTTCTGTCTATGGAAATATCAAAAGATAACCTTTTTCTTTTAACTAGAGAGACTATGGAGAGATGTAGGGATGGTTGAGACCCTTAGGGAAAAGAAATGGGATAAATAAGGGTGATATTGATCTTACTAAAATAAATTATTAAATTTATATTTTTTATATACTTTTTAAAAAAATTTAATTATATTTAATTAAAAATAGAGAAAAGAAAGTACTTATCTTATAATGCAAATGCTCCTTTTTTTTTTGGATGCCATGACATCAAGCGATAAATATTTGGGAAACACTATTTCAGTGTCTCAAATATATGTTTCGAAATTATAAAAAATAAAAATAATTAAATTTTTATTTAATAATTAAGAAAGTATTTTTTTAATAATAATATAATTTTTTTTAAATACTTAAAATAATAAATAAATAAATAATGTTGATTTTGCCTCTTTGAGAGATTTCTGACCACCTCGAGGGATGTACTCTATTAAACCCTATATTTAAGAGTGGCAAATAATTTTAATTTAAACATATATTCCTTTCAAAGTTCAAGCATTACATTAACAGAAATGTTTCTATGTACCGAATAAATCAATCGAATTTATTTCTCGAATGTCAAAAAAAAAAAATTTGCATAATGATTAAAAAAATATTTTTTAATAATGATATTATTTTTATTTTTAAATACTTAAAGAACACTAAAAAAAATAATGAAATAAATATTTAATTTTACTATGATTAATAGATAGTAATATTACTTAAAACTGATAACATATTCATTGATTTTCTATTTAAGGTATAACATATTATTTAAAATTCGTTGTTATCTCTATATGCACTTTATTGATCTATATATTCATTTTTATGAAGTAACAAGTAGCTAAATGAGATCTAATTTACGATAATATCAGTAAATTTCTCTATTATTATCACTTATTACATATCATAATTATATTTATTAATTTATATTTTATTATTTGTTTTTGGCGAGGTGGTGGTCAATGATAGGTTTGATTTGTTTTCACAAATAATCTTATCTTATCTTATCTTATCTCATCATTATAACTTTTTCAAATTTTTATATAAAATAAAATAAAATTTTAATTTTTTTCAAATCTCAAGACAGTTTTTTTAAATTTTAAAATAACACTAATATTAAATAATAATATTTTATTTAAGTTTTAAGTTTTATCTCCTTTTATTTTATTTTATAAAATAAACTAGACCTTAGTTAAGGGCTTATTTTTCTTAGGCTGGGCGTCGGCACATGTTTGGCTTTTTTTTTTTTTTGTTAAAAGAATGTATCGTTACCAAATCATCCGTGTTTGGATTTTTAAAAACTGAAAGAACAAATTTTAGTCTTCGAATAAAAAATATTTTGTGAGAATCTTGGTCCTCTCAAGCGTCTAAAGAGTGAAGACATCCAGACCTAATTATGGTAATGTAAAAAATTAAGTATACATATTTTGTAATTAAATTTTTAGATGGACTAATTTTATTGTTAGAAAAAAATAAATTATAGCATCTTCATATTGTAAATAAAATTTTAACCATATTTAAATCATACAAATTTAACAAAATTATCTCAAAAATGAGGTATGAGTTCTTTTGCCCATTATCTTTTGATAAAACACTCCTTTCATCCATCTTCCGTATGCAACTCATTACAAAAACAAAATGGATAATAGTAATAAAATATTTGCGACGAGAATGACTATTAACTACTAAAATAAAATGTTATAGGCTAAAATAAACTATTTACTACTAATAAATAGTAGTAAATAAATAATATTTTTGTAATGACTTCCAAAGTAGATATGATAAAATGTCAACCACAAGTTATATGATAGACTCATATAGAGCAAATAATTGGAGCATATATTTTTTTTGAGAAAAATAGTCGACATACATTTCATTATAAATGGGAAGTCTATAACGTGACCTATATAACTTAAAAACTCAGTTTACACGTCAACTAAGTACAAATGAACGTACAGACTTCTACAACTCTTAGACAAAATCTGAGAGATTAAAACACTACCTCCAATGGAGGTATGTACTAAATTCCTCCTCTAAAAAGAGGAGAAGACTAAAACTCTACGGACTAAATTCGAGAAACTATTTTTCAAATGTAAATTTCTCTATACAAACAAATATGTACAACCAACTAACAAATCACAACAAATATAAAACAGCCAAAAACAGTTGATTGTGGAGACGCGTGGAACACACGCGCATCCCTAGGAGTGGAAATCGCAAGTCGCAGTAGCTCAGCGACAACGGATCCAAGAACAGCTGCATACGGCAGAAAATATCGCATCAAATCGCGGAGCGCGTCAAACCAACTCCGCGCGTGTGGAGCACGCGCCTCTACGATCGTCAAAATCTCCTTGCGACAGTAGGATCGGTGGATGATGAGAGCAGAGACGAGGGCACGTGGTAGTCTAAAACCATCGGAGCTACATCAACCTACAAAAGTCGAAACAAAAAATACAATCTCAAAAATCACCATCAAAACAGGAACAACCGGTGGTCAGGAGACAAACCAAACCATAAAATATAAAAGGAAAAAGAAAAAGCCGAAGGAGAGGGCGGAGACTCGCCCCTCCCCCGGAGTATATAAGCTATTAGTAAGTGGTGCAATAATAAGCATGATTTTATACTTTTGGACCATGTCCTTTTGTATTACTTTTTGCATTAGAAAACTATCCATTTCTCGGAATCTGAGTTCATAATCAGCATGGCAAGCGAATCTTCAATCTTTATAACTGGGAACACGTGCATCCTTTTCGTGTAAATATATATATTGAACAGTTAAAATATCTTGATTTTATAATTAAAATAATCTATTTTAATTATAAAGAATTATTCTAATTATAATTAAAATGTTATAATTGTTTATTTTTCTTGTAATATATATATATATATATATATATATATATATAGATGTTGAGTAGAAGTGCGCTAGAGACGTACGGGAAAATGTTGCAAGTTGCAACTAAAGATAATACAATTCAGGTGCGTGCATGCATGGCCGGTGCCCGGTGGGCCGTGGGTTGGTGGGTCGTGTGGGTGTGTAAGAACAAATCCACGACAGAAAAGGCAAAAGAAAGCGTGTGCACACTTAACACTATCAGTCCACCTTTTTTCCTCTTTAGGGAAAAATCTACCTGTTTTATTCTTGCACGTGTCCGGTGTCCTATTTGATCAAGGCTTGTGTACGTTCTAGTCGGAAAATGCTATTATTTTTTTATGAATAATGTAATATATAGTTTAAAAAATTAAATTTTTTTGTAATCTAAATAATAAACAAATAGTAAAATTTTTATTTTAGAATAAAATTAATTAAAATATTTTTATTTACAAATCAAGAATTCTAAAATTTTAAAAATTTCATTTAATTTACTCATAAAATATGAGTATTTTAATAAAGATTACAATGCAGTTCATTAAATATGAACAATAAGAAAAATTATTTTATTTTCATTGTTTTTTATTATTGGGTTTTTTTAATTTTTACATCATAATTAAAAAATTATTTTTTAATAATATTTATAAATTGAAAAAATATATATTTACAAATGTTAAAAAATTAATATAAAAAAGTACAGTATAAGTTATATAACTATTGGAAGTCTCTAGCAGGAGCTTCCAGTTGTGGATGTAGCAGGAGCTTACGGCCGCTAGCATATATAAATGTGTACTTTACTTTTTTTTATTTTTTTTATATAATATTTATTGAGTATTTTTAATTATTAAAAAATAAAATAAATTAAAATATTTGATGGTAACATTAAGGAGATCAAGTATCATTCTCAAAAGGGAAAAAAATGTAGGATTTGGAGAAGGTTCAGGATGGAGATTTTTAATCAGAAATTTAGTTTGATTTATTTTTGAGATAAAAATTAAAAATTAAATAATAGAATGTTATAATATATTTTTTTAATAATATTAATTTTATTTTGATATTTGAAAAAGTTGAATTGTTTATTTTATTTTATATAAAAATTAAAAAATAATAATAATAATGAAATGAGTGAGATTATTTGTGAACAAACCAGGCGTTTTTGACAAAGGTACGTTACGTACCACATATACGAGATTATTAGAACACTTTCAAGAGCTCTGACTGATCTGCTCTATGATGGCATCAGAAGCACTTTGTAGGAACTCCGACCAATATCTGAAAACCCAAAAAAAAAAAAATCGATCGATGTTAATTAAAGACATTCTCTTGATATTCTACGAACCAGATAACAAAATAAATATTGGTGAAATATTTGTCACAGTCAATGCAGAAAAGACCGATCATGCAAGCTAAGATAAAGGGAGAAAAGGTTGATAGAAAATGACCCTCTTGATGAATCAAAGCGAAGTCCAACAATATTTTTAGCTTCTTCAAGTGCTCTGCTGAATCTTCCAAGATCTTTCTCTAAAACATAAGGCCCATTGGAGATGTCCCCAACCCGAAGCTGGGACGGGTTGACATTATAGAAGATGGGTACAACTCTTTTGTTGTATTCCATTAGCAGAGCCAGTTCATGAAGACAATACGAGGAATCACAATATCTAGGCGAGAACAATACGACACCGACAGTACACTCTCGAATGGCGGTATCAATCTTGTCGGACAATTTGTCACCAGCTTTCAAGTTTCGGTAGTCGATGAAAGGCCTGTGCCCCCGCATGAGAAGGTGGTCGTGGAGTAAAGCAGCAATGTTTCTTCTGGTGTCGGGCCTCCGGTGGCTTATGAACACGTCGTGTGGGCCGGCCGGTGGTACTGACGTTTGGAAATATTGGTTCCTGCGAGCAAAGCACTTGGTTAAAGCTTGTAATCGTGACGTGCTGACTAATTTCCCTGCGATTGGCATCGTGACGTACTACGTATAATATGAATAGCCTAAAAGCAGTTATATAAGACTAATACTGCCTGCCGGCTGCCTCTACGCTTTCAAATCATAACTTTTGACACTCAACGCACCGAACAGCAGTGGCGGAGCAGGATTTTATTATGAGTGACGCTCCGGTCCCCAGCGCGTTAAAGACAGCTCAATCTTAAACACACGATAAACATAATAAAAAAATTTTAAAAAATATAATAAAATAAAAAATATATAATAAAAAATATAATAACATAATAAAAAACATAATAAAAAATAAAATAAAGATAATTTTAAGGGAGATTCGATCCTTAACCGAACGAAGCCGCCATCGGTGGCGGTGGACGACACCGCCTATGCCTTCGAGACTGGCAGACTGCTTTTAATGGAGGGTCGGCCCGACCGACCCTAGGATTTCTCTTTTATTATAGGGGGCAAACTAAACTAATATATATAAAATACTTTTTACTCTATTTCTATATATATATATATATATATATATATTTTTTTTTTTTGCAATATAGAATAATTTAATAATAAGATCTAAAATAAAAATAAAATACATTTAATACAATCTATGCATTAAAAAAATATATGATATGTCAAGAATAATATATTAAAATAATATAAAGACACTAATACAAATATATTAAATAAAAGAAACACAACATCTAAAATTGTAACTTGCGCTCTTTTAAAGAAACAAAATCATCAAGTATCGAATCTAAATCAAAACTCTTAACTATTTCTCTTTCAATATAGACAACTAAATTATTTGCTAAAATTTCATCTTCAATTTAAACCTTATTTTAACAATTTTCATAACTGAAAATGCTCGTTTACTGGTTGCTGTAGATACCAAAAGAGTCAAAATAAGACGAATCAATCTATCAATAAGATAGTATGTCTTTGATTTTTCTGTTTCTACCAATCTTCGACATAAATTTACAATGGATCTCAAATCTTAAAACTTCGGATTAGTAAGCACATCAACTTCAAAATATTTCAATTGAAACCTTAAATTGATTTTCGCATTCTCAAAAAAATCAAGAGTATATCATTCTTCCGCAATAAGACATAGATCATCAATATTAAAAGACTTATAAGCATCCTTTAGATCCAAAGCTGAGCTAAGAATTAAAAGTTTTATTGTTCCTTCAGCAAACCTATTGTCAAGCTCTTGCATTTGAAAATCTAAAGTAGCATTAAATATCTCAAAATGGTAATGATGCTCTATTGTAATGTGATCTTGTTGACGACGACCATGTTCTTGTACATAACTATAACTCAATTCTGGAATGTCAATATCAATTTTCTTAGAGAAAGAGACAACATTTTCAAACAGATTTTTCCAATCTCCATTTCTCAACTTTTGAATGAGTTCTTTTGTAGTAGACACCATATTCATGGCATTCAAAATATCTTGAGATTTTTGTTGCAAAACTTGACTAAGAATATTAGTAATACCCATGATTTCCCTCATTAAATGTAAAATAAATATAAACTAGAAGGATGTAATAATTTTATAAATAGCATTCGCATCTCTGCATTGAGAGTAAGTGGATCCTTCTTTTATTATGGTTTCAAGCACTAAACAAGTGGCTTCAAACGTTCGTAGTAGATTACAAATAGAATTAAAATAAGAACCCCAACAAGAATCACCAACTCGTTTGATAGTGCCAATTTGGTTAGCTCATTTTCCCCTTTAAAGTTCATCAATAGCTATCATATGTGCAATATGTATTATTTGAGCAGCTTGTAGTTCATCATGACGTTTACATGAAACACCCACCACATTGATAATAAAATTTAAATTTGAGAAAAATTCATGAACAAAAACTACCTCTCAAGCTGCAGCAACTAATGCTAACTATAATCGGTGAGTAAAACAATAAACATAGTATGCATATGAACAATCTTTAAGAAATAATGCTTGCAATCATTTCCATTCACCACGCATATTACTAGCACCATCATATCTTTGCCCATGGATATTTTGAATATCAAAACAATGACGAGAAAGAACTACACATATTTCATTCTTTAGAATCAATGCTGATGTATCTTTAACACGTACAAGATCAAAAAATCTTTCTTGTATAAAACCATTATCATCAATAAATCTCAAAATTATAGTCATTTGCTCCCTCTTAGATTCATCTCGTGCCTCATCAACAATAATGCAAAATCGAGAATTTTCAACATTTTCACAAATTTTATTTCTCAGTTTCTTTGCAAGAACTTCCAAAATCTCTTTTTGAATTTGGGGTGAAGTATATTTTGAGGATTTAGGAGCATTTTCTAAAACACGTTTTCCAACCTTTTCATTATACGAAACCAAGAGTTTAAGCATCTCAAGGAAATTAACTCGATTTTTTGATTCAAGGGTTTCATCATGACCTCTAAAGGCACATTCTTGAATTGCAAGCCATCAAACAATATCAATAGATGGTTTTACTCGGAGTCGATTATTGAGAATTTGTTCGGAGTTTTGTGCATTCATTACTTTATCAATATGATGTGATTGTTTTATTAAATTATCGCAACATTTTACAGCATTATTATGACAAGAGCATGGATTCTCTCCAATATGATACAAAAAGGCACATCGTTTTTTATCATTAATCTTTTTCCAACTTCTAAGTCTTAGGACTGTGAATAGATCCTACCCAAAACGTTGAGATGCTTTTATTGTAAAAAGATAACAAATTAGATAATATGCAGCATTTTTTATGGAGAATACTCTAGCCAAGATCCAAATTGTACAAACCATGAAGTTTGAAAGCGACGGGAATGTTTTTCAGAACCAAAAAATGGATATTTTGAGAGACCTATTTGATATGGATCCATTTTCAAATAAACTCTTCTTATTTCATCACGTTGATTGACTGGATAATCCCACATAGAAGAACGTAATCATGGATCTTATTATAGAGAAAATATATCAATCTCTTTAGAATCAAGTATTGGCGATCTAAAATGAAATTTTCTAGATTCCAACATTGGAAAATTAAGATCAACACTTTCTTCAGGTTCAATCCTTAGATTTTAGAAGGATTTTTCGGAAGATCAACTTCTTTTATTTTGAAAAATGAGTCTATAGTTTTTAATTTAGACATTAATCATGAAGTTAAATTTAAAATGAAATCGAAACATATAAAATAAAATTAGATAAACTTCATCTATCATTTTAATAATAAAGTGTCAAAAACAAAATTCAAACAATTTAAAATTAAAAATCAAATAATTTATTTATATTTTCATACTAGATTATAATACTTTTTATAATCTCAACTAGATATGATAGCAGAGATTATGAGAATGGCAAGCAGATAATAATATATATATATATATATATGTACATGTATATGTATATATACATTTATTTATATTTTTTAAAAACCCATCAAATCACTAACCAGATTATAATACTAACAAAATGGATAAGTGATAATAAAAAAAAAAGAGTAATGATTGCATTCATATATGCTTTCTATTAACTAGATTCTTATAAACTAATAGAAAGTAATAAACATGCTAAAAAACAAAAGTAATAAATTAAATAAAGCAGCTCATACCAAAAAACAATATTCTTTTTGTGTTAAAAAACGGTGATCTTGTTACAGTGTCACTCACCAATTCTAAAGTCCGCAGACCACTCCCACAAGTTCACAACTTTTTTCTTTAAATACAGTACCCACTCTCAAAGTTAGACCGATATTTCACCATCCGAGGTTGAAAAGAAGTATAAGAGAATCAGATAACCTTGACTTTGAGAGATAGGCGAGCCGCCGTCTGATTTCTGAAACTGGAAGCTTGGAAGTTGGAAATCACGAAGTTGCCAAACTTTGAGTTTGTAAATCTAAAAGGAGTTGGATTGATGGTGCCGTGCGAAACGAAACGCCAATAAGATAAAATTATAAATTATAAGTCTGTGATAGTTTGTATAAAATGCCGCATAATTTGCAGTATTTTTAATTTTGAAAAATGGAATGAGAAGAAAATGGCAGAGATCTTTTAACTTTCCTTTTTTGTTTTAATTTATAATAAAAATATTTTATATGTTATTACATCATATTTTTATTTTGATATATATTATATTATTTTATGTGAGATTATATTTTTTAAATAAATTAAATTTATAAGAAGAAAATAATTTTTTAGAAGGAGTCAAAATAAGAAGAAATTAATATTACCTTATTAAATTTTAAAAGTTTAATTAATCTAATATCAATGCTGTAAACTAACTAGCTGATGTTTCCGAGCAAAGATCGAAGAAGTTAAACAACTTGCTAAACGTACCACCAAATATAATTAGGTTCTTATTTTGCCAAAAATCTTATAATACATAGTCGAGACAGTACGGGGGGTGCTTGTTTCCCCCGTGTCCCGATGCTTTTATCAAAGGCCAGCTCGAAAGCACAGGATTCTACTTTACAAATCACGATGGATAGGCGCCGAGCCGGGAATCCTGGTACTGTAGTACATTTGGATAAACTCTTAGATTATTAATTTTTGTTGAAATAGGCTAATTCTGAACTAGTGTGATTTAACGTTTTACTAGAGATCATCATGTAACTATCATGAATTCGTTCCTACCATATATAATCTTGTGCAGGTAGAAAATCTGGCACTTGAAGTACTCTTAGCCAACCTTTTAGTTTCCCAATCTGTGCGAGTTAAGCCTAAGGTAAGCCACACATCAACTAATTTGTTGCAAAACCCTTTCCGCATGATTCATTTCCCTAATGCCATTGACTTCGAATTCACTCTTTTAATATTATTTTTGTTTTCACAAATATTTTTATCTCACTTTATTTACTTTTTTAAATTTTTATATAAAATTAATATTAAAAATATATATTATAATAATATTTTATTTAATTTTTAACTTTTATCTCAACTTATTTATTAAAAATAAATTAAACCTTAACTTATTTCTGTGTTTGGGTCAACTGTTAGCCTTGAAATTTAAAAAATTTGCTTCCTCTCGTTGATATCCTTGATTTTAATGCACCAGGAGTTCAGTGTTTGGGTCAACTGGTATTATTGGAAACCTTGCCTGATATGAACTTCCGCTAAAACGTGTACTGTCTACAAATGGATTGGTTGATCGAGATACCTGTGGATCAATTATTTTTAGATGTTACTCGATGCCTATCCGAAGCTTGGCCGTAATTAATATAAAGTCAGACACTTGTACGTAATTCCCATTGTTACCCGATCTTTTGATTTGAATATTTTCGGATTTTGGTTTTAATAACATTTTTGTTCGGTGTTTATTCGAGTTTCAGATTTAGAAATCTAAAATTTAGATTCAAAATTTTTTTAAACTTTTTAAAAAAAAAATTAAAAGTGTTAATAAATATATAAAATTTTAATCGAGTCGAGTACAATCCGGCCCGAACGAACGTGCCTACATTTTTAGTATCAACTTGCATATTTTGTGCCATAATGCTTCGTTTTGGTTTGGCATAAAGTTGTAATTACCCAGACTTCGATCTATATATTATGGTGTAACGTCTTGTGGCCAATGTGCATAAGTGTCTTATGCCTCTCTTGGATTTGCCTTTCCCTGGCATTCATTATGGCCCCGTTTAGTTTTTAAAGTGTATATAAACATATAATTTTGACTTATTTTCGGCTAAACTCATTTTAAAGTTTAAAAAAAAATTATTGTAGTATTACTGTAGCTACAGTAATAATTGTCGGAATGTTTTATGCATTGTTTTATTACTGTAGCTACAGTAATGATACAGTAAACGTATGCAGAATTTTGATTCTTTTTTCTCTCTTCTAACTTTTCTTGTACCCTCTCCGGCCGACAAGAAGTATAACCGCATCAATTATTTAATGGTTTTCTTCTTTCAACCGGATGCAACTCGCGCGTGGATCTTCTTTCAACCAGGCTTTTCTCGCGCGTAGGGAACAGTCGGACTGAGACAGATTGAGACCTCATTTAGATTCGGGAAACAAGGCTAGGGCCCGATTTGAATTTAAAAATGAATTTAACTTATTTTAAAGAGTGACGCGACCGGTCCGACTGTCCCCAGCGTCCAAAATAGTTTAACGTTAGTTGAATAGTTTGATGATGAAAAATACATGAAAATAAAATAAAAAAATATAATTAAATAAAAAAATAAAGATTAAAAATATATTAAAAAAATAAAATAAACAAAATATAATAAAAAATACAATAAAAAACATGATAAAAAAATAAAAAATACAATAAAAAAATAAAATAGAGATGAATTTAATAGGGAATTCGGCCATAAAGCAAACGGAGCCACTGCCGGTGGCGGTGGGCGACACCGCCCCCACCATCGGGACCGGCGGGTACGGGTCCGAAACGGGTTGAAAGCTGCCGGGGGCACACCGGAGCTCGCCGTCGTAGGGGTGAGGTCGCCTGAGCCCGCCGGTCCCGATGGCGGGGGCGGTGTCGCCCACCGCCACCGGCGGCGGCGGGCTGCTTTAGTTAGGGGGGGCAGCCCGTCTGCCCCCCAGGATCTACCTATTTTAAAAGGTGATGTTGGGATACGGTTGGTGGAACTCCAGCACTTTTATAGTTTTTTTTTAATTTTTTATAAAAATATAATAAAATATAATTAAAAAATTAAAAAATATAATAAAAATAATAAAATTTTAAAAAAATAATAAAAAATACAATAAAATAAAAAATACATAATAAAAAATACAATAAAAAATAAAATAAAAATAAATTTTTATAGTAAATTCAGTCTCACTCAACCCTCGTTAGCGCCGGCGGCGGTGGGCGACACCGCTCAGCCTATCAGGACCGGAGGGAGCCGGCAACCCCACCCCTGCGACGGCGAGCCCCAGCGACCTCCGGTGTGCCCCCAGTTGCCCACCGCCGTCGAGAACGGCGGGGGCTGCAAACGGGGGGGTTCGGTCGAACCGAACCCCAAGATTTCTCTTTTTTAAATTATCTTTCTTTTATTATTATATTTTTTTAATTTTTTTTAATATAAAATACAAATTTTAATATAATTTTTTTAATTTTAATACACACTTTTCAAATCTCAATTTAACATTTTCAAATTCTAAAATAATAAGAATATTAAAAAATAAACTAAACTCATTTCAACTCATCTCATTTCCGAATTCAAACAAAATCCAGATAAATTAAAATAAATTAAGTTAAGTTTATTTATTATTATTATTATTATTATTTTAAAATTCAAAAAAATTGATTTAAAAATTAAAAAAATTGTATTGAAATTTGAAATGAATTGAAATTTGTATTTTATATAAAAATATGAAAAAAAATATAATGATGAGTTTGAGATTAGTTGAGACGAACTCGTCTCGTTTTCGGATATAAACGAGGCATGGGTCTCACAAATTCATATTTTCTTATAAATTTATCTAAAATCATCTAAATGGATGTAACAAAAATCACTCAATTATCTTAACTAACTATTATTAAAAAAGAATTCAACTCAACTCAGTACACTTCAACATCTAAATACAGGTAAAGAGCACTCTTCTATTTTCCTAGGCTCAGAACAGGTAAAGAGCTCCTTAGAGTAATTTTGAAATAATGCACTGATACCCTCCTTTGACATTACTTCCTGGTTATGGTCATCCAACAACTTTTTAATTGCATTAGTCTTCCTCCTTTGAGGGGCACAATGATGGAAAGATTTTGCATTTCTATCCCCTTCATTTAACCATATTTGGTTAGCTCTTTACTTCCTTTTCATACGTTCTTCTTCAAGTAGGCCATCCACTTCTCTTTGCAAATGCTTAATCCTCTAAGTCAAATAGCCTGTGTTGCTCTTTTGTAAATTTGAAATATATTCCACTTCAACATTCACCTCTTTTTTTGAGTTGCCAATCTTTCTTTTGCTCCATAGTTTCAGTTTCTCCTTGCATTTCTTAAGGCCTTCAGTAGTTAAACTTAGTTTGCTCTTTGCCATCTTAGGTTTACTCCATTCTTCCTCCACAATTTTATAACATTCCTCCTTTAGTGACCAAATAGCCTCAAACCTGAAAGGTTTTTCAAAACTCTCCATCTCAGTAAGATTTTGTTCCATGCAGGTAACAAGAATAGGACAGTGATCTAAATTTAGAGCTGGGAGAATGTATACTCTGGATATAGGGAAATCATTTGACCATGTAATGTTTCTAAAGGCACGATCAAGTCTTTCCTTGGTAAAAGCCTCACCATACTTGCCATTTGACCAATTATACTTATTCTCTACAAACCCCATATCACTAAGGCCACAGTTTTCCACATTTTCTCGAAAGGACTCCATATGGTTGTAAGATCTCAGTGAACCACCACATTTCTCTCATAGACTAAAAATTTCATTAAAGTCCCCTACACACTATCATCCTTTAGGATTCTCAAGTTTTAAGGTCTAGTGCAACTGCCAGCTTTTCTATCTCTTAGCAGTGTTGGGAGAGCCATAGAACCCTATTAAGAACCAATCCTCCCCATCTTTTACCCCCTTAACAAAGGTAAATGTGATTATGAGTGCATGAATGAACCTCAACTTCTACCTCATTATTCCAAAAGAAGGCTAAACCTTCACTTAGGCCTTTGCGATCAATCACGAAACTATTATCAAACTTCATTTTCTTTTAACAAGTTCCACTTTATTTATTTTACACTTTGTTTCCATCAAAAAAATAAATGATGAGAACATATTTTGCATCATAAGATACAAGTCATTAACTGTTTGTGGATTCCCAAATCCTCGACAATTTAAACTTAGACAATTCATTGCAAATGATGGGATTGTAGACCAACCACCACCATCTCATTTGGATTTGAGTCCATGGTTTCCATGTCCTCAATTTTGGATCTTTTTGCCTTTAAAATACATTGTTCCTCATTTGAAAAACTGTTACCTCTCTTTTTGCTTGTACTGGACCCTGCACGTCTTCCCTTTGTGTGATCAACTAGTGTTGCAAAACACTTGTCCCTACCTTTTTTATGTTTTTCCAATTGGCCCTCTTTTTAGAGAGTTCCAAAACCTGAACATGATCAATAAGAAATTGATCAAGAGATTTTACCTGAGCCATTAGATCATATTCAAACACGAGATCCTTACTGAGTTGTAAAACTTTGTCTGACCAAATCCAGTTTGACCTTTGACAGTGCCTTTCCTATTGAAAACAGTATCTGCTGCGGTTGACATCTGACACGTCCTTCTTTCAGCAACATTATGCATGCAACTTCCGAATTGGGGATTCAAAACCCCTTCCTTATTAGGCTCCAATGATTGAATTTCACGATCCATAATTTACTACAATTCTTTCATATTTGTGACACTTTTCAAAATGGCTTCACTTGCCTTAACAGATTCCTGCATCTCCTTCTGAGTTTTTGCTTTTCCTTTTTTGACTTCATCCCTATCCTCACCACCCTTCCTGCATGCATGGTTTTCATCACTAGCTTGTTGGCTTTGCATAGAACCATACCTCTTCTAATTAATCTCACTCTCCTTTGTTGCAGGTGCTCTTGACCTTACTCCATATTGGTATTGTCTTGAATCATTCTAAATATGAGAGCAAGTCTTACCATAATGCTTGATCACTCCATAATTGAGGCAGAAAGTGGGCAACCTCTCATATTTAAAATCCACCAAGTCTTCTTACCATCAAATATAGAAACATGCCCCTCATAAGAGCTTTAAATAATGTCAACTTTAACTTATTCTCAAATACTTGCCCCAACCAATTCCTCTCTCATCTCCATGCACTTTCACCACCTTTCTTACAAAACCTCAAATTTGATATCGCACTTCTTGTGTCATGCAAGCAAGTGGCATGTTATGGACTTGAAGTCAAAACTCCTCTCTATTGAACTAAACTCCATTGATAGTATTGCCTTAGACTTTCCTGCTCTGTGAGACTTAACCCCTCCCACTGCCTTGCTAACTCTTCAAGCTAGGCACAACTAGCCTAAGAGACTCTCCTATATGCTAGACAGAAAACTTCACCCACCAAGGAAAGTACCCTAATTAAGTATACATATCTTTTATTTTTATTTTTATTCCATCTTGATTTAAAATTGGATATAATTCAAGACGCTTTCAACTTGAGAACTGTGATTTCAGTATAATTGACGATGCAGTGCCTTAAATACACATAAGAATCGTTACAGATTTTGAGTAGGAGTGCCTTCAGATACACACGGAAGTAGATGGCTCCAGCTAGCCCACACCTAGAGATAACATTTGAAATATATAATCATAAAAAAAAGAATATTTGAAATGACTTTCTACACACAACATACGTGCTCTTTATTTACATAGATTACGATAGGTATGGGATCTCAGATGAGATATTTGTATCTCGTCTGATCTCACCTCCTTCCAAAACCTAATTCAAATACTAAATTTACAAACTAGTCATTATAACTTTTTTAAATTTTTAAATAAAAAATAACTCTAATATTTTCAAATCCGCAAACAAAAACAATATTACAAAAATATACTCATACAATATTTTGAGCTTTATAATATTTTTTATTTAATTTTTTCTCTCTCATTTTTCAAAATCTAAAAAAAATATTCAATTCAAACTATCTTACTATTATTCATAAACTATCTTACTACTATTCACAAAATTCTTATCTTGTAATGGTATTGCTTCCCTTTCCACCCGTTAACAAGGAGAACTTAGAATTGAACACAAAATAACCAAGAACAAATGATCACAAAAGTGAAAAACAGAGAAAAAAAAAATAGCAAGAATCGAGAATAAAAAGAGAAGATACAAGTTCTCTTATTTTAGAGATTTTCAAGGAACTTCTAACCTCCCAAACCGAATCAACTTCCAGAAAATTGTTCAATGCCTTCTAGGCAGGCTAAGTTTCTATTTATACAAGTTTATCATCTAATACGACAATGTAATGAATTTTATAAAGGTAACTAGTAAAATGCACTATTCTACTTAAAGGCTTCAATTATTATAGTTGTACAATTTTCAAGTGCAACATTTCATTATTCTTTCTTATAAAACTCAATGCACTGTAGACTCTTTTCTTGTAGCTCAAAATCCCTTTCACACCAGCATAATTCCTTGCAATTCCCTTCCCTTAGAGGTCCTTGGCCTCAAGCGCCTTGTCAAAATCCTTCCCCTCAAAGGACCTTGCTTCCAAGGTGTTGATAAAAACCCTTCAATTTCTACAACAACTCACATTATCCTAAAGAGGTGTACCCATCCACATTACTAATAGAGGTGTAGCAGGTTGGTTTCCCACTTTCTTTGTCCTTCTTTGTAAAATAGCCTCAGGTTCTAATTAAATTTGTCCTTCAAAATCCACATGAGGCAAAGTAGCAAAGGGTACAATCCGCTAACCCAACTTTCAAGCAAGATACATAAAAAATAGGATGTATCTTGGAAAAAGGAGGCAAGTTCAGTTTATAACCAACATACCCAATTCTTTCAATCACTTGAAAAGCACAATAAACCTTGGAGCAAATTTTAGATTGTGGCGCATAGTCACAGATTTCTGTCTAGAAGGCTAAAGCCTCAAAAAGACCGAATCTCCAACTTCAAAGCTCCTATCAGTTCTCCTAGAATTTCATTCCTTGTTTTGCTTCCACCAAATTATGCTTCAATAGCTGGGACAACTGTTTTATTGTTCTTAGCTACATGTTTGCTGCTGCATTTGCAGTAGTACCAGGAGCATAGGCTAGCAGCTTAGGGGGTAAATACCCATAAAGGGCTTCAAAGGGTGAAAGTTTTAAGGATGAGTGATAAGTGGTGTTGTAACACCACTTAGCCATAGGAAGCAAAGTACTCCACTCCTTAGGTTTATTCCAGCAAAGCATCTTAAGTAGCCCTTACTGATTTGTTCCACACTTCAGTTTGCTGATCTAATTATGGATGGTAGGTTGAATTGAAGTTAAGTAAGGTACCTTGCAACTTGAAATTTTCTACCAAAAAGAACTATAAAATATGGGATCCCTATCCGAGACAATGGATTTGGCATCCCATGTAATTTAAAGACATTAGAAAAGAATGTGTAAGCTACAACACTAGCTGAAAAAGAATATGCAAGTGAGAAAAGAATGAGCAAACTTAGTAATTAATTTATAAATTACAGAAAAGATGACTAAAAAGCCTATTGATTTAGGTAGTCCCTCAATAAAATTCATTGTCTAGCCCTGGAGAATTTGAAACTGGAAGAGGCTGCAATAGACCAGCTAGCAGCAAGGTTTCATGCTTAGTAGTCTAGCACACTTCACATTCTCAAACCATTATCTTGATATCCCTTCTCATTCCTTCCCAAAAAATAATCCACTTTAGCCCTTTGAACAGTTTTGTTACACCCCACATGACCAGCTTGTGGACTGTAGTGAATATAACAAATAACCTTTGTCTTGAAATAAGATTCAGGTACCACCACTATCTTTCCTTTCCTCAATAAAAGATCTTGTTAGATAGTATAATGTTTAGGGTCCTATAAACCCTGCTGCAACTTCAAATAAATGTCACTTATGGCAAGTAAGAGTTGATAAAATTTCTTCAACTTATCAATCCAAATAGGAGTATGAAAGGTAATTAAAGCATAGTTGTCTTGCTGTAGTAGTGAAGACTAGAATAATGTATTGGTGGAGTTCCAAATGCATTATTTTAATTTATAATGTCATGTTTGATATGGGTGACATTCCAAAATGTATCCTATTATATATGTAAGTTTCTTAATAAATGAAGTATGACAGTTTTCTTTAAAAGAAAATAAATAATTTTTTTGATAGGAAAAGACTTCTTTTTATTCTATGAAAACAAAGTTACATTTGTGACTAGTAAATAGAAGAAAGATTTGAATTACAAGTCAAACTACATATTTGTTTGGAGCCCCCCACACAAATTTTTTTGTTACAAGCATTGTCTAAACTTCTATAACCTCTCAAATGACAAAACTTTCTGAGATTTCAATCTAGGTTTGTCTGAGAGTATATCACTCCACAAAAAAAGAAATAACCAACCTCCATCCTCAAAGGAGGAGAGGGACGAAACACCCCATTCTCCATAAGGATGAGCGAGACTAATAAGGAATAGTCAATTCCTTTTTATTACTACCAAATACAAACGACATAACAAATTACATTGAAATAGAAAACACAACACATGAAAAACGACAAACTAAAACGCACAAACAAACAAAAAATGAAAACATAACATAAAACAAAAACAGCACTAAGCAGGGGCTATAACAGCCCGTGAAGGACACACACCGCCTTATAAGAGTACTGGACCATTGATTTTAGATTTACTGAAGACGGTGATCTAAAAAATGCCATGCCTGACAGTAAAAAAGTCGTCGTTGAGGTGGTGCGTGGCAGTCATGCGCAAACTACAACCCACGCATGTGGATCACACACTGCTCCTTTTGGCGAAAGCTTAGACAGTAGGC
This sequence comes from Platycarya longipes, assembly GCA_036559045.1. Classification (NCBI taxonomy): domain Eukaryota; kingdom Viridiplantae; phylum Streptophyta; class Magnoliopsida; order Fagales; family Juglandaceae; genus Platycarya; species Platycarya longipes. Next base: position 23,428,214 of record CM071802.1, on the reverse strand, counting down.
GGCGTAGGAACCCCATGGTGGAGCGCGTGGTGGACTCAAGCTACTAGAAATCATTGAACAAATATTGTTCTTAGTTGAACGGAAACGTACAAGTACAAACACTAAACCCACCGAAAAACACTAGGGAGAAGGGAGGGGAGAGAGAGAGAGAGAGAGAGAGAGAGAGAGAGAGAGAGAGGAGCCGAGACTCCAACCCTCTAGCAGTAAGTTAATGACGTTGTGGCTCAAGAGAGAAAAACGATTTTGTTTTAGTTATGAAATTGCTGGATGGAGCGAGGCTTGAAAAATAACCAAACATAATGCACTCCAATGGCACGAAAACGAATAATTAATTTGTGTTAGCTTGATTATTTTTAGGAAAGTTGAGTCAATTACTCTATGTGTTATGGTATGCTTTTTTTTAAGGAAAAAACTCTCCATATATATTGATGAATCAGGAGGATTATAGGACTAGAAAATAACTAGTTTAAACATCTAGTACATTTTCAGTTGATCCTCAGCTAGCAAAACATGCTTCTTTTGCTAGACAATGTGCTGACTTGTTGCTCTGCCTTTTGATGAAACAGACCATCCACTCATCCATATTTGCAAGTATAGCCTTTGTATCATTTAAGATGATGTCGACACTATCCCATCTGTTGCTTTCCTGGTTTAGAGCTTTTACAATTTATAGGTTGTCCCTTTCGAGGATCACCTTATGAAAATGCATGTCTCTAACTTGGATAGCTGCTTCAAGAGCTCCTGTGGCCTCTGCAATTAGTGGATCCATGAATCCATTTTTGGACAGCTTCTTGGTGAAAATGGTATTACTTGTGTGGTCTCAAGCAATCAGTCCAATACCTATTTTCTTATGTTTTAAATCAAGGGCTGCTTCCCAATTAATCTTAATGAAATAAGGGGGTGGAGGACTCCATGCTTGTTAATATTGCTAATCTTGATGTCTGGTAAAGTGATTGAGGAGTTGGGCTGCTTTATAATCTTGTAAAGCTGTATTTGCATTAGAAACCACTTGGGAAGGATGTAAGAATTTTTGTTCAAAGATTAGCTTGTTTCTTCTTAACCAAATTTCTCTGGAGATCATAGAGAAAATTTCCATATACTGCCTGTCACATTGCCTGTTTAACTACTCCAGTAAGTCTTTGAATTGAGCTGCTCCTGCTATACATTTTTTTCAAGCATATTAGGGCTTGACTCTAGACATTTTTTGTCAATTCACAATTCCATAAGATATGAATCGTTGTCTCCTCTTCTCTGTTACAAATAGGGCATAAATAAAAATGTATGATTCTTTTTTTGACTAAGTTTGCTCTGGTGGTAAGAGACTCGAGGCTGCTCTCCATATGAGTGTTTTTGTAACATTTGGGATATTGTGTTTCCAGAAACTAGTCCATTCGAATTGAGTTGCTGCACTTGAGGTCTGGCCTTCCATTTCTTCTATTTGTTTGTGATATGCACTTCTTACAGTAAAGGATCCATCTTTTGTGCTTATCACTTTCCTCTTGTAAGTTGATGGGAATTTTTCTAATTAGTTCAGCTTCATTTGGTTCGAAAATAGTAGCAATCAGATCTTTATTCCACTTTCTTGAGTCTCTTTCAATGAGGTCAGCTATCTTTGCCTCTTTTGGTAAGACTTTAATTGGTGATTGGATCTTATAGCTAGATGGTCTAGGGAGCCATTTATGTTCCCAAATGTTTATACTTTGGCCATTGCCAACTCTCTATTGAGTACTAATTTCTACAATTTTCCTGTTGCACATAAGCTTCTACATATTATTGAAAGTCTTTCACCAGTTTTTGCTTTGAAAAAATTAGAATTGGAAAAATATTTCATCTTGAGGATACTAGTACCAATGGAGCTTGGATTTTGAACTATTCTCCAGCATTGTTTTGCTAAAAGGGCAAGATTAAAACTTTCAAAATCTCTATATCCCAATCCTCCTACAACTTTTGCTTTTCTCATTTGTTTCCAAGCCACCCAATGAGTTCTCTTTTCTCCGTTCATGTGACTCCACTAGAATTGATTCATCAATCTGATCATTTTGTTTATGAGAGTCTTAGGTAGTTTAAAAACTCTCATACAATAGTTTGGAATAGCTTTCAAGAAAATGTACTATCCTGCATGAGATAAAAATTGTGTCTTCCAGTTATTCATGCAACTTCTGATTTTGTCAAGGATTCTATAGAAAGCAATCTATTTTTTTATCTACCTACTATGGTAGGAAGTCCCAAGTAATTTTCATAAGAGGTTGAGGCTTTTGTTCCAGCTAAGTTTAGGATGTAGTCTCTTGTTTCTTTTCTAGTTTTAGCACTGAAAAAGATGGAGGATTTTACCTTATTCAATTTTTTACCTAAGGCAGATTCGTATATAGATAAGATCTTGTTGATTGCAATCCACTCATTTGCATTTACTTTGCAAAAAAGAATGTTTTCATCAGCAAAAAACAAATGGTTTGCACTGAAATTTCCCCTACTAACTTTGTAGCCATGAATCTCTTTTGATAATTCTACTTGATTCAAGAGAGAGCTTAGAACTTTAGCAACAAGTGAGAAAAGGTATGGAGACAGGGGGTCACCTTGTTTAATGCCTCTGGTAGGCTTAAAATTTTCGTAAGGACGCCATTGATTAAGATGGAGTATGATACAGAGGAGACACAATTCATAATTAGATTGATCCATTTAGAATTGAAGCCCATTTTAACCATTTCATTTTTTAAAAAAGATCATTCAACTCTGTCAAAAGCCTTACTAAGGTCGAGTTTGATAGCCATGTGCCCTTGTTTTCTTCCTCTTTTTGCAGTCATAGAATGAAGAATTTCAAAAGCAGCAATCACATTATCTTGAATCAATCTACCAGGAATAAAAGCACTCTAATTTGGAGATATAATTTGGGGAAGCACAAGTTTTAGTTTGTTTGTGATGGTTTTTTAAGCTTTTTTATACAGGACATGGCATCGTGAAATAGGGCAAAAGTCTGTTACAGAATTTGGACTTTTTAGTTTAGGAATTAATACAATGTAGGTCTCATTCAAGATTTATAAGTTACCTCCATTGTTAAGAGTCTCGAGCACCACCTTTGTAACATCTAGTCCCACTGTTTCCCAGTGCTTTTGGTAGAAATTTGTTAAGAAACCATCAGGCCCCAGGGACCTTATGGGATTCGTTTGGAATAAGGCATCTTTTACTTCTTCAGCTGTGTATCTCTTTGATAAGTTGGTATTCATTTCCATTGTAACTCTCAATTGGACATATAGGAGACATTCTTCCAACTGTGAAGGATTTGCATATGAGAACAGTTGTTGGTAATACTGGTAGAAAGCTTCTTGGATCTCTTCATTTTCTATGATTTCTTTATCTTCCTCTAGAAGCAGCTTTTTTATTTCATTGTTCTTTCTCCTTTAATTTGCACATATGTGGAAATAACTTGAGTTCCTGTCTCCATGCCTTAGCCATGGCTGTTTTGCTCTTTGGTGCCACTTGCAATTATCCTCTTCTAGTTCTCGGATTAATTCATTTGGAATTGTTCTAATAGCATCATTATAGTTGCCCTCGTTTATATTCTGTAAGTGAGTGAGGTGCTGCATTTTCTTCTAAAAATTCTTTGCCTTATCTCTGTTAGTATGTTTATTCCATTGCTCCAAAGAAGATTTGTATTTTAACAGCTTGTTTTGGACATCATGCAGAGGCATTCCATGTTGAGAATCACTCCAAATTGAGCTAATACTTCTGCCACATTCTTCATTTAAGTTCCAACTCGCCTCATATCTAGAAACATTTTCTCTGTCTTTTTTCTTGGAACATTTGTGTATTTGTCTTTCTGCAATTTAACAGAAGAAGGCTGTGATCGAAGTTAAGGTTGTTATAATCCTGATATTGTTGACTACAAACAATTCAATCCATTTTTTATTTTTGAAAGCCCTATCAAGCCTTTTTTTTTTTGTGAAATTTCTTCTTTCTCTTCTATTGCACCATGTAAATTTTGAGCCCTCATAGCCAAGGTCACTTAATTCACAATAATTTATGCTGTTGCTACAAGCCTCTATTTCCTGTGGAGGCCTATGTGTAGCTCCAACCTTCTCATGGTGACTTAGTATCTCGTTGAAATCTCAAAAACATATCCAAGCTTTATTTGGAATTGGTTTCAAGCATTTCAAAAAGTTCCAGCTCTCATATCTTTTGGAAGTAATAGGTGAGCGATAAAATCTAGAGTGTGCAAAAGTCTGTTTTATGTCTCTTCATGGTATAAGACATAGATATGTGGAATTGGGAATAGCTTTCCAGCATCAAGTCCAAACTGCTATCCCACAAAAAAGCTAATCTGCCACTGAGGCCAATGCTTTCAACTACGAAACTAGCATCAAAACCAATTTTATTTTTAACTTTTACCACTTTGAGTCTCCCACATTTTGTTTCTATAAAAAAAAAAAAAAATTGGCTTGTTGAGCTTCACTATGGTGTTCAACTCTTTAACTGTATGGGGGTTGCCAACCCCCTACAGTTCCAGTTAAGTCCCTTCATTGCATCTGGTGGGGTTGCATTGCAGCCTCCGCCCACTCAGATTTCATGTTCATCTCGTTCTCTATTGTTTCCTTTTTATTCTTCGTACTATTGCTTCTGCTAACTTCATATTGTTCTATCTTTCTTTTCCTCGTATCTGTTTGTTCTTCACTACTAGGTAACAAATCCTGAGAACTTGTGGATCTTGCTATCCTTTTCCACGATGATTGTTTCTTGTTACTTTCTTCATTTTACTTATTTTCCTCCTTTATCTCCATTCCCTTTAAAATTGTCTCTGTCTTTTGTCTTTTTGCTATCAATTGAATTTTGCCCAATCTTCTTTTTGTATAATGTCTTTTATTGTTTCAACTTTTTCTTGCTTTTGACTTCTTCCTTTTCTTATCTTTCTGCTTCCATTTGTTCTCCTTTCATATGCTTAAATTTGTTTTCTGTTGGAGCCTTTTTTGCTTTTGTGACTGTAATATTTGGTTGTTGCCCTTCTATTCTATGAGTTGGAGTAGCCGTTCCCTCATATTTTCCAACTTCTAATATTTTGAATTTTTTGGTTGTGCTCTCAACCATGGGCCATATTGTAAATCTCTCTGGTCAAAGTCTTGCTCATAACTTCTTGTTATTTGACACTTCTTCCCTCTGTGTGCTAGAACTCTACATTAAAAACAAAAAGATTGCAGCCTTTCGTATTTTACAATGACCCAATATTTCTAGTCTTCCAATTGCACCCATCTTCCTCTTATTAGAGGCTTTGTCATATCTATAGCAACTCTGGCTCTTAGAAAATCCCCCCAAGCTCTTCCATCAGAATTTGCCTCAAATTTAATAACATGCCCAATTGAAGCACTAAGTCTTTACCAATATCCTCTGTCATGGAGGCTATAGGAAGTCCATAAAGCTGGAGCCAGAATGGCTCAAATTGAAACTTTACATCACTTAGAGGCATGTTTTCATCTATTTCTTGAAAAGAAATTAGGTTGCAATCGAAAAACCATGGTCTTTCTCCTAGAACTCTATCCTTGTCAGTAAGGAATTGGAACTCTATGAGAAAACATGAATCACCTAGTTCTTTGAATTTTACCCAACCTTCTAGTCTCCATATCTGAGTTATCATCAATCTAAAGCCTTCACTATTCATTTCTTTCTCTGTCATGGCTCCTCGTACAATATAGGTTTTTTTGTGTAAAAAGTTCTCCTTCGAGACTTACTTTAGGATCACAAAAACTTCTTTTTCCTCGGTTGATAATTTAGTTTCTCCCATTGTCTTGCTAGATCTTCTTCTTCCATATTCGTCGAAACCCTAGAAAATCACTCACAACCTCTCATTCGAAGAGACTATCTTTCTTGGAGAACAAGAAAACTATTTTTTATTGTCTCAAAGAGAGAGAATGACCGTTCTCATGTGCTATGGTATACTAAGATTCGGTCTTAGTTTAGTTTCTTTTAATGAATTGTCCATGCTATGAGTTATTAAAAAAACAAAAGTGATAAATACAAAACCATTATGCAATAACACTTTAAATTAAAGATATTTTATAAAATAATTTGTAAAAGTATCATCATTTTATTAAAATACTTTTTTTTAAATGATCATATAAATGATTTGTTGTATAAAGATCACCAAATTAAATTTTTTATAAGTTCTACTTATTTAATAAAAATATTAATTTCTGGATTTTATTGAATTAAAAGTTTATTGAATTAAAAGTTCATTTAAGAAAATTCAAGAATTTAAAAGTAGTAAAAATAATATTTTATTGATAGTTATTATTTTTATAATATAAAGAATAATACTAAATTTAATCATAACTAGAATACTGTGCAAGTCTCGAAACTTTAATTCATAAACATTGGAATCCATTATTAAAAATAAAATTTTCATATAAATTTTATACTTTTTTTTTTTTGGAAAATAATATATGAGATTCGAACATTCTAATGCTCTAGGAATCATTTTTATTGAATAAATTTTATAATCATAAAAGGATATTAGAAAATGAAATTTATAAATTAATATGAGTTCATATATTATATGAGATTTTTTTCTAAAGTTACGGAAACATTTAGTAGAATTCATCCGCCATAGTTCCCTCAAGCGCCCTAATAAAATAAATTTACATCTCAAAACAAGTTAATTATAAATTTAGTCTATATTTTTAATAAAACATTTGTCCTTTCATTTTACAGGTCACCCTCAAACAGTTGCTGAATGGTAGGAACTAATTAAGAGTATTCTCGTTAAATTCGTTAAAAAATATCCTTTAAAAAATATATTTTTACACAAATAACAAAAAATAAATGTCATAATTGATCAAATATGACAATAAAATTTTTGAAAAAATGTTCAAAAAGTACTTGAAATTAATAATAAAGCTAAACCATTTGTCAAAAAGCTAAAACAATTACTAAATTTGACAATTATTTTAATTTTTTGGTAATTGGTTTAATCTTACTATTCACAAAATTATTTTTTAAACCTTTTTTCACAAATTTTATTGCCATATTTGATATATTATAGTACTTATTTTTTGATATTTGTATAAAAGTATACTTTTTAAAAAATGACTTTTAACCAATCCAATGAGAGTGCTCTAATTTTATCGGTAGTGGAAATCTACATAAGAAATAAAATTAAAAAAGAGAAATAATAAATGAAAATAAAATTGAATAAGAAAGAATTTGGTTATAAGCGATTTTACATATTAATATGCATATTTATCTAACATAATTAGTCAAAAATTAAATTTTAATAAAAAAATACAAATTTAAATCTTGATTCATCTCGATTTATATTATGTCTCCTTTTATAATATCCCGATTCAAATATTTAGAATTTTAATATGAATACTTTATTATTGATTTTTTTTATATATATCTTGTCGTTATTAATATATTTTTTTCTTTGTCTTATCAAATTTTATGGTATTAATAAGTTATTTATATCTTAAATATGAATTTGTATTATAGCTATTATTTAAAATTATAATCTCTCTTAATTAGTTTAAATAGTTTTGATACCTTCCATCACGTTCACATCTTTATCATCTCAAATAGAATAAATTTTTTTAGTAATTTTCTTATAACTGACGGAAATCAGAATCATTTAGAATATTTTTAATTCTTTTAAAACTCTTCTTCTCCCCTAAAAAGTCCTCCCAAAATCGCTTCGCAAAACCTCTCGTCACAGCAACCACTACCACCCTCCATCTTGAATAACTGTTCTGTTAGAATTTTAGACCTCCTAAATTTTTTTTATCAAAATCTATTTTTAATAAAATATTAAAAAAATAGAGAAATAAATACAATACAAAAATTTACGTAAAAAACTCTCAAAACAGGAAAAAAACCATCAGACCTAAAAAAGAAAATTTACTATGTGAAAAATTATTACAATCACACAATTTTTCTCCTCACCCCAACGACACCCACAAAAACTTTCTTACTAGTAAAACTTTAATTTTCATCTCTTTTCTTTTTTACATACAAAAAAGACAATAGAGGAATTTAACTGTAATCAAAAGTTATTAAATAAGTTTCTGACTGGTGTGTTTAAACCAAGAAGGCTGATTTCCTTTTATAAGCACATAGGCTTGTCCCCTTATCAAATCTCACCGATATGGGACTCCAAAAGGAGCAAACCCAACAATCTCCACCTTGCGACTTTGGCTAGTCCCACAGTCACACTCCACCGCAATGAGGGTCTTCATAGCTTCCGTTATCATGCTCTACTATAAAAGTATAACCATTTAGAATAAATCAATTCCAAGCATTTCACTTTGGCCAATGTCGAAAATAACCTTATTGAAAAATTATGGTGCAAATTTCACGTTTGGCTTTCCTGAAAGTTCATCAGTCATCGACATGAATTTCCACCACACACCTTGTATCAATGTTAAACCAATGCCCGTGTGCAAATTTGTGGAACAACTAACATTAACACATCCTCTATCATAGAAACTTTAAGATTAGCAGCATACCATAAGGATATACATATCTCTGTTTTCATGGAGAGAAACACAACGTTAGCATCAATACCAGTATCTCTATTTACTGACTTGGAACTATTTGCCGAACCGGCTCTACCTCTTATTGACAACTTTTCTTGACGTGCCCAGGTTGTCCACACCTCTATCAAATTGCTGATTTCATGGGTTGGTCAACACCTTGTGTAATCCTGATGGAATCAAAATGTCTCTGACTTGCACTTGCCACAAGTCAAAATTGATTCTTCTATCAAAATTCTCTACCTCCATTTTTGACATTGCCTCGATGAATTTTATCGTAAAAATAAATAGTACCAACTAAGTAAGTTCTCAAGAAAGACTGATCTTTCCTAAACAAAATTTTAAGGTTCCTAAGAAAGATTGGAGGGTCACAACGGACACATTTAAAGTTTTCAATCTCCTAGACAGAACTTCTTTAAACTGTACGTATTCACACTACCACACCAAAACTCCTCCTCACCAAAAGAACCTAGTGGATCTGATACCACTTGTTAGGTCTTAGACCTCCTAAATTTCTCCTACCATGATCTACTTTTGACAAAATACTAAGAAAAATAGAGAAATAAATACAACACAAGAATTTACGTAGAAAACTCACAAAACTAGAGAAAAACCAAGAGGTCCAGAAAAGAAAATCTATAATGTGAAAAATTATTACAATCATATAATTTTTTTTCACCTTAATGACACCTACAAAAATTTTTTACTAATAAAACTTTAATTTTCACATCTTTCCTTTTTTACATATAAAATGATAATAGAAGAATTTAATTAAAATTTAAAATTATTAAATAAGTTTATGACTTGTGTGTTTTAATCAAGAAAGCTAATCTCTTTTTATAAGCACATAAACTTGTCCCCACGTCAAATCCCACCGACGGGAACTCCAAAAAAAAAACAAACCCAACATGCTCAGCACCTCAAACCCCCACGTTAGCACCACCGTGAGCCATCTTACTCCTACACGTAGCAATGCCACATGCAAGCTCCTGTTTTGCACCACGAAAACAGAGTAAGCTGGTACTCCACGGCCGCCCAGTTGCACAGCCTCAGAACCACGACGGATTAGACTTTAATCACCAAGAAGAGCCACTGTAATTGCCACATGTGCCACCCCGTGCCGTTAGGTAAACCCACTCCTAAATTCCCACGGTTTCATCTCCTCTTTCCGTTTTCTCACCATTTTCGGACTCTCTCTCGGCTTACTCCTTCTCTCTCACCGTCATTCTCTCTCTCTCTTAGCTCTCCAACTTTGCTCGTACCGCCCTCAAGTCGCCCAGCTCCAGCTTTAGCGCTGTTGTCCCTGCCATCGCACGCATGGTGAGCTTTGAGCCTCTCCTTTCTCAATCATTCCTCAATGCTCGATAATCTGGGCGCGTGTGAAATTGCAGCTTTTGATGCTTTTGTGTTAAAATTACATTCCTATCCCGTAGTATACAAGCTTTGGCAGAATGTGTTACGTCGGCTTGGTTAAATTTGGGTTTTGCTTTAAAGACTGGGCCTAGTTACACTTTGCTAGTACTAGTGTTAAAATATTTTTAGTGGGCTTGGACTCTTGGGCCTTATATTTTGTCTTGTTTTATTTAGTTATAATTCAGAAACTAATGTATGATTTTATGTTGGTTTTACTGGAATAATATTGTTAATCTAAAACCTCTATTTTATAGAAATGTTATTTTTCCTATAGAATATAAGCTATAGTTAAGTCTTAATTTTAGAATTAGATTTCAGTAATGTCTGGTAAACGTTTAGTCTTTATGTTCAAAATTTTAAGTTCAATGTCTATTGTATGAATAAATCTTTAATGTTATAATAGATTTTGATATAATTATGCTATTAAATTTTTGTAGATTTGTAAACCTAATGTACGTTTAAATTTAATTACAGTTATGCCATTTCATATGAAAGCTATGACAGATGTGGGTTGAATAGTTTTTCGTGGGCTTCATTTTTAATGGACTCTTTAAGTTGGCCATGTTCCTTCTGGACTTTGTTTTAATATCAAAGATTATAATTATACGAACTATATTTTTAACTACTATCCTACTCCAATGAATTATAGTAATAAATCGAGTTTAATTTACTTTTTATCTGTTAAGTATATTTTATGAAACAACTCTCAATGTTATTAATAGATTTAAACCAAATATGATTTCCTACTAAATTATATTAGATTATTAGTGTTAAAATTTTTGTTAAGTTATAATAGTACTTCATGAGAATTCTTAATATTCAGTATTATTAAGTTTAATTTATGAACTAAATGTTCCAATTATTATGTTTATGGATTTAGATAAAAATATATTATTTACTAGAATATTATACTTGAAAGACTATATGATATTATTGTTTAGATAATTATATGATATTAGTATTTATTAGATTTCTTCTAAAATTGAGTAAGTATGTTAAGTATAAGAAAGTAATTTTATTTTAAGAATTTAGATGTTTAAGACTTGTTGAATATAAGTTTTATTATTTTATTAAAGTATAACTTAAAGTGACTTGCGTTTTTTTATTTTTAAGAAGTGACATGCGTTATTAGTATTTTTATTAGTTTTGTGATATTAGTATTTAATATCTTCTATATGAAGTGTAATATGTATTAAATTATTTTTCACGATGTATATTAATTCAAAAAAATGTTATGATACGTTATTCTAGAAACATTAGTGACAACCTAATATTTTATATAGATAATGAATTATAAAGGAGAATTTAAGAAGTAGCGCTACGAGGTAAGCAAATTTGATCATAAATTAGGATCATCACAATTTAGTTTATATTATTAGTAGAACCAATTCTTTGATAGTCCATTTTCATGTACCTCTCATATCATACAAGCATGTCATTCAATGTAGTACAATACATGATCATGTCATTCAATATCATGTTCAAATTCAGAGAGTTGCAATTATTTATATTAGTATGTATATTATGCATCTCATATCGCATAAGTCACATAAGATATGTCAAGTTCAAGTATAAGATTAGATTAGATCAGTAATTAGTTAATCTGATAGACATTCATATGCATGGTAATAATATAGTTTAGATCAATGTGGATGTGCAAGCCACGAGTCTAAGCATGGTTCACCATAGTACACTAGAGTATTATTAGTGACTTTTTGTTGCAGCAAGACGTAGGGCCGGTGCACAATTTTGCACACAAGGTTAAATGTGTTGGTCGATCAAATCAGTTAAATCAGTTAGATCAGTCAATTAATTCATATCAATTAAATAATCAATTAATACAGATAAGTTAGTCATGCATAGCATAAGTATCAGCATGAGCAGTCATGTTTTAGTTCCCAGCATGAAAATTTTACAAAAATTCCTATAATTATTATATTCACGTTGTGATGGGTTTCGTACTGAGTCATTGACTCATTTTAGTTTATTTCATATTTTTAAACCACTCAAGTGAGAAAAATTATCAGTGCGAGCAGGCAGGCCAGGAGTAGATGGAGTAGTTATTTAAATTTTAAGCATTTTTTTAAATACGTGTCTTTATGACTCAAGTTTAAATTTATTTCAGTTAATGTTTTTTAAAGACATTTTTATTATAACTTTATTCTATGAAATAATTTGATGAATCATATTAGGTTAAGTTAATTTATGAAATTATTTTTATGTAATTCTTTTATTATTAAAATATATTTCTAATTTATAGCTAAATTTAATATATTTTATTAAAATAATATTTTTCTCACGCGTTGGGGTATGGAATGGGCGTGAGAACTGTGTAGGTTTGATCTTCGATGTCGTTGGTGTAGTCGGTGCTCCTTTCGTAGCTAGCCAGTTGTGCACCAACTCCCTATGAATATGCTAATACATGTGAGTCCAAAGAAGCACGTGGGTTTGAGAGAGAAGTATGTGGCACTCGTGGAATTTCGCATAAAAAATAACTGTCTGAATTGGACAACACCCCCATTTGTGAGCGCGTGAATCGCTTGTGCAGCATGTAAAACTCCCGACTTTGCAAAATGTGGTCACCCTTGCAGTGCTCTAATCTTATCGTATGCCAAGACACAAACAGATACCCAAAATAATAGTGGTTGGAGAAAGAATTTGTGTGGTGTTCATATGCCCCTTATCCTAATCTAGATGTTAACAAAACGATCATGGAACTAATGATAGAGATATGCATCCATCACTCTCATATAAAATAATTAAGATTGATATTGTTGTCATGTTCCGCGGCTTAAGCTACTAGGCGAGACTCAAACAATTCCCATCTGCACAAAGGAATGATGAGTGGGGCAGTGATTTCCTGAGACCGTTTCGATGCTTAAGTTAGTATGTGTGTAAGAGAAATCTGAAAATATGAGAGCAGATAATAAGGGCAGATAGATTCACCTGCATATGGTGGAATTCCCGACTATTTATAGGGCTTGGCATGCCTTGACTAAGCCGTCTGAGCGGCATGGTAGTCATCCTTCCAACTTGTCAGGCCATCATTCCTTTTGCTGAGTTCGAGTAAATCTTCCTGCCTTCAGGATTCTGTGCCGATGTGCTGTCCCTTCTTCTGTATCGTGTCAACTTCATTTTTCACTATAAGAGCATGTCTGGGCTCCTAACCTGCATTTAATATGGTGAGGGGAGCCTTATCTGGGATCGGCGCACCAAGGACTTCAGGCACCTCTGCAAAGTTTAGCATTTAATACGTCGTGGCCGCAGCAGGCTTCTGCATTAAATGCGGAATGGGCATGTCTGCTTTTCTGACTCTACCCTAACCGTGGTTGGATCCACTGTGTTGGTCACCTCTCACCCGACCTCTTGAGCTCTTGCCTCCTATGTTGGTTGTCTCTCGCCCGACCTCTTGAGGTCTCGCCTTCTGTGCTGGTTGCCTCTCGCCTGGCTTTTTGAGCTCTCGCCTCCCGTGCTAATTACCTCTCGCCTAGACTCTTGACATCTCGCCTCCTATGCTGGTTGTCTCTCGCGTGGCCTTTTGAGCTCTCGCCTTTTATGCTGGTTGCCTCTTGCCTGACCTCTTGAAGTCTCGCCTCCTGTGTTGGTTGCCTCTCGCCCGGCCTTTTGGTCTCACCTCCTGTAGGCTAGGGCCTCTCCTTCCTTTCGGTCCCTCTTTTTCTGACTCCCCTCACAGTACCCTAAGAATTATTACCGAAGGGATTGAGGTGAGAATTATCCTAGTACTTCCCTCGCCTGTCGAGCAATTGACTCAGTCACCCATCGATCCTGATTCAGACTCCTAACATGCATGTTCGGCTGGGTGTCGAGGTCGCCATGGACGGGATTGCAGGGCCTTTGGTCTTCCCTCCTGACGTGGGCTTATCGCAGGCAGGTAGGCGACTAACCATTGGGGCATGGTTTGCCCACTCACGACCTTTGGACTTCCCGACGAAACGCTTGATCTTTCTAATGGTCGAGTTGACAGCTGACCATTACTGTGCAATCTGTGCATGCACATCCATTTGGCTTCCCAAGTGAGTGCTTGACGTCCCTGAACTCTAATTGATGCGTGGTCCTGACAGCCCAAGCCATTATTACCCTTCCCAGGGTCTCACCCACGCTCCTTGGCCCCCATTGGTTCATTCCAGCCATACGTCTGTCGCCTTGCATTCTCGACGATTACCGAACACGACGTGGGTTGTCACATCGCTTCATTTTCCATAGGCATTAACTTCCCTAAGTATAAATAGGGGTGTGGGCTCTCCCGAAACCACTTTTTCACCCTGCTCGTCACTCTGCATCTCTTCTTCCTCACTCATCTCCTCCTTCAACTCTCCGATCCTCTCCTCTTCTTGTTACTTCTCCGTTTCTGTCAACAATGATGGCCTCCTCTTCTTCTCACTTTGTTGGACAAACTTGGGTGGCGGCATTCCCAATAGACGCCATCCAAGAGCTTCGTGACCAACACCAAATTCCCCCATCCATCATGCTGGAGCCTATTCGAAGCTTTCCCTGCGATATCGAGGGTAAGGCAGAGCATGTCTTGCTGTATAAGAATATGTTCAACAATGGATTTCACCTTCCGTTCATTCGCCAGGTGCGGGAGGTCCTCCACTATCTGGGCTTGGCACTGGCCCAATTACTCCCGAACACCTGGTGCCTGTTGTTGGCGAGCTGTGTGGTCTTTCGCATTGCCCTTCTCGAGTTGGCCGATGTCTAACCGTACTTGACAGTTCGGGAATTTCTGTCCTTTTATCGCATCCTTCGGCGCAAGGGAAACCAAATTAGTTTCTAGACCAAGGACGACCTGGATAAGTTGTGCACTTTGGAGGCCGGTACACCCAAGCCAAGAATTACGAGAAGAGGCTCTTCTACATCTCGGGGAACGGTTGGCAATTCGCCGAAGACGAAATATAATGGGAGTTCCTGGTATAGGCCCACTGGGGGGAGCTGCCACCAGCCTCAATACTGGACATCCAACTCAACTCTAGGGAGTGCACTCAACGCGCCACAGTCCTTGCCTAGGCGCAACTCAATTCCCAACGTCTTAACTCGGACAAACTGCTAACCGAGGGGAACATCGTGTCATTCCTAGTCGAGTCGAGGCAAGGCTGGGCCGAGTGCCATAACATCTTGTGAGCCCAAGGGATGATGCATCGGGGTCGCGGGCCCGCCCCTCGCCGCGAATCTCCCGTGAGGCAATCCAAGCCCCGCCACGATCCAGAAGTCTCTACTTGTGCTGGGGGTTCGGTCACGGTCCAGCCTCCTCCTCCCCAGACCCTAGTTCGACCCCCACTTTCCCCAGTTTAGCGAGGCGAGGACTTCGTATTTCGCTCCCATTTCTCAAGGCTTTGCTTAGGGCCAAGAAGACCAAGATGCTGCCATCAACCAACTCTCACGTTCCCCAGAGGACTTATTCTCTACCCATGATTTGGGAGCTCGCTTTGACTTTTAAATGCGGGTCTAGATGACAGCACGTTTACACTAACGCCCATTTAAGGTTGATGTAGGACACCGAGGCGGAAGACCGTGAAGAGACTGGTGGAGAAGTTGTAGGAGACCAGACCAAGGCCGAGGGCGAGGTTCCCGAGGGCCGGGGAAGGCTATCCCCTAACACGAAAGTCGGGGTTGGGGGTTCGACTGGCGGGGAGGACACGGGAGACCAAGTCAAGGTCTTCGATGACGAGGTCGAGGCAAAGGACGAGAGTGGGGTCCCGTCTGATGGTGAGGCTGGGGGAGACAATTCCTCGAGCGATGAAGGTGGACCTTCGGGAAGTGGTGCCCAGCAAACGTACACTAAGACCCAACAAGCGTACATGAAGATCAATGATGATGATTCTCCGCAGCCTCGAACATCCTGGAAGATGGGGTCTAGTTCTGGGGCCCGCCGCGAGAGTCATTCCCACGCTCTCATTCAATTGCCACCCCAGAATCCTTCACCTCCTCACTCCCTTGTTTCTAGGCATCTCCCTTCGCCCTTCCGGTCTCGTAGCGGGACCCCTTTGCTTGGGGCAGCCTTCATCTAGTTACGAGCGGTCTCAAGCTGTGGTGATCGAGAGTGCAGGTTGTCTGCTCCAGCCTCTTCTTGTTCAAGTAAGTCCTCCGTTCCCTTTCCGTTTGCCTCTTTCTCCTCCCTTCTCTTATTTTCTAACTTTTTTTACTATGCGCAGGTTGCTGTTTAAATTATCGAGGTGGTCGGTTCCAAGATGGCCAAGCTTGTTGATTATAATCAAGAGCTTAGCTCGGCGTGCCGCCTTAGCCACTTTTTGCTGAAGAGGTCTAAGGCGTTACGTAAGGACCTCAAGAAGAAGCATCAACAATTGGGTGAGGTTGTCGTCGCCCTGACGGACGAAAAGGCAGCCTTGATAAAGGAAAAGTGGTCCTGGAGACTGAGAAGGCGGCCCTTGAGGTGGAGAAGGTTGCCTTGTAGGCGAGGAAGACTGACTTGGTGGAGAGCAATGCCACACTACGACGCGAGGTGGTGGTTTTGTGGGCGGGGGCCCAATCCTTGGAGGCTGCCCGAGATTAGGCCGACTGTGGTCGGGAGCTCATTAAGAATGAGCTCGCTTGTCGTGAAGATGACCTCGTCGGTGCTGCCCACGAGGTTAGGTCCCTGCAGACCAATTTGGAGGTCACCAAGCAGGAGCGGTTTGCTAGGGAGGCTGAGTTTGAGACCTTCTAGATCAATCTAGAGGCTTCCAACTTGAGGCATGAGGCCCTTGAGGCTAAGCTGAATGACGCTCAAGCTGCCCTAGGTGAGGCCAATGTCCAGATTGAGGCTCTTAGGCCTCAAGTAGTCCAGTCCCGTGCCATTAGCATTTCAGTATGGGGTCACGGCTATACGGAAGGTCTGAGAAGGCTGAGGGAGGAGGTCTTGGGCAATCCTTCTTTTGACCTGGAGGGTATGGATCCCACGATGTCACTCATGACGCCATCACTCGATCTTTCACCAAGTTGATCGGGACTTCGAGTTATCCTCATTTTAGGGCCCGCAACCCTCGTGAACCCCCGCCTCCTGAATAATGATTCTTTCTTTTTTTTTTTTAATTGCGATATCCTTCAATTGTAACTATTCTTCATTAAATTAAAGTTTTTTTTTCTTTTTATATCCATGTCGTTTCTCCTTCTTCGCTCTTCTAATGTACCCTTGGTACCCCACAAATTTCTATCGAAGTGATTCGATAGGAATCTTGACAAGGGTTTGGATGTCACCAAATCCCTTAGTTGCTAGTCACCGAATCCCTTAGTACCCCGCAAATCTCTATCGAAGTTACTTCAATAGGGATTTTGACAAGGGTCTGGGTGTCACCAAATCCCTTAGTCTCGAGTTTCATCCTCTAGGCGAATCATGGTGTGAGGGTTTAAGAATAGGCGAGAGCCCAAGACTTAACCCCGCAATTTGAACGTTTTGTTGGTGCTCGAGCTAGGGCCCTAGCCTCAAACCTCGACCTCTTAACGAATCGTAATGCGAGGGTTTAGGAGTGGGCGTGAGCCTAGGACTCAATCTGATTTCATTGACAGAGCAACATGGTTACATTTAACGTGAAGTCACTCTATTACATGTAGTACCTCTTCAAGTGTTATGCGTTCCATGGGTGGGGGAGTTCTTTTCCTTAGCTATCCTTGAGTCGATACGAGCCTGGCCAGTTACTAGAGGTCACAACATAAGGGCATTCCCATCGTGGTCCAAGCTTTTGTTTATCGGTTGTGGTTACTCCCGTCCGTCTTAAGACTAAACTACCAGGTTTGAACACTCGTGGCCTGACCGCCTGTTGAAATATTACTTAGCCTTTCATTTGTGGTAAGTTGTTCGTAGTGCTGCACCCACCCTCCTTTCGTTGAGGAGGTCAAGTTGCTCTACTAGCCTGTCGTTGTTGGCGGTTGGCTTGAATTGTTGGATCCGGAGAGTGGGCGCCCCTATCTCCGCAGGTATCACTGCATCGCTCCTGTAGGTAAAGGTGAATGGTGTTACTCTGATCGGAGTTCGAACCGTTGTCTTGTATGCCCATAGGATGCCTGGTAGCTCGTCTGCCCACCCTCCTTTGTGCAACCCCAACCTTTTTTTTGGTATGGACAGGATGATTTTGTTCGTTGCCTCTGCCTGTCCATTAGCCTGAGGGTGACTTGGCGAGGAATACTTTACTTTGATCTTCAGCTTTATACACTACTCTTGCTAGTAAGAGCAATCAAACTGCTTCCTATTGGCTGATATGAAACTCTGGAGAATTTCAAATCAGTACACGATCGGCTTCCACAAGAACTTGGTGATTGCATGGGCAGAGATGCTTGCCAAGGCCTCAGTTTCGACCCACATGGTAAAATAGTCGACCGCAACCATGACGAACTTGCCCTCTATCGGACGGTCAAAATGGGCCTATGAGGTCTAGTCTCCACTGGGCAAAGGGCCATGGCACCATGAGAGAGGTCAGTTCTTTTGGTGGGAAATGGGGCACAGGGGTGTGTTCCTGGCACCGAGTGCATTTTTTGGTGAATTCCTCTGCATCTTTGACCGTGCCCGGCCAGTAATAGCCTGCCCCAGTCACTTTCACAGACAAGGCTCGCCCTTTCGAGTGGCTCCCGTAGATTCTTTCATGTATCTCCAGCACGTATTGGGATTCCTCGGTAGACAGGCATCTAAAGAGGGGTTCGGAGAAGCCTCTTCAGTACAGCACTCCTTCTAGCAGCACAAACCTTGTGGCCTTATTTCTGATCTTTCGTGCCTCGCCTGGGTCTACAAGAAGCTTTCCATCCTACAAGTACTCCACGATATCTTGGGCCCATTCGAAAGGGGAAACCATCACGTTGACACTCTCGCTCCTATTGATGGTGTGTCAACCACCTTCGCCTTGGCCTGTTCTGGGAGATTTACGCTCTCTTATCCTGACACAGCCCTTGCCAGGTGGTCAGCTTTCTGGTTGCCCCTCAGAATCTACTTGATGTTGAAGTACAGGAAGTGGTTGCAGGCTTCGCACACCAGTTGGAGGTATTTATTTAGTCACTCTCCCTTAGTGACGAAGACTCCCAGAACTTAGTTGACTACGACTTGAGTGTTGGCGCACGCCTCCACTTCCTTTCTCTTAGGAGCCGGGCAACTGTTAGTCCGGCCAGCAAAGCCTCCTACTCGGCTTCATTGTTAGTGATTTTGAAGGTGAGCTTGATCGCGTAATCGTGTTGCTTCCTATCACTAGTCAAGATGTGCACCCGCACACCCCCGTCGATTTTGCATGCAGACCCATCCACATTGGTCATCCAAGGTTTACATTGAGGTGCGAGAGGGGGTTCCTCTGGGAAGCTTATGAATTCTATGACAAAGTCCGCTAGTGCCTGCCCTTTGATTGCCATCCTTGGGATGTATTTTAGGTCAAACTCGCTAAGCTCTATCACCCACTTGGCTAACCTTCCCAAAGTATCTGGTTTCTGTAGTATGGATTTGAGTGGCTGATCTGTGAGCACTTGGATGCTATGGGACTGAAAGTAGGGCCGGAGTCACCTTATCGCAAAGACTAGCATCTTTATTTGTGGGTACCTGGTTTCGACGCCACAGAAATCTTGGCTGACATAGTACACGGGATTTTAGCCTTCGGCAGTGTCTCGAATCAAGATTGCGGAGACTGCGCTTAGGGAGAGCACCAAGTAGACGGTCAATACGTTACCCGGCTTCGTTTGGCTGAGTAACAGGGGGCGTGTCTGGTACCTCTTCAGCTCGTCAAACGCCTCATCCCAGGTCGAGTCTCATCCCTAGGCTTTCCTTAGCACTTTGAAAAATGGGAGACATCAGTCGATTGACTGGGCGATGAAACGACTTAGGGCAGCAACCCTGCTCGCCAACTGTTGTACCTCAAGGTGGCTGCGCGGTGTGACCATTCAGGTAATGGCCTCTATCTTTTATGGGTTCGCTTCAATTCCTCTCTCCGAGACCATATATCCTAGGAACTTGCCCGACTTCACACCGAAAGCACACTTAGCCGGATTGAGCTTCATCTTGTATTGTCGGAGGACGGCGAAGGTTTTTCATAAGTCATCTAGGTGCCACTCGGACTAGCTAATTTTGACCAAGAGGTCATCGATGTAGACTTCTATGTTTCGCCCGATCTATTGTTTGAACATGCGGTTCACCAACTGCCAGTAAGTTGCCCCCACATTCTTGAGCCTGAAAGGTATCACCTTGTAGTAGTAGAGTCCTCTGTCAGTGATGAAGGTCGTCTTTTCCTCGTCATCTGGACTCATCCTTATCTGGTTGTACCCTGAATAGACGTCCATGAAGCTGAGGAAAGGATTGACCATAGTTGCGTCGACGATTAGATCGATACAGGGGAAGGGAAATCTATCTTTTGGGCACGCCTTGTTGAGGTCGGTAAAGTCCACACACATCCAAACTTACCGTTCGCCTTTTTAACAAGCACTACATTGGAGTGCCACTCAGAGTAGTGGACTTCCCTGATGAATCTGACCACTAAGAGGCGATCGACTTCTTCTGCTATGGTCGCATCCTTTTCGATGCAAAAATTCCGCCTCTTCTGCTTGACTTCTTGGGCATTAGGATCGACACTCAGCCGGTGTTCGGCCACGGAATTGTCTATGTCGGCATGTCCTCGTGGGTCCAGGTGAAGATATCTCAGTGCTCGACTAAGAGCAGTTTTAGGCCCATCTTCAAATCGGGGGCCAATTTGGTACCTACCTGAATTCTTCATTCGGGTCTCGCTAGGTTGAGGGCGATCAGTTCTAGCGATTCGTTAGGATCGCTCTACTTGAGGGACTGCTCGTCCCGTATCTCGTCATCCCACTTGTTTAAAGGTACGGAGTGGGTAGACTAGTCACCCATTTACCGGTTTTGACGACTGTTACCATCTAGCACTCGTGCATTAACTCGCAAGCGTAGCATTTCCGCTCTAGGACTTGTTTGCCCCTAACTTCTCCCATCCCCTCGCTGGTCAGAAACTTCATCTTCAAGTGGAACTTCAAGGTGACCGCCTTTAGCCGGTTTAGCATAGGGCATCCCCGGATCGCGTTATACGAGGATGGGGCATTGACTATTAAGAAGTCGGTCATGGCCATTGTCATTTTTGGGGCAGACCCGACCAGGACCAGGAGGGTAATCAGCTCTACTGATTGAATCACATCTCTGATGAAGCCTTTAAGAAGGGTTAGTGCCGGTCGCAGCCTATCATGCCCGATTCCCATTTTGGTGAAGGCTTCCCAATATATGATGTCTGCAAAGCTTCTGTTTTCGACCAGGATTCTTCTGGTGGTGAAGTTGATGACTTGTAGGGTCACCACCAGGGCATGGTCATGAGGATGTAGTATCCCTTCTTCATCCTGCTCATCGATGGTGATTGGGAGGCTTCAGCAAGTCTGGCTTCCCCTACGGGCATACCGAATTGTGATTACTTTCCCGTTGTGCCTCTCTTGCATATGCCTTTCTCGAGGATAAGGTTACTCTGTGTCTTAGGACCCATTCGGTGATTGTCTTGATTTTGCCCAAGGGCTCCCTTCCCCTATGTGGGTTTTGGCGATCATCACGCCTCAATTGTTGTTCACGGGGGGTCGCACTGCATCGGTCTGGCGAGTGCCCTTTCCCGTACATGGCGCCATGTCGCTCTTCATCCCTCTTTATTCTTTGGAGGGTGTTACAGTCTCGGGTGTTGTGACATTCTGACTGATGGTACTCACAGTATGCCTTCGCGGGCGGTTGCCACGTATAATCTCTGCTGTGCCCGGGCTCATGTCTACCCTCGACTGCCAGGCTGGCATGGAGGCATAGCTAGGGCCAGTCTCGTCGTGCCCTAAGGTCAAGACCTCCTCTCTTCTTGTCTTCTCGTGAGGAGCTCTCTTGTTGGTTTGCGGTCCTTGTTTCTGCCCGTTTGACCTCCTCATTTCAAGACACAGTGAGGGCTTAGAGGGTATCCTCGGCATTTATGTACCCATCAGCCCTGTCTATGAACTCTGCAGGGTCGCCAGGGTTTTTTGCGCAATTTTTGCAAAGGGGCTGTTAGGCCATATCTCGCCCAGGAGGGCGGCCAGGGTGATTTTTTTTGTCATGGTCATTCGTAATCATTCGCTCTCTGTTGAATCGAGAGAGGAAGTTCTTCAAGTTTTCTCAGTCATGCAATTCGACCGTGAGGAGGTAGACGGTTAGGCGTCTCCTTTTACGGCTTCCCAAGAATTGGGTCAAGAAGAGGCGAGCCAAGTAATCAAAGTTGTTGATCGTTCCTATGGGGATGGTTTCGAACCACCCCCTCGCCACCCCTTTCAAAGTGAGAGGGAAGGCCCTACACGCCACTTCGCTTGGATAGCCGTATAAGCTCATGTGCATCCTAAATGCTTCCAAGTGTTCAAACGGGTCCCTTCCCCCATCATACAGATCTATCAGAGGCACTTTGAACTTCGGCGGGAAGGGTACGAACATTACGTTTGTGCTATAAAGCGTTCTAGAACTGTTGCGAAGCTGACCGGTTATGGATGGCACCTCGATCAACTTAAACATTTCTGCGTATTTATCCCCGAGCTCCTTGAGCTTTAGGTGCAGCTTGCATCTCTCTTTTTCTACCTGATCGGGAGCTTCTTCTTCCCACCAGGAGCTTGCATGCTCACTTGCAGATGGTTCGTGAGGAGCCATATGTTCCTCGTTGTTCCTTCGCAACTTCTCATTTTCTTCTGTCAGCTTTCTGATGATCTCTTCCATTGGTGGGAATTTGGCCTCCATTAGCTATCATTGGGTTCTTCTCTACGGGCTGTTAGGGACCGCATCGTTGCCGGCATACAGAGTACACATCAATAGGATCCCACAAATAGTGTCACTGTTGTTGTTGTGTTCCATAGCCTGAACTACTAGACGAGGCCTAAACACTTCTTGTCTGTACAAAGGAACGATGAGTGGGACAGTGATGCATTGAGCCAGATCCGATGCTTAAGTCAGTATGAGTGTAAGATAAATCTAGAAATATGAGAGCAAATAATAGGGGTAGATAGATTCACCTGCGTATGTTGGAATTCTCGACTATTTATAGGGCTTGGCATGCCCTGACTAAGCCATCCGAGCGGTGTGGTAGTCGTCATTCCAACCTGTTAGGCAATCATTCCTTTTGCTGAATTCGAGTAGATCTTCCTGCCTCTAGGATTCTATCTCGGCGTGTTGTCCCTTCTTTTGTACCGTGTCAACTTCCCTTTCCACTACAGGGGCATGTCTGGGCTTCTGACCCGCATTTAATGCAGTGAGGAGGGCCTTATCTGGAATCGGCTTGCCAAGGGCTTCAAACGCCCCTGCAGAGTTTAGCATTAAATGCGTGTTGGCCTCAACGAGCTTCTACATTAAATGTGGAGTTGGCGTGTCTGTTTTTCTGACTCTACCTGACCATGGCTTGATCCACAGTGCTGGTCACCTCTCGCCCGGCCTTTTGAGCTCTCGCCTGGCCTCTTGAGGTCTCGCCTTATGTGCTGGTTGACTCTCACCCGGTCTTTTGAACTCTTGCCTCTTGTGCTGGTTGCCTCTCGCCAGGTCTCTTGAGGTCTTGCCACCTATGCTGGTTGCCTCTCGCCCAGCCTTTTGAGCTTTCGCCTCCTGTGCTGGTTGCCTCTCGCCCAGCTTTTTGGGCTCGCCTCCTACGGGCTAGGGTCTCTCCTTCCTTTCGGTCCCCCCTTTCTTGAAATTGGACTCGAGCCCAATCTCTCGTAGGTGGGCCTCCCCTCACATTTGAGATTTTGCATGGCTTAATCTTTTGCTATATATTGACTTAAAATAAATAATATTTCCAGTCTTAAACTGTGTAAGTTTTGAATACTCTCTTTAAAAGTTTTTAATAAATCTAGAATAGACATTTATGGTTTGCTAGTTTTTAAAAAATTGCTAAAGATTTCTACTTTTCATATGATTATTATCTATGAAATCGCTACTTATCTTAAAAGTCTAAGTTGATAATAAGATATAGATTTGATTATTCAAATTTATCTTAACATTACCCCTCAATGAGTGGATCCTATATGTAAAATATTTAATTAATGTAACAGATTTAATTAAATGGAATAAAATGTAGAATTAAAGTTGAGGATCTCTATCTTGACATCATGTAAAATCATCACTTGTCTTAAAAATTTAATTAATAGAAAAATATAGATTTAATCGTTTATATTTATCTTAAATGTAAGGGGATCTAACTCCCCCCCCCCCCCCTTAGGCTGAACAAATTCTTGCAAGAGGTATGCTAGCAACAAAAGCTTATGGGACTCATTGCCCTGATGCCTCTTTGACAATGCCCCACTCATAGAAACTTGTGGTATTTATATTAAAAAAAAAGGGCAATATAAAAAATCCTTTATGAATCCCTTGACATCAGGCAAAAGATTATCTAATAACTAATAAGAAAAGTTAGTAGAATAAAGTGAACTAGGGAGCCACACCACATTAATGGGCTGCTCCAAAAGCCACGTCGCATTAAAGAATCTTGACTAAAGTGAATAGCTGAAAGAACATGAGCCTCTCAGAAACAAGCACAAACACAAACTGTCCCACCTCGAGTCCTGGTACAAAAGCCAATTCTCGAGTACAAAGAACTCTCTTGAAACTCAATTTCAAACTCATAAAACAATATACTAACTTAGACGTCAAAAATTTTTCGAGCTCACTAACCCTTCATTCTCCATATCTTCTATGTGTGTGCAGAACTAAATCTAAATATTCGAGTTACTAGAACGTGGTCCAAAGACATACGAAACAAGACATTAATGCTAACAATACTAAAATACAAAAATCATTAATCAAAACAAAAGCAAAGATAAAAGATTAAACTTAAATAATGTCCACCTCTACCATCCATTTTTATAAGCCCAAATATAAAACATATTTTATACAAACTTTTCATTCAAAATCTCTCTTTCTTTTTTGGTTAAAACATTTGTCCTTTCATCATACAAGTCACATTCAAACAGTTACTAAATTATAGGTACAAATGCCTCCATTTACTTTTAGAAATGAGATAAGATAAAAGTTAAAAAAAGAATAATATATTATTGTAATATATTTTTTTAATATTAATTTTGTTTTGAGATTTAAAAAAGTTAAATTTTTTATTATATTCTGTATGAAAATTTAAAAAAATGTAATGATGAATTTGAGAAGAATTTAAAATTTTTGATTTTGTTTCCGAAACATACCTAGCCTAACTTTATGTGTAGTGGAAATCTATATGAGGAAAAAATAAAATAAGAGAAATAATAAATGAATATAGGATTTAAATACTATTATATTTACAATATATATATATATATAAATTGATGTGACATTATTTCAATTTATTAAATTTATTTTATAATAAAAATAATTTATAAAATAATTTTTATGTATTAGAATATTTTTCTAATTCATAGCTAAATTTAACATATTTTATAAAAATAATATTTTTCTTACACGCTGGGATATGGAATGGGCGTGAGAACCGTGTAGGTTTGGTCGTGATTCGTCGATGTTGTTGGTATTGTCGGTGCTCCTTTCGTCGCTAGCCACTTGTGAGGCAACTCCCTATGACTATGCTAGTACACGTGAGTACAAACAAGCACGTGGGTTTGAGAGAGAAGCATGTGGCACTCGTGGAATTTTACATCAAATTAAAATGACTCCTTAAATTGGACAACACCCTATTTGCGACCCCAAAATAATAGAGGTTGGATGAAGAATTTGTGTGCTGCTCATATGCCCTTTATCCTAATCTAAATGTTAACAGAACGACCATGGAATTAGTGATGGAGATGTGCATCCATCACTCTCATATAAAATAATTAAGGTTGAGATTTTGCATGGCTCAATATTTTGTTATATATTCACTTAAAAGAAATAATATGTACAGTTTAAAATACGTAAGTTTTGAATATTCTTTTTAAAAATTTTGAATAAATCTAGAATAAACATTTATGGTTTGCTAGCTTTTATAAAATTGCTCAATATTTCTATTTTTCATCCAATTATTAATTGTGAAATTACTACTTATCCCAAAAATTTAAGTCGATAATAAGAAGTAGATTTAGTTATTCAAATTATAAGAAAAATGCTACTATGTCACCTCAATTTGCCAACTTATTTTAACCGCTCATATATTTTTTTTTTTTTGGATTTTTTTTTACTTAATGGTTAAGGAAGCGACTATTAGTGTATTGGTCATTTTTTCTATTGTTTCAAAAATGTTTAAACATGTTTAAGAAATGTTGGAAATAAAAAAATAAAAAATAAAAAACTACAAATTACACTAAGAAGCACAGTAAGTGACCAAATTACGAAGGCATAATAGCACTGCTCAATTTATATTAACAATATCCCTCTATGAGTGGGTCCTATACATAAAATATTTAATTAACGTAACCCATCCGTGAAGTAATTCTTACAAAGGTATACTGACAACAATAATTGATGTGACTCATCACCCTGATGCCTCCCCGACAACTCCCTGTCCATAGAAACTTGTGATGAAAGATATGTGGCAACATAATGAATCTTTTATGAATCCCTTAACATCAGGTAAAAGTAGAGCTAATAAGAAAAGTTAATAGGATATAATGAATTAGGAAGCTACGTCACATTAATGATGTCGCTCCAAAAGCCACATCACATTAAAAAGTTATTACTAAAGTGAATAGCTGAAAAGACATAGACCTCTTAGAAATAGGCACAAAATGTCACACCCCAAGTCTTGGTATAAAAAGTAATTTCAAGTACAAAGAACACTCTCAAAATTCTCCGAAGTCAATTTCAAACTTATATAACAATATATTAATTTAGACACCAAAGACTTTTTGGACTTACAAAGCCTCCCATTCTTCGTATCTTATTTGTGTGTAAAACCAAGCCTAAAATTCCAAGTTATTGGAACATGATCCAAAGATATACGAAATAAGATGTTAACGCTAATATTATTAAAACACAAAAATCATTAATCGAAACAAAAATATCTGATAAAAAATTACATTTAAATAATTTCCAACTCTACCATCCATTTTTATAAGCCCAAATAATAAAAAATATTTTATGCAAACTTTTCATTCAAAATCTCTCTTTCTTTTTTGGTTGAAACATTTATCCTTTCATTATACAAGTCACATTCAAACAGTTACTAAATTATAGGTACAAATGCCTTCATTTATTTTTAGAAATGAGATAAGATAAAAGTTAAAAAAAGAATAAAATATTATTGTAATATATTTTTTTAATATTAATTTTGTTTTGAGATTTGAAAAAGTTAAATTTTTTATTATATTCTATATGAAAATTTAAAAAAATGTAATGATAAATTTGAGAAGAATTTAAAATTTTTGATTTTGTTTTCCTAAACATACCTAGCCTAACTTTATGTGTAGTGGAAATCTATATAAGGAAAAAATAAAATAAGAGAAATAATAAATGAATATAGAATTTAAATACTATTATATTTACAATATATATATATAAATTGATGTGACATTATTTCAATTTATTAAATTTATTTTATAATAAAAATAATTTATAAAATAATTTTTATGTATTAGAATATTTTTCTAATTCATAGCTAAATTTAACACATTTAATAAAAATAATATTTTTCTTACGCGCTGGGTATGGAATGGGCGTGAGAACCATGTAGGTTTGATCGTAAATCGTGATTCGTCGATGTTGTTGGTATTGTCGGTGCTCCTTTCGTCGCCAGCCACTTGTGAGGCAACTCCCTATGACTATGCTAGTACACGTGAGTACAAACAAGCACGTGGGTTTGAGAGAGAGGTATGTGGCACTCATGGAATTTCACATCAAATTAAAATGACTCTCTGAATTGGATGAAGAATTTGTGTGTTGCTCATATGCCCCTTATCCTAATCTAGATGTTAACAGAAAGACCATGGAATTAGTGATGGAGATGTGCATCCATCAGTCTCATATAAAATAATTAAGGTTGAGATTTTGCATGGCTCAATATTTTGTTATATATTCACTTAAAAGAAATAATATGTACAGTTTAAAATGTGTAAGTTTCGAATATTCTTTTTAAAAATTTTGAATAAATCTAGAATAAACATTTATGGTTTTCTATTTTTTCTAAAATTTCTCAATATTTCTATTTTTCATCTAATTATTAATTGTGAAATTACTACTTATCCCAAAAATTTAAGTTAATAATATGATGTAGATTTAGTTATTCAAATTATAAGAAAAATGCTACTATGTCACCTCAATTTGCCAACTTATTTTAACTGCTTATATATATATGTATTTGGATTTTTTTTTACTTAATGGTTAAGGAAGCGACTATTAGTATATTGGTCATTTTTTCTATTGTTTTAAAAATGTTTAAACATGTTTAAAAAATCTTGGAAATAAAAAATAAAAAATAAAAAAGTACAAATTACACTAAGAGGCACCGTAAGTGAGCAAATTACGAAGGCATAGTAGCACTGCTCAATTTATATCAACAATATCCCTCTATGAGTGGGTCCTATACATAAAATATTTAATTAACGTAACACATCCGTGAAGTAATTCTTACAAAGATATACTGAAAATCAGGTAAAAGTGGAGCTAATAAGAAAAGTTAATAGGATATAATGAATTAGGAAGCTACGTCACATTAATGATGTCACTCCAAAAGCCACATCACATTAAAAAGTTATTACTAAAGTGAATAGCTGAAAAGATATAGACCTCTTAGAAATAGGCACAAAATGTCCCACTCCAATTCTTGGTATAAAAAGTAATTTCAAGTACAAAGAACTTTCTCAAAATTCTCCAAAATCAATTTCAAACTTATAAACAATATATTAATTTAGACACCAAAGACTTTTTGGACTTACAAAGCCTCCCATTCTTCGTATCTTATTTGTGTGTAAAACCAAGCCTAAAATTCCAAGTTATTGGAACATGATCCAAAGATATACGAAATAAGATGTTAACGCTAATATTATTAAAACACAAAAATCATTAATCGAAACAAAAATATCTGATAAAAAATTACATTTAAATAATTTCCAACTCTACCATCCATTTTTATAAGCCCAAATAATAAAAAATATTTTATGCAAACTTTTCATTCAAAATCTCTCTTTCTTTTTTGGTTGAAACATTTGTCCTTTCATTATACAAGTCACATTCAAACAGTTACTAAATTATAGGTACAAATGCCTTCATTTATTTTTAGAAATGAGATAAGATAAAAGTTAAAAAAAGAATAAAATATTATTGTAATATATTTTTTTAATATTAATTTTGTTTTGAGATTTGAAAAAGTTAAATTTTTTATTATATTCTATATGAAAATTTAAAAAAATGTAATGATAAATTTGAGAAGAATTTAAAATTTTTGATTTTGTTTTCCTAAACATACCTAGCCTAACTTTATGTGTAGTGGAAATCTATATAAGGAAAAAATAAAATAAGAGAAATAATAAATGAATATAGAATTTAAATACTATTATATTTACAATATATATATATAAATTGATGTGACATTATTTCAATTTATTAAATTTATTTTATAATAAAAATAATTTATAAAATAATTTTTATGTATTAGAATATTTTTCTAATTCATAGCTAAATTTAACACATTTAATAAAAATAATATTTTTCTTACGCGCTGGGTATGGAATGGGCGTGAGAACCATGTAGGTTTGATCGTAAATCGTGATTCGTCGATGTTGTTGGTATTGTCGGTGCTCCTTTCGTCGCCAGCCACTTGTGAGGCAACTCCCTATGACTATGCTAGTACACGTGAGTACAAACAAGCACGTGGGTTTGAGAGAGAGGTATGTGGCACTCATGGAATTTCACATCAAATTAAAATGACTCTCTGAATTGGATGAAGAATTTGTGTGTTGCTCATATGCCCCTTATCCTAATCTAGATGTTAACAGAAAGACCATGGAATTAGTGATGGAGATGTGCATCCATCAGTCTCATATAAAATAATTAAGGTTGAGATTTTGCATGGCTCAATATTTTGTTATATATTCACTTAAAAGAAATAATATGTACAGTTTAAAATGTGTAAGTTTCGAATATTCTTTTTAAAAATTTTGAATAAATCTAGAATAAACATTTATGGTTTTCTATTTTTTCTAAAATTTCTCAATATATCTATTTTTCATCTAATTATTAATTGTGAAATTACTACTTATCCCAAAAATTTAAGTTAATAATATGATGTAGATTTAGTTATTCAAATTATAAGAAAAATGCTACTATGTCACCTCAATTTGCCAACTTATTTTAACTGCTTATATATATATGTATTTGGATTTTTTTTTTACTTAATGGTTAAGGAAGCGACTATTAGTATATTGGTCATTTTTTCTATTGTTTTAAAAATGTTTAAACATGTTTAAAAAATCTTGGAAATAAAAAATAAAAAATAAAAAAGTACAAATTACACTAAGAGGCACCGTAAGTGAGCAAATTACGAAGGCATAGTAGCACTGCTCAATTTATATCAACAATATCCCTCTATGAGTGGGTCCTATACATAAAATATTTAATTAACGTAACACATCCGTGAAGTAATTCTTACAAAGATATACTGAAAATCAGGTAAAAGTGGAGCTAATAAGAAAAGTTAATAGGATATAATGAATTAGGAAGCTACGTCACATTAATGATGTCACTCCAAAAGCCACATCACATTAAAAAGTTATTACTAAAGTGAATAGCTGAAAAGATATAGACCTCTTAGAAATAGGCACAAAATGTCCCACTCCAATTCTTGGTATAAAAAGTAATTTCAAGTACAAAGAACTTTCTCAAAATTCTCCGAAATCAATTTCAAACTTATAAACAATATATTAATTTAGACACCAAAGACTTTTTGGACTTACAAAGCCTCCCATTCTTCGTATCTTATTTGTGTGTAAAACCAAGTTTAAAATTTCAAGTTATTGAAACATGATCCAAAGATATACGAAATAAGATGTTAACGCTAATATTTTTGAAACACAAAAATCATTAATCGAAACAAAAATATCTGATAAAAAATTACATTTAAATAATTTCCAACTCTACCATCCAGTTTTATATGCCCAAATATAAAACATATTTTATACAAACTTTTCATTCAAAATCTCTCTTTTTTGGTTAAAACATTTGTCCTTTCATTATACAAGTCACGTTCAAACAGTTACTAAATTATAGGTACAAATGCCTCCATTTACTTTTAGAAATGAGATAAGATAAAAGTTAAAAAAAGAATAAAATATTATTGTAATATATTTTTTAAATATTAATTTTATTTTGAGATTTGAAAAAGTTAAAATTTTTATTATAATCTGTATGAAAATTTAAAAAAATGTAATAATGAATTTGAGAAGAATTTAAAATTTTTGATTTTGTTTTCCAAAACATACCTAGCCTAACTTTATGTGTAGTGGAAATCTATATGAGGAAAAAATAAAATAAGAGAAATAATAAATGAATATAGAATTTAAATACTATTATGTTTACAATATATATATATATATTGATGTGACATTATTTCATTTTATTAAATTTATTTTATAATAAAAATAATTTATAAAATAATTTTTATGTATTAGAATATTTTTCTAATTCATAGCTAAATTTAACACATTTTATAGAAATAATATTTTTCTTACACGCTGGGGTATGGAATGGGTGTGAGAACCGTGTAGGTTTGATCGTGATTCGTCGATGTTGTTGGTTTTGTCGGTGCTCCTTTCATCGCCAGCCACTTGTGAGGCAACTCTCTATGACTATTCTAGTACACGTGAGTACAAACAAGCACTTGGGTTTGAGAGAGAAGTATGTGGCACTCATGGAATTTTACATCAAATTAAAATGACTTCTTGAATTGGACTATTTGCGACCCCAAAATAATAGAGGTTGGATGAAAAATTTGTGTGCTGCTCATATGCCCCTTATCCTAATCTAAATGTTAACAGAACGACCATGGAATTAGTGATGGAGATGTGCATCCATTAGTCTCATATAAAATAATTAAGGTTGAGATTTTTCATGGCTCAATATTTTGTTATATATTCGCTTAAAAGAAATAATATGTACAGTTTAAAATGTGTAAGTTTTGAATATTCTTTTTAAAAATTTTAAATAAATCTAGAATAAACATTTATGGTTTGCTATTTTTTCTAAAATTTCTCAATATTTCTATTTTTCATCCAATTATTAATTGTGAAATTACTGCTTATCCCAAAAATTTAAGTTGATAATAAGATGTAGGTTTAGTTATTCAAATTATAAGAAAAATGCTACTATGTCACCTCAATTTGCCAACTTATTTTAACCGCTCATATATTTATTTATTTTTTTTGGATTTTTTTTTACTTAATGGTTAAGGAAGCGACTATTAGTGTATTGGTCATTTTTTCTATTGTTTTAAAAATGTTTAAACATGTTTTAAAAAATGTTGGAAATAAAAAATAAAAAATAAAAAACTACAAATTACACTAAGAGGCACAGTAAGTGACCAAATTACGAAGGCATAGTAGCACTGCTCAATTTATATTAACAATATCCCTCTATGAGTTGGTCCTATACATAAAATATTTAATAACGTAACCCATCCGTGAGGTAATTCTTACAAAGGTATACTAACAACAATAATTGATGTGACTCATTACCCTGATGCCTCCCCGACAACTCCCTGTCCATAGAAACGTGTGATGAAAGACATGTGGCAACATAAGGAATCTTTTATGAATCCCTTAAAATTAGGTAAAAGTGGAGCTAATAAGAAAAGTTAATAGGATATAATGAATTAGGAAGCTACGTCACATTAATGATGTCGCTCCAAAAGCCACATCACATTAAAAAGTTATTACTAAAGTGAATAGCTGAAAAGACATAGACCTCTTAGAAATAAGCACAAAATGTCCCACCCCAATTCTTGGTATAAAAAGTAATTTCAAGTACAAAGAACTCTCTCAAAATTCTCCGAAGTCAATTTCAAACTTATAAACAATATATTAATTTAGACACCAAAGACTTTTTGGACTTACAAAGCCTCACATTCTTCGTATCTTATTTGTATGTAAAACCAAGCTTAAAATTCCAAGTTATTGAAACATGATCCAAAGATATACGAAATAAGATGTTAACGCTAGTATTATTGAAACACAAAAATCATTAATCGAAACAAAAATATCTGATAAAAAATTACATTTAAATAATTTCCAACCCTACCATCCATTTTTATAAGCCCAAATAATAAAACATATTTTATACAAACTTTTCATTCAAAATCTCTCTTTTTTGGTTAAAACATTTGTCCTTTCATTATACAAGTCACATTCAAACAGTAACTAAATTATAGGTACAAATGCCTCCATTTATTTTTAGAAATGAGATAAGATAAAAATTAAAAAAAGAATAAAATATTATTGTAATATATTTTTTTAATATTAATTTTATTTTGAGATTTGAAAAAGTTAAAATTTTTATTATATTTTGTATGAAAATTGAAAAAAATGTAATGATGAATTTGAGAAGAATTAAAAATTTTTGATTTTGTTTTCCGAAACATACCTGGCCTAACTTTATGTGTAGTGGAAATCTATATGAGGAAAAAATAAAATAAGAGAAATAATAAATGAATATAGGATTTAAATACTATTATATTTACAATATATATATATATATATAAATTGATGTGACATTATTTCAATTTATTAAATTTATTTTATAATAAAAATAATTTATAAAATAATTTTTATTTATTAGAATATTTTTCTAATTCATGCCTAAATTTAACATATTTTATAAAAATAATATTTTTCTTACGCGCTGGGTATGGAATTGGCGTGAGAACCGTGTAGGTTTGATCGTAAATCGTGATTCGTCGATGTTGTTGGTATTGTCAGTGCTCATTTCGTCGCCAGCCACTTGTGAGCCAACTCCCTATGACTATGCTAGTACACGTGAGTACAAACAAGCACTTGAGTTTGAGAGAGACGTATGTGGCACTCATGGAATTTCACATCAAATTAAAATGACTCCTTGAATTGGACAACACCCTATTTGCGACCCCAAAATAATAGAGGTTGGATGAACAATTTGTGTGTTGCTCATATGCCCCTTATCCTAATCTAGATGTTAACAGAACGACCATAGAATTAGTGATGGAGTTGTGCATCCATCACTCTCATATAAAATAATTAAGGTTGAGATTTTGCATGGCTCAATATTTTGTTATATATTCACTTAAAAGAAATAATATATACAGTTTAAAATGTGTAAGTTTTGAATATTCTTTTTAAAAATTTTTAATAAATCTAGAATAAACATTTATGGTTTTCTATTTTTTCTAAAATTTCTCAAAATTTCTATTTTTCATCCAATTATTTAATTGTGAAATTACTACTTATCCCAAAAATTTAAGTTGATAATAAGATGTAGATTTAGTTATTCAAATTATAAGAAAAATGCTACTATATCACCTCAATTTGCCAACTTATTTTAACCGCTTATATATTTATTTATTTTTTTTTGGATTTTTTTTATTTAATGGTTAAGAAAGCGACTATTAGTGTATTGGTCATTTTTTCTATTGTTTTAAAAATGTTTAAACATGTTTAAAAAATGTTGGAAATAAAAAATAAAAAATAAAAAAGTACAAATTACACTAAGAGGCACGGTAAGTGAGCAAATTACGAAAGCATAATAGCACTGCTTAATTTATATTAACAATATCCCTCTATGAGTGGGTCCTATACATAAAATATTTAATTAACGTAACCCATTCATGAAGTAAATCTTACAAAGATATACTGAGAGCAAGAATTAATGTGACTCATTACCATAGAAGTGCCGAAGTCCCTTTCTTCAGCCTATTTCTTCCTTGATTGTCGGGCAATGTTATCGCACCATACTTCTTTGCAAAACTTTATTCACGTGGATTTCGTTGTAAGTTGTCCTAAACAATTATATACCAAAAGAAAATTAATATTTACATTCGCCAGAATGCATAAATGTCTCATAACAACTTCATTATTAAAAAGAAAAAATGTACAATGTCTCATAATAACATTCTTTATACAAAAATTACGAAGCAGGCAACAATATTTTGTTGGCACGGTCACAAAGTATGCGTGTGCATGTGCCACCTCGATTGATTGGTCGCAATTTTTTCTTTAATTTTTCGAGTTTTCATAAAATAATAGGGTTTGTTTGTATTATTCATTATTTTAGAATTATTTTTTTCATAATTTTTATTACTATTAACTATTATTTAATATTTTATCATTATTTTTTTATTACTATTAACAGAAAATATAAAATCACCAACTATTAAATATAACATAATTCAAACTACCTCAAGACTATTATCTATAAATTATCTTATCCTATAAGCACAATCAAAATATGAACCACGTGCGCACGAAGGTATGCAGCTCATTGGTGCAAAGTGAGCTCGTATCACATCACAAATCTCGCTCTGCTACTGATTCAACAACAGCAATTCTTGGTCAAGCTAAGCATTCGTTCATAGCTCGCTGTGCAGTAAACCCCCTACGGGCGGTCGTCCGTCAAGATGGTCCTACAAGTTTTGACACTTTTCTTATATTTGTATTTTTTCTAACCAATAATTTTAAAGAGAGATTGGAGATTTCTTCGTAAACCACCTTTAAACAATAAACGGCAATATACTCGCCATCGAAACCACTTCGTGCAGAAGAATCAACGTCTACGGTGGTTCTTTAATTAACTTTTTATGTGAATAACTTAATTTTGTATTTAAATAAAATGACGTTTTCTCGTAAAATATGGATAGAGGTTGATTATTGATTCTAAATAAATATTTTCTCTTTTTTTTGTTCTTTCACTTATACACTACATATTTTAAAGTATTTGTTGGTAATCTCCACCCCTCTTCATATATCATCATTTTTAATTTTAATAAAATTCACTTGCTTAAAAAAAATGACTTTTTATGACGATCATCATTAAATGATAATAACTTGATGGGAATGATAATAGTCATAATGAAAAATATTATAATTTAAATTTAAGTCATTATATTCACAAGGTTTATGGAGAGCACATCATCTATGTTATTAAAATGACATGATTTGGTTTGGAAAATTTAATTTTATAAAAACATCTTATAAATTAATCTACTCACATTCACAATAAATACTGTGTATATTTTACACAAACTTGTAAATATAATTATTCTTTACATATTATTATCTAAATTATATCAAATATATTTTGAAGTCGTTTTATTTATCTACCATTTAAATACATAAACATTATTTTATATTGTGCTATAAAAAATGACAATAATAAGTTAAGGAATCATAATAATTGAATGAGTAATGCTATTATATCCTTTCAATTGACTCATTATGTACTTTCTAGTACAAATTATATATTTTTATTTTTTATTTTAAATATTTTTTAAACATATTTAAATATTTTTAAAAAATAAAAAAAGGCTAAATATAATTATAAAAAATTTACTTTTCTACATGTCAATTATTGATATATTAAAAATTATTAAATTTGAATTTTAAATCATAAATTTAATAAAAAAAACTAATAAAATAAATTTTATAAGTAAAATTATAAGTATATATAATATTATTCATAAAAAAATATTAATCTATTAATAATTATTTTCTTAATTATTAATTATTAAGTTAAAATAATTAAAAAAAATAAATTCATGAGCAGTTAAAATGGCAAAGTATTGTGACATGATAGTATTATTCTAATTAAATTATTATCATGACACCACGTGGCCACCCTGTATGGCGCGTATCGGAAACGGAGCAACGAATGAGAGTAGCTAAGCTGAGAGGAGTCACATACACACTCGCGGAAAGATCTCCTCCCTCACTTTTCCTCAGCCTTTCCTTTAAATAAATGAAACGGGAAAAGCATACTCAGTTCGCAGACCCCTTTTTCTGCAGTTTGCGGTTTCCTCCCTGAACCACGAAATTCCCATCACCTTAACCAGTTTATAGTTATTCCCCCTCACGTTGATTTCATCCCCGGCGCACGTTAGGCTCCACTACCGGACTGCTGCTCAGAGAGTGACTGTGACTGATCTCGGAAATGGCTTCGGTGAGGGTAGATCTGGACGGAAATCCGATAAAGGCAATGAAGATATGCATGATCGGTGCTGGAGGCTTCATTGGCTCCCACCTTTGCGAGAAGCTGATGGCCGAGACTCCGCACACCGTGCTGGCCGTCGACGTCTACAACGACAAGATCAAGCACCTCCTGGAGCCCGCCGGCTCCCATCCTTGGTCAGATCGCATTCAGTTCCACCGCCTCAACATCAAGCACGACTCCCGCCTCGAAGGCCTCATCAAGATGGCAGATCTGGTCCTCCATTTCGTTCTCTCCCTTCATACACTCTCTCTAGAATCCGATTCCATTTATTTTGGTTTTGTTTCGTTTCGTCTTTCCTGAATTTTATTTTCTTGAAAATTTTGTTCGCATTGTTGCAGACAATTAATCTGGCGGCGATTTGCACTCCTGCAGACTACAACACGCGCCCGCTCGACACGATTTACAGCAATTTCATTGATGCACTCCCCGTGGTAAGCGTCAGTTGAGATATCGGAACGCTCGTGTTCCCGGCGGGGTTCTCTGCCATCTTTTCCCGATTCAATCGGAACTGATTATCATTTGTATCGTATTCCTTTTTGAGATATTTGGTCGTTATTGTAGTGGAATTTGATTGAATGCGATGTGTGTGATTTGACTAGGTTAAGTACTGCTCGGAGAATGGCAAACGTCTCATTCACTTCTCTACTTGTGAGGTGTATGGGAAAACGATTGGAAGCTTTCTTCCTAAAGATAGCCCTCTTCGTCAGGTAAGCCTTCTTTTTATTTATTTATCGATCTGAATTTTCTTTTAAACTTAATTGCTTGGTGGCATTTCGAGGATAAAATACAGATCTGTATTTCTTGCAAACTTTTGTGTGATAAATTTGTTGTTTAAGTGATTCAGATAGTTTTTCGTTGGCATTGGTTGTGAAGGATAAACACGTCGATGGCATCAC
This sequence comes from Platycarya longipes, assembly GCA_036559045.1. Taxonomy (NCBI): domain Eukaryota; kingdom Viridiplantae; phylum Streptophyta; class Magnoliopsida; order Fagales; family Juglandaceae; genus Platycarya; species Platycarya longipes. The sequence goes on along the minus strand of CM071802.1, from coordinate 23,390,304 downwards.
ATTTGGATGCCTATATATATTCCAATGTTTATCAAGATTTCAAAAAATCTTTGTAGGAGTCGTCGATTAACAGCACTGTGGACAATAATATTGATAGTGGCAATTAAATGGTTGCCTATGACTCTGCAGAGTTTTGCTGCAGCAGTGGTGGTTGAAGGTGTTTGTCCTTGCATGTCTTGCATCCATTAAATATATGCTGTAATGACTATTGTTTGTACAAAGGCAGGGACTATGCTATTGGTATAGAAACCATAGAATTTCTACAGATCTCTTTTACCTAGCTATCTTCTTTACATGATGAATTTCGATTCATTTTCTCTTGAATATTTTATTGTGGTCCTAGTGTCTCTTTATTTTTGAAGGTTTATACCATTCGTTTTGAACGGGTATAGATCAAAGGAGTTGTTCAGAGCAATGTTACATTTTCTCTGGTTTTGCTTTTGTTGTCTTTTTATTGTTGACAGTTGTTTACTAAAGATTTGAATAAAGGCCATCTTTTGATTTTATGGGTTGTAGAGTAGGAAAAGAAAGATGAGAAAGAAATCTCTTAGATGCATGCCAAAGCAGAGCAACTATACCAATCTCTTAGATGCATTAATTTTTTTTTCTGAAAATAAAAAGGGGGAAGCAAAAGGGGATTCTTCTTTCAAGATATGTGTATAGTACTTATTTTGAGATGTTAGTTGGGTCTAACCAAAAATACCAGTGTATCTATCAAGCAATTGCAATTTGCAACATATTCAAGTAATGCTACACTGATGGTGTTTCTTATTTACCTTGTCTGCAATTACCTAAGTCATTTTCTTCTATCTGCTGTAGGATCCTGAATATTATGTTCTTAAAGAAGATTCCTCCCCATGCATTTTTGGTTCTATTGAGAAACAGAGATGGTCCTATGCATGTGCGAAGCAATTGATTGAGAGGCTAATTTATGGTAAGCTATCTTTTCCATTGACCTAGCTGGTTTTTAACTGGTACATGTAATGTGCATTTCTGATTTTTTTTTTTGTCTTATTTATTACAGCTGAGGGTGCAGAGAATGGTATGGAGTTCTCAATTGTGAGACCCTTTAACTGGATTGGACCCAGGATGGATTTCATACCCGGCATTGATGGTCCAAGTGAGGGCGTTCCAAGGGTTTTGGCCTGCTTTAGTAATGTATGATAAATTTCTGTTGTGTTTTCCCACACACATTTCTCTCTCTCTCTCTCTCCCTCTTATTTTGTTGCAAGCACGTCCTTCCTGTTACAGAATCTCCTGCGTCATGAGCCACTCAAGCTTGTTGACGGTGGTCAATCCCAGAGAACTTTTGTTTATATAAAGGATGCTATTGAAGCTGTTTTGCTGATGATTGTAAGTGCAATATACTTTATTTTAAAATTTATGTTTAGCATGCAAAAGAGGTAGCTGAGTGTTGTAATCCTTTTTACTTTTAGGAAAATCCAGCTAGAGCCAATGGCCATATTTTTAATGTGGGCAACCCTAACAATGAAGTTACAGTTAGGCAGCTTGCTGAAATGATGATTCAGGTGAAGGGTTATTTTTTATGCATATATACAAATTGTGGTCTAATAAAAATGCATTAATGAATTCTTATGCTTTTGTTGGACTAGATTTCTAAAAATTGATGTTCGTGCAATGTACAGGTCTATTCAAAGGTAAGTGGGGAACCTTCACTGGAAGTACCTACTGTTGATGTGAGCTCCCAAGAATTTTATGGGGTGGGATATGATGATAGTGATAAGAGAATTCCCGACATGACCATAATCAATAGGCAACTTGGTATTGAATATTTTCTGTTTTTTATTATTTTTTTTGTAAAAATCCTTGAGATTTAGGAGCATTGTGACAGAAGTTATGGATTATGATTGTCAGGTTGGAACCCAAAGAGTTCTCTGTGGGACTTGCTTGAATCAACACTCACCTATCAACATAGGACGTATGCTGAGGCTGTTAAGCAGGCCATTGCAAAACCAGCTGCCAACTAAATCAAAATGTTGTGGTGGCACTTAAGAAGTGGATCTTGCTTATGTTGCTGCCGATTAGCAGGTGTTACCATTCTAAGTCCATCTTATAATATATGTTAATGGTCGATTCGTATATATGCTACATTTTTTTTGTCTTTCCAGTATCAGTAGTCAATAGCTGAAGTAGTTCAGGAATGTGTTTTGGATATTTCAAGAACTTAGATTCTGTTACAAATTCTTGTTATACCACTGTAATTGGTTAGTAAAGCTTGGCTACTAGATGTTGGGGGCCGTTGTTGAAGGAAAGCTGGAGAGCTGTGGGTTTGCTTATCGTTCCTATAACTTGTCACTCCCAGTGTGTTGTATTATTCTGTTTGACAATCTCTGGCTCACGTTTCTTAATTTATTGTTTATTAATTCCATGCAATTACTTATTTTAATTTTTGGTTGTCTTTTAGTTGCTTCAAGAAAGGGAAAATCGTTTGACCAAAATTAATCTCGGTAGTAGCCGTATAACCATGTTTGATGTGTTTATTAATTGAAAGTGAAAATAGCCTCGGTTGCATTTTCTTGTTGATGTGCATGAGTGGTGAAGGTAGGTCAGTCGGTCGTGAATAGCCCAGCTTTATCAATTCTAATCATTATTATAAGATGAACTTGAGGCTGCAAATTTGCAGCTGGTTCGTGAGAATCTGTTTTCTTATCTTTGGGACTATTGAGTTTGGATTAGTTGTCTGAAAATCACCTTCACCATACATGTTGAGTAATGTTTGGTTAGCTAGCTTTTGATCATAGATTGGTAAAAGCCTGCATAGAAAGTGTGTATCCTTGTCTGTGAAATTGAATTGGCCAAACAATAGAATATGGGTAGGGGTGCAACCCGCCCCTTATCAGTCAGATCTGGACCCAAGCCGCTGCACCTTATTTTTGGCGCCAACTCGACTTGACTTGACCCGACTTGAACTCTGTTGGTCGGGTCAGGTTTGGATCTTTTATTTTTTTATTTTTGTTTTTATTTTTTAACACCTCTGGTCAGCTTCACCTTACAAATGCTTCAACCTTCTTACATGCATATAAACGTTATCATCTACTAATTTAATTGTGTATAAATCCCTATAAAAAATAAATCAAACTTGATGAATTCCGAATTAAATAAGAAACAAAAATGGCCAAACATTCTCATTTGGGTCTCCTTTCTTAATTATCTGAAGCACTGATTACATTCCTCAGATATTTCCACCTAAATGAATTTGGTCCCCGCCGGTGCTGCTCTCCCATTTAGGCATTTCTTCAAACTCTTCACTTGCATCTGGGTCTGTACCAGCAAGTAGTTGATTTAAAAGCAAAAATAGTAACAATAACATATTGATGAAATAAAAGATTTGGTAGAATCTACCATCCTAAACTCGGTAACCTCTAGTCTTACTTGGAATCTTCTCAGCCTTGTTAAAGGAATTGATTTCATTCAGAAAATAAAAATGAAGATATTGAGCACAATTGATCCTATTTGAATCAAACCAATGTACACATAGGGAGATTGTGTGCTTGAATCTGTGCAGTTTTATTCCAAGGTAGAACACATACGAGCAAACTTAACTTTACATGGGCGTATTTTACATCTTCAAACTTCTCTTTTTTCCTTTTTATTCATGTATGGATTATATCGCTGTTCTTTCTTTTTATTTTTTGGCCAAATTCGCAAAATCTTGCGGCTCTGTTTTGTTACGAGCGTGGTTAATTGACAATAGATAAATATTGTAGCTTTAAAAGTAATGTGTTAAATCTGAGATCTACATTAAAAAAAAAAAAAATTGTTTTTTTAAGAAAAACTTCTACATAGAACATTTATACCACAGACATCTACCTAATCAACATGTAATTTATTATTTTTATACTTTTGTCTTATTGCTTAAGTATGTGTATTTAAAAAGAATGATAATAATAACAAATCATGGGTTGATTAAGTGGATGTGTGTAGTGTAAGGTTTTCTTCTAGCAATTTGATTTTTATAATGGTGGATTTTGCTTTTGTTTTCCCAAAACTAATGTGTTAGACTTGCATTTCATAGAATTGAATCAAGCATTACTAATTTATTCACTCTATTTACGGGAGTGGTTGCATTCTATCACTATCAAAAGCAAAACAACAATTTAAACAAGGTACCGTAGCAATCTATCACTATCCAGGTCAAAACAACGATTTAAACATATTTTATTGTGTTCATCACACGGTAAAAACATTGTAACGCACAATTTAAACAAGGAATAGCGGCAATCTATCACTATCCAGGTCACAACAACGATTTAAACAAATGTTAGTGTTCATCACATGGTAGAGATAATGTAAGTTGTAATGCCCCGTCCTGGAGGTCTGAGGAATTAACTCATGTCACCTTTCATATCTCCAACAACACTAAAGATTCCATAAAATATTAATTTATTATTCAACATAAACATATTCACGTTTCTCCACAGAAACACCTAATAAATACCTTAGCATAACAAACTAAAATCTTTATAAAAAATCAACAATATTCATGTCTCATAATACCCAAAATAACAAAAAATAATAAATCTACTAAAATGGACTCTCCAATAATTATCTGCACTCTTCGTCACTTATTCCTCTATTATCATCAGATCTTGCTACTATTTCTCAATCTTGATTTTAGCTGAACTATTAAAATTATTTAAAAGATATTGTGGAGATAATGAGTGAGTTATCAATAACCCAATAAGCAGAGAATATATATTATTATGTAAATATGAACATTTATAAAGTTTAGAATGTATAACAAAATATTTTTAATTTCAGAATGCAGAATCATAACATGTTATCAAAACAAACATGTTATCAAAATGTATTTTCAAAGATATTCGTATTCAAAAATCATTTAGTATAACATAACTAAAACATCGTATCATAACAAAATTCTATGTTTAATCCCACGTGGTAGAGTTGTGCAAACCTTGATAACCGAGTAAAAACAGAAAATGAAATCTTCTCCTTTTTATTCTCGGAACTCTGAATGTATACATAAGAAATGTTATGTAGAAACCACTTTACTTTTAAAATGGATGCACCAAAAATAAAAAATTGGTACCAACCCAAACAAAAACTACAATTTTACACTCATAATAAGGTCAGAGCAAAGTATAAACAGAACCATATACATAATCAGTTTTCCTGTACCAAAAGTTTTATACCCATGGATGTCAAAAGTTTTCATATGCCATATCTTATCAAAACAAAGTATTGAGTACAATCATATCAACTTCATAATTAAAATAAATTCAGAGCATCTTCACAAAAATCATGCACAAATTTTTATATTTGCTCTTTTAGTACAGTTCATAAATATAATGTCAAAATAGCTCATGCTACACTAGTCATGACAAAAATACTTTTCTCTACATGCATAATGTAGGACAAATAAATGATATTGTTTCATATTTTCATAACAAAACATACATATTTTGTCAAAATAAAACTCAATTCATTTCTTTATACAAAGTCCAACATAGGAATCTTGTCTACTTTGACCTTTCAACTTTTCTAAAATTTTCCACGATTGTGCCAAATGAAAATAAAATGTCGCCTATAAAATAGACACGTAACTTATTTAGATTCTTATATTAAAAACACATTTGATTTAAGCCTAAAATACTAAAACAACCTACTTTTCCTAAAAAAAATTAACATTCTCGTAACTCTAAAATACCGTCACTTCCTAATTTCATCGATATCCATTTAATTTTTTCGGCTAATATACTAACTCTAATTTATTTCTATAAAATAAAGTTTCTAGACAGACATGAAGTTAAATAAGTCCAACTTAAACATAGATTCGAAAATAACCAATTTAAGTCTAGAGTTATAATAGAAAGGCTTTCTTCTCAGCTCTGGAGTATTCTAGTGAGGAGGAAGAACTCCTTCACTATGTGGAAGGTTACTTTGCCTAGGGCAAGATTTACTACAAAGCCATTAAAACGCTTGGTGAGAGTGGATGACATATGACATGGCAGAGGAACTAGCTCAATTACAAAACAAATGCTCGCTAACAGAGGAGGAAAGATATGAAGTTTTAATCACGAGTAAAGAGGTAAAACAAACACTAGAAAGAGGGAACTATGCCTAGTGGGGAAGGTGATAGTAGAAAAAAAAAAAGACAAATAGAGATGCTTTCAAAAATACGATGCTTAAGGTGTGGAAGTTTTGTGATAATATCAAGATAATTGAGGTGGGAGATAATTTGTATGTCTTTGAATTTCATTCTGAGGAAGACTTAAAAAAAGTCTGGAAGGGACAACCTTGGTTATTTCATATGAACTTAGTATGTATGAAGACGTTTGATGGACTTACACCACCGACAGAACTATGCTTCAACCATACTTCCTTGTAGGTTCAAATTCATAATCTACCTTTAGGGTGTATGAATAAGGATGTCGAGATCCGAATAAGATTATCAATTGGTATTGTTTTGGAAGTGGGGGCTGACCATAATGGAATTTGTTGGGGGAAATGCGTTAGAGTATTAATTGAAGTTGATATAAGGAAGCCTTTAGCTCGTGGAAAGGTTGTGGATTTGGTAGGCCATAGAGGCTTTGTGCAATTCAAATATGAAAGACTCATTCGTGTCTACTTCACATGTGAGGTTATCAAGCATAGACCATCTGGATGTGCTGCTCAGAACAAGCAATTGGAGGTTCCTAAAGGTTCAAGCATCCAACAGTATAGTTCATGGCTAGGCCACAAACACGGCAGCAACTTCCAGCTATGGTAGTACTTCAAGTAAGTCAAGTGCACTAATGAGCAAGAACGTTAGATCTGAGGAAAAAGATAGGAATATTTGTGTTCTGAATCAATCCATTGAGCATCCTGTGATTGAGGAAAGTAGGTTAATCCTACAGTGTGAAACAAGATAAGACACAGAGGAGAGTAAGGTGGGAAATCAAGAGGTTAGTAATTTGCCTTTACTAACTTTGTCTAAAGTCACAAAAGAGCCATCAAAGGACACTGTGAAGGATTCACTGGATGCATCTGAGAAGCAAACTATGGAACTTAATTTACCTGATGATAGAATAATGATACTGCCCGAGTAACAGAATGCTAGTATTCCACAACAGTTGCCAAAAATCTGTGTTAAGAAATGGAAGAGAAGAGCAAGGGGACAAGGTAATGCTGATAGGTTAACTTCTTCTCAATATGACACATGGAAGAGAAAGAATGAAGTTGAAAATAGTATGATGGATGTGGAAAACAATCAGGGCTCAAAAGGAAAGAAAATGACAGTGGCATCTGAATTTTTTTTATCAGCAAAGTATCACGGATTTAGAATTTCTGCACACGTCTCGTGCGGCCTTAGGAGGTTTTGTCCCTAAAAAGCTCCCAAGTAAACCTTCTAAGTGATTCAAGACAAGAGAGAACAAATCTAAAGTGAGAAAGTAGAGAGAGAAGCTCTAGAGAAATTATTTACTCTTATTACTTGGTGCCTTACACAAATGAGAACTCCCTCTATTTATAGGGACCTCTTGATATAAAAAATGGCTAGGATTGCGACAAGTGTCAACAATCTAAAGGTAAAGAACATTCTAGATCACTATTCTAGAACTATCTCTAAAGTTCTCTTACAAGTAGGTTCTACACTATTCTAGAGTACTCCATACAACTCTACAACATTCTACAAGATTGTAGAATAATATACAAAGAACTAGGAGATTCTAGAAGGTTGTGGAATTCTCTAGAAAAATTCGAGTTGTGACATTCTCCCTTACCTAGCTTCGCGACGTCCTCGATGCGATGTCTTCATGGAACCTTTGGACATGGTCTTCAAACTGCCACAATGATTCATTTGGTTCCCAAGTTGTCTCACTTGCGGGCAATCCCTTCTATTTGATCAAGTATTCTTGGCATGGCTTATGACCCCTCCGTCTGATATCACGATCTGCTAAGATTTCTTCTACTTCTTTGTCAAAAGTGGTAGTTATGCCCAATGGTGCGCGCTTAGACTCTCCTCGTGTTGGCTCTTCTTCATCACCATGGTAAGACTTCAAACAGCTTACATAAAAGATCGGATGCAGCTTGAATTTGGAGGGTAAGTCCAGTTTGTAGGAGACCTTCCCTATTTTCTTGATGATGGGGAATGGTCCCTCATAATGCCGTACGAGCCCCTTGTGCAGCTTCCTGGTAAACTTGTGTTGGCTTGACAGGATCTTCACCAACACCAAGTCACCTATGAGGTACTCCATGTGTCTCTTCTTCTGATCAGCCTATTTCTTCATCTTCTTAGTTGTTTTGTCTAAGTATGAGCGAGTCACATCCAGCTGTTCGTTCCAGAATTTAGCAACCTTGAAGGCTGTTGGATAATTCCCTACGTAGCTTGTCTCCAATGACTGGGGAGTGAGTGGTTGTTGCCTCATTACAATCTCAAATGGGCTCTTGTTTGTAGACTCACTCTATTGTAAATTGTAGGAGAATTGAGCCATATCCAACAACTTGGCCTAATCGGACTGGTTAACACTTATAAAGTGCCTCAAGTGTAACTCTAACAAGGCATTCATCCTCTCAGTTTGGCCATCTGTCTGTGGGAGAAAGCTAGTAGAGAAATGTAGTGTTGATAAGCTTGAATAGTCCCGACCAGAACTTTCCTGTGAAGCGGGGGTCTCGATCGCTGATGATGCTTTGTTGCTTTGTGGTAAGCCCTAATACTTAACTATATGTTTGAAGAATAGTTTAGTTGTCTCCTGAGTTGAACAATCTTTAGAGGCAGCAATAAAAGTGGCATACTTAGAAAACCGATCCACCACAACAATGATAGTGCCGTATCCTTCAGATTTGGAGAGAGCCACTATGAAATCTATGCTGACACTTTCCCAAGGACGGGGAAGGGTGGATAGTGGTTCCAACAAACTAGCAGGGCTACGATTCTCCACTTTGTCTTGTTGGCACACAAGACAAAGTTTCACAAAGAGCTCTACTTCATCTCTCATTTGGGGCCAATAACAAGAAACTTCTAACAAAATCCGAGTGCGACGTTAACCAGGATGTCCAGCCCATAAGGAATCATGACATTTCTTGTTAAGGTTCCTCGTAGCTTTCCCCACTTTGGAACATATAATCGCCACTTGGTGGTATAGAGTAACACATCCTCTACCTAAAATCTCTTGGTCTTTCCTTCTTTAGCCAAATTCATCAAGTTTTTGGTTAGGGGGTCGTGCTTCAAACCTTCACGGATCATCTCTAGTGTCTCTCATTGTACACTAGTGATGTGGGCAAGCTCACTCTTCCTACTAAGGGCGTTAGCAACAATGTTGACCTTGCCAGGCTTATACTCCAAGACATAGTCAAATTCTGCCAAGAAGTCTTACCACCTAGCTTTCTTTGGGCTCAATTTCTTTTGACTTTGAAAGTAACTAGTGGCAATGTTATCTGTCTTGACCACAAAGCGGGAGCCAAGCAAATTGTGTTTCCAAGCCCTAAGGCAGTGAATGATGGCTATCATTTCTTTTGCCTGCACCGTGTATTGCCTTTCAATCGCATTGAGTTTGCGACTCTCATATGCAATGGGGTGTCTGTCTTGCATAAGAACTCCCCCAATGGCAAAATCTGATACATCTAAGTGCACCTCAAAAGACTTGGTGCAATCCGGTAGGGCCAAAACTAGTTCTTCCACAATGGCTACCTTCAAGTCATCAAAGGCTTCCTGACACCGTGATGTCCACTCCCATGTTCTGCTTTTCTTGAACAAGTTGGTGAGGGGGGATGCCCTTGTGGAGTATCCCTTTATAAACCTTCTATAATAGTTGACAAGCCCAAGGAAAGAAACTCTGTAACCTTGGTGGGTGGATCCCACTCCTTAATGGCCTTCATTTTCCCCTCCTCCATGCTGAGCTTTCCTCCTTGGATTTTGTGGCCAAGGAAATGGACCTCATTTAGTGCAAACCAGTACTTCTCCCTCTTGACATAAAGTTGGTTTTCCCTTAAGACACGGAAAAGAACCCTTAGATGCTCCACATGTTCCTCAAAGGTAGAACTATAGATGACGATATCATTTAAGTAGACCACCACAAATTGATCAAGATAGAGGTGGAAGATCTTGTTCATGAGTGTGCAAAAGGTGGCTGGAGCATTTGTGAGGCCAAAAAGCATCACCAAGAACTCATATGCCCCGTATCGAGTTACACAAATCGTCTTTGGTTCATCTCCTTCTGTAATCCTCACTTGATTATACCCCGATCTTAGATCAAGTTTAGAGAAGTACTTCGCATAGCCCAGTTGATCAAACAAGTCAGCAATTAAAAGAATAAGATACTTGTTTTTTATAGTTACCTTATTGAGAGCTCGATAGTTGATGCACAGTTGCAAAAACCCATAATGTTTTTTCTGGAATAACACCGGTGCCCCATATGGTGCCTTGGAGGGTTGAATGAATTCGGCATCAAGTAGCTCTTTAAGTTGCCTCCTTAATTCCTCAAGCTCCGGAGGCGACATGAGATAAAGTGCCTTGGCGGGTGGTTTGGCGCCGGGTTCCAGATTAATCTGATGGTCCACCTCTCTCTTAGGTAGTAATTGCTTGGGCAACTCCGGTGACGTGACATCCTCATAGACTTTTAGGACTTCTTGGATCTCTTTAGGTGGAGGGGATGGAATCTTCACTTTACTTTCCTCCATAGAAGCCAAGTAAGACACCTCCCCCTTTTTCCAACCTTTCTTGAATTGCATGGTAGACAAGAGTTGGGTGGTGTTTGGCTTAGACACAGTGGGTATCATGCAAGGATCACCTTCTAAGATGCACACCGAGTTGTAGTGAGGAAGAGACACTACATTGAACTGTCTCAAGAACTCCATCCCCAATACGACATTGAAATCATCCATGGGAGCGACGGAGAAGTCTACTTTCCCCTTCCAAGTGTCGAGTTGTAGCTCCACCCCATATGCTACACCATCAAGGGGTCTGGCCTCGGAATTCACGGTCTTCAACCTTCCTTGACCCTTCTTAAAAGGAATCCCCAGTCGTGCGGCCTCTTCCTTCTTGATGAAGTTGTGAGAAGCCCTCGAGTCGACCATAACATAAGTCTTCTTTCCATTGACGAATACCTCCACAAACATTAAGGACCCATCCTTGGTGGTTGGCTTGGTATTTGCCTTGAGTGAGTTGAGAAGTTGCAAACACCCCATGTGCGATTTCTCTTAAACTTCCTTTTCTTCCAGCATGGCATTGAGGGCCTTCCTGTTAAGGCAATCTCTAGCCCAATGCAGTCCATCACAAAGGAAGCAAGCATCTTTGGGCTTCTTGTCTTTGGAATAGTCTTTCTTGCCTTCCTTTGATGTTGAATGCCTATCTCCCCACTCTTTGTTCTGTGGGAGTTTGGACCCCTTTGCTACCCCACCTTTGCCATGGTATCCTTCGAAAACTTGGGCTTTGAAGAGTTGTTACCTTGTAATACTCAAATTCTTCTAAAGTTTCCGCCACTGTCAAGGCGGTAGAAATGTCGTTGACCCCACGACGCTTGAGCTCTTGAGCCACCCATGACTTAAAGTCATCGATGAAGTTGAAGAGGAGATCTTCTTCGCTCATGTTTGTGATTTGAAACATGAGGGTAGAAAATTCCTCCACATAGTTGCGAATGGAAGAGGTGTGCTTCAACTCCTTCATTCTCTTCCGTGCATTGAGGGCCACATTCTCAGGATAGAATTAATTGCCTTTTGAGTTCGGTCTTGAACTCCTCCCAATAGTTGATGGTGCAAATACCCTTCTCTATCTCATTGTGCTTACGACGCCACCAAGTCCCAGCAATATTAGTGAGGTAGAGAGAGGCAGTACGAACCTTGACATGCTCATCTTGCATGTTCAAAGTTTTGAAGTAGCGCTCCATGTGCCACATGTAGTTGTCTAGTTCTTTAGCATCTCGCTTGCCAACGAACTCTTTTGGTTTAGGGGTATCCACCCTTGGTGTCTCCACCATTCCAACTCCAATGGTGCTTCCATTGGCCCAATCCGCCCGCTTGCACATGGCCCAATCCGCCTTGGTCTTCTTCAGACCAACTTGGTATACCTCCATTTGCTCTTGAAGTCTTGTTAGCTCCCCAAAAACCCAGTCTTGGAAGGCAACATTCTCAATACGTTGTGCCTCGATGGTGGGGTTGATGACGCTTAGAATGGACTCCTTGAGCGATTCAAATTGGCCCTCCAATCCTAGCTCCTCCAAACTTTGCTCCACGATGTCAAGTCAATCCTTGACATCTGCTACTGCCACCTCCATCCTTGTTACAGTGTTGTCAAGAGTACTCACCTCCCTGTGAAACTGATCCCATTCCTCAATTTTGGCCAATATCTTGCTCATGGCCTTCTCAATGCTATTGAGATGAGACTCCATAGACAAGGTTGAATCTTTCAACCTCTTGCTCTTTCGTGGCTCTTGGTGTTTCAAGGTGATCTCAATTGGTTCTGTCATCCCAAGCTCGATGCTCTGATACCAACTGTCACGGACTTAGAATTTCTTCACACGTCTCGTGCGGCCTTAGGAGGTTTTGTCCCCGACAAACTCCCAAGTAAACCTTTTAAATGACTCAAGATAAGAGAGAACAAATCTAGAGTGAGAAAGTATAGAGAGAAACTCTCGATAACTTGTTTACTCTTATTGCTTGGTGCTTTACACAAATGAGAACTCCCTCTATTTATAAGGATCTCTTGGTACAAAGAATGACTAGGATTGTGACAAGTGTCAACAATCTAAGGGTAAAGAACATTCTAGATCACTATTCTAGAACTATCTCTAAAGTTCTCTTACAAGGAGGTTCTACAATATTCTAGAATACTCCATACAACTCTACAATATTTTATAAGATTCTAAAATAATGTACAAAGAACTAGAAGACTTTAGAGGGTTGTGGAATTCTTTAGAAAAATCCGAGTGGTGACAAAAGGCTATGAACCAGCCCCGCTAGGATCAATGAGGCTTATAAGCTGGAACTGCCAAGGGCTTGGCAACCCTCAGGCAGTTAGAAATCTTAACCACTTGGTTAAGGTACAAAAGCCTAGCATTTTATTTCTAATGGAAACAAAAATGCATAAAGAAAAACAACTAGATGTTATAAAACAATGTCTAGGTTTTAATTCTATGTTTACAGTTAAGGGAATTGGAAGGAGTGGAGGCCTAGTACTCTTTTGGAAAGTTGACGTCCAGCTCAATATAGATTCCTATTCTCACAGATATATCAACTCATGGGTGACTCATGATAGCTCTTCATGGATGCTAACTTGTTTTTGTGAGAATCCTGAAACTGAAAAAAGGCATGAAGGGTGGAGTATATTGAGGTATCTTAAAACTCTTAATCCCAAGAAATGGCTCTGCCTAAGGGATTTTAATGAGATGTTGTATCACTCAGAAAAGTATGGTGGGTCTCTAAAGGATGATAAACAGATGGACAACATCATAGAATATTATAACATTGTAAGTTAAAGGACCTGGGTTTTATTAGAGGTAAATCTGCATGGTCAAATTTGAGAATAGATCACACTTTTACTAAAGAAAAATTAGATCGAGCCACTGCAACCTCTGAGTGGTGAGAAGAATTTGGTGGAGGAGAGGTGGGGGTATTAGCCTTCTCCACATCAGATTACAATCCCATCTCAGTAGTGGTGAATCAAAAGAGAATGTGGTTAGGGAACATACCAACTATGTGTAGATATGAAAATAAATGGTCTTTGTTACCAGATTGTATAGAAGAAATAAACAAGGTATGGCAACAGTCTGTTGTTACAAATGGAGGATTGATTGAAGTAAAAGGGAAACTTGAGACTTGCTTGAAACACTTGAAACAATGGAGCTATAGAAAGGAAGCTCAAGCCACAGCAAGTATGAGGCAGAAAACAAGCAGATTGTAGAGTTTACAACAACTAGCAACAGCAAATTCAATCTTTCAAATCAACAGTCTAAAGGAAGAAATTGGTGACATGATGGAAAGGGATCATGTAAAGTGGAAACAAAGAGCCAAAGAGACTTGGTTACAACAATGCGACATAAATACAAAATTTTATCATCTTTGTGCAACCCAAAAACAGAAGAGGAACTGCATAACTAGAGTAGTAGAGGAGAATGGGAAAATATGTTCTTAACCTAAACAGATCGAGAAAGCTCTTACAGATTACTTCAAGTGTTTGTTTGCAACATTAGATCCTTCAAATCTAGAGGCTTCTCTCAATGCAGTCCCAAAGAAAGTAACTCTACAAACGAATGATCTCTTGTTAGCACATTTAAAAAAAAAAAAAAAAAAAAAAAGGTCAAGGAGGCAACTTTCCAAATGGGACCTTAAAAACCCTTAGACCAGATGGTTATGGGGCATGCTTCTATAAAAAATTATAGTCAGTGCTGGGTGATGAGGTAACAAAAGCAATCTTATTCTTTTTGAATTCTAATCAAAATATGGCTACTATTAATTTTACACACTTAGTGATAATTCCAAAAGGCAACAATCCTGTGAACATTACTCAATATAGACCCATCAGTTTATATAATGTTTTATATAAGATTATCACTAAGGTTTTGGCAAATGGGCTTAAACAGATTCTTCCTTCAATAATTTTCCAAAACCAGTGTGCTTTTGTCCGTGGTAGACTCATATTTGATAATATATTAGCTGCATATAAAACTCTTCATACAATGAGAACTAAGATATATGGGAAGAATGGTTATATGGGATTAAAATTAGACAGTAAGGCCTATGATAGAATATAATGGAATTTTCTAAAGGCAGCTATGAACAAATTGGGGTTTGAAGCCAAATGAACAGATTTGATCATGAGATGTATAACCTTCTCATTCTTCTCAGTTTTGCTAAATAGAGTGCCTCAAAAGGTGTCCAAACCAACAAGGGGACTCAGACAGGGATGCCCTTATCCCCTTTTTTATTTATTATTTGTTCTGAGGTTCTTACAGCCAACTTTCAGCTGCCAGAACATTAAGGTCTTATAACAAGAGTGCCACTGATAGGAAGTAAAATCAAAATGAGGCACTTGTTGTTTGCTGATGACTGCTTATTATTCTGTAAATCAAACTTTAATGAATGGGTGCAGTTGAATAAGATTCTCAGTTGTTATGAGCAAACCTCAGGACAAAGACTAAATAAGGACAAGACTTCCTTGTTTTTTAGTAATAACACAAACTAGGTCACCAAAGATTACCTCATGCAGATTGCGGGGTTGAGAGCTTATTCAAATATGGAGAAATATTTGGGACTACCATCCTTTATAAGAAGAAAAAAAATTAGTGATTTCCAAGGTATTGTAGAAAAGGTGGGGAAAAAGCTAAACAATTAAAAAAAATAAAATTCCTATCACAGGCTGGTAAGGATATTTTGATCAAAGCAGTTATTCAAGTCATCCTTACATATTCTATGAGTATTTTCTAACTCCCTAAGAGCCTGTGCAACAAGCTAAATTCAACAATAGCCAATTTCTAGTGGGATTTTAATGAAAAAACTACTAAAACTTATTGGAAGGGCTGTGAGTGTTTGAGCAAAAGGAAAGCAAATGGTGGACTTGGTTTCAGAAATTTGATTACTTTCAATTTGGCATTATTGGCAAAACAAGTGTGGAGCATGCTAACAAATCCTACTACTCTTTCATCGAGGATTTTTAAAGCCATTTACTTCCTTAGAACCTCTATTCTTCAAGCAAAGATTGGAACTGGACCTTCTTTTACATGGAGGAGTATATTCTCAACTATCAACCTAGTGAAAGAAGTCATGGTCTGGAGAGTGCGCAATGGGGAAAGAATAATAGTTTGGAAAGATAAATGGATGCCAAATCAAGGCCTAGGCATAATCCAATCTCCTATTAGGTTACTACCAGAAAATGTAAAAGAGTCTCACCTGATTGACAGACACACTGGTTGGTGGAACCTACCATTGATCAGAGAGGTATTTTGGACAAAGGAATGTGAGGAGATTTTGAAGCTCCCTATTACACAAACTGATGTACCAGACAAGTTAATATGGAAGCACACTAGAGATGGAAACTTCTTGGTTAGAAGAGCATATCACTTATGTAACCAAATGTATGATTAGCGAAAAGGAGAAACCTCCTCAAAGGATAAGCAACAAGATTTATGGAAACAAATCTAGAACATGAAGACAACAAATCCAGTTAAAGTCTTCATATGGAGGGTATGTAATGAAACTCTTCCTACTAAAGTCAATTTATGCAAAAGAAAGATTATCAATGATCTTGTATGTCCAATATGCATGCAAACAGAAGAGACTACCACCCACATTTTATGGAATTGCTCCTCCTCTAAAGATGTATGGATGTTTGGCAACAGATTGCTTCAAAAAGCTGCAATACTCGAGGAAAACTTTGGAGATCTTTTAATGAAGCTACTACAAAGGTTGGGACAATAAAAAATCACTTTATTTGCAAAAATAGCAAAAGCCATATGGAATAAAAGAAATAAACTACTATTTGAAGACAAGTTCTTACCTCCACCAGTTTTGGTGAGCCAGGCAAAAGAAGTACATGATATGTATCAAAATATTTTGAGGAAACAACTCAGACCACCACAAATGACAAGCAACCAATTCACCACACAATGGAGAGCTCCACCAAAAAATTGGATCAAAATCAATTGGGACATTGCTGTGAGAAATCCTAGAAACAGAATTGGTATTGATGTAGCTGTTAGAGATTGTGAAGGCCAGATTCTAGCTTCCTTAATGGAACCTTTCTCACAACCTACAATTGTTGAAGCTAGAGGTTTAGTTTCTGCAACAAGATTCTATATAGATTTTGGTTAGCAAAATGTCATCTTTGTCAAGGCAAGTTGTTAAAGCAATGAAAGATCAAGTGCAAAATCAAGGGGTGCTATGAAATCTAGCTGAAGATGTTAGAGTTATTTTCGTAGGTACAAATTGGGACATCTCTTATGTCAAAAGAGATGCAAATCAGGTGGCTCATCAACTTGCACAACATGCTGTCTATTTGAACAATGAAGTGATCGATGTTGTCTATTTAAATCCTTGTATCAAGTCCAGGTTATAACTAATTGTAATAGATGGCAAGAGACTCGTGTAATGGCTAAAAGCAAGAGTATTGGTTCATGAAATGAAGTAACCAATTTTTCAAAAAAAAAAAAAAACTAATTTAAGTCTATTAAAGCTCAAGTTAAATTTGAATATGTCTATCTACAACAAAAAGTCCATAAGAGTTCAACCAATCAAAAATATCAAGTCATCTTGCTCAATACACTAAAAAAAATATTCCAACCTTTACAAGATAGCTATTCTGCAAAAGGGTTTCTAAGGGCAATCTTGTAAAAAGTTTATAACATATGGGTAAAAGTCAAATACTAGGAACAAGTTCTTGATGAAACACATATTGAGGGAGAGACGTGTGTTGGACCTACCGAGAAAAACAATGAAGCAGCGACAAGGGAGTTAGAGGATGGGATATTGTTAGGGTGGTAGCCAGTAATGTGGTGGTGAGGGTTCACGATGGCCGAGCAGGGGCATGTTAAGGTGGTGGTTTTCTAGGGTTTGGTTGTTTGAAAACTATGTACGGCAACCCTAGTTTGAAAAAATGGACATTTTGTTTATACGTGAGTGTGTATATACATGTATATGAAAAAACTCAATGGAAGGCCCAAATCACGTACGCCTAAGACCCAAGCCCGTGAGAACAAGTCCATACTCCACGCTATTATTTTATTTTTATTTTTATTTTTCAATGTAGGGAGCTTCTATGAAACTCTGTGTGCCAACCTCATTGATCTGATTCAAATTCTTTTTTAATCCAAATAGCTGAAATAGGGACAAATGCATGGGGGATGAAGATTACATTTAAATACATTACCAAAAAGCATTTTAGCATGTCAAATTACAATTAGGTAGGCCTCTTCATCCAGGCCGGGCAAATCTAGCCAGCCCTGATTTTTTTTTTTCAATACTTTTGACACTTTCATCTAAGAGGTTTAAGAAAATCACTCATCCTTTGAATCCAGATTTACAGATCCAAAACTCGAATGAACATGCCTACAACTAAGAAAGGTCTAATTTATAATAAAAAAAAGTTATAAAGAATGGAACTTCATAAGCATAACCAAGTTTTATGTGATATGAGTTTAGGTCTGAATTGTTTTTAATAACCTTTTTATGACTTTGGGTTAAACTTACACTCCTTTAATTTCAGGCCTTGAGAGAGCATGGTTTTCAAGTCAAATAAGAACTACTAGGTTTTTTTTTTTTTTTTTTTTTTGGGTTCTTCTCCTACAGACAGAACAAAAGGAGACAACTTTCTTTCTATTGTTGCTGTTAGTGAGATTTCTTTAGAGAAGACAAAACAGGATCAAATGAAGCATTAGTAGGTTATAAAAACTCTTAATCTATCAAAATAGATTTTGCTAAATTAAAAAAAAAATGAAAATATATCAACTGTCAACCGATACATATTTATAAAGGAAATATTTTATACCTAATTCTCATCTCATTATATTAATGTAAAATTACTAATTAACCTTTCAATGGTTGATAGCTAGTATTGTGTTAACATATTAAAATATAAAAGAATTTGGTTAACTATTCCAATTTGGATAGTGAGCATACTAATAGTAGAATAGCCATTGTTAAATTCTGGCTAAAACTTAGCCAAGTTAGAGCACTCACATCCCCTCTCCCATAATTTTTTCTAAATTTTAACCAAAAATCACATTCCCTATAACTTTTTCCTAAATTTTAACCATATTAAAAAAATCTCCCACATCCAATCTCCAAAACTTTTCCTCATATATTAAAATAACATTCTTTTATTACTTTTTATTACTTTTTTCTCTCACCTCCATTTCCATTCTTAACAACTTACTATTTTGTCTTTTTCCTCATTTAATTATTTCTAACCTCAATTGGCTAATAAATTTAATACAATAATAAACCAACCTAAAAAATATATTTAAGAAGTAAAGGAATAAATACCAAAAATATCAAAAGAGTAAGTACAAAAAAAAATCCAATTCCACTTAAATTTACAAAATATTCATGCAATTAAGTTGTATAATTACAATCCAATGGATGGTATATATCTCACAATTTCTCAAAATATAGTACTATTACGATTAACCAACTAATAAAAATACAAAATAATAAACACGCCTTCTCCACCGTTCACTTACATCTCCCCACGTCAATTTTCAAACGGTGTCTGCTACTTTGGATGTCCAACAAGACTTGTATCCGCAGAAATCATTCTTTAATTTGTTAATTATTTTTTGACCATATGGAGGTATTTCAGGATCATACTAGTAAAAGAATCCGCACATATGTCAAATCTTAATTAAATTTATAATTAATCATAAATGATTAGGCAAAGAGATTTTGGGATATAACTAGAACGATTACAATAACTAACCTCATAATTTTGACAACCAAGAAATCAGCGGCCATCATTCTCGTCGATGTGTACTGTTTGTCGACACGCTTTAATGCCACAAAAACACACTGGGTATTCGTTGCGACACGTGTTTCATGAGTGGGACATATTGGTTGTGCTACTATTTGACGCATGCATTGAGTTGTTTTTTACTTCAAGTTTGTAGAAAACAAAGTAATAAAGTACACACAGAATCTATGTAGACACTCAATGGTATGTAGATTAATTGTAACGGGACTCAAAGTAGTAAAATATTAACGTAATATCAGTTGTCCGACGCAAGGCATGTATAAATGGCTACAAAGCTCTGAAAACATGTTCCCAATTGCTGGACATACAGGCTTTATGGATTATCCCGCCATATCGATGTCTCCCCATGCCTGAACACTCGTTAATTGAGCCAACTCATCACAACCTACAGTCTACAACCTAGACATCCATCCCCTAGAAGGACTCGATACCAAGTCAAACCCCCAAATCAAATAACTAATCATAAACACATAAATGCAGCATGACAACTCAACTTAGCACCAACATGCATAAAAACAAAGTACGATTATCAAAAATATTTAAAATGCAATCAGGAGTTGATAATAATGTAGTGAGATGAGGGATAAAAGTATAGTGAGAGGAGGGATAGGAGTTGATAAATAGGGTAGTGAGAATAGTGTAGTGAGAGGAGAGAATACACAAAAAGTTATATAATACAAAGTTCAAAATCTTTTAAAATGGTCTATGTTTTCATGTTTGAAATAAACTTTATTCAAAAATTTTAAACACTAGGACATAGATATAAAATGCGATCCTATTAGTAACAAATGAATTTCAAAGATGATAAAAAACGAATTTCAAAGGTTCATAAAGGTTAACATCAACACTTGGAGAAGAAAAAAAAGGCAAAACTAGTTTGAACACAATCAGCACAAGTGCAACAAGATATTAGATGGTTACAATTAGCACGGTTGAACACTTGGACAATGTGATGAACCAAATCATAGCATTAGCATTGAAACTAGTTTCAAATTTGGTAAAGAAAATGAATTAAAGTAATGCAGAACATCTGAAGCCACAAACTCATAGAACATCTACAGTTAAATCATGTAGAACTGGTTCTAGCATGTAATCTGGGGAAAAGAAAAGAGAAAACAAAGTCTTCCAACAATATGTAGAACAACAAGAGCACATGTATGATTTAAGAAATGATATACATGATTCCAGAAAAGAAAAGAGAAAATAAAGCCTCAATCTACATGATTTAAGAAATGACACAACAAGAGCACAAGTTGGTTCCACGAAATATGGTCATCCTATAACATCCACACCAATGGTGATTATCAAAATATAAATATCTTTGTTCTTATGCTATGAAAAAACAAGCACAAAAAGAATTGAAAGAGACATGGTATACAATATAATTTGGGACAAACATAACATGATGGCAATCGGCAGCAACAAACAACAACAATCACAAACCAAGAATTGAAAGGGACATGACATGGAATATAATTTGAGACAAACATAACATGATGACAATTGGCAGCAACAAACCACAACAATCACATACCAAGAATTGAATGGGACGTGGTATCTAGAAAGGCAAATAAAATGGGAGCCCACAACAATCTGTTCTAATAGGATGGCAATCGGCAATAACAAACCACAACAATTAGCACATGTATGATCATTCTATAACATCCATAGCAAGGTAAATGAACGGCAGTGACCAAATCGAAATCAACAAGCCAAAATCCCTAGTTTCGTGAGTGACAAGACAATTTAGGGATTAAATCAACCAACGGATACAAACCCTAACCCTAATTTCAGGGTCAAGCATCAACCCATGGTCCTGACATCATAGACCCACGAAATCCACAACAATGATAGCCAAAATCCACAATAATATCAACCCAATCCGCAAGGGATCAAGCTTAAATGGAATAGACCCACGAAATCTCATAAAATCGAGGAGCTCGATAACCCCAAAATCAACGCAATCGACAATAATATAAACCCTAGAACAAACCAAAATCAACCATTGTTAAAGAAATGGAAGGGTTCGGCGTAATCCTAGAGAGAGGGCTCAAAAATTGTAGACTATGAAAAATTGGGCTGCTTTGATCTTACTGGCACGAAATCAAGTGAAAGTGAGGAAGAAATTGCCGATGATAGAGCACATAAACGAAGACGAGAAGGATATAGGCTACAATGGAGAGGGCTCGAGAGAGTGAGAGATGGTGTGGGGGTTGCAAAATCGTTTGGGTTAATCATGAATAGTCACTCCCATATATGGGAGACGATTGTTCATTAGGTCATTCACCAAGTTAAAATGGGAGACCGGATGTGGAGGATAAAATGGCTTAAAATCCCTTTTAATCCCTAAATATAATCCAAATAGTAGTATGGACCGGATGTGAGTGCTCTTACTTAAAAACTACCTACACCGAACTGGCCAAATTTGGCCAGCCCTGTAAGCTGGCCAAATAGTTTTTCATTCATAGATATTGATTCCCACCTATGACCTTTAAACTTAAATCAGTGTAGTAGCAGTTCGTTTTATTACAATTTGTTTAGGCTGTTCGTTTTATTTCCGCCTCTTCAATTTCAATTTTATTACAGTATATTAATTTTATTCCTGCCTGTGGTCAATTTTATATCCTTTTTGGCTTCTTCGTTTAGGCCGATTTGTTATAGTATGTCAATATTATTCTTGCGTGCGACCAAAGTTCATTTTATTATAGTTCACTTGTTGTAACATCTAGACCCGAAAATTTATTTTATTTGAAGTTTATTATTATTATTATTAACTTGAGTTTTTCTTTTTCCTTCTTTTGATATCCTTGTTAATCCGAACGTTCCTCAACTTTGAATATGTTGAGATCATTGATCTCGCAAAACCTTTATTTATTTACTTAAATAACCCAAGCCTTCCTTCGATCATCATCCTCTGTTTCGAATTCGCTTCAAACCGTATCTCAACTCAAATTCAAAAACTCATAATCATTATCCAAACACATCTCCAACTTAAACTCTATCCTTACGTTTAAAATTCTTGAACTAGATATTGTCAGCTCCCGATCAAACCGAATTTCCCTTAAGCAGATCCCAACTCAAATCGCTCGGTCATCATCTCTAATTGTGAACTACTCGAAAATCATCCCGTTTGAAACCCAATCTAACTCCTTCCCCATGGACGTCTCTGTCTTAAAGTCACTTATTCATCTATAAATACATGCATACACACGTCTAAGACTACACACGGAAGCAACCAGCCTCCATCTTCACATAAAACTCCAAGCCCAGCCCTCTCGTTCCCAAGCATTCAACCCTTGCCGAAGACAGTAGCACTCCGCCGCTGACCTGAACCGAGAGGAATTCAGCCGCCGTGAAGCTCACAGCAAAGAACCACCACCGAACCACCAAAACGTCCCCTGTTTTAGCCGTCCGAAACAGAGCATCCAACTTCCCTTCACCTCAGACACACGCTCGTCGGATCACCCCGCCACAGCCACAGAACTCATCGAATGGTCTTCCCCCACCATTCCATGAAACTCTCGGCGAGCCCCTCCCTGTTACGCCAGCAAACCGAGACAATCAAACCCAATTCTTCCAGCCAACCAGACCACTGGAAAAAACACCGGAACTGCACAAAAAGCTCCGACCAGCCCAGTTGTGCCGCCGGTCACCCCAGCCCTGAGCCGCCGTCACTCTTCATCCATCTCTCGGTGAGTGGTGCAAACCCCTCCCCCGTTCACGCTTTAGCCTTTCGATTAAATAAGTTGCTTTTAACACATGAAATACTCTGCTTTTTGTTGCCGTGTTTGGAGTCTGCAGTGGGCCTTGGGTCAATTTATTTTCTTAAGGATGTTTATTATAAATATGTATGTGTTTTAAGGAAGGCTTTACAAAAACAGTCTGCATTCTAATTTGGGCTGATTTTATTTTAGTAGACTTTTGTTTCCAAATTTAAATAAGCCCCCCCAAAAAAAAAAAGGAATTTTTTTTAGTATTAAAGTTTTTAAAAGTACTTTTAAAGTATATTTTATTAAATTATATTTTGTTATAATTTTATGAAATTGAAGGTTACGATATATTTTCTAGAAATTTAGTAATGTTTAGTGTCTCGTATAGGTTACGAGTTATGACGTAAATTCAGGAAGTAGCGCTAAGAGGTAAGTAGTATGATCATACTTTTCACACATGTATGGTAAACATGTTTTATAAAAATATGATGTATATATGACCATTATTTGGAAACTCCTTTTATGTATCCAGTCATGGTACAAAAATTATGAAAATTCAAGCATGATTTATGAGATAGTTTATGCATTAAAAACATTTATGAAATGTCATGATTTTATAAGAGAGTTATACATCAAGATATTTATGAAATATCATGATTTTATGTATTAAAGTTATTTATGAAAAGTCATAATTTTATGTGAAATTACATAAAATTATTTATGAAAGATCATGAATATATGTGAAGAAGCATGCATTACGACATGTTACGAAAGTATGCGATTTCCTTTGAAATCTATGTTATGATAAGAGTGCATCCAGTATGTCTTCCTTATGTATGGATTCCACAACCCACGGCTCCGGACGGAATCATAATCTTTTTAGATTCGCTAACCCTAACTTACGGGAGTCAACCGTGAGTAACGGCTTATGATACGAAACGATATGATATGATAAGATAAGTTCATGTTCATGTTCATGTTTTACGAAAAGTTCATAATTTATGAAAAGCTCGTATTTTCAACATTTATGAAAAGTCATGTTTAACATTTATGAAAAATCCATGTTCATGTTATTATGTATGTATCTATAAGTATGCATAGTTTGAGAGAACCGATGAGTATTACTTTTACCGTATGATGTATTACTTATTGAGTATTCGATTCATTTTATTTTTATTTCTATATTTCTATGTTTTCTTTAAAAAAAATGTATCGGTGATGTGGATAAGCAGCTAACAAGATTTGACTCAGGAAGGCGATGCAGAGGTTTAGACAGTGTATTACTTTTGTTTTGTAATTCCAGTGAATGAATTTTTTTTTTGTAAATACTAGTGATATCAACATTTTATTTTAAACAAATGCTTCTGCTGACTCTCTTTAGTTTTATAAAAATTGTTTCACCTATTTAAAAACGTTCGTATCTGGTACATTTTTAAAAAGAAAAGTTTTAGTAGTATACTGACTCCCTAAAATATTTTCAAAATGCTATATTTGAGAGAGGGGTGTTACACTTGTATTAGCATTTACTTTTTCATAATAAATTAATATCAAGGTTATAAATACTGTTCCGTTTCGGCCGGAATTGCCGGAAAATTTTATTCTAGAACAGTGACGGGAATGGTGGAAGCTTATATTCTATTCTGACCTGAATTCTGATCATTCCAACCGAATTCCAGATAAGCATATTTTTTTATTTTTTGTTTTTAAATTTTTTTTATTTATATTTTTGAACTGCAGAATTATTTCAATATTTCTTTCTTCATTTATTTTTTGTTTTTTGAAACTTTTATCATTTATTTGGTTATTTATTGTTATTAATTCTGGACATCTATGTCAATCGAATTAGTTTTACTTTTTAATAATTATTTTTAATAAATCTGAAGTCTTAAATATATTAAATTTATCAGGTATGTATGTTTTTAATTAAATTTGTATTGGTTTGTTTTAGAATAAAGTTATTATATATATAATTTATTCACATAATATCTATCTCGAAATGGTACCGGTATTGAAATTTTTCGTTCTAGTGCCTCAATCGAAATGGTCACTAGAACGGAATTCATAATTTTGATTAATATTCAAATTATATTTATAATTAAAATAAACAAATAAAAAGTAAAATAAATATTCTAATATAATATTAATATTTTTAGAGAGTCTGTCATTTAGTAGTGGACTCAACAAAATTGGGCTTAAATTTAGCTAAAGAACTCATTTTTATAAATTTAACTAGCCACATTTTATTCTTTTAGATTTAAAAAATTAGAATTGTTTATTATATATATTTTTTAATAAAATTTTTATAAAATAATTATAATGATTAGATGAGGTAAGATATTAAATCAATCTAAAATGTGGGCTCAATGTGGGTTCTATATGAACTAGTAAAATATATAATTTAACTTCTCAAGTTATCTTGACCTTCTTAAATTAAAGAGTAATATTATATATAGTTGTAGAGTATATAAATGTTGTGTAATTACTTTGAAAAAATAATGATATTTATTATAGAAATATTCTTATATTTTTTTTTTTCCTTTTTAAGTGTTGAGATTATATCATCCATGAGGTAAGAGTGAGAACCAAAATCGTCGCTTTGGCCGAGTGGTTAAGGCGTGTGCCTGCTAAGTACATGGGGTTTCCCCGCGAGAGTTCGAATCTCTCAGGCGACGAGCATTTGTTTTAAATACATATATTTTTCTCTGTTTTAACGAATTGGAAGGAAGTCCCGTCTTCAACTCTGCCTCTGCTGCAAAAACCTTGAAAGAACCTCCGTATCTCTCTCTCTCGAACATTTCTCCGGCCATAGGCGGCGTTCTTTTCGCAACATATTGTGCGCGGTTCCCAAAGACATGCTGCTCTGTTCTCCGAGCTTCAACCTCTCGTATGTTTTCAACTTGTGCGGCGACACCACCATCTCCACTCCAAAGCCGCAATTTCGCCCTCCGCTCGCGGGTTTTCGGATGCTTGCGGAAAATCCTTTTTTGGAGTCCGTGAATCATCCGTCAAGCTTGGTCGCTTTTTATAGACGACGACGTCATTCGCCGGTCAAGAGCCACGGGTTTAGTCTCCGATGCGTCGGGTCTGAATTAGTTAAGTTGCTGTCTCCAGTTCTGGAGATAGACGGAATGGTGATTTGAAAGAGGAATTCGAGTTTTGAAGAGTAGTTACGCGGAAGATACTGATGGCGGCGCCGGAGATGGTAGAGGTGGTGGTAGTTGTGGGGCAGAGTTTTTTGGAAATGGTGGTGATGGGAAAGAGGAGGGCGGTGGTGATAGAGAGGAGGGGAAGGAGTTCGGACCTATATTGAGGCTCGAGGAGGTTATGAAGGAGACCGAGGCTCGAGGGCTGAGCTTCCTCGTGATATGTTGGATGCCGCCAAGATCGCTGGGGATTCGGCAACTGCTTCTTCAGCGGTACCTGGATTTGCAGGTGCATGTGCAATTGAAACAAAAAGTTTGGGAGTTTGATTAAGGTTCTGTTTGGTTGCTGATAAAAATTGGCAGACTGAAGGCAGAAAACAAAAAATGTATAAAGTAGCGTTTTTTTTTTCATTTTTCCTATTTAACGCTCAATGTCTAATATTTAGCTTTTGTTCATTGTTTTGGCATTTTATTTTCCAGGGGTCGAGCTGGCCACTGGGTTTTTTGATGAAGTATTGCTCTGATGCTTCGTAACCGAATGCTGGCTGATCCTTCTTTTTAAAGGTTGGCACGGAGGTTTTGCTTTGGGTTATTTTTTGTGTTTGTTTTTTTTAATTAATTGCACAAGTCAGTTGAACTCAATAATTGCCATATTATCTTTGCTCTAGCCCGCATTATAACATTAACCATTCAGTTGGTGCTTTGGCGATTAGCCTAAGAGCAATCCCCACTCAAGTTTTCCAACTTTGGCGGTCTCATTCTATTTTTTGGCATTTGCATACGTGGTGAACTGGTTACTTAAGTGTTGACTTCAGCTTCAACGCGCCCATGTTACAGGGCTTATTTTGAGTGGGCTTTTTTGTTGTTTAAAAAAAAAAAAAAAAGAGCCAGTAGAAGTCGATAATCATTAATTGGATTAATCCACATTAAAACATTAGCCAGTCAGTTGGTCTGGTTCCCTTTTCGTGGCGTGTGTATACCAGTGGTTAATTGGTTTGTCAGTGTGTGTTTCAGCTTGATCACAGCATTATTGCGCACACACAAAACTATCTAGAATCACACAAGACGATAATTAAGTGGTTCAACAATTTACCTACACTGATGCCAAATTCAAAATGTTTGTATGAGATTACAAACACTCAGCAAATCTTACGTCCAATTTCTCTAATTTGCACACTCTAATTTCACTCACCAGAGCTCTCATTTTATGGGAGAGGTTTTACAAAATGCAGCAGCTAAATATAACTATGTGCAGAGATGGTAGGTGAAGAGTAGGGATGGACGATGCAGCCAAGTTTGAAGTTCTGCACTTAGGTGTTTCCAGAACATCAAACTTGGACAGTGCAGCCATTCACTTAGATATTCACACTTATTATTCACACTTTGCTGGTCTTAGTTAACAATCACCCCCTCCACCGAAGTGTGCAATATTAGACTGCTATCAAACTGATTCATTCTTTAAATGAATGCACCTCCTTCTTCAATGTGAGAGACTTCCTCTATCAAATGAGCCATAAGACGGCAATGCACCCTAAAGTGCTAATGCACCCAAAGGTGCTCAGCAACTTGCAATATTGATCAAGTCCAAACAGTGTTGGAACTTGATCCCTGTGATGACTTTCGTCAACATATCTGCTGGATTATTTTCAGTGCCAATCTTCTGAAGTATAATGTTTTCTTCTTCTAATATTTCACGTACAAAGTGAAATCGGACATCAATGTGTTTTGTTCGAGAGTGATACACTTGATTCTTGGTCAGATGAATTGCACTTTGACTGTCACAGTAAACGATAACCTCTTGCTATTATAAGCCCAAATCTGTTACCAGTCCTTGTAACCAAATTGCTTCTTTCATGACTTCTGTTACTGCCATATATTCAGCCTCCGTGGATGACAGTGCAATTATAGACTGCAAATTTGATCGTCAACTAACTGGTGCTCCAGACATAGTGAACACATATACAGTTATCGATCGCCGTTGTTAAGATCACCAGCATAGTCTGAGTCAACATATCCAGTTACTAAACTATCTTTACTCTTATCAAACTTCAAACCATTTAGTCGCATGCTAGTGTTTCTTTCCAGGATTATACATATAGAGACTGACTACGCTGACGGCCTAGGAGATATCAGGTCGTATACACACCATGGCATATATTAGGTTTCCAACAACACTTGCATACGAGACATTCTTCATGTAGTCCTACTTTTCGTCATCTTTAAGAGACTGCAATGCACTAAGCTTAAAATATGGAACCATTGGAGTACTCACCGGCTTCGACTTTGAAATACACATAATGATCGTATTGGCAACAAGTGTATTTCAGGTCCATCATTAAACGGTCAAACCGCTTGTATCATTGCCGATGTGACTGCTTCAATCCATAGAGAGACTTCTTCAGCTTGCAGACCCAATTTTCTTTACCAGTTTCTTTAAAACCTTCTGGTTGAGATAGATAGATCTCCTCTTCCAAATCACCATGCAAGAAGGCTATCTTGACATCAAGTTGTGCTAACTCAAGATCATTCTGTACAATCAAAACTAGCAATATCCGAATGGATGAATGCTTCACAACAGGAGATAATACTTCACTGTAGTCAATTCCCTCTGTCTGAGCGTAGCCCTTGGCTACCAATCTAGCTTTGTATCGTAATCTATGTTTAGCAACTTGATCATCTTTTTTATTAAAAATCCATTTACAGCCAATTGACTTCTTTCCTTGTGGAAGTGGTACAAGTTTCCAAGTCTAGTTCTTATGAAGAGACTACATCTCCTCCTTCATCGTCTTTATCCATTCATCATTTTCACTGGATTGTATGGCTTCTCTGTAAGTAGTTGGGATCTCACCCCCTTCAACTGGTAGTGCATATGTCACGTAGTCTGCATAACGTATCGGTACACGTTTCTCTCACATCGGCCTGTTGGTTGCTATTAATTCAATTTGACTTGGAGGTACTGTGACTGGACGATCAACCTCCTCTTGCCTGTCTTCTCTTGAATCATTTGGAGTAGTAAACTCCACCTTCTGCAAATCACCGGGTGTTTCGCCATCATAGTTGCCTTTATTGGAATCTTTATGCTTATGTGACTTAAGCATCTCAGATTTATTGAATGTAATATCTCGACTGATGATTATCTTCTTAGACTCTATGCACCAGAATCTATACCCTTTTACACCAATACTAAAACTCAAGAATTTTGCTTTCTTAGCTTTAGGATCAAGCTTACTTTCTTTAGCATGATAGTAAGCAGGATATCCAAAAACGTGTAAAGAGTCATAATCATTAGCATGTGTACCTTTCCACATTTCAATGGGTGTCTTCCCATCATTGGCAGTTGTGGGTAGTCTGTTGACGAGGTGGCAGGTATATATCACAGCTTCAGCCCAAAATTTCTTACTGAATCTAGCATCCAGTAACATACCGTATTTTTTTTAGCAAAATACGATTCATCCGTTCTGCCACACCGTTTTGCTGCGGTGTTCCTCGTACCGTGAAGTGTCTGACAATTCCTTCTTTCTGACATACTTCCATGAAATGGTCTAGAGTGTACTCCTCTCCATTATCTGATTTGAGCCGTTTGATTTTTTTGCCGGTCTAAGTCTCAATCATTTTCTTCCACATAAGGAAGATGTTCAACACTTCATCTTTATTCTTCATCGTATACACCCACACACGACGAGAATAATCATATATAAAAGTTACAAACCAATGCTTACCTCCCAAAGATGCAATTTTGATAGATTCCCAAACATTGAAGTGTACATAGTCAAGTATTCCTTGTGTATTGTGAACAGCGGTTCCGAACTTGATCCGCGTCTGCTTCCCCAATACACAGTGCTCACAGAAAGACAATTTACCAGTCTTCGCACCTTTGAGTAAGCCTTGCTTTATTACTGTTTGCAAAGCTTTTCCTCCAGCGTATCCCGTACGCATATGCCAAAGTCTGGTTATGTCAGCATCAGTCTCATCTAGCTTCTCACAACTTGTAGAAGCTCTTCCATCAACAGTACTTCCTTTCAAAAAGTACAGGTTTCCTCGCCTCAAACCCTTCATAGGCACCTGAACTCCCATTATCACTTTAAGAGTTCCATCTTCAATAGTGATTCTGAATCCCTTTGAATCCAGAGATCCTAGTGAGATAAGATTTTTCCGTAAGTCCAAAACGAACCGAACTTCGGTCAAAGTCCTGATAGTTCCATCATGCAGCTTCAACTGAATGCTCCCTATTCCCCGAGTCTTATAGGCACTATCGTTGTCCATAAGTACTGCTCCACCTTCAATCTATGTGAAGTCAATAAACCAATCCCAGTTAGGACACATGTGATAGGTACAACCGGAATTCAAAATCCATTCATTGGAATGACAAATGAATGATGAACCTGTCAAGGCAATGTCTAGATCTTCATCTCTGTCTGTGACATTGGCTGTGGTGGGTTGATTCTTCTGTTGTCC
Source organism: Platycarya longipes (assembly GCA_036559045.1). Classification (NCBI taxonomy): domain Eukaryota; kingdom Viridiplantae; phylum Streptophyta; class Magnoliopsida; order Fagales; family Juglandaceae; genus Platycarya; species Platycarya longipes. The sequence continues at coordinate 23,359,582 of CM071802.1, read as the reverse complement.
CTTCAATTCGGGACAATCATTCTTCCAATGTCCTTTGTCGTGACAATAGGAACATTCATCTTTGGCGAGTTTTCTATCGACTGATGAACCACGTGATGTGGCCTGAGTTTTCGATTGAAAACCTTTCTTCTTTCCTAAATACCTTGACTGTGGTCTCCCTCTTGCTGTCAATGCTTCACTAGATTTATCTAGATGTATCTGTTTATCTTTTCTACGGTACTCATTGCTAATCAGAGAGCTAGATACATCGTCAAAACTAATTTTTTCATTCCCATACAATAGTGTGATAACTAAATGTTCATATGTATCGGGTAAGAAATTTAACAATAGTAAAGTCTTATCTTCATCTTGGATTTCAACATCTACATTTAATAAATCAGCAAAAATCTGATTGTAACTATTCAGGTGTTCAGACATACTAATACCTTTACGAAATTGGAATCTGAAGAACTCTTTCTTCAAGTGCAAGTGGCTCTCAATGCTCTTTTTCATGAATTTATCTTCCAATTTCTTCCAAAGTTCCTTTGCATTTGTCTTTTCATGAAAATACTTTTGATCTTTAGTAAGGCACAAACGGATTATACTACAAGCTTGGGTATTAAGCTTATTCTAATCCTTTTCTATCATTTCGTTGGGTTTTTTTTCCAATGCCATATCCAGTTCTTGTTGAATCAAAACGTCCATTACTTCACATTGCCACATACCAAAGTTGCTAGTTCCATTGAACTTCTCAACTTCAAACTTGGCATTTGAAACTGTGGACCTACGCCCAGAGCTGCTGGCATTTCCAAAACTCTTATCTCCTCCAGAACCTTCCATATGAATTTTTAAAAATTTAGGAGACAAATTTCAAAATTTTAACCGTACGGATGAGTCCAGAATGATTTAAATAGTTGGAAAGTACTATTTGATCGTCGAAATTGGACTCCAAATGGCTTAGATCAAGCCCAAAAACATATCTGAAACTGAATGGTCCAGATCGTCAGGCGCGTGTGATATATGTGCGGGAGTAGGGCGACTGGACTGCGTGAGGCGCGTGTCTGTCACACGCAAATAGTAAGTAGTGAGCGTGAAGGCGCGAGTGCATGGGACACACGGGCAGAAGCTCTGCAAGGCGCATGTCAGTGCGTGGGCGGGTGGGCTTCACACGTCTTCAACCTTCCGAGCGCGTGGGTGCGCGTGGAGCGTGTTTTTTAGTCGTCTTCAACCTTTAGCTGCGAGTGGGACACGTGGGTACTCGTTCCGACCTTCTAACAACGCGTGCGGGCTCTTCCAACGTCTGTTTTCGATTCCGTTTGCGCCAACGAATTTGTCTCGACGCAAGGAATGGCCTGGAATTGTCAAAAATTGATTTTGATCAACTTGATTTCTGGATAGGGCGAACCAAAGCTCTGATACCAATTGTTGCGCACACACAAAACTATCTAAAATCACACAAGACGATATTTAAGTGGTTCAGCAATTTGCCTACGTTCACTGGTGCTAAATTCAATATGTTTGTCTGAGATTACAAACACTCAACAAATCTCATGTCCACTCTCTCTGATTTCACCCACCAGAGCTCTCCTTTTATAGGAGAGGTTTAACAATATGCAACAGCTAAATATGACTATGTGTAGAGATGGTAGGTGAAGAGTAGGGATGGACGGTGCAGCCAAGTTTGAAGTTCTGCACTTAGGTGTTTCTAGAACATCAAGCTTGGACGGTGCAGCCATTCACTTAGATATTCACACTTAGTATTCACACTTTTGTGGTCTTAGTTAACAAGCATATCATAGGGTCCTTAGTGTTGTTACCAAGTTTCTTATTCTAATGCAATAGAAAAACTTGTGGTTATTTTGGTGGTATGCAGATAGTCCTAGATTCCTATTTGTGCAACATTTGCAGAGGTTCAGAAAAGAGGCAAGGATTTTTGGTTAGAGTTTATGTTGTGTACTGCGAATCTTTAGCTGGTATGGTTGTGGATGTTGCTTTGGTTGGTTTGTTGGCACCTTATGTTCATTTTGGGTAGCCATCCCCATCGAGAAGTTTATATGGACACATACATCATGCTTGTGCTGCTTTTTCCTAGCAGATTGTGTTGCATACTGCCATTGTGAAGTTTTTCATTTTGTAGGATCGATCTAAGTTAAATTCTGCAGTTATCATTCTGGAGTACTTGCATGTTATGTATGCATACTTTTGTACTTTGCCATATGCTCGTTGCTGCCTAGTGCTAGAAAACTTCTAAACTAGATCGGTGGACGTTTAGATATAAAGTGCAACTATCTGAGCTTTTCTTTCTTTAGTTTTGTATCTTAGATGAAAGCTGTGGGGCAAAAGATTTGGATGATTGACAGCTGGAGAATTTCTTAAAAGGAAAGAATGGTGGTAGTGTGGCTGAAAAAGAACTTACAGGTACCCCCCATCCCAGGAAGAGTTGGTGAGCTAAAGTGTGGAGTTTATGTAAGAGATATGATTACTAAATAGAAAGCTACTACAGTATAGTCTAAAGTTTTGTGACATAAGATATGAAAAGAAAAAAAATATATATTCTGTGACATAAGACTGAGCTTTCTTTAATTGGGCATTTTCTTCTCCCTCCTAGTGTTTTAAGTTATTATTTCAAATTACATCCTAAATTGACAAGACTCTCTCTCTCTCTCTCTCTCTCAAGCCAGAAAAACAAAGGAAGACAATATACACATATACACACTTAAGGACGTGACTTGTTCATATTTGGGGACGTATCACGGACCTAGTCAAATACCTTCTGGTATCTTGTATTTTCTTTACACTTTCAAACTAATAATCTATGGTAGAAATTACAGAAGTAGTATTTATTTTAAAAAAAGAAATTATAAAAGCGAAGATCATAGAGCAGCTTCCTTTGTGGACATAATTTTCCAAGATAAAATCTCATTCATACAGTTTGTCTACAAACATGACATGTGCTCCATTAGTAAATTTTTTCCATTATATGTTCCATTAAGGTACCTGGTTTAAGTAGTCCCCAATATTTTATTTTAATATCAGTTCATACTATTACAATTAATGCGTGTAGGCTATTATCTTCACTACCCTTAACCTACATTTTGAGAATGCCTCAGTTGCACACATCACTGCAATTAATTTGCCACCTTTTTAGTTTGATTTTTTTTTTCATGCACTTGTTTAACAGTTTTAAATATTTTTTTTACAAAAATCACAACATTATTAAAAAATACATCTTTCATCATTAAGTAAAAATAAAAAATAAAAAATAAAAAATAAAAAATAAAAAATAAAAAATAAAAACAAACAATCGGAATTTGTGTTTGTAACTTTTGTTTGTGAATTTAACATTTTTCAATATGTAATTAGATAAGGTGAATATAAAATTTGGTTCAAACTAACACTCATATTTTGAATATCATGTAAATCATAGCAAAAAATAAATAAATTATATTTAATTATTTATACTATATTGCTAACATTTCTACATGCAGCAAAATTCTTTCTATTTTGCGTTAACTTGTTTCGCTCTCGGTCCAAAGCTGCCTTTACAAAAATTATATAATTCATTGAATCTTGGCTCACGGTATATACACAAAACAAAAGCTCTTAGGTTACTATTTATTTCATTTTCAAATAGTGCATGTGGCGGAATAGCATTCATAAACTATAGTAGGCTGAAATCAAGAGGCCAGGGTATGTCATTCCAAATACTCCAAGATTGATTAACATCCTCGACAGAAAGTTCTTTTAAAAGAAAAAAATGAAGTACCATGCCATTGTCAAGTACCTTTACAGTTTTAAGTTTACACGAATTCAGAACAGCTTGGTATATTGGATGTTATGGAGGCAGATTGGGAATAAGAAATTCATTTTTTGATCATTGTACAAGGTCTTGACTTCATGTTAGAGTTCAGATTCATTTTCCTTGAAAGTGCATATGGACTAAGGTGCCTTCCAAAGTTGCTTTTTCTATGGGCCATAAGCCTAAGTTCTCGTGACTTTCTAGTTTCTAACACTGCCACTTAGATAAATCTTATCTTTTGTATATTATTTTGTGTATTCGGGTTTTATCTATCTTTATTAATAATATTACCATTTACTTACTAAAAAATATGTTACTTTTTTGAGGTCGGACAATATCTTTTGAAAAGATTTTACCATGTACAATTTGAGAAAGTGTGGATTTAGGCCCGATTTAGATTCAGAAGTGTTCTCAATTCATCTCAACTCATCTCTATTTCATTATTACACTTTTATAAATTTTTATACAAAACACAAATTTCTATACATCTTTTTCAAATTTTAATATATATTTTTTAAATTTTAATACATATTTTTTAAATCTTAAAATAATAATTATCTTATTTCAATACATCTCATTTTTAAATTCAAACATATCCTTATTATTATAAATTGGTATTATATGTGAAAAAAAAAAAAGTCGTAAATCAATGATCATTTATTACTCTAGCGTGGGGTAGCAAGGGGCTATCAAATGAGATCTTTAGTAGGAAAGGATTTCCATGAGTGATGCCTTGGAAGGTGGCGGGTCTTTTTGTGCATTGGAAAGGCCTTCTGGGCAACCTACATTTTTGCGGTTATAGGGAGAATAATTCCTTTATGCCCTCATGCGGTACTGCATTTGTCTTGAAAGGAATGATCAGAGCTTTGACCACGGGTAGCGCTCTTTTGAAGTTTCCTTGTTCATATCTTATAAAAGAAATCCTTTTAGTCTGGTTTTGCATGTTAATATTTTTCATAGGTAAAATTAATACAAATGAAAGAATAGGCATGGCAAGTACATAGGACATATTACACGGCAATAGATCAAGCTCCTCTTTCTCTTTCGGTATATTTTACTATTATTTATTATTTGATTATTATTTTTTATTATTTAATATTTTATTTTTATTGTTATTATTATTTACAAAATATTTAAAAATATCTTATTATTCAAACGTAACTTTAGTTGTCATCTTTGCTATGCTCCTTTTTTTAAGGAAAATGATAGCCCTATTATACTTTTTACAACATCACTTCCGTCATACGTGGCACTTTTTCCATTGTCATTGACGTATACAGTATTTTCCGTGCAACTGTCGCTGCCACTTGTTTTTTTATGATTTTTTTTTCTAAATTAACGTTACCTAATTATGAGAAATATATAATTTACACGTTTTTATACCAACTGATTTTTTTTTTTTTTTGAAAGTTATACCAACTGATTTGATAAAATTTTATATTAATATATTTTATATATCAATCAATAAATCAATAAATCTCGTTTATTTTTAAATAAAAAATGATATTATTTATACACAATTTGTATTCAAACGTAGCTTTTTCGGTTTTAATATGATCCCACGAATGGAATCTCATGCTACAAATATATAAAAGTGAAAACTCTTTTGGAAGTCTACCAAATAATTTAGATGTTTATTTTTTAAAAATAATTTTAATAGATTTTATAATAGTAAGTACTGTGGTTACGTAGTGAGTAAGGACATAACTGCTTGCAATGTCAGCTCCTAGCATCTACGGTCACCCTTCAAATGGGCATGAAACAGAGGCCCACCTCCTCTCCAAAACTATCATCAACTACATGATTCCAACAGCAACACCCACCACCTTTTTGCACTTCATCAAACAAACACGCACATCGTGTCTGTTGCCATCATGTACAGACAGTCTGTCCTTCGACCGAAAAGAGTAAAAGAAACTAATATAATTTAGAGTTTTTTTTTAATAATTCATAATCCTTCCACCAGAAAAGGGTAGGTGCTGAAGAAATAAATACCGAAGCATTGGTCTCTCAAAATTTTCCACGGTTCGGTGTAGACGTGTGGAAGAAAAAGCAACGATCCGAACTGCTGATTTCACCTCCTATGACGCCTTATTTGAATAATGAGATAATATAAATAAGGACTTATTTATTTTTATAAATATTCTCATTTTATTTTATCCATCTTATATTATTTTATTTTATCTTCTGGTTATTACTTTCCAAAATTCTTATACAAAATAAAATAAACAATTCAATTTTTTAAAATTTGAAAATAATTTTTTAAAATTTCAATTTAAAACTAATATTAATAAAGAAACAAATTGGGAACCGATCGAGCTCATTTTAAGAGAATAACAGCCTTTGTGACACATGCGTTCCATGAAAAGCATTTTACGGAGGTACCTCATCCGATCTCTGACCCCCCTTCTGTCTTTCCCATTTCACTTTTTGGTTTTACATCCAAAACCTCTCTCTCTCTCTCTCTCTCTCTCTCTCTCTCTCTCTCTCTCCAACTCCCAATTCGACTCTCACAAAAGACTACAACAACAACAAATCGAAGTTTGGCCAACCCAACGCCAGACAAGGGTCTCATATCTCCCAACGGCAACGCTAGCTACACCTTTGTTGTCCCTGGAAGCAATGACAAGGCCGTGGCTCGAAAATGAGGGGGGTCCAAAGATTGGATGAAAGAAACGATAGGGGGGATTCGAAATGCAGGGGATTTCGGGAGTAAGGGTTTCAAAAGATGAAAATCAGAGGGGGGTGAACCTTCATTTACATAGTTGCACCTATGGATTTTGGTTGTTTGTTTCTTTCAAACAGATATTTAGAATTCGACTCATTCATACATTTTGTCAAACATCTAGTCGACAAAAGAAATCTAGCAAACTGGTTAGCAAAAGAAATCTGGCGAACTGGTCAGCAAACTAAAGGCTCACGTTCAGGTCAAGGGTTGATCAATGAAGAAGACAATATTTTATTTTGCTATCGTTGAAAACTTGAAGGGTTAAGAGCTCAGTTTTTTTTTTTTTTTTTTTGGTTATCCAGTGCATGGGCGTCTACCTTGCTTGTGGCGTGATTGCTAAGGTGAAGAAAGATAAGTGGATGGCTGTTATTCGCATAAAAGTAGCCTAATCGTTTCCTATTGTCTCTCATTAAAAAATATATATATATATATTATAATAATATTTTATTTAATAATTAACTTTTATCTCATTTTATTTATGAAAATAAACTAGGCCTAAGATAAATTATTGATAGTAATGAAATATTTGAGTTGAGATGAGATAAGATGAGTTCTCATTTGGATGTTAAGCTTAGTTAAGATGAGTTGAGTTCTTTCATGAATATTGGTGACTTGAGATAGTAGGGTGAGCTTGAGAAACATACATAAGATGAGTTTAAATGTGTTTGAATATTAAAATAAATTTAAAGACTTTTTTAAGAAATTAAAAAAGATTGGGGTGAGATAAGTTTATAAGAAATGAATTGAGGTTGTTGAGATAAGTTTTGTAATTTGAGAGTTGGTGTTCGGGTGTTACACTCAGTTTAAAATTAGATTAAACTAAGATTATTTCAATTTAGTCTAACTTCCAAATGGGGCCTAGAAATGGTTTGAGTTAAAATAATTTATGGGAATTTAGGAAATAAGAGAGAAAAATGGAATAAATATATTAGAGAGCTAAAGTGTTGGTAGAATATAATTTTCTAATATAATTTTTGTTTTGAGATTTGAAAAATTTGAATTATTTTTTATGTTTTGTTTAAAAGTTTGAAAATTTTGTAATAATTAGATGAAAAAAATTAAAATTAAAATTTGAAATTAAAAAGTGTTTGTGTTTATGGTATTTGGATGTTAAGATAAAATGAGATGAGATGAGATAGAAACATATATCTAGCCAAACCATGTCTTAGTTTATATCTTTGGGATTTAGGACCCATTTATTCTTCATCTTTGATTTTGTCACCTTTCGGCCCCGTTTGGATACTAAAAATATTTCATGCATTTCATTATTATAACTTTTTAAATTTTTTATACAAAAACATCATAGTATGAGTAATTTTTATTGTCATTCTATACTACTAATGTCTTTTAAATTTGTTATCTAAAATACCAACTTTTTAACAACTCATGATGTGTTAAGATATTTGATCTATCGGAGAGTGTAAATTGTCAAAATTTGATAGAAAATCTGCCAAATATCATGCATTTGACATAAAAAGATTTTACAAAAACAAATTCATAAACTAACGTGGCTTGAGGTAGTACGTCAGATTACAAAATTAGTTTTACTTTAAAGTAAATCTAATATATTACATGAAAATACATCAATTTGTGAAGAAAAGTTCTATTATGTCCCAAGAATTTCTCTTCTTATTTTAACCGCTTATGTATTTAATTATTTTTAAATTTCTTTTTAATTAATGGTTAAAGAATTGACTTTTAATGTATTAGTGTATTTTTATATTTTTAAAAAAATTGAAAAATGTTTTTAAAATATGAAAAATAAAATGTGAAATTTATAGTAGTGGACACATCCACCAGTCAAAGTTGAGTGACACACTATAACTACTCATTTGTAAATTTATTTTTATGAAATATTTTTGTAACTCCACTACTTCTCTAAAAGAAAAGCTCGTGTTAAATTGTATTAAGATTTCATTAGTTTGCTATGTGTTAAATTGTAGGAAATCCTTTTGTAACACTAGCCGTGAATCTACAAAATTGAGGTGGATAAAACAAATAAAACCAGGCAATGCTCATATACACATGGAGTATACAAAATGAAACACCTAATTACATTTTAGAAATTTGTAAAGTGGGAAGAAATTCATGAACATTCCCCTTAAGTATAATAGTAGAAAACCACTATAAAAGATAAAACAAATAAATTTCAGATTTTTCCCACTACACGCTTCCTATTGTTAAAGGAAAATGTTTTGTGCATCGCTAACGGTGCACACCGTTCCCTTTTAAAAAAATATATATATAATGATTAAATAAATATTATTTAATAATATGATTATTTTTTTATATTTTTTAAAATGTTTAAATATATTTAAAAAATGATATAAAAACAAAATAAAAAAACAAAAAAATTATTTTTGCACTAACGATACAAATGAAAAGGGTGCTACAGTGGTAGCTGTAGCATTGCTCATTGTTAAAGCACCTTGTTCCTTTCCGTCCATATACTCCATATTAGGCACAAGGGTATCATCTGCCATATCATTGCTATTTAAGAGTTGTTATAACACCTACTTCAACATGCAAGTGAATCCACCATACACTTAGGCATAACCCGACTCAGCTTAGCTCTACTTAGAATTCTCTCCCATAGCTCTCTAACCACATCAAAATGTAGAAGCAAATGGTTAACTAATTTTCCATTCCTCTTGCACATGTAACACCACTCTATAATCACCACATCCTACTAGGTGTGGCAATGTATTATACAATCCGTTAATCCAACACAAACACGATATGATAATAGCGGATCTTAACAGGTTTGGGTCAAAATGGATTGACCCGTTAAGATACAATTGCTTAACAGGTTGATAACGGGTTAATAACATGTTATGACACGTTAAGAAAGTTAGAGTTACAATTATACCCTTATACTTAAAAGCAAAATTATTAGAATTTTAGTTTTGATATTTTTATTGTTTAGATTGTAATTTTAGACTTGTAGTTAGTTTTATAATTTTTATAGATATTGTGATTTTAATATTTATATAAAATATTCTAAATTTAATCAGGTCAAATGGGTTAATTTCGGACTTATTCAACTTATTTACATAAACATGTTGAAATGAGTTATGTTAATATATTTCGTAATATTTACTAATGGGTCAAAACGGGTTGATACAACACGACACGTTATGTTAACGGGTTGTGTTAGGGTTTGAGGTTTTGACACGATAAGTTTAATGGATCGGGTTATGATTTACTCATATAGTATAATATACATGTCTTGACATGATACGAATATGATCCGTTGACACGATTTGACACCCTTACTAATCCTGTTTCTTTAGATTATCCACAGTCAATATCTTCCAAAGTGTTGTTGTCCATGTAAAAAAGATGACTTTAGATGATACACAAACCTTCCAAATGCTCTTCCACGAGAAGGGAATTGGATTCTAAACTATCAAGATCTTGTAGTATGATTTCACAATGAACTTTTTACTCCCCATAGGTTTCCACAACATACAATCGGTCTCACTTCCTCTAATCCTCGCAGAGTACAAATAGTTGAAAAATCTACAAGCTCATCAACCTTCCAATCCTGCACATTTCCTGTAAAAATAAGATTCAAAGTATGGACCCATTGGCACGATTCAACACTTCTAAAACTACCACTTTGTTGATGTCCAACCAAGCTGAACGCTACCGAGAAAGTAGTGAAAGAGGACCCTAGCCGCATCATGCTTCGAACCAGAAACTGGTTCTTACACTGTCTCCCATCTTAAACATGATGTGTTTTTCAAAGGTGATCCACCCCTTTCTAATAAATTTCCATAAGCTAACACCATAAGACCCCATTCCCTCCTTGGAGCACCGTCCCTCACTTTCATCGCCGTACTTCTGATTAATAACTTCCCTCCACAACGAGTTTCCTTCCATTTGATACCTTTAGAACCACTTTTCTAGTAATGCCTTATTAAACATGCATAGTTTGTGCATTCCCAAGCTACCATAAACTAGGGGGCAACTCATCCTTTTCTAACTCATAAGATAAAACTTGATCTCATCCTCCAAACCGCCCCACAATAAAGTTCTAAATAAAGTTTTTATCTGATTGGTCACACCCACCAGTAGTGAAAATAAAGAGAGCTAATAAGTGGGAAAATTAGAAAGAATGTTTTTTTTATAAGTGTTATCTTCTCCCCTTTAGATAAATACAACAGCTTCCAACCCGACAATCTATTCTTAATTTTCTCTACCACATATTTCCAAATTCTCTTGGCTTTGAAGGATGCCCCAAGGAAAGACCAAGATAATTCATATGAAACTCACACTATTGGTGTTGTTGCCTACCGAAAAACCTACAGTGAAGCCCCTCATACTGCTGCCTCCACCATACAACTCAAAGCTTCCAAAACAATGACAAAAGAAATGGGAGACAACGAGTTTCCTTGCCTCAAACCTCTCGATGTCTGAAAAAATCTATAAGATTTATTATTGACTAAAATAGAAAATTGGGGGGATCGAGAAATGATGTTTTATCCATGCACACCACCTTTTCCCAAATCCACATCTTTTGAGCATATAAAGGAGAAAGTCTCAGTACATGTGGTCGTAAGCCTTTTCCATATCCAACTTACAAAAAACCCCCAGAATGCCTTCTCTTATATGGCTATCCAAACAATCGTTGGTGATCAAAACTGAATCCAGAATTTGCTTGCCCTGAACAAACGCATTTTGAGGTTTAGAAATGAGTTTATCCATCACCATATTCATACGGTTGGCTAGCACTTTTTGACAAAATTTTATAGATTCCACTCATCAAATTAATAGGACGGAAGTCTTTCAATTCATTCGCACCAACTATCTTAGGGATAAGAGTAATGAAAGAAGCATTTAGAGACTTTTTAAACTTGTGACAAGTATGAAAATATGAAAAACCTACATCACTTTTTCCTTCACAATGTACAATACTTTTGAAGGAATGTCATAGAAAACCTATCTGGGCTCTAAGCTTTATCTTTGCACATACATTTCACCACTAGATGCAACTTCTCTTCATCAAACGGCCTCTCCAACCAGCTTGCTTTACTCAAATCCAACTGATCATAGTTCAAACCATCAAGTTTAGGGTGCCAGACTTCAGTTTCAGCAAGGAGTTCTTCATAGTATAGCACTATATGATCTTGGATCTCTTGTGAAAAAACTCAATGACATTAGTGCACCTATGGGAGTTTGCCATCTTGTGAAAAAACTTAGTGCATTTGTCCCTTTCCTTCAACCAAAGTGCCCTAGATCTTTGCCTTCAAGATATTTCCTTCATCAACAAGACCTTCTCGATTTCAGCCACAACCACATTTTTCCTTAATAATGACCCCTCATTGTCTTCCCCCTCTTCCAATGCGTAAAGCTCATCCCAAAGAAGATTTATTTGCACTTACATGTGTCTGAAAACTTCATTATGCCACTTTTTAAAATTAGGTTTAAGGACTTTTAGCTTACCCACCATAATGAAACTAGGAGTGCCATTAAAAAAGTAACCACCCTACCAAGACTTCATTTTATCTACAAAACTTTCAGCATTTACTTACATGTTCTCGAAGTTAAAGTGTTGCATACCCCCATAAATACTACCACAATTAAGCAAAATTGGAAACTGATTGGAACATACTCTTGGCAACCTCTTTTGATATAGATCTGGAAAGTGTGCCTTCCAAAAAGAATAAACAAAAAATCTATCAAATCTTGACCATCATCTACTATTGACCACGTGAAAGCCCTCTATCAAAGGGATATCCACAAGGTTCAAATCGAAAATTAATTTCGAGAAATCCTCCATAATCGAGTCGACATAGAAGCCCCCACCCTCTCACTAGGAAATCGAACAATCTTGAAATCTCCACAAAAAACACCAAGGTAAATTCCAATGAATGGAATCCCACAAAAATGTCAATATCTATCCACATTAGGGCCATACACACCCACAAAGACCCATCTCCACCCATCTTTAATGTTCCTAAGGGATGCAGTCATGGGAAAAAGCCCAATGTAATCCTTTACTAACTCCTTTACTCTCTTATCCTACATCAACAATGCACTCTCTACGACCCCCAACTAAGTAAGATAACTTCATCCCAACAAGAACAGCCCCACAAAATGTGAATAATATTCCTGTCAATACAACTCAGCTTAGTCTCTTGCATACACTTGATGTCAATTTTCCAATTGCGAAGAATGGATCTAATGCGTAGACGATTGCTAATATCACTGATCTCTCTTACATTCCAAAATAGGATTTTAGGCTTCATAAGAAGAACACGCCCCCTCCCTTTCAACCAATCTCTTCCCACATTTCTCTCATTATTATCATAATTAATGGAGCTTTTTAACTGTTTTAACCAGTGTTTTAAAAATCATACCGTATTGGCAGGTACAATCGATACATACCGTACCAAATTAGTATTTGATACATTTAAGGGGTCTATTTCATTTCGAGCTAAATACCAGCCGATATTTGATTTTTCGATCAGTATTATGTTTTCACCCGGTACAGAAAATCACAGCTCAATTTTAATTATTTGATGGTTTTTTCGTAATTATGGTAAACACTTAAAGGCCAAAACCTCTTTTCACATTAATACATTAGGTCTTCAGCTCTTCATCCTTCTTAGTTCTTCCGATACCGAACTTGCTGCCAAGCACTTCTTCCTTTGATTTCGACGTCTTCCATCGCAAATCCATACATGGGTATTTTTGGAGTAGAAATTTAGCTTTATTTTATGGGTCATTCTCGGCTATAGCCTATATGCATCAATATTGTGGGGCGTTGTGAAAGAGAAGGTCCAGAAATCACTGTAGCTTGAACGAACAATCCGAAGAATAAAACACTCATTTCCTCTCTCTCTTCCTTTGTCTCTCTGTGAAGAAACTCCTCTGTAAACACAATACTTCATATATATTATTTAATAAAACCAAAATAAAAAGTTGTGTTTTATTTGGCTTCAACCACTTTCTTATAATTCTGCAGATTATTTTATTTCATTTTTTTCTTGTTGGTTTTGAATTTCTAATCGCTTGAACTAAACGATTTTGAGGTGGGTTTCGTCTTATTTCAATGCAAATGCTTAGATAAGCCAGGTACGTGATATTTGAGGACTATGTTATTCTGGGTCTATAAAATTTGTATTTTTTTTTTATGTTTGTTCATTTCCAAGATAATAGACCTGATCAGCTATACCCAATTATTACAGAAACATCATTCTTTTTTTTTTCTTTCTTTGTTATTCAAACATTCGTCTCAACTTAATTACATTCAAAGACACTTACAAAATATTATTATTTATAGATTAATTCAAATTATTTGAGATCACTTCAATATCCAATTGCATCCTTATTTTATTGTTATTTTGGATGTATATATATAATTTATTCAGGTGTAAACTATTTCGAAATGGTACCGATATCGAAACTGAATTGCGGTATTAGTATCGAAATATTATCTTAAAACGATACACGAAACGGTACCGATATCGAAATATTTCGTACTAGTATTTTGACCGGTACGACTTTCGATACAGTATTCAAAACTTTGGTTTCAACTCCCTATCCTGTTTCACTGCAGATTTCATAGTCGAGGATCTCCCTGCTTCAATCGTAATTAGTAGTGCCTTAAACTACTTTTCAAACCCAACACAAGATATCCCCAAACATTCTTGGAAATCTTCTACTTTTTTTAACACCCAATCCGACTTTATACTGTAGGCTGGTAATGCAGAGATGGTGCATAACAGAATAAGACTATACATTCCTACCATGCCTCTTTCTGCCTCACTAACCACAATTTCAACCCCCTTTAAAACCTCTGTAGGTATCCCAGTAGATCCATTCATTGCTCATTTCTAAAAACCATAACCCCTGGTTTGGACACCTCTCATCAAAGTTTACATCCACCTCCCATTTCCTCCAAATTTTTTAGAATGGGCAGCTCTTTAAAAACCACTTGCGCCTCTAAAACCTCTTTAATCCCGACCTCAAACCTGCCTAAGGAGTCACCAGAGACCAATGAAGAGGTCTAGGCCAATGCAGTAAGAGTCTTTTGAAACTGTCCAAATGAAGGGTGAGGCCCTGCAAACATAGCCTCTTCAATTGCAACCTTCTCCAACAAAACTTCCTTCCTTAACGCTTGAATCTTCTGTGTGGAAGTCATGGGTGAGCCAACAACCACCATCACACTTTTCTGAACAATTTTCAATATATGGATGGCAAAAATAGTATCGAAAAAGCATAGGTTGGCATCGCCCTAAACTGCAGATGGTCTTGTTAGCATCAAAGTCACCTCTAGTGGTTGGTGACATGTGACGAGGTCCCCTGAGTTGTTGCCGACAACATTGGCTCGAGCCCATTCTTCAAAGGACCAGCTACCACCTATATCCTCTATCTCCAAATAGGGTGTGGTTTGTTGAGGGTCAAAACCCATTTTGTAGGTTGAGGCCCAGCATCGGGGCCTAACTTGCCCTTTCCTTTAGCAAACGAGGCAACATAATCAAATCAATGGTCTTGCTGGACTGGGCTTGGTCCTTAGCACTTAAGCTCACATCGCCCTTAGCATCCAAACCATAGCCACAATCCAAGCCCATGATCTCCCCTTTCAAGCCCTTAATGCAGCGTTTAAGCCAATGAAGTCCATTAGATAAATCACCTAGCTGGCTTTCCATTTCTAAAATGACACGCATCACCTCTATTTCCACTTTTTCACTAGCATCATCCCTGCCATCCGCCACTCGTCACTGGACACCTCCTAAAATGGAGACCCCTTAATTTAGGCAGACTTGCATCCTTTATGTTCTTCGTTGCTCGAGGTTGCACCTCCCCACGCTAGACCACCTCCATGTACGACCAAGAAATCAAACCTTGTGATAACAATGCAGGTATTGACAATCTCGCAAACCCACCATCAATTCTAATTTCCTTCAATGCCACCCCTAACTCCATCCTTGTCGCTTGATATGAAGATGAAACTGCGACGCCCCCTCATCTTACTCCATCAAGGCCATATACATGCTGCTAGAATTGGAATATTGTTGGGCGATGTAGCCCCTGTCTCCATCCCTGCGAGCAGAGTAAAAACTTTTCCTCAAGAACTTCTGGCTCTGCTCCAAAGCTATGGAGAGCCAACGGGCTATCTCCAGCCCCACAAACATATTTTTTGTGACTTTCTACCCTTTTCACACAAATGCACATGTCGTTCCTCCCTCCTTACCTCAAATAATTTCAACTTAATGAAGACACGTTTCATTAATACAAACTTCTTTCAACATATTCAGAGAGGTAAACTTACACCCCTAAACAAGATAGAATGACATAGCAAAACCAAAATATGCATTAAGAAAGCAGTAATCCAACCCGTTGCAATTGTAGTTCTTCTCTTATTCTCTTCTAGGGCCTTGTCAAATTCATCAAAGGTAATAGCGTTAGCTTTCCATTCGTCTGATAAATAAATATGAAGTAATCTAATGTGGATTATTTTGAGTTTCATTAATTATTGGTAATGAATATTTTGCATAGGAAGTCTTTTCATTAACTATTTTTCTTTTTTTTCTTTTTTGTTAAAAGTGCAAAACCTAGAGACTGATATTTAGCCCTAAGAAATTGTGGCTAGTTTTTAAATATTTTAATGTCATGTAAGGGTATAAAGAAAATATGAAATAAAGGTTGACAAATATTATCACAAACTACGAAAAACTTCAATTTATACCCTAAGTTGCTTATACTTTTCAATTTATTTTCTTTTGTTATATATTGGAAATGGAGGGTCAAACTCATGATTTCTAGTTTGAAAATTTGGATCTTGTACCAGCAAGCCACAAGCCGTTGGCTTGAATTTATTTTCTTGATTAAAACTAGACAATGAAGAGCAACTGAGAACTAGTTATGTGGTACAATTTTAACGATTATATCATAATCAAGTGAAAATTTGAAAAACACAATTAAGATGAAAGTGGTATCGATCTAGGTTTTGAAGTGTGCTCTATATGTTTATGAAGGTGCATATGCACAAGAAAGAAGTTTGAGTTTATGCAAATGGTTAGGTCTTGTTTGTTTGTTTGTTTGTTTTTTGCTAATCAATATCAATGAATGGGCATAAATACCAACTATAATTACAAAAGTCCTAACTGGGGAGGTACATTAGAAGTAAGAAAGTCATGTAGGTCTATGCCGTTAAAGTCCACGACAATGATCCACGTACAAAAAGTTCTAAAAAAGAAACTTTTAATTCCTCTTATGATCATCCCTTATCTTCAAACGTCCTCTCATTATAATCCTATCACAAACACCATATAATACATATAGGAATTATCTTCACATTGCTCTAATCCATTGCAAACCATGTATAGAAGTTTAGCACACCAATGTTTCTACCACAGACTTTGGCATAATCCAAGTTAGGTCCAGTCTTTTATATATTTCATTCCAAATCACCCTAGCAGTACCACAGTGTAGCAGCAAACGAGACTATAGAACTATGCAAAACTGCTCATCTCCTAATCTTGTGCTGCCATATTGAAGTTGATGTTCAAACGAACCCTTCCACCCGAGAATCCCATAACCTCTTCCACCATTGCTTCTGAAGCACTAACAATATAAAAAAGTGACTGGAAAAAAACATATAGGACCCTGGTACCACATCAAACATCTTTATAAAATTTGATCCTTGATCCTGTGCCCATTTGGAGCCTTGTGTGACGATGAAAATCCCCTCCCACCCTCTCCTAATATGCTTCTATAGCCCCACTTCATGAGGGCCTCTCACTTTTCTATTAGACCAACCTCCTTAACAACCATATTTACTTTCTATCACAATTGCAAAGTGCTTCTGGTTCCTTATTAAATCTCCACTGTCATTTACCAAAGAGTGCCAAGTTAAAGAGCCTCAAATTAGTAATATCTAAGCCACCATTAGAAATATGGTGACACACATTTCCCACTTGACTATATGATATTTGAACTCCTCTCCAAAACCACTTTACAAAAAATCTCTTTGTGACTTTTTGATTCGATTGGCTACCTTTGCTACTATTGGAAATAGGGATAAGAAAAATGTGGGTAGATTTGAAAGAGTACTCTTGATCAAAGTAAGCCTCCCTCCTTTTGATAGGTACATTCTCTTCCATTCTTCCAATTTTCTATCTTTTCAATCACCATATTTAAAATCAAACTCAACTGCGCTGTGATCCCCAACGGAAGATCCAAATACTTCATAAGGAAAGAAGCTACCTTACAACCCAATAATCGGCACAATCTCAGATTTGTCAATGTTGACTTTAAGTTCAGACATTGCTTCCAAACAGAGTAGCAATGCTTTCAATGCCTACACTTGTTCTGGATAGGCATCGCACATCACAAGCATACCATTTGCAAACAACAAATGAGAAATATTAATAACCCCATCCAGAGTTCCAAATGGAAAGCCATTTACCACGCAATTATTGAACTAAAGCCAAAGTCATATCGGCTTAAAGCCCTCATAACAATGATAAAAAGCAAATGAGATAATGGGTCGTTTTGTCTTAAACCACGAGAACTTTGAAAAAATCTCTCGGGACAACCATTAATCAACACAGAGAATCTTGCCGTAGTAATGCACCACCTAATGCATATCCTCCAACTTTCCCCAAAATCACATCTACCTAGTAAATATAGGAGGAAATCCCAATTGATATGATCATAAGTTTTCTCCATATCTAATTGCATATAATTTATGTGTTGCCCGCCTTTAGTCCATATCAAGACATTTATTAGCGATGAGAGTCGCATCAAGGAATTGCCTACCTTTTACCAAGGCATTTTAAGACTTGGTGTCAAGCTTCTCTATTATCTCACTCAGCTGATTCATAAGCACTTTTAAATAATCTTATAAACACAATTTATAAGACTAATAGATTGAGACTTTGAGATCTTTATAGCCCCCACTCTTTTAGGTATTAAAGCAATAAAAGTTGTGTTAAGGTTTTTTTTTCAAATTTTGGAGTCGTATATAACTCATTAAACACTTTCATTATATCATCCTTAATCACATTTTAGAAGAAACTCAGAAAATTTGTTAGCCCCAAGAGCTTATCTTTTACCATTTTTTTTATTCCACTAGACACCTTTTCCTCCTCAAAAGCCCTTTCCAACCAAATTACATCGATTTGCTCGATTGAATCAAAAGCTAGACCATCGAAGGAAGGTCTCCACCCCACCCGCTCAGTAAGAAGCTTTTCGAAGATATCAACAACATGATTTTGAACAATCCTTTCATCCCTACACTCTACCTTGTCTATTTTCAGAACCTCAATAATATTGTTTCTTCTATGAGAGTTAGCAACTCGATGAAAAAATATTGTATTTTTGTCACCTCTCTTAACCAAAATGCTCTTGATTTTTGGCGTCATGACACTTCTTTTAAAAGTATTATCCTTTCAAATTATGCTACTAAACTCATCTTATGCGCTTGTTCTTCCTTAGCAAGTGGTCATCCATCTTGTAGTCTCTTAATATCCTGGATTTCCATTTATTTCAATTTCTTGTTCTCCCCAATAACTCCAAACAACTAACTATTCCACAGTTTCAAGTACCTTTTCAGCGCTCTCAATTTGTTCCCAAAAATGAAACTAGGGGTACCATTGAACTAATAGAAGGTCCACCACTATGGCTTTTGTCTTTTTTACAATTCTTTTTTCAAGTTATCATTTTATCTAATTTAATTATTACAATTTTTTAAACTTGTTATACAAAATAAAATAAATAATTCAAATTTTTAAATAAAAATAATATTAAAAAATATATTTTAATAATATTTTATTTAATTTTTAACTTTAATCTAAACTCAACTCAACTAAATACATCTCATCTCATCTCACTTGTAAAAACAAATGAGACTGTCTCTTGTTTTATATGATTATCGATCAAAAAAAAAATTATTTTATTAGCAGCATTTCGAAGCGGTCAGTTTGCTATTCCAGTAATAATAGCTCTCCACTTACAAGTTGATACCTCATAAATCACACCAAATTCACCCTACACTCGTGCACATAGGGTAGACAAGGCAAAAGACTTGATAGGAAAGCTGAGGAGAACGAAAACCTGCAAAGCTTGATGGCATCAGCCATGGTAGAACTCCAGCAATAAAACACATGTGGAGCCAAGGAAGTTTTTTCTTTTAACCTTGAAGAAGTACCAAAGAAAATTTGTAAAATGAAAATAGAAAAGATGATCAAAAAAATAAAATAGAACAGAAACAACATTTAGGTTCCGTCCGTTTTCCTCCTACTCTAACTAGATCTGCCTCTGTCTTTGACAATCTCTATGTATGTTTGTGTGGGCGCGCGCACGGGGTGGGGTCGGGTTTGGGAGCTTTCTATGTGTGCATGCCTCCAAGCACAACTCCCTTGCTTGGGCCCTCCGTCTCGACCTCACCATCAAAGTATGTCCTATTTATCCTTTGCGATATTTGTTTATAATTTTGTTAGTCTTGTGGTTGGATTTAGCATTGCATATTGCATGAAGTATAGTTTATCTTGGTTCTGCGAAATGAGAGTTTAAATGATGGTGGTTCTAGCTAATCAATTTAGAGGATCAGTTGGATCCTGTCGCATGCAACCCACAGGATGTAGTCGTTGACTCCAACCGACGCTACATCGTATTGCTCGACACCACCAGTGGCTACTCACGACTCACTACTTTAACTCATTTTGTAAATGTTCAGTTGATTGTTTCTGGGTTGCCCAAGAATTTCCAAGTTCCAACTTCTTTTGTGGTGATCGATGGCAGACAAAGTAAAGGGCAGTGTGACCAAGGTTTGAGGGGATGAGTTGTTGATCAAGTGTCGAAATGCACAATAAGTAAAATAGAAAACTTACTTGGAAGGATGTTATTAGAGAGCTGTTGGGTGAATAAAAATAGCCAGATAGACTTTAAGATTTTCTCTTATTTTATATATCAATCTATATATTTTCTAGTACACTTTAACATGTTAGAGCACTCCCAATGGTATAGGTAATTTTTTTTTAAATTTAACTATCCAAAACATACTTTTTCTATTTTAACTATTCATTTTTATATTTGATCATCCATCAGCATATCTATTTTTTCTCTATATCTTTTAAAATATTATTATTTTATTTATTTTACAAATTAAAAAAAAAGTCTGGAAATGGAGAACGAAGCTGCGCGTGAACAGTGTTGCCGAAGTCCACAAGCTACGCATGGGAGACAACGTTGACATTGCCGGTAATGGAATTTTAAGGAGTTGGTCGCCGGCGTGAGGTGAGTCCAGCGATGCCGACAATGTAGTTGTTACCGGCTGGCGGTGGGTCAAACAGGTTTCAAATAGTCCAAAACTCATTTCGAATTTCGATCTGAGCGTGTGAGCCCACCGGTGGTTGGTTGGAGCTGGGATCGTCGGAGGTTTGGTCGCCAGCGTCGTCTGATGCCGATGATGTCGACGGTGTAGCCGTTAATGGCCCGTGGGTTGAATGGAGGCCATGCCGATGGGCTGCAATGCATTGTACAAAAAAAAAAAAAAAACTACTTGAAGTTACACTATACTTGCGTTAAATGTAGTAAAAGTACTGTTTATAAATGTATAAATTTGCTATTTTAGCGAGTTTGTTGGAGCTTGATGTTGCCGACTTTGGAATAATTTGCGCTATATTTTACAAAAAACATGGTTTTAGCGAGTCCATTGAGGCTGCTCTTAGGGATGTCATGAGTGGTGCTTTAAAATGTCTCAAAGATATGCTTTCATATACAATTATAAGTTTTTATTTTTACCTTGTTAAAAAAGATGGAAGTCAAGATTAGAATTGAATACGAGAAGTGTTTTATTTTCTTCAATTGAAGAAAATTGGAAATAAATCATATCAATTTAATAAAAATATTTAATTCCCTTTAGAAAATAAAAATATTTTCTTTAATTTTTAACTTTAATATCAATTTAATATCCAAACGTTACTTAAAATTTATGATTTCTTGATCTATAAAGTGGAAATGAATCATAATTCACGAGGGAAAATATAATTTCGTATTCAGTTAATAAGCATAATATTTAAAAAGAGGGAGAAAAAAGAAATATTACGCGGAAAATAAAATGAACGAAAAAATGGATTAGATTTTAATTCTTTTTTCTTTTTAAGGGGGGATTGCAAATAAAAGTCGTCTCCGTGCTCCTTCCGACGAGTTTTCCAATTCACCTCAGTCAGTCCACCTTCCTCTCCCCCCCCCCCCCCCCCCCCCCCCCCTCTCTCTCTCTCTCTCTCTCCTCTCTCTCAATATCTATAATATACATATGTGACAAAAGGCATTTTCGGTTTTGAATTGGAGCTGATCTTCTTAAAGATACCCCTTCTATATTGTCGCAGCGCAGCGTTAGATCCGAAAGGTGTCACGGCGACGGAGGATCTAGGATTGAGAGACAAGAATTGGGTTGCTCTCTCTCTCTCTCTCGTTGTATGTGCGTGTGCGTGTGAGAGTGGATCTGAGCGGCGATGGCGTTGTCAGGCATGCGAGGGCTCTCCGTTTTCATCAGCGACGTCCGCAATTGCCAGAACAAAGAGCAGGAACGCCTCCGCGTCGACAAGGAACTCGGAAACATCCGTACACGCTTCAAGAACGAGAAGGTTAGGCCATGAAATTTACCACGATTTGTTTAGTTGCCCATATATTTTGATCGATCGGGATTAGTGGCTATGTGTGTTTGGTCAACGAAAAAATGTCAGAAGCGAAAGGCATTTTGAATTTTGGGCACGTGAAGTCAAGGTGTTCACTGAGATACTATTAAAGAAAAGAGCTATTGTGGCTATCAATTAATATTTATTACTTCTATTACAATAGATATTTACTCAAATAAGCATCATTAAACTACATGGAGAAGTTAGTAGGAGCTTCTAAGTTTTTCACCTTTTGGGAAAGGCAAGCTTACATTCTATTCTGACTTTCATCCTTGCTTTAGCGAGCGGCTGAACATAGAGAGCTGATGGTCCCTTCTTTAGTCGTTTGAGAGGGGAATGCAGGCATCAGCATGATAGAGATTTTTGCTTTACAGGCTTATTTTAGACAGCCTTTGTAATGGCTTGCGATTATGAGAGGCAATGGGCACTTAGTATGGCATGATGTAATTATTGCTCATAAGATTTACTCTAATAGCTCAGCGGGACTTGTCAGTGTGAGCAATTAATTTTGTTTGCGAGGACTCATTTACTTATAAAAAAAGATTGTTTACAAGATTATAATTGGATGATGAATTTTTCTTCCCTGGAGTATTTGGTGCCATCTATTTAAAAGATAAGCATGATGCCTGCAATGTGCATTTTCTTTCCGCATGAATTAAGATGAATTGTCATGTGTCTGGGCTGATTTTCCTCATGCTGGAAGCATCAAGCATGTGAGGATGATGCGGCATATCTTTCTTATTTACCTTTTTTTACTTATGGGATTTGCCTCGGGGGAGGACGAGTGTAGCGAAGGAGGGGAAGCATGTTTAATCCTAAAAAGCAATTTGAGTCCTAAGTTCAACGAAGTCCCTCAGGCTTTTGATACCGTTTGGAGCCATTGTCGAGCAATAGCAAGAGAAACCCCATCCCTCTCTTTCCTTTTTTACATCTCCATCCCCCCCACCCCGAGTGTGGTGACATGGGGGCGAAAAAAAGGGGATCCTATCAACTTGTTCCGACCTAGGAAAATAAGCTCATGCTGTTGGGTCAATTTAAGTGGCTTAGTTGTCTGCAATTATTGAGCCATGCAGTAATGGGTCAGTTATGTTTGCGTTGTTGGTTGGTTATTGTCAGTTGTTTGGTTCAGTTTACTTATGGAAAAAAAGTTATTTGGGTTAGTCTCAGTATGTGGGTTTATTGACAGATTGGGCTGGTGTTATGAAACAAAAAATGATTGCAAAAATGATTGTGGAGGACTGGTGTAATGATCAAAGGTAAACTCAAGCTGCATCTGAACATATATTCTAAAAGGACTAATGCCCCTTGAAATCATTATAAATCGCCAAAACTTCTTATTTCCATTCGTTCTCGTTAGACCATCCCATTGTAAAAGGGACAGCTCAAGCTTCACACTTGCTAGGGTTGGCCTTGTTGGCATTTGTAATGATCCAACGAAAGCCCAAGCCACATTAGACTTATACTCCAAAATTACTAGTCAAGGCTACAATTTCTTTTAGACAAGTAGTCAAGGCTACAATCGGAGCATTGTTGAATCACTATAAACCACAAGAACTTCCCCCTCTCTAGAAATGTGGGTCTTATTTACCATCCTCTTATGCTCACTCTGTGATACTATAACTTGGTGCCCTCAGTGTGGCCAAACTCTTTATTATTAGCTTTTAATTATCTTACATTACAAGGTAACCTAACATTATAGCATTAGAGATATCACTATCCAAATGGCAGAAGACACTAGAATGAATCAGCTTGCTGAGGTTTTTGCTCAACTTAAGGTGACTAGGCCCTTCTAAGGAGACCCATAGTCTCATGGGTGGATGCTGGCAGAGATCCTGCAGCAGATCAATAACGTCAGTTCAATTTATGATTCATTTTCACAATGCAAAAGGGATGGAGAAGGCTCCTCAAACACCAGTGTGCACCTAATGGACACACTATTTTATTTTAGTCTTACAATTTTAAAAGATATGATGGAACAATATGGCCCGATCTCCAAAATCGGAGCTTCTCAGGTTTAGTTACTTTGATACAATGGCTGGCAAAGTCTATTGCTTTAAGATGAGTGGGGCTTATGGAAGGTTATCTGTATCACCCCTTTCCTCTCATAAGGTCGGGAATGCCACTTTGAAAAATTGCTTATGTGCTAGGTATAAAAGATTTCATAAAACAATATTAAACCAAGCTTTATGAAGTCAGAGTCATCAGTAGCACTTATAAAAAATTGCTGAAGTCTTGAACTTGTCAACTACTAATAATAAGATAATAAATTAAAAATCTCCATAAATGTTTTAGGTCTCTGTGGCTTCGCCTCTTGTCCCCAAACCAAGTTTTGTTCTACAGTTTCATATTCACATTGATTTTTACTTAGAATGGTTAACACAAAACAATGAGTCAAATATTCAGTAAACAACACATCATGCAGTAAACATATAATTACTTAAAGCCTTTTCTTTTGAACATCATACATAAATTACACATCTATCGTTCATTCCATAACATAAAATAAATTAAGGATTCATGCAATTACCCTATTTGTGCATGGGTGGTGATATTGACTATCATGATTGCACTTGAGGCCCTGGGTAAAATCTTGTCAAAAGGAGATGACATTGCGAGGCACACATTTAGTAAGCCATTCAGATAGCCATTTCCATTGACCCCACTATCGATCATCAATTATCTGTCAGCAGTCAATCATTCAGCCATTCAGTCACCTTTTTTGTTTTGTTTTGTTTTGTTTTTATTCCCTTTTCCTTTTCTTTCATTCATCATCCAGCAATATTACTACATATACATTACATGGCATAGTGGAAGCATGCACCATTTGCATTTACATGCTTTTATACTTATATTCATAGGGATACGTAAAAGGAGTTATCAAGGAATGGTTTTACATATAAAAATAATTAAACACATTTTGATTAACGTGCCTTGCATTTTACAAAAAACATGTTTGTTATCAATTTCAAAGAGTGATAGTATAATATAGAAAGATGCATTTCAATTCAAGAGGTCAAACTTTCATGATTTCATTGTATTTGTTTTTAGTTCCTAATTAGGTGTAATCTGATGTATACTTTCTATGTACTTGGGCTATGCCTATTTCAACATCAATAAAATATCTTCATACTTACAAAATTTTTTGTTAGAAAAGATGCATTTCAAAAGGATGTAATCATATTAACTTACATAACTCAAAGGTTGTGATCATATTAATGTAACTCGTAGTTCTATTCAACAATTAATGCATCAACAATCATTGAAAGAATGTTGTGTAGCTTGGAGGATGATGATGTGGTGGTGCTTCATGGTGTAGGATTGGCCAACATTTGTTTCTGCAAAAAGGGACCTTATGCAACTTGGTTGGTAGTTTCTTTCCAAGCTAGAGCCGCAACTGGTGACTGGGCTGATCTTCGGTTGTGTGCGTTTGACTTTCGTGAATTTGAGGGACATGGTGGAACTAGAGAGAGGTGATGTGGGATACAGAGCAACGTGTCTGTTCTAAGGGTTAGGGCGTGGGGACATCGCTATGCTTGCTTGGACTTATGTTGTTATTGGCTCTTACTTATAAAAAACAAGTGTTGTTATTGGCTATGTAGTGACAGACGGCAAGAGAAAAAGCAGAGGGAGACAACATGTAACACCCAAAGGGAAGGTCTTAGCCACCTTTGAGCCATAGGACCAATTAATGGTACATTGGAGTTCCATTAGAATCATTATAAAGAGCAAGAACTTCTCCTCCCAAGTAATATGAAATCCCATACACAACTTTCGCTCATAAGTCAATATGGGATATCACACAAAAACTTGCTTTCAGTGGTCTTCATCGGCACTAGTTCTCGGGTGCAGAGAGTTTGATGGGGTTAGAGCACAAGGATGACGATGAGTGTGCAAGTTTGCATTGATCTTGTTAGAGAGAGATAGGTGGCGTGGGGGATGGAGAACTTTGTGTGAAGGGTTTGTTTTATACAGAGAGGAGAAGGGTCTTTGGCATCATTAGATGTGGTGGGAAGAAAAAATTCCAAGGGAGAAAGAATGTGGAGTTTGAATTGAAATGGGAGAGTCGCAACAATATGGGTCTTTTGTTGTATGGGGTCTCAATGGCTGTGAGGTTGATTCCTAATAGGTTGGGTTTATGGGTTTGTCATCCAAGAAGTCCGACTTATTCATTTAAAACATCATGGAGGCTTGTGTTAAAACATGGGCTTGAGGCTTGTCCAACACTTATCCAATCCGATAACTTCAATGGGGCTTTGAGAAATTCATGGGCCCTTGGGCCAATAACAATATTCTCATTTCAGCCCTAATGAAATTGGGCCTGGGTTTTACATGATCAATCATGGTTTGCAATCACTTATAAAAAAAGTTCATGGTTTGCAATTCATTCTAGTGGAATGCAATGGTTGCTTGAGGAGTTTAAGACCAGTACTTTCACTAGTGGAATAAAGGAGGGGATTAGGATAATCGCTATTATTTTTAGCACCCCTACCTTGATAGCAACTTTTGGTTTGGTTTGATTGTAGGCGAAGGATGCCTTAAGTCAATAACACCCAAAAAAATAGACATCACCATTTCCACTATCCTCCTATAACGTTTATTGATATCTTTGGCACTATTGGATTGTGAATATTCTTTTATTAGCATTGGATGTTCGAAAATAAAGTTCTGACTAATCCCGGGGATGTACCTTAGTAAGGTGTTTGCTGCAAGTGTACCTTAGGTAATTCAAGGGAAAATTTCTCTAGTTCAATGCCCCTAGAAATTGTTTGCGCCAAGGGTTCTAACTTTAGAACTTGAGGGAGTATACCATCAAGACCAATGCTCTTACCACTTGAGTCACCCCCTAGGGCCTTGTTGGAATGTGAATTTCCTGGCCACTTAAATAAAGGTGTGCTTGAATATCAGCAATTTCCTGAAAAAAATAAAGCTTGATATCAGCAATGGGCACTGAGACTATAATGCTACCTTTATTTTTCGCCTTGGTCCTTGGATCAAATGTCATCCCATAAGTTGGGAGGTTGAAGATTTCAGGTGTAATATTTTGGGGGCATGCATGTTTATACCTAGAAAAACGGGTTTTTTGTGCAACTGCTTTGTATTATGTTCCCTAAGAGTTCGCTGTATCTTCCATGTCACGTTTGTTTGTATTTAATATCAGTTATGGTTCACAGTATCATTTTGGTTGTTTCTGATAGTTTTTCTTGTATTGTTCTTGGCTTTTTGCTGCCTGTTTCTCTAAATTGTATAGGGTTTTTTTCTTCTTTCTACAGGGCTTATCACCTTATGAGAAGAAAAAATATGTTTGGAAAATGCTCTACATTTACATGCTTGGTTATGATGTGGATTTTGGTCACATGGAAGCTGTTTCTCTAATATCTGCTCCAAAGTATCCAGAAAAGCAGGTGCTTTCATCTTGTGTGCTAATTTTTTCAATGACAGGAACTTGGATCAGTTCTTTACATGTTATTGGCTTGTTAAAGCCCTGGTTTCAAGCTTAACTGCTGAAGACCAGAAATATTGAGATTTGTATCACGTTTTTGTATTATTTAACTTGTGGTTCTCAAAAGACATCTTTTGCATCTATTACATGGTTTCATGTTTGATATTGGTCATATATTGCCTTGTCCTCTATGTTTAGAAATAACTCTACCCTCAGCTGTATTTCTGATTTTTATTGGACTAAAAATGGCTGCAGGTTGGGTACATTGTGACGTCAAGTTTGCTAAATGAGAACCATGATTTTTTGAGACTCGCAATAAACACTGTGCGCAATGATATTATTGGTCGCAATGAAACTTTCCAGTGTTTGGCATTGACTATGGTATGGCAATAGGATAACTTCTTAAAATTTAAGAGCTCACTTTTATCTTTTTGGTTCAAACTATATTTGATTATGCTTGTCGAGTCTCTTTTTACCTGTTAAAAGGACCATGCATTTACTTTATCAAGGTGCTTATGGAATATCCTCCAGTGTAGTGCATGTGTTGTTGCATATTTCAATAATTTACTTATCATGAACTACCTATAAAAAAAAAAGAACTTCTAAAAAACATTTACTTATAATGATGGCAAATATGGCCCGTACTATCAGTATCAGTAGCTGACGGACTATTATGTTTGATGCTTTATACTCAAGGACATGCTTTTTCATTTTGTATAATGATTATTCTTAACTTATTCCAAGACATCTGGTGTTTAATTTGTATATTTAATGTTTATTAGGATGAGACAGTTTTGTTAAAGCATGTGTTGTAGTAAGTGTATTATCAAGGGTCGAGACATCGATGGATAAATAGTGTTTTACTTTATTTTTTTAAGAAGCCAAGGATCTTCTATTTAGGAACAAGTCCATTCGAACAATGGCATTGGGATATGTGGTGTATGATTGGATGTTTATTAGGACAAGATGAACTCTTCTGATGTTTCATTCATGGATATTTATTATGAATAAAAAGCTGAGCACGTCCTAGTGTTTTTAACCATCTGAGACTTGAGCTTGTTGGAAGTTACTGATTATTTATCACAGAGAAACAGTTGAGATCATGATGTGATCTCCTGCACAGTTTGATGTTCAGATTCTGCATTTTCCCATTCATAATCATGGAAGCACTGTATTGCAACTACATCTTGTCAAATTCCTGACAGCTTGTGGAATTTCAATTTTGGAAAATCTTTCATAAGGAAAAAGGCTAAAGAATTTCCCATGTAACTGGGCAATTTGTTTCAACCGAATAGAGCCCAATTTTGACATGTTGGGTGTGGTTAATTTCATATGTATCCTTTTCCCATTACATTCTAGGCCTTATGTGCCAAAGCATACCAATATACCATCAAGAATGGCTAGGTTCATAGAATCATAGAAGGTTTTCTTTATGCCTTTTCACTGGCTAAAGTTGAAAAAAAATATCAATAACATTTTCAATTACCTCTAAAACAGAAAAAAAAATAAAGGAAAAAAGGAGAAAATTCAAACAAGCTGCATCTCCTGGTTTATGATAGCCTGCAAGGAAAATAGAACTGTACTGCCAAGCCCTCCCCTTCATTACACATCCTTTCTGTTCTCTTGTGTGGATATTTGGCCACTTTAATGTTAATCATATCTTCTCAACATACTTTATATGATTGGTACACTGTAACACTGTTTCCATTTTTCTGGAATGTGGTTTAACTCTCAATAGACAATGCAAATTCTTTAATACTGTTTTAGTGTAATGAAGGGAAGGACTCTACATGCAGAACTTTAATCATTATGTTTCAGAATTCTACTTTTATTTTATGATCTGAAATTATTTGATCTACTTTTTATGGTATTTTCACTAATGAATTTACTCTGCAAAACTTTTGTTTATTGTTTTTATTATTTAACCATTGCATGTGAGAGAATGTAAAATGTTTTCTGACTTGTCCCTGCCACGGTGTCTTCTTTTTCTTAACTATCATATCATGCTCTTGTTTTGCATTAACAGCTATTGCTCCGTCATGACCTCACCTCATTTCTTAAACTCTGTAGGTTGGCAACATTGGTGGTAGAGATTTTTCGGAGTCTTTAGCACCTGATGTTCAAAAGTTACTTGTAAGAGAACACAATTTTTTTATTATTAATCAGTAATTAGAGAAAATGATGGATTTAATGAGGTCTTTTGGTTTAGATCTCTAGTAGCTGCAGACCGCTTGTGAGGAAGAAAGCTGCACTATGTCTACTGCGCTTGTTTAGGAAAAATCCTGATGTTGTCAATGTAGATGGCTGGTATGTTGAATGTTCCTTTTCTGGCAAAGGCTGCTTTAATGGAATAGAGTTACTTGTGGTTATTTATGGTTCCTTTTACCATTTGTCTTAGGGCGGATCGGATGGCACAGCTATTAGATGAACGTGATCTTGGTGTCCTGACATCATCTATGAGCCTTCTGGTATCCCTAGTATCAAACAACCATGAAGCATATTGGAGTTGTCTTCCAAAATGCGTTAAAACATTAGAGAGGCTTGCCAGGAACCAGGATATTCCCCAAGAGTACACGTACTATGGTATCCCATCTCCCTGGCTTCAGGTTTGTGTTGGCTTTTTCCCTCAACTTCTTTGCTGTTTCCTGATTGCTGTTTCCCTAGACTGGACTCTTAGCTATAGAATAAACTGAAAACTGATAATATCCTGAAACTGGTTGCAGTTTAATCAGATTGGTCATCCTTTGTACCCTGATTGATCAATAAAGATTAAGAAGAATAGAAATATAAGAAATATCTATGTAAATAATTGCATCCTTGGTTGTCCAAGAGAATCTAAAGTGACCTGTTGATATGCAAGTGCTTATATATTTATGAATGCATTGATGTGTTTCTGTAGATATGTGTTATCTAACATCCAAACGGACCCATATTGTTCTGGCATTAGACATCGTTTGAATTATAGATAGAGAAGCAATAGTTTGAGGTAGAAATTGGCAATTGTTTCAAGATGCCACATAATATCTTTGCAGTTTAGTGTAGCTTACCCTAAATTGACTATTTGTTGATAATCTTGTATTTGTTTTGCATTTAATCGAGTAAAACTATTAGTTTAACCCTTAGAGGTTGGCTCAAGTGGTAAAAGTCTTGGTTTTAGTGGTATGCTCCCTTCGAGATCCAAGGTTCGAATTCCATTGGTGCAAATAATCTCTAGAGGCCATTGGACTGGTGGATTTTTCCCTTGAATTACTTGAAGTGTATTTGTGGGAAACTTCTTACCGAGGAGGGCTTGTGCACCTCCGGGATTAGTCATGGCACTGTACCCGGACATACTGTGCTAATAAAAAAAAACTATTAGTTTTTCTTTTCTAGTGTCATCTATTGTGTTTCCACCAAGGACTTCTTTCGTCTGATTGAATCGTGTGGAATTCCAAAAGGAAGATAACTCTCTTTTGCCTTTTTTCATTATTAACTCTCTTTTGCCTCTTTTCAATTATTAACTTTGAATGCTGTTGGCCATTTCTATCTATGGTTGTGTGGCATCTTACCCATGGATCAATAAAGTACACAAGGCTATCAGCTAAAAGGTGAATTAGATATTGTGCTCAAATTTTTTACAGTAATGAAATGTTGTTAGGGAAGTACTACTCATCCCGTTGATTTCCATCCCGATGGGTCCCGTTTTGAGTTTTTTTTACATGATTTTTAAGTAAGTGTTTTTAAATAATATTGTGATTTTTTTATATTTTTAAAAACTGTTTTAAGATATTAAAAAAATCATGTAAAAAAATATATATTTAAAAATCATGTAAAAAAAAAAAACTCAAAATGGGACCCATCAGGATGGAAATGAACGGGAAGAATAGCATTTTCCATGTTGTTAGGATGCGCAAAGGGGTGCAACCCTATTACAGAGGAGGTATGTAAAAGGATACTCCAAACTAGTAAGAGGATGGAAAAGAGCAAAAGATTTTTTTGCTAACTTCTGGGAATGTTAAAATTATCTGTTCTACACTGAGAAAAAAAATTCCATTCTGTGACATCAGCTATTTACCATCTGTGGCATATTGAGACGACTAGTGAAAGGGTGGCAAGTAGTCTGGTTTCAAATTTTGTTGTTAATAGTAGGTTTTTATGATATTTTATTTGTGGGATTTAGGCCAAAGATATCTTCATCTTGGTGCTTCCCATGCTTAGTTTCTTAAGCATACAAAATATGTTTCCTGGTTTGCCTGGATAATCTACTGGAGCCCAGAGATATCATCCAACTTTGTGGGGGCCTTGAGAGTGATGAAATTGGGGAATTTTGCCTTGGCAATTGGCACTTATAACATTCTCTCTCCTATACGTGCCAACAGTATTTTGATTTAGAATGAAAGATGGCATATAACGTTTAAACTTTGCTTTGAAAGGATGGTATTCAATTATTCAAGGTAAGGTGGAATACGTGGTTCGGTCTTGACTTCCCCCTAGATTAGCTTTTTGTATAGAATTTAAGTTCTATCTAGTTTAGGCGTAAAACAATGGTTTTACACCCTTGAATGACAATCTAACACATCATCATTCTTTGATTTTTGGAAAATAAATGACAGCACCTGATTGTTTCTAAAGTCATCCCCCACCTTACTCTTTTTTTTTTGTAAGTAATAAACTTTATTCAATAGAATGAAACTAGGCAAAGCCCAAGTACACAGGAAGTATACAGATTGAGACACCTAATTACATTCTAGTGAGCTGCATAGAGAGTAAAAGCTCATGGACATTCCCACCCCTCAAAACAAAAGCTGAAAACCACTGAACAAGGGAAAAAACAAAAAAATTCCAGATATCTTCCATTGCACGTTCCTTGTCGTTGAAGCACCTATCATTCATTTTCGACCAAATAACCCACATTAAGCACAAGGGAATCATTCGCCACACTGCTGCCATATGAGCACAAGAATGCAGCCTTTTCCAGCATGCTAAAAGATCCACTACTCTTTTAGGCATGACCCAACTCAACCCGGCTCTAAGAAAGATACCAGCCCATAACCTTCCAGCCACCTCCCAATGTAGAAGTAAGTGGTCTATGGATTCCTTTTGCACATGTAGCACCATTCCATGAGAATCATTCCTCGTTTTCTTAGATTATCTACCGTCAAGAGTTTCTCATGTGCAGCTGTCCACATAAAAAATGCCACTTTGGTTTGTATTGGGACCTTCCATATACTCTTCCATGGAAAAAAAGAGGGTTGTGGGACTGTCAAAACCTTGTAGAAGGATTTAAAAGTGAACTGTTTTCTCCTTGTGTGTTTCCACAACATGCGATCACCCCCATTGGCCCCCCACTTTGTTGAATACAAGTAACTGTAGAAATCTGCCAGCTCTTCAAGTTCCCAGTTTTGAGCATTTCTTGTGAAAGTGACATTCCAAGTTACTAACCCGTTGGCTTGGCATAGTACGTCTGAAACTAGAGATTGCTGATTTCCTGTCATGTTACAGACTGCTAGAAACACAAGGCAAAGAGGGCTCTTCTCACACAAAGCATCAACCCAAAAGCGAATCTGCGCTCCATCTCCCACCTCAAACTTGAGATTTGTTTCGAAAGTATCCCATCATTTTCTTATAAATTTCCATAGGCTTACTCCATAAGACCCCTTACCCTCATTGGTATACCATCCCCCCATGCACTACTGTACTTATGATCAATGATCTCTCTCCACAACGAACTTCCTTCCTTTTGGTACCTCCACAACCACTTTCCTAATAGTGCCTTAATTAAAACACACAAGTTTTGCACACCTAGCCTCCCATTTGCAGTTGGATAGCTCATCTTTTGCCAATTTACAAGATGAAATTTGAACTCTTCCCCCATGCCACCCCACAAGAAGGCTCTAAACAACTTTTTTAAACGCTAGAAACTGTCTCAAGGCTATTTCACTACCCAAAGAAGCCTTGCCTACCTAAATTGATTTATTTGCTTATTTGGATTCAGAACTCACTGAGTGAATGTGTAACTCATAAAATGGAGAGAGAGAGAGAGAGAGAGAGAGAGAGAGAGAGAATGTATCCCCACCTTACTCTTTGTAAGATATCTTTGCTTTTCCACCACTTTCTTTTCACTTTTCTTTCATTTTCCTTTCATGAATATCAACTGCTCTACTGATAAAAAAGAAAAAGAAAAAAAGAATGTGAACTGCCCCTACGCCTGCCTACAATGACAAAACTGGCCATACACAGTGTTCATGACCTCACCTTCAACCACTAGCATCTGATTTGCATAAAAAGTTTTCCCCTTTGCCACCTTAGTTCCATAACTCTACTAAGTTTGTTGCCTCTAATGGTCCTGTTTTGTGGTTGTTCGAGAGTGCTTTCAAAGAATTGCAGAATGGTATGTGGATTTTGAGAGTTTGTTTGGTTTTAAATGCAAGTATGCTTAATGAACAAAAAAGTTTTAGGTTTGGGAGAAATGAAAAGACAACAAAAAATATGAAAACATATACTGCTAAATAAAAAAAATGTCAAATTTACATAAATCTTTGGAAGTATCTATTTGGTCATTGAGAAAGTGGAGGAGAAATGAGGAAAATAAGATTATGGTGGCTGGGATATCTGAGGTTTTGATTTGCAAGCAATGAAAATGGAGGTTCATTTGCTTAAGTTGAGTATTATAAATGAAATTACCGTTTACTTCGGTAAAGGATTTTAGTTTTATCAGATCATTTGGAATGATATCCGTAATATGAATTTTAGACAATCTATGGCCTGCCGTTGATGAAAGTAACTGGGGAGAAAGAAATGAGAAAACAAAGCTGTAAAAGCATGAAGAAGCAAATGACGTGGAAGTTATCAAGTGACGAGTTTTCTTCTCTAACACTCTACTCCATTGGTGGTTGTAATAGATTCCAATGGTTTGAATATTGATGAATTCCATGTATCCTTAGTCAATCATGACTAGGTGTTGCTCTTGTATATGTCATTTGTACTTGGGCTATGCCTATTACTCGGCAATGAAATCTCTATTTACCGTTAATGAAAAAGTTACTGACTGATGCCCAGTTTTTCAGAAACCAAGAATGCTGACTTTTCAACTTCTCATTAGTGGGTGTAAAGCTAGTCTTTACACCACATCCGGATCAAAAGGATTCCCTTTTGAATATGCCTTCAAATTCAGAATTTATGGAGTTACATGGAATTAGGTCTGTGTCAAGGTATCATGACATAGGACAGATTGAGAAATCTGCTCATGGATGCTTAGGGTGCACATTGGGTTCAAAGGTTGTGGTGTTAGGGTTTGAGTTGTATGCAGGGCTTGCAGTTTGAATTATGTTGAACAGGTGGGATTTCAGTGGCCCAATGGGGTGGTTTAAGCAAAAAGGTTGTAGAAACTACTCTGGCAGCAGCAAACTATGGTATCGCTAAGGCTCTTTGTTGGATTTATTTGGCAGGTTATGGTCTGAAAATTTTAGGGCTTGAAGATTCAAAATATATAGGAAAAAGGTTGTGTGTTTAAGATCAAAGAAATCCAAGAAGAGGAATCATCTTGAAAGCTTTGGAATGTGAAGCGAATGGTGAGCTGAAAGGTTTTTTTTTATAAGTATAATCAGAAAGGGCATGGTGAGGTGAAAGTGGCCAAGAAAGAGAAGAATACCAGGGCTCTGGAAAATGAAATCACACAAGGGCACACATGCCTTCTCTAAAGCAAAATATTCAAATTCTCAAATCAAATCTCAAATAGTTTTGAGTACAATGCCAAATCTATTTGAGACTCTTAATGTAGACTTTCCCTAATAGGACCAAGAGCATTCACGTCGAATTCGCTAACAAATTGGCCAAATTGGCTAAATTGGCTAACGATGGTTACTATTTTGAATTTGGCTAACCTATATACCTTATACTTCACACTCGAGTAGCTTTTTTTTTGCATTATACTATTAAAATAATAATTTTTTCTTTTATGAGTTTTTAATCTTTGCCTACGAGTGTCAAGAGCAAGCTCAAAACCAGAGTTCTTCAACCCTTTCACCATCCGCTTGCTCCAGGAAAAATAAAAAATGAAGAATTCAACAATTGAAAAAGAAGCAGCTATCTGCTGGATTTATTTGTTGGCAATAATGGAGACAACTGGCGGATGGGAAAGAAAGAAAGGAGGAGATGAAGATGGGGGCTCTCTGTCTATGTGGTGCGGGCAAAAAAAAAAAGGAGAAAACACTGGAGATGAAATGGATAAGGAAAAAAAGGTAGAAAAAAATGAATAAGATATCAGGGTGGATGGTGTGGCAAAGGAGCTTCGTTGGTGAAGGGAGGGTATGGAATGATACCACTTGGAGAGAGAGAGAGAATGATGCATAGAGCTATAGTTGATCAACAAATATGTTGAGTTACTGTGGCTGGTGGCTAATCCAATGAAGATGATTTTTACCTTAAATTAGCTAAATTTTTGCTTGCAAGGACAAATAGCTAAGCCAATGAGAATGCTCTAAATGCCTAATTTGATTAATAAAATAAATCTAAGGCACTACATAAAAGTCCAGAGACTATCAGACTCACATGCTAATAAAATATAGTCCAATTTGCAAAAATAGCATAAATTACTAAAATTCATTTTTTTATAAGTAAACAATTTATTAAATAATGGTAGACATAGTTTGAGTACACAAGATGATATACAAGGGTACACCCTATCTATGTTGAAGCAATGTAGACAAGAAAGTCATAAAAGTCGAGGCCATTAAAGTCTACAACTATGGCCCATGTACATAGAGTTCAAGTAAACAAAGTTCTTAATTCCTCCATTGTGCACTCCTTGTCTTTAAACGTCCGTTCATTGTGCTCTTGCCATAAACACCACAGAATACATATTAGGACCATCTTCCACACAACTTTGATTTGTTGAATGCCTCTCAAATTTGTCCAGCTTGCCAATAGTGCAGCCATTGTAGCGGGCATGCCCAAGCTACCTCTAATCCACCGTCTCTCTAGCTTTCTTACACATGCAACACCAATTTACTATAATCAACCCTGCGTTTCCTCAAATTATCTGTTGTTAAGACCTTATCTAGGGAAGCTGTCCACGTAAAAAATGCCGCTTTAAGAGACGGCAACTTATGTCGCCAAATCCTTCTCCATGGAAATATGAGGGACTTATAGAAAGAGCGAACCGAGAATCTTCCTTTACTTGCAGGTATCCACCACAACATATCAACTCATTGGTTGCTCGGTTTTATGGAATACAATAGGCTGAAAAATTTCTCAAAGCTGCCTACTTACCAATCTTGGGCCACCCTACTGAAATTGATGTTCCATTGGACTTGTTTCCCCGATATCACCATGAGATTAGCCATTGAAGCTTCTTTTTCACATGCAAGTAGGAAAATAGAAGGAAATAATTCCTTTAGAACATTATTTCCTCACAATATGTTGCTCCAGAATTTAATCCTAGTGCCCTTGCCAAGAATGAATCTTGTGTGTTGAGTAAAGACCCCCCATCCTTGTCTAATGTACTTCCAAACTCCCACTCCATAAGCCCCACCCACCTCTCTAGTACACCAACCCCTGTAAACCTTCGTATTTGCACTCGATCACCTACTTCCATAGTGCTTCTGGTTCCATATTATATCTCCCCAACCATTTTCAAGTAACGTCCAATTAAAACTCTCATATTTCTCATACTCAAACCACCATAGGAGATTAGAGAGCATACCTTGTCTTGACTGGAATTTGAATTCATCTCACTCCACTCCACAAGAAATCATGCTGAAGTTTTTCCCATTTAGGATGCCACACTTGCAGAATAGGGAATAGAGACAGGAAGTAAGTAGGTAAATTAGACTGCATACTCTTAAGGTAATTCTGCCATCCTTCGATAGATACAGTCTCTTCTATCCTACCAATTTTCACTCTATCTTCTTGATCATGGTGTCTCATATTGGAATAGCTCTTGAGGCAGCCCCCAACTGGAGCCAAGGTATTCCATGGGGAGAGAGGCAACCTTACATCCCAATGTGCTAGCCAACTGCCTTATGTGTTAACGCTTCCAACTGGCACCATTTCCGATTTGTCAAAATTCACTTTCAAATTGGATGTTGCTTTGAAACAAAGTCGGAGGGCCTTCAATGCCCAAACTTGGTTTTGATCTGGCTAAAAAAATATTAGTGTATCATCTGCGAACAACAAATGAGAAATGTTAATTGTACCTCTATTAGGGCCACCAATTGAGAAACCTGCCATGAAGCCATTAATAACCGGTGTTGAAATCATTATGCTAAGTACCACCATGACGAGGACAAAAAGAAGAAGAGACAACGAGTCTTCTTGTCTTAAGCCTCGAGTGTTGCTAAAAAAAACCAATTGGATTGCCACTTATCAAAACTAAAAATTTCGTTGTTGATATACATCATCTCTCTCCAAATCTGCACCTCCCAAGTAGGTATAGTAAGACGTCCCAGTTAACATGGTCATAAGCCTTCTCTATATCGAACTTGCAAGGGAGCGTTGTAGTGCTAGCTTTTAGTCTACTGTCCAAACATTCATTGACGATAAGAACTGCATCTAGGATTTGTCTACCCCTTACAAAAACATTTTGGGGTTTTGTAACAATCTTCCCCAAAAAACCTCCCCTAGGCAATTTGCAAGCACCTTAGAGCACAAACTTAAATAAATTCTGAATTTAGACTGAATAAGATACCAAGACCCTAACATCTATCACATGCACTTCCTTTTTGAATAAAGTGTATTCTCAGATGACATGGGATACATAGCTTTAGCCTTTGGCTTCCAAAGAGGACATTCACTCCATCCAAGTATGTATGCGTCAACACCTCAAATGTTTTGTCTTGTTTCAATATATTTGCAAGTCACAAGAATGCTATCTTCCCCATATATTTTTATTAGAATGCATGAGTTACATCTAGAATTGCCTTCTTTTGGGAAGAATGATGTTTGCAAATTATCTTAGAATTGAAGTATTCTCGACTGATAGGCTTTGCAATGGCCTGGAGTAGATAGATTGGCTATTTTTTAATTGTGCTCTGACTTGAAGGGTTTAATCCTTGTTCTTGTGCTTGTTTGAGGATTTCTTAGGTCTACCTATTTTTTCTTTATCTGCTTTTGGATGTATGGTATCGAGCAATGGGGCTATTTTTATGACAGATTCTAGGGATTTATTATTTTTGTAGCTTTGTTGCTCATTTAGAAAGAGGGGAGTAGAAGATTTGTTGTTGGTGAAGTTAGGTTGTGGGGATGAGGGAAGAATTATGAACCAGTAGGTCAGTGATGCTTGATCATTAGAGATCATCATGTATTGGATATAGATGAACCTTCTTCTATTTTTTGTTAAGTAAAAGTGTATTATAAATCAAAAAAGTGGCAAGAGCCAATTACAAAGGATGTATGGCCTATCAATTAGGCACATTAGAAACAAGAAACTCGTAAAGGTCCATGTCATTAAAGTCCATGACAATGGTCCATGTACATAAAGTTCTAAGAAATAAAGCTATCAGCTCCTCTCGAGATCTTTCCTTGTCTTCAAATATCCGCTTGTTGCGTTCTTACCATATACACCACATAATACAGATAGAGATCATCTTCCAGATAACTTTGATCTGACGAACACCACAGATAGAAGTCCAACATGCCATAGCTGCTACCACGGTCTCAGGCATGACCCACGCTATATTCAGTTTGCTAAACACCTCATCCCAAAGAACCCTGGCAGTTTCGCAGTGTAAAAGAAGATGGTTCACCAATTCGTCTCCATTTCTGCACATGCAACACCAATCTACTATAATAACTTTTATTCTTCTCAAGTTGTCCGTAGTGAGAATCTTGCCTAGAGAAGCTGTCCACATAAAAAAAAAACTGCTTTGGACGGTGCCCTATGACGCCAAAGCTTTCTCTATGGAAATTGAGTATCAGGTCTTGAGCGAGAATCTCATAAAAGAAATGAATTGTGAAGCTCCTCTCTCGGTAGGGGTCCACCACAGGCCATCTTCATGCTGAAAGTTTGGCCTTTGTGAGAATATAAGACTATAAAACTCCCCAAAACTGTTTAATTCCCAATCTTGTGCCACCCGATTGAAGATTATGTTCCAATGTATCCGTCCCCCGACTACACCTATAACTTTTGCTACAGTGATATCTTTAGCACTTGCAATCTGAAAATGGAGGGAAATAGATCACAAAGAGCCCTATCTCCACACCAAACATCCTTACAGAATTTAATTCTAGTACAGGCACCCAATAGGAGCCTGGTGTGTCGATGAAAAATCTCTCACCCACTTCTTATGTTTTTCCAAACCCCTGTCCCACTTGCCCCTCTAACTTCTTGAGTGCTCCAGCCCCCCAAGCACCCTCATATTTGTGCTCAATCACCGTTCCAAAGGGCCTCTTGTTCCTTGTGATAGCTCCACAACTACTTGTCAAGTAACGTTTGATTGAACATCCTTAGATTTCGGATACCCAACCCGCCGTTTGAAATGGGTCAACAAACTGTATCCCACTTGACCAGATGATACTTGAACTCCTCTCCCAAGCCACCCTACAAGAGTCTCATTGTAGCTTTTTCAGACAACTTGCTACACTAGCTGGAATAGGATAGAGTGATAAGAAATACGTGGGAAGGTTGGAGAGGCTACTCTTGATCAAAGTAAGATGACCTCTTTTGGACAGATACATCCTTTTTCATCTTGCTAGTTTCCTCTCGGTTCTTTCAATCACCATATCCTAGATTACCGCCGCCCTTGAAGCCGATCCCAATGGAAGTCCCAAATATGTAATGGGTAAAGAGGAAATTTTGCAACCAAGATCTTCGGCCAGCTCTTGCATATGGTGGACCTCGCCAATCGGCACCATCTCAGACTTGCCATAATTCACCTTCAATCCTGACACTGCTTCAAAATAGAGGAATAAAGTCTTTAGAACTCGCACTTGCTCAAGGTCAGCCTCACAAAGCACCAGTGTGTCATCTGCAAACAATAAATGAGATATATTAGTAAAGCCCCGCACAAAAGTTCTAATTGGAAACCCTCTTACCAAACCATTATCCACCAAAGTAGATATCATCCTACTTTTTTTTTTGATAAGTAAGGCCGATATCATCCTGCTTAGTGCTTCTATGACAATAACGAACAATAACAGAGATAACGGATTACCCTATCTCGAACCACGGGAGCTTGGAAAGAAACCTTCGGGCATTCCATTAATTAACACTGAGAACCTCACAGTAGATATACACCATCTTATCCAAGACCTCCACATCTCTCCAAAACCACACCTGCCAAGCAAATACAAGAGAAAATCCCAATTAACGTGGTCATAAGCCTTTGCCATATCCAGTTTGCAAAGAATTCCATAACTGCCTGCTTTCAATTTACTGTCAATGCACTCATTAGCAATAAGCATTGCATCATTTGTCTTCCTTTTACAAAAGCATTCTGCGGCTTAGTGATAATCCTTCCAATAATCTCACTTAACCGATTTGCAAGCACCTTTGCAATAATTTTATAAACTCCACTCACAAGACTATTAGGCCGAAAGTCTTTAATTTCTATGGCCCCAACCTTCTTAGGAATTAAGGTGAGAAAGGTGTTATTGAGACTGGTTTCAAATTTGCCGATTGTGAAGAGCTCCTTAAAAACCCCCACAAGGTCGTCCTTGATCACCCCCCAACATTCATGGAAAAAACCCATAGAGAAACCATCTTGCCCAGGCGCTTTGTCTTTAATCATATGCCGAATTACGTTGAACACCTCTTCCTCCTCAAAAGCTCGCTCCAAACGAATCACATCTTCTGGACCAATGGTGTCAAAGGCTAAACCATCAAGATTAGGTCTCCAACCCTCCTGTTTTATGAGAAGATTTTTAAAAAAAATCAACAATGTGATTTTGAATAATCGCTTCTTCTTTGCACTCTATCCCATTAATTCTAAGAATCTCAATGTTAATGTTCCTTTGATGAGAGTTAGCCACTCTATGAAAGAATTTTGTGCTACAGTCTCCTTCTCTAAGCTACAAAACTCTCTATTTTTGTCACCAGGACACTTCTTCTGGAAGGATCACCCACTCTAGATTTGCATGTAGTGAGGTCTTCCTCACTTGTTTATCCTGCGTGAGTGGACGACCCTCTTGCACCCTTTCAAGTTCCTTGATTTCCCTCATTAACAACTTCTTCTTATCCCCTAGGTTGCCGAAAAACTGGGTGTTCCAAATCTTCAAGTCTCTCTTCAAGCTTTTCAAGTTGTTTGCAAAAATGAAGCTAGGTGAGTCCTGGAACTGATAAGAAGTCCACCACTTTTTGACCCTATTTTCAAAGTCTTCTGACTTCAACCACATATTCTTGAATTTGAAGTAGTGATGCCTACTTCGAAGTCCTCCACAATCAAGCATAATAGGCCAGTGGTCCGACGATACTTGGTCCAAACACTTTGCCACATGTTAGGAAAATGACTTTCCAACTCTGTGTGAAATTAGAAAGCGATTCAACCTGGACTAAGTTTGATTATTTGACCAAGTAGCAGGACACCTAACGAGCGGTAAATCCATCAAATTCAACTCGAAAATGCACTTAGAATTCCAAACTAGCAAGCCGCACTCTTCTATTTCCGAAAATTTCATTGGAGAATCTAACGACGTTAAAGTTACCTCCTATGCACCACGGATAATTCCACCATGTAGACCTGATAGTTCTTCCCACAGAAAGCCTTTGTCAGCATCAATATTAGGCCCATAAAATTTGCTACCGTGTACCTTTGACACACATTTGAATAAACATGCTACCGTGTACCTTTCGATATAATCCTCCATTTTTTCAACCATTCGACGATCCCACATCATTATGATTCCACTTGATGCCCCTGAAGATGCCATGTAAGTCCAATTTACATGAGCGCCGCTCCACAGGCTATGCACCAATCTCCTACCAATCAGTTTAGTCTCCTGAAGACATACTAGATTTGCTTTCCAATCACGAAGCATATGCCATATCCGCAAATGCTTGTTTGCTTCATTAAGTCCATGGACGTTCCACGACACGATCTTTGGTTTCATTAGAAAATGGCTGGCCTCTTTCCTTTTGCCCTTCCTTTGCTAGAGGGGCCCTCCGAATTCATAGACCATGTCAACCGATTTAGTTCTCTAACCTGTTTGGAATCCCCTTTACGTTTTCTCTTGTGGCCCGCATCCATGGTAGTTAACAATGCCATAAATTGTTTTTCATATCCCACATACCTGATCCCCACCAAATGTTGAATTCCTTTAGTCATTTGCAGGGCCCAATCTGATTGATCAGGGAAAAAACAATTTAGGGGGCTAGGATTTTGGAATTCTTCATTTATCGAGAAGTCCTCTAGCCCCTGCAAAGATTCCGAAAGATATAACTCATCCTCCACTGATTGCATGAGGTCTTCAGAGTCTTTGTTTGAAAATACAAGGTCATCCGAAAACTTAAGAGCCATTCGCATTCTGAGCAGCCTCCCCCCCACCCCTCCACCCCTGCACGCACGTGTGCGTGTCGGAAACTCTGCAGTCAACGGCGATTTATGCGAGAATGATTGTTTACTGAACTCAATCAATTGCTTTTGGACACTATTTTTATTTTTACCCATGGGAAGAATATTTATTTGCTTATTTATTTTTGAGCTACTACCTTGGTATATTAACCATAGTGAAAATAAAATTAATGGCCTCTTAACTCTTTTTTCTTTTAGATAGGTAACAAAATGTTAAATAAAGAAGGCCTCAGAGATAATATTAGATTGGTCTCTAACCATTTTTTCTAAAATGATTTTTGATTAAATGTCTACATTTACATGAAAATCCCTCATTTTATTAATTTAGAATGGAAATGTACATGTATGATATGAAATTATGTTACTTTTTTTTTATTGGCACCGGGTGTCAAGGATCGTCCCAACTAATCCTAGGAGTGCATAAGCCTTCGTTAAGGAGTTTCTCTCAAGTACATCTCGGACAATTTAGAGGAAAATCTCTCAGGTCGATAGCCTTTAAAGATTGTTTGCACCCAAAGGAATTTGAACTTTGGACCTGAGGGGAGCATACCCTTAAGCCTAAGGCATTTACCACTTGAGCCAATCCATAGAAATTATATTACATAAGATAGGTTTAGACAATTTCCA
Organism: Platycarya longipes; assembly: GCA_036559045.1. Classification (NCBI taxonomy): domain Eukaryota; kingdom Viridiplantae; phylum Streptophyta; class Magnoliopsida; order Fagales; family Juglandaceae; genus Platycarya; species Platycarya longipes. The sequence continues at coordinate 23,315,868 of CM071802.1, read as the reverse complement.
TTTTAAGAAACAATCTAATGTGACTTGACTATTGGGCAACTTGTAATATGTGGATGTAATAACAAGTTGGTGACTTGTAGTAGGTTTATGTGTTACCAAGTTAATATTAATGCTTCTTAGCACTTGGTTAATGCAGGTTAAGACAATGAGGGCTCTTCAGTATTTTCCAACCATTGAAGATCCAAACACCAGAAGATCATTGTTTGAGGTTCTGCTTTTCTCAAGGGAAATGTTTTCTTTTTTCCTTGTTACATTCTGTTTATATTGACCTTGAGTTGGTAATTTCAGGTCTTGCAACGGATATTAATGGGGACTGATGTTGTTAAAAATGTAAATAAAAACAATGCATCACATGCTGTTCTGTTTGAGGCTCTTGCTCTTGTAAGTTTACAGCCCAAATAAACTTTATTTTATTTGGCTGATTGGTTGTCTAGTGACTTTTGCACGTTCATAGTTCGTACATGCATTCAAACAAATTACTTTTGTGTATATGTGCACAAGTGGATGTTGCCATTATGAAAACTTGCTGGAACTTGTAAAAAGAAAGAAAGCTTTCGTGTAGTATTTTTAATGGTTTCCATGGAAACAAATTACTTTGTGCGTTTCTTGGGAAAAAAGATTTGAGTTCTGTTTGTTGAAATGTTCACTATCCTGAACTGCGTAGGCATAAATGCATGGGTATACACATATGGACTTACCCACTTACCAGCATAACTATGCGAACTGCAAAGTTATGCTTTTGAGGATAAGTGAAATCATGCAAATGCATGACCCCTCTCTCTGTTTTCTCTTCGTCACATATTAATGCTGATGCTTGCCGTCCACATGCATTTGCCCAAAAAGGGGAAAAAGATGCAGAAGGATACTGAAGGAGTGGAGCTTTTGAATATATTCTTAAAAATGATAGATTTACATCTCTTTTACAACTCTTCAAATAAAGGGTATTGGTGTAAAATTGAAATTATTTTTAACAAAGTGGCATAATTACGTTGGTTAGTTGTAAAATGGTTGTAAAATAATTGTAAGAGTATTATTATCATATTAACCTCTGTAAGTTTTGTTTGTGGGGTTTATTCAAGTTGTTAGGGCATGTTTGGATACTTGGAGTACCTCAGAATTTTATGAATAGTTGTGAAATGATTGAGTGAAGATGTTTTATTGGGTTTTGGGAAATGAGAGAGAAAAGTTGAATAAAAATATTATAAAGTTAAAAAATTGCTTGAATATAATTTTTGTTCTAAAGTTTGTAAAAATTGTATTGGTTCTTGTGTTTTGTTTTAAAGTTTCTAAAAGTTGAATTAGTTTTTGTATTTGCATAATGATTAGGTAATGGTTAGATGAAAATCTTGAAAATTTTGAAATTGAAAAGTGTTTTGTATTTGAGTGATGTTTGTGAATAAAATTATTAGAAGTTTTGTGAATTTTTTACCTGTCCAAACATGCCCTTAGATTGCCCTAATCTTTGGGACAATTCTCTCTTTTGATTCTTGGGAGATGCTTGGAGAATGAAATGAGATGAGAATTTTGCGAGTAGTAGTAAAATGGGTTGTGAATAGTAGTTAGATAGTTTGAGTTAATAATTTATTGAGTTTTGGAAAATAAAAGAGAGGAGAAGTTGAATAAAAATATTATAAGGTTAAAATATTGTTAGAATATAATTTTTTATTATAATTTTTGCTTTGGAGTTTGAAAAAGTTGAATTATTTTTTGTTTTTTATTTGAAAATTTTGGGAAAGTTGTAATGATTAGTTTGAAAGTGTTTTATGTTTTAAGGATGAGATGAGATTGAGATGAGATGAGATAATATGAAAACTTTTTCCAAACATCCCCTTAACCTTTCCACTGTTTAAATCTCTGCTTTTTATATTTTCCTTTTCTAATAGGTAAAAGCATGATGCTTTAGGTTTCAGGAAGTGATGTTGCCAGGGCAACACTATTCCTTTACTTATAAAAAGGAATATAGCTGTACTCTTCTTTAGGGGCTATCTTGTTACTTTTTCTCATGATCTAATTGCTCTATCTCAGGTCATGCATCTTGATGCTGAAAAAGAGATGATGTCTCAATGTGTTGCTCTTCTTGGAAAGTTTATTGCCGTTCGCGAACCAAATATTCGATATCTTGGCTTGGTAAGTTGTAAAAACATTTCTTTTAATCCATTCTGTTTTTGCCTACAAAAAAAGCTTGTGGAAATACTTCTGTTAGTATTTTCTCTCCTTCCCTTCTCTCCTTCCCTTCAAGGCAACCCATGACGAATAATGCATGAACTCTTTTTTGTCTAAACTCAAAAGGGTATATTTAATAGCTACTTTGTAACAAAATAACTTGATGTTAACATTGCTCTTGCACAGGAAAATATGACCCGGATGTTGTTGGTAACAGATGTGCAAGATATCATCAAAAGGCATCAGGCTCAGATCATAACCTCATTGAAGGATCCCGACATCAGGTTGAATCTGTCATTGTGTAATGTAATAGTTGCATTCCAAAGAATACTTGATATTGCCACCTCTTCATTTGCAATAGACTAATTTTTTTACGTATATATATTCTATTGTTGCGTTTTTATTTTTTTAATTATATTGTCTATTGGTGGATGCTAGCCTCAACTTAAAGTTGGGGATGTTAGGGTTTCCCTAGCACGTGTGTTTGATGTGTAGGTATGTATATGTTTATGTATTTTAAAATCTGATTTTCTGACATCAATGCCCTCAGTATTCGTAGACGCGCTCTTGATTTGCTTTATGGTATGTGCGATGTTACAAATGCAAAGGACATAGTTGAAGAATTATTGCAGGTATGCCAATGGTAGATCAGGGCCAAAGTTTTTATGATATTGATAGAGAAATCTGTTTTAATTATATTTTTGTCCAATATTAGCATGCCAAATTAGTTTCAATCTCAAGTCAGTTTCATTTGATTTGCAGTATCTCAGTACGGCAGAATTTGCAATGCGTGAGGAATTATCACTTAAAGCTGCTATTCTTGCAGAGAAGTTTGCCCCGGATTTGTCATGGTAAGATTGGTTTCTGTGGCAAAGCAATTGGGATCGGATTGAATTAAAAAATTATGTTGAAAGCATGATATCGATATTACTAACTCCTTATTAAAATGATATCTAAATTATAAAGGGTCCTTTAAAGCTTGTGACCTTTGAAAATGACACTTTGATAGCTATGACAGTTGACTTTCCGGTTTTACTATGCGTGTATACCAGACAATTTAAATGTAAATAATGGGTTTTGGGTTTTCCACTTAAAAGAAATGAGATGCAAGGCCAGGCTGTCCTTTCTGCAAGCAATAATTTATTTCCCATTTGGAATCTCCATTCTTCATTGTTATCTGCTCACCTGGGATGGCAGCTTGGTATTGTCATTGAAGGAAAACATAAAAGGTCACAAGAGTCTTGAACCTATTATGTTGTGTTTATCGAATTCAAAGAGAATACTGGGGAAGATTTTGTAGATACACGCCTGGATGTTATAAATAATTACTGAAAGTTAATTGATTGGCTATTCCTACTTAGCCTTTTGTTCATGGTGAGGATTGGAACTTTGAGGTTCTATATGACTTAGTAAATTCTATTATTGGATGATTAACAAGGCTCTAGATATATATTAAACCTTCAATTGAAGTTTATAGTGAATATTTGCCTTTTGGTATTACGTGCATTCTGAATCCTTTGTCAATGATATCACACTTTTTTAATGTGGCACAGGTACGTGGATGTGATTCTTCAATTGATTGATAAAGCTGGGGATTTTGTTAGCGATGACATATGGTTTCGTGTTGTGCAGTTTGTTACGAACAATGAAGACCTACAGGTGATAAGATGTGTATAATATATGCCTTATTTCTTCCTGTTTCATTATATTTTTTATGTATTACATGAAAAACGTCTCCATTTGTACTATTCAACTAATATTTCATGATTTAATCAGCCTTATGCAGCAGCAAAAGCGAGAGACTATCTTGACAAGCCTGCTATACATGAGACAATGGTGAAGGTGCGTATGCTGTACAATGGTTATCAATGGTTTCATGATGATATTGATATTTCTTAGCTAGATATATCTTTTAGTTCTTCTTTGTTTTGTCCTTTGCCTTTATGATGCATAGCTTGTTGCAAATGTTCTATTGTCGAATAATTCATAAGTACCTGCAGCAGAGGCCATTGTCAATGTTAGTTTAGAAATTATTATTGTTTTTGGATCACTACTACAAAAATTGAGAATGAATCTAATAGGCTGAATGAGGATTGCCTGAATTGGGAGCTATAACAAAATACTTATCATAGTTGCACAACTTGTCATTTTTCTACATGATTTATTTGGTCGTTCGAGTTTCATACCATGTCTCATGTAGGCTCTAGGGGTGACAAATTGTGTTTTTGGATCATATTTGTGTCGTGTCAAGTTATAAACATTCAACCATACAAGTCAATTCGAACTCGACCCATTAAGCTAAACGTGTCAAACTTTCAAACCCAAACTTTCCCCATTAAGATAATGGATTGTGTCGTGTCACCTGTTTTGATCCGTTTAATAATTAATTAAAAATAGTCAACACGACTCATTTAAACCATTTCATGTGAATGGGTTGAACTAGTACACATAACAATTAACTAATTTCACATAAAAGTTAAAATCTATATTAGTAGCCACAATATCTTTAAAAAAAATAAGACTACCTACTAACCAAAAATATCAAATTTTGGCATATAATAAAATCAATATTACAAACTCTACAATAAAAAATATGAGTATAGGTATAGAATTAAAATCCCAATAATAAAAATATAAGCATATTGAGAAATACTATTATTATTATTAACAATAATACAATTGTAATTTTGAAATAAAATCTAAACGGTTTAAAATAGGTTAATTTCAAGTTAAGCAGGTTTACCCGTTTATAAATTGCGTCTTAACGGGTCAACTTATCTTGACCCAAATCCCTTTAACATCAAATCTAAACTTGCTAATTTTGTGTTGTGTTAATGTTGGGTTCACCAACCGTGTCATATATTGCCAACCCTACATGAAGCTTGTGAATTTTAGTTAGTTGCTCCTGTTTTGTATATTATCATATACCTCCATATATTGGTTAATTCTCTTAATTCTCTTGAGCCATTTATAATTTTTTGAAATCATTTGCCGCTGAATAAAACATATTTGATACACTAGACAGGTGCCAATAAAAAAAATATTTGATACATTCAAAGAGTTTTTCTTTTGATAAGTACATTCAAAGAAAATTTAATTAGGACAAATGTCTAAATGTATTTTGGAATTGGCTTACGTGCAACAGGTCAGTGCGTATCTCCTTGGAGAATTTGGCCACCTTTTGGCCAGACGGCCTGGGTGTAGTCCGAAGGAATTATTTAGCATCTTACACGAGAAACTTCCTACTGTATCGTAAGGGCACTTACCTTTGCAGCTTATCTTACTAATTTGTGGTTTCATTCTTCTACTATATCTTAGCATCCATAATTTATTTGCAGGTCTTCTACCATTCCCATTCTTCTTTCAACATATGCCAAGATTTTAATGCACACCCAACCCCCAGACCCAGAGCTGCAGATTCAGATTTGGGGAATATTTAACAAGTGAGACTTTTAGCTGAGCACCTATTGTTGAAAAATATATATATTTTTTATAAGTAATAAACTTTATTGACTGAATGGAGCTAGGCACGGCCCCATATTGTTGAAAATATTACAGAATGTTGCAGGTTTCTTCAACACAATTTTTTATTTGTGTAGATATGAGAGTTGCATTGATGCTGAAATACAACAACGAGCTGTTGAATATTTTGCATTGAGTAGGAAAGGTGCAGCTCTAGTGGATATATTGGCTGAAATGCCCAAATTCCCTGAGCGACAGGTACTTCTGGTGTAGTTTATTCCAGGACAATATACTTTTCTTGCAGTCACTTCATAGATAGCTTTGGTTAAAGGGCTTACTTGAAGGATTTTGGTACTAACTTCTGATGTTATCTTTGAAATTTAGTCCGCTTTGATCAAGAAGGCTGAGGATACTGAAGTTGATACTGCAGAACAAAGTGCTATAAAATTGCGGGCCCAGCAGCAAACATCAAGTGCTCTGGTTGCGACTGACCAGCGTCCTGCTAATGGGGCACCATCCAGCACCCAGCTTGGTCTGGTAAAGGTGCCCGACATGAGCAGTAACGGGGTTAGTTCTTCCTTTTCAATTTTCTTTTTCATTTTATTATAATTTTTCTTTGTTTTCCCTGAGCCCTACCATTGTTAATTTGTTAGCATATTCTCCCTCGCTAATTTTGGAATCTTAGGATTGAATCTATAATTTTTACTCGTTTCAACTGGAATTGATGTGTGTTTGATTATCTTGACAGGATCAGAGTTTAGCAGAGCAAGGATTGTCCCATGAGAATGGGACTTTGAGTATAGTGGATCCCCAACCTCCTTCAGCCGATCTCCTTGGTGATCTCTTGGGTCCACTGGCTATTGAAGGCCCTCCTAGTAGTGACGTCCAGTCCCAACAAAATATAGTCTCTGGAGATGTTCCAAATGCAGTGGAAGCCACAGCCATTGTACCTGTTGAGCAGACAAATTTGGTTCAGGTACAACCGACTGTTATAATGAAATTGTATGGCTTATTGGAAGAGGTGGGTTGAATAAGATGTTCCATATGCAGTGAAGTGACATAGTCCATTGGGATGCAAACAAATTGAGCTTTGCATTGCTCATGCTCATGCAAACAAAATAGTTAGAAATTGATTTCGGCAGAGTACCGGTGCTGGATTGGCTCACTTGCATTACAAAAGCTGAAAGCTTCTTAAGTCAGCCCTGATGGTGTCAATCTTTTTTGTTTTTTATTTTATTGGATAAGAAACTGATGTTGCCAATCGTAAGTTAAGCTCAAGCAGGTCAACTTATTTTTCTTTTGTTTTCCTTCTATCTATTTCTCCTTAGCTCTAGCTACGTTCACACTCTTGTATACACCCTGTGTACTCAGGCATCGTCTAGTCTTTTATTCGCATTTTTCTTTAGTACTGCCCCAAAAATTACTGGTTTCCTCCCAAGATTGAGATATTCTTAGCAAAATTCTGTGGGTTTTTGCTTGGATGTATCACTGGCTATATGCTATGAAATAGTGACGTACTTTCATTGTGCTTGAGTAAACTTTTAAGTAGCTCACATCATAATTCCTTTTGCAGCCAATAGGAAATATTGCTGAAAGGTTTCATGCTTTGTGCTTGAAGGATAGTGGTGTTCTGTACGAGGATCCTCATATCCAGGTCTCTCTTCCCTCTAAATGTTCTTTCTTCATCTATAAATATGTGTTTATAAGTAAAAGACTATGTTAATAAGAATAGGCTTAGCCACAGTACACATCTATAAGATATTTAAACTTGATGAGGTGCAGTTTACCATAAGATACTTGCTTTGGTAGTATTTCATGTCTGCCTAACTATATTTAAAGGTTAAATAGTATACTAGGCTTTTGGTAATTTTGTTATTAAATACCACCCCAGATTGGCATTAAAGGAGAGTGGCGAGCACATCAAGGGCGACTTGTTCTTTTCTTGGGAAACAAGAATACTTCTCCTCTTGTTTCTGTTCAGGCTATAATATTACCTCCGCCCCATTTAAAAATGGAGCTCTCATTAGTACCGGAAACCATTCCTCCCAGAGCTCAGGTGAAAACTTTGTTGTTCTTGTATCGAATAATTGTTTGTTGGTTTATCTAGGGGCCATCTTATCTTTTGTCTGTATTCATCCTGTGCTTCACAGTTTTTTGGTATGTGCTGTTGTATAGGTTCAATGTCCACTTGAAGTTATGAATCTCCGCCCTAGTAGGGATGTAGCAGTTCTTGACTTCTCCTACAAGTTTGGTAACAATATGGTACTTATATATGTTATTTCTGCGGTCCTCTGCCAAATCAAACATGAAGCTTGATGACATCTGTGACTTCATATGTCGTATTTTTCCTGTCGTAGGTCAATGTCAAGCTTCGCCTTCCTGCAGTCTTGAATAAATTTCTTCAGCCTATACCAGTGTCGCCAGAAGAGTTTTTCCCTCAATGGAGATCACTTTCAGGACCGCCTATGAAGCTCCAAGAAGTGGTGTGTAAAACTTTCCTTTTCTTTGGAATTGGAGTAAAATTTTTCCTTCCATGAATAGTCCATTCTTTGTTATTATTACCCCTCTATATGGATATTATGAATATCTTGTGTTTTACAATGTCTGGTGTTTTTACTTATAAATAAAAAAAGAATGGCTGGTGTTTTCCGTTAATATTGTAACACCTAGCTCCTAAAATTAAGCAAAAAGTCGTTCTTAGAAATCTAGGGGAACCAGAGTGCTACTAACCTTGACTTTAACGAATTGCCAAATACAAAAGATTCCATAATTTAAAATAGTCATTCTTTATTAAAATACTGAATATATAAAATAGAAGTAAGCAGAAGCACTTATTAAAATTTCTCAAACTTAAAACCCATAACTTAAAAGCTTTGTACATGATCTAGGCATATGTTATGCCACCCTAGGCCAAGTCCCGTTCGGCAGCTCCATTCTTATAAAGATCTCACCTGGAGTGGTTAAAACATGAAAACATACCCAAAAAAAAGTCGAATACTCAATAATAGGGGTGTGCAATCGGGCCGGATCTTTTTCTAGTTTGGTCTGGAACCTGAAATCTGTGTGAATCCTGACGGTTATCCGACTGGATTGGACCCTTGCGGGTAAGATGAAACCAGATCCTGTATGGACCCAGTTATGTAACCGGTTATCTTTAATTGGGTCTTATTTTAATAAAAAAACACAAAAAACAATTCAATTTTTTCAAATCTCACAACAAAAATAATATATAAAAATTATATTATAATTATATTTTAACTATGATAATTTTATTTAGCTTTTTATCTATTCTCTCAAAACTCCATAAAAATATTTTTTAAGCTAATGAAGTGTTCCAATAGGATGGAAGTTTTGTAGGCACCCACAAGTGACATGCAATTGAGTCTTCATTCTTTCGTGCCATGCTTATTCTTAAAATTAAATTATAAATGTGTTATTGGTAAAGAATGGGCAAAATGCCAGTTACAAAGACTTCTAAAAAATAAAACTTTAAACGCCTCCATCGATCTCTCTGTCTTCAAAAGTCTACTCGTTTTGCTCCTACCACAAACACCACATGATGTAGATATGGATCATTTTCCAAACCGTTTTGATCTGTCTCCTGCCTCGAATCGACGTCCAACACGCCAATGCAACCACTAGTCTCTGGCATTGCCCACGCTCTACCCAATCGACTAAATATCTCATTCCAGAGAATTCTAGCGGTCTCGCAATGCAGACGTAGATGGTTTACTGATTCACCTCTTCTGTGACACATGCAGCACTGGTCGGCAATTTTTTTTTTTTTTTATAAGTGCACCAGTCGGCAATTGTAATCCGCCTTTTCCTTATTTTATTCGTGGTGAGGATCTTACCTAGAGCATCTTTCCACATAAAGAAAGCAGCTTTGGTGGGTGCCTTCTGTCGCCAAAGCTTTCTCCAGGAAAATTGACGCGTGGGTCCTTGTGTGAGAACCTTATAAAAGGAGCACACATTGAAAATACCTTTCATTGCAGGTGTCTAGCACATACCATCTTCATGCCACATGTATGTGTTAGAAATCAGCAAAATTACTCAATTCCCAATCTTGAGTTGCCTGTTTGAAATTTACGTTCCAATGTATCCTTCCGTCCGTGAATCCCATAACCTCCACCACCATGGTATCTTTGTCACTTGCAATCTGGAAGAGCATGGGAAATAAATCTTGCAAAGCACCACACTCACACCAAGTGTCTTTCCAGAATCTAATCTTGGTACCTGCACCCAAATGTAGTCTAGTATGTTGGTGGAAGATCCCTCACCCTCTGCTTATATTTTTCCAAAGCCGTACTTCATACGTTCCCCTAACTTTGCTAGTACACCAACCCTCCCAAATACTTCCATATTTGCTTTTTATCACTTGTTTCCATAAGACTTCTGGTTTCTTGTGGTATCTCCACAACCATTTACCAAGTAACGCCCAATTGAACATCTTCAAGTTTCGAATACCCAGCCGGCCATTCGAGATAGAGCGATATACCGTCTTCCACTTGACTAGATGGTACTTAAACTCCTCTCCCAAACCACCCCATAAGAAGTCACGTTGTATCTTTTCTATGCGGTCTGCTACACTAGCTGGTATGGGAAATAGAGATAAGAAGTAGGTAGGTAAGTTCGAGAGTGTGCTCTTGATCAAAGTGATACAACCCACTATAGACAGATACATTTTCTTCTACCCAATTAATTTCCTCTCCATCTTTTCAATCACCGTGTCCAAACTGTGGACACCCTCGATGCTCTTCCCAACGGAATTCCCAAGTCATAGGTAGAGAAGCTATCTTGCAGCCCAGATCTCTTGCCAATTCTCGGATGGTATGGACATCTCTAACTAGCACCATCTCAGATTTATCATAGTTCATTTTCAAACAGGAGACTGCTTCAAAATAGAGTAACAAGACCTTCAAAGCTCGCATCTATTCCTAACCAGCTTCACACATTATGAGTGTATCATCTGCAAACAACAAATAGAAAATATTAGTAATGCCTATAACAGGTGTGCCAATTGGGAAGCCACTTATAAAACGGTTCTCCACTAAAGCCGATGCCATTCTGCTCAATGTGTCCATAACAAGAACGAATAGTGAAGGAGATAACGGGTCCCCTTGTCTCAAGCTGCGAGAACTCTGGAAGAAATCCTCTAGACAACCATTGATCAATACTGAAAATCTAGCCGTAGAAATGCATCAGTAGATTCACTTCCTCTACCTTTTTCCAAAACCACACCTACCATGCAGATACAGAAGAAAGTCCCAATTGATGCGATCATACGCTTTTTCCATCTCTAATTTGCACAAAATCCATGAGAGACCATTTTTCAGTCTACTGTCCAGACATTCATTAGCGATAAGAACCGCATCCAGGATCTGCTTACCTTTCACAAATGCATTTTGAGGCTTAGTGATAAGCTTCCCAATCACCTCACTAAGGCAGTTAGCAAGCACTTTAACAATAATTTTGCACACCCTACTTACTAGGCTGATAGGCTGGAAGTCCGTAATTTCTATAGCTCTCACCTTTTCAGGGATGAGAACAATGAAAGTGTTGTTAAGACCAATGTTTTGAATACTGTATCGGTGGTCGTACCGGTCAAGACACTTGAACGAAATATTTCAATATCAGTACTATTTCGGAATAATCTATATATAAATACATATAAAAATAATAGTTAAATAAATTATATATATGTAATTAGTTTAGTCTGAATTGAGGTAAAAAAATAGCAAAAAATAAAAAAAAGGGAAAAAAAAAGAAGTAAACGGCCGAAATCTGGTACGGCCAAAATATTGGCCAGTACGGTCAAAATACCGGGCGGTATTTGAACCGGTACGAAACAGACAATTTCTGTACTGCCCAACTAGCCGGTACGGCATATACCAGTCGGTACGGTACGATATTTAAAACACTGCTTAAGACTTTTCTCAAATTTCCCGGCCAAGGATAATTTTTGAAACACCTTCATTAGGTCCTCTTTTATCACTCCCCAACATTCTTGAAAAAAGCCTATGGAGAAGGCATCCAGCTCGGGAGCCTTGTCTTTGACTATTTTCCTTACAACATCATACACTTCTTTTTCCTCAAAAGCCATCTCCAACCGAATTACATCACTTGGCTCAATAGTATCAAAAGTAAGCCCTTCAAGAGTGGGCCGCCATCCCACCTGTTTAGAAAGAAGTTTCTCATAGAAATCAATAACATGATTATGGATAACCCCATCATCTCGATATTCTACCCCATCAATCTTTAGCATTTCAATATTATTGTTTCTTCAAAGGGAGTTTACCATTATGGAAAAATTTCGTGCTATGGTCTCCCTCTCTTAGCCACAACGTTTTTGATTTTTGACGCCAAAACACTTCCTCTTGCAATATTATCCTCTCTTAGTCTACAGCCAGCGAGGTCTTCTACATCTGTTCTTCTTGGGTGAGTGGCTGCCCCGCTTGGATTCATTCTAACTCCTGAAGTTCCATCCATTTCCTATCCTTGTTTTCCCGAATGTTCCCGAAAGACTACATATTCTACTCCTTTAAGTTTCTTTTTAGGGCTTTCAGTTTTTTTGCAGAAATGAAGCTAGGAGTCCTAATAAATTGGTAGGAGGACTACCACTGCTTAGCCCTATCTTCAAAGCCTTTTGACTTCAACCACATATTCTTGAACTTAAAGTAACGGCATCCATTCTGAAGTCCCCTGCAATCGAGCATGATTGGCCAATGATTTGACGCTAAGCGTACCTAACACTTTTGGCAAACGTCTGGAAAGTGACTTTCCCACTCAGGAGAAACAATGAAGCAGTCTAACCTAGACCAAGTCTGGTTGTTCAACCATGTTGATGGGCCCTTATCAAGCAGTAAGGCTCTCTTTGGATTCAGAGATGAGATGAGTTTAATTTATTTTTTAATATTATTATTATTATTTTAGAATTTGAAAAAGTTGAATTGGGATTTGAAAAATGTGTATTGAAATTTGAAAAAGGAGTATAAGAATTTGTGTTTTGTATGAGAAATTGAAAAAGTTTAATGATGAAATAGAGATTAAAGATACTCTTCAAGAACTCCACACTTGTTTGTCTCACTCTTCTATTCCTAAAATTTTCGCTCGAAAATCTGACTACATTCAAATCCCCCCCAATGCATCACGGCATGTTCCACCAATTATGCACTCTTGCTAATTCCTCCCATAATAATCTTTTATCTGCATTTACATTTGGTCCATAAATATTTGCAAAAGATCATATAAAATTGTCAGAGACGCATTTAAAAGAGTAGGCTACCATATACCACCCTACACAATCTTTTATTTTCTCCACTACCCGTCTATCCCACATCACTATAACTCCTCCTGACACACTAGTGGGGCCATGAATGACCAGCTCATGTGATTACCACCCATAAACTTCGAACAATACTCCTATTGATCATCTTCAGCTTCGTCTCTTGTAAACACACAATGTCTGCTTTCCATTCTCGAAGCAAAGGCCGAATTCGAAGATGCTTATTAACCTCATTGAGTCCCTAGACATTCCACGACACAATCTTTGGTTGGTTTCACTGGGGAACAGCCGGCTCCTTCCCTTTTGTCCTTTCCTTGCTTGAGCTGCCCTCATTCATCGACCAAGTCAATCTTTGAAGCTCCCGATTTTGTTTCGAGCCCATTTTTTCTTTTTCTTTGTGACCCGCTTCAATAGCCGTTAGGAATGCCATGAATTGTTCTTCATATCCTTCGCATAATTCCCAATAAATGTCGCAGCCCTCTGACTTTATTCATTACCCAATCAGAGCCATCATTTGGAAATAAGGAATTCAAAGGAATAGGATTCCCCATCCTATTATGAAAATCCTAAAACTCCTCTCTCACAGAAATATAATCTAATCCTTGCTGCCCATACACCTCTGACAGGAATAATTCGTCCTCCACCAAGTGAATTAAATCATCTAAGTCTTTATCCTTCTCTGAGACGTCGAAAAATTCATAAGGGTGGACAGATAGGTTCGCCGGAGCCAAGCCATCGTTGTCCAGCCTTGTTGGCACATTTTGAGCACCCCGCGAGGAATTTTGAAACTCCACGATCGTGTTTTGCACAACTTGTTCCTGCAGAAGTTTGTCGGCGGTCACTGCAACCACTGTTGGCATGGTCTAAGTCTCCCCTGTCAACACCTCCTTTGCCGGCACGCGATGCCCGTTTGTGTGATGGGTTGGGTTGGGTCATTCCTAGACCCAGAGTCCATGGCGTTGGGCTAGGTTGGGTCATTCCCAGACCCAAAAACCATGTTAGTGCCCATGGAAGTGGGTTGCTTCGAATCAAGCCCAGTGCTGGGCCTAATGGCAGACCCAATCCCAGACTCGAGTCTTGCATTAGAGGAAATCTTCAGTGATCCAAACTTGGGTTGGGCCTTGGCCTGAGAAGGCCCAGCTCCACCTCCCGTGGATATAGAGCCCCAAATCCTAGGCTTGGGCTAATATCTAGGCCCACCCGCCAGCCTCCACACAACCTTGCCCTTCCTCTCCTCTTGAGTTCTCATTTAAGTTTTATTTAGAGCCCCAATTGCTTCTCCCTAGCTCGCCCCTACCCATATCTGCATTACCACCTTGTTTTGGGGTCCCACGACCAAACTCCATTAACACAGTCCTAAGTTTCCTCCATCCCCACCCCTTTTCCTCCTCAAGAAAACAAATGACATTCCTTCTTTCCCCTGGTTGTATTCGGAAACCTCTAGAAACCGACCCCACTTATTCGATCAGCGTTGTGCTATGAAGCTCTAATATCCATCTCTGGTAGTTGAGTACAGCTCTTTCTCACCTTTCAGACTCTCCTCTAAAACCTTCCCCAGCCAAGGAACAATAGAGGGTCCCAACAAAACAGTGTGTTTTGCCTTCCAACCCCTTTCCGTTACCCTTAAAAGACCTCCCTCTTGCTCAAATATGAATAGCTTGGCTTCGATCTCCACCTTAGTGGTATGACCCATCATGATCACCACAAACTAAGCCAACATTAACGTTGCACGCATCAATGGAGGCCAACGAAAGTGAAAAAATCACACTTGTATGGGGAGAAAAGAGATAGGAGAGAGAAAATTTGCCTGCAAGCGAGATACTTTTCTCGTTTACGTCGACTTAGAGTATATATATGACAACTTAGAGAAGGAGAATAAAAATTACCTAACAAATATATACATATATATGGCAGCCCTAGCTATATGAGGAAGGGAGTCCTGTGTGCATGGGTTTTCTCGTGGGTTGGGTATCACATTTGGGCTTTAAGGCTTGGGCCTTCCACATGGGTTTTGGGTCGTAGTTGGTCCATGGTTCACCAGGGTTTGTTCTTGGGTCCTTATTAAGGTTCTAACAAATGGGTTGGGCCATTTTAAGGGCCCAACTAAATTCCAGGAGTTGCCCCTATAATTGTATGGGCTAAGTCACATAATAATCCTAATGGCTGATTTTAGATTTCAAAATGATCCCAAACCGTCCAATAAATACTTTTGGGATTTTAAATAAAATCTTGGGCCTAATGCGAATTAAATAGTGGCCCGCTTGGTCCACTAAATATTAAATGGGCAACCTAACTATTGAGCCCAATAAAAATTCAATAAGCCACCCATGGCCTATTCAAAATTATCCAATAAACCAATTGTGTTTCTAAAAATATTGGCCCATGAATACCATTTAAAGTCATCTACTAAACTTTAATGGGCCTGTAAATAAAATTTGGGGCCTATGGACCAAACTAAAATTCCTAGCCAACCTCAATAAATAATAGCTTGTGGTTTATCCAATATGGCCCATTAAACATAATTTAGGCCCAGTATAATTATCCTTATTTTGATCTTAAAAATATTGGACCAGATCATCACAAATATTCATTTATAATGGATGGGGATGAGATGCTAGGTATTGTCAACCTACCTGCAGAGGCAGAATGATTGTCTCATCATCTTATTGCTAGGGAAGGTTGAAAAGTTTAACTACTTACCATTGTTCCATTTGTTCAGCTGTTGGAGTTCTCATTCACCATCCAATTATTATTGGACGGTGATGAGATGTTAAGTGTTATCATCATAACATGTCTTCTTTTCACTGTTGAAGAATAAAAGAGAAAATGTTTGAAATATGGTAACCAATTTATTAAGAGTCTTCAGTATTACTCTTTTTGTTCTGTATTTGCAAATCTCAGTACGCAGTGGTCTTTTGAGTAGCTACTGTGTTTAATGATATTGATTAGTATCTGCACGCTTGTGTTTTCCTGTCAATCTTGCAGGTTAGAGGCGTAAGACCGATGCCTCTCATGGACATGGCAAATCTATTTAACAGTCTCCGGTTGATGGTTTGTCCAGGGCTTGTAAGTAGTTATTAAGAGGAGAGATGTCAATACTTTTCATGTAACTCTTGGTTATGTGAAGCTTAACAATGTTTATTTCTCCGTTGTAGGACCCAAATCCAAACAATCTTGTTGCAAGCACTACATTCTACTCAGAAAGTACACAGCCCATGCTCTGCTTGGTAAGGAATATTGATCCATTTTTGGAATTTGAGGTTTACAATTGGATTTGATTTCATCGTTTTCATTATTGAATCTTACCTAGTCCATAAGATTGAGAGAACTGAATTTAAAACTTTCTGGTCAATAATTGGGGAGATAAACTTGCAATGTTTTGGTGGAAAGGGCTATTTGTAGAAATTGGGAGCGTGGAATGACTACTTGCTTGCTATCAGGTTTTTTGGGTTATGGATGAACTTCAATGATTCAGGCTTTGCTTGGATAAACTTGTTAGATATATTGTTCTTGAACACAGCCCCATTTTGAGAGCACATAGTGGCACAAGGGCACAAGCAATGTTTATTAAAAGAGATGAAAATAGTTCATTTGGAGAGAGAAATATAGACCTGGGATTTTGAAAAAATAAAGTAGAAAACGTGGAAAGAGGGCGGGCAAATGGGTGGGGGAGAGTCAATTGAAAGGCGTTACCAATTACATTTTTATCAAGTTTATGATATTGTACATCACCAAAAGATGGATTTGAAATATTTTTGCAAAAGTCGCAATTGAAAACCTTCCAAGGGTTCTATCCCCTTGTGGCCCACAGGAAAAGAAGAAAAAAGAAAAAGATGTGGATAATGCCCTAGTATGTAAGCTTAAGGATGCAATATTGTATGTGGAAGGTCATTGTTTTGAATGCCTTTTCTTTTATGATATTCAGGTTAGAATTGAAACTGATCCAGCAGACAGAACCCAGTTGCGAATGACAGTTGCGTCAGGGGACCCAACATTAACGCTCGAGTATGTGTTTATATTTCCCAGTCGCATACTGCTAACATAACTTTCTTTTTACCTAGGTGCATTTTTTCTGACCGCTGATGTGCAGGTTGAAGGAGTTCATCAAGGAACAATTAGTTAGCATTCCTACGGCGGCATCCTATGCTCCAATGCCAGCACCTCCAGTACCTCAGCCAACTACTCCAGCAGCAGCAGCAGCATTAACAGATCCAGGGGCTATGCTTGCTGGTTTACTGTGATAGAAGGTGAAGGTGAGTGACAGTGTGAGTATTTATTTGTTCATTATACACATGTAAACCTGATTTATACGGCCGGGCCACCCATATGTGCCTCGAGTTAGAGTGGCAGATGAAGAAATCAAGATGCAAGGGCTGGCGGAATTAGGGGTGAGATAATTTAGCAGCTGGCTGAGTGTTTGAGTGGGATTTTCATGGGTCGGTCCGTCGGGGATTATGAGATTCTTTCTGCACAAAGTAATTGTGCCATGGCGAGATTTTTCTCTTTTGGGGTGAGGGTCTTTTATTGTTATTATCATTTATTAATCTTGATTTTTTCCCCCTTCCCAGTGTGACAGTGTCGCTGGATTGGTTTCTGTAGCATAATATTTGAGTGCTTGTAAGATATTGGATGTAGAACCGTTTGTAACAGTTTGCTTTTGTTTCTTAGTCCATAGTAATATTTTCGATACAGCCATTACTGGACGGTAGAGAACACTGTCGATGTGATATATATATATATATATATATATATATATATATATATATTTTATTTGGTTTATTTCAATTTCCTTTTTCCGGAGATAGAATCTCTTAATAATACAAAACTACGATCGAGAACTAGCTCATTGGGAAACATAATTACTAAAGAATAATGAGTAGCTTTACTCTTCATCTTAAATCTTATAATCTCAATTTACACTTGTGATGTAGCACAATCAAGTGAGACACATTCCTGTATCTAAAGACAAGCCTAATTTGGCTAAGACTATGTGCAAGCTAATTACATTCCCTATTGAGTAAATTGCAAGCTCCACCCTGTACAGCTTCTGATTTCCTTCTGCAGATCCCCCACAATCTGCCTTCCTAAGAATCATCCTCAACCTCCTTGGTCATTGCATCCACCACCCTTTTTACATCCCCTTCAAAACACACATGATAACAACCCACCTCCCTACACAGTTTTAGAGCCCTCCAAAGGGCATTGCACTCTGCTACAAAAGGAGAAGTAACAAACATTTTTGGAGCACTTAAGGACATAAGCACATCTCCCTGATGTCCCTCATTACCACCCCCAATCCCGTCTTTGATCCTTTAAATCCAGTGCAACATCAAAGTTCACTTTCATACAGAGACCTTCAAGAGTCTTCCATTTCCTAATTTGCTCAGTTTGTTCTTTCTTTCTTCCATTAGATTTTCCTTCATTACATGCCTCATGGAAATCACATAGATAAAAAAAGTGCTCTTTTCATAACACTATTGGGGCTAGACAATTTATTATCATACACCCATAAATTTCTTCTAGTCCATATTGAGTGCATATTGCCACTCCTCTTTCCAGCCCAGGTTGAGATAGTTCTCTAACCATCCTCGACCATAACTCTTCAGATTCTCCCCCATTTGAGCTCTATTTTTGTGTTGGATTCCCCATTTTTGCTCATACATCAGTGGAAGTTGGACAGCTTCATAGGTCGTGAGTAACTGACTCCTCCCCTTGAAGACAAATTGGGCACTTTGGATCCTTCAAGATACGTTTTTTTGCACAAGTTCATCCTGATTGGTAAAATGTTGTGCAAAGCTTTCCAAATCACGTGTTTCCATCCCTGTGGCACTTGCAACTGTCATAATCTCTTCGAACTCTTCCTCCCACCATAGGTATGGATGCTTCTTTTCTCAAATTTTTATACTTTTGATTCTCCTCTCAGCATGGTAAGCACTCTTTATCGAGTACTTTCCATCCTTAGTAAGATTCTAAATCAGCTTATTTGCACCTCCCATATGACTAAGGGGAATAATACAAATTGTATTAACTTCTTCCTCCAGTAGGTTTAATCAACTGTCCTTATTTTTCATTTACAAGGACTAACTCATTGTGCTCATACAATCCATAATCAATTTAGTCACTTTTTCACCAAAATCCAGCTTTAGAAGCATAGCTTTTAAATAGACCCATTCTACTCTGTCATAGGCTTAGGCCATGTCGAGTTTTACTGCCATACTCCCAGTCATTCCCTTCTGTTTTGTCTTCATAGTATACAGCAACTCATATGCAATCATGATGTCAAAGATTAACCTTCCAGGGATGAAGGCATTATAGTTTAGTGAGATACAACCTTGTAACACCTCTTTCATCCTGTTGGGTAGCACTTTTGAAATCAGTTTGTAGAGTACGTTGCAAAGGCTTATGGATCTTGAATCTTTCACTGAGTTTGGTGTCTTCACCTTAGGTCCTTAGGAATGAAGGTTATCAGTGTGTGGTTTACACCATTACTCAGTTCTCCCAATTAAGGAACTCCAAAACAGTCTCACATGTCTCCTTCCCCACCACCTCCTAGTGATTTTTATAGAAGCCCACCCCAAAACCAACCATCAAGTCTTGGGGACTTTAGGCTGACATCTAGTTCAATGCCTTCTTCACCTCCTTTGGTAAGAACAAGTTCTCCGTCTTCCTTCTCATCATTAATCTTCATTTCAATATCTCTCACACAATTCTCCGCTTGCTCGAGTGTTGGATTAAAGAAAGAGTAAATCCTTCTAAAGTATCTCTGAAAGCCTCCTCAAGCATTTTTTGGCCCTTCACCTCTCTCCCCTTAGCATCTTGGATCTGCACAATAGCATTTTCCCTCCTTTGAGTTGCATAGGTATGAAAATACCTAGTGTTTCTGTTACCATTCTGCAAACAGTGCCTTTTTGCTGTAAGCTTCCATTTCAAGTTTTCTTGTCTAAGCAAATCTTCAATCTCTTTGCTCTTTTCTTTGATTTAGGCCATTTGAACATTGCCATCAACTTTCTGCAATACTTTTAACTATTCCATCTTGTCCTTTACCAATTGCTCCCTTCCTCTAAAGACCCTTTTGCTCCATTGGCTTAGAGTCCCCTTGCAACCTACCAGCATGGAATGTACTCTCTCTTATGGTCTCACTTGCCTCCTCTCCCTTTACTAAATTTCTTTTATCATCTCACTAACCTCCTCTCTCCCCACCCCCCCCCCCCCAAAAAAAAAAAATCTCAACTTATATCATAGTTGAAGGAGCTTCCCCTTTTTACCACACCCCTCGTAACTTCTCTACTACATGATAGCAACAATGGACGGTGATCTGAACAACACACAACAACTATTATATCCACACACACACCTCCATGTACATATTTCTCCCGGCATTATTAGCCACACCACGATCTAATCTTTCTCTAATAACAGAGTCATCCTCGTGCCCATTACACCGTGTAAATTTACTTCCTCTCCATCCCAAATCTGTCAAGTGACCATTCTCTAGGATCCTTCTAAAATCATCCATCTGATATTCTCTCTTGTTCCTCCTTCCTTGTTTTTTACTTTGACTTACAATCTCATTGAAGTCACCGATCACACCACACCCCTTGAGCCTTCCAGGATCAAATGATGACAATAGATCCCATGAACCCTTCCTTCCTCTTATTTAAATTTGGATGTTCATAAAAGGATGTCAACAACCATTCTTGACCCCCACCACCATCATTAATCCAGCTAATAATGCGCCTTTGAGACGTGTTAACTAGTTCCACCATCTTTTCTTTCTTCCAGAGGAGCAAAAGACCCCCTACTCAAACTCCTTGAGTCTACCCACCCCTACACAATCGTCAAAACTCAACTTTTTTCGAACCACAATGTCTCTATTAACTATCAATTTGATTTCTATAAAAAAAAAAAAAATATCTGCTTGTTTCTCCTTTATTGTTAAGTAAAGGGCTTGAATTGTTCAATGATTGCCAAGCTTTCGACAGTTCCAATTTAAGATTTTCATGGCTATTGTTGGGATTGTCTCACACCCTCCACCAATACAATGTTTGTTTCCTCAACCTCTAACTTTTTCAAACTCTCCTGTCTCAAGCTACCCTCCATTCACCCATCTTGCATTCTTTTTTTTTTTGTGATTTTTTGCATCACTATACTAGGGTTGGTACCCTTATCCCTGGCCTCCTCTTCCACCTCCCCTCATACCCCTTACTCTCTACTCCTTTCTCTAGTACACTATTATGCAATAACCTCTGCATTTTCCTTCCCCTCTTAAACACCCTCTCCCTCAACGCTTCCACCTTGAAATACCATAACCTCCCCTCCTCCTTCCCTCCCCTTTGTTAGATAATTTCCAATGATTTTGAGTTCTTCACCTCTCTCTCACCTTCCATCATCCCTATTTTGTATAGAAAGCTCCCCCTCATATACATCTCCTCTCTTCTCATTCCCCCCATATTCTGAGTATTGTGTTTTTTCTCCCTCCTCCATTACTTCCCCCTCCCCAGTCTCCCTAGTATCTCTTCTCCCTGCTTTCTCATTAGTATTCCTTTGTGACCCAAATCTATTCTCTTGAAAGGAAACATTTTTCCAAGACCCCCTTATATTTTTCTCTACTCGCAACCATGGCCCAAACTAAGGCCCCTCCCCGTTCCTCTCACCTTTATTACAACGCCAACCTCTCCATGAACCATAAAACCACAATCAAAGTATAATCTAGGCAATTTCTCATACTAAAAATTTACCCAGTTTCTTACCTTCTACTAAAACCACGCAACCCTTAGTAACAACTTACTGAATTGGAATCTCAATCTGTACTCGCAGACATCTCCCCCAACCAATACCATCCTTTAGAAACATTGACTTCCAACACTCTATTCAACGAACTCCCAATCTTCAAACCACAGTCCTCACTCATCATCCCAAAGGCAAGTTCAGCATCTCGATCCAGAATACATTTGTATAAAAAATTAGGAATTATAATGCACGAATCCATCAAACAACTTTAGTGTGAAGAAATGGTTGTCAAAGAGCCAGGGGTAGCCCTCCATCACTCTTGCCTTATGCACGTGATTTGCAAAGGAGCTAACAAATGTATCGTTCGTTATCTCCTAAAAGTTTGCTAGTCTACTCACCCTCCAGACCTTCACCATCTTCGCCTCTACAAATTTCTTCCCTATCTGCCGATCTAACCAAATATTCCCAACTAAGCACATTCCCCCTTTCTCTCGCATCTGTTCCTCCAAGCTCCATCAGTGAACTCTCTTCCTTTGTTCTTCCATTCCTCCCTTCTCTCATAAGATGAAAATTCTCCCACTGATCTACAAGTCCCTTTGTGCCTTCTTCCAACACTGCCATTAGCACCAAGAAAATCCCCTTGAAAAATAGTTACTACCCCGCAACAAATTTTCCCTCGCTAAAAACTCCACCTCTGCTCAAAAGCCAGAGAGGATACTCATTTGACAAAGAATTGACTTTTAATTTAATAGATTGATGAAGCCCTAATATCTATATATATTTAATTACATCTTGACCTGCAAACAAATAAAATAAAAATATCAACCAATCTACATGGAACTTTCAAATAAAAGGGGGATTTCATTGACCGCAGAGGACAAATCATGGCTGAATCCTACCCATAAACATCCAGTTATACAGCATAAGAAATGTCACTTTATAATGAATAACACTACAAGCCTATTGCCTGGATGTTGGCTGCTTTCCAATCAAACTTAATGCGTGCATGCTCTCCGCCATTAACGTGAAGTTGTTAACCCCGACTGATTGCAAAATGTTTTAATAGAACTTTGATTTGTACAAGCAATTCAATAAGACAAGCACAAAAAAAGCCTGCTTATCTTCCAATATTTCTGTACTTTGAAATCGATTGGGGAACAAATTAACCCTTGGATAATAAACTTGTGACCTAGTATCTCCACCAATCCTACATTCTAAAGGCCAGTCTTCCAAACTTCCCAACGACAAAAACTGAATCCATCAGAGAGCAATTGTCAGGAAGCAGCAACATATCATTAACTCCAGCAGCAGTAGAAACTGCTCTGCCTCTGAAACCACAACCATAGCATTTCAAAATTTTGTCCAAGGTACGACAACAATGGCAACTGAACCTTCCCCTTCCAAACATCATTCCAATCAATCAAATTGTAAAATGTATGAACCAAATCACCAAAGAGAGAGCTCCCTTAGAAGTCACTAAGAGCAGACGAAAAATACCCAAAACCTCAAAGAGACTACAACTAGATCAGCTACTGTCACTCCTGGCAATTGCCACACTTCCAACTGCCTTCCCTAAATGATGACTCGGCCCAAGGTGAGCAGTTTGTGTGTATCTGCAATGCACAAATTTGACAAGAAAGATCAGGGGCTGGTTCTGTAAGCGAACACCTCTGACAGTGCCCCATATTAATGGTAGGCATTACAGAAGTTGCAGGATTTAGTTGATCATTAATAGTATCCATTCTATACTGGTCGGGGATTTCATCAGGTGAAATTTTACAAGATGGATTTTCAAAGCTTCCTGACCAATCTCCAAATGTATTATCAACATCATCAGATTCCAGCAACTCAGTAACAGTGAAGTAGGTCTGGGGTTCAAATTCCATATCTCTATAATTAAAACCTCGATAGTCTAACATCATCTCACTTTCAACATCCCATTCTACATGAGGAGACGTTGCCTTCTCTGTAGGCCTCAAGTTATTTGCTTCAACATGGGTTGACACTTCAGCATCAGAAAGATTACTTCCAAATATACCATCTGCATCCCCCTCGTGCTTCACATGCCTTCTGACTGGAAGTTTCTGCAGCCCTGGCCCAGAAGCAGTACTCCATTCAGTGTCCAGTTCTGAATCACGCTCTGTAATAAGCTCAACTCCAGAATGGGGTAAAAGAAGAGGATCATATTCTGGTTTTGACACTACATCCATAGGAAACAGTCGGGTCTCAGGTTCACACACTACAAATTCTTGACCCAAGACTTCCTCCATGGAGAACACTGGAGTTGCAGGTTCACACTCTTTAGATTCTTGTTTAGAATCTTCCTCCATGAGAAACACTGGATGAGCAGGTTCACACTCGTTGAATTCAGAAATCATTCCAGAATCAGAGTCAACTCTCATACGTCCTTGCTTTATTTCTCTTAAGCGTGTCTTCTTGCCCACAGGCAGCTTGTCTTCAGGGTCCCTGTAAGGACACAATGGTGACCTTATCCTGCGACACTTACAGCACTTGAAGCCCTTTACATAAAAGATTTTTGACTCATCAAGTTCAACAGCTTCAGCATGGTACCATTCTGCCATTGACCACAAACACAATTCATGAAAACAATAATAATAATAACAACAAAGAAATAACAAACCCACACAGAGAGATGGAGATGGACAGAGGTACTTTCAGTAAAAAGCATGCGACACATGTATGATACCCCAAGAGCAAACTTACTTTGGCAAGTTTCACAGTAGATATACATTAGATCAGACCTATATGGCTTATGGCACAACTGACAAACAGGTCCCAACTGATGGTCATCCAAACTACCCCTCAAAAGAATATTTTTAACCCTGAACTCAATGCCTATGTCTTCACTCCGCTTCTTCCACATAATTCCCCAGGAACACAGCTTGCGGTGGCTTTTATTTGCCAAACTAGAATCAGAAGTAGCTACTTTCAACTCAGAAGCAGTAACCTGAGTTCGGACAGATTCTAACGATTGATTATTACATGGAGGCCTTCCACCCTTGGTGACTTTCCTTACGTTAGGGTATTCTTGATCTTGCAATGCCAAGGGAGTGGTCGGAGATTCATTACTGCTATCTTTCTGAGCTAAAGCCTTTGCATGGAAACAGTGCTTGCATGTAATCAAGAACTCAACTTCCTTATTCATGGACATTGTAGAATTCAAAATACAACTTTCATGACAATAACCTGACCAAAATATGGCACAAGCCTATGATCATTAGTCCAGAAATTTCATTAAAAAAATTGAAAGATCTTAAGCAACAGGAAAGATAAAAAGGCAAGATCATGAAGTATTCTAGACAATTTGGCAGAAATACTCCCATAAAATAAAACATTCTGGATGGAAGAAAATATGATGGATCAGTTAATGCACCTTGGCATGCCCTGCACATGACTGCATTCCTGACAATCACACCAAGGAAAATTCAGGAGTTTGGACCAAGATGGTGGACAAAAGAGAACTAGAACATGAAAAAGATTAGATTTTTTTAGGAATAGTACCTAATTAAAACATCCAGCTGACACGAGGAACAAGAAAGCACTTCCAGTTTGTCTCTTTTGCAGGTAAGATAGAAAAATATATCTCGACGGGTGGCTTTCAAGCATCTTCTTTGTAACTGGATCGGTACATTCAGAGGCTCCTCAACAGATGGCAAGAATACGTCATCAACACTTTCTCCGTACTCTTTAATCAAATATAAAGGAATGCAAGACTCAGAAAACCAGTACTTGTGGTTTCCACCTTGACTTTGCTCAATCTCAATTATATTCTTCATGATGCGTGAAGGAAGATGCTTTTGATTCCCAAAGACAACTGCGTATCTGACTTTGTTTCCCACAATTGTTTTAGCACAAATGACAGCATTTCTAAAAGCAGAAGCTTCTGTATCTAGACCTTTTCCATCCTGAAGGTTCTGCTCAGGACGAAGAAGATCACTCCATCTCAAATGAAAGTCCACGTTTCTAACCTGATGCAAATTCCAATTTTATACTTCAAAAAAGTTCACGAATTCAAAAATAATTCGACATGGTCTGAGACCTCTAGATTCCATAATGAGAGAGAGGTTGGCTAGGAGGGGCTAAGCAAAAGCAACTAAAATAAGAACAAACCTGAAGCGCAAGCTGTGATTCATTCTCACTCATTTCAACTGCAGCTCTCCAAACTAACTGCCTGCTTCTTTTAGGAATCTCGGAGCTATCAGCATAATAAATGCCAGAGATCTTTCTCCAACCGCCTAATGGGCCAGAATTCCACTTACATGGTATTAGTTTCATAAATTCAGCAATCTAAGATTTAAAGATGCTTATAATAACAGTGCAACATCTACTACATGGAGTTAGACACTGATTTTAGAGAGAAGAGAGATGTTTACATAGATGCCATTTGAAAACTTGGAATATCTCAAAAATCTGCTAATAGTAGTAAATTAGATTGAGCCTTTGAAAGTTTATTACGAAGGGGTGGAATGTGTTTGTAACACACTAACTTTCAGGTTGGTGAGGGCACGAGAATCAGTTTTTGGTTTGACAAATGGTGTGGAGAGAGGGCCCTATTTTTTGCTTTTCCAAGAGTTTTTAGATCAGTTGAAAACCAACAGGCTGCTGTTTCAGATGTGTTGTGCAGGGCCAACGGCACGCTGTATTGGAATCTGACCTTTTCCAAAAATATTCAGGATTGGGAAGTTGAGGAAATAGCAGATTTTTATAGCTTCCTTTATTCCAGGCAGGTAGGTGGAAATGGGAGGGATAGAATGTTGTGGAATCACTTTGGAGACAAAAAAAATTTGTCAAGTCTTTCTACAAGGTGTTGCAAGATCACCAGCTGGTTGTGTTCCCTAGGAAGGGCATATGGAAAATTCCAGTGCCACCTAAAATCGCTTTTTTAGTCTGAAAAGCTGCTTTAGGACAGATTCTGACAGCCAACAATTTAAGAAAGAGGGGGATAATTATCGTGGAATGGTGCTTTGTGTAAAAAACATGGAGAGACGATAGACCATATTTTTCTGCAGTGCAAAGTGGTGAGGGAGTTATGGGATGGCAGTATTAGTAGGGCTGGACTGTTTTGGGTAATGTTCGAGAGGGTGGTGGATCTACTAGCATGCTGGAATAGACATCATCGTGTCCTCAGCTGGCTGCAATATGGAGGATGATTCCTATGTGTTTACTATGGTGCCTTTGGATGTAAAGGAGTGAGATGCTTCAACAAGAAGGAGAGGACCGTGGGGGACATCTGGAACTTTATTGTATTTTCTTTGGTTTTAATGGTTTTCTGCTATTGTACTAAAGAGAAGAAATGTTCTTGACTTTTTGCTTTCTTTTCAGCTTGCTAAAGTGTAATTAGGCATCTCTTTTGTATACTTCTTGTGTACATAGGATTTGTCTAGTTGCATTCAATCAATAAATAAGGTTATTACTTATCAAAAAAAAAAGATTGAGTTAAGATGTTTTATTGGATTTTGGAAATGGAGAGAGAAAAAGTCTAATAAAATATTATAAAGTAAAAATTCTTTGAATATAATTTTTTAAAATTATTTTCGTTTTGAAATTTGAAAAAGTTGTATAATTTTTCGTGTTTTGTTTGGGAGTTTAGGAAAATTGTAATTATTAAGTAATGATTCGATGGAAAAGCTGAAGATTTGTGTTTGGAAAGGAAATATCTGAAAATACTTGGAGAATATTTGTATATCCAAACGGACCCAAAGTGTGCTAGGATTATTATTTTCAGGGAGAGTTAAGGCATGGTAGTTACTATGTTGTAGGATTACCTTGGCGAGCTGCCTTTTTGACCACCAAGCGTGGTAAAATTGCTTTCTGGAATATAAGTTTTGATAGCTTTCCACCTTGCCACCAGGCAAAACTTTGGTCTTGGCAACTATCGTCTGTCACTTCAGATGCAGCAGACTGTTTCCTGTTTCGTCTTCCACTAAGTCCACGTCTATGTGTTGTGGTGGCAGTGCATGTAGCACTTTGAGTCACAGAAGGATCAACTGACAAACCATCCACCAGTTTAACCCAGTCCCCAGAAAGAGCAATGATGCTGATGTGTTCCTCAAGCTGTAAATAAAGACTCAAATCATCAACCAAACTATAAATGCCACATGCAAAGATGCCCGTGACTTACATTTGCCTGTAGGAATTAATATATTTTTCATGCACAAATAGCACCATTAAACAATTTGAAACTGAAACTTGGCCGTTTGCTGCTGAAAGAGACATTACTGACAGTTTCAGTGCCATTCATTCAATGAAACTTTAGTATTACAAATTTTCAAGCAAGATTTCTTCAAAACTTACAAAGAGGCATTCAGTACATGTAAAGCATACAAGAACTCGCACTGCATAAAAATATGGCATTTTTAGATAAGCTCAATCTAATACCTTAAAGCTTTCATATATTTGATGTCAAAGACAGAATTAGCAGCCAAAGGTCTGACATGCAGTATGACAATCTGATCTTGAAGCCCTACTCAGAATTAGCCATCAAGGCATGATTTTGATGGAAAATATGAACCTGCCACACTAATAGATCCAACAGAAATTTGCTTCAGGTCCAACAGATTTTTTATTTTTCAAAACTTTATTTCACAATTCAAATATACCTTTTAATTAGGATTTTTTTTTTTTTGATAGGTAATAAAAAATTTTATTCAAGTAAATAGGCAAAACCAAGTACACAAGAAATGTGCAAAGGCAAGTACCTAGTTACAAGCTAAGAAGGGAAAAGACACAGTATTACAAGAGTTCCCATCCCTTAAATTATTTTGAACCCAAAAACTGAGGGTATTAAAGAAAAAGACCCTAAAATTCCCCAAAGAAGTTCACAATTATCAAAACATCTTCCATTTCTTTCAAACCATAAAGACCAAAACAAACACGGGAACAACTCTCCAAGAATCAGCAAAGCCTCCTCGAACTAAGGATTCATTCCAGCTTTCCAAGAAGTCCACTACACGCAAAGGCATGACCCATGCAAAATCAGCCATATTGAAAACTTCATTCCACATGGTTGTCGCCCCTTCACAATGCAAAAAAAGATGACAAACAGATTCTCCAGCTTTCTTACATGTAAAGCACCAATCAATAATAGGCAGCCCCCCTTTCCTCAAATTATCAATAGTTAAAACTTTCTCAAGATAGACCAACCAGCAAAGAAAGGAAGCTTTACTAGGAGCTTTTGGTTTCCAAATGCATTTCCAGGGAAAGACATTATCGCCCTTGCAATTCAATACTTTATAGTAAGATTTTACTGAAAAAGTGTTTTTGGAATCATGAATCCACAACAACTTGCCTTCCTTTGAAAAATCAAGCTTCATCTCATAAAGCTTAGCAAAGAAATCAGTTCCCAATCCTGTAAATCTCTATTAGACTCCACTTTCCAATTAATCAAATTATTTAGAATCTGAAATGATTCAGCCACAGACGCCCCTTTATTTTTTGCTATCCAATAAAGGTTGGGATAACTAAATTTGAGGGTTGAATCCCTGCACCACACATCATGCCAAAAAAGAGTGTTGCTTCCATTGCCAACTTAATATTTAATATTTTTGACAAAATCCCCCCAACCCATTCGAATAGATTTCCAAAAGCTCCTTTAGCTTCGTTTGAACACCAATTTCCCCGCATTCTAAAAGAATGAGTTAAAGAAACCCATCTCCTTATTCTATGCCAACAATTACCAACTAACGGCCATGGGCCAATTCTACTAATCTTAACTAGTTCTAGAAAATGTATCGGGCTTAAATGTTGATTAACTTCTTCTTACCTTTAATATGTGATAGGTGAAGTTAGATTTTCTGTTTGCTGAGAAATTAGTCAATAATTTTGGGCTGAGGTGCCGTTCTTGAAACTGTTGTGTGATCATGAAACGGGTAGTATCTGAGTCGAAGTGTTTTGAAGTTTGGCGTAAAGGACAGGCTGTGTGCATTATAGAGAGGGGGCGAAGGGTGGTAAAATCTTTACGGTTGAGTTTATATACTTCCAGGTGGTTATCGAAAGCTTTGGAGGATGGCAACAAGGCTAGGGGAAAGGGTTTCTACTCTGCGCATAGGGATGACAGCAAAGGTTACACCTTTTAAAGGTGTTTTAATCTTCAGGGTCCGTTCATGGCCCTGGTGGAGTATTGTGGGAGAGGTCGCCGGAACTCCTTACTCATACCCAGTGACAGGAACAGCTTGGGATGGGCGACGCTTGCAGCGGTGCTAATGAAGACTGGAAGAGTGGTGTTGCAGCACACCCTCGAGACGTGCATGATGCAAAGAGGACGATATCTCTTTTGGCAGGTGCTCAGGTAGGAGACGATGGAGGTGGTACTACTGTTGGGCTAAATAAGGAAAGAATCTTGAAGGAATTAGTTGATGTACGACGGAAGATTGAAGAGCTGGCTTTTAACGTAACGGGCATGATACAGTGCGTTGAGGCTTGGGCAGAATGTGACGTGGGCTTGGGCTTGAAGTGTGGCCCACATTTGGTCGCTGCATCGAATCAAGCCCATCCTCAGGCGCATAACAGATCTGTTGCAACGGGCAGGGGCCTCTAGC
Organism: Platycarya longipes; assembly: GCA_036559045.1. NCBI lineage: Eukaryota > Viridiplantae > Streptophyta > Magnoliopsida > Fagales > Juglandaceae > Platycarya > Platycarya longipes. Next base: position 23,285,670 of record CM071802.1, on the reverse strand, counting down.
GGGTGGACGCAAGTGCATGGGCTTCGTATCAAGCAGCCCGAAGGCAAGGAAATCCTGGCCCATAGCAGCGGGCACGATCAAGGGCATCTGGAGGTGAACCGAATCTGGAGAAAAACATCGGGGCAAGGCCCATCGTCGAGCGGGCTCGTCCAGACGCTGCCGGCGCAGTTTCTGGTTGCCGCGTCGACCCCCGCAGTGTCGTCGGCAAGGATACCGGCACACACAGGGTTGTCGGAGCAGGGGATTTTCAAAGCAAGGGTTCCAGCTCCTGCGTACATGGCCGTTGCCGATACCGTTGCCGACAAAGGCAACGTGGATCCGGCACAGAACAGGTCGTCGGTAATTCCAGCGCCGATTCTGGTGTCTTGCCCCCCAGAAATTAGAGCAGAGGATGTCGTTGCTGAGGATGCCGATCCTGGTGCCTAGAACTCGCGTGCTCTTGTTATAGTAGAGGACGTTGGATGTGTGTGGCCCTCAAAGCAGAACAGATTTGAAGTATTGAGGGATCTTGAAGGTATATCACAATGTGAAAATGAGAAAGATGAAGGGGAAATTGTTAGCCAGAAAGTAGGGGCTTCTGATGAGAATGGAGGTTCACAAATAGTCCCAAGGGAAGGGGAGTGCCTTGAGGATGGAGAAGTGGCGCCTTTATGCATATTGCCCTCTACACCCAATCTAGATAGGTTATTTAAGAAGGTGGAGAAGTTGCAAGCTATGTTTGGGATGTCTAGCATAGGATTTGAAGAACAATTCAGGGCACTTATTGTAGCTATGGAAAAAAGTAGAATGAAAGCTACCCCAAAGAGAGACAGAGAGCTTAAACGGCTTCAATGCTCTATTAACTATGATGGTAAGGTGGGCAGTGTGGGAAGAGATAGAATGAAGGGAAGGGCACTTACCTTTATTAATGAAACCTAAAATTCTCTTATGGAATGTGCGGGGGCTGAATGACCACAATAAGCGCCTATGCATAAAGTTTCTTTTGCGGATGTGGAAAGTAGATGTGGTTTGTTTTCAAAAATGAAATTCGAGTCATGGATAGAAGAATTGTCTGTAGTTTGTGGGATGGCCCATATGTTGGTTGGTCCTACTTGGCTTCGATTGGAGCATCGGGGGGTGTTCTAGTAATGTGGGACAAAAGAGTGGTAGATATGCTAGAGGATTGTGTTGGTACTTGCTCGGTCGCTACTCGCTTTAGAAATGTTATAGATGGATGGGAATGGGCATTTGTTGGCATCTATGGGCCTAATTTGGATAGGGAGAGGAGGAGGCTATGGGAGGAATTGCCAGGTCTATATTATTTATGGGAGGTACCATGGTGTATGGGTGGAGATTTTAACATCATCCGCTTTCCTAGTGAGCGATCGGAACATCACCGATCTTCTGGGGCAATGGAGGAGTTCACAAAGTTCTTGTTGGATCTGGATCTCATGGATCTCCCCCTAACTGGGGGCGAATACACATGGTCTAATAATAGGGGGTGGTCGAGGTTGGACAGGTTCCTTATTTCCTCCTCCTGGGAAGCACACTATCCGGAGTTGTGCCAAAAAAGGTTAGTGCGCCTTTGCTCGGATCATTTTCCCATATTACTAGATTGTGGTTGCATCCATAGATGCCGTCGTTACTTCAAATTTGAGAATACGTGGTTAGCAGCTGAGGGCTTCATGGAGAAGGTTCGTGAGTGGTGGTCCTCGTATTAGTTCACAGGTACTCCAAGCTTAATCCTCTCAAGCAAGCTTAAGGCTTTGAAGAAGGACCTTAAGAAGTGGAATATGGAAGCCTTTGGTTGCCTTGACAATCAAAAGAATAATTTAATGAGGGAGCTTCAAGAGTTGGAGGGGCAGGTGTTGACGGGAGAACCTTCTGAAGAGAGTTTGGGGCAGAAGAATGCTGTGGCTATGGATCTAGAGAGGGTCTTGTTGATGGAGGAAACCTCGTGGCGTCAAAAATCTAGAGCTTTATGATTAAAAGAAGGAGATAAGTGTACTAAGTTTTTCCATAAAGTGGCTAACTCACACAGGTGTAACAACACCATTGAGACAATTACATCAGGTAACCATGCCCTATCTTCTCCCATTGACATAGAAAACCACATTGTGAACTTTTATGAGAACCTTCTCACGGGGTCGACCTCTTGGAGGCCAAAGCTCGATGGTTTGTCTTTTGAGTCTATTGATACGCAGAGTGCAAGTTGGATGGAAAGACCTTTCGAAGAAGACGAGATCCACAAGGTTATAAGCAGTATGGGTAAAGATAAAGCACCTGGGCCAGATAGTTTCTCCATGGGTTTCTTTCAACACTGCTGGGAGGTGGTGAAAATAGACATTATGCAAGTGTTTATGGAGTTTTACACATTCAGAAAGTTTGAAAAAAGTCTCAATGCGACATTCTTGGCACTCATACCGAAGAAACCGGGTGCAACGGAGATTGAAGATTTTTGCCTCATAAGCCTGGTCAGTGGGGTGTATAAGATTATTTCAAAGGTGCTTACTAATCGATTGAGCTTGGTTATGGGGCATATTATTTCAAAACCGCATAATGCCTTTATTCGGGAAAGACAAATACTTGATCCAGTACTTATTGCTAATGAATGTGCAGATCATCGGCTTAAGGAGGGTCGACCGGGTATTATTTGCAAGCTCGATATGGAAAAAGCCTATGATCACATGAACTGGGACTTTCTTCTTTACATGCTTGGGAGATGTGGCTTTGAAGATAGGTGGATCTCATGGATTCGACACTATGTCATTGCAACCTGTTATTCAGTTATAATTAATGGCACCCCAGCAGGCTTTTTCAACAGCTCTCGTGGGTTGCAACAAGGGGATCCACTATCACCTTTCCTCTTCGTCATCGTGATGGAAGCGCTTGGACGAATGATGAAGACAGTTGTGGAAAAAGGCCTCTTAGCTGGTTTCTCAGTGGATAATGGGGTTAATGGTCCTACAATGATCTCACACCTCTTGTTTGTAGATGATACTCTACTATTCTGTGAAGCGAATCAAGGCCAAATCCAAGTTTTATGTGCTCTTCTAGTATGATTTGAAGCTGTCTCGGGACTTAAAATCAACTTTGGCAAATCTGAGATGGTGGCGGTGGGAGTGGTTACACACATTGATAGCTTTGCAACTCTCTTAGGATGCAAAGCATCTTCTCTGCCAATGAAATATTTGGGACTCCCGTTAGGTGCCACCTTTAAAGCTAAAGCAATTTGGGATGAGGTCATTGAGAAGGTGGAAAAGAGATTGGCGGGATGGAAAAGATTGTATCTTTCTAAGGGGGAGAGGGTCACTTTGATCAAGAGCACTTTATCAAAAATCCCGACTTACTTTTTATCCTTATTCCCTTTGCCTGCAGGGGTGGCAAATAAAATAGAGAAACTCTTTTGGAGGTTCCTATAGGGCGGATTGGGGGAGGAAACTAAATTCCATCTTGTAAATTGGAATAACGTTTGTTCTCCAATCACCGGGAGAGGGTTGGGGGTGCATAACCTGAGAACCTTCAACAAAGCGTTACTGGGGAAATGGTTATGGAAATACCATAATGAAGGGGAATCTCTATGAAAAAAAGTCATTGATTATATGCATGGAGGTGCATGGAAGGGATGGTGCACTAACGCAGTAAGGGGGAGGCATGGTACGGGCCTCTGGAAATATATTAGAGGGGGTTGGCAGTGCTTCGTAAACCATACCTGCTTTGTGATTGGAGAGGGCACCAGAGTTAGATTCTGGAAAGATGCTTGGTGTGGAGTTACTCCCTTGGAGAGAGCATTTCCAGTACTTTATAACATCGCAGTGAACAATGAGGCTTCAGTGGCAGATTTTCTATCCTTTGATCATGGTGTCCCTGTGTGGAACATCCTCTTCACAAGGGACAACCATGACTGGGAATTGCCTCTTATTTCAGACTTTTTCAGTTTGCTACATTCCACAGGTCACAGGACGATGCAGGGGGACAAGCTTCAGTGGAAGAACATAGCCAACAAGAAATTCACAATAAAAACTTACTACACAATATTGGCTTCCCAATGCACGTAGCATTTCCATGGAAGAGTATTTGGCGGTCTGGTGCACCCACCAAAGTAGCCTTCTTTGTGTGGACTGCTGCTCTAGGAAAAATTCTTACCACAGACAATTTGAGAAAGAGGGGCATGATAGTGATGGATTGGTGTTATATGTGTAAAGCCCACGGCGAATTAGTGAATCATCTACTTTTGCATTGTGAGGTGACACGGGCTTTGTGGAATGTTTTTTTCAGGTGTGTGCACGTGGTGTGGGTGATGCCGGCCAAGGTAGTTGATTTGCTTGCTTGCTAGAAAGGGATCAAAGGTTATCCACAGGTGAAAGCTGCATAGAAGATGATTCCATAGTATATTATGTGGTGTATCTAGTCGGAAAGAAATGAGCATTGTTTTGAAGATAAAAAGCGAACAATGGAGGAGCTTCAAGAGTTTTTTCTGCATACTCTCTTATTTTGGTTCTCAGCTTTTGCATCTTCTGGAAGCAATGTGCATGATTTCTTGTCTTTTTTTTTTTTTTGTGCAAAACTATAATATGTACAATAGAATTTCAAAGTCCCGTGCTAAAAATAAGAATACTATTAACAAAATTTCAGCATTCAAATTTATCATTAGCTTAGAAGGGTCTAACAAGGTAGTGCAAAATTTACATGTGAACATATATATATATATTTGATAAGTATACATGTGAACCACTGAACATACTTAAAAAGACCTTATTACTTGCGTTCTATGCTTTGGGCCCGAGTAAGTTACAAAGACACATAAATAATAACAATTCTGTTCCAGGGCAAAAGAGATGGCAACTAGATGAAAGGTATTAGCAAATTCATTAATGCAACTAGAGATAGCAAAAAGAAGGGAGACACGAGGCTTCGTATGAAGGAAATTGTTCCAGGAGAAGAAATAAAAGCAATTCAATGGAGCATTATCTTTTTTGTTTTTAAAAAGGGCAATTAAATCAAAATTAAGAAGTTCATAAACAAAAAAGTACTAACCAAAGTTTTTGATAATTGAGCGTCAAAGATTTAAATCAAAGCCTCGTTAGTCTTTGATTTAAGCATGTTAAGCTTCAAAGATTTAAATCAAAGTTTTTGATAATTGAGGTAAATTTTTGTACCATGTTTTGAATCGAATTTCTAATTGATAACTTGATTCAAAACAGGGTCAGAGAAAATTAGATAAACATTAACTAACAAGACAGAAAAGATCATGGAGAACAAATTAAAAAAATTGGAAGAGAATACTGAACAGATGAGTACAATTCCACTAAGCATATCCCTTTTTTCTGACAGTAGCAGATAGACTTCTAATAACTGAACGTTGGTAATTTGCAAGGGATTCAGTTTTATCATAATGGTACTGACTTCAGTTTTCACAATGTTTGTAGCACAGTGAATGCTTCCTTATACAGTGAAGATGGGATGGGCATGATTGGGAAGTTTGGCGCTAATATGAGAAGCCTGGCTTGGGAACAGCAACTTTATGTGAATTTCTGACAGGAAAGGACAGCCAAGCTTCTAAAGTGAATCAATTGATTGAGAAATTATTTGAATTTATATTACAACATTTTAGAAGTATTTTGGCGGCTCAACAAGGTTTGTTTTCATTTCCACAGTCTGAAATTTAAAGATTTCTAGCACTTCAGCTCTTCATGCTTTCAGGTCTTTAAGCATACCTCTCATGAATTTGGCCACATCCTTCCAATGCTTTTGACTCCGAAGCAACAAGGGATTGAGAGCATGAGAGTGGTGCTACAAGAATAATCCCTAGGGCCTCTTTTGCACACAATGCCAGTGGGTGTGACATCACTGGATGGCCTTGAAAAGGTAGGAAACTCAATAAGTTCCACCGGGGTTCATTTCAACATATAATACCAAAAGCTGCTGTAAATTATGAAGCAGCTCCCCTAAATAGCAAGAATACTCAAGGTTATTATCACTTCAAATCAGCCAGAACCTTTTGCAAATCAGCTTCAAGACACGATTGCGAATCCAAGTGACTCTGAAGCTAACATTTTGATACAACAAATCCAACCTAAACATAATGCAATTAACCCTCAACATATATAGTTGCTCCCTGAGATGATCTTGCCCAAATACATACATACATTCATTTGCAAGAACGAAAATTATAAGCAAGAAAACAAATTTAAGAATCACGAATCTAACGCCGAATTATGAAACAAACACTGAACCATATTTAGCCCCCTCAAACATATTACTCTCTGACACCCAATTAAATATATCATATCCCCCACACGACCATTGTAGAAGTCACTTCAGATGAAAATTAGGAAATCGCATACACTATGAAACATATAGATAAAAAGTTACGTATTATTTTGCCATACACACTAAAATGAAGTAGCCTAAGAAACAAAAGAACTTACTTCAAGCAACAGTGCTTTAATCGCACGGAAAGTTGAAGCCTGCTCTACTTGTTTGTGCCAGTGCTTTCTGTAACTGGCACTCTGAAAGGGGCCAACTAGCAGGCCATGTAAACAAGCCTCCATATATAAAATGTATGTTGCAATGCTAGCAAGACTTCCTTCTCCACTCTTAATGGGCCAAAAGCCAGCAAGGATCTTCATGGCACCTTTTGTGACACACAGGCAGGCGTGGTTTAACATGCATCCCCTCTTGCTTGAAACAGGAGCCTTACAAGAAAGACACCAACCACACCTCTCTCTTGGAACCTCCACAAGCTTCTTTTCAGAACTTGGCCAGAAGAAACGAGAGGCCATTAATGAGAATGCTTTTGCCTGTAAAAAATTGTTGGAAGATGCAACTTTCCTTGAGTTTTCTACAGCATTACCCTCTGGGACCCGAATTTCCTCTGATGAAAGAACAGCCAATTTAGCAGCAGCAGAAGCAGCAAAAGCTCCATGCATATAGTGATTTATGTAAGCCTGAGGTTTATGGAAAGACCCCAAGTATAAAAATTTAGCATCTGAATTGACGTCACTCTTCCCAGAACCCACTCGATCACCTTCTCTGCTATAAGAGGCCAAACTCGTAGGAAAACACACATCATTCGCATACCCGGTAGAACTCCCTTTGATGTTTCTAGAGGTGCATGTAGTGAGGTATCCTGCATCTGCTCTGTCAACTAAACTTTGGTGGGTTAATCCAGATGGATCTGCTTGCTGGCTATCTGTTATAAATGGCAGATTCCCTCGTAATCCTCTCAGTCAGGTTCATATCCATGAGTGCAGATTCCTCCTGTCTTGAGTCAACAATGGTATGAGGCTCAGGAAAGTCAGTTCGTGTAATCCCATTCAAGGAGATCCCAAGACATGATAGGGCCCCATTGTTTATGCTATTTTGGTCTTCATCATACACATAATTCCCAGCCTCAAGCATAGCAGGTACCTTTTGCTCTTCTTTGTCAGAAGAGAATGATAGAATAGAAAGGTTTGCAACATCCTTTACGCAGGCTAAGTTTCTACGCATTTCATTCATCACTGCACGAGAGAATATACTTTCTGGAATAGACCAGTATTGCAAAATTGCCTTGCACACCCCCAAGTATAAAGCTGTATGTTTCACAGATGAACAAAGAGCTTGCAGGACCATTGGCATGTCATTCTGATTGTAATATCTGAAACATGGCTCTGTGTTTATACAAGCCCTAAGCCTGCAATGATTAATATTTTGATCAAAAGCTGATGAATGGCAGTAGAGCATTCCAAAATATCCATCAATGAAACTTGAATTCACACTGATACAGTGATATAAGTTACATATGAAAATCAAATAACGGCCAATTAAAGCAGCACATAAAGATGGAATTGAAGAACAATTCTGAAATAGGTGGGTGGTCATGGACTAAATTTCAAAAAGCACGTGGTAAACATGCCAATGGACAGCAAAGCTGTCCAAAATTGTCTGCAGTCCATAATCGTTCACAAAGCTAAACTCTTATGATTCCAAAACAAACAAATAAGTTCATTATTAACAGTAAGGTAGCAGGCTAAAATAAATATGTTGAGAACATACACCAGGAGATGGTCGCAAGTACCAAAGAAGACCTGGTCATTCAAATCGATGCCAAATATTTCTGCGCCTTTTAGTGATGTCCCAATTGCACTAGTTGGCCCAATCTTATTGATAGCACACTCTGGACAGTACCATGGCCCTTCTGGTATGAACATTTTCATCACGCCAATGCACCTCGAATGGTATGCTGATGGACACCCATCACAGCAAAGCAAGATCCCATCCATGCCACAAAGCCGGCATTCATCACCATTTCTATCCACATCAATATCAGCAGCATCCAAATCCTGTTTAGTACCTTTGAAACCCAAGGAATTTGAGTTACCACTTGAGTTCATGTTGTAGGTTTCTGCAGTAATCGCCATCGCTTCTCTGTCCCTGCAAGCAGAAGTTTTGGAATATCTGGGGTGAACCCATCTAGGGACATTTTCATTAGGATTAGTTGTTTCTGTATCATAATCTAATCCAACTTCTGATTCTTTACGCATGTCAATCTCAGCTCTTATATCAGCAGACTCTAAGACATCGTCACACAGGATTTGCAAAATCATTAACTTCCTATCTACTGGTAAGCAATAATACTCCATAACCAAAACTTTGTCATAAAATCCTCTCCAATCAGGTCCCTTTGTGTATCCCATTACCACTAAATAGTGGACCAAGTAAACAGGCCAAGTCAATGTATCAAGCAAGCTCCAATCAATGCACCTGAAACACAAAACGGACATGACAAAAGGTGAATTTCTAACAATGAAAATTCGAAAAAAGAAGCACCTTCCATACATAGTTTTAATAGCAAACTACTGATATAAATGATTATATGAAAGACACGTTTATTTTAAAATATAAGATGGACGAGTGGACAGAGAATTGGACATCTAATATCACCTTTTATAAGTAAAATCTAATACCATCGTGCAAGATATCCAAACCAAAACCTCATCCCACCATCTATTCTAATGGACAGATCAATAGAACCTATCTGTTCAACTGCTTGCCAACTGAGAAGAAAACAATATATACATTGCTATCCTATGATAATAGATCATTGAGTTTTAAATGAATGAGCTAGATGCACCTAGCACAGTTAAGAACAAGGTATTTTTGTATGGACCCATAGGTGGAAACACCTAACCTATTGCACCTTCTTCGGTGACCAAATGTAAAAGCATAAAAAATCACTTCTAGATTCCCCTATAGGAGGAATACTAGTGAGTAATCAATTCCACCAAAATATCATTTGCGATAATATGCTGAAAAAACAATTTCACTGTAGTTGACATTAAAAATTCATATCTATTGGCTTCATCAGCAAAAGACATAATAATGAAAAAAAGTACCTCAAACATTTTGAAGCAAGTTCCAAGCCATCCGTTGAGAGCGTTTCAAGATGACGCCTCAATGCACGCATCAAAGCAACATGAACCGCATCCAACAACGTATTTGCAACACAACAATTAAGCGACCCCACAAAATCATCTAAAGTAAACGGGCTCAAAAACAAGGGGATGCTAAAGGACCGCAAGAAGCCATAAACGGAGAAAAGATAGGAAACATACTTCTCCGGCACAGCTATGGTTCCCGAAGAAGGTGGCAACTCTGGTGGTGGGATAGGTGGGCTCTCTACTTCGAGCTCCGAATCCCTGTCCCTCACATACTCACAGGAATCACTCGATGAATTGGCATGGACTTTATCCTCTTTCCCATCATTTTCAATTGTCACTCTACCCCTCACCTCACTTAATGCAGATGTTTCAACTTTGTCACCTCCATTTAATGAGCCAAATGTTTTCTTCTCTGATTCATTCAGCCTGTTTGCACTAATTTTTGATACTAGCTCATCTAATTTCTTCTTCCTTCTACTCAAACCATGGTCGAAGTCATTATCCCCCAGAATAAACCCACGAATCTCACCGCTTTCCAAGTCCTCGCAATCGCCGTCCTCATAAATGACTCTATACAATCCCTGGTCGTAATATACAACTTTCCCAAGAAAAATCCCACTGCCATCGAATTCCTTCAGCATGTACCTTCCCACCAAAGCCACCGGTCTCCTCTCGAAAGCCTGGTACTTGGTTTCAGGCCCAGGAACAATGTTTTCGCCCTCATTTAGCCTCCGTTTCCTCGGCCTACCCCTTGATCTCACCACGGGAGGCTCCATTATCCGACGGATCTAGATCATGAACCGGGCCCACAATCGGAAACAAATGCAATCACTTTCAATCTTCCTTTCTCTATATCGACTAAAAGAAAAGGAAAAAAAAAAAAAAAACATCGCCTGAAGTGGTGCAAAAACTGGGGCTCGTGTAGCCCCTTCAAACCAAGTAGAAAACGAATCGATAAGAATGAGATTATATAAATCGATATCCCCTCCCCCTAAAAAAATTAAGTAGGTTTAATATTCGAATCAAATCGAGAAAAAATTATGTTTCGAAACACATATTGGAATTTCGAAACTTTGTGATGAAAAAACGAATGGAGAATACCTGGTCAGGGTTCGATACCTGCCGACGAAGATGGTGTACTCGGCTATTTGGGGTTATAGAGAAAGGGAGGGAGAGATAGAGAGAAAAGGAAAAGCCCTTATAGAAGAGAGAACTCAACTTCATCCCAAAAAAAAAAAAAGAGAGAGAGAGAGAGAACTCAAAAACGTCCTCTCTTCCCTCTTCTACCGACCTCCATTAATATCAGCTCCTTGCTTCAGGGAAATCGGACTCGTAACTCACTCACAAGGTCGGTCCGAGTTTCATGATTACAACCCGGACGAGTCATGGTCGATCTTTTTGTTAAAACAAAAAATTAATTATCAATGCTTTTTTGTTTAATTTTTATTTTCTTGCAATTTTTATTTTATTTTAAATTATTAATTATTAATTTATATAAAGGGTATTTATATCATTCTTACTATAAGATATAACTATTTAATTGTTGAAATTAAAATAGTTTGAGAATGACATTGCAATTTATAATTTATATAATGTATCAGTATATATAATTTAGATGATGTGATGAAAATGAGCAAGACTTTAATTTCAAAAAAGGGTATTCCAGAAAAGTAGGATCTACAATATCTAAAGGAAAACTCTCAGAAGATTTCTACCAATAGCATATATCACCAATAAACCCCCCAATATAATATATATATATATATATTGATAAATTTATATATATGTTATATAAATGGAAGTTTTACAAATTAGCATCATAATATGACAATGTCACTATCAGCCAGTTATTGATAATTATGTCCCATCAAGCTTAAAATATATAAAAATATATTACTAAAAAAATTAATTAAAATAACAAATAACAAAATGGATAGTCAAGATTACTAGTTACGTTTGAGTCGGAGAGGTAGTGAGTCGACTCAGAGTTATGGGAATTTTAGAATACCCGTACGTGAAAATGTGTGGGTGACGGTTACCAGACCAAAGCTATATCTGAAGACAAATTTAGACCGAAATGGCGGGAATAACTTCCCACTTCCAACGGCAACCTTTCATCAACGGTCAGTAGGGCTAGTTCTTGTAAATTGGTACAATTTCTTTTTTTTTTTTTTTTTTAAGAAATAGTTTTATTCATTGAATCTCATGAGTAAGAAGTTTATAATATGACCAAATGATCAACTATTTACATATTGAAGAATAGCTTCTAAGTCCCTCAAAAAGAGAGAACTAAATCTACCTATATAAGGCAGTTACTAAATTTTTTCAACGAGGAGAAAACTAAAATCACAACGGAAATAAAGTTCGAGAGACTATTTCTCAATTTTTAAATTTTATCTATACAAACATACCAACTAACAAACAAATTTATAACTAAATATTAAATAAAATACAATAAAAAAAAACTCCAAAACAGTCAGCTTTGGAGGCGTGTGAAACCCACGCGCCCCTTTAAATGTGAACATCTGCAAGCCTAAGTAGCACGACGCCGTCTAACCCTAGCACAGCCACTCACGACGAAAGAAGTTTCACCAGATAACAGGGCGCATCTGGAAACGACCCCACGCGTGTGAACTATGCGCCGCTTCGTTTGGCAAAAACTCGGGCGACTACTAGATCGGTGGACGAGGGAAGTGGAGACGTTGCGCTTGGTGGTCTAAATCCCCTAGAGCTGCTCCAAACCTGCAATCACTGACTCAAAAAAACCACTCCCGAAAAACCACCATCGAAAGCACAAACTGGTGGTCAGGAAACAAACCAAATGAAAGAGGAAAGAAAAACGGATGAGAGGAACGGAGCCGTAGCTCCGCCCTCCCCCCAGAACTGCAGACGATGAAAGGTTTTCTAAACGGGGAAGGAGAGTTGTGAGAGAGATGAGGTGGGATTCCAATTTCTTAATTGTTCCATATTTAGACTCTTGTGAATTCATATTTTATTTACCGAAGCAAATTTTGCAATTAGCATAGTTTCTCATTTACTTCGATTAATCCCATTTTTTCTAGGACTAATTTTCCATTAAAATTATAAATGATTTACTCATAGGACACTTGAACTAGCGAAATAATAAATCTTTATAGTTTTAATATTATGAAAAAAGCCAGGTACAAGTCTTATATGAGGGACGTGTTTACTTTAATGGGTGTAAAAAGTGTGGTCCAATGACAAATTAATATTAAAATTACTTGATGTACAAGTGAAGAAATAACTTGAAAAAGTTTCTAAGTTAATTTCTTGCGCAAAATCCTACGTGAAAGTACCCATACGTAGCAATACTCTTTTATTATTGAGTTTTGCTATACTTAAGCCCCTTTATGCCTTATACTCCACACACCGAGTGATGTGGATTTATTTTATTTTAATATACGAAGTAGAAAAAAGTGGTAGGGCCAAAATAGTATTAAAAAACAAAAAGAATAGTGAAAAAAAAAAAAGTGATAACCTGTAGAGTAGAAACGATTCCTCTTGCAAATTCATAAACAGTAAAAAGAGTTTCTTCTTTTCAAGATTGAATCCCCACAATTTCTCTAAGAGAAAATTCATTCTCCCAAATCAAAAGTTTTTCGACTCCCCCTCCCTTTACCCCCTCATCTCTGTGATCACTATTTCCCCCAAAAAATTAGAGAAAATCATCGAAATAGTCTTTTTTTTACTTTTCTCTAACTTGTGTTTGATTGTCGAGAAAAAATAAAACGAGAAAAAATTTATGAGACTTTTGAGACTTTCGAAGTCTGGTGTCGTGCTTTAATGTTGTTCAAATGGAGGAAAAAATGAAGGATTTTGCAATTCCGAGTTGTGTATTTGCAAAATCAATGCTTTTGTTTTGTCTACTCTTCACTTTTTTCACACTTCTCTCGAATCATCTGAGAGAACACGTTTAGGCAAATTACTAGATCCTTTGATTTTTTCTCCAAAACCCATATGTTCTTGTTTTGGCCCTTTCTTGATTTTTTTTTTCAAAATCAAATATTCGACATCACTTTCATCGATTACCAGCAACACAAAACCAACCATAGAAGAATGAGAAAGAAAAAGGGGGGAGAGGGATTCGGCAAAGGGAGGGGAGACGTCCCTAAATCTAATATATCCTAGTGAGTTTTGTATAGTTTATTTTAGCTCGGAGAAGATGGAGAATGTGAAGATATCAACAGCACTCTTCAACAATTCTCTATTTTTTTCCTTTAATTTTCCTTTTTTTTTGGCTGTCAATATGGAGCATTGGCGACTCTGTAGCTAAAAGCTTTCCCTCATTTTCAATAGGTTATGTGTATCTACATTTGAGTTCAATGCTCCATATGTTTTCCTCTTTCGTATCTAGTTTTCTCACTCTTGTGAGTTTTCTTGAAGAAAGCTTTTAGCTATGGAGTTTATGTTTAACGCGAGAGAAGGGGTGGGTTTACAATGCTTGAAGACGAGCTCAAAGATGTAGAAATTGTAATTCAATTTCGACTCGCAATTGTGGCCAAGCCGTGACATGGAGAACCGGATTGGGTTTGCCATGTCACGGTATGTAGAGTGAAAATTTTAAACCAACTTATTAATAGACTTTCTCTTTATTATTTATTTGTAAAATTCGATGATTTGTTATCGTTGATATATCTTTGCCTGTGAATACTCAAAACAAATGCAATCTGTAATCTTCTAGAATAATTATGTAACTGAATAACTGCTAGGTGTCACATAGTGAATGGGAAACGACCTTGAGTCTGTTATATGATAATTAAGTTTATATAAAGAAAATACTAATTGTACAAAACACTCAATAAAATGAAATGAATATTTGAGGAATTATGTTACTTGTCATCAAAGGCAAACTAGATGGGGCGGCTGCCAGGGGGGGCCTATCGCCCCCTATTGTTTATAAAAAAATTTATATAATATATAGATATATATCTAATCTTTTTATATATAATTAAAAAAATTTCCCTCAGATTAAAAAAAAAATTGCCCCCTCAACATTTTTACTAAAATTATCTTCTCAAATCTCAATATTCATATAGTTCTATTCTAACTTTTAACTTCACTGACATCCAAATTTTCAACTTATCTAATCTCATAGTTACTCTAATAGTCTAACTCTAACTGAAAAATCCTATGCTAGAAATGAAACTTTTAGCAAATTCTAACAGTCTATTTTTTTGTATAATAGTCTCTAACAAATTACGAAAATTTTAAGAAAAAATATTTTAATAATAAAATGATTTAAAAAACATGTATTTTTTTATACAATTTTATGACGTATGATTATTATTTTTATATATAGCTACTTGTAAAAATACACACATTATTTATACTCATGCGTATTAATATACACATTTTATCGATCGCACCACCCCTCCACCCAACAAAAAACCCTGATTCCACCCCTACCTGACATCTTCATGACATTTTCATGAATAGTTTATGTGCCTTCATTTACAATTACTGACCTATGTTAATTAGCACTATTCAATAAATTTAACTAGTAATCTAGAGTTTTGCTCTTTTGAGACCAAGCCATGGCATCCACTCGGCCTCTATTATCTTATTAAAATGAATATTATGCTGAAGTTCCTAAATGAAAGCAATTATGGCGACTAATCAATAGCAAAGTAAGTAATCTTTTGGTTTTCTTATTTTTATTTGCTCATGCCTCTTCACTTTTTTAGCAAATGAATTAATAAAGGTTGTTGAATTTTGGAGAAAATTAGAGAGCCTAGTAATTGTGCTTCTTGAGGGATAGATTTGCTTTGATACACTATATAGTTAAAGAGCTCTTATTCACTGTCTCTACTCAACCAAAATTCACTTATAACATAGAAAGAATAGAGAGTAACCAAAGGGATGAGTAATTTAAGGATAAGCTGCCTCCAAATGCATAAGTATTGCGCAATTGTTTTATAAAAAAGTGGAAAGCACCAAGAAAAATTGAGTTATTCACACTTTTTCATAGTGAGATCCATTTTTTTTTAAATAAAAGATTTATGTGAGACTTGTGTATTTGAGAATTATATATATATATATATATGTCATTATTTTAAAGAGATAGAAGGTTAAGGCTAGGTACGCAACCAAAATTTGAATATCAAGGTGCTAATATTGTTACGCTTTCAAAAGTGTTGTTATTGTACATATAATATATAGTTCAATATATATATGCTAATAAATTACTTATTAATTACATGCATGCATATACTATTTATCATTTAATAAATTGAATGTATCGCGTAGGTTTACATGGATGCATCACTTTAATTGGATTGGGCGATCAAACATTAGCAAATAACTTGTAGGTTTTGGCATCAAGGCTTATCTGTCTAACTGCTGCAACAGCTGCTATAAGCGCCAAGGTAGAGAAAACAACTGCGAGAATGATGTTCAACCAGAAAATGGGGCTCCTTTTGGATGGTTTGAATGTCAAGTTGAAGAACACCATAGGCAATATAAAATCAAGGGGCATGAACCCAAAAGCTCCAATTACCGCATTGATGTCTCCAAAGAATGGAACCATTGCTGCTATGGTTGTCGCTATTACAATGGATAGTGACCGAAACATCAACCTGGGGACAACATTTCGAGCAGAAAACTCTTTGCTTTTTGGGTCAGCAAACGCACGCTCAAGCACCTCATTTGTGGGCTGCAAGTATACCTGTAAAAAAAAAAACCCCGTGGTTGGTGAAATATTAAAAGAAGTACCGTTACAGATCATTACATCAAAATAATTTACAAATTGACGTAATTTCATGAGATCTGTTAAGATCTACATTATAATAAAGAGAGAAATATTTTTGCTACAAATAAATTACACAGAAGTAATTTTACAAACTGATGTAGTTTCGTGTGGTTTATTAGATTATAAATTAAGTTACTTTTATTGTAAAGTAAATCTAATGGATGACATAAAATAATATTAGTTTATGAGATTATTTTTATGCAATCTCTTTGTGATTAAAATATCTTGGCCTGCAAAATTCTAGGAGAGAGAGAGGGAGAGGCTCACCACACCAACAGCAGAAAGCTGGAGAATGGTGAAGATGTTAGTCATGAGAATGAACCATTTGGGCACCAAAGGTCTGCCATTAATGTCCAAGAAGTTGGTGAGAACGAGGCCTTTAGATTGGTTACCAAATGCCCAATAGCCAGAGATGGCTACACTGAAGAAATTCACCGCCACTACTACATAACATACACACAGTCCTTTGAACATCTTTCCCTTCACTGGAGGTGCTATCGTTGCCTATATAATTAACCACAAAATTTGTATTAATTAATTTGTTTGTCCAAACCTCTTAAAGAAATTGCACTCGAATCTATTAATAGATCAGTACTGTGAAAACAGATTGATCGAAAACATTTCAAACCTGGATTTCTGGAATTATTCCGTTTCCATAGGATGTGGCAATGATGGCAATGGCATTGAAGATACCAAAAATGCGATCATCAGATTCACCCATTATAGAATAGTCTTTCTCTGGCCCTTTCGATGAATGTCCTAATTAACAATATTGGTCCATAGTTTGTAAGTTAAATAACTTCAATTTGAATCAAGTGCAGCAACTACTATATTAATGCATATGAAAGGATGAATAATACTTGCCAATAAATAAGATTGCCATCAAAACACATACACACATGACACACTCTCTCTCAGTCTAGGTTTCTTTTTTTTTTTTTTTTTTCTTTTTTAAAAAAAAAAAGAAAGAAAGAAATTTTTTTCTGAAATCTCTCCATATATATATATATTATATATATATATATATATATAGCAGCTCAAAGATTCCTTCCAACTTTTTATCAAATACTTTAGGATCTCAAATGGGAGATATCAATATTTCGAATAAGATTAAATGAAGAATAAATGTTGTAGGATCAACTTATAAATTCATTATAGCGATATATACTTACCAATATATATGGAACCAGCAGTGGCACAGGCACTATAGGCAAGGCATAGAACCAAAGATACCAAGTTGATATGCCTCAATGAATGAAATGATGGGATTTGAGCCAAAATTAACATAAAGCATCCAAATATGATCACAAATTGATATAGCTTCATAGCTCCATCCGAGTTTGATAATAAGTAAATTGTCTGCAATGAGGGTGAAAACAAGAAAAGAAAAGGAAAAGATGAGAAAACTTTTATTAAGCTTTTTTCCCACACAATAAACAAACAAACAATTAGAACTACAGAGCCAAACAATGAGAGTAGAGATTAACCTTCATGCACTGTCCACCCAGAAGGGTAGAAGCAACAACAGCACCATAGCAAACCATGAACTGAATTGGTCCCACATAAAACCAACCCCATCTTGGTCCTGCCAAATTAGTCAATCAAATTAGATTAGATAGTGCAAGAAAATATTATTGGAAAACGGTCCTCTCCTATCATGCACGTTAAAGATATTTAAATAAATAAATATATATAGGTCAAAAGTGTTAAGAAGTCTCCTATTATGACTTAAAAATATGATCTTTATAGGTAGTTTTAAGAGGGGAAGTGAATGTTTTTTTTTAATATCAAACCAGGTTAATCTATGATCAATAATGAACTCTTGTGACCTATCCACGACGAGAGTACTAGAAATACTAGCTCACACGTGAGGAAACGTGTTAAAAAATCCCACAAGGTTTAGAAATAAACTCATCCTGATTTTTATAAAGAGTTACCACAATATTCCTCATATTATTAAGAAAAGAAATAAATATTTCTTTAAAAAGAAAAAGAAAAATTATATCATAAGATCATTAATAAGGTGCATAATATCTACCACATTTATAATGTAGAAATATTTTTAGAGTATGTAAATCTTATGCACTCTTTTTGAAAAGAAAAAAAAAAAGATATATTATTAAAAATAATTTTTTATATAAATTTTAAATTTATCTAATTTTAAGGTGTATTATGAGACTTGTACAACTTAAAATTGTAAATATCAATTTTTTTTTTTTTTTTTTTGTGTTTTTTGTCTAAGAATTTAAAAGAAAAGAAAACGTGCAGATGAATTGTCAAAGTTGAATTTCTTTAGAATAGAAACGTCAAATAAAAGTTTGACATAAGGGGATAGATACTGGACGAAAATTGAACTCGCTCCCAGCAGCCAACAGGCCACGCATGCACCGCGGCCTGTTCCCCGTCCAAAGATTTTATAAAAATAAAAAATAAATAACATGGGCTTTTGAGTTGCTTATTTTAGGAAAAAAAAGTGTATAAAATACAAGATTTTAAGGTTAATATATATTTTTTTTTCATAAAAGCGATACTTAAACATATCTAATCAAATTTATTTTTTAAATTTTAATTAAAAAATAATATTTTGCGTTTTAAAATTTACCATTTTTAACTTAGAAAAAATATATATATACAACCGTTAATTGTGTAATCGCCGCGTATAAAAAAATATGAGATTCTTTTAACACATTACGTGATGTTTACGCACCTTACGGTTATATATAAATTATTCTTTAACTTAATACTTTTTATGTTTCTTGTTAAAAAAAAAATATTCAAAGGGATCACCTCCTCTGAAAAATCCCTAGCTAGTGTAAATAAATAAATATATATATATATATATTGTTATAAAATTAAAAATGAACTATTATTGCAAGATAAAAGAAACTCTTTTGAAACTCTCTAAAATTTTCTTCTTTCAATATATTTTCTTATAAAGTTTATAACAACTTAAACCCATATTTATAGGCCTTAAATTACTATGCAAGTTACGATACAAGTTACTATACAAGTCACTATGCAAAATTTAAAATAATAGTGGTGGAGTCATTCACATAATTTGGTGGTGTGACAAAGGGCGGCAGCCATCCTCCCAATGAATTCATTACACTCCTTATTGAATGACCATCTATAAAGAATCTGACTCGTTAAAACCTTGCCAAGAAAAAACCCAGTGAGAAGAAAAACCAATGGCAAAAGAAAAAGAGTACGGTCTTCT
Source organism: Platycarya longipes (assembly GCA_036559045.1). NCBI lineage: Eukaryota > Viridiplantae > Streptophyta > Magnoliopsida > Fagales > Juglandaceae > Platycarya > Platycarya longipes. Next base: position 23,266,280 of record CM071802.1, on the reverse strand, counting down.
TATGTATTCACAAGTGCTTTAAAATTGCTTCATTAAAACCTTGCAAAGGAAAACTCAGTAGAACAAAACCTTAGTGAAGGAAAAAGAGTACAATCAGCACAAGTTTTCAGAACATTTACTCCCTCTAAAAAGTACATGACGATAGATTTTTGAGTTTTTGCATTCCAATGTTATGCACAATATTCTTGAATGTCGCAGTTGGTAATGCCTTTGTGAATAAATCTGTCAGATTATCACTAGATCGTATCTGCTTGACATCAATTTCACATTTCTTTTGAAATTCATGAGTATAAAAGAATTTAGGTGAAATATGTTTGATTCTGTCACCTTTAATATATCCTCCTCTGATTTGAGTGATACAAGCAGGATTATTTTCATATAAAATTGTTGGGCTATCATTAATCATTGGAAGACCACACTTTTCTTGGATATGTTTGATCACTGATCTCAGCCAAATACACTCTCGACTTGCTTCATGAATTGCAATGATCTCTGAGTGATTTGAAGAAGTAACAGATAATGTCTGCTTAACATATCTCCATGATATGGCAGTATCTCCATAAGTAAATAAATATTTAGTTTGAGATCTATCTCTGTGTAGGTCTGAAAGATAACCTACATCTGCATACCCAATCAATTATGGACTTGATCCACGTTGATAAAATAATATCATATTAATTATACCATAAAAGTAACAAAAGACATATTTAATGTCATTCCAATGCCTTCAAATTGGTACAGAATTATATCTTGCAAGCAAATTAACTGAGAATGTAATAACTGGTCGAGTGTACTTTGTAAGATACATCAAAACTCCAATTGTACTGAGATATGGTACTTCAAGACCAAGAATTTCTTCATCGTCATCACAAGGACGGAATGGATTCTTCTTCACATCTTGTGTTCGAACAATCATTGGAGTACTCAGGGGATGAGCTTTATCCATATAAAAATGTTTCAGAACTTTCTCTATATACATGGACTGATGAATAAAAATTTATTTGACAAATGCTCGAGTTGCAGGCCGAGACACAGTTTTATTTTGCTAAGATCTTTTATTTCAAATTCATTCTTTAAATATGTAGCGGTGATTGAGATCTCTTCAGGAGTTTCCACAATATTTAAATCATCAATATAAATCGCAATAATGACAAATCCGGATTCTGATTTCTTAATAAAAACACATGGGCATATAAGATTATTCTCAAATCCTTCTTTCAATAGATATTCGCTTAGGCGATTATACCACATGCGTCCGAATTGCTTCAACCCATATAAAGATCTTTATAGTTTGATAGAGTATATATTTCTAGATGTACTTGTAGATGCTTCAAGCATTTTATATCCTTTAAGGATTTTCATATATATGTCATAATTTAAGGATCCATATAAATATGCAGTGACTACATCCATCAATCGTATTTCTAATCCTTTTGTAACAACCAGACTAATCAAAAATCTAAATGTGATTGCATCCATAACAAGAGGATATATTTTTTCATAATTAATCCTGGGTTTTTGCAGGAAATCTTGTGCGACAAGTCGTGTTTTGTACCGCACAATTTTATTTTTCTCATTACGTTTTCGTACAAATACTCACTTATATCCAACAGGCATTACACATTTTAGTGGACAACAGGTCCAAATATTTCTCGCTTTGTTAGCGAATTTAATTTTGTTTCAATGGCTGTTTTCCATTTTGGTCAATCATTTCTACGTCGACATTTTTCGACAGTTCTTGGCTCACTTTCTTCATTACTTCTGGTAATATCAATGGTCATTTTATATGAAAATATGTTTTCAACAATAATTTTATTTCTATCTAGAATTTCTCCAGTATTCATGAAATGTATTGAGATCTCATTATTTTCAGGTACCTGTTCCTCTTCATGGAAAAACATTTCATGAAACACCTTTTCAGGAGGTCGATTTTCAAGAGATTTTAGGATAGGAGATTTAATCTCTTATAGAGCATCAATTATATTTTTAGCCTGTATTGTGGGTATTGGTTTTTTATGAACACAAAATTTATTTTGTGTCTTTTTCCTTCGGAAATTTTATCTTTTGCACCAATAGGTGGAACTTTAGGCGTGTCTTAGACTCATCTATTGCTGTTTTGACAATTTGTCCTTCAGGGACTTCAATCATTGCTGGAGCATTAACAGTAGGAATATAAAATTTTACTATACATTTAATTTCAGTAAATACATCCCGTAATTGATTTGCAACATTTTATAAATGAATAATCATCTGAACTTCCAGTTTACATTCATTTGTAGGAGGATCAAATTGAGATAGGGTTTTATTATCCTAACTAATTACTTGTCGTGCTTCAGGAACTGACTTTTCGTTACCCATTAATAGAAAAATGGATTCGTCAAAGTGCAATCCTCAAAACGTGTTTTAAACATATCCTCTGTAAGGGGCTCAAGATATCTGATAATAGATGAATAATCAAAACTAACATATATCTCAAGTTTACGTTGATGACACATTTTTGTACGTTGTGGAGGTGTAATTGGAACATATATAGCACATCCAAAAGTACGAAGATGAGAAATATTTGTTGTTGACCGAATACAATCTGTAATAGAGAATATTTATAATATGCAGATGGTCTAATACGAATTAATAATGTTGCATGAAGTATACCATGTCCCCAAGCTGAAACATGAAGTCTTGATTTCATAAGTAGATGTTTAGCGATAAGCTGAAGCTCTTTAATCAAAGATTCAGTCAAACCATTCTTAGTATATGTATGGGTAACAGGATGTTCAACATCTATTCTTATTGACACGCAATAATCATCAAAAATTTGAGATAAAAATTCATCTGCATTATCCAATCGAATGGTCTTAATTGGATACTCAAGAAATTGTGTTCATAGTTTGATTATCTGAGCAAGAAGTCTAGCAAATACAACATTTCTAGTGGAAAGCAGACAAACATGTGACCATCAACTAGATGCATTAATCAAAACCATAAAGTATCTAAATGGTCCATTTGATGGATGAATAGGCCCACATATATCTCCGTGAAATCCTTTGTAAAAAGGATGGAGATTCAATAATAACTTTTGAGGGAGATGGTCTGATAATCAACTTACCTTTAGAATATTTAGAGCACGAAGATTCATTGGGTAGAAATATCTTTTGATTCTTTAAGGAATGCCCATGCGAATTTTTGATAATTCGTCTCATCATTATAGATCCTAAATGTCCAAGATGATCATGCCAAGTCATAAATACTTTAGGGTCCATACACTTCTGGTGCACTACCACATATGATTCAATTGTTCTCATCTTTATATAATACAATCCAGAATATAGAGCAGACAATTTTTCTAATACGAGCTTCTAGCCTGATATTGTTTTAGTAATAAGAAAATGCTCTTTACTGCCTTCATTGGTCGTTTTAATATGGTAATCATTACGACGTATATCTTTGAAACTCAATAAATTTCTTCTGGATTGTGAAGAGAATAGAGTATCATCAATATAAAATTTGGTACAATTAGACAACACAATATAAGCTCTTTCGGAGCCCTCAATTAAATCTGATGAACCTGATATGGTATGGACATAGGCTTTACTTAGTGTTAGATTTTGAAAATATTTTTTATCTTTAAGAATTGTGTGAGTTGTAGTAATGTCAATCAGACATATATCTTTATCATTCAACTCAGAGATAAAAACCTCATCAATGTGATCTATGATTCTACAAAATATATAAAACTTTTATTACAAATAATAGAAAGAAAATACATTAATTGAGTGGAATACTTCCATCTCCATTTAAGTGGTCAATTCTACCATCAAGATGATTAAAGAAATCAGAGACATCAAGATGAGTAACATCTACATCTACTGAATCTAATAAATCATCTTATGGTTCTACTAAATTTGTTTCAATTCTTTTATTCTTTTCTTTAATAGATACTTGATATAAATCAGCTAAGTGTCTGGCAGTACGACAGGTACGTGACCAATGTCATGTCATTCCACATCTATGGCACACCTCTTCATTTCTCCTTGAAGAATTATTCTGGAAATTTTTACCCATTTCTGAATTGTACCACTTCTGGTGATACGGTATATTATTATTATCCATTTTACTGTGGTCACTTTTGGGACTAATATTTCTATAATTTCTCCTACCACGTCTATGCCACCGATTTCTTCTAAATGATGCACCATTCACTTTTGGGAATGATGCAAACCTATTACCATTCACTTCAGGGAATGATATTAAACCAGTAGGGCGTAACTGGTGGTTTTTTAATAAGAGCTCATTGTTCTACTCAGCTACTAGAAGACATGATATAAGCTCAAAATTTTTCTTGAAATTTTTCTCTCGATACTGCTGCTGCAGGAGCACATTCGAGACATGAAAAGTAGAATAAGTCTTATCTAGCATATTATCATCAGCGATTTTCTCACCGCATAATTTTAGTATTGAGTTTCTTTTAAAAAGTGATGAATTATACTCACTAATACTTTTATAATCTTGCAACTTTAGGTGCAGCCATTCATAACAAGTTCTTAGAAAGATGACATTCTTTTGGTGTTCATACCTCTCCCTTAAACTGTTCCACAAAATGTATGGATATTTTATTGTAAGATATTCAGTTTTTAATCCTTCGTGAAAATGGTGGCGAAGAAAAATCATTACTTTATCACGGTCCTGCAGAGACGTTTGATTTCCTTTTTTAATTATTTCACCTAAATTCATCGCATCAAAATGAATTTCAGCATCAAGAATCCATGCTAAATAATTTTTCCCAGAAATATCAAGAATAACGAATTCCAATTTTGTAAGGTTTGTATAGTAATTTTAAGGCTTACAAATATGGGTTTCAGTTGTTATAAATTTCATAAGAAAATATATAGAAAGAATAAAATTTCAGAGAGTTTCAAAAGAGTTTTTTTTTTCTTGCAATAGTAGTTCATTTTTAGTCTTATAACACGTTATCAGCACGACGGTTATACTGATTCTAAAGCTAGTGTTCTTATTTCTCGAAAATGGCAAATCTTACAAAATTGAAATTCGTTGCTCTTGATATTTTTAGGAAAAATTATTTAGCATGAATTTTTTATGCTGAAATCCATCTTGATGCGATGAACTTGGGTGAAACAATTAAAAAAGGAAATCAAACGTTCCTGCAGGACCATGCTAAAATAATGATTTTCCTTCGCCACCATCTTCACGAAGAATTAAAAACTAAATATCTTATAATAAAATATCCCTATATTTTGTGGAACAGTTTAAGGGAGATGTATGAACACCAAAAGACTGTCATTTTTCCAAGAGCTCATTATAAATGGCTGCACCTAAGGTTGCAAGATTATAAAAGTGTTAGTGAGTATAATTCCGCACTTTTTAAAATAAGCACAGTACTAAAATTATGTGTTGAGAAAATTACCTATGATGATATGCTAGATAAGACTTATTCTACTATTCATGCCTCGAATGTGCTCCTGCAGCAACAGTATCGAGAGAAAATTTTAAAAAAATATTCTGAACTTATATGATGCCTTCTAGTAGCTGAGCAGAACAATGAGCTCTTATTAAAAAATTACTAGTTACGCCCTACTGGCTCAATATAATTCCCTGAAGTGAATGGTAATAGGTTTGCATCATTCCTAGAAGTGAATGGTGCATCCTTTAGAAGAAATTGGTGGCGTGGACGTGGTAGGATAAATGATAGAAATATTAGTCTCAAAAGTGACCACAGTGAAAGAGATAATAATAATATACCGTATCACCAAAAGTGATACAATTCAGAAAGAGGTAAAAATTCTCAGAATAATTCTTCAAGGAGAAGTGAAGAGATGTGCCATAGATGTGGAATGACAGGACATTGGTTATGTACATGTCATACGGCCAGACACTTAGCTGATTTATATCAAGCATCTATTAAAGAAAAGAATAAAAGAATTGAAACAAATTTAATAGAACCATAAGATGATTTATTAGATTTAGTAGATGTAGATGTTACTCATCTTGATGTCTCTAATTTCTTTAATCATCCTGAAGGTAGAATTGACCACTTAATTAGAGATGAAAGTGTTCCACTTAATTAATGTATATTTTTTCTATTATTTGTAATAAAAGTTTTGTATATTTTGTAGAATTATAGATCACATTGATGAGTTTTTTCTCTCTGAATTGAATGATAAAGATATATGTCTGGCTGACAGTGCTACAACTAACACAATTCTCAAAAATGAGAAATATTTTCAAAATCTAACACTAAGCAAAACCTATGTCCATACCATATTAGATTCATCAGATTTAATTAAATGCTCCGGAAGAGCTTATATTGTGTTGCCTAATAGCACCAAATTTTGTATTAATGATGCTCTATTATCTTCACAATCCAGAAGAAATTTATTGAGTTTCAAAAATATACGTCATAATGATTACCATATTGAAACGACCAATGAAGGCAGTAAAGAGTATCTTCTTATTACTATAACAATATTGGGCTAGAAACTCGTATTAGAAAAACTGTATGCTCTATATTTTAGATTGTATTATACAAAGATGAGACCAATTGAATCATATGTGGTAGTGCACCAGAAGTGCATTAACCCTAAAGTATTTATGATTTGGTATGATCGTCTTAGATACCCGGGATCTATAATGATGAGACAAATTATTAAAAAATCGCATGGGCATCCCTTAAAGAATCAAAAGATATTTCTATCCAATGAATCTCCGTGCTCTGCATGTTCTCAAGGTAAGTTGATTATCAGACCATCTCCTTCAAAAGTTATTGTTGAATCTCCATCCTTTTTACAAAGGATTCACGAAAATGTATGTAAGCCTATTCATTTATCAAGTGGACTATTTAGATATTTTATGGTTTTGATTGATGCATCTAGTCGATGGTCACATATTTGTCTGCTTTCCACTAGAAATGTTGCATTTGCTAGACTTCTTGCTCAGATAATCAAACTACGAGCACAATTTTCTGAGTATCCAATTACAACCATTCGATTGGATAATGCAGGTGAATTTTCATCTCAAGTTTTTGATAATTATTGCATGTCAATAGGAATAGATGTTGAACATCCTGTTATCCATACACATACTCAAAACGGTTTAACTGAATCTTTGATCAAAGGGCTTTAGCTTATCGCTAGACCTTTATTTATGAAATCAAGACTTCCTGTTTCGACTTGGGGACATGGTATACTTCAATCAACATTATTAATTCGCATTAGATCATCTGCATATCATAAATATTCTCCATTACAGCTTGCATTCGGTCAACAACTAAATATTTCTCATCTTCGTACTTTTGGATATGCTGTATATGTTTCAATTGCACCTCCACAGCGTACAAAAATGGGTCATCAACGTAGACTTGAGATATATGTTGGTTTTGATTCTCTATCTATTATCAGATATCTTGAGCCCCTTACAGAGGATATTTTTAAAGCACGTTTTGAGGATTATCACTTTGACGAATCCACTTTTCCATTAATGGGTAACGAAAAGTCAGTGCCTGAAGCATGACAAGTAATTAGTTTGGATAATAAAGCCATATCTCAATTTGATCCTCTTACAAATGAATGTAAACTGGAAGTTCAGAGAATTATTCATTTACAAAATGTTGCAAATCAATTATCGGATGTATTTACTGACACTAAATGTGTAGTAAAATCTTATATTACTGTTGTTAATGCTCCAGTAAGGATTGAAGTCTCTGAAGGATAAATTGTCAAAACAGCAATAGGTGAGTCTAAGACACGTCTGAAGCGTGGAAGACCTATTGATGCAAAAGATAAAAATTTTCGAAAGAAAAAGATATAAAATGAATTTTGTGTTCCTGAAAAATTAATACCAACAATACAGGCTAAAAATATAATTGATGCTCCAGAAGAGGTTAAATCTCCTGAAAAGGAACCTCCTGAGTAGGTGTTTCATGAAATGTTTTTCCTTGAAGAGGAACAAGTACCTAAAAATAATGAGATCTCAATACATTTCATCAATATTGGAGAAATTTTGGATAGAAATAAAACTGTTGTCGACAACATATTTTCATATAAAATGGACATTGACATTATCAGAAGTAATGAAGAAAGTGAGCCAAGAACCGTCGAAAAATGTCGACATAGAAATGATTGGCCAAAATAGAAAGCAGTCATTGAAGCTGAATTAAATTGGCTAGCAAAGCGAAAAGTATTTGGACCTGTTGTCCAAACATTAAAATGTGTAATGTCTGTTGGATATAGGTGGATATTTATACGAAAACGTAATGAGAAAAATGAAATTGTGTGGTACAAAGCACGGCTTGTCGCACAAGATTTTCTGCAGAAACCCGAGATTAATTATGAAGAAACATATCCTCACGTTATGGATGCAATCACATTTAAATTTTTGATTAGTCTAGTTGTTACAAAAGGATTAGAAATGCAGTTGATGGATGTGGTCACTGCATATTTATATGGATCCTTAGACTATGACATATATATGAAAATCCTTAAAGGATATAAAATGCCTGAAACATCTACAAGTACATCTAGAAATATATACTCTATCAAACTACAAAGATCTTTATATGGGTTGAAGCAATCCGGACGCATGTGGTATAATCGTCTAAACGAATATCTATTGAAAGAAGGTTTTGAGAATAATCCTATATGCCTATGTATTTTTATTAAGAAATCAGAATCCAGATTTGTCATTATTGCGGTTTATGTTGATGATTTAAATATTGTGGAAACTCCTGAAAAGATATCAAGAACTGCTACATATTTAAAGAATGAATTTGAAATGAAAGATTTTAGCAAAACAAAATTTTGTCTCGGCCTGCAGCACGAGCACTTGTCAAATGAAATTTTTATTCATCAGTCCATGTATACAGAGAAAGTCCTGAAACATTTTTATATGGACAAAGCTCATCTCCTAAGTACTCCAATGATTGTTCGAACACTTGATGTGAAGAATTCATTCTGTCCTTGTGATGACGATGAAAAAATTCTTGGTCCTGAAGAACCATATCTCAGTGCAATTAGAGTTTTGATGTATCTTGCAAATTGTACTCGACCAGATATTACATTCTCAGTTAATCTGCTTGCAAGATATGGTTCTGTACCAACTCAAAAGCATTGGAATGACATCAAATATGTCCTTCGTTACCTTCATTATATGGTTGATATGAGATTGTTTTATCAACGTGGATCAAGTCCACAATTGATTGGGTATGCAGATGCAGGTTATCTTTCAGACCCACACAGAGGTAGATCTCAAATTGGATATTTATTTACTTATGGAGATACTGTCATATCATGGAGATTTGTTAAGCAGACACTATCTACTACTTCTTTAAATCACTCAGAGATCATTGCAATTCATGAAGCAAGTCGAGAGTGTATTTGGCTGAGATCAGTGATCAAACATATCCAAGAAAAATGTGGTCTTCCAATGATTAATGATAGCCCAACAATTTTATATAAAGATAATACTGCTTGTATCACTCAAATCAGAGGAGGATATATTAAAGGTGACAAAACCAAACATATTTCACCTAAATTCTTTTATATTCATGAATTTCAAGAGAAATGTGAAATTGATGCTAAGCAGATACGATCTAGTGATAATCTAGTAAATTTATTCACAAAAGCATTACCAACTGCGACATTCAAGAAGATTGTGCATAACATTGGAATGTGAAAACTCAAAAATTTATCGTCATGCACTTTTCAGGGGGTGTAAATGTTCTGAAGACTTGTGCTGATTGTACTCTTTTTCTTTCGCTAAGGCTTTATCCTACTGAGTTTTTTTTTTGCAAGGTTTTAATGAGGCAATTTTAAAAAACTTGTGGATACATAAGAAAACTGTACTTTTTTTCCTTCGCCATTAATTTTTCTTCCCACTGAGTTTTTCCTTGACAAGGTTTTAATGAGGAAGATTTTTTATGGGTGGTCATTCAAGAGGGAGTGTAATGAATTCATTGGGAGGATGGCTGCCGCCCCCTTGTCCCACTATCAAATTATATAAATGACTCCACCACTATTATTTTAAATCTTGCATAGTGACTTGCATAATAACTTATATAATAACTTTAAGGCCTATAAATATGGATTTCAATTGTTATAAATTTCATAAGAAAATATATAGAAATAATAAAGTTTCAGAAAATTTTAAAAGAGTTTCTTTTCTCTAACAATAATAGTTTATTTTTAATTTTATAACAATATTATGATATTTGTTTCTAAAAATGTAAATTCTACAAATCCTAAGAGCAGCAGTCTCCAAAACTGTCGTATTAATGAGTCTATTCTCAAGAAAGCTAAAGCCAATATTCTGGCCACCCACTTGTCTTGCCATTATAGAACTTTGGACAAGTGGCTTTGGAAGATATTATAATTAAGGGGAGGCTAGAGTACTGTTATATATTGACAAATCCTAAAGACTTTTTTATTTGTAGTCACGGATTTAGTAAGTTTTTACATCAGTAATGTGCCAATTAAGACCAATATAAATACGAAGAATATTAACTACTAATTTCCAAAGGTAAAGTTCGTATTCAATTGAAACTAGACTTGTTACTTTTTCATAATAAATACATATGATTAATATTCTTTAATAAACGACTTCAATATATATATATATATATAGCAGTACTTAATTTGTAAGATGTCAAATTATGATTTTTCCGATAAATATGCTATATATGTATATATATTAAATAGAAACCATGTGCTTGTAATTATAAATAATATTATTAATGATGGTCAAAATCATGATTATAAGATCAGGATCAGAGGCCAGCTGGCCGGGGAAAGGTAGTGTGTTACGTACCCAAGATGTCATGAGCCATATCTCTGAACCTGAGTTGGCGATGACCCTGTTGAGCATAGTGTTCAAGAACCATTGATATCAAGTTGTAGGAATAGAAGGACACTAGGGCTCCAATAAGCAGGCAGAGAATCCCAGCCGTCCATCCGAGGAAGGTAAAAGCATATGGAAGACTCAAGAGAGGTGGAGCAACAATGGATGTTGTCAAGTGGTAACCACAGTGCACCCATGATCCTATGGAGTATATTTAATTAGGCACATGATCAAATTAATTAGCACAAAATTAAAAAATATATATATATATATATATATATCATGATAACCATATGATTAGTTGCTCATAATAAAGTGGCACATAACCCCATAATCATCACATACTCAATGCAAAGTTGAAAATGTTGGGCTCTTTTGTCGAGAAAGTTTATCGTTCATATTTTAATTGAGAAATGATAAATTACACATTTTATAATATTTTACGTAATATATTTTATAAAATAGAGATATTTTTATAAAGTAATATTAATTTTTTATAAAATAATTTTTAAAAATATTCTTAATTTTATGTGAGTCAACGTTAAATTTATATTATAATAAAAATAATTTTATAATATAATAAATTACATCAAAACAGGACATTAATTTATGATATTAGTTTTGTGTAAAAACGGCTAGAGTATTTCTCTTTCTCAAGTGCTGGTGGTCGGTTAAATTGTGATCAAAGCAAAGTGAATATAGAGAGAGATACAGGAATATCCCAGATCTTGTTCAGACCTAATATATATATATAGATGCATGTGGCCGCCAGACTTTTCAACAAAATGGACAGTTTGGTGGGGGCACTGGTGGCCGTTTGGTGCAAGCAATCTTGATGGATCTTTGATTCTTTATCATGTGGGGGCGGCCAGTTCAGACACGCATGGGAAAAACAAAAGAGGATAGAGATGATGATGGAAAACATATCAAGAAGATCATGAAGACGATCACGACATGACAGTATTAATGGAGGAAGAAACAGTATGGTTGAGAGTTGGAAGTTGAGAATTTTAAAAGTTGGATCGTAGCAGTTATTGTTTTTTATTTACCTTTGGATTTAAGAACAAAGAGAGCACCGGCATCAAGTTCCTGCTGATTCTCATGTACTTCTTCTTCAGGCCGAATCTTTGCATGATTTTCTCCTCCATTCATTGCTAGTACTGAGCTTGGTCGCTGCAAAGTAGTACTCATCTCTCTTTCTTTCTCTCTCTCTCTGTGAGGACACACGAAAACAGAGAGAGAGAAGGATGCGAAACGAGAAGAAAGAGCGAAATATCAGAAACGAAGGTAGAAATGAAAAGAAAGCAACTTTCAATGATATGAAGACATACGCAAACGCAAACAGTGGCGAAACAAATTGAGTTGAGGGTTTATATTATTAATAAATTTATTATTTTTATATATCTAATTTTAGTTTTAAGTTTTTTTTAGAATTTGCCCATCAAATTAAAAGAGTTGTCAGGAACAAAGAAATTAATTTTGAAAGGACCACATTATAATAACTAAATACATAATAATTTATATGTATATAGAAATTAAATAAAATTTTGGGACATAGAAAAAAAGAAAGGCATTTCTATGCAATTACGTGGATTGAGACGTGTTGGGAGATTGTTGGTGTGCGGCACACTCCCTTTCACAGCAATAATAATTTTTTTTTTTAATTTTTATCTGTGTGGCGTGGGCACTCAGCACACAGGCTGTCCCACAGATTTTTAGTACATGGATTAGACTATTTTTAACAGCAGGCAAGGATTGTAATATTTTTGAGGGAGTCAATTTCCATATATATTAAATTTTAAAAAATTTAAATTTATTAAAAAAAAAAAATGGGAGGGCGATGCATGGACTATGTAGGGGTTCCGACACTGCACGCAAAAGATTAGTCAAGCAGTCAGCTTTGATAGCCTTTTTCCGGACTTCCCTGTTATTATCTACGGACATAAACATTTATTTTTTAAAATTTATGAGTAGTATTTAATATATAATAAGAAAGTTTTCCTCATTATTCTCATACTATAAACATTTTATATTTTATATTTTTTTTCTTAGCAAACATATATGTGATGTAAAGATGATGTGTAGAATAACTTGTTAAAAAATCTATAAATTTTCTCATTTTATCTAAATTATATATTATATTTGAATAAAAAAATAAAAGAAGATGTTTTAAAGCTCTGTTTGATCATTATTTTAGATTTACTTTTATTTTTATTTATATATGAGGTCGGATGTAGAGATTGCATTCTCAACGTCAGGCCGCCACTTAATTAATATTCCAACTATAATATTTACTAGTTATGAGTTTTCCTTTCTTAAAAATTTGTGGCTATACATTTTTTATTGGGTGATTTAGAGCAATTATAAAAATAACTAAAACAAAAATAATATTTTATGTAAAGGCCTAGACTAATATGATTATTATATAATCAACCAGGGAGTCAACAAATACTTCGCAATTTATCTTAAATACTTCGATAAAAAAATCCTTGTGGGGGGAGCTTAGGCTCAATCCTTCCTTCCGTTCTCTCTTATTTTCTCTTCTTTTTTTGTCTTTTCTTTTTTTCAACCACCGTTTTTGTATAGTTTTAATGGCAGGTTTCCGGTATTTTGATTTGAGTTTGACTTGATGCAGGTTGAGGTAGTTTCGTTGGCCTATGCCCACCACGCGCCCTGCCACCGTTCTTCCTGTCCGCCAATCTTATGGTCGACCAGAACTTATGTCAAACGGAGCGGCGCATACTCTGAACGCACGGGATTGTTATAAGCGTATGATCGATGCGCCTTGCTATTTGAAGAGATCCTTTCCGCCGTATGCGGATATTCGTGGATCCAAGACCTCCGATCTACTCAGACTTGCAGATTTTCACTCATAGAATGGCACGTGATACCCATACACCACCACAATCGGATATGTTTTTTTAGGTTGTTTTTCTAGTTTTGTTGTTCAATTAGTTCTTGTTTTGTTTTGTTTATATAGAGAAAATTTTCATATTGAGAAATAGTTTTTCGGAAATTTTGTCTGTAAAGTTGTAGTTCTCTCCTCCTTTAGAGGAGAGATTTTAGTAAATGCCTCATTTGAAGGCAGTGATTGATGTCTCAGACTTTTGTTTGAGAGAATTAGAAGTTGTGCCTCAAATACTGATAGTTGACTTGTAAACTTTTCTCAATTCCTATATATCACATTTGTAAACTTCAAATTTTTGGATTTAATAATAGTAAGCATATTTCTCAAAAAAAAAAAATACATTATTTAATATGAAAATTTAGATCTATCTTATAAAAAAAACCTTATATTAGTGTACTATAACAAATTATATCATATTGTAAATTTATTTTTATAAATATCTTTGTAATTAAAATATTTGTCTTAACTTTGTAATCAATTAATACGTTTATATAATTTTATTAAAATAAAATTCAAATTTATACAAATCACCCTTATATAATAGAATTTTAAATAATTATAAAATAGGTGATATTAAATATAGTTATTGATATAATTTTATATAATCTATTAGATTTATTTTATTATAAAGATATTTTTATAATATGATGAACTACTTCAAAATGGTTTTAATTTATATAATTTTTTTGTAGTTATATAATTATAATGGAAAACTCTACATGAAACCGCAGATCCGCAATAATAATATTACTGCAGCTTCGTGTCCTACGTGGCACGATAAAGAAATGACGTTGTTTTTTATTATTCAACATCTCTCTCTATGCTCTCTCTTCTCCACGAACTCCCTCGATTTCCCTCTGAGTTCTCTCTTCTCCACAAACCCATAAATCCTATGAAGTTCCATCTTCGACGTCCTCCCTCCCCCATGAACCTCCATACCAAAAAGGAAATAGGATACTTATTCCCTCTCCCGAACAGATTTGCTAGCATTTTGCTACCTAGGATCAATTTTTTTATCTTGGATCCCAACGCTCGAAACAACAGTCATCTAAGGTTAGTTCATGTGACACCTCGATTTTACGCCTGAGATTTAACGTAAATCGAAACATCAGAATAAATAACCCGAGACTATCTACCATTCGTAAACGTTAGGAATAACATGCATGCACCTAAACTTACTAATTAAATGTAGTGCAAATCACAGCGGAATGAGGTAAATTCTAATAGATACAAAGAGATCTAACTTTTTTCATAAAGTGATCACATGGCATAGTATAACTATAACCCATAATTTACTACTCATTTTATTGTAGAGTATCAAATATTTACATCATCTCAATTGTCTCAAAATACATACATAATATATATTATATCCAACTTCTCATTTTACCATTCTTAGGGGTCGTCTATGACTTCCTTATAAATTTTACTATCTCATTGAGTCACATACGTGAGAGATTAATCCACAAGAATATAGTATTCTGTAGGATCCTTAGAGTACCTCAGAACCTCCGGCGACATCTGGATCTCATGATGAGTCACATATTTCTGCAACAAAATCTATCATTCCATAATGAATAATAGATAAAATTAAAATAATAAGATTTTCAAGAAATCTCAGTAAATACATCAATAGCGTAACAAAGATAGTAACAGTACATGTTAATAATATGAGATAACAGATAACATGAATGATTAACACAGTATATAATTCAAGAATGACTCATGCGTATCTTATGCACGACTTATGCACCATTTGCACATAGACTTACACATTTTTATGAGAAAATACGAACATGGGTACAAAATCTTTCGTGCCATGCAATGATGTTTTTTAAAATTCTTATTTTATCCATATTCTTTCTTAATTCTTAATCTTATTTCTGAACTTCGACTGGCGTTACGTATCGTCATTCCTGTCGGGTTCTTGTTCTCATTAGTCGTTCGGGTTCTTTTGTTTTCCCTTTTGACGTTACATATAATTTCTTTACTGATTTTCTTTTCCTATCTTCCGTATGGATCTTGGTGAACATTGTATGTTCAATATATGTAGACCTAAACCTAACCCTTACCATCTGTTTGGTTCTTGAAAAATGCTTGGGAATACAATGGTATGAAAAATAAAAGAATGGATTTCTTCTCTATTATTGTCAGGGTGTATATCTGGGTTAATGAATGCCGTCTCCTAGCATTTTTCTTGGAAAATCCTATTATGTGTAGAGCAGCTTTAATAAATAGATAAGGAAGGAGTTTAGATCTTTTATATCCATTTCATTATGTACGTGTAATCCATCTTTCTTTATAATTTGATACTATTTTTGTAGTAAAAATGGACACTGAAAACTTGAAACAAAATTATGCAAGGCCATAGACAGTAGTTTACCATAACTGAGCTCTTGCCAAACAAGGGGTATTACAATTCCAAAAGCTTAGCCCTTTCCCCTGAATTAAGACATGGTTCCACTAACAATTGGTTTAAATTAATTTTGTTATTTTTTTTGTCAAAATTAAATGGTTAAAGATGCTTTTATCTTATATTATTATGTTTTACATCTTGTATCTCAAACCATCAAAATGGACACACTGCATACTCATACTATTAAGAAATAACAAAACCTACCATAAACTGGGGGTGGGAAATTATATTATCAATATGCTAATAAGTCTATAAACAATTGGTGAGATAGATATGCAATTATGCATACACACCCCAATAGTAGCCACAATAAATTGTGCCTAGTGATATTTTTTATTTAAATGGTATTGACATACTCATGCTTTTATGAGAAAGTGGATGTAGTAAAGATTAACTGTTTCAATTAGGTATTGATATTTATTGCTTTTTGGTACTGAATCTACTGATAATGGGATGTGTCCATTGATATTTGGTTTGCAGGAAGTCGTAGAGAAGATGATTGGACCTGCCCTAGCTATGGGAATGTCAATTTTTCATTCAGAATAACTTGTAGTATGCTAATTGCACTCAACCAAGGCCACGAAATGATGAGGTTGTGACGAGGCACAGATTTGAAACATTGTTGTTTATGTTTCTAGCATTTGAACTGTTAGGGCATCCAAGTTATTGTTATTATGTACTTCTAAACTTCTATATTGTTGCTTACTAGAGATCATGGAATTTTGTGAAATTTGTACTTAGCTTAAGGTTTTGAATTGATGTGGGATTGGATAATCATTGAATGGTTCCAGTAATTATTTTGCAAATATGGTAAACTTTTTCTTATTTCAATTAGAATCTTTATGCTTCAATATTGCTTTTGAGTGGGTGGAGTAATGCATAAAGAAACGTCACCCTATGTGCCAAAGTTGGCTCCTGAAACCTTAACTACACAATGAAGGTACAAGCCACGTGAATATTCAGATCATACATCTCTTCAAACAATGACGGTACAGGCCACTTGAATATCATAAGATTACCTAAACTAGTACAAGCCACTTGAATATTCAGATCATACATCTCTTCAAACAATCAAGTTTTAGTACTCCTCCTGCCTGTGTACATACAATATACTAAAGCACTCACCTGCATGCATGGAATGAATGCATATCACTAGAAATTACAAGAAACTGGCCATCTTATACCACACCTGCTATATATTCCTCAAAATATAGCCATCAAATTACACTCATATATTTCTCAAACCTACAACCATCAAACTCAATTCCAATACACAATACATAGTTCCAACACACAGTACACAGTTCCAATATACAAAAAGTTCAGATAGTTCCAACAGCAAAATTTCAGGTTCTTGCTTTTGTGCAACACCGACATTGCAAAGTTACAGGAATTATAAGGCACCCAAAAAAGGTTATTTGAGAGGTGGTAACATGCTAGACTCGTCTATCGTCTCTGCCATATTTGCCAGTTCTAGAGAGCTTTGAGAGGATTTCATAATGACACCATCTATAAGCCCTTATTCCTTCAATCCGCCACAATGATATGTAAGATATGAGATGTCAACAGTTTACCACAATAGACACCATAAATAAAACATCATTTACCATACTCCTGGAGATCTAAGATGCGATATGTTACCAAACAATTTTTGAACAATTTCTGCAGATATAAATACAAACATGCCAATCCTAGAGATATGAGATGTTAACAATTTCTGAACTCTCAACTACACTCCTAAAATGATAAAGATGTCAACAACGACATGAAATAAAGACTTTTAGCATCAATTAGGACAACATATATTTATCTACAAAATGAATTTCATGAAGAGGATATTCGCATGCTCTAGTGCTAGGGATCATATGTGCATTTAAATTACAATAGTATGAAAGCCAAAAATCAATGTAATATGCACTTAACATTTCAACAATCAATATGCTCAAGTAAAAGAAAGGCCAAATTTGCAGCATGTACATTGACTAACATGTGCAAAATTACAAAAAAGTGCTAGATGTCATATGCATTAAGAGTTATCTTCACACGAGCAATCCAATAACTGACCCTTGTAAACTGCCAACAATTCCTCTGCATAATTTTCAAACTTCACTATGAACTTAGCCAAGAACTCCTCCTCTATTAAAGCTTAGAATCATAATCATACCATTTATATATCTGTTTTATGTGATATATCTATTTTATGTGCACTAAGGCCACAATTCACATGACAAACTCCAGAAATTGAGTCTTCTTTTAGTTACAAATTTAGCCTTACAAGCAGCAAACAGAAATCAAAACCTCCTTGAAGTTCTCTACTTTATTTGTTAGAGAAGTGGAACAGAGCTTCCTGTACTTTTAATCCAACAACCAAAGCCCCAACCCACATCAAGGAGCCATTTTCCCCCCTGAAGCCCCATTGTGAAAAAGTTCAAACTCCTTGTATGCTATATAAACTTCATGTGGAGGCCAAGCCAAGCAAACACCAAACGAACCCCATCTTAAATATATGGATCCAGTTTTTTTTTTTTTCTTTCTTTCCTCTGCTCCCTCAACTTCCCTCCTTCAAGCTCAATCCAAACACATACCCACAAAACAAAGACAGCCTCTTCCTAGTCTCATGTCTCTTTCTTTATAACAACTCCCCGCTCACCTCTTAAAATAAATAAGCCTCCAAAACCTATATTTGCTTTTCTATAGAACTGATAAAAGGTGCAAGCTAGCAAAGCAATGATGTAAGTAACCCATATAGAAAAGAAAGCTATCTTCTATGCAATCCTTTCTAACTGGAAATCAAAAAATCAGTAGAAGAATTAAAATGTGGAACATATATAACTTGTTCTAGCTAGAATGTAGAAATACAATGTGAGATCTAACCTGAAGCCACGGAAACACCCACGAAGCCGACAAACAGATAAATCTACTAGTTCGCAAGATCGAGTAGTGTGAATCGTTCACTCGATCTAGTTTGTTTGCGAGGGTCCCCTCTAGTTGTCTGAGATGTCGTTTGGATTCAGAAATGAGTTTAACTCACTTCATTTCATTATTATATTTTTATAATTTTTTATACAAAACATAAATTTTTATATATCTTTTTTTAAATTTTAATATACATTTTTTAAATTTTAATACACATTTTTTAAATTTTAAAATAATAATAATATTAAAAAATAAACTAAACTCATTTTAACTCATTTTATCTCCAAATTAAAACGAGACTGAGTGCGTAAACTTTTGAAATTTGAGTTCTTCCCTCCATTCGTTTTGTCTGTATAAGATATTCATCCTTTTTTTTATTTAAATAATATTGGCTAGCCACGAGGTCGCAATGAAGATAATTCGCGGTGGTACCAAGCAATACTAAATTATAATATGTAATTCTGACTCATCAAGACTTGGACGCATTGTAAAAAGTGCAGAAGATTTTTTTTTTTTTTTTTCTTTTGGAAAGGAGGTGCAAAAGATCTTGATGCTCCTAGGTGTGCGAGGCCTGTGCTGGGGTTGGCCCACATATTTATCTACCATGAAAACATCTTTGGGTCTCACCGGGGAGTAATGTATAGTGATGGGGTGTGCACTGGATTTTAGCTTTTTTTTTTATAAGAAGAATTTAAGCCATCTACGCAGTTAAAGACGAACCCCCCTCATTTTGCAATCCCCATCGTCCCTTATAGCAGTGGATGACATCGTCTAGCTCGTAGGAATCGAAGGGAGAGGGTCGGACCCATTTTTAGATTTAAGACCGCCGAGAGTACACCGGAAGTCATCAGAACTCACCGTTGCAGAGGTAGGGTTGTCAGCTCCCTCCGATTTCGATAGGTTGAGCGGTATCGCTCACCGCCATCGAGGGCCATGGGAGTTGGGCTGAAACCGAATTTTCTTAAAAATTCATCTTCATTTTATTTTTTATTTTATTTTTTATTATATTTTATTATTTTATTGTGTTTTCTAAATTTTATTTTTTATTGTATTTTTTTATTATATTTTTAAATATTTTTTATTGTATTTTTATATAAATTATAGGAGTTTAGAAGGGTGTAGGGAATGGGCTACAAAGACGCTGGGGTGCAGCCCGACCAAATCCCAGCGTCACCCTGAAATAAAAATACATACTTTATATAATAATAAGATATTTTGATATGAGATGAGATGATTTTAATTTTTTAGAATTTGATAAATAGATAGATTCCACTTAATTCTTATAATATACTTTTTAGTGTTTGTTATTATTCATGTCAGAAATTATTAGAGACGAATATATAATTTGCACAATATGCAAATTATTGTGTATGTTATATATGAGGGAGAGAGATCTAGAGAGACATAATTTTATAGTAGAGAAATTCGAGACAATTTATAGGTGGTTTATTTTAACAAAATAATATAAAAGTTGAGATAATGCTTTTAGATAGAGTCCTAAATTGATTTATATATTTATATATAAGAAATGAAATGAAAATTAAAAATTATAACAGTTCATAATGAAACATTATTTTTAAAATGATTATCGTTCTATAAACATAACACTACAAGTGTATATGAGGAGAGAGATCTATAGAGAGACAAAGTTTATAGTAGAGAAATTTGAAACAATTTTTAGAGCGGTTTATTTCGAGAAATAATCTAAAAGTTGAAATAGTAGTTTTGAATAGAATCTTGAATCGATTTATATTTTTATACGTGAGAAAAGAAATGAAATGAAACATAAAAATTATAACAATTCATAATAATTACTGCTCTATAAATATAACACTTTAATATTCTATTTTTTATTTTAATTATTATCAAATTTTTATAGGTAGAATATCATATTAGAATTATATGATTCCATATTTATATATATTAATAGATGAGTTTAAAAATCTATAGATAAAAGAAAGATGAAATGATTTGACTTTATAGGATTTAATGAATAAGTAGGTCTCATTTGACTTTTTGGGAGATTAAGTTTTATATTTTTATTGTTTATTACTGTTTATATCATAAATTATTTTAAAATCTAAAAATGAAATAGAGATAAAGATGAGTTTGTAATCGCTTGGATGCCCAAAACCTCTCACCTGTATAAACCCAGATAAAATAATTTTAACTCATCTAGTTAACCAAATAGGACCTTAAATGGTAGACTAGATATGGAGGATTGGTGCTGAAGGAAGCAGTATTATTGGCTTTGGTTAACACTTATAGGAAATGGATCGAATATGATGTAATGTAATAGTATTCGGCCTTGTTTTGATATTGAGATAAGATCAAATAATTTTGAATAAAAGTTGAATAAAATATTATTTTTAATATTATTATTATTTAAAAAATTTTAAAATTAAATTATATATTATATTTTATATAAGAATTTAGAAAATTTGAGATAAAATAAAACCATTTTTATAGCCAAAATCATATAATAATTCATTATGGGCTAACGCTTGGCACGATCATAAAAATCAAATTTGGGAGAGGTATATGCCTAGTACCCTCTTCCAAATTTCCTACTCCAAGTATATGATATTATTACTTTTATCCTTCATGTCTCCTTAGGATGTGGAAATATATTGAAGCCCCAACGTTGTCTAATTAGAGTTGTTCTTTTTCAGTGTAATCCTACTTTAGTAGTCAAATTTTCAAAGTTTATATAGAGAGAATAGAAAGTCTTAATAGGATACCCGGGAGGCCGAAGATGGAGGGAGAGGATGAGGTTTATTTTGGTTGTAGAAGAAGAAAGAAGAGGAAGAATATTGACTAGCACAAGATTTTGATCGACTTGATCAAAATCTTAATGTAAACACAAGAATCAAACCATTGAATAGCAAATATATATATATATATATATATATATGTATATATATATATAAACAGAGTCAAATATGGAGTAAAGTGATAGTTAGAGTGAGACCAGCTCTTCATCCCTATTACTAACTTAATAAAACAGGAAAAATCTAAATTACAAGTCAAACTAACTAATTGATTAGAGCACCTCTACATACAAATTTTTTATGACAAATATTATCTAAACTTCTATATGCTCTTAAGTGACAATATCATCAGAGATTTCGATCATCTCGATTCATTTAAAAATATGACACTTTATAAAAATAAAAGTAGATGAACTTAACACCACTATCTTCTAAAAGAGAAGAAATCATAATTGAGTGATTGTGCATAGGGCAACAACTAAACCATAATTTGGTGTTAATTATATAACAATTTAGGTCCTGTTTGGATTAAATTTTTTATACAAAATACAAATTTCTATATTCCTTTTTCAAATCTCAATACACATTTTACAAATTCCAATACACATTTTTTAAATTCCAATACACCTTTTTCAAATTTCAAAATAATAATAATATTAAAAAATAAACTAAACTCATTTCAACTCATCTCATATCCGAATCTAAACGGATCCTTAATTAAATGTTATCTTCAATTCAAATACACTGTCAATTACAGCACCCGTTCTAAACAAATGAAAACAGAAGAACAAACTTTTAATATCAAGTTGGGTTAAAGTTGTGGTACTCGAGAAGCTACTCAAATTATTTTCCTACTTATAATTAGAGAAATGCTATTCCACTTGAATTCGGTTGAAATGTATTTTTTTCAAATGGTTATTTATTTATTTATTTATTTTTATTAAATGATTAAAAAATATTTTTTAATAATTATGTGATTTTTTTAAAATTTTTTAAAACCTTCAAAAAAGTGATTTAAAATAAATCAAAAAAAAATTTTAAAAAAAATTTACCCATTCGGGACAAATTCGGCCTACATCCCCTGTAGCACCACTCTTATAATTAAGATGCTCTCGTCTGCATGAATGCTACATGCTAGTCAAGCCGGGTTGCTTGTGTGATGTGTCATTCTTAAATTGTAAGCAAAAACTAATCTTTAATGAATGAGGAGAGTACCTGAGGTTGAGACTTTCAAGAAAGTTCATGATCATGGTCTGAATCAATGTTAGAATTTAATTAGACCGTGATTGTTCATGTCTGTCGATTGTACTGATCTTAGAAGATAGCTGTTCACTTATATAGCACATGAATTCAAGGAAATATAGCTGATGAGACGTTCTTTTCATCTATTATCTGAACAAATGAATAAAATTTAGAGGACATGGGGACTGAGTGTAGGTTGGTTTATTTTTATAAATAATTTTATTTTATTTTATTATTTTTTTAAAAGTTTTATATAAAATAAAATAAATAATTTAAATTTTAAAATAATGTTTTAAAATTTTACAATAAAATTAATATTAAAAAAATATTTTATAATAATATTTTATTTAAATTTTAACTTTTATCTTATTTTTCAATAAAAATAAATTAGATTTTAATTAGTTGATATACATAATGAGACCAACAAACCGTATTGGACTATAGCACGTGAGCCTCACGCTCTATCTTTTGATTATTATAAGTATGCAAGTCATCATGATTTATTGTTGGTTTTGATAATAGATTGAAGTAAAAATGAGTTTGAGATAAAAATTAAATAAAATCTTATTTTAAGAAAAAAGCTCGATGCAGGCGAGTTTCATGTACACACCCTTGCACAAGAAGATCTGGCGTGACCAGTTGTTTACATGAGGAATGCGTTTACTTTAATAGGTGTAGAAAGTAAAGCCAATTGGCAAATTAGTATTAAAATCATTTGATGTACATGTAAAGAAATAGTCCAAGAAAGTCTCCAAGTTGGGTTCAAGCGCAAATTCGTGCGTGAAAGTGCTTGTATGTAGTAGTGCTTTTATTTTATTTTATTTTTTAATTTGAAAAGAGTAAATTGAATTATTTATTATATTTTATTTTAAAAATTTTGAAAAAATTATAATAATTATATAAATAATATGAGATAAATTGTGATTTTTCCAATTCTCGAATCTTCAAAAATTCATCCCACTCCACTTTTATCCCATTTATGTAAAGAGTCTCCCATATTAATACAATTACGTTTTTTTTTTAAATATTTAAAATTGATGGATAATAATTATAAATTTTTTAAATTTTCATCTAAAATAAAATAAGTAATTTTTTATTTTAATTTCAAAATATTATTAATATAAAAAATATATTTTAATAATATTTTATTCATCTTTTAATTTTTATCTTAACCCATCTTCATTTTATTTATAAAAATTAATATTTTAAATATTATATTGATAGACGTGCTGATCAAAATATTAAAACGAAATATTTTAATATAAATATTATTTTATATACCATTTTAAAATAATTTATATATAAATAAATTATAAACAGTACTAAATACTCCCCACACTTATCTCTACTGCGACTATGCAGCTGACGTGACTCAGCTGATAATATAAAAATATAATAATAAATAAAAAGCACGGTAGGATGGAAAATCCCAAAACATAAACATTCCAATCTATTTCTCACGTAAGTATAATTTCTGGGACGGTCGAGAGAGCTTCATCGCTTCTATTGTTGCGAGGTCTCCCAAAATCAGAGAGAGATTTTTCGTTTATGAAATCTGCAAACTTAGGCTTTTCAATCTATGAAATGGTTCATCCCCTTTCTTGGTCCACCCGCCTCGGCGCCTCCAACTTCGACTCCTTTAGGTCTCTCGAAGGTCCTGGTCTCCAGCGATGTCATTTTCCCTTCCATGCCCTCTTTAGTTTGAGTTTCTTGTTCTTTTTCGTTTTTTTTAATTGCGATTTCAAGAGTTCTCAAGATCTTGATGAAAGAGAAAAAAATGAATTAAATTGGAGAAAGAGGGAACGGAAAAGGTCTCGAGATGAATGTCCGAGCACAGAGGGTTGTACCTTTCAGCTTTGTTGGAGAAGCTATTGAACAACTCCTGATGATCATCTCCCTTTCTTGATTCGATCAAACCGGGATTTGGCTTTTTGATTTCTACTTCTCTTATTTTCAACGAATGGTTGCAATCCATATGGAGCAAATTCATGAGTTGAGATGAGTCACGAACAAAGATGAAAAACTTAAGGCATAGTGCCACGGAGAACAATCCAGAAGATTGTGATGAAATGCTATCTCTTAGAACTATGAAGGGATTCATTTTTTTTTTTTTTTAAATATACTGCCACATAGGCAGCGAGGTCACGGCGGAGTTATTCCCCGGATATCCTCTAGAGTTTTTCATAAATTATATATATATAAATTATATTTTAAAATAATATTTAATATACGAATAAGTTATAGATGTAAATATATATATATATTATATATATATATATGTGTGTGTGTGTGTAAATAATCTATCTACATTGGGATAAAAAAATAACAATAACAAATAAATAAATAAAGAGTAAAATATTGAAATTTGATACAGTCAATATATAGATGGTCGGTATGGCCAAAATATTGGCCGGTCTGGCCGATATTTACTCTGGTATGAAATAGGCATACTATTTGTACTTTTCAACTAGTCGGTACGGTACGATATTTAAAACACTGATAAAAACACAATGTTCTGAAATATTTTTCTCAAGAAAAATTCTAGTATGTCCACTCACTTTGATACCTCATTTGGACATTTTATATATTTTAATTTTTTTAATATAATAATTAAAGAAGTAATTATTAGTGTATTGATATATTTTTATATTTTTTTTAAAAATATTTTATAATGATAAAAAATATGAATAAGAAATAAAAATAAAATAAAACATGCACTTGCAATACAAATCAGTTATGTTACTCAAACGGTTGAATAAGAACAGACTTTTCTTAAAACCATTTTATGTCTACTATAACCCCAACTTGCAAATGGAAAAGATAAGGATGCAATAGTACTAGTCTTTGGATTTAAGAGCAAATTAGAGAGCGCCAGCGTCCGTTCATAAAAGTTAGTGTTCATGTCATCTTATATGATAGGATATACCTTGATTTTGAAATACCATCAACCATGAATTTGAACCGAATGATCATAATAATATTTATGATCATAACCACCTAGGCACACATTTCTCTATCAGAAACACTCAATAAAATTAGATAACCTTCTAGACGCTCATCCAAACAAGACTCATGTTGAGTTAAGACCTTTTTAAGAAGAATTGAATGCGTATCTATAGAACTACTTGCGACTTCCAAGAAATTAATTTGATCAGCTAAGGAACAAAGTATTTGAAGAAACTCTTCAAGAAACTTGACACTCGGCATCCATCCACTGATGTTTATGAGATATGAAGCATTTGTTGAAGAACTCTTCTGAGTGCCTCTATTCCTACTCTTATAAATCTCAGTCAATAGATCGCAACGCACATTTGCAAGACACAAATCTACTATTTATAAACACTTCAAGAATGTTGTTGAATCCAAGACTTCAAATTTCGTATCTACGTGTAGATTTTGATGATAACAAATAAATTCAAATCTCAAACTCAAATTATTTACGCAATGGAGCGAAGCGTACATCAAGCATAAAAGAACAAGTCTACAAATGAAGCTCATAGATTATTTTTATACATCTTTTGATAAAATTCGAAATTGGATTAAGACTCTAAATTACTCTTTTTTCTCATAAAACATCAAATTACTTTTTTCACATATGCAAGACATCTTTAAATATCTTAGTTTTAAAAATTATGTTTTTCACATGTGCATAACATCATCAAACAATTTAATTTTAAAAATTATATTTTTTTTATATAAAAATTTGAATTTGTAAGATAATTGATTATCATATTTGACATGTGCATATTTTGTTTGAAAGTCTTGAAGGGTGGTTGTGTATTTTTTTAACAAATGCAAAAAATAGATGATTTTGTTTGAAAATCTTGAAAGGTGGTTGTGTGTTTTTTTGACAAATACAAAAGATAGATGATTTTGTTTGAAAATCTTAAAGGGTGGTTGTGTATTTTTTTGGACATATGCAAAAAGAAAATGATTTGATTTGAAAAATAAATCATGTTCATTTTGTCATGTATGAAAAACAAAAGATTAGGTTTGATTTATTTGAAAAATGAATGGAGTTGTCTTTGACAAATGCAAAAGGGAAATGTTTTTATTTGAATTTTTTGAAAAGTAAATAGTGCTCTTATTTGACATGAGAATCTTTTCAAATTTGAAACTGAAGACTCATTTGCCTATAAATAGCTCATTTGAGTTTTGCAAAAATCACAATAAGAGCTTACATATCTATTGCTAAGTTTTGCATCATTCTTTCAAAACTCTTATTCTCTCTTTTCTAAAATTTTGAGCCTTAATTCTTGTTCTTTTTTAGAGAGATATAGGTTGCGCTGTATTGTTTCTATCTCACTCATTGAGGAGTATACTTTGATAGTCTACTCACTATCAACTCTTGTATCAATAAGAGGGTAAGTATAACCGTTGTGTGTGTAGAAGGTGTTCTATACAGGGAATAGTTAAATTACCAAGTGTGAGGTGATTGGAAGTATAGAGGGTGTTCTACACGAATTCTTTGAGCGGTGCTACTCAAAGGTGTAATAGGTTTCTATCTCCACCTAAAGGAGATTGATTAGTGAATTTGAGATTCTCAAGGGGTAGCTTGAGGCGAGGACGTAGGCAGTGGGGCTGAACCTCGTAAAAATACTGAGTTTGCTTTTTCTTACCGTACTCTTTATATTTCTTACTGCTTTATGTTCTGTTTATATTTTATATTGTGTATTTGATTTATAAGTGTTAATATTTATAATATAACCCAATTCACCCCCCTCTTGTATTAGTCATTTGGGCAACAAAGGTGATCATCAGCATCTTGTTTCAAATACTTCAAGATCGTACGTAGAACTTGAATAATGCCTATAAGGGGAAGACCATTCAAGCACAACAAATATCAATCATGTTTGAGTAAAGTCGTGGTTTGGCGCCCGCCTAGAGTCCATGGGAGGGCCAAGATGTCTGGATATTCAAGAAGAAAGTGCTGCATTCGCCCACATATAAGAGAGGAGCCCAAGGTTCAAGGCGAGATGACGTTTGCCAACGAGAGGGGTAAGGATATTCCTTCTTTCCCAGCCTAGCTTATTATCCTAATTAAGATCATAAAAGACAAAAGCACAAGGAATGTATTAAATAACAGTCTACTCTAAATCATGTCACATTAACGGTAGATTGCTCAAGGAGGCATGTCACATTTAATAACTGGCAAAGTCTCATCTCGCATTCAATGCGGACAAGACACCGGGTGTTCAATTGTGTGACGCGAGTCACCCTGGATCAAATGTAGCTCACCTAAGTAGGGCCAGAATGACGAAAGAGTTATTCAGAAACTACGAAAGTAATAAATGGCTCAAGACTAAAAGAACAAATGACCTTACAAATTGTCACCCTCACCGACAACTTCAATTATTGGATATAATTCTGCACAACATCTCAATCCCTATAAATAGCAAGACACATCATAGTTCGCAGGTAAGGAATATCTAGACTCTTTCATATTCTACATTATCTCCTCTTCTCTTTATAACTAAAATGCTGGAGTGCTTACAGGGCCTCAAAGCCCCACTCTCTTTCTTTCTTTGTAGATTGGATCATTTGGAATCACCAAGTAGCTCAGGTTGTGGAACATGCATCAACAGTGGCACCGTCCGTGGGATGATCAATTACGTGTCCTCTGCAAGCCGGCCACGACGTGGTTCCAAGTCAACAAATCCATGACCGCATGGTAAAGAAGACACCTCGATGGAAGACAAACTAACACTAATGGAAGAACCCATTAGGAAGGTGACAGAGGAAAATGAGAGATTACAGAAGGTTAATGAAGAACATACAGTCTGCAGTGAACCATTTGTTAGCGAACATGTGGACTCTCGCCCAGGAAGTGAGCCTAACCAGACAGAGGAGGAAAAGCATAAGATGCACCTTGAGCTTAAAGAACTTGAAGATAAGTACGAGAAAATGGTCAAACGGATAGAGACACCTTCCATCACTGGACAACTATGCAACGGCTTAGGCACACCTTATAGCGCTAACGTGATGGCAG
The DNA here is from genome assembly GCA_036559045.1 of Platycarya longipes. Taxonomy (NCBI): domain Eukaryota; kingdom Viridiplantae; phylum Streptophyta; class Magnoliopsida; order Fagales; family Juglandaceae; genus Platycarya; species Platycarya longipes. The sequence goes on along the minus strand of CM071802.1, from coordinate 23,237,193 downwards.
TGTCCCTCCCTCCTAAATTTCGAGTGCCCCAGATGGAGCTCTATGATGGAAGCAAAGATTCGTACGAGCATATTGAAGCGTTTAGGACGCACATGAACTTAAATGATTATCCCGACGAGGTGGCATGTAGGGTGTTCCCCTTACTCTGAGAGGAGCTGCCCTGACATGGTTCGGAACTGTTCCCGCTGGCACCGTGGATAGTTTTGAATGTCTCGCACCCTATTTTTAACCCAGTTTTTGGGAAGTCGCAAAAGGAAGCATCTTGCCACCTACCTCCTTACAGTCAAACAACATGATCGAGAAAGTCTGAAGAATTATCTCCCCCGGTTCAATAGGGAGCGTATGACCATTGGTGATCAGGATGAGAAGATCACTTTGGCTGTCCTCCTGAGTGAGGCATGGCCCGGAAGCCCGTTTCTGGCATAAATTGTCTGAAAGACCCTTATTATGTTAGCAGAATTCATGGATAGGGCTGATGGTTATATAAATGTTGAAGACACCCTTCAAGCTTTGACTGAACCTCGTCGTGATGAGATAAAGCGTGCAGACAAGATAGCAGCAAGCCAGCAAGTAGGTCCCTCTAGAGATAACAAGAAAGATAGCAACGATCCTAGAAGAATACACATCCTGGGGAGTCAACAATCTCAGCCATGCCTCCACGCCAATCTGGCGGTCGACAAGGATCCAGAAGAAAGGCAACATCAAGACCAAATATCGACGGCTGGGCAAGTACTGTGAATATCACAAATCAACTTGGTACAATACTCAGGATTGCAAGACCTTTAGGAGAAGAAAGAAAGAGGAACGCAAAGGCGACCAATGAGGAAAGGGATATTCGAACAACAAGAAAAGTGTAAGTCCCTATAGGTATAGGCATGAGGAGGGAAATGACAAGAGTCCACCTAGAACTAGAAGACCCCTAGGCGAAATACAAACTGTTATCGGGGGTGTGCCCATAAGTGGTGAGACTTCCGCTTCAAGGAAAGCGTACATGCGAAAAGCACGTTATGGTGAAGTCTTCACAATGGAAGGAGTCGTTTTTTGGGGGGGGGGGGGGGGCACAGCTCCCAAGGAACCTCCCGATCACTTTCGATGAGCAAGATGAATGGGTCAAGCAACCTCATGACAATGCCTTGGTAATAACTCTACTAGTCGCCAATTTCACAACTAGAAGAATCCTTATAGACAATGGAAGCTCAACTAATATCCTGTACTGGGAGGCCTTCAGCAAAATGAGAATTGAGCTAGACAGGCTGTGACCTGCCCCAACCTTCCTCAAAGGATTCGTCGGTAAGATGATCCAACCTTGAAGGATTGATCACCCTACCCATCATGACTGGTGAAACCCAAAACATCTATGATCATGGTCGACTTTTTAATGGTCAAGGCTCCCTCCTCATACAATGCAATCTTGGGGATCCCAGCCTTAAACTGCTTAAGGGCGATCACCTCGAGGTATCATTTGAAGATGAAGTTCCAACTCAGGGAAGGGTTGGAGAAGTCAAAGGCGAGCAAACCCTAGTACAAAAGTATTATTCTCGTAAGCTGAGGCGTGAGTGTCAGATGGTAGCAATCGCTGATGGAATGGGACGAGGAAGTAATGAGGTTATAACTAAGCTACCCCCTCCCCCACTGCTGATAGATGGGACGAGGAAGTCTGAGATGAGCAGGCACTTAGATAGACTGAGCCTAACAAGCCCTTGGAGCTAGTTTCCCTTGACCCAACAAAACCAGAACAGAACATTCAGATAGGCACTGGATTGGAGCCTAGCCTAAAGCAAGACCTGAGGCAGCTCTTGGCCGAACACCAATATCTCTTTGCCTGGACTTATGAGGATATGCCAGTGATAGATAGCAGTGTTGCAGAACATCATCTGAGTGTTAATCCTAATGCATGAAAGGTTAAGCAAAAGAGGCGAAGCTTTTGTGCTGAGAAATATGCCGCCATAGTTGAGGAAGTCGATCACCTTTTAGCTGCTGGCTTTATCAGAAGAGCCTAGTATCTCGAGTGACTATCTAATGTAGTGCTTGTGAAGAAGACCAGTGGTAAATGATGGATGTGCGTTGATTTCACCAACCTCAACAAAGCATGTCCGAAGGATAGCTTTCCTCTTCCCCACATTGATCTGATTGTTGACTCAACCAGCTTCATGGACGTTTTCTCAAGATATAATTAGATCAAGATGAGCCCTAAGGATGAAGAAAAAATGACTTTTATCACGGACTGAGGATTATACTATCATAAGGTGATATCCTTCGGGCTAAAAAATGCAGGGGCCACTTATCAACACTTAGTAAATCAAATCTTCAAACAAAAGATAGGGCAGAACATGGAAGCATATGTCGACGATCTTTTGGTCAAGAGCAAAGCACACGAGCAATACCTAGAGGACCTACATGAGGCCTTCGCAATCTTGCGCTAGTACAAGATGAAACTCAACCTAAACAAGTACACCTTCAAGGTTAGATTAGGCAAATTTCTGGGTTACATGGTCTCTAAGAGGGAAATTGAAGCGAATCTAGAAAAAATGGGGGCCATTTCCCCAATGATCACACCTCAAAATCATCATGAGGTACAACAGTTGGGGGGCTGAGTGGCTACCTTGAGTCGCTTTATTGCTCGATCTACTAACTGGTGCCTCCCCTTCTTCCAAGTTCTCAAAAAAGCCTAAGAGTGGAATTCTGCTTGTGATGAGGCCTTCCACAAATTGAAAGAATATTTAATTCGCCCGCCACTACTTAGTCAAACTAAACCAGGCGAGGTGCTGACCGTTTACTTGGCCATCTCACCCAGTGCAACCTCGGCCGTTCTAGTAAAGGACACCACTGAAAGACAACGGCCAGTGTATTACGTCAGTCGGGCTTTTCGATGGGTGGAGTCCAGATACCCACGGCTAGAGATGATGACCTTTGTGCTAATCACGCGATAAGGAGACTTCGACTGTACTTTTAGGCTCATACTGTGCGAGTGCTTACTAACCAACCCTTAAAAGCTGTATTACAAAGACCTGACACTTCGGAAAGATTGGCAAAGTGGGCCATAAAACTCAGTGAATTCAACTTAGAGTATGCTCCTAGAATGGAGATCAAAGGGTAGGCTTTAGCAAATTTTGTTGTTGAACTCACATGCTTCCTAGAAAAGACTCCCTTAGACCCATACGATAAGCCTTGGACTGTCTATATAAACGGGTTGGCCTGTAAAATTGGAGGAGGGGCTGGCGTCCACATTTTAACGAGTAATGGCGAGCAACACAACTATGCGGTCAAGCTCACTTTCAAAGTCACAAACAATGAAACAGAGTATGAGGCGTTCCTAACTGGGCTAACTGTCACCCACCTCTTGGGGGCCAAAGAGGTAGAAGTATGTGCTGACTCCCAAGTTGTAGTTAATCAGGTATCAGGAGTGTTCGCAACAAAAGGAGAGCAGTTAAAAAAGTACCTCCAACTAGTTTGTGAAGCACGAGACTATTTTCAGTATTCCTCTATCCAGTATATCCCGAGGTCAGACAATCACCAAGCTGATCGCCTGGCAAGGGTGGCCTTAGGGCAAGAAGATGTTCCTCTCCCCAAGCATACTGAAGTAAGAAAGGTCGACACCCCGTCCATTAGGAAAGAAATATTGTATGCGGTGACAGCTCAGCTCGAGTGGGCATGAGATGTGATGGATTTTCTGCAAAATGGCAAGCTAATTGCTGACCTGGGCAAAGCGAAAAAGGTTCGGAAGAGAACTGCCAGATTTATCATTCTCGAAGGGGTATTGTAAAAGAGAGGATTCTCGGAGTCACTCCTCAGATGTCTGTCACCAGCTAAGTCCCAGTATATACTAGCTGGAATTCATGAAGGCATTTGCGGGAGCCACTTTGGAGGAAGAGCATTTGTCACCAAGGTAACCCAGGCGGGCTATTACTGGCTAAACGCCCTTTGAATGAGTTCGCCAAAAAGTGTTTCAGATGTCAAGAGCATGCCCCCATACCGCATCTCTTGCTTGTAGAACTGTCATCCATCATAGCATCATCACCCTTCGCCCAGTGGGGACTTGACCTTTTAAGTCCTTTTTTAGTCGCCCGAGGGGGGGCTAAGCTCATTATGGTCGCAGTCGAATATTTCACCAAGTGGGTGGAAGTTGAGACTCTAGCAACAATCACTGCTCAAACCATCACCAGGTTCTTTTGGAAATCAATTGTATGCCATTTCGGAGTACCCCAAAGCTTTGTATCATAAAACGGGAGGCAGTTCAACTCTTTTCATTATCGACAGTGGTGTCTAGAATTGGCGATCAAAGTAAAGTATTTGTCACCTGGACATCCGCAAGCAAACGACCAAGTGGAGGCGACGAACAAAACCCTCATATCCATCCTTAAAAAGAAATTGGGAGATCACAAATGGGGCATGGATGGATGAACTATCAAGCGTGCTGTGGGCTTATCGAACGACTGTTTGAACCCCTACTGGATAGATGCCATTCGCCCTCACATACGGTAGCAAAGTAGTAATTATTGCAAAAGTCGAAACCTCCATTCTAAGAGTACAACATTTTGACTCAAAGATCAGCGAGCAGAAATTGTTGGAGTGGCTAGACATCATCGATGAAAGGCAAACAGAGGCAGCAGTGCTAGTGGAACATCATAAGTGCATGACTGAACAATATTTCAATAAACGAGTCAAACCTCGAGCCTTCAAGCTAGGTGACTTTGTGTTGAGGCAAACAGGAGTGTCCACAATTGAGGAACGCAAGTTAGGGCCCTGATGGGAAGGACCCTATGTTGTCACAGCTAGCAATCGCCCAGGCTCCTATAGACTCAAAGACAGTCAAGGGAACGAACTCTCTCACCCATGGAATGCAGAACATTTGAGAAGGTACCATGTGTAATGCGTTAATTTCTTGTATCATGTAACCCCTCAAGTTATTAATGAAATCAGGAGGAACATATTGCGAACGCCTATTGTCTTTTTGTCGCTACTGTCAAGTAACAACATGCACCAACTACGACACACAAATCGCAGGGTTGTTTGGCATCCACACCCCGCCTAATGATTCACTCGCCTAAGGCTCAAGACTTGGGTTTATCACCCAAGCACACTCGCCAAGCCCTCACCTACTCAGCGGCGACACACAAATCGTGGGGTTGTCTGGCATCCACACCCCGCCCATCGATTCACTCGCTCAGGGCTTGAGACTTGGGTTTATCACCCAAGTGCACTCACCAAATCCTCACCTACTCAATGATGACACACGAATTGTGGGGTTGTCTGGCATCCATGCCCCGCCTAACGATTTGCTTGCCCAGGGTTCGAGACTTGGGTTTATCACCCAAGCACAATCACCAATCTCTTACCTACTCAACAACGACACATGAATCGTGAGGTTGTCTAGCATCCACTCCCTGTCCAACGATTTGCTCACCCAGGGCTCGAGATTTGGGTTTATCACCCAAGCGCACTCGTCAAGCCCTCGCCTATTCAACGACAACTCACTCGCCATGAACAAAACGCCAGAAAAAATAGAAGACAAACTCCCCAAGCCTCAAGAAAAATCCTTATCAAACTAGTGTTTATAGGGATTCGCAGGGTACTAAGGAGGGGAAAAGAAACAAGCATACGCAACCAAAAAGGGGATAGCCAAACGTCCCAATCTTTGTAGCTGAAGCTTTGGAAACCAGGTCAAGAAGAGCTTTTTAGGGTCCATGCTGACTATATTGAAGGAAGGATTGCACACAATTTCCTACCTTAACCGCTTCAAACCCTCCGTGTAGCCATAACCCCACGCGGAGATACTAACAAGGCGAGACTAAGTCGCCTGGTGCCTCAGTGCCTTGAGTTCAGTGTTCGCCCCGCTAAGGGTAGCTTGAATGCTCACCAGCTCAACAATACGAGCATCATGCTCTTGTTCCACCGTCTCCATCCTAGCTCGAAGATTCTTCAACTCAACCTCCCAAGTAACACGAGAGTGCTCCAAGGTGTCCAAGTTTGACCTCAAATACTTCACATCCTAGTTGTCGATAGCAAACTCGTCCTCATGAGCGGCAAGTGCCTTCCCGATCAACTCCCGACCACGAAGGAGCTCTTCACTACTTGCCTCCAGGGACTAATTCTTCTCGCGCAAAGTCACAGCTTCGTCCCTGATGAGTGCACTCTAAATATCCTAATATTTGATTAAATTGCAAATAATGAAAATAGAAATGATTGGATTTCACTTATTTTATTTAATTACATTGAGATGTTTTTAAGCATTATTTGTATTTTTTTCATTTATTTTATTTTATTTTATTTTATTTTATTTATTTACTTTTTTTAGATGAAGAGGGAGAAAAGCACAAGAAGTTTAATTCATCACAACGGCTATCAATTGAATTGAAACAAGGCAACGTATAGGAGTCCTAGAGCAGCACGGCAACATATACATATACATATATATATATATATATATATATATTTGTACGTGAACGAAAAAAAAGAATTAAGCCGCAGGAGAAAAGAAGAGGAAGAAGCAGACGTACGCAGGAACGTGAAGACGCAGCGGAACGAACGTGAAGCAACGTGAACGTTGGCAACCGTTTCGATGATTTTCTTCTTGAGATTTTTATTATCCATCATGTGCATGGATAACTAAATTCTCAAGTAGGGTTAGGGATGAACTTGCACACTAGATGGTATTTTTAATTTATTTTTAATTCATGTATTTGATTTTCAATTATTAAAATTCTTTGTTTTATCATTCTCAAAATATTGTTAGTATTTTCTTTTCTGAATAATTTTAGAATTTATTTCATTTATAGATTTAGTCATACTTTTTCTATTGAATGGATTTGTTCTTTGATTATTGTTGGATCCATTGATTATTTATATTGATTTAATTCTCTGCTGCAATATCGCTCCCTGGGTATATTGTTGTCGTTGAGTTTTCTCAATGTGAATAACAATTTGTGTGATTTAAAGTGATGAATGATTTTTCAAAGAATTACATTTGATTTAATTTTTGGTTTATAATTTTATATCTTCCGATTGAGAATTACGGAATTGAATTCTCAATTGAGTTATCAGTAAATTGAAAATAATTAAAATACCAGATATGTGCAAGGGATTCCCGACACTCTACTGTTCGTCAACTTTAATTACTTTTTCCGTTAATTCTTTCGTTTAATTTTCATTTTCATTTAAAATCAATTTTTTCTTTTCTCATTAATCATTTAATATTTTTTTTCTTAGTTTCTTTCATATTCTACTATTCTTTTAATTGTCTCCCTGTGGAATCGACACCCCAAAGCTGAACTACAATTACCACGTTATTCTTTGGGCGTTATCAAATTTTGGCGCCGTTGCCGGGGAGACGGTAGAAGAATTGTTAGATAGTTTTTTTTTTTCAGCAGTTTGTAAAGGCGGTAACTTCGTTCCCTCTTTTTACTTGCTGCATTATTTTTTTATTTTTATTTTTGCATGCATAATAGGTATAGAGACACATTAGGTCGCTTTGCTTGTAGGCCTGTGATAGAGTCAAATTCAGTGTCTAATTTTTCTAATCCTTTGTTTGATACTTCTTTTGTTTCTGAAAATATGAGTGAACACGAGGATCAACCCACTAGGAACTTTCAGGATTACCTCCACCCTACACGCACAGCCACACCGTCATGCATAATGTTTCCACCCAATACGCGTCAACTTGATGTTAAAACGGGAGTGATACAGCTACTCCCCACTTTTCATGGGTTGGAAAATGAAAATCCATATGTGCACATTAGGGAATTTGAGGAGGTAGTTGCGACTTTTCATAGTCAAAATGCAACTGATGACATTGTGAGACTTAAGTTCTTTCCTTTTTCTTTGAAGGATAGAGCTAAGAGTTGGTTATACTCGCTGAGACCACAATCCATTGGGTCGTGGAATGAGATGACTCAGGCTTTCTTTAATAAATATTTTCCCCAACATAAGACCGATGCTTTAAAAAGACAGATCTCCACCTTTGCACAGAAGGACAGTGAGACTTTATATATATCTTGGGAGAGATTTAAGGAGCTATTGAGTATGTGCCCTCACCATGGGTATGAGAGTTGGCGTCTGGTGAGTTACTTCTATGAGGGGCTTACACCTAGAGAGCGCCAATTTGTGGAGATGATGTGTAATAGTGAGTTCTTGCAGAAAAATCCTGATGAGGCCATAGAGTACCTCAATGAGCTCGCTAAAAAAGCTCACACTTGGACTGGACCTAGTGCGACTGAGAGCACAAATAGGTCACGACCTATAGGGAACCAAAACGGTGGTGGAATTTACCATCTTAGGGAGGAAGACAACTTGAAGGTTAAGGTTGAGGTGCTTACTAGGGAGTTAGAATTGCTAAAGGCCAAGGACTTGAAGCCAGCACACTTGGCTAATCATGCAGAGTCTTCTGGGCCATGTTTTGTGTATGGAGGGGTAGATCACCTCGTCCAAGAGTGTCCCACATTTGCTGAGATGAGAGGGTTGTATGAGGAACAATGTAATGCCTTAGGCATGTACAAGAAGCCTTTTACACCTTTCTCTGAGACTTACAATCCGGGGTGGCGTAATCACCCCAATTTTAGCTGGAAGTCTGAAAACCAGCCACTTGCATTACCTGCACCACCTGCACAACCCACTAGATCATATCCTGCACCATATCATGCACCTACATCGTCTAGGAGTCCTTTAGAAGACACTTTACATGCTTTTATTGAAGCACAGGGTAAAACTAACCAAAAGTTTGAATCTTTGATTACGCAGGTTGTGGAAGAAAATAAAGAGATAAAGAATCAAGTGTCAAAACTGATGAGCTCCTTGAGTGTGACTGAGCGAGGTAAGTTTCCTTCTCAAGCTCAGTCCACTCCCCATGGTCAACACATGGCACAAGAGAATTTGAAGGATATGAATGCCATTGTGACTCGTAGTGGTAACTCATCACACATCCCAACAACGGATAAATCAGAGGATGTGGAGAAGGATCAAGATAGTAGTGCTCCCGAGCTACCTAAGGAACCAGAGGTGACAAAGAGCCATGTTAAGGTACCATTCCCTCAAGCTCTGAAATCAAGCAAGCTAACTATGGATCCTAACAATGAAATCCTGGAGAATCTCAAACAAGTAAAAGTCAATCTCCCTCTTTTGCATGTAATTAAACAAGTTCCTACTTACGCAAAAGTTCTCAAGGATTTGTGTACAGTCAAGAGGAGACACCACGTGAAGAAGACAGCGTTCTTGACAGAGCAAGTTAGTGCTCTGATTGAGCAACGGATTCCTCCCAAGTACAAGGATCCCGGGTGCCCAACCATCGCATGCAGCATCGAAAATCAGGAGTTTGGACAAGCTTTGCTAGATTTAGGAGCCAGTGTGAATCTTATGCCTTATTCTATTTATTTGCAGCTGGGGCTAGGAGAAATCAAACAAACCACTGTGGTATTGCAATTGGCTGACTGTTCAATCAAAGTACCCCGGGGGGTGGTAAAGGATGTTTTAATTCAAATTGATAAATTTTATTATCCTGTTGATTTCTTGATTTTGGATACTACCTCTGTTGTTGATACTACTTCTAAAATTCCTTTGATTTTAGGTAGGTCTTTCCTTGCCACTGCTAATGCTCTTATCAATTGCAGGAATGGGGTTATGAAGCTATCTTTTGGAAACATGACTCTGGAGGTGAATGTCTTCCATATTGCAAAACAACCGGAGGAGGATCATGAGTGCCACCAGACATATATGATTGATTCACTGATGGATAGGGGAGTTTTGGAAACTCATGATTTTGATCTCCTTAAGCATTTTCTGGTTAATTCTGAGTTTGATTCCATTACTGATTCATCTGATATAGTCGATATTTGTTCTATTTTCAACAGAACTCAAGATTACGGCACACAAAAATGGCAACCGAAGTTCGAGGAGTTGCCTGAGAAGAGTGAAAGACAGATTCCTTCAAGCATGGAAGCACCCAAAGTTGAATTGAAGCCTTTGCCTAAGGGTTTGAAGCATGTTTTCCTTGGTCCAAGTGATACCTTTCCTGTTATTATCTCATCTGAATTGTCTGAGTCTCAAGGTGGGAAATTAATTCGGGTTCTTAGTGAGCATAAGTCAGCTTTAGGTTGGAGCATTGCTGATATAAAAAGTATTAGTCCCTTGATTTGTTCACATAAAATTAATTTGGAGGAAGGAGCTAGCCCTCGTAGAGACCCACAACGTAGGCTTAATCCCACTATGAAAGAAGTGGTGAAAAATAAAGTATTAAAACTGTTAGACGCAGGAATCATATATCCTATTGCTGATAGTAAATGGGTTAGTCCGACACAGGTTGTTCCTAAAAAGTTTGGTGTTACTGTAGTGAAGAATGACTTGGGAGAGTTAGTCCCCACCAAGCTTGTGACTGGGTGGCGGATGTGCATTGATTATAGAAAATTGAATGCCGCCACCCGGAAAGACCATTTCCCTCTCCCTTTTGTTGATCAGATTCTTGAGCGTGTGGCTGGTCATCCTTTCTACTGTTTCTTGGATGGTTATTCTGGCTATTATCAAATTGAAATTGCATTAGAAGATCAAGATAAAACCACTTTTACTTGTCCTTTTGTACTTATGCTTTTCGTAGAATGCCATTTGGATTGTGTAATGCACCTGCCACTTTTCAACGTTGCATGATGAGTATCTTTAGTGACATGATTGAAAATAGCATGGAAGTTTTTATGGATGACTTGACTGTTTTTGGATCCTCTTTTGATGCATGTTTATTGAATTTAGAGAAAGTGTTGACTCGTTGTGAGGAGAAGGAACTGGTTTTAAATTGGGAAAAATACCACTTTATGGTACCTTCAGGTATTGTTTTAGGGCATATTATTTCTTCCAAAGGGATAGAGGTTGATCAATCCAAGATTGAATTAATTTCTAAACTACCTACGCCTAAGACAGTAAAGGATGTGAGATCATTTCTTGGTCATGTGGGCTTTTATAGGAGGTTCATACAGAATTTCTCCACTATATCCAGACCACTATGTGACCTCCTAGCTAAAGATGCCCCATTTGAGTGGACACAAGCTTGTCAAGAGGCATTTAAAATGCTAATTGGCAAGCTTACCTCAGCACCTATAATGCAGCCACCGGATTGGACCTTGCCTTTTGAGATTATGTGTTATGCTAGTGATTATGCTGTAGGTGCTGTTCTTGGACAGCGAAGGGAGGGGAAGCCCTTTGTTATTTACTATGCTAGTAGGACTCTAAATAGTGCTCAAATGAATTACTCAACCACTGAAAAAGAGTTGCTAGCTGTAGTGTTTGCTTTGGATAAATTTCGCTCTTATTTAATTGGTTCTCCTATTATTATTTTCACAGATCATGCAGCCCTTAAGTACCTTCTCACAAAGAAGGATGCTAAGGCACGACTAATACGGTGGATTTTACTTTTGCAGGAATTTGACATCACCATCAAAGACAAAAAAGGAGTGGAGAACGTAGTGGCCGACCATCTCTCGAGACTCACATTTGAGGAAACCTCTGACTATCTGCCAATCAGGGATGATTTTCCCGATGAGCATTTACTTTCTATTACTTCTCTACCATGGTTTGCTCATATTGTGAATTATTTGGCTACAGGTGAGATACCGGTGGATTGGAACGCTCAGGATAAGAGGAAATTCATGACTGAGGTACGTAATTTCTATTGGGATGACCCTCTTCTTTTTAAATACTGCCCTGACCAAATTTTGAGGCGTTGCATTCCTGATGAAGAGATTGCTAGCGTCTTGGAATTTTGTCACTCCCAAGCTTGTGGAGGCCACTTTTCAATGAAGAAAATCGCTGCAAAAATTTTGCAGTGTGGATTTTATTGGCCCACATTGTTTAAGGATGCAAACATCTATTGTCGTTCATGTGAAAGGTGTCAAAAATTAGGAGCCATGTCCCATCGTAATATGATGCCTTTAAACCCAATTTTAGTGATTGAAATTTTTGATTGTTGGGGTATTGATTTTATGGGACTATTTCCCCATTCTTTTGGATATCAATATATTATTGTGGCAATGGATTATGTGTCAAAATGGGTGGAAGCAGCAGCTTGCAGGAACAATGATAATAAGACGGTAATTAAATTCCTTAAAGAGAATGTGTTATCTCGGTTTGGTATACCACGTGCTATTATTAGTGACCGGGGTACACATTTTTGCAACCGTTCCTTTGAGGCTTTGATGAAAAAATATAGGGTAGTACATAAAATTTCTACTGCATACCACCCCCAGACAAGTGGACAAGTAGAACTTGCAAACAGGGAAATTAAGCAAATTTTAGAAAAAATGGTAAACTCGGATCGCAAAGATTGGTCTTTGAGACTAGTTGATGCACTTTGGGCCTACCGTACAGCTTTTAAAACTCCCTTAGGCATGTCACCTTATAGACTTGTTTTTGGAAAGTCTTGCCATTTACCTGTGGAGCTCGAGCATCGAGCCTATTGGGCTATCAAGCATTTCAATTTTGACATAGGAGAAGCAGTTAAGTTCAGAAAATTTCAATTGACCGAGTTAGAGGAGTTGAGGAATGATGCCTATGAGAACTCTAAAATTTATAAGGCTAAAATGAAAGCGTTTCATGATAAAAATATTTTGAGAAAAACATTTAAGCCCAATGATCGAGTGTTTTTATATGACTCTAGACTCCATAAGCACCCAGGAAAACTTCGGTCTAGGTGGACCGGCCCTTTTGTAGTGAAGAATGTTTTTGAAAATGGGGCGGTAGAAATAGAGGATCCTAAAGATGGTAGGATTTTTAAAGTAAATGGTGAGCGCCTTAAAATATTAATTGATAGGGAAGTTCCGGAAGTGGAAGAGATTCCATTTGCGGACCCGGCCTATCAACCTTGACCACACCACGCAGGTATGTTTTCTTTTTATTTGTTCTGTTTGTTTTTGTTTTTTTTTTTTTTTTCGTTTATTTTTTTTCCTTTTCTTTTTCTTTTTGGTTGCTGTTGGTTTTCTTTATTTTTGTTTGCAGGCTAGTGCCAGTTTGCCATCTCTAGTGCTTAGCGAGTCATCCTACGTCCTACACCAGGTGTATTCTACCCTTTTCAGTACCCTCCATTTAGTTTTGATTGTTAAACATTGAGGACAATGTTTCATTTAAGTTGGGGGGTGAGAATGATGTTTGTTGGAACTCTGTGGCATATTTTCATATTAAAAAAAAAAAAAAAGTATCACACAGGCACCTTTTTACATGTGTATTCATGCTCATTCATGACTATCTTGGTGAATTCATCAAACCCATCTTAATCATTTTGCTGAGGCATTCACAGAATTTTTAATGCACATCCAAACTTTGTGGTAAGATGGTGGTTTGACACATGTGGCCAGAGAACTCTTTTGCTTAAGTATTCTTGTGAATTTTAGGATAGGTTGAGAGCCTACAAATGCAGAAAATGGTGATAAGCGTTCATTGATCTGTTGAATTGGACACTTCTTTTGAGAATATTATTACATGATTTGTGGTAAGATGGTGGATATACTTGGGATATGAAGAAGGTCAACTTAGGATTAACGTTTGAGCCTTTCAAGCTAACCCCTCTCATCATAGACCCTTAGTAGCCAATTTTGAGCCAACAAACACATGTAGACTTTTTCTTTTCATATGCCCACATCATTCATACCTCTCCACATTGGAGTATAGCCTATACATTAATTTTTCCTACCCTTATTGCTTCCAAGTGTGTGCTAAGTGTGGAATTTGCATATTTTCTTTTATTGAGAAAAATAAATAAATAAATAGAGAGAAATAAATAAATAGAGAGTGACTAAAGAAAAAAAAAAAAGAAAAGAAAAAGAAAGAAAAAGAAAGAAAAAGAAAAATGGAAGAGTACAAGTGCAAAATGTTCAATTGATTGAGTTTCAAATTTAAAAAAAAAAAAAAAAAGAGAAGTTGAAGAAGAAGAAAAAGTATTATTTGATGATCTGAAAAGTAGAAGAGTGCATCAGATGAGAAATGTAATCTATTAAGATATTTAATAAGATTCCTGTGGTATGTACTTGAAAGTTTTTGAATCAATTTTATCATTTTCTTCATTTAGCCCCTAACCCGAGCCACGCTACAACCTTTTGTGTTGATCATTCTGATCCTAAGTATGCTTGTGGAATGAGTGGTGGAAATTCTCAATTGTTAGTGTTCCTATCATAAGGTCAATATTTGCTTATTGCTTGTACATAATTGCCTAATTCCCTATGAGAGTGTGTGTACACCTCTTGTCAACTCTATAGAGAGAACCCCTACATGAAACACTGTTATACCTGTAAGTTATGGAGTTGAAACTTTTGCTTAAGATGTTCTTGATGTTGCATGTGTCACGGTTTGTGGTTGGATGGATATAGTTTGGATCACACACACACTCTGTGGATTGCTATATGTGGATTAATTGTGATTGGGTTATTGGATTTCTAAGATTGTTTTGATATGTGATTTTGAAAAGTGTGACTTGGTGACTTCTGTGTGTGATCTGTATTTGGTCTCTTTCACCATTTTTGCATGGAAATTGCTAGGGACTAGCAGTGAGTAAGTTGGGGGGTGTGATGAGTGCACGAAAGTGCACTCTAAATATCCTAATATTTGATTAAATTGCAAATAATGAAAATAGAAATGATTGGATTTCACTTATTTTATTTAATTACATTTCTATTTACATTGAGATATTTTTAAGCATTATTTGTATTTTTTTCATTCATTTTATTTTATTTTATTTTATTTTATTTTTTAGATGAAGAGGGAGAAAAGCACAAGAAGTTTAATTTATCACAAAGGCTATCAATTGAATTGAAACAAGGCAACGTATAAGAGTCCTAGAGCAGCACGGCAACATATACATATATATATATATATATATATATATATATATTTGTACGTGAACGAAAAAAAAGGAATTAAGCTGCAAGAGAAAAGAAGAGGAAGAAGCAAACGTACGTAGGAACGTGAAGACGCAGCGGAACGAACGTGAAGCAGCGTGAACGTTGGCAACCGTTTCGATGATTTTCTTCTTGAGATTTTTATTATCCATCATGTGCATGGATAACTAAATTCTCAAGTAGGGTTAGGGATGAACTTGCACACTAGATGGTATTTTTAATTTATTTTTAATTCATGTATTTGATTTTCAATTATTAAAATTCTTTGTTTTATCATTCTCAAAATATTGTTAGTATTTTATTTTCCGAATAATTTTAGAATTTATTTCATTTATAGATTCAGTCATGCTTTTTCTATTGAATGGATTTGTTCTTTGATTATTGTTGGATCCATTGATTATTTATATTGATTTAATTCTCTGCTGCAATATCGCTCCCTGGGTATATTGTTGTCGTTGGATTTTCTCAATGTGAATAACAATTTGTGTGATTTAAAGTGATGAATGATTTTTTAAAGAATTACATTTGATTTAATTTTTGGTTTATAATTTTATATCTTCCGATTGAGAATTACGGAATTGAATTCTCAATTGAGTTATCAGTGAATTGAAAATAATTAAAATACCAGATATGTGCAAGGGATTCCCGACACTCTACTGTTCGTCAACTTTAATTACTTTTTCCGTTAATTCTTTCGTCTAATTTTCATTTTCATTTAAAATCAATTTTTTCTTTTCTCATTAATCATTTAATATTTTTTTTTCTTAGTTTCTTTCATATTCTACTATTCTTTTAATTGTCTCCCTGTGGAATCGATACCCCAAAGCTGAACTACAATTACCGCGTTATTCTTTGGGCGTTATCAGTCCCGCACTGCCATGATACTTGCCTTGAGAGCGGCCTTCTCTTCCCCTATCTCTATGTTGGTGGCCTTTAGGAGATCCCTTTCCTCTACTAGCTCTCTAGTGGTTGTGCCCAACTCACAGAATTGTGCTTTGGCCTGCTGTAAGTTGCATTCTACCAGCTCTGCCACCTTAAACCCGATTGTGCTCGCTATCTGGTCGGCGGCCTACACAACATCGAAGATTAGAAGGAAGAGAAGAATCAAAACCAAAGATGACGAGCAGACATTTACCTTGGCTAAAAGAGGTCGAAGTAAATTGGCCATCTTCCTCGTCTGCTCGGGAGAGTAAAGAGGCAATGGTACTCTTGGTAGTGTCTGTTTAGGGGTATGGGGAGTACGATCTAGGCAAGAACCCACCAATATTGCTTCATCATCACTTAGTAGGACATACTCCCGATGAGCATTGTCCCCAGCATTCTCAACCCCGAAGTTAACTAATTACACTTCTCGCTGGCTCCCTACGTTGTCATCGCCAACCAAACCCTAGCCAGTGCGGTCGCCAACAGAGGTACCACGGTCTCCGACCCCACCCTTTATGGGGGCTTCAAACTGGTCGACAACAGCTTCGTCTCGACCACTAGCCTCTCCTCAGCTTGCCACCTCAACCACCTGAACCTTCTTATGACGACAATCGTTAGCAGGCGAGACAGGTTGTTCCCTCGAGGCTTGCTGAGCTCCCGAGCTGTGATCCGGCTAAGAGCGCTCGGGAGGAGGAAGTTGCCTAATGGCAGCGTCCCGATCCTCTCAAACTTGAGCAAATCCCCTGGCGTACGGCTGGAAGAGTGAAGTCCTAGCAACATGGGCAGGGGGATTGGATAAAGCCGCCAAGAAAGCTAGGTCGACCTTATCCCTCTCTTCTTCCACTTGCGCGGGCTGCACCTACTCAGCAGGAACAAGCGCGGTGACACGAGGGAGGGAACGGGATAACGTCTCCTGTAGAACCACCTCCCCCTCGCCTTGAGTTAACTCAATCCTAGATGGGGTAGCGAAAAAAGTTGAAGGAAGCTCAAGCCCAGCCATGCGGCGAGCAGCAGATTGAGCCTTGGCAAGCAATCTTTTAACCTCCTCGCCAACCACCACCCGAGAAGCACCCACACCTTGCGAGACTGAAGTAGGAAGGGGGCGAACAAGAGTCTACACAAGAGAAGGTTCGATCACAGCCTATTCAGGACGGGTGCGAGCAATATCTGGTACAAGAGCCCGAGTTGGGATCCGAGAAGAGGGGCCTGCAGCAGAACAACCCCCTTTCTCGTGGCGTGCTTTTAATCGCCTCTTAGGTGATGAAGAGGGACGAGCTGTACGCTTGCTGGGTGGTATTGGGCATGTCAGTTTCCTGCCTTCCGAAATGCTCAACAGATCTTGGAATTCCGCCCAACCCCACCTGGGTTCGACCAGATGAGTGTTGATATTCTTCTCAGTCAATAGGTGGTCGGACGCCAACTCATGGGAAATACGCTTCGCCCAAGATATGATTATCTCAACCCAAGCACGCTCCCTTTGGTTAAGGTCGATGTTCAGGAGGGAGGCGGGCGATAACATTCCCCAATCAGCTTGGATTGGGAATTCCCCCTGGTTTCATCCTCAGGGAACTGTCAGCCATCTCTCTTGACGTAAAATATCTTCTTTGTGTAGTCCTTGAAGTTGAAGTACCAGCTCTCAAGATTGCATAGTTTCATCTCCCTGTCCCTCGCCTGAAAGCTGATTAAACTTAAAGCCGGCTTACAAATGAGATGGTATAGGGAGAGAAATTCCCGAGCTGTTAAGTCGGGATAAGCCTCTCAAAACTCCAACAAAGCAATGCAAAAGATCACACAAGACGCCAGTAACAATCGTCAGGCATTGGGAAATAACTATGTGGGAGTCAAACCAAGATAATGTAGTACCTCCCGAACTGGGCGGATGAATGGGAGGTGAAGCCCATTCTTAAACATGGCCTCATATAACAAAACGTGCGAGGATCATGAAGATATTGAATAGTGCTGGAAAGGTAAGCAGGAGCCCAACTGTGTCCAGCAAATACAGAAAAGGAAGTAGCCATTGAAGATTGAAAAGTAGCAAAAAAACCTTGCTGAGAAAGTGTTGAGCAGAGGGGAGATAGCAGTTGCAGCAGAATAATGGCAAGAGACCAAAGAGTAAGGATTTGGGGGAGGGGCTCACCCCCTATTTATACCAAGAGAGCATTCATTGCTCGCGAGAGACAAGGCAACGTGACAGATCATGTTAAAACAGATAACTTTCAAGAAGGTTAAACGACGAACGCGTGAACCACACAAACCAACTAAAGGGAGGGCGTGGACGAGAGTTTCAGAAAAAAATATTATGGCATGAAATGTCTACACCACGCACCAATCAGCATACAAAGACTGGGAATGTACAGTCTAGAAACCTAAAGGTCAGGCGCATGATGACGACGCAACAGGGACGACTGAATCAATGAGGACAGGATATGAAGTGTCAGAACTCAAGGAACGTGCTTGCAACTACCTAGCAATGATTGCCTAACCTAATATGTCAGGCGTAGGAAGGGCAATCGTCGCCATCTTATTCATTTCAGGTAAAAGACCAAAGCTTGCCATGCACTCTTGAGGCTCGCCTTGCCTTGTGATTATAACCAGCTGTGCCAAGTCGTCAGGCCTGTGGAAGAATTGAAAGAATCCCTACCAAAGTCCATTTGGTAAGCATTCGCGGGGAACTGTGAGGGGAAGACCATTCAAACACGGCAAATTTTAATCTTGTTCAAGTAAAGTCGTGGTCTGGCACCTGCCTAGGGTCCATGGGAGGGCCAAGACGCCCTGGATGTTCAAGAAGGGAAGTGTTGCCTTCACCCACATCTAAGAGGGGAGCCCGAGGTTCAGGACGAGACGATGCCCACCGGCGAGAGGGACGAGAGTATTCATTCTTTCCCAGACTAGCTTATGCTTATCCTAATCGAGATCATAAAACATAAAAGTACAGAGAATGCATTAAATAACAATCTACTCCAAATCATGTCACCTTAACGGCAAATTGCTCAATGAGGCATGTCGCATTTAATAACTGACAGAGCCTCATCCCGTATTCAATGCGGACAAGACATCGGGTATTCAATTGTGTGACGCGAGTCAATCTGGATCAAAGGTAGCTCGCCTAGGTAGGGCCAGAATGATGAAGGAGTTATTAAAAAACTATGAAATTAATAAATGACTCGAGACAAAAAGAATAAATGACCTGACAAATCGTCACCCTCATCGACAGTTTCAATCATTAGATATAATTCTGCACAACATCTCAATTCCTATAAATAACAAGACACACCATAGTTCACAGGTAAGGAATATCTAGACTCTTTCATCTTTTACATTATCTCCTATTCCTTTCTAACTAAAACGTCAAAGTGCTTATAGGGCCTCGAAGCCCCACTCTCTTTCTTTCTTTGCAGATTGGATCATTTGGAGTCATCAAGTAGCTCAGGTTGTGAAACACGCATCAACAATGCCAATCACTGTCGACAAGTTAGCCTTCACCAAAATTTTCACAAATGACTGAGATGCAAGGTGAAAGGTCTCTTCTATGTAGAGAATGAATGTAAGATCAGATCCTTCATACATCTCATTCAAAAATTGTGGGTAGCCTCCCATGGCAAGGCATCCCAACCGAACAAGACAATCGATGTCAAAGGCAATTTCAAAGAAATAAAAAATGGCAGATACCCACAATAAATGCCAGTTTCACAAAAGTAATCCAACTGTATGGCTACCGAAGCTGACCCATAGATTCCCAATTGAACTTCGTTGCAATATTTATCGATATCAATGTCAAAGAAAATTTTACAAAAATAGAGAATGATTGATATCTTCCATACCTTGTACATCTGAAACTCCATTTTTAGGTCTGTGTTGCCAAGAAGCTCCTGCGATGAACCGATTTTATGAAAGCTCACTGCTTCCAAGAAACCTTTTGTGCATTGTGGCTTGCTGCGATGAACCTAAATTTGGACATTATATCTGAGTTTCTTATTAAAGTTTTGAATTAATGGAGGAGAAGCCATTGATGAAATTTTTGTGCGAGAACAGAGGAGTAAAGCGAGTGAACATGTGGTGATGAGAAAGCCAAGAAAGTTCTTGTCGAAATCAAAGTTTTGGAAGCAATGGATGTTGTTGGCGAAATTGATTATTTTCTCAGGTTGCCATCTGTTGAGGATGCTGAACTGTAATTCACTTCCACCGGGATCAAAATTTCATCTCACAGTCAAATCTTCCCTTCTTAGGGTTAGTAAGTAGTGGTTGTTAGGGATGACCAAAAAGGATGAAGAAAAAGGGATAATCATTTCTTTGAGGAAGAGAAGGATACGGAGTTGAAATAGGTGATATGAGAATGGTGGAGGATTTGAGAAAGGCAAAAATGTTGTCCCATCTGTAACGTAATGCACGACAATGATGGAAAGACGACTCTGATTGGTGTGAATTATCTCTTGTCCTTCGCCCATTCATGTATATTTTTCTTCTTCCTTTTGCAATTCATGAAGGAGTTGTTCAAGATGGTTAAACTTTTCTTCCCAATCTTTTCTACCATCCATTACTTGTTGATGGAGAATTTTAAAATTTTCATCAATTCGATTTATTGACTCATTGAATTTGTTGCAAGATATAAGAATCTCTTCCATTGACTTATGGATTTCTGGCTCTAATTACCAAATGTAATGGACCAATTTATCAGAAGAGAAACTTAATGAATTCGAGGTTCATCAGCCTCCAAAAACTCTACAAGAGGTAGAGAAAGAAGAGAAAAGAGTAAAATAATAGAAAAGAATATCAAATTGTATTAAAGTTCTCAATGAATTTTCCATGAGTCCACACACTACAAATAAACCAACTATTACTAACTAATGGGCCTAAGCCACTTAATCAAGCTATACAACATCTCATACAATTCTACATTATAAATGGGCCATATAGCCCAAACCACACTATCATGTAATAAACGGCCTCTAGCCAACATGCCAACATAATTGAGCTTATCAATGCCTTCGGTCTCCCTTGTTAAATGGACATGTTACAGATTTTTTTCCAAATTTATTTATTGATCAATATTGTAATCCATCGTTGATGACATTAAGGTATAAATAATGGGTTTGAGTTAAGTTGAGTTAAGATGAAATAAGATGAGATGAGTTTTTAAAGTTTAATAAAATATTATAAAAATAATATTTTTTAATATATTATTATTTTGAGATTAAAAAAAATTAAATTATTTATTATATTTTATATAAGAGTCGGTAAAAATGAACTACTATTCTGGCCCGGGTGCAAGCATAGTCGTAACCGCACCATACCTGGTTCCTGATTGTCCCACCCGCGGTCGGGTACAATACGATCGTGCAAACAAACACTCCCTCAAGCACGGAAAGGTCGAAAAAAAAAAAACGGAGGCTCAAGAAACGGTATCGCCCGATCCCTTCGCCTCTCCCTAAATAGTGTTTCGACTTTCGAGTTTCATCAGGGAAAAAAAAAATCCTCAGAAACCCCAACAAAAGAAACGCAGGTTTCCATAAATACGATCCGGCAGGTAAACAAATCAGTCTCTCCTCTTTCTTTGTTCATATTGAAGTTCAAACTAATATTGGCAAAATACTGCAGAGTTTGCTATCAATGCAATGATATATTAAGGTTTTGTGTTTGATGATTTTGTGCTTGTCCTCTGTTTTTTTTCAACATATAATCTAGGTGAATAGGGCAAAGGAATGCATTATATCAAGTCTGATAAAGATAGAGAAAGAATAAAGGGGTTTGCTAAGAAGTGGAGAGTTGAGGTCAATGTGGTGGGTTTGGCAAGAAAAGCCGAAAATTTTAAGTTTCCTTTTGGTTGTCAGGAAAGAAAAACAGATGTGAATAGCTGATATCTTAGACGTTTTTTTTTTTTGAGTAATTTATTTATTTATTTTTTCTCTATTTTGGAAAAACCAAATGCAGGGTTGGTTTTGCATCCAAAATGAGGGTAGGGTACATGGATTGGAGAGGGCTTTTGCAGGCTACTTTTGTGGTTGATTGCAAAATTTTTAGGATGGAAACTGTGCTTTGTGATTTATAATTTTGGGTAGTCAAGATATAACTGCGTTGAGAATGCTGATCAGAATTGGGGGGGTTAAGATGGATGATTGACAACAAAAGTACAAGTTCCATGTAAATATGTTTGGTAAAGTTGCCGTTGTTTGAGGTCGGAGAAGAGTGTTCTAAGATGGTTTAACCGTGTGCTACTGATACTTATGAGCTATGAATGTGGGTTGAAGAGAATAAAAAGCATTAAATACGATTTGGCTCAAGGTAATGATAAAAGATATGGTTTCCTGGGATGTAAGGAAGAATATGGCTTTTGACTTGAGCTAAACTTTACAATTTAGTAACTTGGACGGGGCCATTGGTGAATTGGTTTGAGTTGTACTTACCAAGCAGACAAAAGGCAGATAAAATATTGCAGGATTGCAGTAAGTCATTGGTTTTGGGGAGCAAGTAGACAAAGTGTTATGAAATAATTCTTTTATGGATTACAGTTTTTACTTGGCTTCAACTAGAGAGCATTCAAGACCTTTGCTTCTAAGAATTGAAAGCATTTTTTATTTTTGCTCATTTATTAAAAAAAAAATTCCAGGAATTAACAGCATAATAAAATTAAGAAACAATGAAAAGGGTGAGAGTAGAAGTTCTTTTGTATAATGTTTCTTGGAGATCACAAAAGTTGCAGGTTATGACAACCAATACGAGGATCATGAACGACTAGCTACCCAATTCCTGTGCTCAGATTTGTTTGTTTAAACTTAAAATCCAGAAGCACGAAATGTCATTGTTTATAGGCTTGTTAGGATATAAATTGGGGTACACAAACAAGACCAAATTTTTTGGGTATTTTGAGAATGTTTCATGGATTCCATTGGTTTGCTTCTCTTGGACCTGATATTGTCCATCTCGTTCTTAGAGTTTCTTAAACTGAGTTGAACCTTATAAAGCCATCTTCAAGGCAAACTGCTCATCTTTAAAAACAAAAATAAGATAAAATTTATTAAAATTAAAAATAAGAATTCTCTGTGTGCTGTTGTCTTGCACATCTTGCACTTAGATCTATATTTCTAATTAGAAGCCATATAGTTGTAATTAGACTACAAGATTACATAGAGACAGAGTTATCAAATGATATTCAGCACTGTCTTCAGGATGATTACTAACAATGTTTTATACTTCTTGATCTATATACATTCAATTCTATGAAAACCATTAAAAACCAAGTTTTGTGGAATCCCAAGATCAAGAGAAGTATATCCATGTTTTGTAGCAGGTTTTTTTGTTGCTGTTTTGTCCAACTGTAGAGATGACCTAACCAATTTTTATAACCTTTTATGGTCTCCTATTAACTTCAATTGATTTTCGGATTTCACATTCATTTTTATGTAAAATGAAACCATTATAGATGATATGTAACAAATGGTAGGGACCAGAACCCCTTCGTGGCTATGGTTTTCTGCCTGTTGTTTGTTTTTATAGGAAGTTCTAAGAATTTTCTCAATTAGATATATTACAAAGTTGTAATTTGAATAGGAGGATCAAATTAGAACTAGTTGGTAGTCTCCAATAATTACTTTCTCGTTTTGTTCCTATTTTTAACCTAGTTTGGTGGTATGCAGTTTTCTTGGTTCAAATTATGCCGTCCGAATCTGATAAGTGGGGATGGAAACATGTCAGTGTGTTCGGTGGGTTCGACAAGGGAACTGGTACAAAAAGGTGGACATGCAATCACTGTAATCTACGATACAATGGATCTTATTCCCGTGTTAGAGCTCACCTTCTTGGGTTCACTGGCGTTGGGGTCAAAAGCTGTCCAGCAATAGACAGGTCTTTGAGAGAAGGTTTTCAGATCATGGAGGAAGAGCGCCTTACACAAAAAAAGGAAAAGACTCCTGGAAAGTCTGGCAAGCGCATTCGGACCTCACGACCAAGTCTTAGCAGTGTCACCAAAGAAGATGTTGATGATATTGTAGCAAGATTTTTCTATGCTGATGGTTTTAATATCAAAGTTGTGAACTCTCCTTACTTTCTTGAAATGGCAAAAGCCATTGCTGCCTTTGGCCCTGGGTATGAACCTCCAACAAGAGATGAACTTTCTGATTCTTATTTAAGTAAAGAAAAAGGAAAGATTGAAAAAACTTTGGCTCTAGTTAGGGAGTCCTGGCCTCACACAGGATGCACAATGCTGTGTGTCAGCCGCTCAGATAGCTCATTGGGTTGCCTCCACATTGATATATATGTCTGTAGTCCGAGGGGACTGGTCTTTCTGAAAGCAGTAGATATAGATGCGAATGATGATAATGTGTTCCCTTGTGCCCTTACTGATGCAATTATAGAAGTTGGGCCCACAAATGTTGTTCAGATAATCTCACAATTGGGCTCAGCCTGTAAATCTTCTGAATCCCTTATATTGTCAAAGTTCCCTCACATTTTCTGGTCTCCGTGTGCATCACACTCTATCTGCATGCTGATGGAAGAAATAACTGAATTGGAGTGGGTTAAATCTGTTGTCGTGTGTGCTAAGGAAACTGAGCAATGCATCATGGCATATCAACGCTCTTCTTCAGGTATTTTGATTCAAAACTTGGAAGGGAGTTCTGACCCGCTTTTTAACAAGTTTCTACCATCCTATGGCATTTTCCAGAGGATTTTTCAGCTAAAGCAAACGCTTCAAGAAATAGTTGCCGGTGAAGACTGGAAGCAATGGAAGCTTTGTATTTCAGAGGACATTACAAGTATTGAAGCTGCCATTACTAGTGATGATTTTTGGAGCAG
Source organism: Platycarya longipes (assembly GCA_036559045.1). Taxonomy (NCBI): domain Eukaryota; kingdom Viridiplantae; phylum Streptophyta; class Magnoliopsida; order Fagales; family Juglandaceae; genus Platycarya; species Platycarya longipes. The sequence continues at coordinate 23,212,624 of CM071802.1, read as the reverse complement.
GGCTAAATTATTTTTGCAGTTTTGCGAGCCTTTTTTAAGTTTCCTTGCTACACTTAATACTGATCGATCTGTGATGGGTGATCTCTATGATTGCCGGGTTCAGGCTCTTGAAGCTGTTAGAAGCCAGAGAATTGATGGTGTCTCGAGTCTGTTGGAGGAATTGATAGAGAACAGATGGGATGTGTTATTTTCTCCTCTTCATGCTGCTGGTTACATACTTAATCCTAAATATTTTGGCAAAGGTCAAACAAAGGATAGAACTGTAATGCGCGGTTGGAAAGCCACTCTAGAAAGATATGAGGGTGAAGCTACTGCAAGACGAGTGCTCAGAGAGCAGCTTAGCTCTTACTGGCGACTAGAAGGATCCCTAGGAGAAGAAGATGCTGTGGATTGTAGAGATAAGATGGATCCGGTTGCTTGGTGGGAGAACTTTGGTTTCGAAACTCCCCACTTACAGACACTAGCCGTGAAAGTTCTGAGTCAGGTTTCAAGTGTTGGAATATGTGAAGAGATATGGCAAGATAATGATTTCCCATGTCGAAGAACAGCCAACAGGTTGGAAGTGGAAAGAGTGGAGGACCTTGTTTTTGTTCGAAACAACCTTAGACTACAGAGCCAAAAAATGGGAGTTCAAGATCCCCATCTTTTCAAAAGAATCAAATAGCAAACAGCCCATCTATAATTAAAACGAGGGATGGTACTCGTTTTGATCAAATAAAGATGATATGTAGCATTCATGACACATCCTGATAGCTTGTAAGCCATTTCTGTTTTGCTGCTGAAGTTAGTGGAGCCTTGGACACAGTCACACAGGTTAATTATATGTTGAAGATAATGACAGAGTAGCAATAGATTCCAGAGTCTTGAAAAGGTGACTGGTGAGTGGGGTCTTTGCCTATATCTTCGGCTTAAGAAAGATTGTTGGCTCATAATCTTGTCTTTAGAAATACTTGTAAAAAATAAAAACTTGTCTTTAGAAATGCTTTCATCCTGAATTTGTTTCTAATTTGAGAGTAATGACTTCACATATTATGCAGATTCTCATAACTAGAATGAGAAATGTTTGGCCTACACAGAAATTTTATAAAGATAAACTTATAAATTGATATGATTTGATATGGTACAGCTGATTGTAAATAATTTTTTATTTAGTAAAGTATAGATCTAACGTATTACATGAAACCATATCATGTTCTAAGCTTGCTTTTGTAATATCCCTGTGTAGACCAAACATGTTGTACTTCTCCATCAGGTTGTAATTCTCTTGCAGTAGAATATGTTGTACTCCAAACATTGCTTTGCACCCCATGTCCCAAACAGATTTTTAATTATTTTGATATTGAAGAACTTCTAAAACATGGATTCTCATATTTTAATATGATGATCTAAATTTTAACAAAAAAAAAAAAAAAAAAAAAAAACAACATTGCTTACAAAATTTTATCGGTGAATTATTGTCATCATTTGATAATTAAACATATGTATTTTTTTTATCAAATAAATAAACAAACATGTAGGTTTATTTTGCGCATAATTATACACATTGATTTTCTTTTATTTGTAAGTTACATACTTCTTTTTATATATATATATAGGAAGTTACATACATATCTATTTTAACTAAATTCATGATAATCTTGAATTTGACCTTATTCTTACAAAAGGAGATTTTCTTGGAATCAAAGCTTATCAACTTAAAATATTGTTGAAAGCAGTGTACTTGCACCGATCATGGTACTAATATATCATGTGTAGTGTTACAAATATCTTCTCTAATGATCTTCATGAGGGGAAAAATGCCATTCTTTTTCTTTTTTTTTTTTTTTTTCCCAAAAATTAGAGACTTTGAAAATCAAACCTAACATGCTTTTGCAGTAGATGGGAATAAAGTGGAAGCACTCGTAAAGCATATATCAAGCATACAAGCAAGGAAATGTGGCAAAAACAAAAGGAGAAAAGGGAAAAGAAAAGAATAAAAAAATAAAAAAAAACTTTGGCATTCCCAAAAGAGAATCATAAACTCAAAGATGATTTAAAGGAGGGGGGGATGGGTCTGAGTGTCCAGGCAATAAATATTTGGTAATCATTGGACCTATCTTCTTAGTGAAATCCATCTATTTTCTTTTAACTATTGACTATCTGAAAGCAGTGGCCATGATTATTGATTCTCTTCATACCAACAGAATAACAAGAGAATATAACTAGTGCAGGTGACATTTGTATCAATGTCAAAGCTATATATATATTGTGAGATCAACCAACTCCAATCAATATATATATATATATATATATTGGAAGAAATATTCTAGACCTTAGCCAATTTCAAATTTTTTTTTTATCTCATCTGTTTAGTTGTTTTACTCTATTGTCTTTAAATATTTCATAAAGTATGGAAATGTTTTGTTAATTTAGCTTATTAAAGATCAATTCCATGCATTATAGAATTTTTTTTTTTGTCTAATCCTTTTGAAGAAACATATACAGATCCCAAGGAGTCGGAGCTGAGGATATAGAATAAGATGCTGAAAGTATATAGAAGAATATGCTCGATCAGTTCAAAATCATGCATGTAAAAAAGTTAAAATAATAATAATAATAATAATAACAATTAATCAAACATTACAAGTAGATCAATGACAAAAACATAATATTATGAGTAAAACATTTAACATTTGTTTTTGTGTCTTAAAAGTCTTCAACTTTGTTTTTAAAAATGTTCTGAAACTGATAGATAGATAGATAGTAGATAGATAGTCCCTTTCTAAGAGTTGCACCGACATTTTGCATACGTAGTATCAGTATGAATCAAGACTCCATTGATAAATGACAAAACATTTGTTGGTGGCTCCTTTATCAGAAAAAAAGCTGCTTTATAATTCCCAGCATTAAATTCTTGTCCAAGTTGTTTATTTAAAATTAAAATTAAAATTAAAATTAAAATTAAAATTAAAAAAAGCCCAGAAAATACAGATGAAAATAGAATCCAAAGATTTCAATAATATATATTTATGGGGTGTCGGTTGGGAGAGCAAATGCAAAGTCCTGGCTTGTTCAGAAAAGCAAAGGTCTCTTAAAAAAGAGCTGTCGATAGAAGCTTCACCAGCTATCTCCTTCGTTAATTTGCAGCTTTTTCTTTCCTTTTTCTTTTTTTTCGTACAAGCAACACATGCAATATCAGAGTCTGTTCTTAGACGCCTACCTCCTGTTTTTTGTTTATAGAATCATGGTCAATACTCAATATTGTCTTCGGCCTGATTGATTTGCGCCGTTTGTATTGGAATGCGAGACTGCTCGTCTCCATTTATTTTAAATTTATTATTTTATTATTTTATATTTTTATATAAGATATAAATTCTAATATAATTTTTTTAAATTTTAATTATTAAAAAATAAATTTAACTCAACTTATTTTAATTTATTCTATTTTATCTCTAAATAAAAGACCTTAAGAAGATATTTTAAGATATTTATATATATTTATCAAATATTTGAAGCCCACCTCCTGATTTCCAGTTTTTTTATTTCTACTATTTCATCTAATTATTGTCAAAATAAGAATAAAGAAAAAATAATTATCAAAACAAAAATTTCAATACGTCTATCTTAAATAAATTTTAGAAAATTATATTTAATTTTATAATATCCATATTTATTTATTTATTTGCTCATTTCTCATAATTTAGTAAAATACTTTATCTCATTTTATAACTATTATCATCTTATCTCATCGAATTATTATAATTTTTTACATAAAATAAAATAAATAATTAACTTTTTCAAATTTTAAAATAAAAATTATATTAAAAAATTTATATTCTAACAATATTTTTTTTATTTAACTTTTAATTTTTATATTTCATCTCATCCTATTCTATTTCATCTCATCTCATTTTATTTCATTTAATCATATACAAAATTGTGTAAGTGTTCAAACAAACCCTTAGACTAAAAAGAAAAATGTTTTTTTTTTCCCTTCTCTATCTTACCATTTAGTCTTACCCAATATGTCCATAATTGGCCTTTACTGAAAACTGAAAAAAAAAAAAAAAAAAAAAAAAAGGATCTGGAGAATGGGGTTGTAATTGGCAGAATATTCCACATGCATCCACGCTCAAAACGTGGGGTTCACATGTCCAACTTTTGGCACATTATCCCTGTGATTATCTTCACCTTCCCCCAAGTATAGGTAGAATTCTGAACTAACAGCCAAAAAGATTAAAAAAAATAAAAAATAAAAAATAAAAAAAAATACAGAAACAGAGAGAAGGGTTAGTCGATTTGGCCTTTACTGTGTCAACCGACAGTACCCTAATATGAAATGATTTTTGCTTAACAGATTAACACTATACCGTACTTAAACTTCAGAATATTTTACAGCAATACTGCATATAGTCAACAGAATGTACATAACATATAGTCAATAGAATGTACATAAATAATTTAAAAAAAAAATTAAAGTCTATTATTAAAAAATTAATTTTCTTTCATGTAAATTTTCTATTTACTCACTTTAAAAAAATTGTATGATATTTGCGTATTATACGACTGTAAATAATATTTTTTTTTTTCCATTTCTCCTTAATTTGTGAGTGAGTGGTGTTTTATTGTAGAGTATTCTACAAGCTTTCCAAAATATCATTCCATAAGAATATTCATTAGTGATGAATTAGAGATCCTCTTAATCATTTATCCAAATGGGATGCCAAAGGTCCAAAAGAGTGCGATTCAAGTCTCTAATTTCAGGATAAAGATCTTCTCTAATTGATCTGTGTCTGAATTGGATGGTTGAGTTGAAAAAGAGATAAATATTGCGTAATGAATTAATCTTATAATATTACTTGTCAAGTATTATTTAAATATAACGTAGACATTTAATGATGTCTTTTTATATTTGAATTAAACGATGGTAAAAGAATTGAAAATGAGTGAAATCCCAAAATTAGAGATTTGTATCCCACACTTTTTGTAAAATTTTAAGATCTCGTTTGTATTCGAAGATAAGATGAATTCGTCTCAACTTATTTTAAATTTATCATTATATTTTTTTATATTTTCATATCAAACACAAATCTCAATACAATTTTTTCAAATCTTAATACAACTTTTTGAATTCTCAAGTCAATTTTTTCGAATCTCAAAATAATAATAATATTAAAAAAATAAACTCAATTCAATTCATCTGAACTCATTTTATTTTGTCTCTAAATTTAAACTGAGCCTAAAACACAACCCAACTTGGAGCCTCAAAATAAAGATTAATTAATAAAGTAACTCAATTATTTCTGATAAAGAAACATGGAAGAGAATAGGGAAGAAAAATGACACATTGACAGAGAGAACCCCTAGATCAAGGCTGTTAATCTACACGTTAAGCCACGGCTCTAAATTCAATGTCATTAATGGTCCACATGTTTGGTACTCCACTCTTGAAGTCAAACATTCTTGGGAAAGATTGTAGCAAATTAGTTTTTGGAGGGGAAAAAAATGTTAAATAATGAGTTCCCAATATGAAAAGGAAAATGTGAGAAATTATATTTACAGTTTTATGGTACGCAAGATTCTCTCTCTTTTTCTTTTAATAAAAAAGGATAAATAAAGAATTTACATAAAAATTAATTTTCAAATCTGGATCTTATTTTATTTTTAAAAAAAGAAAGTGGGTAGCTTATCACTTTTATTTAAGAGTTTAAGGTTCTGTTTGGATTTAAAGATGAGTTCAACCCATCTTTATTTTATTATTATAAATTTTCAAATTTTTTATTTTTTATACAAAACACAAATTTTAATATAAAATTTTCAAATTTTAATACATTTTTTTCAAATTTCAATTCAATTTTTTTTAAATTTTAAAATAATAATAATAATATTTAAAAATAAATTAAAGTAATCTCGACTTATTTTATTTCTAAATTTAAATAGAGCCTAAGATTATATATAGTATTATTAAATTTTAATACATCTTTTTCAAATTTCAATTTAATTTTTTTAAATTTTAAAATAAGAATAATAATGTTAAAAAATAAATTAAACTAATCTCGACTTATTTTATTTCTGAATTTAAATAAAGTCTAAGATTGTATATAGTATTATTAAAAAATATATGTATATAATACTTTTAATTTGGAGTTCAGTCCTCAAGAATTTAAGAAATGGAATATTCGGTTTCACATGCTTGTGTTGTGCCACTGCAGTGAAATCTTTATTAACTTGAAATATAAAAGTACGCAACCAAAAGCTTAAAAAAAGAAGACAACTGCGATATTTTATTTCCACTCTCCAATAGAAAAAAATAAAATAAAATAAAATGCATTTGCTACGTTGTTTTTATCTTTTGTTTGCAAATTTTATTACCTTTTTTGCCCTTTTCAAAGATAAAGAAGAAAGAATTCTAAAATTTTAGCAAACTGTCTTATCAAGCTTAAAAAACACCTTAAACATGATCAATGTACACGTGGATAGTATCTTATATTCTCGTTATATTTCAGATAAGTATTTAAATTAAAAGATAAAATGAGATGAAAGAAATTAAAATAAAATAAATTATTATTATTATTTTAAAAATTAAAAAATGGGTGAATTTAAATTTAAAAAATTGAATTATTTATTATATTTTATATAAAAATTTAAAAAATTATAATAATAAAATAAGATAAAAATAATTTTTAAATACAAATTGGAGCTTATAATGGCTTTAAACGTATTTTGCATAAGAGTGTTCAAGAGTCAAGACCACCATTATTATTTTTTTAATACCACCATAAGTGTCTTGTTTAAGAAATGCCACATCAGTCTCAATACAATTAGAAATTATAAATGTGTCACATATAACCACGTGTAAAAAAATTTAAACAAGACACTTAAAAATATTATGGCAAGTTAAGAAAACATTAAGACCCCAATTTTTTTTTAAAAAAAAATAGACGTAAAAATAAATGAATTAGAACTTTAAAATAAAAATATTAAATAATTTTTTGTAATTTTCCACTTCAAAAAAGTTTCTAACCTTTTAGATGATTACATTTTTACTTTTTAAATCATTTTAAAGTATTTTAATACATCTAGCAGAAAATGTCGTCTGTAAAGTGACACATGTCGAACTGTCATTGGTGTTTATAGTACATTTTAAACAATTTATTAATAGAAAATATGATGTACTGAACTCATTTTATGAACTTATAAGGCTGAATTAAAAACTAATATACCAACTTGTCTTTAAAATAAATTACAATGATCAGTTTTGTATTTAACCCTTTTTTTCATTTTTATACATTTTATATTAATCATCAAAAGATTGTCAGTGTCCCATTCTCGTCCTTTTGGAAAGATGTACATAAAAATTAAGCAATTATAGTGATGGACTAAATGAAGCACCCCTTAAATTGCAAAGTTCATAAATTATCAAGATGGTCCACTCCTATAATTTCATGGGGTTAGTGTCGAGAATATGTACATCTTCGCGATTAGTCGAGACGTTATTCGGATATGATTCGTTACTAATAATGAAACATCATGAAATTAGTTAAGGCTACTGAAAATTTCGTTTCTTGTTGAAATGATGAAGATAATAATGCCCCCCTCCCTTTTTCTTTTGCATCTTCTTTTTCCTCGTAAAAATCCTGCAAAAACGTGATGCAGCAACTCTCATTTGCGGTTGGGACAGTTCTGAAAAGGCTTGGGGAATATTTAAAGACAACAAAAACGATGAGAATGCATCGTTGAAATCAAAAAATCCTAACCAGGCAACAAGTAAATTAAATTTAATCACAAAAAGTAAAACCAAACAGTACCAAAAATGACTATATTAATAACCCTTTTTCACTGTGTTTGCTCATCTCTCTCCCTCTCGCTCAAGCAATGCCCCAAAACTGTTTCTGTCTCTGCTTCATTTCTGTAGTGAAAAAACAGGAAGTATTGGCTGGCAACTGGCAAGGAGGAGTGAAAGTTAAACATCGTTTTTGATCTGCATTTACTATTTGTGGGAGGGGGCCGAGAGATCTCCTTTTGTAGTATATATTGAAGTGACAAAGCCACTTGCAAAGTGTCCCAACTCCATTACATTTTAGTAACACAAAAGCCCAAATTAGAGAGAGAGAGAGAGAGAAGAACTCTTGGGTTTTAGAGGGGCCTTCATTTTCTGTGCTGAGAAAGTGAGAGATGGCAGAGATTTCGCAGAAGATTCTGTTGCCGGAAACGTTTCAAGGGGTGAGAGATGAGGTTTCGGGTCAAATTGGGATGATGTGGGAACTCATCAAAGCGCCATTGATAGTCCCTCTGCTCACTCTTGGGGTCTACATTTGCTTGGCCATGTCGCTTATGCTCTTCATGGAGAGGGTTTACATGGGAGTGGTTATCATCCTCGTCAAGCTCTTTTGGAAAAAACCAGAAAAGCGTTACAAATATGAGCTTTTGCAGGAAGATTTGGAAATGGGCAGCTCCAATTTCCCTGTTGTGCTTGTTCAAATCCCAATGTACAATGAAAAAGAGGTGTGTTTTGTGTTTTATACCATTGGGGTTCACTTTTTGGTGCTGTTTGTTCTTTTCTGGGTTCTATGAAAGTTCTAAAGCTCGATATTGCTTTTCTTTGCATTGTGTTTTCATGGATGTTTGGGTCAGGTCTACAAGATCTCCATTGGAGCGGCATGCGGACTTTCATGGCCGTCGGATCGTCTCGTGATCCAAGTCCTCGATGATTCAACGGATCCTGCCATCAAGGTACCCTCCATTTGTCATAAACCCATCAAATCACTTCCTAAAACGATCCTAATAACTCAGTTTGGTTACTTGAGTGTTGCAAATTGCAACAGCGAGATGTGCCAATTCTCCAATTCTCTGTTTTTGTCACATACAATTCAACTTCCCTAATCTGTGTCTGTTTATCTTCTACCATTTTAGTCCAGTTTTTAGCTGTTCCTGATCTGGGTTCTTCTGCTTCAACAAAACCAAAATGTATGAAAGTAGAAACTAAAACTGTTTGATATATACAAAATGTTGCAGCAATTGGTGGAGATGGAATGCCAGAGATGGGCAAGCAAAGGCATAAACATAATTTATCAAATCAGAGAGACCAGGGGAGGGTACAAGGCCGGGGCACTCAAGGAAGGTCTGAAGAGAAGTTACGTCAAACACTGCGAGTACGTAGCCATTTTCGACGCTGATTTCCGGCCGGAGCCCGACTATCTCCGGCGAGCCATCCCTTTCCTTGTCCACAACCCCCAGATTGCGTTGGTACAAGGTCGATGGAGATTTGGTAAGTTTTTTACCACTTTGACAGAGATCTTCATTATATTTTGGCCGTTAATTACAGTCATTAAATTGGCCTAATTATCTTCGATATGTTAAAAGGAAAGTGTCGGTGGTCTTTTTTTCCTTTTTTATTTTTCTTCTGTTTGTCGTCGGCGGGATTTGTTGCAGACTGCATGGTGTCTACGAAAGGGGGAGGAACCCATTAATCGCGGGAGTAGAGCCCACTTTGCTGTTTGCTCCATCTGTTTTCTACACTTGTTGCTCCCTAGACCGTACAGTGTACACAACTCACTCGACAGTTAACGGGTCCAGAAATTTATTTTCTTGGTCGAATTAATTACTTTTATAATTATTGAACATTTTTTTTATATAAATAATTAAATAAATATGATTGCAGCTTTTTTACAGTAAAACATCGCAATTTATGGATAAAGAAAGAGTTAGCATATTTGATATCTTTATTCTGTATTGTTGATCTGCAAGAGAGTGAAAAAAACAAGTGAAAATGAGAAAACTAATGGTCTGAGTAATAGTACATATAGTACTGTGTAAGTATGGTATAGTTATTTTAAAAAAGAGTATAATTTATTATTAAAAAATTAATTTTTTTTTATATATATTTCATATTTATTCATCTTTTAAAATAATTATACAATATTTACAAATTCACGATTATAACTATTATTTTTTTTTAATAATGAGTCATTTTTTTCGAAGAGAGGCATGAAATTTGCATACTCTAAAAGTTTTTTTTCATACAACTTGTGAGTTTTGAATTTTAGAATAAGTATATAAATAAACATAAGAACTTCAAAATATTTAAAAAATGTGTTTAATATTTATAATTCTTAAAAGGTAGATGTGTTATATAACATTTTACAATAATTGGAATTTGGTTCAAGGGGATTGATATTGCAGACAACACCAGACACTTAGGACCCACGTGGATTGTTTCGAGCTTTATTTATGAGTGTATTTTTCATACCGACTGATAAATTATTGTTTTTTTTTTTATAATAATATAATAATATATATATATATATATTATAACTTTAAATATTATTAGTTATGCATTGAAATGATTAGTAGGTGAGATATCATATTAGTCTTATTAAACAATATTTTAATGGCCATTAATGTTAGGATTTGTGTGCAGATTTATGAGCTGTGAATGTATTGGACATAAATCTCCCCGCCTAATTGCATTATCATTTATCATTCTGTTTTTAATGCTTGTTTCCTCTTTGTATCGGATTGACGTTTCTATCCTAGCTCTTAAGAGTTAAGACTCCGTTTCTGAACGGTTGAGGTTGGACTAGTTGTGTCAATTTGCTTCAAAAAGAACAATAATGTGTCCTAGCTCCTAAGTTCTGCGTTGCATTTGATCAACGAACCGGATCGGTCCAGTTAAAAAGGTCAACTCCGCTGGGACACGGTGAAAGGCTAAGGGTAATTGGGTCATTTTGTCTTCCCACGTGCCCATATATAGTATTTGATAAAATAATTGAACGAAGAGGTGGGTCCATCTGTCCCAAGTAAAAATAAGAAAGAAATATAAGAAGCGGACAGGACCATCTGTCCAAAAGGTGGACCTCTGTCTGCTTGCCGACACTTGGACTTTAGTATCTCTCTCACCTTGAGGTGGCAGATTTTCATTTGGCTCACGTGAGGACAGTTCTACTTCATGTGAGGGTATCCCCTACTTTCCTTTCTTTTGTTTTTTGGGAGAATCAAATGGGCGGGTGCCAGTTCATCAGTCCTAGGGGATTCGTGAGGGTGGGGCCTTACCTGATTTCTGCCCCCTTTGTTTAATTAATCTTTTAGAGGAGAACTTCTACTGAAAATAAAATAAAAAGCATTTCATTTATTTTGAATTATTTCTTTTTAATTGTTAATGCTTTAAGCAAAAGACATATAATCTTTGCACTGTTCCTGTGATTCATTTTCTTTGATTGATTAAAGTTTGTGAATATTTACCATTTTATGATTTATAAAACAGAACTAAATGTGAAAAGAAAATTAAATTGTTTTTGCAGTGAATGCTGATGAGTGCTTGTTAACAAGAATGCAAGAGATGTCATTGGATTATCATTTCACAGTTGAGCAAGAAGTTGGGTCTGCAACACATGCATTCTTCGGTTTCAATGGTAATTTTGCGTCACATAATACCCGTTCGATCTGGATTAATCGAGGTTTTACTGAAGTTAATCCACACTACTTAGACCATATCAACTATTGAGATTGTTCTAACTATACTTGTTTAATGCACATGAACTAGTATAGATAAATTAACCTTTAAAAATAAGATGAAAAGAAAAATGAATAGTTTGAAGGATAGAACCTAAGACATTTGAGTGACAACATGTGACTGGTTCAATGTTTGAGAACTGAAGGGAACTTAGTTGGTCAATTGCATATGCTAATATGCTTTGTGAGGGTTATTGTAACTGGTGAGAAGTTTGGGGAAAGATAAAATTCACCTACTCTACAAAACTATTAATGGCTTTATAGTCTATTCTTCAGAGTATGCTTTATGACTTAATTAATGCATTTTGACTCTCTCAAAGTACATTAGTTGAGATCTTCTTATGACCAACTGTTCTTATAACTTGATATGGAATTTTGAAGTGGTGGGAAAAATTTGTAGGGCCCATCATTCACAATGATAGTTAATTTCCCCAAGAAAATGACGCATAAATTCTTGAAAAAAAAAATCCCCAAGAAATGGAAGTTAAAAATAAGTGAATATGAAGTTAAAAATAAAATGCATTGGTCAGCATCTAAAAACTCAAAGTGATGCCTTGTGAAATGTATTCTTGCTTTGTTGTTAATGTTAAATGACAATGCATTGGAAAGTTAAGTTCCCCTGTTCAATTTACTTTAGAAGAATCTCAAATGATGAAACTTGAACCCAAGGCATTTCCTTGGCCAAAACAATATAAAAAGGAACTGTTTATATACTTCTAATTTTTTGGCAATAATTTCATATGAGTTCTATAATTACTGTCATCAAACCCCAACAAACATGTGCATTGTTATTGCCATGAAGAGAAGTAATGATTTCATTTTTATATATGATCTTTAAGGGACTGCTGGCGTGTGGAGAATTGCTGCTATTAACGAGGCAGGCGGTTGGAAAGACCGAACAACAGTGGAGGATATGGATCTTGCTGTCCGTGCCAGTCTTAGGGGCTGGAAATTCTTGTATCTTGGCGACCTCCAGGTATATAGCATGGCATAGTTGAAGTGGTTATTCCATTTGTCTGTCTTTAGCTTGGTTGCTAATGCAAACTTTGTCTTTTAATATCTCTCGGTTTTAACTTACCTTTATCTTAGTAAATGGTAGCATTTACTTTATGGCCTAGATTTATGTTGGTGGATAATTAGATTTACTAAATTACCAATTCTCTTAATGGTAGGTGAAAAGTGAACTTCCTAGTACTTTCAATGCCTTCAGATTCCAGCAGCACCGATGGTCTTGTGGTCCTGCTAATCTGTTTAGGAAAATGGCGATGGAGATCATTAGAAATAAGGTTGGTTTATTGAAATATACCATAGATTTGTTTTGTGAAAAGTGAACTTTCTAGTACTTTCAATGCCTTCAGTTGACAACCAATTATCCTTTCAAAATGCAGCTTCTAAGTTATAATAATATATGTTTTGTGACTACCACTGCAGAACGTGACAGTGTGGAAGAAAATCTATGTCATTTATAGTTTCTTCTTTGTTCGGAAGGTCATAGCCCACATGGTCACCTTCATCTTTTACTGCGTTGTACTGCCCCTGACCATCTTGGTGCCTGAAGTTCATGTTCCAATCTGGGGAGCTGTTTATATTCCCTCCATCATCACCATTCTTAACTCAGTAGGGACCCCGAGGTGTGCCATGTTGTATTACTCTTCTTTTACTTGCCCATTTTCTTAGATTCTTTAAGTCCGAACAACATTTGATTAGGTAATCTCAAACTTGCAGGTCAATTCACTTACTGTTCTACTGGATTCTTTTTGAGAATGTGATGTCTTTGCACCGTACCAAGGCAACATTAATCGGTTTGCTAGAAGCAGGGAGAGTCAACGAATGGGTTGTTACTGAAAAACTCGGAGATTCTGCTTCAAAGAAAGATGCTAACAAGAACAAGACACACACCAAAGGACCTGCTAAAAGACTAGGATGCTTTAAACTTGGGAACAGGTAATTTTTCATTTGAACTTTGAACTCTTATCTGCATGGACTACAATCAGCGTGAAAAAATAATATGATTAATACTTAGGACTGTGCAAGGCCACAAGAGAAATTCCACATTTTTTAGTACTGCTACATCCATAAAGAAATTACAAAAGCAATCCTACAAATTGGCGTGGCTTCATCTGATCTAAGGAACCATATCAATTCATATCGGTTTGTGAGATTGCTTTTGCATAATCCTTTTGTGGCTAGAATATTTCCCTTACCATAAAGGAAAAAAGCTAGTCTTCCCACTGGAGGATCCCGCTAGAATCTTTTTTTTTTTTTTTGACTTCATGATTAAGTAAGTGTTTTTTAATGATGTTGTAAATTTGTTTTAAAAATATATTTACAAGTGTTAAAAAAATATGTGAAAAAAAACACATGAAGTACACTAGTGGGAGACCTCAGCTGGAGCTCCCTGTAGGAGTCCTACATTAGAGTTTGTTCTATTGGGTTTTTCTTTGTTACAGTGGTTCTGAACCCTTGTTTTAGTATATTATTAATTAGGAGCATAGAAGTTATAGATTCCATTTTCTTTGTTACAATGGTCCTGCTCTATCTATACTCTACATACTTCTATCGAAATGCACATGGCAACTAAGGAAACGAAAACGAAACTCACATGAGGTTGGGCAGAGTGAGAATTTTATTGTAGTCTGTTAGCTTGTAAATGCTAGTTGTCAGTATCACATGTGGACAAAACCAAGAACGTATATTTTGTATTATATTCTGCAGTTAGATTCCATGTTGATGTAGGCATTATATAATTCAGTTTTCTGACATCTTTGCATCTAAGATATACAATTCCATGTGCTGAAGGTAAAAGGCGCATACTTATTTGTTTACCTAATGCCAATTTTCTTTTGTTGTTTCTTCTTGGTTAAAAATTCAAACAGGATGCATACATTGGAGCTGGGATTTGGATTTTTCCTCTTCTTCTGTGGATGCTATGACTTTGTACATGGGAAGAACAACTACTTTGTATATCTCTTCCTCCAAACCATCACCTTCTTCATCACAGGATTTGGCTACATTGGCACCATCATTCCCAGCTCTTAATGGCAGCCTGCATTTTTAAGTAATCTACATTAAAAATGGCTCATCATCTTTGTGTTTTGCCATGCCGTTTCGTATCTAGCTCGTCTACAACAAGAAGTTATATATAATTGGGAGGTTAGTTCCCATGAGCAACGATTGATTGCAATTTGTATGATTTCAATTCATTCAAGAAGAGGTCATTCATCATGTTGGGCAAAAGAGTTCTTGGCATGCTTTCCTCAGAATATGTCACTCAACTACTCAGAAGTAAGCTTGGAGAATCACAGAGAGACAATGTTCAAGATATTGGAAAAAGACAGTATACAGAACCAAGTGCAAGAAAACAAGGAGATTATGTTATTTAATTTGTTTGAATAGAATGTAATTGTGAGATTTTGTTCTTTTTATTTTTTCTGTTTCCTATTTGTTAGTTTTTCTAAGGTCTGGTCAATAATGTTGTCAAACAGAAGGATGAACTTGTAATCAAAGTCAATTACATTTTTTTCCCCTCGAGGACTACCCCACTGTCAATTGCCCCCAAGTATTTTTGTCATTTAGCCTCTCTTTGTCAAGGACCATACTAATGGTACAGGTAAACATTTTTTTACAAGTTCGTTTTAAATGGAGGGTGGTTATATAACATTTTAACTTCAAATTTTTTTTTTATTTAAAAAAAAAAAACTTCAATATTAATGATGAAATGGCACCATCAAATTGGTAGATCATTATTATTCTGTTAATTTGACAGAAAAAATGACTATAAAGATGATTGTATAAATATCATTATTATTCTATTAACTTTTTTGGATTGTTCAGCAAAGTTAATTTTTATTTAGGCATATTCAGGTTGGGTTTTGTCTTGCCCGGCCTTGAGATTTTCTTAGTGCTGCTGTTAACTCTTGCCTTCATTTAAAAAGTTCAAGAAAATTATTTGAATCGGAATTTGGAATCCAGATAAACAGGACTATTTCTATCTGTATCAAATCAATAAATAAGTTTACCTATTCCTTCACCAACATTTAAAGTAAAGTGAATTTCATGGGGAACATTTTCATGTCTCTTTCCATGCCTTGTCTCTCTCTCTCTCTCTCTCTCACTCTCTCTCATGCCTAGTCCCAATCATATGCAGCTATGATTTGCATGAATTTGGTTTAATGATCCAATGTTATATCATTGCTACCTTGTCATTTCAACCATGTCATGTTAAAGGCAACGTTGTTTACTCTTTCTTTTTGTTTTGGGACAGAAACATTGTTTACTTGTGGGTTATATAATCTTATTACTTCTAACAGAAGCCTCATTATCTTTCCTAACCCCTTCTTTTTCTCCTTTCACTCCACCCAATGATAGCTCATAGGGGGAATGCAGTGTCAGCAATCAGCATATGTTAATACTAAAGCTATATATAATTAAAAGATGGCACATTTTAGTCTCTTCAGAGTCTTAGACCCTTGGGGAGGGCAACATGATTTTTATTTTTATTTTTTATTTTTTATTTTTATTTGTTAAAATAAGTTTTTCCAAAGATACCAATAATTGGTCTCATGGAGTATGGAAACTTCCAAAGCAAGTTGCTGTGATAGGCTTGTCATAAAATGATGAGGAACCAACTACCTGCATCTGTCATCATCAACCCTTTTTTGGCTGTTAGAATTAGGACAATGACCCTTCTTTGGGGGAAATTACTTGCTTGGTTTTTTTTCCATTTTTAAAAGGTTCTAGCTTGGTGGTGGCAATCAAATAATTAGTAATTTGTCCCAAATTAGAAATCCTAAATTAATTTTAATTGCTGAGAAAATATAGGAAAATAATCCAAATCTTGATGCAGGCTATAATTTATAGTAGACAAGACTCGGTATGTATTTTTTTTTTTTTTGTCATTGGATATATCTTGTTGAGTAAATGAACAGACAAAATATTAGACAACGATAGATCTTGTCCATTCATTTTTATTAAAAATATCTCTAATAATTTTTTAATTGAAGGTAAGCCCAAATCAGATTTTTGCTTCCATGATAAAGCAGTTCAGGGAAGAGTACCTTTCATTTCAATACACCTAGTTTTGGAATCACATCACATCCCATCCAATTACTTTTATATGGATATGTTTTAGGATTTGCTATTAATCTTTGTTTTAGCAATCACCATTAAACCAGAAAAAGAAAAGTGCAAGTTGTACATAAATTATATGAGTTTTGTCACATACAATCATTTTTGTATATTATTTACGAATTTTACGAATGTGATTGGTTAAAATAATTATTGTATATTGAAAAAATAAAGCAGGCAGGCAATTATATTAATGAAATGCACATGTGTAAAAAGTATATAAAAGTGACTGTACATAATTTTTGAATAAAATCTAACTCTTAAACCTCCCTTTCAATAATATTCAATACCATAGTTTAGGATTGATGATGTTTACACTTATGTTGCTATTGATGTGGTAGGCAATGGACATGCCTTAAAAGAAACTGAAATCATAACCCCCAAAACTTATCTACCACATCCAGTGTGATTAATTAGGTAGGTGCCACCTTGATGGTGTTACAAGCAGTATCAAATCATGATTTAGAGACAGAAAGATGGATCCCTATGGAAGTTATATATATATATAAAGAAAAATATAGTTATTTAATGAAGTTTTGGATCATGCAAGTAAACAAACATATCAAAGTAATTAAATTGCCAAGTTAGATTTTACTCAAATCTCAATTCATTTTTAAAATTAAAATTCTTGTTTCTCTCTCTTGACTTTCTCTCCTCTTCTACTCCCTGATCTCTCCTTTACATGTGGATTCATTTTTCAAACAGGTTGTATCCAATTAAATTTTAATAAGAACTCATCAAAATGAGCAATTTTAATTGTAATGCAAAGTTGCTTGTAAAGAAAGTACTATATTAAAGTGGAGGTCGATAATACAAAGATGGAGCAACTAGAGAAATATATATATATATATATATACTTACTTACCAGTGTAGACAACTGCCAATGAAAGAAATAACATGACAAAAGTACTGAAGTTCCTATTTATATTAATGTTTGGCTTTATTCGTAGATTTCTGCGGGGAAGGAACGAAGGAAGGTAAGAAATGCAACTTTATTCTAATGCAGTGTGTGAGAAAACGTAGAGGAGCTGTCTTTTTCAATCTGGTTTTTTCCAATGGACGGTCTTATATATGTTATATGTTGTCTCATGACCGACAATCCGGCCATGAGCAAATTAAGATTCATTCATTAACATTAATTATTGGAAGATTAATGTTTAATTCCATCGGGTTTAAACTGTTTTGAATTCGAATACTACTGATTAGTTATTCTACGTAAACATATATATATATATATATATATATATATATTTCTCTAATTGGGAGAAAATATCCAAAGTCCTACAATTCAAAGTCATTTGTTTTTGTTTTGAGATAAGGTAAAGTTGTTTCCAAACACACACTAAAAGTAAAACACGTGATGCCAGGCAGGGCAAACAATTAATACCAAAGTATTATTTGAGATGTTACCTGATAAATTTGTCAGAGGATGATGATGAGGGGTCCTCTTCTCACATGGTTTCAGAGTCTTGGCTAGCTGTTGATTACCATTGTCTTGTTCTCCAATTCCTAAAAAAAATTTAAAATATATATATATATATATATATATAAAATGAAGCATCCAATGCAATATTTGACACATCAGATAGATCATCTTCTATAAGTCTGTTGTCCATTATTTGTGTGAAGCTTAGGACCATTCTCTGCAACATGGAGTCAGCTCGTGATCAACGTCAGATTCAGCAACTTCTTCTTCTTAATTAATTTGTGATTATATATTCTATTCTTTCCATACATTAAATGGACTGATTTCTTCGCCACCCAACTTTCTCCCCTGATTCCAAATAACATAAATATGTTAGCTTTTAAAATGTTGGCTTTACAGTTATTGCATGTCAGATTTCGGTTATATCGTGCTAAAAGATAGAGACAGATCAAAGTAAATTCCGTAACATTTATGGTATTTATAATTGTTCGAGTGAATTTTTGAGTAGCATTAACATTAAGCCTCCGTTTGGATTTGAAAATCATTTTATATTCTCATCTTATCTCATCTCATCATTATAATTTTTTTAAATTCTCACACAAAATATCATAAATAATTCAACTTATTCAAAATCTCAAAAAAAATATAATAATATTTAAATGATATTTTATTCAATTTTCATCTTTCATCTTTCATCTTTCATCTTTCATCTAAAACAATCTCATGTCAGATCTATCCCATCTAATCCCATCGATATAATGATCTCATCTCAAATCTGAATTCAATAAATGTCGTCTTTCTCACTTTAGAGTTTAGACCCTAAAGTTGGGATTAAAAAAGCTCCCCATTGTGGACTGCTAGTGTATGTGTTTTGATGGCTTAAAAAATCAATGTTTTCAGTACTTTGACATAAATGATCGATGCAGCATTTGCAAGCTACTGTCCATTTCTGATAATGCAGTTTTATTTTCTGAATATACACGAGAAAGTATATATAATGGGTTAGGGTATTACAATATATATTGAGGCTAAAACTTAAGTGAAGTACGTACAAGTAACAAGACGGATGTTTGGTGCATTAATATATGTAAATATCTGAACCACGTACGGATGGACAAATCCAACAAATATACTTTTCACCACAGAATTGCCAAAAGGCAGTATTGTTTTTTTTTCTCTTACCTCTTCCCTCTCCCACTTTCCTAGAACTCACTCCTTAATTTCAGTGTCTTTTAGCTGTATCATAAACCTAGTCATCATAAAACTCGCATTTCTAGAAAGAAGAAGACAACAATTGCAGAAGGTGATCGGAGTCCGGTGACTGAGTTTTTGCTGCACCCTTTCGTGTCGTCGTCTTCATCGTCTTCTTTTGTCTCTTTAGAATATTGGTAGTGGCCCAATCAAAATTTAGCCAAAATTTAATTAGATAATTTACTTTAATAAATTTAATTAGTTACTTTGCAGCAAATACTAAATAACAGACTCTCCAAATTTATTAGTATTTTATTAAAATATTAATTTTAATATTTTATTTATTTATTTTAATTCTAATTATAATTTAAATATTTATTCGTTATTAAAAATTACACATTAATTTCAATCGTTGCATACTAGTGAAAATCTTATCATCTTGGTTGTTAATCTTCCAAAAATGGGCTAGTACTTAAGCCTTATGTTCTTCAATCTGAAGACCACTATATATTCTTCTTTAACCAGTCCAAGGGACTGGCCAGTGAATAAATCTTGGGTTAAAATTATTTTATTGAGTTCAGTATAGTGGATTTTTGTACAACCTAACTAAATTTTGACCAAATTTTGGTTAAGTTGAGTTCATTACTAATGCTTTTAAAGTATTTTCAATGGAGTAGTGCTATTGATATCAAATCTTTTTTTTTTTTTTTTTTTGTTGCTCATTTTTATAATATATCATCCATCAGCTAATCTATTTTTTCTCTATATCATTTAAATATTATATATTTAATCTTTGTTTATTCATTTCAAATAATTTCTCTAACTATAAATAATATTCTCATATCTTTCAATATTTACAATATCTTTCCATATACAATATCATATATCTTTGCTTTATTAGTCTAAATTTATGATTTAAACTAAAATATAAATTATTTAACTCATTTTCTATTTTAAGTACTTGTCTTCAACTCATTTTGTATTGAAACAAAGCATTATCATAAGTTGAAAACTGGACGAAGCTGTTTAAAAAAAAATAAAAAACTGGACAAAGCCTACATTTAATTTTAATTAAATTAAGCCTACAACAAATGAAATCTTCATTAAATTAAAACAACAAATGCTTTTTTTCTTGAAACTTTAAGCATTGACAGAACATGAAGTATTTCAGCAACAAATAATATAAAATGTTTTAAAGGATGAACAGTGTCCTGCTAAATGTAGCGGGTTCACTGTTCATTTCTTCAATTTTTTTTAATTTTATTTTAGCTACTCGATTGGAGTTACTTTTGGACTCATTTTCTTTATTTTTTTAAAGTAAAAGGTGATTTAACTACTCTATTGAGAGTGCTCTAATCTATAAATATTTGGTCTATTTTAAAAAATTGATGATATCATATTATAAAATTATTTTTAATATAAGGTATATCTAATACATGCAATGTGAAATTTGATTTCTTTGTAAACCTAACGTGTAGTCGTCTTCTTTCATATCCAGCAACGTCAAAACAAGCGCAAAAGTTCACAGCCCAATCGAAGAGGTCGAGAAAATATTGGGTTTGGCATGAATATGTTTTGAGAGTGGTTTTTTTTTTGGGAACTACACTATAATTTCAGCCCAATGAGTTAATGGGACAGAACGAGACAGGGAAAGTTTGTTTCAGGGCCAACAAAACAAAACAAAAGTCCTTTTGCTGGGCTGGACTGAGCTCGATTAAAGGCATCGGTAGGGATGGCATTAAAACAAAGGAGTAGAGAACTGATCGAAAAGAATTGGAATTCAGGCTGGGGTGGGTAGATCCTGAGTGGTTTGAAACTTCCAAGGATGGTGAAAGAAAGGAAACAACAACTATAAGCAGCTCAATCAGCCTAGCTAGTTATCCCTAGCCGTGGTGGGATTGGCCCCTTTGTATGAAGCTAAGGCTAAATTTGAATGCTAAGATGATTTCAGATGATCTATGAATAATAATATATTATAAATCTTATTGAAATGTGTTTGAATGTATGAAATAGGTCGAGATGTGTTTAATTTTTATTTTTATTTTATAAGAAGTTGAAAAAATAGTTAGTCATTAATAATTGGTTTGAGATGGGTTGAGATCATCACTTTAACAATCAAACATGGCTAAGTAGCAAATTTACAGCCGGTTTTCGAGTCCAAAAAAAAGGAAAAACACATTCCCATCAAATTCAAAGAACTTGCAAAAACCAAAGAGAAAACTGTAAAGAATGAAGGAGAGGCGTCTAAATTAGGGCATATGTTAAACTTGTGATGAGTGGTTTAGTCCCTCATGTCACAAGTGCATAAAACTATTTTTGACAGAATAATTTTTTGGAGAATGATGATGAGGAAAAGGAAGATCAAGTGAATAAAAACAAATGGAGAATGCAGTTAAAAGATGAAAATAAAAGGAAAAGGTCGTTGTTGATATTCTATCCTTACGATTTTTCCAATCCAATATTCTATCAATCGAATATTCTATTCTTACTTTTTCTTTGTGATTTTTTTTTTTTTTTTTGCTTTTATGATTTATTAATTCCACTTGGGAGGGACTAGCTATAGGGAGCATTACCAAGTTTAGTTTAATTCCACAACTTTTAAAAAATAAAATAAAATAAAAATTCTATATACTATATTACCATTTTACTTTTATCCTACTAAGTAAGATCCACATTAATGAATAATGACCATACCAATCAAAACTATGATAGAGGAAACCTGTTCCTTAGTAGTAGTTAGTATATTAACAAAGGCAAACTGTGTACTTAAAATCTATGTAGTGAAAATAGAAAAATTCAAACGTCCTCGAGGGTTGCTTCAAGGGACCAAACTTTTTAGAAGTTGACAACTTAAGAGACCAACTTCCACAAACAATTTACTATTATTTATAAACTATTATTTATTTATTTTACTATTCACAAATCATCTGAGATCACCTACCATCCAAATGTAGCCTTAATTATCTAGGAACACTACTTAGCTCGATCATCTTCTCCAAAGACATAATAGGTAAACATCCTTTTACAAGTCACATTGAAGATAGTTAACGGCTATTTCACATCTTAATATTAATAACCAACTTGCGAACCAAGAGGCTATTAGAAGCATTCGAAGTTGTTAAGAGGTGAAGGACAACATGTGGAGTTTAATCGTTCGCAAATAGTTTAGTGGTATGTTCATTGATCAATAAGGTTGTTAAGGTCAAGTTAAGTAGATATATTGAAAACAAAGAGGAGGGAGGAAGCTGAAGGTAGCAAAATGCAAAAGGGAGGATGCTAGAGATGGTTGTGAGGAAGAGGCAATGTTGAAGAAGCTCATGGTAAAACTTCACAAGCAACAGGACTTTGGTTTTTCTATTCTCTTCTACTTGTATTGTATTGGTCATTTCTTTTTCTTTTTTCTTTGAAAAGTAAACAAATTTTATTGCTCAATGAATTGGCATAGCCATGTACAATAACTCTAATAGAAAACTAAAGTGTGCCCTACACTAGATAGGCACATCAAAGATAAGAAACTCATGCAGATCCATGTCATAGAATTCAACAACAATAAACCAAGTACATATAGTTTTAAAATATAAGATTTTAAGCTCTTCCAACAATCTCTCATTCTCTTTGAACATTTGGTCACTACACTCCTGTCACAAACATCACACTATGTATGTAGGGAATATCTTCCAAACAATTTTAGTTCATAGCATGCCTTTTAGATTTGTCCATCTAACCAATATTGTCACCATTGTCTCTGGCATAATCCATGCCCAATCTAATATACTGAACACCTCATTCCATAATATCCTAACTGTCTCGCAATGTAGTAGGAGATAGTTCACCAACTCGCCCCAATCAACATCAATCTTCTAATGATTACTCTTCACTTCCTCAAGTTGTTGGTAGTAAGAATCTTATTCGATAAAATTGTCTACATGAAGAAAACGGCTTTGGGGGGTGTCTTATGTCTCCTAAGCCTTTTCCATAGAAATTGGAAATTGGGCTCTTGTGTGAGAGCATTATAAAAAGAGTGAACCGAGAAAATACATTTACCTACAGGTATCCACCATAACACATTTTCTTGCTGACTGCTCGATTTTATAGAGTTTAAAAGGTTGTAAAAATCTGCAAAATTGCTCATTTTTCAATCTTGTGCCGCCCAACTAAAATTGATGTTCCATTAGATTTGCCCCGGATATCCCATAACTTTTGCCGCTAAAATACCTTTAGCACTAGCAATTTCGAAAAGAGAAGTAAACACCTCTTGCTATTACCACACCAAACATTTCTCTAGAATTTAATCATGGACCCCTCCCCCAAAATGAAGTCTGATGTGTCGAGTAAAGACCTCTCATCCTCTTCTAATATGTTTCTACAACCCCACTCTATAAGCCCCTCTTACTTCTTTAGTACACCACCCCCATAAACATCTATATTTGCTCTCAATCACCAACTTCTACAGGGCTTATGGTTCCTTATTATATCTCCATACCATTTTTCATGTAACGCCTGCTTAAAGATCTTCATATTTCTAATGTCCAACCCACCATTAGAGATGGTGTAGTAAACTATTTCCCAGTCGACTAATTGAAATTTGAGCTACTCCCCCACTCCATTCTACAAGAAATTACGATGCAACTTCTCAATTTAGAATGCCACATTTGCAAGTATAGGAAATAAGGATAAAATAAATTAGTAAAGTAGATAAAGTACTCTTAATCAAGGTAATTCTACCACCATTCAACAAATACATCACTTTTCATCTTGCCAATTTTCGCTTTATTTTCTCAATCACTCAATCTCATAAAGAGGACGCTATTGAAGGAGTCCTCAACGGAAGGCCCATGTAAGTCATACGAAGAGAGGCTATCTTGCACCCCAGCTTGTTGACTAGTTGTTGTATATCACTAACATGTCCAAATGGCACCATCTGTGATTTGTCGAAATTCACTTTCAACCCGGATGCTGCTTCAAAACAAAGGAGCAAAGTTTTTAGTGATCGAATCTGATTTTGATTAGCTTCACAAAAGATAAGTGTATCATCTACAAACACCAAATGAGAAATGTTAATGATTCCCCTATCAGGGTTCCCATTGAAAAGCCATCCACAAAACCATTGTTAACCAGTGCCGAGGTCATCATACTTAGTGTTTCCACCACAATAACAAATAATAATGGCGACAACGGGTCTCCTTATCTTAAGCCTCGTGTGCTATGAAAAAACCAGTTGGACTGCCATTTATTAACACTGAGGATTTCACCATTGATATGCACCAACGGATCCACGACTACCACTTCTCTCCAAAACCACATCTCCCAAGAAGGTAGAGAAAAAAATCCAAGTTAATGTGATCTTACATCTTCTCTATGACCCTTGTCGTACCAACCTTCAATTTATTATCCAGATATTCATTGGCAATCAGAGCAGCATTTGGAATCTATCTGCCTTTTACAAAAGTGATGTAGGATAATAGAGCAACAAATAAGAGAACAGAATAATAATAGACGGAGAAGAGAATAAGTCAGAAAGTTAGAAGAAGATCAAAAAGACAAAGGGGTTGGAAGAGTACGGCTGAAACAAGCACTTTTGATCTCAAAACTCAAGTCTCACTTCAAAATTCTCAATACAAAACTTTAAATAGTAAAATAACAAACCTTAAGTTTTAAAAAGTCAATAAGTTTTGGTCCAAGTCCATTAATACAAATTTAAATAAATTAAATAAAATATAACTAAAATAATCCAAAATAATAAAAATAAGAAATATCTTCATCAAAAAGCATTTTAAAATTTTGAAATGATGTTTCCCAATACGAAAGACGAAGCTAATGGCCGACACTCCTTAACCTCCATAGCCCCCCCTCCTTTTTCTCTGGTCTTGGTCATGTTATAATGCAGTATTGTTTATTACGAACGAGACATATATGATGGAGACAAGACATTTTACACTAAATAAATTCAGCTAATCCACTTTGGCCGTTGAAAAAAACAATTTACTTGGTGTCGTTTATAGAAAAACATAATTAGGGAGCATCCACACTCATTATATTATTGTTCATATTAAAGTAAATATAATAAGTATGAATATTTCTAATATTTTTGTTTATAGAAAAAATTATACTACGTACAATCGAGGGCGGGAGCCAGCATGCAAAATGGGTGATGTGGTAAAACATCATGTCAGATCAATGAAAAATTTAAAAAAAAAACAAAAAACAAAAGAAGAAGATGCATAATTAGATGCAGTTATGGCGAAAAAATCTAAGTCCAATTCTCCTAAATATATACTTTCTCCCAGTTCGATTTGCAAACCACTTCCAGCTCCAATTCGCTTATTACGTAATAGGTAGATATCTTCCAGTTCACAAACCCGGTTTCAATTCTCCCAACCCAATTCGCAATTTTCTCCCAAGTTCAACTTTACAAGTACCTTGACCAATTGGCAAACTTGTACGCTTTCTTCTCGTTTCGATTCAAGAGCCAATTGACGCATTCAAGATTTTCATTTGTCGATAGCTGAAGATATGCTACCACTGTGTAATGTTATGGAATCTAACTTCTAATTTAACCCATAAAAAATAGGCTTAGAAGATTGCAAAGATTGACAAGAAGCTGTTATAATCTCTTGTTCTAGTTTTAGAAAGAACTAAACACATTATAAATATGAGTATGGATTGAAAAATACAAACAAACAAGAAAATAATTGTTTCTTTTTTCTGGAGAGTAATTACAAATTATATAAATGAAACTTTGAAAAGCTGTCAAAGTCAAACTTTGGCAAACACAGGAGCATACTCTTGTCGAGTTGGCGTAGAGTGAAACTGTGAAACTGAGCAAGCTGAGGAGAGAGAATTCCAACTCTGGTAAAACTGTTGATGACCATCTTCAATAGGCTACTGGGTACTCAACTTTTGCGATTCAGCCTTTGTACCCTTGACAAGTGAGAATCTCCATAGTTATTGCTCCGGCCTTTAATAGTAACACTACGTAGAGTCCAGAAAGATGGGAGGTCTAGGGTTCACGTTGACGAAGATTAAGAGTGAGATAGAGAGAGGTTGAAGAAGAAAGGCAAAGGCATATACGGAGAATGAAATTTGCTCAAAACAATAGAACTAATCTCCACGCCCAAACCGAAAAAAATTCTGCTCCATTCACAATCTTCCATTTTTTATGGGTTAAATTAGAAGTTAGATTCCATAACATCACACTGGTGGCTCCAAGTAACTCACACCTGCAAGTATCATTTTTCCAAAATCTTTGAATATGCGACCCACATGATTAGAAATAGGGCTAGTTTGTTTTGAAAGATGAAATCAAAAACTCTAAATTTATTTCAAAATCATTATTATATTTTTTTTTAATTTCCATACAAAACTAATATTTTAAAATTTTTTAATAATAAATCTCTCTTTTTTAAAGAGATTGCACAATGTTTACATAGCATTACGAGAAATTAACCATCCAAGTCACTCATTAATTGTGTAGCAGTCGAAAGCTGATTAAACCAAAATATGATAAAAAGACAAAATCACCTCCTTTAAGAAAGGTCCAAGGAAAACACACTCGGAATGGGACTAACTCTGAAAGACATTCCAAAAACAACTAGAAAGTAGAAACCTCTCTCGACTCTTGAGTACTACGCAAAACCCTAATAAATCTCAGCGACTCATGAAAAAAATCAAGAGCACGGTACAACAGCGCTATATATTGAAGATAAATTACCCCCGTTACTTAATTGCCACTGTGTTTGGCCTTTGTGTGAGACTGAAGTCCAGTTTCTGAGCCGAAACTCCTGCACAAAGAGAGATAAAGCTGTTAGAACACAAATGACCTAATTTAGAATTGCGAGTGACACTTTCCAATATTGAAAGCAAACATACTTGCTGCAAGATTTGCAAGAGAATTGGCCCCCAGATTTCGGGGTCTGTGGCTTGGATTGATCACTATTAGCAGGAGTCTTTCCAGCCTTCTTGGAAGGATGCGGAGTTGCCGTATGAACACCCTTCTTACCATCTATAGCATATATAAACAGCCATCATATCAAGGCCCTTGCTTAGTCTAACCATAATTGATTTCAATGCCACATGAATTTCGAAGAAGTAAACCACTGGACCTTTAATGGAAGAGCTCAACCAGGCCTAAATAAAATTAATCCCAACTTAAAGCTAAAAACACCCACTGAGAAGTGAGAACAAACAACTCACATGATGACGATGTTTGGTCACAGGGACGCATACAAACAACTCACATGATGACGATGTTTGGTCACAGGGACGCATCATTAGTGCTAAAATTAAGTTGCAAGGCACACTAGACATTAAAACTTGGCAACACGATCACTTTGTCATTATTTTAAAAAATAGTCATGGATATTAATCTATTAGAAATATAAAATTAAAAATAAAAGATATAACCCATAACAAGAAATGAGATTTGTGTCAGGGATAAGGAAATAGAATAAAAACATATAAACCCACACTGAAAACGAAATGTAAGAGAGGAAGGTAATGAACATCATTGGTATTATGACTGCTGATGTACACTACATACACATGCAAATGGTCAATTACCCTAATATAAGCTATAAAAACTCTTCTAATTGCTAAAAAGTAAAGCACCCACTATGTAATTGAATCTGTGACCTCAATATGCATCGTCATATATCGTTTACAGGCTATTTGTAGAAAAATCATATCTAACAAACAAACAACGAGAAAAGGGTGAATAAAATCACCTGTCTTTTGAGGAGTAGCTGGTTTTGCCTTCTTAGCAGGAACAGGAGTTTTGGTTGCAGAATCAGAGGGTCTCTTCTTGCCCAGTTCAGCCTTCTACAATACACATAAAGTTAATGATTTTATACAAAAAAAGATTTTGATCAGTAAGATTATTAATATTATACAAAAAATACCGTCCAGATTATTTCAAAGAAGTATGTTGAGAAAGATTAAAACCTTCTTGGGTGTTTCTTCATCCTCCTCATCAGACTCGAATAACATCGCATCGTCATCGTCGTCATCATCTTCATCATCGTCCTCGTCATCCTCATCCTGTAACAATTAGGTATGCAAATTCAAAGCCGGTCAAAAAATATTCTACCAGCACATTAAAAAATAGTATATATACTCTCTAGAGAATGAGGGGTTTTTTTGGGAGAGCACGAGGGGAGGGGAGGGGGGGGGGGGTGCAATAATGAGACACTATGGAATGAACCAAGTGCACATGTACACTAAAAAGCCCAAGATGCTTGTTCTATTGATAGAACAAATTTAAAAAAAAAAAAAAAAAAGATGATGTGTGAAGAGTATTCTGGAGATTGCAATAGCTGGCCATGAACTTTTCTGTTGCAGTTTCATGTCTCCAAGAGCGGAGGAAACAAAAAGAATTCGGCTATTAGGAAACAACTTGCAACTTTTATGCTTAGCAATATAAAGAATTCTTAATTACATCAATACTCATGCACTGCTGGATGAAGAATTTATTCAAAAACATAATGACAGCATACCTGATCACTAGAGTCATCATCCTCATCATCTTTCTTTGGTTCTACAAGCTTAACCTTCTTTTCAGAAGACTCCGACTTGGAAGCAATGCTTTGAGTCGTAACAATTGAGCCAGCCTTACCTGAAAATTATTAACCAGTCAATGGCAGAAAGGGATAAATCTCAAAAGAAAATCACCTAATAAAACGGTAAGATGAAGTGGCAGCATCCACCATTCTCTATGCTGTTCAATGGCAAATCCTCCAACCCGTCCTCTGAATCAGAATCAAATTCTGTACAATTGAAAAAAGGACATTATTAACAGTTAAAATTGAGAATGTTAGAAAAGGACGTTCACAACACTCACCATCATGATCCTCCGTGGCAAACACGACATCAGAAAGTCAAGGAAGCACAAAAAACTAGAGGTAGGAACACACTAGTTATAATAACTACCACTATCAAAGAAGGGAGCTATTTGGACCTCAAGTAGATAGCATGCAACAGGCATTAGCAGGATTTGCAACCATGAAATTTCTTCTCACATTACATGAGAAAAATAATATTTAGGTAGTCAAGATAAAAATACGAAGCAACATGAATGGTGAACTCTCCAGTCCAGTGGCAAAAACAAGGAAAGCAAAATATAACTTAACCAATGGGTAGTGCTTAAACTAAAAAAAATCATTTAACCACATTGATGTCAAGAAACATATTCTATTTACTTACAAATGAAGAAAAAAGAAAACAAAGATTTAGCATTAAATTAGTTCACAAAACTCTTTGACTTCATCCTAAAATACTTTTATCAAATAGAATATATTTTTAAGGTAATGAACATTTTCAATTGAAAAATAAGATTTATAGAAAGGACCAAACCCCAACCCTTTCAGTCTTTCAGCTTTGAGACCAAGGCATTGCAGAAAAAATGTTTTGCACACTTTAATGAGAAAGAGCATAACTTCAATGCAGACTTCAAAAAGAACTCAGAAGTTATAAAGAACATCAATGATCAAATAACTCAACCTACAAGGAATTTGAGGTCTATCAACCAGTTTTAAAAGAAGGGAAGTATCAAATAATTATTCACTGGGCAGAAAGGGAAAATGTGAAGGATATTCCTCTGGGGTATAAGCTTTGTAGCCGAAAAAGTAGACACTCCCATGTTTCCAGTTGTGAGAGAGCTCAAACTCCTTTTCAAAAACCAAATCAAAAGAAAGCTGAGGGAAGTTCTCTGTGGAAAGGGTTCCCAAGACAAGTTTCTGATCACCAAACTTCAATAAGAGAGGAACAGATTCATTTCCCTTGGCCTTGGACTCACCCAGAGATGCCTGCACAAAAAGCAGCATTTCAGACATTCCCAGCACGTGCAAAGCAACTGCATATAATGTTGAGAATTACCCAAAGCAATAACTAGCACAATTACAATAACACTTACCTGTGAAAGATGTAGGACCTTATCCTCGCCAGGTTTTACTTTTAGAGGCTGTCCTGCCTTGACTTCAACACCTTAGAGAAACAAAAGCATGATTCAACATCTGTCTGTCCATTGGTATGACTAAATAGATTCATTATACCAAGAGTAATCACCACACAAAATGAATTGGTTTGAGTGGACTCACCACAATCCACAAAACTCTTTTTTTGTGAGTGGCCACAATCCACAAAACTAATTGCAGAAGATGTTAAAAATGTGACAACCAAAAGATAAATAATATGCAAAGGTACCTAGAAGCTGACAGTGTGTTTTTGGGGAGGTAGGCAGAATTATTTCAAGGATCAAAATACAGCAGAGCACCCATAACAGAACACAACACTCGACATCATCATATTTTTTTTTTTTTGATAAGTAAACTCGACATCATCATATTACCAAGCAACACACAAACAGAGATTGAAATAAGCATAAGACTTCATCATTATGTCTCTTCAGAATTTCACTATTTTTCTTCTCATTCTCTCTCGGTCTCAGAATCATCTACTTTAGCATTGGATAACAAAATTTTGAAATTTTTTTTTTTGCAACACATCTAAAAAGTAACATAAAACCGTTTCCAGCATCTTAAAAAACAAAAATTATGCGACTGCAAGCAGCTAAACATTAAAAGAACAGATACATTACCGGTTCCTTTTAACATAAAGAAACAAAAACAAACTCACCAGCTCCAAGCGACAAACACTTGCAGAAAAGAAACAGAAACAAACTCGTAAGAAAAATAAGAACGTAGTTTTCCAACACAAAAGGAAATGAAAGGTAAAAGACACGCTCATATACTCTCTCATCTCAATAAAACCAAACATAAGGGAAGCCAAGACAAAGAAAAAAAAATATTTTCACAAAAGAAAATTTCAACTTCTCAAGATGAAAACATAACACTCTTAGAAAAAGAAACAGAGAGACACAATCAGATGTACTACATATGCAAAAGAAGAAACCCGGACGGAAAAACAAGAATAAGAGAAAACAGTACGCGAGAAATTAAATAGATATGAGAAACCCAACCCTGACAGTAGGATAAAGATGATTGAAATGGAGCAGGAGAGAGCAAGTGGAGGTAGCTTACCCCAAAACTCCATGGACGGCGACAAAGAAGAAGGCTAGGGTTTGGAGATGGTTTGTTTGAGAGAGAGAGTGTGTGGAGACTGTCAGTAGGGCTGGCTTCTCGAAGAGACAGACCTACGAGGGTTCGGGGGTGCTTTATAAGAAGGAAAATGATGCGGTTTCGCCACTGGCAATTCTATAATTTTTTTGAAGAAATAACATTGAAATTAAAAGGACATAAAATTTATAATAGATCGAGCAGTCAATTAAATATATAAATTGACTTAACAGTTTCTAAATCTCATCAGATTAAGAATTTGAGAGGTAGAGTACTGCTGCTGGTAATAATTATAATCTCATTCTCATATAAAAAGAGAATTAAAATCCATAAACTAAAAGTCCTGACACTATTTCTTCGTAAAAATTTTTTTTATACAGACAAGATTTACAAACAATTAATAATCACAACAATAAAACAATAAATACAATAGAAAAATACAAGATGACTCTATGGTAGCGCGTGAAACCATGCGCCACGCTAAGTGTTCTCCACACCAAGCCAGAAGTAACAGATGCCCTCCATCCATTAGCAAAACCATTGGCGCAACCACCAGCGACGAAAGATCTGCCTGACGCGAGGAGATGGTAGAAAACCATTCCTCGCACATTACTGTCTCGCACCGCTCCGTTCGGCAAAAGGTTTTGGGCGACCTCACGATTGGCGGATGGGGAACACAACGGCATTGCATGTGGCGGCCTTAGGGCATCTCCCACCTCCGAACCTGTAAAAACAATCGTCTTGACAATTCTATAATTATGTTTTAAACGATGAATTTTTAAATTATTTAATAAAAAAAGGCCTGCAATCAAAGTTTTTAATTTTATATCGATATAGTTGGAGTTTTTTGAATTAAAATTGTGGCTGGTACATGTAAGGAGATTATTTCGTACTAATTCAAATATCGACCGTATCATATTTTGGCCATACTGATCATTTGTATTTCGATCGTATCGAATTTCGACTTTTCGTTTTTTTTTTTACTATTTTTTTTATCTTAATTCAGATTAGACTATTTACACATATAATATATATATATCACTTATTCATATATTAACAATTATTTTAAAATATAATTTATATATGTATTTATATATATAATTTATTTATATATACTATTTTAAAACAATATATGAAACGATATTAATATTGAAATATTTCATTTTAATACCTTAATTGGTACGTCCACTGGTACCGTATTCAAAACATTGCATGAAATATGACATATGCAATATATATATATATATATATATATATATATATATATATATCTTATAAAATGGTTATATAAAAATAAATTATAAATTAATATAATTTTATATCATCTATTAAATTTATTTTATAGTAAGAATAATTTTTTAATTTGATAAAAAAATTAATTATATTTATTTATGTAATTATTTTTATATAATCTATTTATTATTAGAATACTTCTCTTATACAAAGAGGAGTATTGTCAAAACATAGGTATTGTACCCTCATTTTAACACCAATTTGATAAAAATGATAAAGAAAGCATCGTTGCATTGTGCCATGTTTTTTTTTTTTTTAAGTTTTTAGACCTAGTTTAGGATTTTTTTTTTTTTTCCAAGTCAAAGAAAGCGCCTGTCGGTGCATTAACCCCTCTAAACTATTGTCTCACTGTAATTTTTATAAAATATTTAATGAAATAATAATATGTGATACCAAGAAATATGTCGATTATAGTTATAAGATTATCCTAAAAATAGGTGTGTAAATATAAAACTGAGGTTTATTATAATTAAAAAAATTAATAATTCTGATAATAATAAGTGATGTCAAGAACCTTCTTATTATTAAGCTGTGTTAACTAGAAGAATGATGAATAATCTTTTTCCAACCAAATTATTTCGTCATTTGTGTGTAAAATGCATGTGTAGATTTCTACTTGGGCCCGATTGTCCTCCTGGGCCGGCCAATGCTGAAGAACCTACTTGGGAGTTAACAAAAACACCGTATTAATGTTTTTAATACAGTAATGATAAGCATATTAATTAAGATATTGAAATAAAATATTTCGATATTAATATTATTTTGTGTACTATTTTAAAATAGTTTATACATAAAAAAAAATTATCTATATATATATAAATACATATATAAATTATATTTCAAAATAATAATCAATATATAAATAAATTTTATATACAAATATATATGTAAATAATCTAGTGTAAATTATGATAAAAACAAATAGCAAAACATGCAAAAAAAAAAAAAAGAAAAAAAAGTGAAATCCCGATACGACCGGTATAGGCCAGTACGAAACAGACATAATTTTTGTACCGGCCACTGCTCTGACACGGTACGGATCGATTATACCAGCTAGTACAGTACGAAATTTAAAATTATACTCCATACTCCATAGTCCATGCATGCAATGCAATAAAAAATGGGTAATGCTATTTTTTTAATATATATAAGAACACAGCCATTTCATTAATAAACGAAACACATATTACAATGGCTAATGCTATTTTGCCCACTCAATCATATGAGTTTGTTTCTTAAATTTATTACTAGTATAAATTGTATTTTTTATTTTATTTTTTCATTCAAATAATTGTTAAATGTCTTTAAACATTTTTTTTAAATAAAAGAATATACCATTTCATTAATAGTCACTTTTTTAACTATTAAAAAAAATAAAATATCGAAGCAATAACTTTGAGATAGCAAACTCATGCGGCCAAGTTCCATAAAAAATTGTGGTGTTAAACTATGCGGACAAAAAATGAGTTCTTTTAACCCTACACTGTACATCTATTGAAGGTACAAGTTGGCTTGAAAGCCTATTTGGGTTTAAAACGTGCTTTACTCGCTTAAAAGTTTTTTCAAAGAAAAAAAATGATATATTTAATAAATTTATATAAGTATTTTAATTATTTAAAAAAGTTGAAATTTCACTTTTTTAAAAATCATCAAATTAAAATTTTTATCAAAAAATTCTTATAAATAACTGTTTATTTTTAAAAAATTACTGTAACTAATTTTTAAAAACTCTTTAAATACATGTGTATCAAACAATAAATAATTTTTTTTTATGTATAGAGCTTTATAATACAGCTCAACAATTAAAAACATTATTATGAAGAACTCTATTTCTTATTGCAATTCCAAACAAGCACATACTATTATAAAAAAAATTATATTTCTTACAACATTCCCAAATAAGTACACACAGCATTTTCATCCCATTCCCCATAATGTTTCCTATAATTTAACTAAAAGGTACATTCCCTACATTTTTTTCGTAAATTTTACTCATATTTCAAAAACTTTCTACATCACATTCCCTATCATTTCTCTATTTTATTAAAACAATATTTCTCAATTTTTTTTATTACTTTTTTTTTTCTCACTTCCATTTACAAAATTAACTACTCAATGTTTTTTCTTATGTTTTGAACTATTATTCTAGTGGATATTTTAAACAAGAAAATTAAATTATTTTTTGTGGATATGATAATATTTTTAAAATTAATGTTTTATATTTCCATAATTATTTAAATTATTTTTAAAATTATTATTTAAAACTACAACAAATATGAATATGAGAGAAATGTAGATGATTGGAAGAAAATTTTATTTTATTTATTAGAATAAAATATTGAAAAAAAAAATTATCTAAGGATAAATGTGATTTCCTAAATATAGGGAATTACTATTCATCCCCTAATCTTTTAATATTTCGATCAAAACCATAAAATAAACCTCAAATTATAGGAAAAACAGTACTTTAGGAGACTGGATGTAAATGCTCTCGTCATGTTCAAAATCGAAACGGTCCCAACCCAACAGAAACCGACTCTGATCGATTTGGGTCGGCCACCATTTACATGAGTATGAATCAAGTTTTAGTTGAAAATTGCGCTATGGAACTTCTCTGCCAGTTACACATGATGGTTCTCTCAAGTTTTAGAAATAGAATATGAAAACAAGTATTAAAATAGAAAAACAGTGAAGTAATTATTAAACTGTCTTTTAGATATTTTCTCACTCATATTAAATTTTATAAAAAAGAATCTAGCAATCATATCTTTAAGATACAATATCATTTATATAATGTGCACATTATGAATTCTGAATAATAAACTTTTGAATTAACAGATGCAATAGCAACAAATGTATTGTTTTAATTTGAATTCAAATGTGACAATTATTGTTTAAAAATGTACAATAATAACTGTCATAATAGTTATGGTCTAAAATAACAAAAATAATTGTCATTGACAGTTAATTATAATTGTCAAGAATGTTATTAGACACATCATTTTGTTTAACAAAAAAAAAAAATGCCCCTTGTGACAATGCATAAGTGCTAAATGCGTCTAAGCATCACACGTGTATGTGTACAGTCAATGCTTCGCAATGGATGCTACTTCCAAAGTGCGTCTTCTCTTATATTTATTTTATATATAGTAAAATATTTTCACTTATAAATCATTAAAATGTCATTGTCTAATTAATATGAGATTAAGAAAAAATACATTTGAGAAAAATTTCAAAAAATAGATAATTTAAAAATTGGATAAAATATTTGAAATGATATTTGAAATAATCTAACATCAAGCCCCCTCCTTTTGTCTCTCTTCATGATGCTCTTATTTTCTCCCAAATCACCAAAAATCTATTCTCTATTAGCAAGTTAAGTGCTAATATAATTATTTCATCCATCAAGTTTTTTTCTTTTTTACTCTGGATTTATCATACACAACCTGCACACTGGAATTAAGTTGGGAACCGGTAGATGTGTTGATGGCCTCTTATGTTTTTCATCGTGATTATCAATCCTTCTTTGCTCTCAGCAACTCGGTACCTCTTTCTCTGTTAGGCATGCTCAATTAGGGCGTATCTCAAATCATGAACCAGAACTCTTAAATAAAAATGGACTTTTATCTGTTACATCAACATCATTGACGTAAGTCTAACTATGTTTTTCCATTCCCATACTCCTTCATCCCTCTAGTTCAAGCTTTCTCCACATCTATCTTCACCATCAATTGACTCCCAACTCCAATTCTCGGAGGCATCTCCCCATATATAATATTATATTTGATAAAAAGATCATCTTATTCTCTCTCTAAAACATTTGGATATAATTTATTTTTACAGATAAGATGAGTTGAAATTAAAGTTATCGTCAACTTAAAAAAACCAAAAGGCCTCAAATCAACCTTAAAGCATCTTGAATAGATATGTGCCATGGATAAGAAATTCATCCATTCATTAAAGTCAAACTGGGACCTTCGTGTCTCGGAGCAACTACCTGGTTATACTAATTCAAAATCTCCCCATCATGTCTGTCAAGACTCTCTATGGATTCCAAAGCAAGCACTGCTTGCTTGGTTTTCAGTGTGATTGTGCTGATTTTTTTCTCTCTGTACATCATCAACAGAGGACCATTTTAGAGCTATCAAAATAATTGTTAGATATGTCAAAGTTACTTTTGTGAAAATTCTGGGAATTACTTATGAATCTTTCAACTTTCAAGAGAAAACATATGATCTTTTTTTTGGTAAAGATAAATAATTTCTTTAAGAGGTCTAAACATAAAATCAAATATAATTTCTTTAATCATTCTCAAACCTGTGATTAATTACATTTCTAAGATTTTAATGTACACATATTACAATTTCTTGAGTCAAACAGTTAGGATTATTCATCTGGGTCAGACAAAACCCGACCTGGCCCTTTTTTTATTTTTTAAAAAACAAAATCAATAGTTTTTATATTTTTATCTAAAAGCTTCAAAAAAATTATACGTCATTCAAATTAGAATTTTGGAATCCAAATTTTGAATGAACAGGCCTCAAAATGGTCAAATTATATTTTATCTGACACTTGGAAGTAATTTTTAACCCCATGCAAGGCTCTCAAAATTACAGAGGTCTAGGGAATTCTCAAAGTTTGACAGTAGATGAAAGATGATTTGGACTAAATTTATGGATAGACACGATGTTCTACGTACTATTTCCACTTAAAAAGTGGAAGGAATGCTTAGGTAGATTCCCTTTGGAACAATAATAAATAAATTATTAGACTAAAAAAGTTTAGAATAACCTTTCTCTTCACCTCTTAGTCCTACGGTAATTTTGCGCCAAATTTAGGGATATTTGTTGGGCCCACTAGTTGTTTGGCAACATATAAGATAAATGGTAATAATAAGATAAAGAAATATTTCATCTACGAAAAGAATTATAAAAGAATTATTGTATAAATTAATGTGATTGATACGGCATAATTATTGTAAACTTCATTTTATTATGAGATAAGTCATTATATCTTAGTTTATAAAGATTGTTTTTCTCTTTGTAAACCAAACATTTTGAATTATTGATCATTTATGTCAAAGTGTCTTATCTTTCCTCACCAATAATAGAGAGTATCTTTTAGATTTTTAAGCGATAATTTGGAATGAAATGGTTCAAATAAGTGATGCATGCGCTCAAAAAAAAAAAAAAGTGACGCATGCAATTATTCGAATACAAAAACAGTTAAAAGATTATAAATATAATAAATTAAAAGTGTGGTCTATTTAATAAAAGTATAATACTTAGACTTCAAATGTTGAACTATACAATTATTTTAAAATTTCAAAGGACCATAAATTATAATCCAAATTATAGATTCCTTTTTGGTAAGGGACTCTAATGGATTAGACATGTCGCACACCACGCATGCGAGTGTTTAATCTCACAGCCACGGATTTGGCTTCGATATTAGAGGCAAGCCATTTGGTAATGACATTAATTTACCTTAATTTATGCAAAAGTAGAAATTTACCAGATCTGTTGCGTGATTTGGTTACACATGAGATGGAATAAGATAGGATGATGCTTAAAGAATAATTCGATAGTTGCAATGAAATTTTGTTTCTCATCCATTCTTTCCTTCCTATCCCAGTTCTTGTTCATCTACAAATCGGCGCTCGACTTCTTCGAATCCATATATATATATATATATATATATATATATATATATACACGTTCTGCGGCTCTGAAGACTCCCTTTGTAACCATCCGGTGCATTTAATTCCAAGGTATCCGTTAATTGCTGTGTTCTGAAATGTAAAACCCAAGTGCCGGTTCAATGTATTAGAATCATGCGGCTCTAAAACGAAGGTCCATTTGCAGTCTAACATGAATTGGGTGGCTGCCTCTTGCATGAAGTCAAAAACCTCAAGTCAAGCTAGTTAGGGCTGTACAGTATTGGCGTCGATGGCAAAATCGCCATCGACCGACACACCACCGACCATTTCTATGATCTGTTCCACCGACTACCACCGACCTCACAGTGGCTGTAACACCCCAGTCCCGCAGGGATCGAAGAGTTACTTCCTATCACAGAATCAACATTTCAACAGAATAATTAAAGAATCAAAATTCTTCAATATTATATAAAACTTGGTTCCAAGATCATTTTCCTCAATATCATCAATTCCAGAAATGCTACATCACAAGAATACAATAATATTTCATTATTAATACTTGTCAATACTCATATAAATTCTCTATGATTAATCAACCATTCTTAGGTCATCTAACTCAATGCTTCATAATCCAATCCTTGGTTGAAATATCCAAATTCATCTGAAAAATATTAAGAGATAAGGAGTGAGTTTAACCACAATTCAGTAAGCAGAGGACATATACTAGTGTGCAAACATGAGCATTTACCAAATTCAAAATGCAAAACAAAAATATTTCTTATCTTCAGAAATGTAGAAACAGATCATGTTATAAATAAATCAGAGCGAAGGTTTAGTATAAACAGAAACAGAAAATCTCTTTGGCATAGCATAACTGAAACATCTTATCAAGACAAAAATATTATGTTTAACCCCCGTGGTAGGGTTGTACAAACCCCGACGGCCAACCGAGTAGAAACAAAATGTGAATCTTCCCCTTATTATTCTCAGAGCTCAGAGTGTGCACACAGAAAAGACCACGCAGAAAATCACTTTACAATCAAAGTGGTACACTAGAAATAGAATAGTTGGTACCAACCCGGAACAGAACAGAGCGGAACAGAACCAGAATATTATGTAAGAGGTTTTGGAAATTTTATCATATCATATCATATCAAAGTACAAAACTTTTCCAAAACAGAATAGAATCAGATCAAAAATATCATTTATGCAAAAACTTTCATATTCGTTATTTTTCAGTTCAGAAAATAGAATGCAGCAAAATTAGCTCATGTCTATACAAGTTCATGCCAGAAACATTTTATTCTTATACAGAATTTTATGCATATGCAAAAAAAATAACTCAGGTGATTTTAAAGTTTTATTTCGTAACTAAAACTTGTATATTTTCCAAAATAGATCTCAGTTTATATTTTTGATGCAAAGTCTAGCATGGAACCCCACTTACTTGGACTTATTAGCTTTTTAGAAATCCTCCACAATAGTATTGGTCGAAAAATCAAACACCGCCTATAAAAATTACATGAGATTTCATAAATTTGCAAAGGATCACAAACTCCAGAATTAAAGCTTGAAATATAAAATCAACAACTTTCCTCAATGTCTAAACATCCTAAAAATCCTATAATATCAACTCTCCAAAAATACTTTGAATTTACTAAAATCCTCCAAAACGTTAAAATAAAACAAATCCTCCAATACCTGAGTTTTCAATTAATAATCACTTACTATAATTCCATTTTCGGACTCAACTCAAACACCCATCTCTTATAGAAGTCAAAACAAACTGATCTACTTAAATCCTGAAAATTCATTAAAATAACATTATTAAACAACCCAAAAATAATTTAGAACAAGAACCCAATGCAACTAGGGTTGTTCAATATGCCCGACCTCCCGTTCTGTCCGTTTTGCCGACCTGACCTGACTCGAAAACCCCAACTCGTTAAGCAAACAATCGGTATTGTTTAGCCAATTTGATACCCGCTTCTATGAATATGAATAGGATTATACACGAAAGTAGAAATCTTCACTGAGATTTTTCTAGGGGCGATGGTTCAGTCGATACCCAATCTGGATCTTTTCAAGCCGGTTCATTTCAGCCCACCTTGTATAATTTTTTCGAGAAACAAACACGCTGATTCTCCTAAGAACCGATACATCCACAAAACACAAAAACTCTTTATCGGCGCCGACGTTGCAGAGGAACCAGAGGAGGGTTGAGCGACAGACAAACGATAGAGGGATACAACGAATGACAGACTTGTGTGGGGGTAGAGCAGGATGAATGACGACGCAATCCTTTCAGAAGATAGCGCTGATCGCAGGGAATCGGAGCGACATGGCGAAGCGAGTGGAACGGAACTGTTAGGTGGCTTCGAGCTTGAGGATCCATAGAGGCTACAGTTGTGATCTTTAGAGTTTGGTAGAGTGACTCGAAGTGCAAAGTTTTCTCTATGGTCGGCAATGGAGGCTTCCATAAGCAGAGGGGTCTTATCGGCTTATCGGCTAATTGGTTAACGGGTATGCAGAAGGAAGACTCATTTCGAG
The DNA here is from genome assembly GCA_036559045.1 of Platycarya longipes. Lineage (NCBI taxonomy): Eukaryota > Viridiplantae > Streptophyta > Magnoliopsida > Fagales > Juglandaceae > Platycarya > Platycarya longipes. The sequence continues at coordinate 23,171,820 of CM071802.1, read as the reverse complement.
TCAAGTTAGAAACTGGATTCTCGGGTCGGGTCGGCTGTGCAGCCCTAAATGTAACAACATTTAACTCCCAAATAACTTATCAAAACACATTTAAAAAAAGAAAGTAAATCCTGTGAGAACCAGACTCACTAAGTAAAACTTTAAAACTTCTCTTAATTATTTTAATCATAGAACAAAGCTTTAACACTAATGCGTACGAAGCTTTACGTAAAGAAAAAGCATTAAGCTTAAACTAGTTTGCAAAGAGAGTAAACCAAAACTTATTTTGTTTTAGAACCAAGCGGCCAAAAGTGTAATACTAACAAGAAAAGATTCATACTTCAAATAAGCATTATGGGAAGGTAACAGAATTCCTTCTAAATATAAACAAAAGGCTAAGAACACAGGAAGGGGGGTACGGCTAAGGCATACCAAGAGGGAAGAAAACCAATTGGGGATGTGATGTGCTTGGCGGCACCATCTAGAGAGGAGGAGGCGATGAGGAGGTTGTCGACATCGCTGGGTTTCACTAATCCATTGTTGGTGCACCTAACAGCATCGAAAATTAAAGGCAATGGGTGCTCTGTTTTCATAAACAAAAACAGGAGACAAACGGGGATTGTTTTTATGGTGGAGGGGTTGTTTTGTAGTGCATGGCCTGGAGGAGGGACTGGCTGGGTTTTCACACATAAGGTTCCATGGAGGCTACGGCTGTGATGTGAAGGTGGTGGTGACGCACCAGAGGAACTTTGGTTTTTTTTTCGAATACTCTAGACAGTGGAAAGAAAAAGACATGTATGGAAAGAAAAACAAATGCGCTCGAGTGGTGCAAGTCGAAAAATCTGGAATTGTTTTCGTGTTGCCATGATTCTAGGTGTTACAGCAGAACGAGCGAATGTTGAGATGGAAAGAAAAAAAATATAACTAATAAGTAGCAGCAAGATCAAGCGTAAAGAGAATATAAATATAAACTGAAAATCTAGAGGAAGAGAGCGTGCAAGGGAAATTGTCGTGCATGGTATGGGTCCAAATAAGATGTCAACGGGCTTGGTCTTGAGAGAAAATGGGTAACATCCATTTTAAATAAAGGCTCAAGATTGGATAGTAAAATAAAATAAAATAAAAATTGAAAACAAAGTGACATTGAAATCGAGTGTTACAGTAGGTGGCGTGTCGGCATCGGCGCGATGGTCGGTGGTGCCCATCGGTTTGGGCCACCATAAATTCAAAAAATTAATAAAAGAAATACCTTTGGGCTTTGAGAGGATGACGCCAGATGCTGAACAAAGTTACGAGCCACGAGAGGTGGTGGCCTAAAAGAGCGATGGTGGCAGGAGGGAGGGTAGAAAAACCCTAAGGCCTAAAGACAATTGAAGAGGGAAATAGAGTAAAACTGAAGGGGGGGGTTTAGGCTTTGAATGAAACTACGTCATTTTATTTAAAAATAAAATGGCGTCATGTCATTTAAAGTAAACGTACGTTGATTTCAACAACACGATATTATTTTTTTTAAATGAAATAGCGTCGTTTTTATTATTATATATATATATATATCCTATCAATCGGTTTAGCAGTTTTATATATATCCTATCAATCGGTTTAGCAGTTTAGCATTGGCTTGAATCGCTGCCGATGTCGACCAAAGATAAAATGAGATTTTCTGAATCGTCTGTCGACTGATTATTTGTTGGCAGCGACCGATTTTGACGTCGATAGTCGATTTCCAGCCGTTACGATCGGTATTTCAGCTTTTTGTACCGCAATAAAGCTAGTGGATTTGTGGGCCCTGCAGAATGAAGGTTGCCTTGAAGACTTCTCTAAGTGCAGGTCCATGTGGAAAATTATGTGGCGGCTTATCTCTTCAAGTCAACCGATTGAAATCCACAAGCAACACTTATCAGCTGGCAAGCGTGCCCGTACGATATTTTTCACTCCTTCAAACATCAAAATATATATATATATATCTATAATAAATAAAATAAAATAAAATAAAATAAAAATAAAAATAAAAGAAAACAAATAGCACTTAAAAATATCTCAATATAAATAGAAATTTAATTGAATAAAATAAATTATTTTCTATTATTTTTATTCTCATTTTTTACAATTTAATTCAATATTAGAATATTTAGAGTGCACTTTCACACACTCATCAAGATACTATAAAAAAATAAATATAGAATATTTTTATCGCAAATAATCATTCTAGTTACAATTAAAATGTCATAAATATATTTTTTTTTTAGTTTAAAGCTAAATAAAATATTATTTTTATTTTAGGATTTAAAAAAATTGAATTGTTTATTATAATTTATGTGAGATAGGCTTGTTCATCAGGGCTGAGTATAACCTGGCCCAACTTTAAATTTTTTTATTTTTTAATAGTTTTGACAAAAAAAAATTTAAGAGATTCAAGAAAATTAATTATCCGAATTCCAAATTTTCGAATCTGAAATCTAGATGAAAAGACCTAATGTAAGAGTTAAAGAAAGTTATAATAGGTATATGAGATATCTCATCTACCAAATTAAACCAAGCAAATTTGGTGTCCAACTTTTCATGGTCAAATAAGAACTTTTCATATCCTACTTTGGATGATCTTTGATTTTTTTTAAGGAAAATTTTCATCATTTATTCATCAAGAAAATTTACATTCATGATTGGATGTATGTAGGGATTTACTCATATCAGTCATTACTTAATAAACTAATTAGTGCATTTGGAGCTCTACTAGTACACTATTCTCTTTAATGATTAGTCTAGTCTTCACTATTGCTAATACTCTCAATAGACAAAATGTCCTAGAGATAGCATTCTACCTAAACAGAAACTCAATCTCACATTTCATAGAAAATGAGGACTTAACTTCTACAGACAATCGTCTAAAGGATGAACTTTTTTTTTTAACGAAGGAATAAGAAAAACAATCAAGAAAGCAGTAAGATAGATGCGAATAAGGATGGATCGTAGTTTAAACAAACTCAAGTAGATTTCGAAATCTGTAATGACGTATGAAGACAACAAGCTTGTGTCTTTTCAACTACAAAAGTCAAATTTGAAATATCTTATGGTGGTGATTCTAGTGATCTTACATGTGGCGAGAAAGACAGCCAAAGGGATGGGATTTGAGGATCACGAGCAGTTGTGAGCAGTGGTGAGGACCACACATGGTAATTTTCACAAAACTGTCACCATCCTTTAAATCACCACTATCATGGGTAAAGATATATCCCTATCAATTGGCAATACTTATTTTCCAACCATGGATTTCGTGGCTTAATAAACCCAAATCACTACAGAGATTTGGTCATAACAATTGTTGCCCCACGAATGAAACTAGTTTTTACCACAAACTAGGTCTGTAGAAAAAATGTATCTTTTCCCACTATTTTTTTTTTTTTTTGCCACTTAATCATAGCTTTTTTCGACCACTTTCCTCCATGGGAAAACTACTAAATGCTGTAGTGCTAGTTCCTCTAGCAAAAATTAGATTTGAATGATTTTTGACTTAAAAGTTTATTTTTATTGAAGGTATGCTTTATTATCATGCTGTTGTCTCGTTTTATCTTATTAAGCTAGTGTGAATTATTCATAATTAATTAGAACAATATTATTTAAAAATCAATAAAAATTGAGAATTAATCAACAATATCACATCAGTATGCTAAAATAATAATATAGTAAATATTATTTTTCTTTCATCCAACGTTCATGCATGGAAAGATACTAGCGAGTTATATGACTTGACCCTTTGGGTCCTAGTAGGAGTACTGGTCCACAAAACTGAAGAAAATGAGTACTCCAACTCAAAGACAGCCTTGACTAAAGAAATATAAAGAATGTATATTAATGGAAATGTAAACAATGTAGATACATTATATGGATGTTGATATTGGTTGGCGTGGAGAAGTAAATTATGTTATACAATACTCTTTGAAGAAACTTTATGTCCAGTCAAGTTAATTTATAAGTCTATTTTTATAAAATTCTTTTATATATCTAGCAATCATTCTTAAGTGATAATCAAGCAAACAAATGGAGCCATTGCTTTTTTAATTATAAATAACTAGCCTTGAAAGCTGTCTACACATTTATAGAATTACTAGGAAAGAGTAACGTGCATAATACACTTTCTTAATTTAGTGAAGTGATTATTTTTAAGAAATGATATGATTTTTATAAAAAAAAAATGCTAACTGAGATCGAGAGAACTTCATCTGGAGAGAGAAATTAGATAACTTCATCTAGATCGAGGATTGAAGAAAATTGAGAAAATTTAATCCGAGAGAGAGAGATTGAGAGAGTTGAAGAAACCACTTCTCTCCATCTCTCGAAATCACATTCAACAGAAATCCTAGCGCCTCTCTCAACTTCAACTCTCTCGATCTCTCTCCGGTGAAACTCAAGTATCTTTCAGTCGAATCCATCACTGCCGGTGACTAGCAATGTTTTTTTTCCTATTCTCCAGTTGATTTAGTTTCCTCTTTTGGTTACTAAGAAAACTTGGGAGAATAGAGGAAAGGAACGTTTTGAGGCTTTTATCCTTTTGTTTTCGTTTTAGTTTTAGTTTTTTATTTCATTTTTTCTATTTCGTTGGTTGATTTACAAGATCTAGGTTGGTATCATTTTTGTTCTTAATCACTGGTTGATTTAGTTACCTATTTGGTTACTGATAAAGCTTGGAAGAATAGAGGAAATGAACGTTTTGAAGCTTTTATCCTTTTGTTTTTGCTTTCAGTTTTGTTTTCAATTTTGTTTCTTCTATTTCTTTGGTTGATTTACAAGATCTGGGTTGGTTTCGTTGTTGTTCCTAATTGCTAGTTGATTTAGTTACCTATTTGGTTATTGAGAAAGCTTGGGAAAATAGAGGAAATGAACGTTTTGAAACTTTTTCCTTTTGTTTTCGTTTTTATTAGAATCTATATTAAATCAATCCTGTTAGAATCCCGGATACCCGGGTTTATAGTCAGAAAAAGGGAAAATTTTGGATATTTGGTTATAATCTAGATATTCGGGCGTGAGTCCGATTATTCATCCAAATTATAACCAAACTTATCCAGGTGGATATACATCCTGATATTAGCATCCGGATCCAGGTTCGGATATGGCCGGATATCCGGATCCAGATGCACACCCCTATCTATTACTATTTGAGAGATAGGAAAAAAGAAATTGACGACACCTAGGGCTATTCGTTTTCTTTCAATCCCCGTGTGACGGGTCGACTAATGATTAGATTCAACATGTACTATAATACTATAAATTACTCGTATTAAATAACAAAATCAAAATTATTAAATAATTTTTGAATAATAACGTTATATCTTAAATTTAAAATTTTAAAATTATTTGCCATTAGCTCCATTTTTATTTTATTTTATTATTATAATTTTTTCGAATTCTTATATTAAATGTAACGATATAACACATAGCTTTGTTTGGATAGTAAATGTGTTTTATTTTATTTCATCGTTATAATTTTTTCAAGTTCTTATACAAAATATAATAAACAATTCAATTTTTTCAAATATCAAAATAATAATAATATTTCAATTTTTTTAAACAATTAAAGAACATGTTTAACTGTTTTGATCCTAACAAGCATTGAGTACCCACATTCAATACCACTCTACAAAAGTAATATGTTCACATAACTACATACACAAAGTTTGGTAAGGCTTTAAGTTACTTTTTAGATAAAACCTGATTCATTATTACTGGAAGAACAAGAGGTTACAAGAGCTAAATACTAGTCAAAACACTAGTAAATCTCACACCTCACTAGCAGACAGGTTTGTCTTGCTAGGCAATGAGCATGTTGGTTACCACTTCTTCTAATAAAAGAGACTTGCCACTGATCTAAGTTGGACATAATAGACTTAGTACCATTTAACACTATTCCCACACTATCTCATCTGGTATTCTCATGGTTAACGCCTTTCACTACCTATTGATTTTCCCATTCAAGGATTATGCAGTTCAACTTTAGATCTCTCGCCGAAATTGCAGCTTCCAGCCCTCCAATTGCCTCCGCTAACAAGGGATCCATAAAGCCAGTTTTTGATAGTCGTTTGGTGTGGATGGTAGCTCCATTATGGTCTCTAGCAATTAGTTCAATTCCTATCATGTTAGCTGTAGTGTTGAGTGCCGCATTCCAATTTATCTTGGTAACTCCTTGTGGTGGGGGACTCTATACTTGCTGAATGGGTTATGCTCTAAAGTTGGAAACAATGGAACCAATATGCGCCTCTTGGAAATCTTATAAAGAAAAAGAAGCTCCAAATGCTACCTATGAGGGATGAGTAAGCACTTGCTCAACAGTTGCTCAAATATTAGCTTATTTCTTCTTAACCAGATTGTCCGGGATATCATGGTAAAAGTTTCCATTTGCTTTTGCTCACTCAAAGAATTCAGCTGCTTATACAAATCTTTAAATAAATCAGCCCCCTCATGTCTCTTCTGAAAAACCTTTGATACTTGACTCCATACATCCTTTGCCAATTCACAGTTCCATAAGGCATGGTTTGTTGACTCATCTTCCCTTTGATAAATTGGACATAAAGGAGAATCAGTAATTTGTTTCCTGTATAAATTCAAGTTTGTGGGCAACGATTCCAAGCAAGCCCTTCAAATAAATACCTTAGTCACATTTGGTATATTCAATTTCCACATGCTAGTCCACCCCATGTTGTTCAGGTTTCAAGTTGACAGTTGCCATTTTTTCATATCTGATTTCTCTTGTTGCTTATGATAAGCACTTTTTACTGAAGATTCTCCCTCTTTAGACCCCTCCTAAATAATTCTAGCTGATTCTCCATGCATGCTTATGGGAATTTTCCTGATTAGCATTGCTTCTTCAGGTTCAAAAACAGCCTTTAAAAGCTCTTTATTCCACTATCTTGGCATCCCTATCATAAGTTCTGAAACTTTTGCCTCTTCACTAATTATTTTCCTAGTTGAATGGACTCTTGGGCTGGTTGGTCATCGCAACCATTTGTTTTCCCAGATTTTTATCTCTTGGCCATTTCCTACCCTCCATCCAAAGCCTTCCTCGATGAGACCTTTGGTAGCCAGTAGGCTCTTCCAGATCATAGATGGTCTAGCTCCCACATTAGCATTAAACCAATCAGACTTTGGGAAGTAATTTTGTTTTAATACTCTTGCAATGAGTGAGCTAGGGAATTGAATTACCTTCCAGTATTATTTAGCCAATAGTGCTAAATTAAAGTTCTGAAGTTCCCTAAAGCCTAAGCCACCAACAGACTTTGATTTCCCTAATTGATTTCAGGCCGCCCAATAAGTCTTCTCTTTGTGCATGTGACTCCACCAAAATTGGTTCAAAAGCTGTTCATACCCTTGATCAAGGCCTTTCGGTAATTTGACCATACAATAATTTGGGATTGTTTGTACCACAACTTTTAAAATGATTTCTTTTTCAGCTTGGGACAGAAATTTAGTTTTCCAGTTATTAATTCTTCTTTTAATCTTGTTCAAGATACCTTTAAAGGTTAGCTATTTTGATCTACCAACTAGAGCTGGAAGACCCAAATAGTTCTCATATGAGGCTGCTACTTTAGTTCCTGTCAAGCTTAAGATGTAATATTTTGTTTCTCTCCTAATATCAGAACTGAAATAAATGGATGTCTTTGTTGTCTTTGTCCTGCTTGACTTCTGTCCTAATGCCGATTCATATGTGTTCAATATTCTGTGAATTTAATTCCATTCTGTTGCATGTGCTCTACAAAATAATATACTGTCGTATGCAAACAACAAGTGGTTTATGGACGATTTTCCCCTACTTATCTAATATCCATTTATCTCTTTTTTCATCTCAGCATGATCCAACATAAAACTAAGGACTTCATCTACAAAGAGAAATAAATATGGGGACAAAAGGTCACCTTGTCTGATTCTCTTAGATGAAAATATCTTTTCTTGTGGTGCCTCATTAATCATAATAGAGTAGGATACCGAGATAACACACCTCATTATCAATCTAATCCAACTTTGGTTGAATCCTAATTTCTCCACGTTTTCTGTAAAAATAGTCATTCAACCCTATCGTATGCTTTATTCAAATCAAGTTTTATGGTCATATGTCCCTGCTTCCTTTTCCTTTTAGTAATCATAGAGTGGAGGGTTTCAAATGCTACATTAATGTTGTCTTGGATCATTCTACCATGTATGAATGCACTTTGAGTTGGTGAAATAATCTTGTCAAGTATGTGTTTGATTCTATTAGCAATTGCTTTAGAAGCTATCTTGTAAAGAATATTGCATAAAGAAATAGGGTGGTAATCAGAAGTTGTCTTTGAATTTTTGATTTTCGGAATCAGCACTAGATAAGTTTCATTTACAACATTAATGTTACCTTTATGGTTCAGAACTTTCAAAACTGTTTTGGTGACTTTCTCTCCAACTAGTTCCCATTAGGATTGATAGCATATTGCAGAAAATCCATCCAGGCTTGGGGCACCTAAAGGCTTCATTTCAAATAGAGTTGTCTTCACCTATTCTGCACTAAAGTTCTTCATTAGTCTGCTATTCATCTCTTGGATGAATTTTTTCTGAATATGTTGCAAACACTCATCTATTGATGTTGGTTGGGACAATGAGAATAATTGCTCATAGTGTTGGTAAAATTAATCATTGATCACTTTGGACTCTTAGATTACTGAGCCATCTTCTGATGTTAAAACTTTGATCTCATTATTCTTTCTTCCTTAATTTGCACATCTATGAAAATAGCTCAAATTCCTGTCTCCATTCTTCAACCATAACTGTTTTGTCCTTTATTTCCATTTCTCATTTTCTTCTTCCATGCTCCTGTCTATTTCTTGTTGAATGGTTCTGATTTCTGAGTTAAGGGACCCCTCATTTGCATTCTATAGTTTAGCCAACCTTTGCTGATTCCTTTTCATACTCTTTGACTTGTTCTTTAAGTGGTGTTAATTCCAGTTCCCTAGTGTTCTTTTACAGTTATACAGCTTTCTTTGTACCCCTTCTAGGCTTTGTCCAGGTATTCTGTTCTGATGGTTCCAATTTGCATTAATAATCTGGCCACATTCTTCATGTAAGTTCCAACTGGCTTCATATCTAAAGACTTTTTCATTGTTGATCTCACTTTGACTTATAGATCTTCCTCTCATGTTGCAAATCATAAAGATAGGGCAATGATCAAATTTTACTACTGCCAGGGTTTGAATTGTATTTTTCAGAAAAATCTCTGTCCACTTTTTGTTGCCAAAACCTCTGTCTAATCTTTCTTTCGTGAACTGCCTCTCCTCTCTCTTGTTGCTCCATATGTGTTTCTGACCTTCAAACTCGAGATCACTCAATTTACACCAATTAACACACTCAAAAAACTTATCTATCTGCTGTTGTAGTCTTTGGACTACTCCTACTTTTTCATAATGATGGAGAATTTTGTTGAAGTCCCCAAAACATAGACAAGCTTGATTTTGGGTTGGTTTCAACAGTTTCATGATATCCCAACTTTCAATTCTCTTGGCAGCATTTGGGGCACCATAAAAACCTGCAAGTAAGAGGTTTTGTTGAGACTCTTCAGGCATGTAATTCATAGATATGTGCTGTTGAGAGTAAGTGTTCAGTTTAGATCAAAATTATTGTCCCACAAAAATGTTATACCTCTACTAAAGCCAATACTATCTACAACAAAACTAGCATCAAAACCCACTGTATTTTTAACTTTTTCTACTTTGTTCCTACTGCATTTAGTTTCTATAAGAAACACAAAATTGGGCCGCTTAGATTTTACTAGCATATGGAACTCTCTTACTATATAGGGGTTCCCCAGCCGCTTATAGTTCCAACTAAGGCCTATCATTGGTCTTGGTGGGGCTGCTCAGCAGCCTCCACCCAATCAACATCTCTAGCCAAACTTACACTGGTCACCTCTTGCTTTTTCTTCTTTACTTGTTTTTTCCTCCAAGCTATTCTGATTCTTTTTCCCTTTCCCATCTGTAGGTTGGGCCTGGTCCAATTTTAAAAGGGATAGTAAACTAGGTATTCTTGCTCTTCTCTTCCATGATGAGCTTTTTCTTTCTTGAGTTTCACTTGTCATAAATTCAATCTATGTTTCCCCTGAGTTTCCTAAATGTAATTCTAGTTATGCCCCCTTTTGACCTTGACATTCCAGCTTTCCTCTTTTCCAATTTCCCATTCTTCATCCTCACTACTTGAATTTTCTGATTTGTGTTTACTATGCTTTGTTACCTCTTCTGACTTTTCAAACTTGGTCTTCACCTCTTCTATTTCCTTAGCTTTACCTTCTTCTTTCTTTGGTGGGTATCTCTTTGATCCATCATATTTCCTAGATTCAAAAATTCGTGGGTTTCTTGATTGAGTCCTAAGTCGAGGACCAAATTGCATAGGTCTTTCTTCTTCATCTAGATCAATGTTTCTGGAATTTCTACATAATCTTCCTCTATGTGATAGTATACCACATTGAAAACAAAAGGATTGGAGCCTTTCATGTTTTAATCATGATCCAGAATTTCTAGTTTTCCAATTGAACCCATTTCCCCCTCATCAAAGACTTTGATAGGTCAATTGCTACTCTAGCCCTTAAGCAACTACCCTACGCCATACCATTTGATTTTTCTTCTATTCTAATTACATGACTAATAGAAGCTATTAAGTCCTTACCTATGTCCTCTGTCGTCGATGCTATCGAAAGCCCATGGAATCCAAAACGGCTCATATTGGAATTTAATAGCATTCAAGGGAATGCTTCATCAATCTCTTGGAGAGATGAGATTGCGGTCGAAAAACCAGGTCTTCCCCCTAAAACTTTAGCTTTGTCCTCTAGAGATTGAAAATCTATCAGAAATTTAGAGTTCCCTAGGTCTTTAAATATAACTCATCCCTTTAATTTCCATACCTGGACCATGGTTGATCTAAAGCCCTCACTATTAATGCTCTTCTCCTACATTCCCCTTACGACAATACAAAACTTTCCCCTAAGCGCATTGTCTTTCAATCCTTTTGCTGGTACAACAAAAACTTCCTTTTCCTTCTGATGAAAGCTTGAGTTTTTTTCACTTCTTTGCTAACTCTTCTTCAGCATGGAATCAAGCCTTAAAATTCCTAAACTCTCACACGAAGAGACTAGTTCAATTGACGGCAAGGAAAACACCCTTTACTCTGACTCAGCGAGAAAGAGAATGACCTTTTTTCGGTAAGGCTTTAAGTTGATATGTTATCGAAGTGCCGGTTGTAAATATGAAAAATATTCTCATCATTGTGCCGAGTATCCAAGGCATCTAACGTACGGGACTCTTCATCTCTTTATAAAAGATATACATAACCACCAAAACTATGGACAAACTATAAGACAAAAACTAGTTTTAAATATAGCATTTGAGGGCAAATGAAAAATTTCAAGTGCAAGTGAGTTTTTAGATTATGGTGAAAAGTTTGGGATTGAAAATTCAATTGTATGTATAATTGATCTTGAAAATAAACCGTTGGCTTTCGTTGGTTTTTCCAATAATGCTAAATGGCTGGGTACTGCAATGCAATTTGATGCTTATCTAAGGGGTATTGGAGTGCTGGAATCTTCGAGAAGAAAGTTACAATGGGAACCAGCTCTCCTTCTCCCATGTTTTATTGAAAAATGTTGTGTTCTAATTGCAGTTCAGTGTTGAAGAGAGACATTCCTAAAAAAATTATAAGCCTTGGGTTTCTACTTTCGAAGATGGAAATGCAATGATGGGCCCCACTTCTTCTAAGCTAGATGATTGTGAAGTGAGAAAGTAGGTTTATTTGGGACCAATCTCGTACTCTCTATTTATATCCTATCAAATGATGCCATCTTATAAAAAGATGGATTTAAAGTGTTCATTGAAAAATGAACAATGGATCCACCACTTAAAGCAATGGATCCTTCGCTAGAAATGGAGAGAAGGGCGGGTGCATTGTCACTTTTTGTATTGAGTAAATTGAAAGATAATCTCTCGTTTAAGATCATAGATTATGGAAATCAGAAAGACGTGAGAGTAGCCATCAGAGCCGAGTCGCCGACAAGGGTCCCTCGAAGGTGTGTGCAGCGGTGGTGGTGCGTGTGGCCAACGCGCCACCTGAAACAGTGAAAAATGATCCATTCCTAGAGATAAGAGGCCTCTGAAACCATCTGCGTCGTGAGTGGCTTAAAAAATGGCCTCAATCCGAGTTGCGCGTGACCAACGTGCCCGGCGAGAGTCGCCCATGTGGTCATTGCGTTGGTCGAGATCATAGTCCTCTTTTGTAAACATGTAGATCGGTGGTTGGAGAGATTATTGGAGTCGCGTGTTGGTCAGAAATTGCTAGTTCTCAATAAATTGGTTGTCAATACACTACAACATATTCAGCCTATTCCCGCACTACATTTGGCCATAATAAGTGAGAATTGTTGCCAAAACAGAACTAATATCTACAAAATTTATTGGTAGCATAGTTGTAGATAAAAAAACAGCCAATTTCATGTTGAAATTGACAAAACACTGGTTTGCCACAAATCACATGTTTTTTGCGGCAAACCACGTTGTCATAATAAAGTGAATTTTTTGCCAAAAATACTCTTTAAGACTGCATATTGATTGACCCAGATATCTTTAACGCACGCTACAATATTGCCACAAAAGTTATTTTACATCAATAACTTTGTCACTATAGATTGAGTATCTATAACAATCTATGGTAGCAATTACTTTAGTATCCAATGTTCATGCCACCACTAAAGCATCATTGCCTTCAATTGGACATAGACGGATTAACAATCTATGGTGGTAAAATACTTTCTACCTAGGAAATATTCCTGTAGCCACCTCCCAAATGCCACAAGCAAGCTTTTAGAAAATAATTGATTATTGGCAAATTCCATCATCGAATTTTTTTTTAATGCCAACTAATTTAATTTATCTAAAGCACTTGTATTCTCCACTATCATTCACATTGGTTTAGTGCTTTACCCACCACTACTTTTGTGGTAATTGTACTATATTGGCGTGTACTTTTTGCCCATAAAGATCAATTGGAAGGAAGGGGCCAGGGGAATAAAACTGGCAGAATATATATTTATTTCCTTTAAATATATCAAAACTAGCATTACATTGTATGCATGCTATCGGCCTGTAAGAATTGATTGTCCAATATCTCATATCAGTCTCTATTTTTAACAATATATGGAGCTATATATATCATGTAAGTTGCCAAGTACTGCATTAACACATTATTTGCCCAAAGAACTGCTTGGCAGTACAAATTTGTCTGATGAACTGGGCATGAATTTAGTGCATGAACACAAAAAACTAGTGTGTTGGGTTGCAATGCATTTCCATCTAATTATATATTTGTTCACCTTACATCTGAGTCACCCTAACTAGTGCCTAGACAACTAGAAGGCACACTAAAATTTCAGGACACTAATAATTTAAAGTAACTTCATGGACTATCTCTTGTTCAATCTGCTGTCCATTCTAATATTTATAAAATTCATATTACACCCACTATCATGAAACAATCAGAATTCTATGAATTAACAAGCGTTCAATATCCTTGGCAAAACCAACATCATTGTTGCTACATACAATCTCATGCATTATCCAATTCATACAAATGTCATTAAAACTCTATCATTGGAAACAAACCAGACATAGCATCATCAACAAATAGATACACACATCTACAATAATTACTTTATAAACACCACGTTATCCACATAAAATGAGATCAATTGTCCAATCAGTCAACACAAGCAGTCAACATAATAAAATAGAATACTTGATCTACATATCATTTCCAATTATATGGCAACTTTCATAACCAGTACACACTTAGAGTTTTAATTAAACTTATGCATGGTGGACATCTCTGCTTTACTAGAAAAAAAAAATCGTAGTGAGCCCAAAAACATCCACACCTTCTCCAATGGACTTGTTTGGTCATGCTGACAGCATTGTGTCTTAACTACTAGTCCCAATCGAGTACTCATGTTACAAGAAACAAACCTGCAGGTCCAATTAACTGACCAATAAAAAAATATAATAAAAAAAAAAACAATTTGATATGCAAGCATGAACCCCCAACTGCCAGTATCACATTGACAGCAATATGCTACTCAAGTATAGGTTATTTAGTCACTACCAATAATTCCAGCAATCTGCCCTAATCAAATTTGGGGCCATTCATTGATTTAAATATATATATATATATATATATATATATGTATATAAGTTTTCCAAATCTAACAATATGCCATCTCTGTTATTTCAGATAAGATCTAATAACCAACCATAGCAAGTGTCACATAATCTGGAATTGTAATTTGTGAGCAACATGCTTATTGATTAACAAACACTAGAAATATTGGAGGGTAATGTAGCACAAATAATAGAGCCAAATATAAATAATTACAAGGATATTTGTTATGCAAGCAAGAACCCCACTAACATGGACAACCAATACATTCATTTAGTATTAAGGATTCTTAAGTCACTATCATGCAATCTGCCACACCTAAAGATTCGCATATGCATTAACAGATTCATATATTGTTGAGGTATATAAGTTTCCCAACATAAAACAACATCCAGTTTTTGTTTTTTCAGTTAATATCTAATAATTGTTTAATGCAAGCAGATCAAATATTTTGAATTTGCATGTTGTGAGGAGCATATATATTGATTAATAAACACTAGAAATATTGGAAACATGCAGCACAAATAATATAAAACAGACTATATGCATAATTACAAGGAGATTTCATATGCTCACATGAACCTCACTAGCATTGACAACAATACATACTCAAGTATATTTTATTTAGTCACTAAATTTCAACCTAACAAATCTGCCAAAACATTACATGGGACCATTTATTGATTCATATATGTGTTTGTGTATAAGTTTTCCAGCTCTAACAACATGGAGTCTCTGTTTTTTCAGTTAATATCCAATAACACATAACTTATCAGGAGCATATATATTGATTAATAAACACTAGAACACTTTATTTTGGCTCAATGATTTTCTGCTATTGCCCTAAAGAATGGGGGGGGGGATATGCAGGAGTTTTTGCTTTCTTTTTAATTTAGTAGAGTGTAATTAGGAGTCTCTTTTGTCTACTTGTTGTAGACATGGGCTTTGCCTAGTTACATATAATCAATAAAGTTTATTACTTATCAAATAAATAAATAAATAAATACTAGAACTCTGGTTGGGTTTACAGAAATAATATAGCTAACTATAAATAATTACAATGAGGTTTTATATGGTCATGTGAACCCCACTAACATTGATAGCAATACATATTCAAGTATAGGTTATTTGATCCCTAATTTTCAAATCCAGGAATCTGCCACACCCATATTTGAGACCATTTATTGAGTTATATGTGTTTGTATATAAGTTTTCCAACTCTAACAACATGGGTAATCTATGATTATTATGTGTAATAGGTCATAATAAGATAAACTTGCAGCTATGAGAACAAATTGAATCCTATTAGATTAAATGTCACTCCACTATGAACGATAGGATGGAAAGAGGATGCAAAATCCTTTGATGAAAAAAACGAATGTTTTTTCCCTTTTGCTAAGAAGACAATTTCAACATACTATAACAGTTTAACATAATCAGACAACAGCTTAGAGATATATTTTCCATTTTCTGTAGCAACAAGGCATCCATACTAAGGTATGAAGAATGTGGACAAAAATGTTTGCCCTGATTTCAAGAGGCATCCATATTAAACACAATCTTCCATCATATCCTGGCCTAATTTACCAAACTATTTTTGTTGTAAGTGTGAACACCCTCTCATGGCATTATATGCATTCAAAATGTGAACGGAACCAGCTATAAACATGCCAACAAAACCACAATATTATATTGCATATGTCCCATCAACAATCATAAGAGAAATGCTACAAAAAAACTCGAAAACCAAAAATCTAGAAACCTTACATATATATACCATTTACAAATAACATTGAATACCAAGCAGTGGCATAAAAGATTGGGCACATAAAAGATGAAAAGGTAATTATGCATTCAATAAATTGACACTAAATTAATATTTTTTTAGTCTGTCATCTATCAAACCCATATCAAAAGCCATAACTACAAATTGGAAGGAAGGAGCAAGGGTAATGAAACAAAAAATTACGCACCGGCATTGGAATGAGATCTTCATTGTGTAGTACCTGTATTAAATACTTGCTTGAAGCGTTAGCTGGACAGTTGTACAGCTCCAATATTGTATCTTGGAACCAAGTGCCTGTAGTCAATGCATGCCACTATTATGTCTCATTCTGCTAATTGATGTCCTAAAAAAGAATCCCACGCTTTGTACCTAAATCAGGCAATGTCTCGTTCTACTTATTGCTGTTATCTACAGCACCTTATACCATATGTCTGACAAATGGAGAAAATAATTTGTGGTTAGGAACTGTTAAACCATCAAAGCTCAACTTAGAAGCATCATTAATTTACAATGACAACAACAATTTAAATTTAAAATGTGAACTTGGATCTGCTTTTCATCTTATCCTCCATCCTCCTGTGGACAAACTAATGTGTGAAAATCCTTTTAACTATATTTATCTATCTAAAGAGCTTCTCATCAAATCTAATTTGGCAAATATTCAAATTTAGCAAATATGGGTAATTCTTACCAAACTCAGAGTATGTGTTGATCCAACTGCAAATTGACATCCTTAACTTTATGTCAGGGACTCTCTCAGCAAAAATATTTAAGTATGTTATCCAGCATATTAATTAAGATTGAAAGATGTTACATACAATAAATCTAGCAAATATAAGAAATTATCTGCATACAGAAGGCTGCTGGATGGGAGAACTAGAGACCCATTTGTCCATCCTCAAATAATCAGTTGCAGCAATGGTTGGTGCCAAAAATTATTGATTTTACTTAGATCAGTTGGAACAAAATTTGTTCACTGCAAGCCTATAGTAGTAATAGCAGCTATGCTAACAAAACTTTAACAGGAAAGGCTTACATAAGTTTCAAAGACCAATCATGTTAGCATTGATAATTATGAACAACATTGGAAGGCAAAAAAAAAAAGAATAAAAGAAAATAAGAAAAGAACAAATTGAATAAGCAAACTATCCAGAGAATACATGCAACTTGTTTGTCTCTCACTTGTTTTGACTGATAAAGATTCTGGCCCTTTATAAACAAAACTAATAATGAGAACTGTTAACAAGTTCAAGGAAATGAAAATAAGTTCTAAATATATACAAAAAACTAAGTAAATAATTATCTAATTGAATATAAAACATAACATCTACAAAGAGAAAATAAAAAACTTAAATGCGGAATGCATCCACGATTGCTGTCCTCAGATACAATTAAACATCATGGAAAGATTTTTTTTTATAGTTAACATGGATTGAAAGAAGTTATGCACAAAATATACAGAAACACATGAGGAGAAGAAATTTACAATTAAGTGAGCCAATAATTTATATTGTCACAAACTTCTAAGCCCTTCCATTGTGTTTTCTGCTCAAATCCTGATAAATCATAGATGTGAATTAATTATCACCTTTTGATTGGTTGCCTCCCATGCTTGGCATTCCTGGGAAAAGAAGCCCAGCTCTAAAGAAACCAAATACACTGACAATAAATATAAAACATTACATTCACAAGCAAGAAATAAAAATCCTAAATGCAGAATGTGTTCACAATTTATACTCTCAGAGACAATAAACATCAAGGCAAGAAAATAGAATCATAGTTGATCTGATCTATAGACTAGAAGAAATAATAATCAATGCACCCATGCCTCTACACCAAACATAACAAAAAAATAAATAAACAATGAGCAATGCAGCCCCTATGAAAATAATTTACATTGAACAATGAGCAATGCTACCCCTATATGAAAACCGTCCATAGAGATGAAGAAAAATCCAACAACAACATCACATGGAACAAAAGAAAATGCAGAACAAAAATAAAACAAGAAAAAAAAAAGACTATAAGTAAGAAAAAATTGACACAAGTTTTTTAATCCAAAAACAATGAGAGAGCCAAAAAAAGATCCATATCATCCCACAGATTGACATTCAACCAAGAGAAAATAAACAAAACCATATGAAGCCTCATGTATAAGGATTTCTCTTGGAACATCTTCAGATCATATGAAGAGTTCTTAACCCTGCAGCTCTGCCCTAGATGAACATCCTGAAAAACATACTTGCATTGCCATCCATCAAATAAAAGAATTATAGCATGAACTAAAACAAAGGAATTATAGGTTATGCATCTTTGAATTCAATTCCACAAATTATAGGAATTATAACAAAGAAATTACAGTTATAGAAAGAAGCTAATCAAGAAATATTGGAACCAAACAGGACAGCATCAAGAAATTAAAATCTTCACCAAACAGATAATTCAATTAAAATCTGCACAAAACAAAATGGCATCAAGAAATTATGGGCAGTCTCGATGCTTACCTAAAAGAAAAAAATAATTGGAACCATTGTTTGGAATAGGTTTTCACAAGTCTATAGCGAAGGAGGAAACATCTACATTACGCTTAAAATTCCTAATTAGAGAGAAGAAATTCCCCCTAGGTTTACAAAATGAAGAAAAAGATCATGTATTCTCAAGAGAATCCTCTGGAAATTAAGTTAACTAAATCAAAATCCCTTCCAAAAAAAAAAAAGAGTGAGTAATTCCCTAAAATTCATATTCCTAATTGAGTCCAAATCTATACAAGCAAACGCAGACCTCATTTAATCCAAATTCAAACACAATATAAGCACAATTGACTAAATAGAGGAGCAAAATAGAGAAACATTGAAGCCAAACGGCAAAAACAACCCAATTTAGAAAAATCAAGAATGAAACCCAACAAATAGAAAAATGAAAAATAAATTTCAATGTAGCATTTTTAGTTCGTAAATAAAATACATCCGCCGAACGAGAAGAACCCTAGGTGAAGAATCGGGAATACCTAGTCGTCAATGATCAAGGGGCTTTATCTTTCTCCTATATGAATCCATCTCGGAGAAGATGGAAGAGACGGAAGAGGGTTGTAAAAATGCCCAAGGAGGGCAGAACAACGTCGCGCTGGTTCGTCGGGCTTGTGTTTCAGCTTCCTCATTGCCCTTTCGAATTTTGGAAAGGTTTGGGTATGATCGTCAGGGTGAGGGGAGTTGATGGTGGCCAGAAGTGAGGTTGGGGGGCTGACGATAGTGGCGCAATGGTGGAGAAGCCGTGGGATGTGCAGGCTGCTGAGTCGAGCAAGATAGAAGTCCCGAGGGAGAGAGCCGAATGAGGGTGTACTGTTTATTGCTCTAAACACTTATAGCCGCTTATTTCGACAATTGAAATGGTAGATTAACTAACTTATTGGCAATTATCAATTGTCACAAAAAAGTGTAAGATTATAAATAATAGAATTTACAGTAGCGGCACCGATTGTTAGACATAATAATATCATTATTGCCGCTAATTGTATTGAATTGTCAACATTATTTGTGGCAATATTATGCTGCAGAAATTAGAATGTTTTATTGACAAGTTCAATGTTTATTTTTGAAAAAAAACATATTGTGAATAAAGGATTACCTTTTGCTGCAATAATTTGATGGTAGGAAAAAAAATGGCCACAAAAGGCCATATATGTTGTAGTGGTACTAGTGGACGAAAATAAAATGAAACTTAATGGAAACACATTGAAAATTAAAAACAGATTGAAAAACTACGAAAATAAAGAGAAAGTAATTGGAAATCTAAGGCTTCAATCTCCACCCGCGGGAGAGGAAAACTTTAGTCATTCTACTTGCAATATAGTGTCTAGAATACACAATCAATATAGTGCAATTCTTGCTCAAAATTTCCTACAATAAGGAGAGGCTTCAGTCCAATCCAGCCAGCCTTTGGGGGTTTTATAGACCGGATTGGACTTATTCAATCCAGAATTTTCTCACCCTGGATTGGATCGAGTACTCCATGGGACTGTTCAATCTGGTCCAGTCTGGTTTGGTTCATTTAGGCTGGACCATGTCCAAAATGGACCAATTAGCCCAATCCAAATATGGTTTTTTCTAATTTTAAGTTTAAAAAAAATCTATATAAAAAATGTAAATTTGACGAGTAATAAAAAAAATATATCTTAACAACGAAATAATTATATAAAAGTAAAAGCTTTTGCAACATATAGGAAATTTCGCACAAGAATTGCGAAAGAACAAGTTTAAAGTTCTACATCAACTATAATTAAAAAAATAAAAATAGAAAATAGAAATAATTATTTACTCAACACAAACAGAGCTGAAAATTAAAAAAGCTAAAATGCAAAACATAATTAGAGATGAACTACAACCTATTTTTTTGTACAATTCTTGCTCTAAATTTCCTACAAGTATCATTTTTCAAAAGTAAATCATAAATTGATGTAAAGTGATTAAAGATAACTATTTAATAATTATTATAATTTCATTTACAAAATATTATTATTTGAATTTAATGTTTCATAATGAATTTAAATTGATAAATAAATACTATTTTGTTCAAATAATTATATTTGCAAATGTAGTTGCCAAACATAATTAAAACATAATTATTTTACATTTTTTTTTTATGAAGAATGAATATAAATTTTAAGTCATATATAGAAATTTATATATAACATAAATTATAATTTATATAAAATAATGTTATATTATCATTCGTAATATAAAGTAGGTTTACTAATGTTATAATGTTATCTTATAATTTGTATATTATATAATTTATTACTAATAAAAGATTAATCATTTATAATTTGCAGGTTATATAGATGATAAATTATGCTATTTGATTTGAGTCTAGAGTGAGTTTTATAAATAATGAAAGAAAAGTAATGTCGATCATACGGAGATTGAATTAAGTTTGAAAATCGGTATTGGTTTTAATTTATGAATTCATTCAAACTGTAACTGAATAATAGTCAAACGAATTCTAGCTGAGGAAGAGTTTTGGATAATAATTTTTGAGAGGATAAAAATTTTGAATTTGGCTAGATGAAGTGTTTGATTTAAGGATTTGAATCAAGAGACTAAATTTTAATAATCACATCATTTTAAAATTCAGATAAATAAACAGATGAAGTTAAATTTAATAGGAAAACACGAAAATTTAACGAAAAACAAGAAAAACTATTAAGTGATCATTAGATAATCACTTTTTTTTAAGGTATCTTTATAATTGGTTTATAACTTATTATAATAGAATAGATATTTTTGTAATTGATTTATAACTTATTATAATAGAAGATAGTCACTTATTATAATAGAATATATATCTTTGTAATTAGTTTATAACTTATTTTTTCAAATTTTATTTCAACTGGTTTTATTATAAAGATTATTGTGAATATAAGAAATATAAAATACTCGTGTCTATATTTATTTTCATACATTTAATATTGTTTTTAGATGAATGACATGTTTTATTCAATTGAATTTAGCAAATGATAGATACATGATGGACTTCCTTTAATATAATGCTCTTCTAAAAAAGTTTGATTGAATCCTTAGTTAAACAATAAGCAATATTATTAAATTTCTTGAAAACATGTTGAACAGACCAATTTGGAATCTTCTGAAGCATGGTCTTAATATCTTGAATCAACATGCCTGCAGTACTCCATTTACCAGCATCTCCCTTGATTCCTTTAACCACATTCATCGCATACGATATACATTGAATGATTTGCTTGATGACTTCCAAATAATTAATGGAGTCTGGAGACATCCTTTGTCACATTATTAATGTGTAATCATCCCATTATAAGCATGTGTTCAAAGCGTTGGATCATTGATTTGTTTAATATTCTCAGATACACGTGAATCCATATCAATTATATAGCATTACTATTCATATACAGGCTAGGGACCCATTTTCCATTTACATGAGAAAAGGATAACTATATCGTGTCGTTTCATAAACAAAAAAGTCACGTTCGTTCGATCTTTTCTTTTAGGCCGTGTTTGGATTAAAAAGTAATCAATTTATCTTGTTTCATTTTATCATCTTATTATAATTTTTTTAATTTTTTTTATATAAAATATAACAAATAATTTAATTTTTTTTAAAATTTTAAAAAATAATATTAAAAAAATAATATTTTATTAAATTTTTAACTTTAATAAAAAATAAACGATCTCATCTTATTTTAATATTACTCTGTCAACCAATCAGTTCAAACATCTTGGAAGATTAACGTTGTTGAAAACAAAACAGGTAAGGTCACTTATATACGGACCTTTTGGTCTTATCCAAATTCTAGGATTTAGAATTAAAAAATAATAATAATACATAAAAAAAAAAAAAAAACCCAGATTTACAGTTTTAATAATTGCCAGTAAATTTTGACTATATATAAAATTCAATAAATATTATAATATCTATTTTATATGTCTATTTTTCTCTCATAATTCTGGAGAATTCAAATCACCACTACTTACTTTGTGGTCTCTCCTTTTTTTTTTTTTTTTAAGGAAATCCTATTTTCCTATTTTTTGTTTTTGTTTTTGTTTGTTTATCTCTTTTACACTCCTCTTGAGAATATGCTCATTTTTAGCCATGGACTTTTTGGTAAGTGAAATGATTTCAATTATTCGTTATTATTCCTAAACAATTTAACTATTTACTTTCTATTTTATTATTATTATGAAATCATCTACATTCAAATATAGCCTAAAACTACAAGTTGCCCTCTTGCCCAATCTCAACATCCAAACTAGGCTTAGTCAAAATTTTCTTTATTTTTTTATAAATTTTGATATTTTTATTTAAAATATTTAAAAAAATTATTAATCTTTCAAATCCAAAATTTTAAATTCAAAGATCCGATCCCTCCATCAAAATCAACCTTGCCTCTCAAAACCCAAAATTGTCAATAAATCTTTATTGATACTTTAGGAAAATTTCAATAAACACAAAAAAGAAAAAAAGAGAAATGGGGCCAAAGTTTATTTATATATATTTACAAGCTCCAAATGTTTATGATTTATCTATAATAACAACGAACAAAGGTTGGAACAAAATATCAATAGACATGCAAATCTTAATTCTGCATGCTTTTGAGAATGCTTCTCTCCAAAAATCTGGAAAAAACACTCTGATTTCACACAGACAATTTAAAAACCTGATTTAAACAAAAAAAAAAAAAAAAGGAACAATCGGGCGGTGGCAGTAGCGGCAGATACTAGCCAATCACAGCACTACAGCTGGAAGTCCATGAACTTGAGCCAAGCAAAGCCGCCAGTCTTGGAAGCTTTCTCAGCCTGTTTGGAACATGATGGAGACGGCGTCGTTGCGCCACCGTCCAACTCTGTCTTTCGGACGCACAGAAAATAATTTCTCGATCCCAGTGCCATCAGCTTCTCCTCCCTATCCAAGCCTGGCCCCATCAAACAAACAAGTCAATCATCACCGTACACGTGGCTAAGGATTACAAATTATCGATAAAAATAGAGTAATCGAACGGCGGACATAACACGAGGGACATGCTTGTGGGGCTTACTTTCTAGGCTGAACTGCGAATAATGGAGGTCGAACATGGAAAGGTCGGTGGTCGGTAAAACTGGCCGGCGGCACTCCTTCGCGTAAAGCCGTACTGTCGCGGCGATCAGGTCGCTGACAGTCAATTCCGGATTCATCACCACCTGCACCGGCCCCAAGCTCCCCTGAATCGTCACGTTCAGTAGCAGCTTCGTCAGCCGCGGCCGTCCCTCCTGCGACGTCGTTCCGGTCGCGCTCTTGTGAGAGAGCAACTCCGGCAGCGTTTTCGGCCGGCGAATCTCCGGTGGCTTAGATACCGGAATCTGGCCGTGAAACGAGGAGGATTTATGAGTCAGTTTGCCCCTCCGGTTCTTCTCCTCTTGTCCTCTCCGATGGCTCTTCGAACTCGACATGATATGTTAATATACTAGTAATTAGTACACAAACGGAGAAATCTGGATTCTACCTCAAACGCCTGTATCGGAAGAATCTGGGGCGAGGAAAACCTAGAGCTGGGGATGAGCTTCTGCTCGCGGGTTT
This sequence comes from Platycarya longipes, assembly GCA_036559045.1. Classification (NCBI taxonomy): domain Eukaryota; kingdom Viridiplantae; phylum Streptophyta; class Magnoliopsida; order Fagales; family Juglandaceae; genus Platycarya; species Platycarya longipes. The sequence continues at coordinate 23,147,771 of CM071802.1, read as the reverse complement.
GCGATTAACGGAAACTATCATAACCTGAATGCTTAAATCTTAAATAATCAGGAAGTGAAAAGGAATCAAGCATGACTATATGAGACCCAGAGAGAGAGAGAGAGGTGCACGAGGAATCTACAAAAGCAGCCCCCCTCCAGTGTGTTATATAGGGAGAATGAAGAAGATAAGGGCGGGGGGGGAGTCGAGGAACTAGGAAGGAACTGGGTAAGGATCTTTCTTCAGAGAGGAGACGGGCTATAGCCGGTAGGGGAGAGACTGATTGGTCAAAGGCTGAGGCTCCAAACAATTGTCGTCAAGCCATCGAGTTGTAACCGGATATTGGCCGTGCACCCGGAGCTCAAGTGTGGTGGTCCGAATGTGTGTCAGCCTGTCTTCGGGATTGTCTTTTCTGTTTTCTACTTTCGCGTGGTTTTTATGGAGTTCTTTAATTAAGGTGGGGGTAAAGAATTAAGATCACTAGCCAAATGCCAAGTATCTAGTAATATTTTGGGTAAATAATTTTAAAATATTTTATATTCAAATATTCAAAATTTTAAGACTAATTTTGAACTACAGCTAATTTAACATTTAAAAAAAAAAAAAATTGATCCGTTATTATTTATCTTTAAAATAATATTTCATTTGTAACCGCCAAAGTAGTTCGTGGCGGGTTCGGCAGTTTAACGTAGGAAAGTAGGGACACATGGCCGAAGCAAATTGGTGGTCCCCTGCCAGTGCTGGGGTTGGCTTTGCTTTGACACACATTCAATTATTATCGTTCGCATAAGGCGGCTGTCCAGTCCAGTTTGGTAATGTAATGGTACGCCGAGTTTATATTTTATAACCCCTCTGAATTACTGTTCAATTTTCTTTATTTTGAACCTTTATAGCGACATTCTTGTTTTAAAACTATTTTAAAATTATAAATGCCACTAGAAGGATACTTCAAATTGGTTTTCTCGTTACTTCCGTCACAAAAAACACTTCTACGATACATTTCATCATGACATAACTAATCAGAAGTAAACACGTATTATATTTATACTTAGTTTATAAAAAATTAAAATTGAGAAATTCTATCATTAAATTGGTATTTAAAGCAGATTTTTTTTTTCTAATCAAGCATTGCATAAATAAACTAAACGATTATAAGATATAAGGATACAAGATTTAATAGAATGAAAGATGTCTTTAACAGTCATATCAAAACAAGCTAAAGTAATACTATAAATAAAAATAACAAAGTAAATTATCTCATCAAAAGATTGACTCCAACTAGGGGTGTAAATGGTCCGATTCGGTCTGAAAAATTTGTGGACCGATTCTATTCGGTCTAAAAATTCTCTCACCCTGAACTGGACTGAACAGGAGTTCAGTTCATACTGGTCCGGTCCAATTCGGTCCAGGGGCGGTCTGGTCCGGTCCAGGGGTGCCCCATATGATTTAATAGGTTAAATTTAATCTAAAATTTTATAATGATCAAATTTTTTTTGGTCCAAATTTAACTACTATAAATTATAATATGTTAATATTATAAGAGTATATATTATATATTAAGTATGTTAGTAAATTATAACCAATAACACTATAAATAATAATATGTTAATATATATATTATATATTAGTATGTTAATATATATATATATATTATATATTAGTATGTTAATATATATTATATGTTAATATATATTATATATTAATCTATTAATTTATATTAATATTAATATTATAATTTATATACTATTTTTATATATACATATATAAATATATATATGTGGGGTTCGGTCCGGTCTGGTCCGGTCCAGGGGGAGAAATCATTTGGATCGGACTGGACCGGAATTAATCGGTCCATGTAAAATTTGCACCAGACCGGACCAAATTCCATTTGGTCCGGTCCGGTCTCGGTCTGGGACAACCGGTCCGATCCGATCCTTTTACAGCCCTAACTCCAACCCATTTTCACATGAAGAAAATTGTTTAAAAGTAGTTTTTACATAGTCTAATAAATAGACAATTAACTTATGACTAAAAGCTGTAATCGAGAGGGATACGCTGCATTTTACTAATCTAGTCCAACTGAAGAAGGCTATCACCACCATTATGTCTTGATCCCGGGTTAGAGAAAGCAAGAACATAAGTGAATAACAATATGAGGATGACTTGATACATTGGCGAAGCGCCGAAGCCCCTCCCCCCAACCCAAACCCAAAATATTCAAATTTTTAAAATTTTTATTAAAATTATTCTCCCAATAATTTTTTTCCTTTTCTTATTTTTAATTTCCTCATACCCCATTGAAAGAGAGAACAATGGTTTCATTTTCTTTTTGTTTGTAATGGTCTATAGTTAGCAAACTACAAAAATTTTAAGAAAATTTATCTTATAAGATGATTTATAGATATGTATTTTATTTATATAATTGTATGCTCATACATTGCCTCCCCAAATACCAAACTCTAATTCCGCTCCTGTCGGCGGTGGCATGTGTCGGAGGCACCATACTAAAGAGTAAGTGATCACACGTATTTGAAAGATCAGAAATTGCTGGCCCCAATGGCGCCATGCATGGCTGCAGGAAACTCCCATATGCATGATGATGTGTGAGGCCCATGCGCACTATAAGACATGCATAAACCACATGTGCGCACTTGTTTAGATGAAACTCCCCCACCATCCGACAGATCGACAAGTGACAGTTGGGAGTCCATTGAAAGGGCTCGTGACAGTTGGAGACGGCCGACAAGCAACAAATTGGAACATTTAGTCTTGGTTTATTTTTATAAATGAAATGAGATAAAAGTTAAAAAAATAAATAAAATATTGTTATAATATGTTTTTTTAATATTAGTTTTGTTTTGGAATTTGAAAAAATTATTTTGGAATATAAAAATTTTGAATTGTTTATTTTATTTTGTATGAGAATTTGAAAAAGTGTAATGATGAATTTGAGATGAAATGAAATGAGATGAGATAATTTAGAAAAGCAAACAAGGCCTTAGGTACTATGGCCAAAAAGTTGAAAACAAAAAACTGGAGAAACACCTATCGACTAAGGTTGGACAGCCGGGGGGAGGAGACGAAGCTTTAGTCCCCCTGCTTTGATAGCTGGGGAAGAAGATTGGAACGATAAAACCATAGAGAGAACAAAGTTTAAGAGAGAGAGAGAGACAAAATCCCTTCAATTGTGTAAAGCACATCTAGTTAAATGCTAATATGTTATTATTTCATTTACAAATTAATTTTAGAATTTTAATATTATAAATTAAATTTTATCATTTAAATGATATGAATGATGTAACTTTACATACCGACTTGATAATAGTATGACTGTTGAAAAAATTACATATAGCCTATATAGATATTATACAGATTAAAGAAGAAAAAGCCTATTTGTAATCTTTATTTTCGGACTCCATATGCAGGCCTCATTTAAATGGAACTAATCGTTTTGTTTAAGTAAAGAATAAATTTACTCGATTGTTTTGTTTCAAGATGTTTGATAATTTTTTTTTATTATTTTTACTTAGTAATTAAGAAAATATTTTTTAATTATGTTGTAATTTATTTTTGAAAAAATATTTAAGAATATTAAAAAATTTAAAACTTAAAAAAAAGAGGGATTGTTGATGTCATAAAAATTGGTCAACATGCCAGGACAGGAAAAAGAGTCATTCCCGGCCCCCTGGAGCTAGTTGGGCTTCATTGGATGTCGTTTGGGGCCTCGGTGAGATTCCGGTGTGGCCATACATACGTGGATAGCAGATAAATAAATAGAGAAATATAGTATTTACGTAGTTCGGCGTAAGGCCTACGTCCACGGGAGTTTGAAAAAGGGAATACACTATAATGAATATTTTTACAGTCTCTCAAGGCTCTTACTGTACATGAATAATATACATAATTCTACTGGTATGAGCTATTGGGTTCATCTAAGAAGACGAAACAGGCGATCCGAGAGAAGAGAGAAATTGTTGTCCAGCCAAAGAGCCATCGATCTTTTGATATTCTGATGGCTGCCTTTTTATTGACCCTTTAGTCTACAGTGGTTGGATTTTCTTCCTTGCGTATTAGTTGCTTGTCTTTATTACCTATCCCCCATGTGATCTGGTCCACTCAACTCCCTTTCACTCTTGTCTTCTAGTGCACTAAATAATAGACCTGGGCCCTACTTGAGATATTTCACCCTCACAGAACCCCGCGAATTTTTACCAAAGGTACTTTGGTGGGAATTCTAAAGTATCCGAAAATTGAGAAGATGGTGGTTTATCTTTCGAGCTTGAGGTAAAAAAGACACATGTAATACATATTTTGTTAAGAAAATGCTGTAAGGCGTGCGAGGGTTTACGACCCCGCGATCCACAAGTAGTCATCGGTGAAAAACCAGGCGTGCGGGGGTTTGCGCGCAAGCCTAGACCCGGGACTCAACCCCGCGATTCGCAAGCATCCAAGATGAGGCTTGTCAAGTGTGCTTAGTAGGCGGATCACAAGCCTCGAGCCTATCATGGATGTGAGGACTTGACGAGTGCGCTTGGGTATTGGACCTCAAGCCTTGAGCCATTGACGAACGAATCGTTGAGCTGGTCATGGGTGGCCGGACGACCCGGCGACTAAACCTGTCCCTGTATGACGAGTGGTGTGCTTCGACTTTGCACTACAAAATAATTTTGTTAGTAGAAATATGTTTTTTTCATGCCACTGAGTTTGAGTGCCGAGTCCGAACTTGCGTGTGCACAATCAGAGTATAAAATTTGTCAAAATCGATTCCATAGTATTGCTACATTTTGAGTTTTCGTGATCCAAGGTGGCGAGTGACCTGTCCAATTAAATAAAAATAAAAAAGAAAATAGGCAAGTCCCAGATGAGACACTTGCTGCATGTAAATTAATAAATTTCCAAATGGATAACGCGAGCTGTGTGAGCTGGGAACACAACCCCCATGTGTTAGGCGAGCTTGATGGTCTCGAATGCTGTGAAATGGGTGATCCGAGTGAGCTGGGTGAGTCCATCATTGTCTTGGGCGAGCATGGTGGTATGCGGGTGAGGTGGTGTTTTAGGCGAGCATGCATGGCGAGTCCTTACTGTCGCGAGGGAGATGGGCGAGATGAGTTGGCAAGTCAAGACTATTGTGGGCAAGCTAGTGAACGTTCGAGAAATGGCGAGAGGTGTGGGCAAATTCTTGATGTCGTGGGTGTACTGGCAGGCGTGAATTGATTCGTGGTCGAGCCGTGGGTGAGATAGGGGAGTGGTGATCTTTCGGGCAAGCGCCGTGAGTTTGGCGAGAGGGCGAGCCGAAATGCTATAGGTGAGCTGTGGGCGAGCTTAAGGTTGATGATGGTGGTCTAGGCAAGCATGGTGCTCACTGGTGAGTTGTGGGAGAGAGAACGCCATGAGGTTGGGGAGGGGTAACTCGGCGTATGAAGGTTGTCTCCGGCAGGTGGACGATCGGCGTCCACTTGGCCGGACACAGAAACATCAGGCAGTCATGGGTGGCTCGGGCTCACGGCGGAACGCCGTGAGCTTTGGGTCTTCACGTCGACATGCATGCACTTAGGTACATGCACGTGGGTGCTTGCACATGTATGCCTCCGGCAGGTTGATGCCCTGCCGGAGACAAAACACTGTGACCGATGGATGGTGGCTTGAGCTCACGGCGCAACGCCGTGAGCTTTGGGCCTTCACCTCGACGTGCATGCACGTGGGTGCATGCACGGGCATGCCTCCGGCAGGTTGATGCCCTGCTGGAGATAGAAAACTCTGGCGGTCACAGTGGTGACCGCCAGATGGTGACTTGAGCTCACAGCGCAACGCCGTGAGCTTTGGGCCTTCTCCTCGACGTGCATGCACGTGGGTGCATGCACGGGCATGCCTCCTGCAGGTTGATGCCCTGCTGGAGACAAAAACTCCGGTGGTCACGGTGGTGACCGTCAGATGGTGACCCGAGCTCACGGCGCAACGCCGTGAGCTTAGGGCCTTCTCCGTGGGTGCATGCACGGGCATGCCTCCGGCAGGTTAATGCCCTGTCGGAGACAGAAAACTCTGGCGGTCACGATGGTGACCGCCGGATGGTGACCCGAGCTCACGACGCAACACCGTGAGCTTTGGGCCTTCTCCTCGACATGCATGCACGGGCATGCCTCCAGCAGGTTGATGCATTGCCGGAGACAGAAAACTCACTGTGACCACCGGATGGTGACCCGAGCTCACGGCGCAACGCCGTGAGCTTTGGGCCTTCTCCTCGACGTGCATGCACGGGCATGCCTCCGACAGGTTGATGCCCTGCAGGAGACAGAGAACTCTGGGGTCACGGTGGTGACCACCGGATGGTGACACTAGCTCACGGCGCAACGCCGTGAGCTTTGGGCCTTCTCCTTGACGTGCATGCATGTGGGTGCATGCACAGGCATGCCTCCGACAGGTTGATGCCTTGCTGGAGATAGAAAACTCTGGCGATCATGGTGGTGACTGCTGGAGACTACTCCGTGGAGGGCCCACGGGACTAAGGCCAGTCCCGTGGGTGCACGTCGGGCGTGCATGCATGCCTGTGCTGTGGGTCGTGGGCTCGCCACAGTGGCGGGCCCAGAAAATTCCAGCGGTCACAATGGGACCGTCGGCTGAACTCCACGACTCGGGACGGAGCACCGCGAGTCCCTGGGCACCCGTTCATAAGAAACTAGGCACGGAAACCTGCCATGCCCGTGTATTATGCATGGCACTGTATAGTGCCATGCACACGTGAGCGCACTGTGCACTTAAGTGCACAGTGCTTTCCCAAGTCCAGTGCACGTGGTCCGTTTGTATGCACTGTGCTGTGAGTGTGTTCGCCTGACTCTTATCTAGCGGGCTTGTATACATGTGCTATTTTTGCAAGATAAAAAAAATAATTTGCGAGTGTAGTGTTTGTGAGAAAATGCTGAGTGTTATACATAAAATATATGAGGATAACAAATCTTTCTTTTAGGCGAGATATTTTCTCACATTTGCTAGATATTATACAAAAATAGCACAATTAAGAATACTCATCTGGGGACATCATTTCCATGTCTGATAAGTCGTCCAGTGTCCTAGAAAATCATCATTTTCCCACATCTGGTCTTCCGATCCCACAGACGGCGCCATCTATTGATGCCATAAAAATTGGTCAACAGGCCAATGCAGGAAAAAGAGTCATTCTCGATCCACTGGAGCGAGTTAGGTTTCATTGGGTATCGTTTGGAGCCCTCGGTGAGACTTCGGTGCGGCCATATGTACGCGAATAGCAGATAAATAAATAGAGAAACACAGTATTTACGTGGTTCGACGTAAGGCCTATGTCCATGGGAGTTTGAGGAAAGGAATACACTATAATGAATATTTTTACAGTCTCTCAAGGCTCTCATTGTACATTAATAATATACATAATTCTACTGGTATGAGCTATTGAGTTCATCTGAGAAGACGAAGCAGGCGATCTGGGAGAAGAGAGAAATTGTTGTCCAGCCAGAGAGCCATCGATCTTTTGATATTCTGATGACTGTCTTTTTATACTCTTTAGTCTACAGTAGTTGGATTTTCTTCTTTACGTGTGTTAGTTGCTTGTCTTTGACTCTTTATTGTCTGTCCCCTATGTGATCTGGTCCACTCAACTCCCTTTCACTCTTATCTTCTAGTGCACTAAATAATAGGCTTAGGCCCTACTTAAAATATTTCACCCTTAGAGGGATTGCCTTTTGATTTTCAATTTTGATTTTGAGCTTAGCTAGTTTTGGAAACAGGTGCAATTTAGTCCATTTGAGAATAGAAATAAAAATAATCAAATGATCAATTTGAATGATAGAACTGTTAAAGAATGTTGTTAAGAAAATTGTACGTTGCAACTCTCACTCTCATTAAAGAGACATGGAAAAATATAGAGTTACCCTTTGTTGGCCTAACTTTTGGCAACACCAAAGGTGGGTGCCTGTAGCCATCCCACTACCCTCTTATTAATTTCTTTTAGTACTTATGTCTACGTATTTTCTTGTACCTTACAAGCTGCTTGATTGTAAATATATATGACACTTTTTAATAATTAATGTTTATAATCGTAAAGTGTGTAAATATTATATAATTAATTTTTAAAAAATTAAGTAAATATAAGACTCGTATTAAAAATAAATAAATTAATTATAGATTATACTTTTTTTTCAAAACGGCTATTTAAAACACTTCCACACTTTATTATTATTTGTAATATTTTTTTTTTTTTTATAATGTGCTAGTTACGTACATGCCATGTTAATATTTTCTGTCACTAAACAAAGAGAGTTTAGATACAGGGATCATATTGAATATATCAACCACTCTACAAGAGTTGGTTCAAAATATTTTAGGTCTTATTTAGATGTTGAGCTGAGTTGATATGAATTGGTTTTTTTATAAATAATAGTGAGTTAAAATATATATAAGTTTTGTAGTATTTACTTAATATGAATTTAGATGCGTTTGTTTGTTAAGATGAGTTTAAATATATTTATGAGAAATAAAAAAAAAAGTTAAGTCGTGTGTAAATAAGTGTTGAATTGAAAAAAATTATAATTCTCATATATAAAGAAGTTTTAAGTTGATATAAGCTTAATAATTTGATGGTTCGATATTTGTATGTTAGACTTATTTTATAATTAGACTAAATTTAATTGATCTCAATTAAATCTAAAGTCTAAACGGATCTTAATCTACAAGTGTAGTATGTAAAAAGTTCCAATTACAAGGACTTGTGATGAAATATATTAATCCTTTATATTGCCTAAAAACTTTAAAATGATATTTAGATAATTAGATATTTAAGGCAAAGTCTTTTAGCTTTAAGTCAATACCTTGACAGTGAATCATCAAACAAAGGCACTTATATATTAAAACCCAATAAAGAGAGACAATTAAATATTATATGAACCAAACATAAATATGTATATTAAAAATTACATAATCTAATTCAAAAAGAAAACAAAGCCAAGATGGTAAAAGAATATTCAAATCATTTAGTTCCATACACCACAAGTATATAAGATTAAAAAAAAAAAACAGTTATGACGAGTTATTTGTGACGAAAATAAATTCATTTTGATAAAAAAAAATAAAACTAATTACAAATAAGCATTTTTTTTTATATAATGATATTAGGGATAGGTAAATGGTATCGTTTGGTTTGGAAGACTAATCTTATTTTATATAATCATTATACTTTTATCAAACTCTTATATAAAATATAATAAATAATTTATTTTTTAAAAAATCTAAAATAAAAAATTATATTAAAAAATTATACTTTAATAATATTTTTTTTTTCAAATTTTAAATCTTATTTTATTTCATCTTATATGTGTAATGAAATCAGTAAGTTTTTGCTCGTACACCCAAATATTTTGTTTGTGATGGAAAGAAATAGCCATTATTGTAACACCTGCTCATTGTTTTCTTTAATGTTTAGCAAATTTCGAGGAAATGATATGATAGTCTGTTCTTCTCTCTTTCGATTGAGATGAGTCTCGATGCACATGTCTGATTTCGATGCACATGCCAAATTTCGATGGCATGTTTTAAATGATAACAGTTGATTTTAAAATACGCCTAGTGTTTTAATATTCTCGAATATTTTAAATATTCTAGGAATATTATATGAGGCATTTCCAGTGTTATTGAACCCACGTCAGATTTATAAGAAAATATAATTATAATATTTTGGAGTACTACAAAATATTATAATTATACAAAATCATTTTATTTACCATGGTTTTAGATATTCAAAATATTGTGAAATTTTAATTATGTTTTAAATCTGTGATTTAAATATATGACTTTATTATTTTAAAATAATTAGTGAAGTTTCACCATTTAATAAGTGATGAAGAATATTATTTTATAAACTAAAGTTACGTTAAAATAATATTCTAGCTTGACTCCTCTCATTGTTTTAAGTTAAATTGATTTTAAGTATTTTCAAATTAATGTTTTAAGCTCATTGTTTGTCCGTTTGAAGACTCCAAAGCATAGGGCTTATAAATAACCCAAAGATAGAACCCAAGCCCCTCACTTTTTTCCCTCTCCCTTTTCCTTCTTCTCTCTCCCATGCGTGAACCCCCCCTCTCCATGGCCGAATCTTACTCAGCCCAACCCGTTGTCACCATCGGCTGCCCAATTTCACCACCCTTCCCACCGGACTCCCCTCACGCCAGCAAGCTCGCCTATGCTTCCGGTGACCGTCACGACAGCCCCACGAATCCACCAAACTCGAAATTGGTCTCTCACATGCTCTCTTCCTATTTTCAGCACCACCACCGGCCACCATGGCCTCCAACCACTACTAGTGACTTTCCCATACCACCGGCGACTAGCCCAGGCCACCATAGCCCCTCCCTTTTCCTCCCTTGGCTAAAGCAAACAACCCAAGAGATGGATTTTTGAAACCAATGGGTTTTAGTTTGTAGCCGTTGCTCCGCCACCTATGGCGACACCGCCACTGCCACCACCAAAACCTCCCATCAGCTTAGGCAACGTTCCCCTAGCTCTACTCTCTCATCCATGGCCCCACCTTCCCACACGCTCCATCACTCTATCATGCACGAATTACACCCATTTGTGTAGATCTGCCACCTTCCAATGGTTGCATTACCTCACATTTACCATCATGAGATTCCCCTTCCTCCGATGAGTCTCCACCTAGCTTCCCATGTCGAACTAAGCACTTTAGCCTATATCGCCATTTTGTGCAGTTGTACATCACCTTACGTGATGTTAGCCACAACGTACGACTCTTCCACTACTACCAACGAACTCTCCACCATGTTAGCCACCCTCACACGACCCAGATCTAGTAGCCAAAACCCTATATCAAAACCTAAAGGTATTCCCATTCCGAGGTCACAGCACTGGCCCCGATGGAGTGGTTACCACTTCAGTTAATGACTTTCGACGCCACTAGCCATGCCAAGAAGCGAGCAACGTACGAGTTCATCCCGTGATCGTATAACCCTCTCCCTCTCTCTCTTATAATAATATTGATCGATTGATTGTAGACTGTGCTGTTAATTGCGGAGTTCGCTGTGTAGTTGTGATGGGAAGTTGGTTGGCTGTATTGTGATGGTTGTGGCTGTGTAATGAGATGTTAGGTGTAGTTGTGTAATTGGCTGATTGTGTCTTAAAGTAGGATTATGGACTGTGATGTGTAGTATGAAGGTGCTTTGTGTACAGTTATGGTGTTGTGGTAGGTGTTATAAAAGGAGTATGCGTGAAATGCACTCCATATGGCGGAACAATGCACAGTGTGGTGTGCATCATATGGTGATGTGGAGTAGTGTGTTGTATGGAGTACATGTGAAGTGTACTTTATGGGATAAAGTGATGCACTGTGTAGCGTGTATCGTATGGGCTGTGGTGTAGTGTGCTGTGGATAGAGTATACGTGGAGTATACTCGATGTGGTGTTGAATAGGCAAAATGGAGTAACTCCATGAGATGTAGTCGTGATGCACCGTAAGGCGTGTCCCGAAGATAGATAGTTGCATGATTGAGAAATGTAGGTTGCGAAAGTGTCGAAAACTATGGAATAGTGTCCCAGAGTGGTATGTGATTGGTAGTCCCAATGATGGCTGTCACTGTATAGTCGAGTTATGCCTCGAAATACGTGTGAAATGATAGAGTCGTGTAGCGGTGGAGTAATGAGAACGTGACAAGAGTATGTGGGAAACTATACTCATGTCAAGTCGGAAAATGATGTAGGAGTCACGTGGTGTAATACCATCTGAAGTGGTGAATAATAGTGTAGCTCAATAGTAATCTCGAATTACGTGATGCGACGAAGACACATTTGAGATAGACCTTGTTGTGTTAAGTGTCAGGATGAACTCATAAATGGCCGGGAAGTAGGATTTGTCAGGCCAATCGATATGGAGAAGGTTGATATCGATCTATAGTGCTTGTTGCACAAGTAGGTGATCGACGTATTCTATGTTAATCTTAGGTGACGTGGATGTAGGGTACATGTATATCTGGTAATACATATACCAGACAGAATATCATAGGTAATGGATACTCTGTCCTAAGCAAGGGTATGCGATATTAAATCCAGAGCTTGCTTAATGTCGCATGGTGTGCATGGGTGAGGATGATGATGATGATATGTAGGCTTGTATGCCATAGTGTCGAGTGTGATGTATAGTATTGGGATGTGTGACTTGGTCAGCCTAAGTGATGCATCGGGATGAGATTAATTTGTAAGAGGTATTGTCCGTAAGCTAATCTCCAAAGGTGAAGCATAGAAAGGGTTACATGAGAACCTAGGGATAGAGGGGAAGTGTCCCTATGTCCATAAGTGAGTCTCCAATGGTCTTAACATAGTGAATAAGGACTTTAAGAACATGGGGATAGCATGAGAGTTTTCTAAGTGAAGTGTAGGTTATTTCTAGTTTAATTGCTTGTGCGAGATATATATATTGATGCTGATTATATGTATGCATGTAAGTTGATTATTGTGATGCGCTTGTGACTGGATTGCATGGTATAAGAATAGTATGGAAATCAGGTAAGTGTTATGTTCATACACCTCTAGAGTTTACCAGATTAATAAAAAAAAGATAATAGAACGGAAAATGCTAATATATATACGAAATGATCATGTTTGGTAATCCCTTTTATTGAACCTCAATTGTATAATTATATGCTTGTGATTGAATACCTATACGTAGTAATTATTGGATGTATTTTCTGAAAAATATAAAACGAAATTTGAGATTTCTATCTTATAGTTTTATAGAAGAATGCCATGAATTGACATTATGCGATGACACTATCCGATGACTCTACGTGATGTTCCTATGCGATGATCCTGTGTCCCGACGATATTGAGTGCACGCGCATGCGTTCGGTTCATAGATATGCTTTTAAATGTTATTTTCTATAAATGAACTAACTAAGAAAAAGAAAAGAGAGAGAGATAATAGGAAAGTAAAGAGAATAGAGAAAATAATAGGAAAATAAGAAAAAAAAAAGAATGAATGAATGCTATGATATATGAAAATACATAAGGGTCCAAAGAAAGACCTAGGGTCTAAAGGAAAATCCGATATCCAAAGGGAGATTCAAAGAAAAGAGAAAAGATTAAGGATAAAAGTCATGTTATGTATGATGTGTATGACATGTATGATATGTATGAAATGAATAAATGATTGTTTACTAGTTGTTATTAATGGTTTGTAGCTGTTGGTTGTTATTCTTGTTTATTGGTTAATGGCATGCTTGTCTGATAACTACTTGGTAGTTATGATTAATGTTGTGCTTTCTTGATAGTTAGGTGCTTTCCTGTTGATGATATTTTGTTTGTTAACAATTTAAAGAAATTGTTAAGAATAAAAAGGATATTCGGATGCTTCATAAAATGAAGGCAGTGTATCAAGATCCATAAGGATGAAAAACATAATAGCATTATAGTTATGGAAAAAAAATGTATACATTGTCTTGTATGTGTACGTACGTATATATGAGTAATGATTGCATAATTGAAAAACTTATTTTGTTATATTTTAAACGGTATGAAGTAATATTTATTGAGTATTCGACTCTTTTAATTTTTTTTTTGTGTTCTTCTCTCACACAGGAGTACTCAGCGAGAAATAGACAGTCTAAAAGAAAGAGTACAACAGTTTAGGCATGGAGAGAAAAAGTATAAAAGATCTTTTATTTTATAAATCAGATTTTTTTTTCTGTTATAAATCTCTTTTATTATAAAAATATATTTTATTTTATAACGTGGAATCTTGTACTTTGATCATGGATTGAAAATTTTTTAAAACAAATGAGATTAATTCTATTTTCCAAAATCTTTTTGAAAAATAGAAAAATTGCGAAGTACCATTTCACTCTTTTGTGGGCGGGATCCATACAACTATGGGACTGATTTTATTTTCTAAATTGTTAATATAAGACTCCAAACTTGGACTATCTATTTGGATATCCCTCTCGAGCATACTGTATATTCTTTTATTGATCAGAAACTGTTCCGCAAAAGTTTTGGCTTATCGAAGTTCTCTAGATTAGGATAAGTAATTCCAGCTATTTCCGCATCCTACGGCGCATGAGGATTTAAGAATGTAGAACAGTAGAAGTGACATTCGATCGTACGAAATCACATAGCTTTGTTTATCAACAGTGTAATAATTAGACTAAGTATATGGTGTGAGTGGATCTACAGCCACCGAATTTGGGTGATATTTCATCTAGATCTTTTATTTTCTTTGTTTTTTTCTCGTATTTAACATCTTTAAATATTTTTAAAAATTTATAACATTTTAAGAAAATATTTTCTTAAATCACTAAATAAATAAATAAACAAGCTATCGGGACACACTATTGAGACTCATATAGCATTTCTAATAGAGAAAAACTGGGATTTAGTACGACCGAATCCCTTGTATTTTGCAGCCTCCGCCGTCGGTGGTGACGGTGGGGGTGGGCTACATCGCCCACCCTATGGAGACCGACGGGCTCCGGCCACTCCACCCTGCGACGGCGACTCCCGACGACTTCTAGCGTGTCTACCGCAGCCTTAAACCCGTTTTGGACCTGTTAGATCCCAATGGGGTGGGCAGTGTCGCCCACCGCCACCGGCGACAGCGGGGGTTGGGTGAGGCCGAAAAATCCTATTAAATCATCTTCATTTTATTATTTTATTATGTTTTTTATTATATTTTCTAAATTATATTTTTTTATTTTATTTTTTAATATTTTTATTGTGTTTTTATAACAATTATAAGAATTTAAGGGGGTGGGCTGCAAAACGTTGAAGTGCAGCCCGACCGTATCCCAGTGTCTCTCTTTCTAGTATAGTCTTAGAAAAATACTAGTGATCTCTCAAAACTACTCAATTCTTTTAATTATTTAATTATTTTTACTTAATAATTAAAAAAATCTGTTTAGTTAGACGTCGAACTAATTTTTATAGAGTATAATTTTGTAAAGTCTTGGTATTCACCCATATTAAGTTTGGGAAATGATAAGGCCCGTTGGTGGTCCCGTTCACTTTTTTTTTTTTTTTACTTAATAATTAAGAAAATATTATTTTAAAATATTGTAATTTCTTTTTTTAAAAATGTTTAAGATTGTTTAAAAAATAATATAAAAATAAATAAATAAAACAAGACAAGAAAGAAATAAATTAAGTGGAGACAAAAAATAGACCCTCCATTAAATTTCTTAGCATCTTTCATTAATTTTCAATTATTTGCAATAATGCATCTAGTTCTTATAATACACATATAAATTAGAAAAATCTAATTAACTTGCTTGCATGCATGCATGCATGCAGCAAACTCGATTGGGGGGTGATTTGTACTGTTATGCCTCTCAACAGAAACTAGTATGGTTTAATAATAAGTGGAGGGATAATCATGCCATTTTAGAAATAGCAAGTAACGTACTATAATACTGATATAAAATAATTAGTCAGAGATACCATGATTTTTTAGCTCCTCATCATGATCCACGCGTAATAATAATAAGCTCATTTGCATTTGCGCAATATTTTCAAAAGCTTTCAAAATTATATCATTATTGTCAACAATAAATAGCCAATAAAATCTTAAGAAATAAATAATATTATGGTAGAATTTATAAGTTTTGTCAATCAACTAATTCCCACTTATTACTTAAAAGATATTTGATAAGAAAGAGATCATTTTCTATAGATATCTATTCGTAAAGTTGAAAATATTCGTAATTTTGCGCCTTGCTGAGTTTGATAAGTAAGACTATTTCATTATACTATTTGTTACTAGAAAAAAGATAAAACTTTCGTTGATTAAGTCTCGTTGTGTGCATTACTTCATTTTTTGTTTTTGTTTTTTTGTTTTTGACTTAATGATTAAAGAAATATTATTTAATAATATTTTAATTTTTTTTAAATGTTTAAAAATATTAAAAAAATAATATAGAAAAACACTAACGAGACGTATAACAAATTCTAAATAACCGAAGCTGTGGCAGCCCCCTTTATTACTATTAACAAACAATTTATTATTATTAATAAATAATTTATTTATTTTTATTTCTATTTACAAGTCACCTAATTCACATCAATAATAGCTAAATATAACCCATGGTACTAAAAGAATCTTCTTTGGGAACGTAATTCTGGAATAAAAAAGTCAAAATTAGGTCTCGTTTAAATTTAGGCCAGTTTGTATTCGTAATTCAGCTTAATTAATCTCGATTCATCTTTATTTTATTATTATATTTTTATAATTTTTTTATATAAAATATAAATTTTTATATATATTTTTCAAATTCCAATACACATTTTTCAAATTCTAATACACTTTTTTCAAATCTTAAAATAATAATAATATTAAAAAATAAACTAAACTAAACTCATCTCAACTCATTTCATTTCTAAATTCAAACGGGATCTTAGAGATAAAATGAGATGAGATGAATTATGAATAGTAATAAAATGAGTGATTGAAATGAGTTGAATAAGTTAATGAGTGATTGAGATAAATTAAAAATATAAAATAAGTTATAAATAATAAAATTGAGTTTATTAAACAAATCGCCTGAACTAGGATATGTTATTAATTAGTCATCATTAATATTTCTAAATTGAATAAAAAATAGGAGAATTTACAGGAATTTAACGTGACTTTACCTGAAAAGACCACGGAAGCCTGCTCATTTACAAGAAAAACGTTTATTTTTAAATACATATTTGCAGCGAAAACCAGCATTTGCTGTGAGAATAAACTTATATATCTTATCTGCACAGCTGGTCATTTTTATCTCAAATAAATAGTTATGAATAAATGTTTTTCTTGTAGTAAGTACTAGTAGTGGTTATAATTAATTAATTAATTTAGAAACCAGCTAGCGCGATGTTTTATCTTTATGGTCATGATGCGTTCAGCAATTATCAAACATGATGCATATAGGATATCTATTATATCAGAGTAACGTTAGGAACATCTAATATTCAAAACATATACTTAATATTTTCTCATTATATTATAGAATCCTGCTATTGGTATCTATAATAAAAGTACAGCCTGGCAGGGTTGATAAACACATTTTTATTTTTATTTTTAAAATTTTTTTTAATTATTTTCAAATATTTTTAAGAAAATACACAAATTCACTAATACTAATTACTTCTTTAATAATTAGTATGTGTAAATATATATATATATATATATATATATATATAGATTTCATTTTGTTGTTGATTAGTTCGTGAGTTGAGATGAATTGATTTTTTTTAATAATAAATTTAGATAGTGAAGTAAATTTATATAATTTATCTAAAATAAATTTATATATATTTAGATGTAAAGATGAGTTTATATGTATTTAAAACTAGATTCAACTCAAAATTTTCAAATGCAGCCTTATTGATTGGTGGTTTGTACATGGTCAATCATTGAACAATTAAGTAATAATTTTAAGCACAAGATGAGTGGTGTACCATTCAGCTAGCTGGCTAGCAAACCTGGGCTATGTCGATCATCTGGTGAAGGTAACATTCACATGAATGCAGTACATTGTGAGTTGCGTACGTGGAATGAAATTAAACGCATACACATAAATGTGGTGGCCTCAACTGCGCCAGCTCCACATACACGTGTTACACGTGTAGAAGGTGGCAAACTTATCAATCACACTCATTTACATAATGAGTTCCCACACTTACGTACACTCATTCATGAACAAGTGGACAAGAATATATATACGGCGCTTCCCAGAAAATAAAAAATAAAAAAACTAAAAACGTGGATAAGAATAATGGTAGTTTGTGGATGGCCTGGAGAGCAGAAATTAATAAAGAATAATATTATATGAAGAAAATATCGAAGGGAGCTTAATATATAATAAAGAAGAATGTTATATATAATTGTAGAGATATAAATAATGTATAATTATTTAAAAAAAAATGTTAATTTTTTTACGAGAATTATATATATATATATTTAAAATGATTATATGTCGTTTGTAACTCTATGAATACATCTATAATTTCTTTATAATAACATATCATTTGTTTTAAAAAAAAGACAATTTTTTAACATTTATATTCATATATAGTACATATGAATATTGAAGTGCTATAATAATATAAAAAGATATCGCAAAAATAAATGACAAATTGATAAAATTTTACATGATATGACTTTAATTAATTTTACAAATTAAAATAATTTTATAATTTAACATTCTACATTTATAAATCAACTTATAAATTCACTTTTATAAAATATATAAATATATATATATTTATATATATATGACTAAAACATTTATCGCCACAGTTTTGGATTCGGATCTATCAAACTTGTTTATTATGTTTAGTCTCGTACGTATCTCTTTGCACCGTCCGTTGGACTATTCAAGTAAATCATGTTTAGGCACCTCCTGTCGATTGCTAGCCACGAACTCAATCTTTGGCGTGGCTTTGATCGATATTATTAATGGTGTCAGCATAATTTTGAGTACTAAGCTGCCTTTGCTTTTCTCCTAATAATTGCTCGAATCTTGAGATATTGGTCCTGTCGACACTACAAATTAATATATATATATATATATATATAAAATCAATTAATTATAATTAAAAGAATTATTTATAATTTTTTCGTTATAAATAATTTTTTTAATTACGCTGTTATTTAGTTATATGTATCATTTTTTTGTCTTATAGTGCTAATTACCTACCAACTCTTTGGCTTTACATGTTCAGACTAATTTTGACGTGACTATTGGTCATTCGTTTAAGGTTTCCGCATGCGTCAAGAGTTTTAGTTACACTTTGCATCTAATTTTTAAATTAAGTTCTAAACAATATATCACTTTTAATAGTTTGAGGTGAAAAATGCAAAACTCCTACGCTATGATTCATGAGCACTTACTAGATGAGATAATCAGATGATTTCATTTCAAAAATTTTCAAAATTTCCTATTCAAATATCAGCCAAATACAAAACATTTTTCAATTTTAACTCTTCAGTATTTTCATCTAATTATTATAAATTCTCTAAACTTAAAAACATTAAAGTATATAAAAAACAATACATTTTTTTTAATAATTTCAAAACAAGAATTATATTAAAATAATATTTTAATTTTATAATATGTTTATAATTTAATCTTTTCTTTCATTTTTTAAAATTAAATAAAATATATTTAACTCAATTAATTTTATTACTATTGACGATAAGATGGTGCGATGCGTATTTATCACAAAAACCAATAAATGAAATAAGAGAACATGGGAAGGAAGTTCGGCTGAATTTGTACGTACCATTTAGCTTAAAATTAGGATGACAACCATACATGAGTGAATGGAGACATATATAGAACATATATGTTCATGAACAGTACTTGTGGTGGAAGAAAAATTGCACAGTTAATTTTAGATAATAAAATTTTAGATAAAATAATTTTAGATACAAGTTAAAAATTAAATAAAATCTTATTTTTTAATATCATTATTTTTTTTAAATTAAAATTATTTATTTTATTTTATATGAGAATTTAAATTTTTTTTATAATAATAAAACGAACTAAAATCGTGATATGAGATAAAATAAAATATTTTTTTTTTTAGAGGAGCGAAATTAGTGTGCAAAAGGACAAGTCTTCAGAGCTTGCTTCATAATTTAGATATCACTTCATCATTTCAAATCTATGTCGCATTCGCCACACCTAATTGATAAGCATCATGACTGCCTCCACTATGCTCCTATTTCTCCGGCCATAAGGCCATATTATTATTATTATGAAAAATGATAAATTCATAATAATTTATACAATATATTATATAATATGTGTTATAAAGTAGGATATTTTTATAAAATAATATTAATTTTATAAGACAGACAGATTACAGAAATACTCTTACTTTATAACTTATTATTATTCACCAATATTTATTTTATTTTTCTTTTTTAATAGTCATGCTAAGTGCATATCTAGAATTGTAATATTAAATATTATTTTTAACTTAAAATTTATAACTTAAAATTTAATGTAATAAACTCTATTATTAAAAATATTTACTATCTGAGATTTTTATATCTAAAACATTTTTTAGAGTTAGTTACGATAATTTTTTAAAATATATAATTATCAGTAAGAACTTTTTGATAAAAGTTTCAATTTGATAATTTTTTTTATAAAAATTGATTTTTAATTTTTTTAATCGCCTAAAGTATTTTTTATAAAATTATAAAAATATCATTTTAAAAAAAAATACTTTTAACTATTTAAAAATATTTTTTAAAATTTGAAATGCAATCTCAAACAAAATCTAAATATAATTTTAGAATGTACAATCCAACTGCATTTCCTTTGAAAAAATCGAGATTCATAAAAAACAAAAAAAGTTTATTTTTCATGTGCATTCTAAATTTCTTTTACTTTTTCTCAAACGGAAAATGTTCTTCTATTTAATTGCAATTTGCGTGTATAATTTTGAGTCTATTGAATTGCAATTTGCGTGTATAATTTTGAAACATGTTCTTCTATTCATATTCCAATTAATCTAATCATTTAAATTAGAATAAACGTTGAAATACGTCACATCAATTTGTGTAATTTTTGTGTAATTACACAAAAAAAAAAAATCTCAAAAAAAAATTGTGTAATTAAAAAGATGACTAAAGTAGTCAAGATCAACAATTTGATTACGTGACATCCTCAACAAATCATGAATATGCACATGCGATCTTTTTTTTTTTTTTTTTTGAAAGGGGATATTGACCCCTGCTTTCATTAAAAATATGACAATATAAAGAGAGATTAAGGTTTAGGTGTGAATGTTGAAAAGTATTAATAAAAATTGTAAATAGTAATAAAAATAAAAAAATATAATAATATAATATTAAATAAAAAAAAAATAATTAATAATAATAAAATATTCTAAGAATACTTGAAAAATTTTTACTATCCAAACATAGTTATCATGCGATCTTATTAATGTCTCTTTGCCCTGAGAAAGAAACCTGACCTAATTATCTTCAAATCTCAGCCAATGCTCTAAGCGTTGTTTGTTTTTGCTGAGAAAAATTGAGATAAAGATTAAAAATTAAATAAAATTATATTAGAATATATTTTTTAATATTATTTTTTATTTTAACATTTATAAAAATATACTTTTTAATTTAATTTATTTTATTTTATATAAAAATTGAAAAAAAAAATTATAATGATTAGATGGAGTAAAATGAGGTGAGAATAGTTGTAAAAACAAAGTTGAATTGTTAATGTTTCAATTAATGTTATTATGTAGTGATATAATTAAAAATATCTTAATTTGTAAATTTCTCTATCCAAAAATAAGAAATAAATATATGAAAATTGGGCAAACATGGCCGGCTTTATCTTAGGGGTAATTGCCAACAAGATTAAATTTCTAGCAATACAAAATATTTTCTCTTAGAAATGAAAAATGGTGTTTTAAGTGTATAATTTTTTTATTTTTTATTTTTAAAAAGAAGATAGTACTCCAATTTTATTCATAATCCTCATTTTTTACGAAGAAAAACCTTGATTACAAGTAGATATCTGGTAAATATAAATAAGGAAAAAAGCCCAAACCAAGGCGGTATCAAAACAAAGCCTAAGAACATCCAATCACAACACAATATACCAATAAGTTCACAAATGAAACATAAACCATAACAAAAGGCAAAACCATCCCTAAGTGCAAAAACAAGAGTTAACGTATCTGCAGGTAAAAAAATTACACATGCAAATAGTAAATGTAAAATATTAAATTGAAATCAACTTAGCAGGTAAAAAGTTATGAGATCCCCAAGTGGAGAAGACCAAGTTTGTCAGTATGAAAAAGACCTCTTAACTTACTTGGATCATGTCTCAATCACTAGTCCAATTCATAGTTAAACTCTCAATATCCTACTTGGTGAGAAAATCAGCCATAACATTTCCTTCACGAGAAAAATATGGCGCACTAAATATTCCATGCAGTCAATGTATTCTATAATTATAATTCAAAATTCAAACATAGAAAGTGGACTCAAAAGTATTTTGATATTAATTGGGATATTATAAAAGTGGGTTCAAAAATTATTAATCTTCGAGCATGTATTTATAGTAATTTAATTCATATTTGCTAGTTGGTTTATCGACATCCCAAATATACCATTGACGTGGAGGCTTGTCACGTTAGGTTATATAAAATACGTTTAATATAATTTATGTATTAAAAAAATATATGATATATCAAAATCATGTCATCATAATAAAAATATATTAAAATACATTAGAAATCATCTAACTTTGTTCTCATTTTTATTTTTATTTATAATAAAAATATGTCATCAAGTTATTATATCATTTTATTTTATATAAGAAGTATTTTATTTTTAATTAGATTAAATTTTGTAGAGGGGGGCTAAGATAATTTTTAGAGAATGGACCAACACAAGCTAAAATTAAAGGAAAATGCTATTCACCCCTATGGGTATTGTCCCGATCCCATCCCCCCCTTTTTTTTTAGTTTTTTTATATATGATTTTTAAATAAATATTTTTAAATAAAATTATGATTTTTTTATATTTTTTAAAAATATTTTAATATATTAAAAAAATCATGTAAAAATATATTAAAAAACATTTTTTTTAAAATGATTTTTTTAACATTTTAAAATATTTTTTAAAAATATAAAAAAATCATAATATTATTTTAAAATATTTACTTAAAAATTATATATAAAAAAAACTCAAAAAAAAAAAAAAAGAAACGGGATGGGATCGAGACACTTACTAGCGGGGTGAATAGCACTCCCCAAAATTAAAATTATCCTACTAAATCATAAAAAACCAACATATATTATTTTTCTTTCTTTTTTCTTTCTTTTTTGAGGAAGGGGTGGGGTTAGGGGGGACGGGGGAGGGGGCAATGACCCTCTTGTCCCAACATGGCTCTGCCACTGCACACACGGAAGGAGCAACATGTTTTCCTAGTTTAGTAAAGCGATTGTTTTTAAAAAATAATATGCTTTTTTATAAAGAAATAAATTTTGATTAATAATGTAATGTATAGAGGAAAAAAATATAAGTTATAACAAATATTTGATTAGTAATAAAAGGAAAATATCTTAATAACGAAAAAATTATATAAAAGTAAAATTATAAACTAGTGTGAAGTAACGAAAGATAACTATTTGATAATTATGATAATTTTATTTATAAAATATTATTATTTGAATTTAATATTTCATAATGAATCTAAATTGAGAAATAAATAATAATTTATTCAAATAATTATATTTGTAAATGTAGTTGGCAAACAAATTTAAATTTATTTATTTTATATTTCTCCATTTTTTTTTATAAAGAATGACTAAAAACTTTAAATCATATATATAAGTTTATATATAATATAAATTATAATTTATATAAAACAATGTTATAATATAATTTATAATGTGAAGTAGGTTTAGTAATGTTATAATATTATATTATAATTTTCATATTATGTAATTTATTAATAATAAAATATTAGTAATTTATATAACATGCAAATTATAAATTACATATAATTTATATTGTTTAATCTTAGTCTTGGGTGAGTTTTATAAATGATGGGGGAAGGGTAACGTTGATAATAAGGAGACTGAATTGAGTTTGAAATTGAGTGTTGGTTTCAATATAAGAATCCATTCAAATTGTAACTAAGGAATTATAATTTAAACGGATTCAAGTTGATTGAGAGTTTTTGATAATGATTTTTGGGAGGATCAGAGTTTTGAATTTGGTGAGATTTAAATTTGAAGTGTGTGACTTAAGAGTTTGATTTAGGAGACTAAGTGCATGTTAGGAATTGCGGTGGGAAATGTAACTAATTATAGTTTTAGAACTTATAGCTTATAACTTAAATAATAAACTTTATATTTTAAAAATTGTTTACTCTTAAGTAAATATGTATCTAAAGTGCTTTCAAAGTCAATTACAGTAAGTTTTTCAAAATATACAGTTATCCAATAGTTTTTTTTAATAAAAGTTTCAATTTGATGTTTTTTGAAAAAACTAATTTTCAATATTTTTTAACTGATGTATTTTTTATAAATATACCAAGCATGTCTTTTTTTCTTTAAAAATGATTTTAACTACTTTAAAGCACTTTAGAAGATTCGGAACTCAATCTCAAACAAGTTTTAAATTCCAAGAATCATATCATTTCAGAATTCAAATGGACAGACGGATAGAATTAAATTGAACAAAAAAATAATAAAATTTAACAGAAAACAAGAAAATCTATTAGATGACTGTTAGATAACCATTTATTTTAATATATATATATATATATATATATGGATCATTAATTATATATTTTTAATATTTTATTTTTTTATACAAGAGGGTGGGTGGTTTCAAACTCAAAATTTTCATTTAGCCCCTGTTTATATTCAAAACTCATCTCATCTTATCTCATCATTACAACTTTTTCAAGTTTTCACACAAAATATAATAATAAAATCACTTTTTTAAATTTAAATACAACTTTTTAAAATCCAAAAATAACAATAATATTAAAAAATAATATATTAACAATATTTTATTGAATTTTTAACTTTCATTTTAACTTATCTCATCTCTTCTTCGAATCCAAACAGAACCTTAAAAAATCGAATCATAAAAATCAAGCTCTTGACTTTCTCGAGATATTTTGAATTATGATATCGAGAAATTAATTAATATAATCCATGCAATTAGAACCCACGAGAAAAGGGTCAGACCATAGAAATTAAAGACATGATGAGATATTTTTTAACTCAAGTATCATATCATATAAGATATCTACTAATCATATATATAATTTGTGAAAATGTCATAAAAGATGAGGGAGGTTGATGATCGAGAACAAACAATTAAAAGGAACTGCATGCAGGCCATTCGATGATCTAGACCCAATCAATTCACTTCAACTACTAATCAATTGTCTATTATTTTAAGCTAAATATATTTCATGACACTTGCATGCACATATATATATATATATATATATATATATATATCTTGACTTTCTCAAAAATTTTGAATTATATCGAGAAATTAATTAATATAACTCATGCAAGAACCCAGAAGGAAAAGCCAGATCTTGGGATATTAGGAATTAAAGAGATCATGAGATAACTTTCAACTCAAGTATCATATCATATACAATAATTATATATATAATTGGTGAAAGTACATGAAAGATGGAGATGCCAATGATCGAGAACAAACAATTAAAAGAAACATGCAGGCCAACTGATGATCGAGATCCGATTAACTCACCTTAACTACTAATTAATTATCTATTATTTTAAGCCAAATATATTACATGACACTTGTATGCATATATAAATATATGTAAATATTAGAGAAAAGCAACGTGCAAAATATTTTTACCTAATTTAATAAAGCGGTTACAAATGATATGTTTTTATAAAGAAAATATCTTAATTAATAATGTACTGCAATGAGAAAGAAAAAAGTATATGTTCTAACAAATACTTGACAGATAATAAAAGAAAAATATCTTAACAACGAAAAAATTATATAAAAGTAAATTATAAATTAATGCGAAGTGATAAAAGATAACTATTTAATGATTATTATAATTTTATTTATAAAATTTTATTATTTGAATTTAAAGTTTCATAATGAATTTAAATTAAAAAATAAATAATATTTATTCAAATAACTATATTCACCAATGTAGTTGGCAAACAAATTTAAATTTAAATATTTTATATTTCTATCTTTTTATATAGAGAATGAATAGAAATTTTAGTTCATATATATAATTTTATATATAATATAAATTAAAATTTATCTAACTTTAAATTTATATATGTATGATTTAAATTTAAATTCTATTTTAAATCATATCTAAATAATAAACATAAATAGAAATTTATATCTATATAATTTAGATATAATTTAAATTTATCTAAATTTAAATTCATAATAATTTAAATATAATTTAAACTTATATATCTAACTAATCTCATCTAAAATTTAAATCATATCTAAATTATAATAATATATAATATCTAAATTTTAATTTATATATATAATTTAGATGTAATTATAATTCATATAATTATATAATTTATATTATCTAAATTATATAAAGACAAAAAAAAAGAATAATTTATTTGAACTTATAATTTATAACTTATCTAATTTAAACAAATGGAATAATTTATATTATCTAAATTATAATTTATATATATAAATTTAAATTATATATCTAACTAATCTCATCTAAAATTTAAATTATATATCTAATTAATCTCATATAAAATTTAAATTATATCTAATATTTTAAATATGTAATATTAAGTAACCGTTAAATATAACAAAAAAATTAACAAAAAAATAAAAAAAAAAACCATTAAATGGATATTAGATAGCCGAAGATATAATTTTTACTCTTAACTCTTTTATAATTGCATTAATGGATATTAATTCAATTCTTATTTGCAAGTTCGTTTATGGACCCAACAAATTTTCTACTGATGTTAGATAGTATTAAAAAAAAAAAAAAATCTTATTTTGACTATTTTAAGTTTTTATAACTGCATGAATGGATAGTAATTCAATTTTGACTAGTGATCATGTGGAGACCTATCACGTTATATAGAATAAAAAAATAATCTCATTTTGAATTTTTTATTACTATAATGGATCCCATTATAAAAATTAATATATTATGGTTAGCAGACTCTTCAATCATGACCAATATCCATACTTGGAGCTTTCCAAGACGCCAACCTCCTATGGTAGCTGCTATATTTGATGAATATCTTAATCATGTTGATGAAGTGGGACATGACCCTTTTTGTCAGGAATATCAACATCTTAAAGAAAAATGATAAATGTCACTATTCTTTAAGATGGGGGTATAGATTTGTTTAATTTTGATAATCATAGGTTTAAGATTGATTGTTATAATTGAAGAAGCTCTGCAAAATTAAGTGCCCTAAAAGCATGAAAAATGAAGGAAACATATGGGTCTGGTGTAGGTTATATCCACAAGTTGGGAGCAACCTCCTACCACAAGAAGACAGAAAAAGCTTTGTCCTCCTGCATGATTGGTGAAGTGTCGGTCTCTTGACTCAGACAAAACATGCGCGGAAGAAGGGCCATAAGTCATTGTTTTCCTCTTTTTGACACTGTTTGTGGACTCTCGTCATTATTTCCAAGTTGTTGTGTTTGTTGACAAATGTCAGTCTCATTAGAATTGATTTGTGTAGTAAGATAAATGAAATTATTTTAGATAAAAATTAAAAATTAAATAAAATATTTTTAAAATATTATTTTTCAATAATAATATTATTTTAATTTTTGAAAAAAATTAAAATATTTATTATATTTTATATAAAAATTATAATATATTATAATAATAAAATAAAATAAGATAAAATAAGATAAGATGATAGTATTTTTATATGCACAGGGAGCCTAAGGCAGCAAGCGGGCAACAACGCTTTTTTGTTTCTTTCCTTTTCAATATTAGATGTGCTAGCTTAGCATGTCAAGTAGAGAAGCAAGTGGGTGTGTGGGGATGTTGAGAATGAGAGAAAAACTTAGGATAATATTTAGATAAAATGTTTGAGATGGAAGATTGATGAATTTTTTGTGAAAATTGTGGTCCTATTATTAATATCTCTATCTCTCTCAATCAATTAATGCAAACACTCGGGCATACAATCTTATATATTTGAAGAATATTCCACTATTGTGTGCATCCCCATTAAAGCTTAGCTACGTTTCCGAAATTTTATGAATCAATAAATTGTTTTGTTTTCACCTAAAAAATCATTAAGTGTTTCTAAAATATAGATGATGTGATTCTCTCATTTTGTACAAAAACATATATACTGACATAATATCTTATATTTAGATAGAACTACCACGTTATTGTTGAAAAAATCTAAATAGCATAAATAATTCTCACTCGTTTGATGTAAACATGCTAGGAAAAACTTTAATAGAAAGAAATATAAAGCAAAATCACAAATATAGAAAGTCAAAATTTTTTACGTGAAAAATCTTTCAATACAAAAGAAAAAATTACAGACCTAGTCCAGTTGGAACCTTCACTATCAATATTGTTGTGTACACAAATATTCTCTCTAAATAGTACTAGAGACATATAATCAACAATGATATCAATAAAAATACTTTCTTGACAACCAAACAATATGATTAGGAGAGACCTCACCAAAGATGCTTTATTGTTCATGACCTTGAATACCATACTACTCCAAATTCGATCTCCACCGTTTAGATTGTAGAGCCTTGAGTTGTGAACGTGCTTGAAGACTTTCAACTCAATCGGACAACAGACAACTTTGATCGGAGTTTGATTGAAGCTGGATGAACTCTCCTATTTTTGGGTGTCTCTTCCTCTTTCCAACCTTTCACAAGGTTTTCTTTATTTTTCACTCTTTACCAATATAGAGGCAACACTAAGGCTTAAGACTTTAATAAAGTTGGGCCTAGATCTTCTCTCTATGGGGGGTTTAATGATCCCACATGGACCATCCTTTAAATTAGAAGGGAACCCAATACAACAAATTCTCTCCTTCCCGACTATGAGGAAGGACTCACCAAGCCTGCTTTTGTTCTACATATTTTGAATTTTTGTATAGGCAGTGACTTTGTGATCATATCTAACCCATTTTCATCAGTATGAATTTTCTCAATCTGTAACAATTTCATCTCCAATGCATTACGAATCTAGTGATACCTCACATCAATATGTTTGGATCTTGAATGAAAGGGTTAAGTTCTTGCTGAAATGGATGTCACTTTGACTATCACAGTAGAGAATATATTTCTCTTTCTTGGCCCAGTTCTTCTAATAACGTCTTCATCCATAACAATTATTTACTTGCTTCAGTTATGATAATATACTCAGTCTCTGTGGCAGATAGAGCAACATTTCTATAGTTTGGATTGTCATGACGCAACTCCTTCTGAATAAGTAATCAAGTATCTTGAAGTAGACTTTCTGAATCTGGAATCAATGTCACTAGTCATATCAGCATATGTAAACCCATCAAGTATATGCTTATCATTTCCAAAGCACAAACACATTGTGTAAGTGCTTTTGAAGTATTTCAAAATCTACTTAATTGTATTCCAATGCACTTTTCCTGGATTTGAGAGAAAACGACTAACTACACTAATTACATAAGCTATACCTGCCCTTGTGTGCATACCATTGCATACATTAAACTACCCACTACTTAGGCATATGAGACTTTTTTCATATCTTTGTTCTCTTTATTTGTGGAAGAGTTTTGCTTTGTGCTTAACTTAAAATGAGTAGCAAGGGAAGAGTTAACTGTGTTAGCTTTATTGATATTGAATCTGTTAAGTATGTTTTAATATATCACTCCTATGACATCCACAATTTCTTCGCTTTTCTATCTTGATAAATTTAAATATCAAGAATTTACTTTGCTAGTCTCAAGTCCTTCATGACAAAGGACTAACTTAATTGCTTTTTCAGATTTTTATTCTTGAAGAATTTCTGCTAACAATCAACATATCATCAATATAAAACAATAATATTATAAAGTCATCATCATAAAAATTTTGCACAAATACATAATGGCCAGAGATGGTCTTCTTGTAGTCTTGCTTTTC
Organism: Platycarya longipes; assembly: GCA_036559045.1. Taxonomy (NCBI): domain Eukaryota; kingdom Viridiplantae; phylum Streptophyta; class Magnoliopsida; order Fagales; family Juglandaceae; genus Platycarya; species Platycarya longipes. The sequence continues at coordinate 23,118,133 of CM071802.1, read as the reverse complement.
CATAACTGATTTGAATTTCTTATACTATTGTATAGGTGCCTATTTTAGACCATATCGACTTTTCTTTAGCTGACACAAGCAATCTTCTTTGCCATTCACGTTGAAACTATTTGGTTGCTCTATATAAATCTCTTCCTCTAAATCACCATGTAGGAAGAAAGTTTTCACATCGATTTGCTTAATTTCTAAGTCTAGGCTAGTTGTTAAGCCAAAAATCACATGGATGGAGGACATTTTCACAATTGGAGAGAAGATCTCATCAAAGTCGACACATTTTCATTGACTGAATTCCTTAACAACAAGTCTAGATTTGTTTCGTGGCCTAGAAGTGTATTCATTTTACTTCAATCTATTAATTCACTTGTTCTGCAAAACTCTTTTGCCTTTAGGCAACTTTACCAACTCAAAAGTATGATTGTCATGCAATGACTGCATCTTATCTTGCATGGCATCAACTCACTCTGCCTTATGTTCATCTTTCATTACTTCTACATAAAACTCGGGCTCGCCTCTATCAGTCATTAATACATAATCATCTATAGAATATCGAATGAAAGGATGTCGGTCTCTGATAAACCTCCCAAGTGGAATATCTAGTAGCATCTCTGGTTCTGGCAACTGATCAAGGGTTTCATTTTGTAAGAGATCATCTTCATCACTTAGACTCTATTAGTCATCTTGGATAGCATGTTCAACTTGTGCTGGCAAATATGTCAATGGCACCAGATCCAAGTTAATCGAACTATCATTGGACCAAAACACCGTTTCATCTGTCTTCTCAATATCTTGTATAGTTTGATTTTCAATAAACATAACGGCTCGTCTTTTCACTAGTTTTTTATCAAGTAGATCATACAATCTGTAGCCAAACTTTTCTAGACCATAACCTAAAATGATGCATTGTCAGGTCTTCACAGCGAACTTAAACCTCTCATCCTTAGAAATATGCACAAATGCTTTACATATAAAAATATGTAAGTGATCATAAGTAACATCCTTACCAATCCAAACTCTGTTTGGTACATCAAACTAAAGAGAAACACATGGTGTGAGATTAAGAACATGTACACCAATACTCAAAATCTCATCCTAAAAAGATCTAGGCAATTGTGTCTATGAAAGTAAACATTTTACTCTCTCAATCAGTATTCTATTCATCCTCCCAGCTAGACCATTCAATTGATGAGTCTTTGGAGGTGTCTTTTGATGTCGAATACCTTATTATCTACAATAGTCATCAAATGACTAAATACTCTCCTCCATTATTAATTTGGATGCACTTCAACTTTTATCCAGTCTGCCTCTCAACTAAGGCCTAAAACTATTTAAATATTTCCAAAATTTGAAATTTTCTTTTTAAGGGATAGACCCACGACTTTCTTAAATGATTATCTATAAAAGTTACAAAATACGAGGAAGCGCCAAGTGTTCTTGTCTTTATAGGACTACAAACATATGAATGTACAAGATTAAGTATTCCTGACGTTTTTAAAATAGGAAAACTTTTGAAAAAAACTCTATTCTGCTTCCCTGCCAAATAGTGAGTGCATTTTTTCAAATGCGCAACTTTTTATTCTAGACAGAAAATTCTTTTTAGCTAATATTGCTAAACATTTTTCAAAGGTAAGTCTCTTATGCCACAATTGTACTATGTCTTCATTTTCCATAACATTAACAATATTAATAGAGAGCCTTGCTTGTAGCATGTACAAGGTTAGAACCTTCTTTCCTCGATCTATAACCATAGCACCCCTTGTAAGTTTCCATTGCCTGTTACAAAAGGTGTTGTAATATCTTTCATCATCAAGTTTATTTGTATAAATCAAGTTCAAATGGATATCAGAAATGTGCTTTACATCTCTAAGAACGAGAACCGTGCCTTTATTCGTTTCCAAGCACACATCTCCAATATTAATAATTTAGCCAAGTCGCCATTGCCCATTTTTACCATGCCAAAGTTATTGGATATATAGTTTATGAAGAAATGCTTTCGGGATATAGCATAAATGGAGGCACCACTATCAATCACTCAACTAGTTTAATAAAAAGTAATGTCTACAACATCATTATCATCATAAACAATGAAGAAGTCTGTGGTAGTAGTGGTGGTAACTTGATCATTATTCTTTTCACCGTCGTTTTTTTGATTCCCTTTTTCTTTGTACTCTCTCTTCAACTTTTAGTAGTATTTCTTGATATGCTTTTTCATGTCACAATAATAGCACTTAATATTAGCAAACTTGTTTGATTTGCTTCTGCCCTTATCTATGTTCTTCAAACCTCTACTTTTACTCCTCTCATTCTTTTCTGTAACAAGACATCTGACTATGAATAAGAATCTTGTTATTTTCTTCTCATATCTTCGTTCAAAACACTGCTTTTCGCCAAATCCATACTGATTACACCATTTGGGATTGAGTTAGATAATGATATTCTAAATATCTTCCAAGAGTCTGTTAATGTACCAAGCAAACACAATCCATGTACCTCATCATCGAACTTGATACTCATTCTACTAAGCTGATTAATTATTCCTTAAAATGTATTCAAGTGATCTGTCAACGGAGTTCCATCTTGGTATCTCAGAGTCACCAAATGCTTGATCAGATACATTTTATTGTTTCCAGTCTTACGAGCATATAACTATTTAAGTTTATTCCAGAATGTACGTGCATGTGTCTCCCCACTAATATGGTTCAAAACATTATCATCTACCCCATCTACCCACCACCTGTTGTATCTACAAACTTGTCGATATTATAGAGTCTATTTTTCATTGGATTTATTTTCAGGCTTTTTAGAAGCAAACATTGGTAAATGAAATTGCTTCACAAGCTAAAAGTTTTCCGTTTTTCCTTTCCAAATATGGTAATTAGAACCATTCAAGCTAACCATTATACTCAAATTAGTTTCCATTATTCAACACATATTATTCAGCGATTATAACCCCACTCTGACACCACTTTGTTAGGAGAAATCTAAATAGCAGAAATAATTATCTCTCACTTTGTGTGAAGCTATTAAGAAGAAATTGAATAGAAAACAATATAAAACAAAATCACACACACAAACAAAACCAATATTTTTTACGTGGAAAACCTTTTAATATAAAAGGAAAAATCACAAGACTTAGTCCAGTTAAAAGCTTCCACTATCAACAATGTTGTGTACACAAATATTCTCTTTAGTACTAGAGGCATACAATCAATAATGATATCAACAAAAACACTTTCTTGACAATCAAACAATGTAATTAAGAGAGACCACAAAAAACGCATTATTGTTCACAACATTGAATACCAGAAATACTGCTCCAAATTCGATCTCCATCGTTCATATTATAGAAAGTTGTGAATGTACTTGCAAAATTTCAACTCAATCATAGCGTTTGATTGAAATTGAACGAATTCTACTATTTCTAGGCGTCTCTTCCACTTTCCAATTTTTCACACGTTTATCTCTTTTTCACTCTCTATTAATAGAAAGGCAACACTAAGACTTACGACACTTAATAAAATTAGGACTAAACCTTCTCTCTACGTAAGTTTAACGATCCCATATGGGCCATCCTCCAAATAGGAGGAAACCCAACATAATAGTTATCTGTATTTCAAAACTATCTAATGAATATGCCGCTACCAGGTCTTAACAATTTTACCATTAATAACTAAGTTAACCAAATCTATAGAATCTGCTGTTAACATGATGTTAATATGAATATAGGACTTTGCTGTGTAAGAGCTTTGCTGTTAACATGATGCTTGAGATTTTAAGGATTCAATTGGTGATGGGCTAGAACACATAAGGTTTACTTAAATCAATTAAGACACCTAGTGCAATAAAAGCATGTTTAATTGGATTCCTGGCATTACAACCATTTGTGTTTTTTGATGTTTTCATCAATAGGATAGTACCAGCACAGCAACTCCGTTAAACATTAAAGGAAAAACTACGTAGTTTGTAGTTTCCTGCCCATAGTTTGATATATGATTTCCAATTAAATGAATAACAAACGTTTATGTTAATGTTGTTTTTTTCTTTTGGGTCCTTCGACTTGAAATCATACACTTAGTTTGTGCAAAAAATGAGGTAACAATGCGGCTACTATTCACGGGGTATTTTATTTTTTATTTTTCCTGGAAGATAGATTCCGGCTCAGATTTCACTGCAATGATCCACCAGCCTCTAAACAAGTCTCATAAACTATTGCAGAAACTTTAGAATATGAAACTGAACTAACTTGCCACGCAATTTCTTGCCTTTTTTTTTCCCTTTGAACGGTTGGTGGTTGGTCCGATTTGAGTCCACCTCCTTTGTATTCTGTTTAAAATACAGGCACATACTATGTATCTTGCTAAAAAGAAAGCTGCCATTTATATTAGGTTTGTCCTGCTGGAACCAAAGCCTAAATAGGGAAGGCATTGATTGCACCCAATGTTCCATAGAAAAACAAAATTGGAGACTTTTCCTATTTGGATACATTAAGTGTTTCATCCCATCACATTATTACAAAATTTTTAAATTTTCACACAAAATATAATAAAAATTCAAAATTTTCAAATTCCAAAATAATAATAATATTAAAAAGTAATATTCTATTATATTTTTATCTCAATTCATCCCTTCTCCACTCACTATCCAAACACCACGTTTAAAAAGCATCAAAAAATTTCTTATTCATATTATGGTCACCAATCACCAATCGTATGCACTTTATATCAACTTCAATTATGTTGATGTTATGATGGGCCCTTGAGAAGCTCTCGTTCAAGGGATTTGAGAGGAAACAGAAAGCAGAACTCCTCAAGGCACAGACAGCATGTCTTAAATGACACAAAAATAACATATGAATCCAAAGGGTTTTCATTTTCTGGTTTTCGTTAATCGCCTTAAAACCAGGAAAAGCTTAAGTATTCAATAAAAATTTGGCCAAAACTCGGCAATTGCAAAATGTTAAAGAGAAAGAGACATTGACTCACCACATATGGTCTTCCTATACGGTTCCAAATAATGTTCAGGTGTGTGCAAAGACAATATACTGTCAAAATCCCTCACCGGTGCTTTATGCAGCCAACCATTGCTAATTCTTCTCTCTTCTGTAAGGCTTCGTTTGGATTTCAGAGAGCCTGATGAACGTGATAGAATTTGAGATTGTGAACGCAGTTGAGACAATCTTACATTTGAGGGACTTTGTACTTGGACTTTCCGACGATCCTCCACTATCGCTCTCAAGCGTCCTCTTGAGCCAAAAACAGGAGGAAAACTGACCGAGACAACTGTTGCCGGGAGGCCACTGGGGGCCTCAACACCCAATGGAGAGGCTGCCCTTAACCCTGATCTACCCTTCTTCCATGCCGAGAATGATTGTTGTAGCATCAATGGCACCTGCTAAGGTAACAGGAAAATATATTTTTCTACGAAACTGGCAAAAATTATTCAGTGAAAAAATTAGCTACAAACTTCCAAACAGAAACCTGCTTGAGCAATACATGAGATCTCCTAGAAAAGGATACAAATATACAGGTTTGGTTCTGTTTGGATTGAGAGATGATCTCAACTCATCTCATATAATCATTAAAGCTTTTCTAAATTCCAGCATAATATAATAAACAATTCTACTTTTTCAAAACTCAAAACAATAACAAAATTAAAAAATAATTTTCTAACAATATTTTATTCAACTTTCTTCTTAACTCATCCTATCTCAACTCACTATCCAAAAAGTACCAAAAAGAGTTGATCAAATAATTAATTGTTTGATAAGAGAGAGATTTTTTATTAATAAAATGCATTATCCAAGTAACGGGGACTATACGTCAGATGAATCTAACTAGAGAAAGTAAACAAATCAAGCAAATTTGTGAAATAATACGTTCATGAACAATATTTAATTGGATCACATTTTCTGAACAAAATACAAAGAAAACAAAAAAAAGGATATAAATTTCATGCTCCTTTTTTTCTTCTTCCAAGCCTAATCCTCAGTATGAATAGAACTATAATATAGAATACAATACATGAGAATTTAAAACTCACCCCTGAAATAAGGCTACTAGAAGCAAATGACAGTGAAGATGTTGAAAATGGAGATTTTCCCGGTTTGTTTCCCTTCTGGTCATTCCTTGTTGGGTCCTTATCCGTACCAACAGACCCAAAACTTGAAGGTGCAACATCAACATCGTCCTCGTCTTCCTCTTCCTCTTCCTCTTCCTCGTCCTCGTCTTCCTCCTCTTCCAATTTCAATGCAGATCTCTCGTCTTGGTTGTTCAATGCAGAAGTATCCTTTGCATCCTGCAATTCCACTTCCACCTTCTCCTCCTCTTTCTCTCTCCTTTTCAACTCCTCATCCATGTCCTCGATGGCCTCTTCCAAACACAATTCAGCCTCTATTAGTTCAAGTTCTTTTTCTATCAACTTCATCCTCATCTCTGAAGCTTTCTTATTCTCTTCAGCCCATTTCTCTACTTTATCATACCATGGCTTGATCGTATTTTCCAGGGCTTGGATGATACGCATCCCTATGTTCTCTTTCTTCACAGTCACATCTCTTCCAAAAAACTCATCATAGCCTAGGGGTAGGAATTGAACCTTTTCTGGGTCAATATCTTCCCCCTCTTTCAGAGGCGGCTGCCAAAATAAGCGAAGCCCATGCTTCTCATCCTCAATATAATTTATTAGCCTTCCAGTTGGTGTGTGTAGTATGAGGGGATCTTCAGTATATACAAGCTTTGATGGATCTTTTGGATCAGGCTCTGGTTCCTTGTTGATGAGAACAAATTCCGGAAAATGATCTGATCAAGCAAACATAACTTATATCTAGAATAAATCTCACTTTTTCCCTTTTAGTGGAAGGATGAAACAAAACAGAAATGTTTCTGAAACCTCAAAGTTTTTTTTTTTTCAGTATTTCTGAAACTTCAGACTTAAGCAGATCTAACTCATTAAAGCATAATCAGTAAGGTAAACTGGATAAGACAGAAGTACAAACACCAAAACAAAATTGATACAATATGAAACCATGTATCAAACATTGAGTATCTTATAATATTCGTCTCTTCAATCATTTTCAAATTACCCAACCGCTACATCATTTGTTTTCACCTGCCAAATCAAAACTTTATTTTTCTATTTCTTTATGATGGGGGAACCACCCCACGGAAAAGCACTTGGGACTCACTCATGGAACCTAAAGCCCCGGGGAGACTAGCTCAGAAACCCACCGCCATGGCCTCCCACTTAAATCGCAGTTTAATCTCAAGGAGAATCAAACCTGTGACATGGGGCACATGCACACAAGTTCACCCTTACCACTGGGCTACCCATGGGTGGGTCCAAATCAATCTTGATATCCTTTTTGGTCCCCATTCCCCGTTTGTATGAACATTGAAGTTACCCAGTGAAGAAATCCCAAGCCATTAATTCGGTTCTGTTTTTTTTTTAATTGGAAAAAAGTCACGAATAATCCCGGGGGCACATAGGTCCTTGACAAGGAATTTCTTGCACGTGCACCTTGGGTAATTCAAGGAAAAATCTCTCGAGTTCAAAGATTCCTAAAAATTATTTGCAACCCATGGTTCAAACATTTGACCTAGAGGGAGCATACAACGAAAACCAAGGCTTTCACCGTTTGAGCCAACCCATAGGGGGTTCTATTTGTTCAAATCTTTATTACTACTTTTACTCTTGATAGAAAGAAAAGTGGAAATAATTGCTTGCATGTATGTATCAAGTAAATTCTTTAGAATTTCTTAAGAAAGACAAATAACTCTTTTGTAAAACAAAATCTCTAATTTTCAACTCAGAATATATATTTTTTTTTTAATTTGAGTCACCAGATAAGAGTTGATACCACACTTGTACTAATTATGCATATCCTTCGATGACCAACAAAAGAAAAGAAAATGCTAATATTACTTATAAGAGGAAATGCTGCCAGAGTGCATTTCTAGGCTTCTTTTCTTGATAAGGCAATTTCATTTCTCTGCCCATTATCTCGAGCACAACCACACAAAAAAGAAATCCTTGTGAGTGGAGGAAGAGACAGAGAGAGAACTAATACCTTTGGACCACCAATGTTCAAGCTCAGCAGGCATAGGCAGTCTTAGTGGTGCCTTGTAGAAGGAATTTAACCACATTTCTCTTTCCTGATCCACCTCACTTACATATCTTTCCCAAAGATATGGGACCTGTGACCAAATTATATTTATTTCTAATCTTGTTGTATCATGTAAAAAGAGTTAAAAGAATGAATATGACTCACCTTATAGAACTGGTTGATGAAGCCTGGTGCCATCCAAACATCTTCTTCTTCATAGAAATAGGGATGTTGTGGATCACTATATGGTCCCCTCAATTCCCTAACCACTACAGGGAAATATGAAATGCAAGTCACAAACAAAGGAGAGATGATATGCCAAACAATCACTACATGAATTATGATGGAGAAGATCTCTGCCTTTGCAGAAATTATAATTGATATTAAAACATGTACAGGATCTTAATATTTAAAAATATACTTTCAATTTAAAACTGCATGACAAATCATAGAGTCAGGACCCTACTGAATTATCCATGTTTAAATCCATGATAAATGGGATGTCCAAGTGGTAAATTAAAATGTCTTGGGAGAATAATTACCAAACATGGGAAAAGTGAGTTTTCTTGAAATGCTTTAGCTAATGACAACTAAAAGGAATCTCAAAATCCCATCTTACACATAACTCGCTCCACCACATATATGCACCTATCTCTATTACTAAGATGATGAAGCAAATAAAGTCACTGTACCATATTTCATATGAGATGCTTTGCCATCCAATTTACCAAGAACCGAACTGACAAGTCACAGGTAGAACGTGCCAATGCAGTACATTATGACATTATATTTAAGAATAAATAGGATTAAACTAGCTTTGAAAAGACATACTTCCATCAGGCTTGTTAACAAACATCCGAGCCTTAGCAGCTGCTACTTCCGCTATACCTGAATGCACCTGAAAAGAACATAATGGACTTTAATGGCATGGACCTACATGATTTTCTTATGTCTAATGACCCTACCTAGTTACGGCCATTGTACTTGTAACTGGCACTTTGCCAATTCTTTGATTAATAATACTTGTTTACTTATAAAAAAAAAAAAAAAAGAACATAATGCAAGAAACATTTCTTCAACAGCTGGAAGACATTATGAATGATACACATTGAACCATGAAAAAACATATGATACCGCACAAGTATCTTCATCACAACCAGTAGAATCCGCCAATAGCTCTCCAAAGTAGAACCTACCCTGCAAGCATTCAACACAAGTATTTGTCAAATTCACTAACCACAACAGTTTCAATATTGAATTGGTTGTGAGAACTGGATTGTATAAAACATGGTAAAGTTGAGCCCACCAAAGTTCATGAATTTTGTAAACATTTAACAAAATCAACTAAGTTTGGCCCTGAAAAAATGATGGCCTATTTTTCATCCACCTACATATATGGTACGCTCATTGACATCATAAACACCACATCCATGCATTCTGCCATGCTTCCACTGACCAGCATATCGGTACCGACCCTTCTCCCTGTGATACGAGTACAATTATCAATAAACCCATAAGATGCCTTCAACTTCAAAATTGAGTTTGTGGCTTCAATGTCAAAGACGTGCTAAAGATTTAATGTCTGAGGATGATACAAAGAAAATCATACTAATCAACAAGCCTTTCTTCAGACAAGAGGAATGGAATGTGGTCCAAAGATACAATCAAATTGGTATCTGCATCATAATAATTAATTTCCTCAAACTAGACTCTAAGTGGCACCTGAGGTTCAGATTAACATATGAACAATTCATTGGCCTTTGTATTACTCTAACACAGGTCAAGTTACTATCCTCATTACCTACAAATTGAAGCATAAGGAAATTGCCTTACCAATAACACCGACTAAATGCTCAAAGCATAATAAAGTGCTGCACCAACTACAAACTTAGATGCCAATCTAGTAGCCTTCATATGCACAAAGTCAACAAAGTTACATATGAATGCAGTGGCTTCTTGCTTAAGTAAAAGTCAATATTTAAAATATCAAGACACCAGTGATTAGTGAGTGTTGATATTCAAAGAAAGTACAATATGGCGGATAAATATCAAACTATACAGAGAGCATAGAATCATTATGATTAATCTTGAGAAAGAAACAGAGAGGCCAGAAGTAAACTTACGGTTTCCTCCCAAAATATTGGATCCACTCATCCCTTTCATAAAATGGTACTTCATACACCCCATCAGCAAGACGAATGCTGTCTTCGATATCCATCTCCAGCCATTCTCTGTCCTCTGGGGTCATATAATCCCTTGCTATTATTTTCCCTTCTGCACGCATCTTTGCTTCAAGCCTAGAAATATGGTTAACAAGCAACTTACAATATTTAAAACATGAACCTGCTATTTGGGTCCTATATTTTTTGAGAGATGAACCATATGGTATGACCCTATTGGCACATATTGAGGAATCATAAACATACTTGGAGCCTGGCACAGGTTCTATATCGGGTATGTCAACTTCAATAACCCCATGGCCCTCCATGCAGTTTTGAAGCCATTCACCTTCATACCTGTCACAAGGATTGGGGTCATAAGAAATCTAATACAATGTAAGCTGAAAAAAGAATATTCTAATGAGCTGATAGTGAACACCCACAAGAGGAAAACAAGATAATAATTCAAGCAGTATCAGAGCTCTAGTTAAAGCAGCCACGAAGTACGTAACATAGCACAATCAAGAAGTATTGCACAGTCAGGTCGATATAAAGGACCCTAAATTCTGAAAGCGGCAGCTTGAGCATATACATGAACGATATTTGTAGAACCAACTAATCTTGCTCAAATCAATGCCCTCAAAACTATAGTCCTAATACTGCAGAATGGCAATAAAAATTTGTGTATAGAGCCTCAAATGCAAAAGTATTCCTTCTCAATTCTTGACTTTGGGAGAAGCCCTTTCATCTCATTATAAATGAAACATTCTTATTGCCATTTACATTGCTAAATTTACAAATAAGATTATCGATTTATGGTAGATCTATGCCTGTGGAGATTTGAGGCAAATATAAGTAATATATAAGTGTTCTGAATTTCTCAATATTTATCAAATGAAACCATTATCATAAAAAAAAAATTGCTTGCCTTCATAGATTACTAAGTATTTTTGGTTTCTCAACTTCAATATCACATGCCATGTAGCTATGTGAAACACTGATGTGGTATCCTCTTCAATGGTCTCATGTACTGATTTTACTACATCAACGTTTCTTTCTTATTATTCTGATTTTGCTTGAACTTCATTATATAATTTGGCAATTCTGCACCTCATTACTGTATTGCAGGGTCCTATTGGTGAAAGTGTGAACATTGATCCCAGCAGACTGATCACTAAACAGATCATGGCCAAAACCACTCTCATGAAGAACAAACATACCTGACAAGCCCCTGTTCGGTAACAAATACACCTTTTCCATGTGCCAAGTCATCCCAAACTGTGCCTTCATACCTTCAAAAGAATAGCATTTTGATATGATCAGCAACATAAAAAGCTGAAGCTGGGCAAGCGTCAACATAACAACAACAACTCCTGTAAGATATGTGGAGAAACAGTCATCTAAACAACAAGGTTGGCACTCTGAGAAGCAAACATATCATACAGACGTCATAAAACCACCCATATACCATGATGAATTCAAAAAACAAAAGAGAAAGGTGGATAGACAACAAAATATGCCAGTGTTTCAAAGACATCCAAATCAACTGGGCAATCAGTTCAATTTGGCTGAAACTCAAAGCAAGAGGCAAGATGAGACAGCCAAACACCAAAAGAATCACTATTTTTATACATTAATCATCATAAACTCAATAACACCACTAAGTTAGGAATCTTTAAATTATTATCTTTTGATTGACCTGTTGACAAATGCCAACGAGTTTAAGAACATACACTCTCTTACAATCTCTTTTTTTTTTTTTTTTTGATAAGTACTCTCTTACAATCTCTTGCAATCAGATAGATTATGATAATTGAAGTTTGAGCAACAAAGCCTCTTAATTTGAGAAATGTAAAGCAAATTATAAAAGATGGAATAAGCTACGACAGACCAATAGAAATGTAATTTTGACCAAACACGATTAAAAGAGGAAACGTCACAAAAGATCCAATGTCTTCCACACACAAAAGTGTAGCTAATTCAAATGGAATTACGACTATGGATACACGCTCTCCCACAAAAAAAAAAATCATTATACAAAATGTTATCCAATAAAAGATCCCACTCCTGCAATGGCTTTCTCACAGAAGGGGGCAAAATTTTAAGTGAACTTAAAGTTGTAACGACCAAATTCGTTATACATGCACTAAGCAACAAATGATCATACAACATACTTACATAAGCCAAATTCGAAATTTAGAATTCTAAAACGAAGAAATATAATGGATCCCATCTCATGAAATGTGACATAAACCATAGAAGACAAGGTAACCACACCCATCCAACATATTATATATACGGAGGTTCCAACGAAATTCCCAAGAACAAAGAAGAGAACACATAAGCACATACGAGCTGCCATCCTCGAAAATGTAGCTGACCCATTTGAGAAACTCCTCGATCCTATCCAACTCCTCGACCGCCGCCTTGGGGGTCGACACATCGTAGTTGTTGTCCGGTATGACCGGGTACGGTTTCCGATACGGCAAGTAAAATGGAGCAATAGGCGGGTCACGCCCAGCCTTAACCTCCTCCCTCATGACATCCCAGTCATCCTCATCGGCCCAGTTAGGGTCCCATCCGGGTTTGGTCATTGCCAGCGGAGCGTCCGCCCAGATCTCCCCCACGTCCTCCTCCCTCCAGTTCTCCGGGTCTTTGGGGAAATCAAAGACATCCTTTTCGTTAATCATTTCTCGGTCCTCCTCATCCAGCTGTTTCTTCATATAATTGCTATCCAGAATCCGGTTTATCCGTTTTATGTTTGCCTCCGTGGTGCTCTCGGACGCGGGCCGCTCGTCTCCTGGTCGGACATACGTGAGGGGTTCCTCATCCGAGTAATCCGTGAAGTAGGACGAATCGTCCGAGTATGACTCGGTCTCGTCGGAGTCGTCCTCGGAGATAACTTGGTCTTCTGGCGCTGGGTTTTTCTGTTCTTCATCTTCTTGTTCTGACTCAGAGGGTCTAGTCGAGTCTTCGCCTGCCATTGTGGTGTATGAGCGAGTGTGAGGAGGAGGAGAAGAAGATAAGGTGGGGAAGGAGGAAGTGAGCAGTGACAATATCGAAGGAAATATTAGACTGTTCTCTTGATCCACTCCAAAATATCATCGAGGGTTTTGTGCGGGCTTTTGGGCCGGCGGTCATGGTTTAAATATTGTCTGTATCTAACACTGTCTTTTTAAGGTTTTTTAATAATTATTTTTAATAATTTAGCAAAAGTATTTTTAAGTTTTATTTAGATAATTAGATGAGATAAAATAATTTTAAATAAAAATTAAAAATTAAAAATATTATTAAAAAATATTTTATTTAATTTTTATTTAAATTATTAAAATAATATCTTATTTAATTTTTATTTAAATTAAAACCTAAAAATACTATGAATTCAAAGGAGGGCTTAGTATTTTAAATATAAATTTTTGATAAAATAATATGATTCGCAAAGGATAAACATTACTTGATATAATATTAGAGGGTGAAAATATAATATTATTTAATATGTTTTGATTTAGATCATAAATTTTAAATTTTATAAATTAAATTTTATTTTTTAAATAATGTAGATAAAATCCTCTATACAAGTCCTAAGAATAAAATGACTCTTATAGACTAGATTAAAAAAATAAGAAATAAAAATTGAACATTTCTCTTGAATATTTTAAATTCCTAAACAAGGTCGAGTACATTAGTTTTCTTTTCTTTTTTTTTTTAGTTTTTTCCTAATAAAATTTAATAAAAAGTCCAAACTACACGGCATAAGGAAAAACTCTGTCCAATAAAGTTACTATTTAAAAATAAAAAAGCCTTTTTGTTTGCATTTGTATTTTTCTATTCCAATATTCTTTTTTTTATATATATAGGAAAATATCTTGACAATGCAATAGGCACCAACGGCCATAAGAGGCATTATAAGCCATAAATAACAACATCAGCCCAAGAACCAAGAGCTAAGTTACAAGTTACCACCAGGTTTTGAACAATACGAAGTATCAACATAGACAACATGATCTAGAAATTGAGAAAATTCATGATACCAAAGCTCCATATCAACAATTGTCCAGGCATGTCTTGCTAGTGTATGGGCTGCTACATTTGCCAATTTCTAGGAACATGTTGCGCATAATAGTTGACAAATCGTTTTCTGAGGCTTTGAATTTCTGCTATCACATTCCTCATCTCCGAGAGGCACTCAATTTCCTTATTAATTTCCTCTACCAGATTTAAACAATCACTTTCAGCCAAGAGGTTATGATTACCAGTATTCAAACTGAGTTGCAATCCCCTTACCATAGCCATTGCCTCAAAATTCTCCAATTACATAAACTCAAATTCCACCCTGCTACAGGACATATTGACTGCACAATTGAGAATCTCTCAGAATTGCTCCAATCCCAGTCTTGTTACAATTGAAAAACAAAGCCCCATCTACATTTAACTTGAAACATTGTTGAGAGGGAGGGTAACAATGAAACTGTTGCTGCCTAAGTTGCACTTGGGGCTACAGACCACTCTTATAAACTTTTTTTAAAAGAAAAATCATGAGCCATGAGAGGGGGTCAAATTAACAAAGTCATGGATCGTTTTATTCCTTTGAAACCAGAAAGCCCAGGACAATAATATCATATTAGTAACATCATCCAAGGTGCCTTTTGAGTGCATTTCCGGTGCTAAACTAAAAAATGATCTGTTGGTATCTTGTAAAGGAAGGAAGGGGAATCTGTTTCTCCAAGATTGCTGAATCAAGGGGTAGAATACAGTAGCATGTGCAACATCCTCTAACTGATATCCACAAAAACAACAAGCACCTGCAACTGATATCTTTTTTCTGAAAAGGATGGAATTTACTGGTAAAATGTCCTTGCAAACCCTCCACCTAAACACTCGAATCTTATTAGGAATTTTTAATTTCCAAAGAACTTTCCAAAACTTGCTATGTGCCACCACAGTTGAAGTCTCACCCAGTTGAGCAACATGTAAACTTTGAAAGAACCTATAAGCACTCTTAATAGAAAAATTGGCCACTTCTTTCGAGTTCCCACATCCATTTATTTGGTTCCTCTATGCTACTTGGGTGCAATTTCAATATCAACTCAGTCATTTTTGGATTGAAGAGAGTCCTAACTTTTTGAACATTCCACCAATAGCAGTATAATCAAGTAGAGCAACAACACTATCATCCAAGTCATCCATATGCACATCTGTTTGGGGTTGGACAATAGCAATCTCATGATGCAAATCTCGGATACCAAGGATCCATGGGTCTCTCAGCATATGAATTTGCCTGCCATTCCCAACACTCCATCGACCCCCTTTGATCATCAAATTTTTTAGCTCCAAAATTCCTCTCCAAGCATAGGAAGGGGAGGCACCTAGAAAAGCCTTAATAATTGATGAATTTGGGAAATATCTGGAGCAATAAAGTTTATAAAACAAGTTGTCATGGTGTTGTAACAGCCGCCAACTTTATTTTGCTAGCAAAGCCATATTGAAAGTTTGTAGCTCTTTAAACCCAACCCCTCCAACACATTTGGGCTTGCACAATTTAGTCCAACTCAACCAATGAATTTTTCTTTTCTTCTCTTTTTTGCCCCACCAGAAATTTGTCATCATTCCCTCAATTTTATAACACAATTCTAGAGCTAATTTAAAACAACTCATGGTTTAAGTTGAAATTGTCATGGCCACAGCTTTAAGAAGTACTTCTTTACCTCCTTGGGAAAACCAATTGCCTTTCCAGTTTTGAAGTTTGAGCCAAATTTTATGTTTAATATCAGCAAGGCAACCCTCTTTGAAGTGCCAATTATAGGAGGTAATCCTAGATACCTTTTATATTGTTCCACGTGTGCTGACCCCCACAGATTGATGATACTTTCTTTCACAAATTCTACACAATTTTTGCTGAAAATCATTGCTGGTTGATCAATTGGCCCGATGCTTCTTCATACAGCTTTAACAAATCAAGTAGCCTCTGGTTGCTAGCCTTAGTTACATCACAGAAAACCAAAGTATCATCAGCAAATAGGATGTGATTAATTATTGGTGCCCCATGACAGACTTGAATACCAGGGAGTGCTCTTGTTATTGCAGTATGCTTAAGCAAACCAATTAGCCTTTCAGTACATAAAAGGAATAGATAAGGAGAAATGAGATCTTGTCTCAAACCTCTTGAAGGTATAATATGACCAGTAGGGATACCATTGATTAGAATGGGAAATGAAGCACTAGATACACAGGTCATCACCAAATTAATTAGTTTTTCATGAAAACCAAGTCTACACATGACATCTTTTAGGAAAGGTCATTCCACTCTATCGTATGCCTTGCTCATATCAAGTTTTAGAGACATATACCCTTTATTTCCTATCATTTTCCTCTCCAAGTAATGAACAAGTTCATATGCCACAAGAATATTATTTGTGATTAAATGACTAGGGATGAAAGCTGGCTGTGTTTCAGTAATGATGTTAGGCAGCACCCTTTTCATTCTATTAGCAACAACTTTAGAAATTAGCTTATAAATGACATTACATAAGCTAATAGGTCTAAAACATTTACCATATTGGGGTATTTTTCTCTTAGGAACCATAGTGATGTAGGTATGATTCAAAGATTTAGGAAATTGACCCGACTTTAGAGCAGATAAGATTGCTGCAGAAATAGAGCTTCCAATTTGTGGCTAGAACTTTTGATAAAACAGTGGTGGTATTCCATCTGGGCCCGGAGCCTTAAAGGGGTGCATCTCCCTTAATGCTTGGACCATTTCCTTAACTTTGAAGTCACTAATAAGATCAACATTCATCTCTTGAGTCACTTCAGGTTATATGTGTTCTAGAACAGGATTAATATTTCAGGAACCTGCAGTGAAAAACAAGAAGAAAAGTAATTAATAATGCGGTTAGCACATTGGTCCCCTTCTTGCCAAACTCCCTCAAAATCTTGAAGTTTAACTCTACTGTTTTTCTTGTGTCTTTGAGAAATCTTGACATGAAAAAACTTAGTATTTTGATCCCCCTCAAGAAGCCAGATTGCTCTAGAACTTTGTTTCCACATCATTTATTCCCTCCCAAGCCATTTTTGGACTTCATCTGTAGCTTGAGAAACATGTCCAGGGTTGAAGAGACTCGGATCTTGATTCTGTAATCTTTGCAGATTTTGCTTTGCTTTCCTCGAATTGATTTCAACTCTTCCAAATTTGTT
The DNA here is from genome assembly GCA_036559045.1 of Platycarya longipes. Classification (NCBI taxonomy): domain Eukaryota; kingdom Viridiplantae; phylum Streptophyta; class Magnoliopsida; order Fagales; family Juglandaceae; genus Platycarya; species Platycarya longipes. The sequence continues at coordinate 23,100,685 of CM071802.1, read as the reverse complement.
ATTATTCCAAACTTGGAACCTTGAGGCACAAGTTTCAAACTTAGACATAATTCCTTTCATACCTGGTTGATCATTATGCAAATTCCAAGAGTTTTGAACAATCTGAGCACATTCCTCCTCCTCAAGCCACATAGCCTCAAACCTAAAAGGTTCAGGCTTCAATCAGAGTGAGGGACCCATAACAGACAGCCATAATGAGAGATGATCATAATAAGAACAGGAACCATGATAAACTATTGCTTTCTCAAACATGTGACACCAGCAAGCATTATCCATAAAACGATCTAGCATTTCAAAGACCACTGCTGCAGATTCCCTCTTATTGTACCATGTGAGTTTTGATCTAGTTTATTTTAAAAGATAAAATTAAAACTATAAATTATAAATTTTTATTATATTTATTATTATATTTTTTAAAATTTTATATAAAATATAATAAAAAATTCAACTTTTTCAAATTTTAAAATTATTTTTTTTTAATTCTAAAGCAAAAATAATATTTAAAAAATATATTCTAATAATATTTTATTTATTTTTAACTTTTATCTCATCTCATTTTTAAAAATAAATAGGGCTTTAATCTCATAATTTTTCTCAATTTTCATATTAAATAAAATAAATAATTCAATTTATTTGAATTTAAAAATATATATATTAAAAAATTATAAAAATATTTTATTTTATTTTAAGCTCTAATATTAAATAATCTCATCGTACATGTAAAAACAAACGAAGCCTAGACTCGTGTGTTTTAAATGTTCACAAAATAAAATTAACAATATCAGGATAATGTGACGCAACCGCTGCCTCAAATTCTACAAGACATAATGCGGTGGTGACGCCATGTAAGTAGTACTCCATACACGACATATTTATCTTATTCTTTTGATTTAAATTTATTTCTTTATTGATGTATTCGATATGATTTCTATCTCCTAGGTAAAGTAGTTTTGGATCTTCTTTATTCTTATTTATTTTTGAGTTTTTGATACATTGTTTTTTGAGTACTTTCTGATGGATGAATTCGTTTAGATTTGAAAACGAAACAGAAATAAATTGAAATGAATTAATTTTTTAATATTATTATTATTTTAATATTCGAAAAAATTAATTTGAGAATTGAAAAAGTTGTATTGAAATTTGAAAAAATTATATTAAAAATTATATTTTATATAAAAATTTAAAATAATATAATAATAAATTTAAAATAAATTAAGACGATTTCATTTTATTTATGATACAAACGGGACCTTATTGTATGTATGTTGTAGATGCTATTCTTTCTGTGAAAAGGTTTTAGAGTCAGTGAGTGATCAGAAAAAATTTCTAGCTAATTAATGGCTACATCACTAGAAGTTGTCCTGCTTGGCTAAGAACTCTAGCTAATTAATGACTCTTTTGAGAGATGGGATTAGTACTTTGGAATGCTAGAAGATTGATATTCTCACTTTCTTTGTTTCATTTTAAATATAATGTGTAGGGACGGTGAAATCACAACACCTAATAACTTTCATTGCAATTAATGGAATTTTTGTTACCAAATTAGGGGTGCTTTAATTCTATATGTTCATCAATTGCAGTTTTATTTCAAAGATTTTGCTACTTACAAATTGTTGTTTAGAGGCATGACTTGCGGCGAGATACATTAGAGTAGTAATGGATATAATCTCATATAATCTTGGAATGCGTAAGTAAAAGAAAATAAAGCTTACTTTAAAAATATTGATTGTTTCATATTTAGGTTTTTTTTTTAATTAAGAGATGTAATGAATTGAAATGAATTTAGTTTATTTTTTAATATTATTATTGTTTTAAAATTTAAAAAAGTTAAATTAAGATTTAAAAAATATGTATTAAAATTTAAAAAATATGTATTGAAATTTGTATTTTGTATGAAAATTTGAAAAAATGTAATGATGAAATAGAGATGAGTTGATGTGAGTTCAACTTAGGCCCCGCTTGGATTCGGAGATGAGATGAGTTGAGCTGAGTTTGATTTATTTTTTAATATTATTATTATTTTGGGATTTGAAAAAGGTGTGTTGGAATTTGAAAAATGTGTATTGGAATTTGAAAAAGGTGTATTGGGATTTGAAAAAGGTGTATAGAAATTTGTGTTTTGTATAAAAAATTATAAAAATATAATGATGAAATGGAAGTGAGTTGAGATGAGCTCAACCCACTTCCCAATCCAAGCAGCCCCTGACACTACAAGATTTTAAGCTTTTTACCATAATGCTATATGGTGGAAAAAAGTATATGTTAAGTGAAAAATGTTTTTTTTTCTACCAAATTTGTTGATGGGATGTTGGTGGCATATAATCCATGAACAAAAAACTTTTTCTACCAAAATTTTATTTCATGGCAAATACGAACTTTTTTCCACCACTTGACATTGTGGGTAAAGCATAAAAAATTCGTAGCAAATAACATTTCCATGTGCTAAAGATGATACTATCCATGAAGATAATAAGCCGAAAAAAGTTTTTACCCACAAATATATTGATGGCATATAACTTATTCCCACAACTAATATTATGAGGAAAAAGTATTTGTTATGAATTATGTTCATGGCAAATACTAAGAGAATTTAGAAAAAAAAATTAGAAAATAAAAAAATGCGACTTAAGCAAAAAATAATCATAACACATACTCTAACATAAGCTGAAATATACATTTATTTTTACAAAATTAATCTATACCTAATTCATACAAGTTTTATAAACCAAACTAAATTTAACTATATAGGCTAAAATATACATAATGAGTCAAGAAATTATGAACCAAACTAAGTTCAGCTATATAGGCATGTCTTCTACTTTCTTTTCCTGTACTCAGATAATAAGAAACAAAAACTAAACCACATCAATCAAAACTTAAAAAAATAAAAATGCATGACTACATATATAACAAAGAGTTACTCATGACTACATGGTCCTGGAAGATATCAAGGACCATCATTCCAGCAATAGAATAGCTTATACCTGTCGAAATAAGATGTTGAATCCGTAAGAGGATATCAAAAAGTAACTCATATACAAATTAACAAGAAAGAAAAGCTACATGTATAGCAAAGAGTTACTCATACACAAACTCATTATCTGTTAGACATCAAAGAACTTATAAAATCCCAATTAGGAACTCGAACTTACATAATATCAACATAAGGTCTATTTTTTACTTTAAAGTTTTTTGGTGCAGAAACAAATGATGCTCACATGTGAAGTCCTTCTGTGATTAATTGCATAATATTAAATATGTGGGTATAAGTACATTAATATAAACCATCCACAAAACCAATTTCTAATTATGTACAATTAACGTTATATGCTACCCCTAAATAACAACCATCCACAAATCCAAATCTGTTATTCTCACATAATGATTGTAGTATAAGCACATTAATATAAACCATGAAAACTTAATAGAATTCAAACGCTACACTTGTGTAGATTTACCATTACCAATTGCCTCAATGGTATCTAATTTGCCTCAAATTGATAAAGATCTACAAATAAAACATCAAAGCAGTTAAAATGCATGGTTTTGACATGAAAGAGCTGACATGATTCAGGATAAAAATTAAAATTTTCGAATGAAAAAAATACCTATGTTCATGTCTAGTTTTAGACAGCAGTCGGTCTTATATTTCCTGACCAATAGATTGAAAGTAAAATGCATTACAATATAATGAAAGAAAAAAAAAACTTGTTTCTTCAATCATATTTGAGTGAGCTAAAAGTGTGGTTTAGAATAGCCATTGTAGGAAACTTGAGGGCTATACAAACAAATGCACATAGTGAGAGAGAGCAAATAAAAAGAAAACTTCAAAAATAAAGCTAGAGAGAGAGAAACATCAGTAGGAGCACACAGAAATTTGTCTCACTATGCTAGTGCAAACCAACTCTTCTAGCATGCTAAAAACTCTTACCACATTTATAGGCATCACCCAACTCAGTCCCAAAAAGATTGAAAATAGCTTGTCTGGGGTAGTAAGTTGCATCAGAGAATGCACATTAAAAACTAAGGAACTGAAACTATTGATTAAATTTTAGCATTAAAATCAAGTGGATTTACAATACCAATAATAAAAATGTGATGAAATACATACATAACAAGACAATTATAAAGAAAAAAAGTAACAAAATAAAACCAACATTTCAGGTCCAAAACTAAACAAAATATAACCAACAAAACCAGATCAAACAAGCTAGAGAAGATCTAACCAAGAGGAACCCCTCCAATGTCACAGACATTAGCTCAAAGGAACCCACTCAATGTGCTTCAAAAACTCTGTGAGACAATTTCTTAGCCAAAATGAAGACATAAAACTAGATTAACCACAAAAAATAAACTGAGTACAATTTTGTATGAAAATGGACCAGATTAAACCTTCATAAACTGAATACAATTTTTTTAATAAGTAATAAAATATTTTATTCCTAAAGAAATAGGCATAAGCCCAAGAACACTTACTAAACTGAGTACAATTCAGCCACTGCTTGCATCTATTTATTCATCTTGAGAAGGAAGAAACCAAATAAATAAATAGCTATAATGTAGCATTATTTGTAAATGTAAAGACATAAACCAAAGCATTAACAGATTAGACACAAACCAAAGCATTAACAGATTAGACATAAACTGAATACAATAATTGGTCTCTTTGAAGTTGATAGTCTTCAATAGGGAAAAAATACTAACAACAATAACTCCATCACAAAAAACTACAATACATCAATAATAAATGAAAATCAGACCTAATTAACAATAAATCCATCACTAGTTTTCAATAGCTAATACCACCTACAATCCGACCTAATTAACAAATGAAAATCAGAAAAATGTGCCAGTGATTATTTCAGTAAAATTAGCCAACGGCCACTAGATTTTTTATATTATTCAGTTACAATCCCATGCACGAAGACAACTCAGAAATAAATAAATAAATAACTAGGTAATTTCGTGTAGAAGTAAAATCCCCAAAAATGAAAATCAAGGTTTTGGGTATCGACAAAGGACACTCACCTGCCAAGCGAGACAGAAACGACAACAGCGATGGCATGATATCAACGAAGGTTTTGGGTATCGACGCGATGGCACGATATCGATGGCACGGTATCAACGGATGGAGAGAGCAACCCTAGGTTGCGATTTCCAGAGATAGTGGAATGGAGAGAGAGGTAGGAGGAATGAATACTAACCCTAGGTTACGGTTTCGATTTTGAGAGACAAAGCAACCCTAGGTTGCGATCGCAATTTCGAGAGACAGAGACGAACAAAGAGAGAGACACTCACTTGCTCGGAGAGTGCGCGACGGCACGGTAGTGATATGGCTTGGGAAGGGGTGGCGGTATGGCGTAGATTGGCGGCAGCACGGCGTGAGCGAGAGAGAAACAGAGTGCGAGCGAGAGAGATAGAGAGATAGAGAGAGAGAGAAAGAGAGAGAGAGAGAGGAATTAGGGATTGGGGGAGACGACAGTATCGGAGGGATTTAAATTTTTAAAAGACTATTTACGGCGCTTAAAATTCGCCGCAAATAGGCAAAAAACTCGCGGCAAAAAATATAAACTATTAACAATTAAGTTAAGTAAATGGAGAATGCCCAACCTTTTGCAGTAATAAATATTACGGCTAAATTAAAACACCCCAAAATGGCTGTTTTCTTGTAATGTATATTTTATAATTATATTATTTTTAAAAATTAAAATAAAATGTGTAGTAATGCAAAATACTTATTTGTCATGAGGAGATGTCACTGCAAAAGTAAGTTTTACCCACGATTTTGAAATTGTGGGATGTGAAGTCATGGCAAAAGTGATTCTATGCCATGAGATGCTCTCGTGGAAATAACTCTTTTCTATATTTTGTAATTCTTTTTTACTTTTTGTGGCGAAACACATTCATGGTAATTGATAAATGAGTCGTTGTAAAAAAGTATAAGTCACAATAGAAATTTTCATTTGTATAACTTTTTTGTGGCTAAATGATTCTGTGGTAAAAGGTAATTGAACTCGACACAATAACTTTTTTCCTATAATTAATTTAGGTTCTGGTCATTTTTATATCTCATGATAAAATTTGGTGGCAAAATATAGTTATATCGCAGTTAAAAGTTTTTTTCCATGAAATATTTTTGACCACGACAAAATCGTGAGAAAAAGTATATATTTATTTCTTCTAGTCATTTTTGTGGTAAAAGACGACTTATTGCCACGACAGTATGCTGCAAAAAAAAAAAATTCATGACAAAAAGTCCAAAATCTTGTAGTGTGAGTGAGTGAATGAGCGAGTGAGCAAGAAAAAAATTTAGCTAATTAATGGCTCCATCACTGGAAGTTGTCCTGCATAGCTTAGAGTTCCTAACTAATTAATGGCTCTTTTGAGAAATATTATTCGTTTGGCATGCTGGAAAGTCCATATCTTCACTTTCTTTGTTTCATTTTAAATATAATAATTGTAGGGACGGCAAAATCCCCGCCGCTAATAGCTTTCATTGCAATTAATGAAAATTTTTATACCAAATCAGGAGTGCATTAATTATGTTCATGAAATGCAGTTTTATTTTAAAGATTTTGCTACTTAAAAATTGTTATTTAGAGGATTGACTTTCTGTGAGATTCATTAGAGTAATGGATACCGAGATCAACAATTCATATTAAAAGAATCTTGCCTTATTCGTGCATACATTCTATTGAAGAAAATTAAATAATAATGGAACAGAGATCAGCATATGCAATGGCAAATAATGTGACTGTAATAGGGTTTTGTAATGAAAACAAAAAATGTTTGTGTTGATATCATAAAAATCGGCCAATAGGCCAAGACAGGAAAAAGAGTCATTCCTAGTCCACTGGGACGAGTTGGACTTCATTAGGTGTCGTTTGGGGCTCCCGAAGAGACTTCGGTGCGACCATACGTACGCGGATAGCAGATAAATAAATAGAGAGACACAGTATTTACGTGGTTCGGCGTAAGGCCTACGTCTACGGTAGTTTGGGGAAGGGGATCCACTATAATGAATATTTTTACAGTCTCTCAGAGTTCTCACTGTACATGAATAATATACATAAATCTACTGGTATAAATTCTTGGGTTCATCTAAGAAGACGAAGCAGGCAATACGAGAGAATAGAGGAATTGTTCCTGAGAGAGTTGGCTAGTTCAATTTAGAGAGAAATTATTGTCCAACTTGAGAGCCCTCTTGTTATTATCTAATCAGAGTCCTTTTATAGACCATTTGGGTTGCGTGTGTCAGTCTACATTTTTTATGCCTGTCCCCCACATGTTCTTGTCTTCTAGTGCACTACATAATAGGTCTGGGCTCTACTTGAGATATTTCACCTTCACAGAACCTCGCGAATTCTTAGCAAAGGTACTTTGGTGGGAATTTAAAGTATCCGAAAACTGGGATAATGATGGTTGTCTTCCGAGCTTGAGGTAAGAAATACATAAAAACATGCAATATATATTTTATTAAGAAAATGTCGTAAGGCGTGCGGGGCTTTACGACCCCGCGATCCACAAGCGGTCATTGGCGGAAAACCAGGCGTGTGAGGATTTACGCGCAAGCCTAAACCCGTGACTCAACCCCGCGATTCGCAAGCATCCAAGATGAGGCTTGTCGAGTGTGCTTGGTAGACGGATCACAAGCCTCGAGCCTATCATGAATGTGAGGACTTGACGAGTACGCTTGGGTACTGGACCTCAAGCCTCGAGCCCTTGACGAGCAAATCGTTGGGCTGGTCATGGGTGGCCGGATGACCTCACGACTAAACCTGTTCCTGTATGACGAGTGGTGTACTTTGGCTTTGCACTGCAAAACAATTTGTTAGTAAAAATATGATTTTCCATGCCACTGAATCCGAATGCTGAGTCCGAATTTACATGTGCACAGTCGAAGTATAAAATTTGTCAAAATCGATTCCGAGATATCGCTTCATTTTTAGTTTCTGTGATCTGAGGTGGCGAGTGACCTGTCCAAGCAAACAAAAGAGAAAATATGCGAGCCCAAATGGAGACTTGTTGTATGTAAATCCTTGAATGTTTCCGAGCGAATGAGGTGTGTTGTATGAGTCCATGTGATGGGCATGGTGGTTCCGCGCTGGGAGAGAGTATCGAGTTGGCGAGCTCCTACAAGTTGGCGAGAAGAGTGCTTGTTCTCACGTGGGTTACCTCCCAAATGGGTGATCATGTGTGTGAGGGTGGTGCTAGCCCATAAGGCGGGCGTGTCCCGATTTCTTGGAAGTGAGTCTCTTGAGCGTACATGGCGGGAGAGGTGCTCTAAGTTTAGAGTTTGCGTGAGCTGCGGCGAGCTGGCGAGCACTCGAGAAGTGATCTGGGCGAGCTCAGTGAAGGATCTCAAGTGATGATCCGTGATGCACGAGGCTTTGTGTGATACTAGTTCTTGCGAGTATGTTCCTTGCGTGGCAAGTCCAAGCTACCATGGGTGAGCTGTGGGTGAAATGGCGAACACCCGATAAATGGTGAGAGGGTGAGCGTGATAGGTGAGTGGTGGTTATTGGGCGAGTACCGTGAGTTTGGCGAGAGGGTGAGCCTAGATGCCGTAGGCGAACTGAGTGAGTTGATGCATGGCGAGCTGCTGGTCCCATGCATGTGCAATACGTGTACGCACGACTCCTATATGTTTAGGCGAGCTGGTGGGCGTCCAAGAAGTGGCGAGCTCACACTTGGGCGAGCTGTAATGGTTCGAGTCATGTTAGTGATTTCAGGCGACTTGGAGGGTGGTTATGATTTGGTAAATGGTAAGCTGTTGTTTTCCAAGTGAAGGGTGAGCGCCATGATTTTGGCGAGTCGTGTGTTGTGATGTGATCTTTGGGCGAACACGGTGGTCTAGGCTGGTGAGCTGTGCAGGGCGAGTGGGTGCCCTTGTGATGTTGGCAGGGGTTGTTTTATGCAACTAGTTGAGGCGAGGGGTGAGGTGAACTCGTGTGTGGTGAGCTGGCGATCATGTATGGCGAGCTGGGTCGGAGAGCATGCATGGCAAGCTGGGAACAGAGCTTCCTTGGGTTATCCGTGACATGGGGCGAGCCGGCGAGCAAGTGAGAGATGGCGAGCTGGCAGGCCGAGCCCTGTGTTTTCGAGAGGTGGTTCAGGCAAGGTGGGTCCTGAGTGCAGTGGGCGAGCTGCTGTGGAGCACCATGGACGGGACGTGAGAATTGGTCGAGCGAGTGGCGATAGCTTAAAATGGCGACCATTAAGAGTGACGTCAAATGTGCATGGCAAAGTTCGAGCGGGAAGGTGGCGAGTCGTGAAGGAGAGGCGTGAGGTGAGTGGTGAGCTCGCCGGCAGGCCACAGTGAGGTTGGCGAGGCCCGTGAGTTGCTGCATGGAGCCGTGAGAGGTGGTGAGTTCGAACGCAGCTGCCAGCCATCCTGGCGGGCTTTGAGTGGACCCGTTGGGAAAAAGGGACGCCGACTGCCCTCACGGTGGTCGCTAGTAGCTCACTCGTGTGAGGGACCAGTTGGGCACAATGATATTGCCGTTTGTGGGGTAGAGAAGGCGAATGATAGTTCCAATGGAAGAGCCCTCAGTGGGGCTTCCAGCTGGGAATTTCCACGGGCGACAAAGATCGCCGGTGACCACTGAGAAGGTCATCAGAGCTCCAACCGACGAACAGTGCCCCTGGGCACGTCTCTCCTCCCTTCAGCTAGGTAACTCAGCCTATGAAGGTTGTCTCCAGCAGGTGGACGATCGGCGTCCACCTGGCCGGACACAGAAAATCTTGGCGGTCACTGTGGTGACCGCTAGGGGGTGACCCGGGCTCATGGCGCAACGTCGTGAACTTTGGGCCTTCATGTCGAAGTGTATGCACGTGGGTGCATACACGTGCATGTCTCCAGCAGGTTGATACCATACCGGAGACAGAAAACTCCGGCGATCACGATGGTGACCGCCAGATGGTGGCCTGGGCTCATGGCGCAACGCCGTGAGCTTTGGGCCTTCTCCTCGACGTGCATACACGTGCATGCCTCCGGCAGGTTTATGCCTTGCCGGAGACAGAAAACTCCGACAGTCATGGTGGTGAGCATCGGTGGGTTGCCCAGGCTCGCGGCGTCGCTGTGAGCCATTTACTCTTCTCGCCGGCGTGTATGCACTTTGTGGGCATGCACCACGCTGTGTCACTGGTCGCAGGCCCGCCACGGTGGTGGGCCCAGAAAATTCCGGCAGTCACGATTGGACCGCCGGCAGAGCGCTATGACTCGCGGCGGAGAGCCGCGAGTACTTGGGCGCACGCCCATAAGGAACTGGGCACGGCACCCTGTCGTGCCCGTGTATTGTGCATGGCACTGTACAGTGCCATGCACACGTGACCACACTATGCACTTAAGTGCACAATGCTTTTCCCAAGCCCAGTGCACGTGGTCCGTCTGCATGCACTATGCTGTGAGTGTGTCCTCTTGGCTTTTATCTGGCGGGCTTGTGTACATATGCTATTTTTGTAATATAAAAATAATAACTGGCAAGTGTAGTGTCTGTGAGAAAATACTAAGTGTTATACATAAAAGAGATCAGGACAACAAATCTTTCTTTTAGACGAGATATTTTCTCACCTTTGCCCGATATTATACAAAAATAACACAATTAAGAATACTCATCTGGGGACATCATTTGCATATTTGATAAGTCGTCAAGTGTCCCAGAAAATTATCATTTTCCCACCTCTGGTCTAAAGATCCCATAGACGACGCCACTGTTAATGTCATAAAAATCAGCCAATAGGTCAGGGCAAGAAAAAGAGTCATTCCCAGTCCATTGGGACGAGTTGGGCTTCGTTGGGTGTCGTTTGGGGCCCCCGGCGAGATTCTGGTGCGGTCATATGTACGCGGATAGCAGATAAATAAATAGAGAGACACAATATTTATGTGATTCGGCATAAGGCCTACGTCCACGGTGGTTTGGGGAAGGAGATCCACTATAATGAATATTTTTACAGTCTCTCAGAACTCTTACTGTACATGAATAATATATATAAATCTACTGGTATGAGCTCTTGGGTTTATCTGAGAAGACGAAGCAGACGATCCGAGAGAAGAAATGAATTGGTCCTGAGAGAGTTGGCTAGTTCAATTTAGAGAGAAATTATTGTCTAACCAGAGAGCCCTCTTGTTATTATTTGATTAGGTTCCTTTTATAGACCATTTTGGTTACATGTGTTAGTCTACATTCTTTATGCCTGTCCCCCACATGTTCTTGTCTTCCGGTGCACTACATAATAGGTTTGGGCCCTATTTGGAATATTTCACCCTCACAGTTTGTAATTTATTTTTAATTAAAGTACAAAACTATAGTTAGGGATGCAATAGCCTCGTTTGGATTCAGATTTGAGATAAAATGAGTTGAGATGAATTTTAAAAGTTGAATAAAATATTATTATTATTATTTTGAAATTTGAAAAAGCTGTATTGAAATTTGTATTTTGTATGAAAAAAAAAATGTAATAATGAATTTGAGATGAAATGAATTGAAATGAGATGAGTTTGCAATCCAAACTAGGCCTAAGTCTCTCACGCCCGATCCACTAGCTCAAATTTAGGCATAGGACAAGTAACCCACTTATCACCATCGGCCGGGTAGCAATCCTAAATTATATTTGCAATCACCAAACATTTACAATCTATTTGAGCTTATCTTAGATTATCCGTAAAATGATTTTTTAACACTTTAAAATATTTTTTAAAAATATAAAAAAATCACAATATTATTTAAAAATACTTACAAAAGAATTATGTTCAAAAAATTAAAATAAGTTTTAAAATTGGAACAAATAAAAATCCCTAACATAGGTTCAGAAATGAGACAGGGAAAGTGGAGAGAAGGAAAATAGGATTTTTTTATTACTTTTTAGATACAGCATATTTCTTCTTCTGCACTAGATATACCAGATGAGTGAGATGACTAACGTGGCCTAGGGCCCACTTACCCAGCTACTGGACTCAACAGATTAAAGTAAAGCATGAGGATATCCTAGGCCCAACAACCAACTCTTAGCAACAGACTCACAATCAATTAAGGCGACTTGGGCTGGCCCTTACATTGACCCAACCATCCCAACTTACAACTGATCTAACCCCACTTCACTTTAGATGCATACGTGTACACTGCACTAGACTTAGGGGCTTCGTCTTCTTCCCCAAATCCTCAAGCCCCAAGTCTTCTCTGGCGGAGTCTTTGTTGCATGTAAAGGGCTTCGTCTTCGTTGCTGCAGATCCGGTAGGCTGTGGGGGCTAAGGGCTTGACCTGCTCATCTATTTCCGGCGCCATGGCTAAGGTATGTTGAAGCAAAAGGAAAATATAATATTATTTGACATATATTGATTTAAAAGATAAAATTTTTAAAATTTAAATTTATTATCTAAATAACATAGATAATAAAGTTACCATTTAAAAAAAAAAAAAAACTCTTTTTTTTTTTTTTTGCTTTTTTTAATTTTTCTGTTCTGTTATTCTATTATACATATTAGTTTCTTGCTCCCCAAGTCTTCGGAATCAGAGTCTTCTTGTTTTTCTCTTATTTTTCTACGCTACCTAAATTTCATGTATATTAGGAAAACACGTAGTTCCCTAGTTAACAGAGGAAAACGATTCCCTACTTTTACTTGGAAATAACGTCTGATTCTTATATATACTGAATACTCTTCTTATTCGAGTTTATATTCTGCAAAACAACTTATATATAGCAGAACTCTTCTTCTTCGTGTTTATTTTCTGCAAATCAAAGTCACGTTGGAGAGAGGTTATCCGGCCACAATGGAATGGTGCAGTCACTGCCAAAGAAGCTGCAGCGAAGTATGCATGTTTGGTTTCATGTAAGTACGTAGTAGTATTTTCGTGATTCAGAAAGTTTGTTTTCATGTTTGGTTTCAATTGGCAGCATGTTAATTCATAGAAAGTTTTGTTATGTCTTTTCTCGTGTCCAGACCAAGATGACTACTTTTCGATGTCGTTCATTAATCTTAAACTTGTTCTAGAATGTTTTCGTCTTATATTTTCATTCCATAAAGGTTAAAGAGAAGTTTCTTGTGATAGTTTTATTTTAATATCCACCAAAAATATTCCCGATTGTTTTCTGAAATTTGAGTATTTTGGTGTGTTTTCTGCTCCTTTCGATATTCTCCTTTTATGTGTGTTTTGGCAGTTCCTGTCCTACATGTGGAAAGGTTCTTGCTGAAGTTGGTGTTCGGAATAGTTCTTACTTGATTAAAGCCAGACAAAAGAGAATGAAAATAGTAAAGAAGGAGAAGGAGAAGAACAAGAAGACAAAGCCTGCAAGTGCAACAGAACCAGACTGTTCTAGTTGTTCTTCAAGTCCCTCAGTCCCTGAAAGCAAAGTTCCAATTGAATGTTCCCAAACAGCAACCGACAAGAACCAGATCATTCAAAGGTATTTTCAGGTTCCTTTCCTTTGATTTCACAAAAAAAATCTTTTGACTTAATTTGAGTACGAATGTCAATGAACCAACTCTCTGCCATGGTAGGAAAGCACTTCAACCAAACCATATATTCCAATGAATCAACCAATATTTATAGATGAGCATTCTTAATTTCTTAAACGCCATGGCCAATAATCTCTTAGATGGAGGACTGACAAATCCTAAATGATGCCTGATGACATGTTTCTTAGTATCTAGGAATCATGATAGATATTAAGTATGCCCATAATCTTGTAATAATAAAATATGTTTTCCAGTAAATTAAGTCATATCCTGGGCATGTTTGATTTATAAGATAAATTTTTAGGCATATGCTTTAATAAGATAACTATTTACATGGAAAGAAGAACACAAACCCGGTTTATGTAGATATCTTTATTGATAACTATTTCAGGTTCCTTTATTCCTTTGCTTGCTTCCACAAAAAGTCTTTGACTTAGTCTTAAGACAGTACAAAATTGTCGTGTGTTTCAGATGTTTAGAAAGGAAAATTAGCAATATCAGGATGATGTGGTGCAGCCATTGTCTCAAAGTCCTCAGGACAGATTATTGTGGTGACGCCATGTTAGTATTCCATCCATGACCTCTTTATCTTATTATTGTGAACTATTTTTTTTTTGTTTTTTTGATGTATTAGATATGATTTTTCTCCCCTACCCTAGGGCAAAGTATTTTTGGGATCTTCTTCTTGATCCTTATTTATTTTTAATTTTTTGATACATTATTTTCTTAGTACTTTCTGATGGATGAATTATTGTATGTATATTGCAGATGCTGTTCTTTCTGTGGAAAGGTTTTAGAGTCAATGAGTGATCAGAAGAAATTTCTAACTAATTAATTGCTCAATTACTGGAAGTTGTCCTGCATGATTAAGAGTTCTAGCTAATTAATGACTCTTTTGAAAAATAGGATTAGTAGTTTGGAATTTTGGAATGCTGGAAGGTCGATATTTTCACTTCTTATTTGTTTCATTTTAAATACAATATGTGCAGGAACGGGGGAAATCCCCACACCCAATATCTTTCATTACAATTAATGGAATTTTTGTTACCAAATTAGGAGTGTAATTAATTATGTTCATCAAATGTAGCTTACTTTTACTTTAAAGATTTTGCTACTTTATCAAATATATTATTTATACACGGCTTGTTGTACCTCTTGTGTACACGTCATACAAAAATGTTATTTTTATATATTTTTTAATCTAATTATTCGTATTTTTTATTTTTGTTTTTTTCTTATTATAGATTTATCTTTTTTTTTTTCTGATATTTTTTTTAATATTTAAGCTATATAATGCCACATTATCGATTCTATAAAAGATATGTGGAGTTGTGTGTCTTTAGCATTGCTCAAATTAACTTAATTTATCAGATAATATATAGGACAAGCTACCACTTTTCAACAATTAAAAACCAGTTTTAATTTTTTGGAGAGTTATGAACAATAGATACCTGTCTTGGCGGATTTGGACTAAATTAGGTTTAAGGGATGGGCTCAGTATTGGACTAAGTTGGTGGACTTGGACTTTGGGCTGCTTCATAAATAGGACCAGAGAGGAAAAGCAAAAAATAAAAACTTAAGAAAATTATATCTATTAATATTTGAGTAATGTTATTATGTCCACTCTATTGGATATCTCTTTTTAATATTTCATATATTTTATTTTTTTTATTTAATGATTAAAGAAGTGATTATTAGTGTATTGATACTTTTTTTTCTATTTTTTAAAAATATTTTAAAATGATAAAAAATGATGATAAAAAAATAGAAAAAAATTATTTTTTTTGTTTTCATATTTTTTTAATGTACTTAAATATTTTTTAAAAAATATGAAAAAAGTACTAATACACTAGTAATTAATTTCTTAATCATTAAGTAAAAAAAAAAAAAATATATAACAGGTGTCAAAAATAAATGTCAAATAGAGTAGACATAATAACATTACCCTTGATATTTTGAGGAATTGCATGCATGTAAATGTTCATTATTGAGATCAAGCTCCTCTTAATTTTACTTGAGAGCTATAATGAATTATTTTGGCCAATTGTAGGACTATAGGGGTCGCATGTGATAAATCGAACTTCTTTAATCACAGCAATTATGAAAAACAACGAACATGAAAGAAAATGAAAAAGTGAGTGGTTCAATTAGACATTGTGTATGGATTTTTCGGGAACCATTAGCCATACAAACGGGTGAATGGAATGGAGAATCGAGATAAACATATGCAATCACAAATAATGTGGTGGTAGTTGGATTTTCTGATTAAACAAAACAAAGTTTGATTATTATTTTTTTTTAAGAAAGTACGAAACTATAGTTAGGGATGCGCAATGAGTTTCTCACGCCCGGTCTACTTACCCAAATCAAGTGGTCAACTGTTGGGCAAAGGGTGAGTAAAGTATCTAACACCATCGGCCGGATAACAACCCTAATTTATAGTAAATTGTTCATGAATGGTAATAAAGTAGTTTAAGAATAGTTTTCGTTTTGAGTCTCCCAAAACAAGAGGCCCCACTGATAGAAATTAGAATTAGGCTTCAGTTGTTCCGTTCTAGTAGAGTGGCAAAGGCTCCAAAATGACCTAACATTGTATATACCAAAACCGTAGAGGGATTTATCCCATCTTAACAATTTGTGCAAATTACATTTGGAGTCCTGAAAACTGCATAAATGAAACCGAGTTGGGGAGAGAGTTGACGTAGTTGAGGCCTGACTTCCCAACTATTCATTTAACTCATAATCCCCAATTCACCTACCAAGTTTTGGAAGTTTCTGCGAAACTGCTTGGCTTTCCTCATTCTATTTAGGCCGGTTCATCCAAATTAATCCGAAACCCAAATAATTAATTTTCTCGAACTTTTTAAAAAAATTTGTCAAAATTATTTTAAAAAATAAAAAAAATAGAACCAGGCCGTCGGACCCGAATGAACAGGCCTAATCCCATCTCTTGAAACTATAAACTGCTTCTGGTAACAGTTTCATCCAGCTTTAATAATGAATTCTTATTCTTTCTCTTACTGCAACAAGTAAAGATATTCTCTTTCCTCTCATTTCTAAGAGCTTTCCTTTTGCTAAAATTATGAGGAGACTCATACTCCTCCCAACGATACCAAAAATTGCGTTATTATTAAAAAAAAAAAAAAAAAAGTAGTGTCCAATATTAGTGATCTTTTCATTTAAGTCCCGAATTTTACTGTTTTTTTCAAAACGATTAGACGCGCTTAGACAATTGCAAATATAATTTCGAGATCAACAGAGTTTGTAACATTGTATCGTAGAGAAAATACAACCTCAGTCCTACTCTATTGACTCTCCCAGTCGAATATACATCACATTCTGAAATATTGAGAGAAGTGCTGTAAATAAAATTATAAGGAAACTTGTATTTTCTTTGGAGTTTCAAGGCTTGTGGTGTTGGGTGTAGATGTAGTCTAAGTGAACCTCTGTAAATATCCTTCTCTGTAAGCATTCTCCATCCCCTTTATTGCAATCTTCCATCCCCATGATCTCCTGGAAATCATTTCAAGACAAAAAGAAAGTGTGAGCCATAGTTCAAATTTATTAGAGGAAAATCATAAAAAGAAGAATATATACATTCATGGATTCACTGCCTTGATCCAACTCTACAATGGAACCTCCAGGAGTGATTTCTTTGAGCTTTATTTTCTCTTGTTCTGCAAAAGGGATCCAAACTTCAGTATTAGAATATGCAGTTAGCTGAAAAAAGGGTAAGAACAGAAGAAGACAGCAGCTATATATAGGTTAACCTTGTCGGACTGCTAGAGAACGGGCAGATATATCTGAGTAGGAGATAAGGAATACAAGGAAGAGGAGAAGAGCATTAGAGTGCAAGCTTTGCTTCATGGTAGAGAGAGAGAGAGAGAGAGAGAGAGAGAGAGAGAGAGAGAGTAATGCAGCAGAGCTAGAAGGTAGTAGACAGTTGGGAGTTTGAGTGGAGGTAAGAATGAGAGCTGATGTTGTATATAAAACATGCGGATCGAGAAAGCTAAGCTCTGCAACTCACATCAAGCTCTCCTCAAAGGCATCTCCAGTGCCTTAATGTGGGCCCAACCCACCATTAATGTCATATTGTACTATACTCCATGCTTCTTGTGACAACACCACTATTATAGATTCTCAAATGAGAAATATTTTTAATATAAAGTGATTATATAAAAATAATTTTATAAATTAATATGATTTGATGTGATTTGTTAAATTGTAAAATTATTTTTATTATAAAATAGATTTAACAAATTCTACAAAGTTAGCTTGTGAGTTTAATTTATGTAATCTCATTTACGTCTGTAATAATTCTCTTATTAAATATACGAATGACTCTGAGATAGAGAGAGTCTAGAGAGTGTGTTATTAGTCACTGTCTGCCAATAGTGGTCCATGAAAAACAAAGACCAAAAATCAAAGTAATGAGAGTGTCAATTAGTCAACCTTTTGGACTTGCTGACAGCTGTTGTCCATTTTCATAACTTGTTTTACCTTTCACTCTCCTTTTTACACTTGGATACTTCGACCATGGAAAGACAACATGATAAAGCAAGCATGCTTGCAACTATAGTGCAGTGCCATGCTTGAAATTGCTTCCAACATGGAAGAAACCTGTTTGAGTGGCTACACCACCCAATTTTAGTGGCACCAAAGCACCTTTCTTCAGTTTTTTTTTTATGCAGTATTCTTCAAATTCTATCTTAATATAAGCTCAAAACGATGAGGTTTACTTCAATAATCAGATACTAGATCAGACAATGAAAGTTCGCACAAGTTATTCTATGGGAGAGCTTTGCAGCACTACAAGAAAAACCAATATTTGTGAGGAATTTTTGCGACGATAATGGCTATTTATAATAAAAACAGACTCATTTCAATAAAAAATTAGTTATTTTGATAGAAAATAGCTGATTATAAATAAGCAAATTTCTTGTAACATGCTTTCTGATATGAATGATCCAAACAACTTATTGTTTTGGGAGACAATATTTTTTATACCAATGGTGGAATGCCACTCAATTATAGACTTAATAGTTCATCGATGCGCGCATCTGTCCTCTTTTTTCTTTTAATATGTTAGGATGGGTAATTTTTAAACTGAAGTGGACATCATTATGCTTATCTTTTGGGGGGATTTGAAATCTCTGAGTTCTTGTTGTTGAAATAAACTAATTCAAAAAGCTCATTGTTGGGTTTGGATTCTGCAGGACGAGTATGCTATGTGATCTAAAATTCTCTTAAGCAATGATTTGGAATACCGAGATATTGTGTCTGCTACTCTCAGACAACATGTGGCTGGGAAACATGAGTTTTATCTTTTCTGCATAATTATAAGCTTTACTCTTGAGAAGAGTTCAGACCATGTTTATGTGATTGGAACTAGAGCCGATAATCATCACATACATGCATGCACATTTACATACATATATATATATATATATATATATAAACAAACATGACATGGATCTGTTGAGTGGTCTTGGACCTCTCTCAACCTCAAAAGTTAGCTCAAGAGATGAGACTTTTCCTCACACTTATAAACTGACCATTGGCTCATTTCACAATCGATATGAGACAATCCCAATAGGATCCATATTAAAATGATCAAGATAGCAAAAGTTTGATGCTGTAACTTGGTCATGTGTCTACTATTTTCATAAAAATATAGGAAAGTTTCATAAAGTTCTTGAACTTGATGATATGATCTTCTAAGAGGTCAAAAAATCAACTAGAAGACCTAAATTTCTTCTCATTGCTATATATATATATATATATATATATATATATATATGTCCTCTCTGTGCATCATGCATATTAATAGCTTTTACTTCTTTTATCCACTTTTCCATTTCAGAGATGAACTTTTTCTCTTTGGAAGAAGCCTTGTGTCACCATGAACAATGTGCACCCCTCAATTATGCAACAAATTAGTCTTCTTTAATTCGATTGATTAGATTTAGATTCCTTAACTTTTAACACCATAATTGAGATCTATCGACATCTGTTCCATGATCACTATTTTCTTAATTATACTAATGCATTATAATTCCTTTTAGTTTTTCTTTTGAAATCTTACATGTTTTGTCGGACGTGCTGGCACATGACCAAACTCTGTTTTTTATTAACGCATTATGCTTCTTTGTTTTGGTTTGACATGAACAACTGATCTGAGTGGAGCTTTGCTTGAGAGGAAATGCAGAACTCAAAGTTGATATCCAACTCCCAAATACACAGACATTATTGCTTTACAGCTTTCTCAGAATCACCCAAAAAATACTACAGCAAGGAATATGCCCCCAAAATACTCCATCAATTGAAATCTGCACCAAAGATTTTGCATGGAAAACAGATCTATCAATAAGTGCCCACTTTCTGTGACTCTTGGCACTTTCCCAGCCTTAATTCCCTCTCTCTCTCTCTCTCTCAAAAAATATTGGCCTTTCTTTTGCATTCCACTTTTATGTGTACTGTTCAAAGTAAGAAAAATGTTACATAAAGTAATATTACGCACCCAAATACGCTTATGTATTTTGTGCTACTTTCATATTTTTTTATTTTAAATTTAAATATTTTATTAAATCTATTTTTTTTACTGCAACAATGTTGCTTGCATTTAGAGTTTTCCCCAAAGTAAACCCATATGTAACACCCTTTTCTTTCTCAGTTTTATGGGCATGAAGATCTGAACTATTTACTATTAATTATTTGAACATGAACATTAATAATTGGATTTTTTTATTTTTTATGATCTACAATGATAAGAATACATATCTTTCTTCATATGAAAAAAGGATCACCCTAACAACTTTGTTTTTTAAGTGTTTCCTAATGGCTAGACACACTCTAATATTGTAGACTAGAAACCTTGAACCTCTGGCTATCAAGAAATCCAAGACTGTCAATCTGACTATAAGTACATAGATAGTTTTTAATCTTATTTCTTAAGAGTTTTCTTATCCCATTAAACTCATCTATTAACCAATAAGTTTTGAGCTATTTCAAACTATTTTAAGATAAGTGTGTAAAACACAAAATTTAAATATATTTAAACTCATGTTACATTTACATCTTTGGAAGTGTCGATTCTACTCAGCATTCCATTCCTTTTTTAACCCCTTTGTTGCTTCATTAGCTGTAACCAAAATGCATTCCCTTCTGCACTCTTAAGAAACATGATGCATTCCATGCCCGCGCTATGCTGCATGGGGAAGAAGTACTTGAAATTCTTTGGGAAAAAAAAAAAAAATATAGAATGTTCTTTTGAAAATCGAAAATTGAATGGCTTTTGATGGAATAATAAAAAAAGTAATTAAAATGAATAATAAAATTAAGGAACCAATGAGAAAGAAAAAAAGGTGACCAAACTAGTTGGGATCAAGCTGCATGCTTTAATGATTTAAACTCCCATGATTAATTTAATAAACTCCATCTGTGGTCTTTACGCTTCAAAAAGGAAATACAAAAACTTCAAATTCATATGATCATCAATATTTTGTGCTAGTAGAAATAATTTGTTCGTTTATTAATGGAGTCCATCAGTATTTTGAGGGCCATGAGATCAATATACAATGTTTAATTTGTTAATGAAATGAGAAATATTTTAGCCACAAGAGATTATATGTCAACTTATAAATTGATTTAATTGATATGGTATGTTAGATTTTAAAACAAATAATCCCAACATTTTAGTTTAAAATGAGAAAAAAAATTAATTTGATTTAAATTTAAAATGTGACACCCTACCTTACAGCAATGTTGAGATGGCCGAGTTGGTCTAAGGCGCCAGATTAAGGTTCTGGTCCGAAAGGGCGTGGGTTCAAATCCCACTCTCAACATTCTTCTTAGCATTTGTTTTTCTTTGGAAGTTTTAAAAAGCACGTCTTTCATTTGTGAATCATTAGCAACGCCACAGATAATAAAATGATACTTTTTCATTATTTCAACTAAAGCAATGAGATGATTAGATGAGAGAGAGTTTATAAATAGCAGTGAAATGGTTTAAACTATTATTTTCAAAAAGAAAATTGAAAATGTGAATACAAATATTATAAAATAAAAATATTGTTAAAATATATATTTTTTATTCTAATTTTTAGTGAGATTTGAAAAAATTAAATTATTTTTATAATTTTGTTTGGAAAAGTTGCAATGATTAAGTAATGATAAAAAAAAGCTCAAATTTTAAAATTAAAAAGTGTTTGTGTTTAAATTGTGTTTGAATGTTGAGATAAAATAAGATAGGTAAAAGTAGAGTCTACTATTAAAAAAAAATTTTTAATATGAGTTTCAGATTTACTTTCTTGCTTTAAAGAGAGTATGTGGAGTTTGCACACCTTAAAACTACAAATATCATTTATCATCTATGATTAAGGTTACATTTGTGTGTTGAGAAGTGTTGAGAATACTTGTGAATAATAATAAAAAATATGTGAAAGTAATAATAAAATATTGATTAGTAGTGAAAATGTAATGAATAATAATAAAAATAGGTGAAAAATAATAATAAAATAATAAATAATAGTAAAAAATATTGAGGAAGTTTGGTTTGCCAAATCTAGCCTAACGGTTCTAGACGCAATCTGCCATCATGTTTACCAAAACAACCCATGAATCAACAAAATTACGAGGAAAAGAGTATTCTTAAGTAAATAGATTGTGTCAAGGGTTTTTTGATCAATTATATAAGGACTGATTTTCAAAGAGAATAACTTCCAACATGTGACACTTATAAATACATGTTATCATAGGTGAATAAGAGAGTGACATGTAAGAAAAAATAGAATATGAACGTAATAAGCAGAGCAGGAGATCTGAACCATGCAGCTCTCTCGATTTCTCTCTCTCATTTCCCACTATTAGATCTCTCCTTCCTTCCAAACTCTCAACGAGAGAAAAAGAGAGAGGAAAAGCAATTACTCGTTTGGATTTGATTAATAGGAAGAGAAGATGAGGAGAAGAATTGTCTGCCATATCCAATGGTCGGGAATTTACAAGCTGCTGCCTACTAAATTTCCTCCACCTCCATGCCACTTTCATGTTTTTCTTAAACAAAACTCGTACAATTGAACACACCCACTAACGTCTTTTTTTCTCTTATCCTTCTGCTACTTCTAGAGAGAGAAAAATGAGTAGAAAGATAAGAGAGAAAATATAAAAAAAAAATTTAGAGCAATGGTACCACCCCATTTTTCAAACTAAACAATTGAAATTGTCTTGAACACAATTGAAGAGAGCCCCAAACAAGCAAAAAAATCTAACAGCTGAAACAAGCAAGAATGCCGAACAAGCAAAAATCGTGGATCGTCCTCGGTCATCTTTTTTGTTGACAAAAATCATGGATATGAATGGATCAATGAATTCGCAGGTCATCTTCGTGGATATTTTATGTAGAGGTTCATCTTCTTTACGGTTACCTGAGTATTGGGGTTATTTCTTATGACGATTCTTTGGTACATTGTTTGGTTATTTTTTTTCATAGCTGTGCTCAGATTGATGGGCCTGTTTCTTTTTTCTTTTTCTAACTTTTTATCTTATTTATTTCTCGATTCCATTCTTGCGTTTACCTTTGAGATTTCGAATCCCATTATTGGAGTTCCAAATTCTTTGGAACAGTTTTGGCATTTTCATTTCTTTGTATGTAAATTGTAGTAGGGATTTTGGAAGCATTTTGTGGGTGGGAGACTGAATAACGGAGTTGTTCTTTGTTCTTTTCATTGTAACTTTTCAATTTCTTTTTTAATATATAAGAAAGAGTGATGTTAGAGTGAAGCCATACTCAGCACATTTATTCTCTCATATGAATAGTAACAATTACTGTTTATATGAGAGGAAGTGTCCTGAGTGTAACTTCTCCCCATCATTTTTCTTATTGAAATAATCTAAACTTATAGATTGGATTTCAGCACACAAATCACAGTAATTGAAGTAGCGACAACCACAGTAATGTCAACTTTTTTTAGCAAACATTCCATTAGCAAACAGCAAACTTTTTCTAACAGATTGTGTGGTTGAATGTGGGGTTTTAACAATGATGATGTTTGCAGATTAGGTTTGGAGACTGCCTAGAAGAAAAGCATTGAGCTTCTACCAGAAAAGCATTGCACAAACACTCAGTGACCTGGGTTTATGCTTAATATGCCACTAGAAGAATGTAACATTTAGATTAATCTTGTTTTGTTTTTGTTTTGGGAGAAGGGGAGAGGGTATTTGATGGTTGGAGGGCTGTATTTTGTCCCTGTATATCTCCAGCCATTGTAATTTTGTGAATGTTATATTTTGTGAATGAATGGATTCGGGTAATTGCTCAAGTGATCTTGTAATTGTTTATGCAATGGAAAGATAACCAGAGTTGTATAGCTCAAGTGTAGCAATATCTTTTTAGCTTCATGTTTCATTTAGTTATGCAGAGTTGTAGAGTTCAAGGTCAAGAAGGAGCTCAAGAGAGCTCAAGAGAGGATGAAAAAGTACTATGATCAAGGGAGACAAGTTGTAGAGTTCAATGTGGGTGACTATGTTTATCTGAAACTACAACCATTTGGCCAGAAGACCCTGAGGAAGAAGACAAGTTTGAAACTATCAAAGAGGTACTATGGACCCTTCAGAGTAGTGGGAAGAATAGGGGATGTGGCTTACAGATTACAGCTTCCTCCATCAGTGAAGCTGCATCCAGTGTTCCATGTGACTTTGTTGAAGAAAAGGATTGGGGATCCAAGCCTTATTACAGAGGATCTCCCTAGCTTTGATGAGGAGGGTATGATGCTTTTGCAACCCAAGGAAGTGCTTGAGTATCGAGTAGTGACAAGAGGGAGGCATAGGAGGAAGGTTTGGCAGGTATTGATTCATTGGCAAGGGTTGTCAAGGGAGGAGTCTTCTTGGGAAGACTATGAAGACATGGCGATGAGGTATCCACACTTGATCCTTGAGGGCAAAGATGTGCTTGAAGGGAGGAGGAATGTCAGAACCCCTAGGAGGATTGCCCAGGATCATGCCTTGACTCGGCCACTAGAGGGCCAGGACAGTCCCTTGGCTAGCCTGCATGCATGCTTTGGCTTAGGCCTTGACACGTAGCGGGCGCCCAGTGAGGCTACTGGCCGTGCGCATGCAGTGCGCACAGCCATGCGTGCCCCACTGCGCATCCACCTGCGCGCGCTTGCGTGTGCGCATGCGCATCATCACACGCGCGCCCATGCGCGCCCCACCACACCTTAGCGAGGCTAGTGGCGTGTTTTCACAGGCATGCCATCCAGTGCATGGCTCCAGCCCATGCCTTGCGGAGCAGGCGAGTCGCATGCATACCATGCATGCCACCCTGCGCGCGGCACCAGCCCGCGCCATGCAGCCGGTGCCCGGACCGCCAGCTTGGGCCATGCATGCACATCGCCCCATGCAAGACCACTGCCCGAGCACCTTGACTGGGCCACCCCCGAGCGACGTGGCTTGACCCTGTGCCTACCACCAGGACCATACATGGCACACCGCCATGACCACCACCAGTTGGCCCTGCACAGAGCTATGCCCGCGCACCACCGCACCATGCAGACATGCCCACCCGTGGACCTTGCAGCACCATAGCCCACCATGGGCACATGCAACCCACGGCCACACCACCACTTGGGCGCCTATCATCTTTTATTTATTTTATTTAATTAATTAAATTGCATTAGGATGTGTTAGTCATTTGCTTATTTTGATTAGGGACCCATTGAGAGTTTCCAACTTGTTGGCTATATAAATAGGACTCTTAGGCTTTCATTTTAGAAATATTTGATCATTGAACATTTGAGAACCCTAGAACATTGCTCTGAGAAGAGTTAGGCCGGCCACTCCATAGTGGTTAGGATTCATTCGGTGCATTCATGCACTTGGGCTTCCTGGGGTACAATTCGTGAATCCCCTTAAAGAAGATTTCTCCTTGCAATTCGTGAATAGGAGTAATCCACATCTATCTTGTTTTTCATTTGATTTATAAAAGTATTTTGAGGTTTATTCATTTGGTGTTTCGGTTTTGGAGTGTTATTGTTGTTCTTGAAGTTTGTTCTTGGTGTTCTTGAGTCTTGTGAGTTGTGTTGTTGAGTTTGTGTTCTTGTGAGGCCAAATCCACACCACTTGTGGATTTGAGAAAGAGTGTGTGAGTGTTCAAGAGAGTTTCTTAATCCACAATATTTGTGAATTTCAAAATTCCCTAGTGAGTGAGTGAAAAAGTGTCTTGAAAACAAAAGAAAAGAAAGAGAAGTGTTGTGGGAGTGTTTGGCCGAATCCCTTGGAGTTTGGGAGAAGTTTGCGTGTTCTTCATTCCTTTGAGTGTTCATCCTTTTTCTTGGGTGTTCATACTCTTTTCTTGAAGTTCCATAGCCCCAAACACGAAATCATTCAGCCCCCAACAGCCCACACAAGCCAAGGCAACAAACACCAAGTCTAGCTAGGTGTGTTGCCCAATTTCGCCCCACCAGCTTTCCCACCAACCAGCCATCAAACCCTAACCCTACTTGCCTTATTTCCATCATATTATCAGACCTAAATCACCTTAAAACACCCCTGGTCGAGCTCTGGTCGTGCCCCACAAAGCAGCCCCAAAACTTTCCATCCAAACCACCAAACTTTCCAAAACAGTTTTTCCACTTTCTAGAATTGCACCATTTCGGGTTAGGAATTTGGGTTGATGGGGTCCTCAGTCAAGACACCATACACCCAAGGTTCCTCCTTGCTTCAGGTTGCTCCTCAATGATCGAGAAGGACTCCTAGCTTTTTGTTATTCAAGTGGATGATGGTAGGGTTGAAGTGGGGTTAAGGTATATGGAGCAAAGGATAAGTGTTTAGATGAAGAATTGGCTTGGTTATGGTTGAATTAGTGTCACGGCAATGGGGGCTATAGGGATGCACGAAAATGAGTTGCTTTGGAGGATTGGATGGCTGATTATGGGACTAGGTTAAGTGTATATTTCGGCCATGTAAGGGTTTAGGAAAGTGATTTAGGGTTTGGGAATTAATGGAAGATCTTTGGAGATGAAATCTGGAAATTCTGATGGAGATATTGTATGGCCGGTTTTGGTGAGTGGAGGGGATTTGATTTGGTTGATTTGGGGAATTGAGGATTTGATTAATTCAATTAGGGAAGTATTGAATAATCAAATGGGGAAAGAATAATCAGATTTGATGAGGTGGAGGAGAGGATTTTCGAGCTAGACAAGCTACCTTAGCTGAATAGGTTTAATTTGGAAAGTGGAGGTGATCGGTTTGGTAAGTTTGGAGGGGTTTGAGGTGGCTGACTTGGTAGAAACTTTCAGACCACGTCCAGGTATGTTTATGGAAGGTTAAAGTCTGATTTAATGAAGAGAATATTGCAATTTCATGGTAGGTAGGTTGCCTAACCCGAAATGGTGCAAATCTGGAAAGTGGAAAAACTGTTTTGGCAAGTATGGTGGTTTGGAAGGAAAGTTTTCGGGGCTGCTTTGTGGGGCACGACCAGAGCTCGACCAGGGGTGTTTTAGGGTGATTTAGGTCTGATAATATGATGAAAATAAGGCAAGTAGGGTTAGGGTTTGATGGCTGGTTGGTGGGAAAGTTGGAGGGGCGAAATTGGGCAACACACCTAGTTAGACTTGGTGTTTGTTGCCTTTGCTTGTGTGGGCTATTGGGGGTTGAATGATTTCGTGTTTGGGGCTAATGGAACTTCAAGAAAAGAGTATGAACACCCAAGAAAAAGGATGAACACTCAAAGGAAGGAAGAACACGCCACTCACTCCCAAACTCCAAGTGATCGGCCAACACAACTCACCAACACTTCTCTTTTTCTTTTCTTTTGTTTTCAAGACACTTTCTCACTCACTCCCTAGGGGATTTCGAAATTCACAAATGTTGTGGATTAAGAAACCCTCTTGAACACTCACACACTCTTTCTCAAATCCACAAGTGGTGTGGATTTGGCCTCACAAGAACACAAACACACAAACTCAACAACACAAACTCACAATCACAAGAATACCAAGAACAAACTTCAAGAACAACAAGAACACTCCAAAACCGAAACACCAGATGAATAAACCTCAAAATACTTTTATAAATCAAATGAAAAACAAGATAGATGTGGATTACTCCTATTCACGAATTGCAAGGAGAAATCCTCTTCAAGGGGATTTACGAATTGCACCCCAAGAAGCCCAAGTGCATGAAGCACCGAATGAAAATCCTAACCACTATGGAGTGGCCGGCCTAACTCTTCTCAGAGCAATATTCTAGGGTTCTCAAATGTTCAATGATCAAAGATCTCTAAAATGAAAGTCTAAGAGTCTTATTTATATAGCCAACAAGTTGGAAACCCCCAATAGGTCCCTAATTAAAATAAACAAATGGCTAACACGTCCTAATGCAATTTAAATAATTAAATAAAATAAATAAAACAAATAAAAGATGATAGGCGCTTATGTGGTGGTGTGGCCGTGGGTTGCATGTGCCCATGGTGGGCTATGGTGCTGCAAGGTCCACGGGTGGGCATGTCTGCGTGGTGCGGTGGTGCGCGAACATGGCTCTGTGCAGGGCCAATTGGTGGTGGTCATGGCGGTGTGCCATGCATGGTCCTGGTGGTAGGCACAGGGTCAAGCGACGTCGCTCGGGGGTGGGCCAGTCAAGGTGCTCGGGCAGTGGTCCTGCATGGCCTGGGCTGGTTGCTGGGGTGGTGTGCATGCCTGGTCCAAGCTGGCGGTTTGGGCACCGGCTGCATGGTGCGGGCTGGTGCTGCGCGCTGGATGGCATGCATGGTGTGCATGCCACTCGCCTGCTCTGCAAGGCATGGGCTGGAGCCATGCGCTGGATGGCATGCATGGTGTGCATGCCACTAACCTGCTCCGCAAGGCGCGGGTTGGTGCCGCGCGCTGGATGGCGTGCCTGTGAAGATACGCCACTAGCCTCGCTATGGTGTGGTGTGGCGCGCAGGGGCGCGGGGGTGATGATGCACATGCGCACACGCAAGCGCGCACGCAGGTGGATGCGCAGTAGGGCGTGCCAGGGTGCACGCATGGCTGTGTGCACTGCATGCGCACAGCCAATAGCCTCGCTAGGCGCCCACTGCGTGTCAAGGCCTAAGCCAAGGCATGCATGCAGGCTAGCCAAGGGACTGTCGTGGCCCTCAGGTGGCTGAGTCAAGGCATGATCCTGGACAATCCTCCTAGGGGTTCTGACATTCCCCCCCCTTCAAGCACATCCTTGCCCTCAAGGATCAACTGTGGAACCCTTGACTCTGAGTCATCAACATCAATCCACTGACTCATCTCTAGTAGTGAGCTCCCCTCTCGCCTACTCAGTGCATCTGCCACCTTGTTTTCCTTACCTGGCTGATAAATGATCTCATACTCAAAACCAAGAAGTTTCACTAAAAACTTCTGCTGCTCAGGTGTCACAATCTTCTGCTTCATGAGGTGTCTCAGGGCTTGCTGGTCTGTCACAATGGTGAACTTGTGGCCCAGAAGGTAGGGTCACCATATCTTTACTGCATGCACTATGGCTAGCATCTCCCTGGCATATGTGCTCCATGTCTTCTTCATAGGCCCTAAAGCTTTGGAGATAAAAGCTAAGGGTCTCCTCTCCTGAACCAACACTGCCCCTATGCCATCACTACTGGCATCTGTATACACCTCAAAGGGCTTCTCAAAGTTTGGTAGGGCTAGCACCGGTGTTTGAGTCATTACCCTCTTCAAGTTCTCAAATGCTACTCTGGCATCTGGGGTCCATTCAAAGTTATCTTTCTTTAGGAGGGAAGTAAGTGGCTTAGCGATGAGCCCATAATTCTTCACAAATCTTCTATAGTAGCCTATGAGTCCCAAGAATCCTCTCAAAGCTGACACATCCTTGGGTAGTGGCCAATCAACCATGGCCTCTATTTTTCTCTGATCCACCTTCCCTCCTTCCCCTGAAATAAAGTGACCCAAATACTCCAATTCCTTTTCCATGAACGTACACTTAGATGGTTTGATGAAAAATTGATGTTCCTCTAGAATTTTCAACACAACCCTCAAGTGATCCTTATGTGCCTCTATGGATTTGGAGTAGACCAAAATGTCATCGAAAAATACTAACACATATTTTTTCAACAATGGTCTGAACACTGTGTTCATAGCCGCCTGAAATGTAGAGGGCGCATTACATAGCCCAAATGTCATCACTAAGTACTCATAATGCCCTGAATGCGTCCTGAAAACTGTCTTATGAACATCTTTTTCGTTCATCCTGATCTGATGATATCCGGCTCTTAAGTCAAGTTTAGAAAAGATGCAAGCCCCATGTAACTCATCTAGCATCTCATCTACAGTGGGTATAGGAAATCTGTCTTTCACTGTGGCTTCATTCAAAGCCCGGTAATCTGTGCAAAATCTCCATGTACCATCTTTCTTTTCACCAATAGGACAGGTGAAGAGAAAGGGCTAGTGCTCGGTCTAATCAACCTTCCACTGATCATCTCTTCAACTTGTCTCTCAATCTCTTCCTTCTAAAAGTGTGCATACCAGTATGGGGGGACATTGACTGGCTTGTTCTCATCCACTAGCACAATCCGGTGATCAAAGGGTCTAGTAGGTGGCAATGTAGTAGGCACCTCCAAGACTCCCTTGTGGTCCCTTAGAACCTCCTCGAGTAGCAATGAGAGTTCCTCTTGATGACTTCCATCATCCTCCTTCTCTATGTCACAAACCGACCCATCCCTAGCCAACACAATAGCAAAGCAATCAGCTCCTTCTTTGCACAACTTCTCAAATGCTAATGCTTCACATAACTTCACTACTTTAGGTGTCACGGCCCTCCATGTATATTTCTTGGTTCCAATCTTGAATTCCATGGTCATCTTCTTATAATTATTCATGACTCGACCAGTGCTCTTGAGCCAAGCATTGCCCAAGACAAGGTCTAGACCAACTAAGGATAACACATGCAAGTCGGCCTTGATTCTCACCCCTTGCACATTCATCTTCACTTCTTGAACCATGGCTTCACACACTAGTTTGTCTCCATTAGCCACTTTCACCTCAAAGGAATCAATAGGGCTTGACTTTAGCCCAATCTTGTATACAATGTTGGTGTTGATGAAATTATGAGTGGATCCACTATCCACCAACATCGACACCTCATGTTTCCCCACCCATGTCATTAACTTCATAGATGTAGGTGTTTGCACACCGGTTATGGCATTGATGGAGATCTCAGCCTCTTGGTCTTCCTCACTGTGTTCGGCCTCTACCTCTTCTTCCTCTTGGCTTGAAGCTTCCTCATGGTGATCATCTTTAAGCAATACAAACATCTTGGCCGAACCACATTTGTGCTCCCTAGACCATTTGTCTCCACATTTGAAGCATAACCCCTTCTTAATTCTCTCTTGCACTTCCTCTCTAGATAGCTTCTTGACTTCATTCGGCTTAGGCTTGGAAGTGCTCTCATCCATACCCTTACCCTTCCAAGGAATTTTGGTTTGCAAAATAGTGTTGGTTTTGCTCCCCATTTCCTTAGTTGGGCGCTTCTCTAAAGAGTGCTCTCCTCAAGTATCTCGGCCACTCTCATGACCTCTTGGATGGGTGTGGGTTGCTTCAACTTCACTTCCTTAGCTAACCAAGACTTGAGACCATCCACAAAGGTCCCAACAAGAGCTTCCTCAGACCATCCTCTCACCATGGTTTGCAATTGCCGAAACTCTTCAATGTAATTCTTCACTTTTCCCTTTTGTTTCAATTTTGCCAATTGTCCATGATGGTTAATAGTTGGTGAAGGGCCAAATTGAAGGAGGAATTCCTTCTCAAAGGCCGTCCAACCAAGTCTTCTTTTATCTTTCTCATATTGGTCCCGAAGCCATCTCCACCACTTGCTAGCCTTGCCTTCCAAGTAGTAGCAATCGGTAGATACTCGCTCTCCTCTAGGCACGTCATATGTGTGGAAGTAGTGGTCAACTTTGTCCAACCACTCATATGGGTCACCTCCACTAAATCTTGGAAACTCAACTTTAGGCCTTCAGGGTCCTTGGTCATGAGCTCGGTTTCCCCCTCTCTCACTAACATGATCATCATTGTATCTTCTTTCATTGTGGCCTTGCCTTTCATGTTGATGGTGCTCTAGGGATGCTCGGTCATCTTGTCTATAGAACCCTTGATTCATCACATTTTCGGATTCATGGGGTGGCTCATATCTAGGTGGCTCAATCCTTACACCTTGAGGGGGTCTCAAGTTGTTTGGACTTCTAGAGCGGTTGCCACCGTTCCTTAACCATCTTTCTACCATAGTGGTGCCGGTCTTCACACGACCTCCTCTTCGATACACACGCCTTGGTGGATCAAGCATGCTCTCATACACGCTAGGGTCGGTGTCTTTCACATAGTACTCCTCTCTAGGAGAATTCGGCCTTGGTGGTGGTGGTTGTTGTGGTTGAGCATTGGGTTGCTCGGCCATCCTCTTCTCAAGCCTCTCAAGACTTGCACTTGTAGTATTCCTCGTGGTCTCACGGTTTCTTCTCTTCTCCTCGGTTTGACGAAGGGCATCATTGACAGATATTGTCAACTTGGCCACGTTGGTGTGGATCTCATCAAGAACACGACCAACCCTCTCAGAATGAACTTCCAAGACATCAAGACGTTCCCGGTTGGAATCGTCATGACCCTCAGCACTTGGTCCTACTCGGCTCATCTTGCACACTGAGTTTGGACACGGTATATCAACACTTGCATAACTTGGACTTGGTATAGCACGATTTGGTGAAGCTTTGGGCGGCAACAATGGGCTCATAGTTCGGCTTTCAAGTCCAACCTTGAGTTGTCCACCTTCTAGGATGGACAACTCCTTTTGCACACACAAGAGTCCAACCTCGGGTCCTCCACAACAATGGTGGCCGACCCCTACAAACCTATCTACTCCGAACTCCCCAAACCTCCAAACCTCTTCACAAATAATCAACAAGTTCCAACAAATAATTGTGCAAGAAAGTAAACAACGTCGAGGACCTCCGTGGTCCTCCCAACAAATTCACAAAGGTTTTGAGTTAACGCGTCGTTTACCTCGTAGAGAAGTGAAAACTTCTCAAGAAAACACCAAGCAAGAATCTCTTTGAAGAGACTCTCAAATGAGATGGAAAGCCTCTTGATGTAGGCTCTCAATGAAAGCACCAATTTGGGTTGATGGGGTCCTCGGTCAAGACACCAAACACCCAAGGTTCCTCCTTGCTTCGAGTTGCTCCTCAATGACCGAGAAGGACTCCTAGCTTGGTATTAATCAAGTGGATGATGGTAGGGTTGAAGTGTGGTTAAGGTATATGGAGCAATGGTAGAGTGTTTAGGTGATGAATTGGCTTGGTTGTGGGAGAATGAGTGTCACGGCAATGGGGTTTAGGGTGATGCGCGAAAATGATTTGTTTTGGGGGATTGGATGGCTGATTATGGGATTAGGTTAAGTGTATATTTCGGCCATGTAAGGGTTTAGGAAAGTGATTTAGAGTTTGGGAATTAATGGAAGATCTTTGGAGATGAAATCTGGAAAATCTGGTGGGTTAATTGTATGGCCAATTTTGGTGAGTGAAGGGGATTCGATTTGGTTGACTTGGGGAATTGGGGATTTGATTAATTCAATTAGGGAAGTATTGAATAATCAAATGAGGAAAGAATAATCAGATTTAATGAGGTGGATGAGAGGATTTTCGAGTTAGGCAAGTTGCCTTAGCTGAATGGGTTTAATTTGGAAAGTAGGGGTGATCGGTTTGGTAAGTTTGGAGGGGTTTGAGGTGGCTGACTTGGGGGAAACTTTCAGACCACATCCAGGTATGTTTATGGAAGGTTAATGTCTGATTTGGTGAAGAGAATATTGCAATTTTGTGGTAGGTAGGTTGCCTAACCCGAAATGGTGCAAATCTGGAAAGTGGAAAAACTGTTTTGGCAAGTCTGGTGGTTTGGAAGGAAAGTTTTGGGGCTGCTTTGTGGGGCACGACCAAAGCTCGACCAGGGGTGTTTTAGGGTGATTTAGGTCTAATAATATGATGGAAATAAGGCAAGTAGGGTTAGGGTTTGATGGCTGGTTGGTGGGAAAGCTGGACGGGCGAAATTGGGCAACACACCTAGCTAGACTTGGTGTTTATTGCCTTGGCTTGTGTGGGCTGTTGGGGGCTGAATGATTTCGTGTTTGGGGCTAATGGAACTTCAAGAAAAGAGTATGAACACCCAAGAAAAAGGATAAACACTCAAAGGAAGGAAGAACACGCCACTCACTCCCAAACTCCAAGTGATCGGCCAACACAACTCACCAACACTTCTCTCTTTCTTTTCTTTTCTTTTCAAGACACTTTCTCACTCACTCCTTAGGGGATTTCGAAATTCATAAATGTTGTGGACTAAGAAACCCTCTTGAACACTCACACAAGTGGTGTAGATTTGGCCTCACAAGAACACAAACACACAAACTCACAATCACAAGAACAAACTTCAAGAACAACAAGAACACTCTAAAACCGAAACACCAAATGAATAAACCTCAAAATACTTTTATAAATCAAATGAAAAACAAGATAGATGTGGATTACTCCTATTCACGAATTGCAAGGAGAAATCCTCTTTAAGGGGATTCACGAATTGCACCCAAAGTGCATGAAGCACCGAATGAAAATCCTAACCACTATGGAGTGGCCGGCCTAACTCTTCTCAGAGCAATGTTCTAGGGTTCTCAAATGTTCAATGATCAAAGATCTCTAAAATGAAAGTCTAAGGTCCTATTTATAGAGCCAACAAGTTGGAAATCCCCAATAGGTCCCTAATTAAAATAAGCAAATGACCAACACGTCCTAATGTAAAATAAATAATTAAATGAAATAAAATAAAATAAATAAAAGATGATAGGCGCCCAAGTGGTGGTGTGGCCGTGGGTTGCATGTGCCCATGGTGGGCTATGGTGCTGCAAGGTCCACGGGTGGGCATGTCTGCATGGTGCGGTGGTGCGCGGGCATGGCTCTGTGCAGGGCCAACTGGTGGTGGTCATGGCAGTGTGCCATGCATGGTCCTGGTGGTAGGCACAGGGTCAAGCGACGTCGCTCAGGGGTGGCCCAATCAAGGTGCTCGGGCGGTAGTCCTGCATGGCCCGGGCTGAGTGCCGGGGTGATGTGCATGCATGGCCCAAGCTGGCGATCTGGGCATCGGCTATATGGCGCTGGCTGGTGCCGCGCACTAGATGGCATGCATGGTGTGCATGCCACTCGCCTGCTCCGCAAGGCATGGGCTGGAGCCATGCACTGGATGACATGCATGGTGTGCATGCCACTAGCCTGCTCCGCAAGGCTCGGGCTGGTGCCGCCCGCTGGATGGCGTGCCTGTGAAGACACGCCACTAGCCTCGCTATGGTGTGGTGTGGTGCGCAGGGGCGCGCGGGTGATGATGCGCATGCGCACACGCAAGCGCGCGCGCAGGTGGATGCGCAGTGGGGCGTCCAAGGGTGCGCGCATGGCTGTGTGCACTGCATGCGCACGGCCAATAGCCTCGCTAGGCGCCCACTGCGTGTCAAGGCCTAAGCCAAGGCATGCATGCAGGCTAGCCAAGGGACTGTCCTGGCCCTCAGGTGGCTGCGTGTCATCACTCGCGCACCCCTGCGCGCCCCATCACACCACAACGAGGCTAGTGGCTTGTCTTCACAGGCACGCCATCCAGCGCGCGGCACCAGCCCGCGCCTTGCGGAGCAGGCTAGTGGCATGCACACCATGCATGCCATCCAGCGCATGGCTCCAGCCCATGCCTTGCGGAGCAGGCGAGTGGCATGCACACCATGCATGCCATCCAGTGCGCGGCACCAGCCCACGCCATGCAGCCGGTGCCCAGATCGCCAGCTTGGGCCTTGCATGCACATCACCCCGGCACTCAGCCCGGGCCATGCAGGACCACCGCATGAGCACCTTGACTGGGCCACCCCCGAGCGACGTGGCTTGACCCTGTGCCTACCACCAGGACCATGCATGGCACACTACCATGACCACCACCAGTTGGCCTTGTATAGAGCCATGCCCGCGCACCACCGCACCATACAGACATGCCCACCCGTGGACCTTGCAGCACCATAGGCCACCAAGGGCACATGCAACCCACGGCCACACCATCACTTGGGCACCTATCATCTTTTATTTATTTTATTTTATTTTATTTAATTATTTATTTTACATTAGGACGTGTTAGTCATTTGCTTATTTTGTTTAGGGACCTATTGGGAGTTTCCAACTTGTTGGCTCTATAAATAGGACCTTTAGGCTTTCATTTTAGAGATATTTGATCATTGAACATTTGAGAACCATAGAACATTGCTCTGAGAAGAGTTAGGCAGGCTATTCCATAGTGGTTAGGATTTTCATTCGGTGCTTCATGCACTTGGGCTTCTTGGGGTGTAATTCGTGAATCCCCTTGAAGAGGATTTCTCCTTACAATTCGTGAATAGAAGTAATCTACAT
Source organism: Platycarya longipes (assembly GCA_036559045.1). Taxonomy (NCBI): domain Eukaryota; kingdom Viridiplantae; phylum Streptophyta; class Magnoliopsida; order Fagales; family Juglandaceae; genus Platycarya; species Platycarya longipes. Next base: position 23,064,788 of record CM071802.1, on the reverse strand, counting down.
CTATCTTGTTTTTCATTTGATATATAAAAGTATTTTGAGGTTTATTCATTTGATGTTTCGGTTTTGGAGTGTTCTTATTGTTCTTGAAGTTTGTTCTTGGTGTTCTTGTGATTGTGAGTTTGTGTTGTTGAGTTTGTGTGTTTGTGTTCTTGTGAGGCCAAATCCACACCACTTGTGGATTTGAGAAAGAGTGTGTGAGTGTTCAAGAGGGTTTCTTAATCCACAACATTTGTGAATTTCAAAATTCCCTAGAGAGTGAGTGAGAAAGTGTTTTGAAAACAAAAGAAAAGAAAGAGAAGTGTTGGTGAGTTGTGTTGGCCGATCACTTGAAGTTTGGGAGTGAGTGGCGTGTTCTTCCTTCCCTTGAGTGTTCATCATTTTTCTTGGGTGTTCATACTCTTTTCTTAAAGTTCCATTAGCCCCAAACACGAAATCATTCAGCCCCCAACAGCCCACACAAGCCAAGGCAACAAACACCAAGTCTAGCTAGGTGTGTTGCCCAATTTCGCCCCACCAGCTTTCCCACCAACCAGCCATCAAACCCTAACCCTACTTACCTTATTTCGATCATATTATCAGACCTAAATCACCCTAAAACACCCCTGGTTGAGCACTGGTCGTGCCCCACAAAGCAGCCCCAGAACTTTTGTTGAACCCAAGGTTTCAAGTCTCGTATTTACATATAAATTTTGATGATAACAAATAATAATGAAAACTCAAGCTCAAGTTGTCTATGCATGAAGGGAGCTAAACACATCAAGAAATCAAGCATGAGCAAGAAAGATATCAAGTCTACAAATGAAGCTCATAGATTATTTTTGTACATCTCTTGATAAAATTAGAAATTGGATTAAGGCTCCAAATTACTCTTTTTTCTCATAAAACATCAAATTACTTTTTCCACATATGCAAGACATTTTTAAATGTCTTAGTTTTGAAAATTATGTTTTTCACATGTGCATAACACCATCAAACAAAATAATTTCGAAAATTATATTTTTTTATAAAAACTTGATTTTATAAGATGATTGATTATCATATTTGACATGTGCATATTTTGTTTGAAAGTCTTGAAGGGAGGTGATGTGTTTTTTTGACAAATATAAAAGATAGATAATTTGTTTGAAAATCTTAAAGGGTGGTTGTGTGTTTTTTTGACATATGCAAAAAGAAGATGATTTGGTTTGAAAAATAAATCATGCTCATTTTGTCTTGTATGAAAAGCAAAAGATTAGGTTTGATTTCTTTGAAAAATGAATGGAGTTGTCTTTGACAAATGCAAAAAGGAAATGTTTTTATTTGAATTTTTTGAAAAGTGAATAGTGCTCTTATTTGACATGGGAATCTTTTCAAATTTGAAATTGAAGACTCATTTACCTATAAATAGCTCACTTGAGTTTTGCAAAAATTACAACAAGAGCTTACACATCTATTGCTAAGTTTTGCATCATTTCTTCAAAACTCTCATTCTCTCTTTTATAAAGTTTTGAGCCTTAATTCTTGTTCTTGTTGAGAGAGATATAGGTTGCGCTGTATTGTTTTCATCTCACTCATTGAGGAGTGTATTTTGATAGTCTACCTACTATCAACTCTTGTATTTGTAAAAGGGTGTGTATAACCCTTGTGTGTGTAGAAGGTGTTCTACATGGGGAATAGTTAAATCACCAAGTGTGAGGTGATTGGAAGTGTAGAAGGTGTTCTACACGGGGAATAGTTAAATCACCAAGTGTAAGGTGATTGGAAGTGTAGAGGGTGTTCTACACGGATTCTTTGGAGCGGTGCTGCTCAAAGGTGTAATAGGTTTCTATCTCCACCTAAAGGAGATTGAATAGTGGATTTGGGGATCCTCAAGAGGTAGCTTGAGGCGAGGACGTAGGCAGTGGGGCCGAACCTCGTTAACATACTGAGTTTGCTTCTCTCTTACTCTTACTATTTATATTTATTGTTGTTTCATATTTTGTTTATATTTTATATTATATATTTGATTTATAATTGTTATTTTTTAAATACAACTCAATTCACCCCCCCTCTTGTGTTAGTCATCTGGGCAACAATTGGTATCAGAGATAGAGCTCTATTATAAGATTAACTATCTTTTGAGTTAAGATCTTATGGCTAACATTGCAGCTTCATTTGGTGAAGGTCAATCTAGCAGTCGGCCTCCACTGTTTTGTGGAGACAATTACTCATTCTGGAAAGTTAGAATGAGAATATTCCTTCAGGCTCAAGGTCGAGAAATCTGGAAATGCATTGTAAATGGACCTTATATTCCAACAAAAGTGATTGATGGAGTAAAGGTCAAAAAGGAAGAAGAAGAATTTGATCGTGAAGACGATAGACTTTATACTTTGAATTTAACTGCTATGAATTTATTATATAATGCTCTTAATGGTAATGAGTTTAATAGAGTAATGACTTGCACTACAGCAAAGGAAATTTGGGATAACTTGGAAGTTACTTATGAAGGAACTTCTCAAGTCAAGGAATCAAAAATTTATATTCTTACTCATGAATATGAAATGTTTAAGATGAATGATGATGAATCTATTTCTAGTATGCACACTCGTTTTACTAACATCATAAACAGCTTGACAGCTCTTGGCAAAGTTTATTCCAAAGTGGAGATAGTAAGAAAAATTCTCAACTCTCTACCAAAACGTTGGGAGTCAAAAGTGACAGCGATTCTTGAAGCTAGAGACCTCAAAAAGCTCGAAGTGAATGAACTCATCGGGTCACTTATCACCCATGAGTACACATTGAAAAGAGGAGAAGAAGAAGGAAATTCAAAGAAGAGTTTGGCACTTAAAGCTGTTCCACATGAAAGTGAAAGTGATGAAGATGAGGAAAATGACGACAAAGATGAAGAAGTTGCGATAATAATAAGAAGAATTCAGAGGTTCTTAAAGAAAAATAAAACTCCTCCAAGGAAATCCTTCAATAAGTTTTCCAAGAAAGATTCAGGTAAAAATGACACTTTAATTTGTTATAAATGCAATAAACCTGGTCATATCAAGCCAGATTGTCCTCTGCTAAAGAAAGATCGAAACAAAGGCAAAAAAGCAATGAAAGTTACGTGGAATGATGATTCAAGTAGCTCAGATAGTGAAGCAAGCAATGGAGAATCAGCAAATCTTTGTCTTATGGCTAAAGATGACATTGAGGTAACAAATTTTGATAATATTGAAGATCCTTCATATGAAGAATTGCAAAATGTTTTAGAAGAGGTATATGAGGAATTTGAAAAATTGGGTATCAAGTATACTATTTTGAAAAAGAAAAATTCTTCTTTAACAAATGAAATTGATATTTTAAGAAAAGAAAGTATTATTTTGAAATATGAAAATCTTGAGTTGAAGAAAAAGAAAACTGATTTAGAAAATATTATTGAAAACTTTACGAATGGAAAAAGAAATTTTGAAAAACTTCTTGGTAGTCAAAGATGTGTTTTTGATAAGGCAGGCTTGGGATATAAGCCAAAACAAAAATACAAATCTTATAAAAACTTCTTTGATAATCCTTCTACATCAAAATCCAATATTCAAAATTCTTTTCATAAAAATAATTTTGTTAAAAAAGGATACTATTATAATCACTCAAGTTCTTCATATATGTCACATGCTATTTGCAATTTTTGTAATAGAAATGGTCATAATTATTTTGCTTGTCCTATTAGAAGAAAACATACAATGACTATTAGGACCATATGGGTACCTAAAAATCTTATTTCTTCTAATACTAATAAATAAAGGACCCAAAGAACTTGGGTACCAGGAATTGTTTTTAATTGCTTTTGTAGGTATGCATGAAGTATTCTACAGGTAAAAATAAATGATTTTTAGATAACGGATGCTCAAGATACATGACAGAAGACAAAACTAAATTCATTGACTTCACTTCTAAAGAAAAAGGATGTGTGATATTTGGAGACAATTCAAAAGGGAAGATCATGGAAATAGAAGGAAAGATCATCAAGACTTAGTACAAGATGCAACCAAATAGTGGAAACATGTGAAAGATCATCCAGCGGAATAAATTCTAGGAGAACCTTCACGAGGTGTAAGCACTCGATCATCTCTTAGAAATATTTGCAATCATACTGCTTTTCTATCTCAGATTGAACCTAAAAATATTGATGAAACACTTCTTTATGAATTTTGGATTCTAGCTATGCAAGAAGAGCTTAATCAATTTGAAAGAAATGATGTTTGGACACTTATTCCTAGACTAAAAAATCATACTATTATTGGAACAAAATGGGTTTTTAGAAACAAGAAAGATGAGTCCGGAGTCATTACTAGAAATAAGGCTCGACTAGTGGCCCAAGGTTTCAGTCAAAAAGAAGGAATCGATTATGATGAGACATATGCACCAGTCGCAAGATTAGAAGCTATTCGAATGCTACTTACATATGATTGTTATAAAGATTTCAAACTTTTTCAAATGGATGTTAAAAGTGTTTTCTTAAATAGTTTTTTTTTTTTTTTTTTTTTTTTGAAAAATGTTTTTCAAGAGGAAAGATCGATATAACTCTTTTCATCAAGTATGAATAGAATGATATTCTTTTAATTCAAATTTATGTAGATGATATAATATTTGGTGCTACTAATGAATATGTGTCAAGATTTTGTTAAGAATATGCAGGAAGAATTTGAAATGAGCATGATGGGAGAACTTAATTTCTTTCTCGGATTTCAAATCAAGCGAGCAAAAAGTGGAACATTTATTAATCAGTCAAAATATATCAAAGAGTTACTCAAAATTTGAGATGGAACGTGCGAAGGTAATTGGAACATCAATGAATCCGACCACTAAATTTGATAAAGATGAAAGCGGTAAGCCAGTTAACTCAAATGTATATCGAGGTATGATTAGTAGTTTATTATATTTGATAACTAGTAGACCTGATATTATGTTCAGTGTATGTTTATGTGCACGTTTTCAATCATTTCCAAAACAATTTCATTTGATTGCAGTCAAGCGGATTTTTAGATATTTTGCCAGTACCATTGACTTAGAGTTATGGTATCCTAAACACACTTCTTTCGATCTTATTAGTTATTCAGGTACCGATTATACTAGTTTCCTGGTTTAGTAAAAAAAAAAAATTCTGTTGCACTATCTACTGCTGAGGCAGAATATGTTGCTGCGGGTAGTTGTTGTGCTCAAGTTTTTTACATGAAGCAACAACTTGAGGATTTTAAACTTATGTATAATCACATTCCAATCAAATGTGATAATACAAGTGTTATAAATCTTTCAAAAAAAAAAAAAACCCAATACAACATTCTAGAATTAAGCATATTGAAATAAGATATCATTTTTTTTCGAGATCATGTGCAGAAAGGCGATATAGTACTGGAGTTCACAAACACACACGATCAGTTAGCAGATATATTCACAAAACCCTTACCAGAAGATAGATTATGTATGATTAGAAGAGAAATAGGTATGATGCATGTTATGAATATCTCTTGAAAGATAGATCAGAGTTCATAAAAATAGAGAGATATTTTTTTAAATACTTTTACATAAACTTGAGGTTCTTAGCCTCATGTTTGAGACGCTCATTCTCTTCATACAATATCATGTCATCCCTATCCATGGGAACTGGCAAGCGGAATGAAGAATCCAATAGAGATTTCAACTTTTTATTCTTCTGCCGAAGGATTCCTTCCCTTGTGTGAGACTCTTGAACAATTCGTTGAAGTACAACAATTTGTTCTTTAAGCTTTTCAACCTCATGATTTTTAACTTGTAGCCGCTGGGAAAAAGCGACAATAGAGGATGAGTAGCGAGTCCCGAGACTCACCAAGTCGTAGATAGCATCGGAGTCTGGCTTATTAGCCAAACTATTGTTCTCTTGCTGCAACATGGCGCCAATGGTAGCTGCAGAAAGGACATGAGATTGAGATGTAGAATACCTCATGGATGCATCTAGAGGAATGTTAGAAGAATGAGCCATTGAGAAAAGAATTGAAAACTTAAAGCGAGAATATTGAAGGAATGCAGATGAGTTATAAGATTTGATGCAAATCGGATGAACTTTAAAACTGATTTTATAGAGATAGCATAAAGAACAAGACAAACTATTGTCTCTTCAAATCTTATTAGTCAAAAGAAATATAAGATATGCTGGACACACATTGTCAAAAGTTTTCTTACTAGAAAAACGGTTCTCTGCTCCTATCATGGCATTGACGGCCTTAGGAGAGAAGATTGATGGTTGATGCGTCAAGGGTTCCTGATTCAAGTCTGGAACATTAGTGGAAGAGAATTGTTCGGCCATTCTATCGTTATGGAGAAACAGAACTTAGGTCAAGAAGCGATTTTTTTTGGTATCCGATAGGTGAAAATGATTTTTTTATAGAAACTCAGAGCTTTCAAACCCGTTTGTCAACAACATCAGGCGATTGATTTAAATCTGCTTTCGCACCGACTGCTAGAGCTAGGCCTCCAACCTTTGCAGGTTTTATCAGACACGCGTGGCTCCGTACCGAACTGTCAGAGTTAGACTTCCAACATTTGCAGGTTTTGTCGGACATGCATGGCTCTACACCGCATTGCCAGAGCTAGGCTTGCAGCTTTTGCTGTCTTTGTCGGACACGGATAATTTTAATTATTCAACTTCAAATCTCTGGAATATCTAATTCGTCAATAACATCAAGCGGATTTAAATCTTTTTCTGTACCGAGATGATAAAATTCGGCTTCAACCTTTGCAGGTTTTGTCGGGCACGGGTGGTTCCAACTTCTACTCTCTAACGCACCGTTTTATTTGGTTATTGCTTATTACGGGAAAAAATCTTATTGAAACCAATTACGGTTCCTTTTTAATGATGCCAAAAGGGGGAGAAGTCTTATACTAGTATTATACTACCCTGTTATATATGCTAGAATCATGTTTATATTTTTCTTGAAATACTAACGCATATTTTCAGGGGGAGCTTAAGTATTACTGCAGGTCGCAGATTTCTACTAAGTATTTGTCATCATCAAAAAGGGGGAGATTGTTGAACCCAAGGTTTCAAGTCTCGTATTTACATATAAATTTTGATGATAACAAATAATAATGAAAACTCAAGCTCAAGTTGTCTATGCATGAAGGGAGCTAAACACATCAAGAAATCAAGCATGAGCAAGAAAGATATCAAGTCTACAAATGAAGCTCATAGATTATTTTTGTACATCTCTTGATAAAATTAGAAATTGGATTAAGGCTCCAAATTACTCTTTTTTCTCATAAAACATCAAATTACTTTTTCCACATATGCAAGACATTTTTAAATGTCTTAGTTTTGAAAATTATGTTTTTCACATGTGCATAACACCATCAAACAAAATAATTTCGAAAATTATATTTTTTTATAAAAACTTGATTTTATAAGATGATTGATTATCATATTTGACATGTGCATATTTTGTTTGAAAGTCTTGAAGGGAGGTGGTGTGTTTTTTTGACAAATATAAAAGATAGATAATTTGTTTGAAAATCTTAAAGGGTGGTTGTGTGTTTTTTTGACATATGCAAAAAGAAGATGATTTGGTTTGAAAAATAAATCATGCTCATTTTGTCTTGTATGAAAAGCAAAAGATTAGGTTTGATTTCTTTGAAAAATGAATGGAGTTGTCTTTGACAAATGCAAAAAGGAAATGTTTTTATTTGAATTTTTTGAAAAGTGAATAGTGCTCTTATTTGACATGGGAATCTTTTCAAATTTGAAATTGAAGACTCATTTACCTATAAATAGCTCACTTGAGTTTTGCAAAAATTACAACAAGAGCTTACACATCTATTGCTAAGTTTTGCATCATTTCTTCAAAACTCTCATTCTCTCTTTTATAAAGTTTTGAGCCTTAATTCTTGTTCTTGTTGAGAGAGATATAGGTTGCGCTGTATTGTTTTCATCTCACTCATTGAGGAGTGTATTTTGATAGTCTACCTACTATCAACTCTTGTATTTGTAAAAGGGTGTGTATAACCCTTGTGTGTGTAGAAGGTGTTCTACATGGGAAATAGTTAAATCACCAAGTGTGAGGTGATTGGAAGTGTAGAAGGTGTTCTACACGGGGAATAGTTAAATCACCAAGTGTAAGGTGATTGGAAGTGTAGAGGGTGTTCTACACGGATTCTTTGGAGCGGTGCTGCTCAAAGGTGTAATAGGTTTCTATCTCTACCTAAAGGAGATTGAATAGTGGATTTGGGGATCCTCAAGAGGTAGCTTGAGGCGAGGACGTAGGCAGTGGGGCCGAACCTCGTTAACATACTGAGTTTGCTTCTCTCTTACTCTTACTATTTATATTTATTGTTGTTTCATATTTTGTTTATATTTTATATTATATATTTGATTTATAATTGTTATTTTTTAAATACAACTCAATTCACCCCCCCTCTTGTGTTAGTCATCTGGGCAACAACTTTCCATCCAAACCACCATACTTGCCAAAACAGTTTTCCACTTTCCAGATTTGCACCATTTCGGGTTAGGCAACTTACCTACCACGAAATTGCAATATTCTCTTCACCAAATCAGACCTTAACCTTCCATGAACATACTTGGACGTGGTCTGCAAGTCTCCCCCAAGTCAGCCACCTTAAACCCCTCCAAACTTACCAAACCGATCACCCCCACTTTCCAAATTAAACCCATTCAGCTAAGGCAACTTGCCTAGCTCGAAAATCCTCTCCTCCACCTCATCAAATCTGATTATTCTTTCCTCATTTGATTATTCAATACTTCCCTAATTGAATTAATCAAATCCCTAATTCCCCAAGTCAACCAAATCAAATCCCCTTCACTCACCAAAACCGGCCATACAATATCTCTATCAGAATTTTCCAGATTTCATCTCCAAAGATCTTCCATTAATTCCCAAACCCTAAATCACTTTCCTAAACCCTTACATGGCCGAAATATACACTTAACCTAGTCCCATAATCAGCCATCCAATCCCCCAAAGCAACTCATTTTCGTGCATCCCTCTAGCCCCCATTGCCGTGACACTAATTCAACTATAACCAAGCCAATTCTTCATCTAAAGACTCATCCTTTGCTCCATATACCTTAACCCCACTTCAACTCTACCATCATCCACTTAATTAACACCAAGTTAGGAGTCCTTCTCGGTCATTGAGGAGCAACCCGAAACAAGGAGGAACCTTGGGTGTATGGTGTCTTGACCGAGGACCCCATTAACCCAAATTGGTGCTTTCATTGAGAGCCTACATCAAGAGGCTTTCCATCTCATTTGAGAGTCTCTTCAAAGAGATTCTTGCTTGGTGTTTTATTGAGAAGTTTTCACTTCTCCACGAAGTAAACAACGCGTTAACTCAAAGCCTTTGTGAATTTGTTGGGAGGACCACGGAGGTCCTCGACGTTGTTTACATTCTTGCACAAATATTTGTTGGAATTTGTTGATTCTTTGTGAAGAAGTTTGGAGGTTTGGGGAGTTCGGAGTAGATAGGTTTGTAGGGGTCGGCCACCATTATTGTGGAGGACCCGAGGTTGGACTCTTGTGTGTGCAAGAGGGGTTGTCCATCCTAGAAGGTGGACAACTCAAGGTTGGACTTGAAAGCCGAACCATAAGCCCATTGTTGCCGCACAAAGCTTCACCAAACCGTGATATACCGAGTCCAAATTTGTGCAAGTGTTGATATACCGTGTCCAAGCTCAATGTGCAAGATGAGCCGAGCAGGACCAAGTGCTAAGGGTCATGACGGTTCCAACCGGGAACGTCTTGATGCCTTGGAAGTTCATTCCGAGAGGGTTGGTCGTGTTCTTGATGAGATCAACACCAACGTGGCCAAGTTGACAATGTCTATCAGTGATGCCCTTCGTCAAACCGAGGAGAATAGAAGAAACCTTGAGACCACGAGGAATACTACAAGTGCAAGTCTTGAGAGGCTTGAGAAGAGGATGGCCGAGCAACCCAATGCTCAACCACAACAACCACCACCATCACCACCAAGGCCGAATTCTCCTACAGAGGAGTACTATGTGGAGGACACCGATCCTAGCGTGTATGAGAGCATGCTTGATCCACCAAGGCGTGTGTATCGAAGAGGAGGTCGTGTGGAGACCGGCATCACTGTGGTGGAAAGATGGCTAAGGAACGGTGGCAACCGCTCTAGAAGTCCAAACAACTTGAGACCCCCTCAAGGTGTGAGGATTGAGCTACTAAGATATGAGCCACCCTATGAACCCGAAAATGTGAGGAATCAAGCATTCCATGAGCAAGATGACCGAGCATCCCTAAAGCACCATCAACATGAAAGGCAAGGCCACAATGAAAGAAGACACAATGATGATCATGTTAGTGAGAGAGGGGGAAACCGGGCTCACGACCGGGGACCCCGAAGGCCTAAAGTTGAGTTTCCAAGATTTAGTGGAGGTGACCCATATGAGTGGTTGGACAAAGTTGACCACTACTTCCACACATATGACGTGCCTAGAGGAGATTGAGTATCTACCGCTTGCTACTACTTGGAAGGCAAGGCTAGCAAGTGGTGGAGATGGTTTCGGGACCAATATGAGAAAGATAAAAGAAGACTTGGTTGGACGGCCTTTGAAAAGGAATTCCTCCTTCAATTTGGCCCTTCACCAACTATTAACCATCATGGACAATTGGCAAAATTGAAACAAGAAGGAAAAGTGAAGAACTACATTGATGAGTTTCGACAATTGCAAACCATGGTGAGGGGATGGTCCGAGGAAGCTCTTGTTGGGACCTTTGTGGATGGTCTCAAGCCTTGGTTAGCCAAGGAGGTGAAATTGAAGCAACCCACACGCATCCAAGAGGCGATGAGAGTGGCCGAGATGCTTGAGGAGAGCTACTCTTTGGAGAAGTGCCCAACTAGGGAAATGGGGAGTAAAACCAACACTATTTTGCAAACCAAAATTCCTTGGAAGGGTAAGGGTATGGATGAGAGCACTTCCAAGCCTAAGCCGAATGAAGTCAAGAAGCTATCTAGAGAGGAAGTGCAAGAGAGAATTAAGAAGGGGTTGTACTTCAAATGTGGAGACAAATGGTCTAGGGAGCACAAGTGTGGTTCGGCCAAGATGTTTGTATTGCTTGAAGATGATGACCATGAGGAAGCTTCAAGTTACGAGGAAGAGGAGGAAGAGGCCGAGATCTCCATCAATGCCATGACCGGTGTGCAAACACCTACATCTATGAAGCTAATGGCATGGGTGGAGAAACATGAGGTGTCGATGTTGGTGGATAGTGGATCCACTCATAATTTCATCAACACTAACATTGTGCACAAAATTGGGCTAAAGCCGAGCCCTATTGATTCATTTGAAGTGAAAGTGACTAATGGAGACAAGCTAGTGTGTGAAGCCATGGTTCAAGAAGTAAAGATGAATGTACAAGGAGTAAGGATCAAAGCCGACTTGCATGTGTTGTTTTTGGTTGGTCTAGACCTTGTCTTGGGCAATGCTTGGCTCAAAAGCATTGGTCGAGTTGTGAATGATTATGAGAAGATGACCATGGAATTCAAGATGGGAACCAAGAAGCACACTTGGGCAGCTTTACCGTCTAAAGAAGTGAAGGCATGCTCAGCCTTAATCAGTGAAGACACCTCTTTGTTGTGGACTGTTTATGAAGAGGAAGATTCAAACCTTATAGCATTGAGTGGGGCCGAGTGGAGGATATGGGATAAGATTAGAGAGGCCACACGCATGGATGCCCGTGCCTTGAAAATCATTGAGCTTCTTGATGCCCAAGGTAGCGAGGTAGTGAACTACAAGACTAAAGAGGGGTTGATCTACTACAAGAACTATGTCTATGTTCCTGATGTACCCAACTTGAGAAGAGAGATCCTTGATCACTTTCATTGCAGTAAGGAGGGTGGACATTCAGGATGGTTGAGGACTTACATTCGATTGAAAAACGTTTTCTATTGGGAGAGACTGACTGAGAAGGACTCCTAGCTTGATGTTAATCAAGTGGATGATGGTAGGGTTGAAGTGGGGTTAAGGTATATGGAGCAAAGGATGAGTGTTTAGATGAAGAATTGGCTTGGTTATGGGTGAAATAGGGTCACGGCAATGGGGCTTAGGGTGATGCACGAAAATGATTTGTTTTAGGGGATTGGATGGCTAATTATGGGACTAGGTTAAATGTGTATTTCGGCCATGTAGGGGTTTAGGAAAGTGATTTAGGGTTTGGGAATTAATGGAAGATCTTTGGAGATGAAATCTGAAAAATTCTGATGGAGATATTGTATGGCCGGTTTTGGTGAATGAAAGGATTTGATTTGGTTGACTTGGGGAATTGGGGATTTGATTAATTCAATTAGGGAAGTATAGAATAATCAAATGGGGAAAGAATAATCAGATTTGATGAGGTGGAGGAGAGGATTTTCGAGCTAGGCAAGTTGCCTTAGCTGAACGGGTTTAATTTGGAAAGTGGGGGTGATCGATTTGGTAAGTTTGGAGGGGTTTGAGGTGGCTGACTTAGGGTGAACTTTTAGACCATGTCCAGGTATGTTTATGGAAGGTTAAGGTCTGATTTGATGAAGGGAATATTGCAATTTCGTGGTAGGTAAGTTGCCTAACCCGAAATGGTGCAATTCTGGAAAGTGGAAAAACTGTTTTGGAAAGTTTGGTGGTTTGGATGGAAAGTTTTGGGGCTGCTTTGTGGGGCACGACCAGAGCTCGACCAGGGGTGTTTTAGGGTGATTTAGGTCTGATAATATGATGGAAATAAGGCAAGTAGGGTTAGGGTTTGATGGCTGGTTGGTGGGAAAGCTGGTGGGGCGAAATTGCCCCATAAAAAAATCGCCCATGTTCAAGGCCTTAGACACACATTGACACCCGAGTTGGCACCACTTGTGGTGCCAAGCCCATCATTGGAGGACTCCCTTAAGAGTCCTGAGTGTGTGCAAGGAAGATCAGAGGAGACGGACGAGTCAATTGGGACGTGGCTCACTTGTTCCCCCTTGACCGTGCCATAACACGACCTTGAAAGCACCATGACACAGCCACTGACATGCCATGACACGCCCATCATCATGCCAGCAGCACCACCAGCGTGTCCAGCAGCAAACCAGCATGGCCAGTAGGCAAGCCCAGTGCCCATTAGCCTGACCAGCAGCACTAGTATGCCCACCAGCATGCCATCAATGCCCAACAGCACCAGCCTGCCATCAGCAGCTTACGTGGGTGTCTTGGCCCGAGCCCTGACACGCACCAAGCCCCCAGCAAGGCTACCAGCCACGCACAACCCAGCGCACAGCCCACTCGGCGCATGCTTGCGCATAGCCCGGCACGCACCCCAGCATGTCACCTATGCGCGCCCACCTGTGCACCCTCCTGCTCAGCCCCCTGAGCAACCCACAGCGCACAGCCCTTCCCCATTACATGTGCCGCATGCCCTTGTGTTGCACTACTGCACCAACCATGTGCTACATGCCCCTGCGCGCACCACAGTGCGCCACACTCTAGTGCTTATCTGCGCGCCCACCAGCACGGCCGCCTGATAACCATGCGTGCACCGCAGTAGCAACCTGGGCCATGCCCAGCGCCCAGACCAACCTAGGTCAGGCCCAACGCCTCACAGCTCAAGCCATGCATGGGTCACTCACCAGCAAGCCAAGCCGATCGCATGCATGCCACCAGGCCAGACCACCCAGTCAGGCAACCAAGCCCGGGCCATGCCCAACAGCCCACAGACTAAGACCTGCATAGGTCCAGCTGAGCCACCATCAAGCCATGTGCACACTAACTGCAAGCCATGGCCAACACCTGACCATGGCTAGTGTCTTTGCCATGGATCAACCAAGACCACCTAAGGCACGGGCCAACAAGTATGCCAGTCACACCTATGGACCATGCCATGGGCTAGCCAAGCCCACAATCCCTTCCTTACAGGTCGTGACTCAGCCACATGAGGGACAGGACAGTCCCTTGCCTAGCCTGCATGCATGCCTTGGCTTAGGCCTTGACACGCAGCAGGTGCCCAGCGAGGCTACTGGCCGTGCGCATGGCTGCACCTTTGCGTGCCCCACTACACATCCACCTGTGCGCCCATGTGCGCCCCACCATACCTTAGCGAGGCTAGTGGCGTGTCTTTACAGGAACACCATCCAGCACGCAGCACCAGTCTGCGCCTTGCGGAGTAGGCTAGTGGCATGCACACCATGCATGCCATCCAGCGTGCGGCACCAGCCCGCGCCATGTAGCTGGTGCCCAGACCACCAGCTTAGGCCATGCATGCACATCACCCCGGCACCCAGCCCGGGCCATGCAGGTCCACCTCCCGAGCACCCTGACTGGGCCACCCCCGAGCGACGTGGCTTGATCCTATGCCTACCACCAAGACCATGCATGGCACACTGCCATGACCACCATCAGTTGGCCCTGTACAGAGCCATGCCCGTGCACCACCGCACCATACAGACATGCCCACCTGTGGACCTTGCAGCACCATAGCCCACCATGGGCACATGCAACACACGGCCACACCACCACATGGGCGCCTATCATCTTTTATTTATTTATTTATTTAATTTAATTATTTAAATTGAATTAGGACGTGTTAGTCATTTGCTTATTTTGATTAGGGACCTATTGGGGGTTTCCAACTTGTTTGCTCTATAAATAGGACCCTTAGGCTTTCATTTTAGAAATCTTTGATCATTGAACATTTGAAAACCCTAGAACATTGCTCTGAGAAGAGTTAGGCCGGCCACTCCATAGTGGTTAGGATTTTCATTCGGTGCTTCATGCACTTGGGCTTCTTGGGGTGCAATTCGTGAATCCCCTTGAAGATGATTTCTCTTTGCAATTCGTGAATAAGAGTAATCCACATCTATCTTGTTTTTCATTTGATTTATAAAAGTATTTTGAGGTTTATTCATTTGGTGTTTCGGTTTTGGAGTGTTCTTGTTGTTCTTGAAGTTTGTTCTTGGTGTTCTTGTGATTGTGAGTTTGTGTTGTTGAGTTTGTGTGTTTGTGTTCTTGTGAGGCCAAATCTACACCACTTGTGGATTTGAGAAAGAGTGTGTGAGTGTTCAAGAGGGTTTCTTAATCCACAACATTTGTGAATTTCGAAATCCCCTAGGGAGTGAGTGAGAAAGTGTCTTGAAAACAAAAGAAAAGATAAAGAGAAGTGTTAGTGAGTTGTGTTGGCCGATCACTTGAAGTTTGGGAGTGAGTGGCATGTTCTTCCTTCCTTTGAATGTTTATCCTTTTTCTTGGGTGTTCATACTCTTTTCTTGAAGTTCCATTAGCCCCAAACACGAAATCATTTAGCCCCCAACAGCCCACACAAGCCAAGGCAACAAACACCAAGTCTAGCTAGGTGTGTTGCCCAATTTCGCCCCTCTAGCTTTCCCACCAACCAGCCATCAAACCCTAACCCTACTTGCCTTATTTCCATCATATTATCAGACCTAAATCACCCTAAAACACCCCTGGTCGAGCTTTGGTCGTGCCCCACAAAGCAACCCCAAAACTTTCCTTCCAAACCACCATACTTGCCAAAACAGTTTTTTCACTTTCCAGATTTGCACAATTTCGGGTTAGGCAACCTACTTACCACGAAATTGCAATATTCTCTTCACCAAATCAAACCTTAACCTTCCATAAACATACCTGGACGTGGTCTGAAAGTTTCCCCCCAGTCAGCCACCTCAAACCCCTCCAAACTTACCAAACCGATCACCCCCACTTTCCAAATTAAACCCATTCAGCTAAGGCAACTTGCCTAGCTCGAAAATCCTCTCATCCACCTCATCAAATCTGATTATTCTTTCCTCATTTGATTATTCAATACTTCCCTAATTGAATTTAATCAAATCCCCAATTCCCCAAGTCAACCAAATCGATTCTCCTTCACTCACCAAAACCGGCCATACAATTAACCCACAAGATTTTCCAGATTTCATCTCCAAAGATCTTCCATTAATTCCCAAACCCTAAATCACTTTCCTAAACCCTTACATGGCCGAAATATACACTTAATCTAGTCCCATAATCAGCCATCCAATCCCCCAAAACAAATCATTTTCGTGCATCACTCTAAGCCCCATTGCCGTGACACTTATTCTCCCACAACCAAGCCAATTCATCACCTAAACACTCTACCATTGCTCCTTATATCTTAACCTCACTTCAACTCTACCATCATCCACTTGATTAACACCAAGCTAGGAGTCCTTCTCGATCATTGAGGAGCAACCTGAAGCAAGGAGGAACCTTGGATGTATGGTGTCTTGACCGAGGACCCCATCAACCCAAATTTGTGAAGAGCATCTAATTCTAATTTACAACATTTCTTGTAAATATATGAAGCTTCAGGAACCACGTTAACAGTGCCCTGTGCAGAAATTCAATGTAACTATCATGCACTGAGGCAACTGTAGTTGATCCTCCACCACTAAATGACTTGATAATTATAGTCAAATGTAACAAGAAAAAAAATAAAAATTGAATAGAAGGCCTCTTAACGATTGCACATTTTACAACATTTACAATACACAGTTTTAAAACTCCTCCTTCTCAATCTCTTCTTCGTAACACTCTGCTCATTTCTTAATCACTAAATTTCCATCTTCATACGTAATTTTTCTATTTCCTCACTGCTATCTGCTCATTTACTCTTCAAGATGAATGGTTGGAAGGCCCACTGTAATACAAGATACACATTATTAGGTGAAGTAAATAAAGCCAATGGAAGGTCCCGCTGAAAAATAATACACACTGCTCCTATCCTAATTTGTCTGATCCCCCATATGATAGAGAAGCCAATGGGAAAATCAACGCACACATAAAGAGAGAGAGAAATCTATACTGTACATTCACATTCAAGAGTGGCAAGTTCCACGAGCATGAATGTATTGTCGATTGACATCTCCATGAATGTAATGCATTCAAACTATTTCCCCAAATGTGAAAATAATAGGCAGCAACAAAAAAAGAACACAGAGCAGTTTCAATCCATAAAATCAACTGCCCTTTAAAAAGGAAAACAAAACAACGAAAAACATAACTATCAAAAGCAATATGAGCAAGTAGTGGCGGAGCCACGTTGGGGGAGGGGAGGCTAGGCAGAGCCACATTGGGGGAGGGGGGGCCATGGTCCCCCTTCCCCACGGGCCCCTCCCCTACTCTAAAAAAATGAAAAAATATATATATATGTTTTTTTTTTAAAAAAATATTTTTTTTTATGATTTTATAAGATAATATTAATTTTATTTTGTGTTGGTCCCCTCTCTAAAGATTATCTTGGTCTCCCTCTACAAAATTAATCTAATTTAAAAATAAAATACATCTCATATAAAAGAAAATGATATAATAACAAGATAATATATTTTTATTATAGATAAAAAAAAAAAAAAGAAGTTGAATGATTTTTAATGTAATTTTAATATATTTTTATTATGATGACATGTTCTTTTTATATTATATATTTTTTTAGTACATAAGTTATATTAAATGTATTTTATTTTTATTGTAGATCCTACTATCAAATTATTCTATACCGTATTAAAAATTATATACAAATAGAACAAAAAATATTTTATATATTTTATTTTAATTTTGCTTGGCTTCTTCTAACGCAAATTTTTGGTTCCGCTACTGTGAGTAAGATAGTGAACCAAGAAAAAAGGAAAGAACCTTACCAAGATAAAAGATTAGAAAATAAAGGTGAACAGAGTCTCACTGATGTAAGCTTTGTCTTGGCCAAGCTCCTATTTTCACGTGAAAATGAAATATAAGGAAATAAATTTATTATAATGAGTACATCACACAGAAATGAAATAATACTAAGAGTAAGAGTAAAGAACAAATGGATACAAACCGAAAGAAGAAAGAACCCAACATCCTGAAGTATTGGCCCTGGCCGATGAAGATAATGAACTCCTCGGGCAGCTAGACCATGTACATACTGCAGAGGAAATTGTATTTGTTAGACATATATAAGAAAAGAAAACGGCATAAAATTTCCGCTGCAGTATGTACATGGTCTAGCTGCCCGAGGAGTTCATTAGCTTCATCGGCCAGGGCATTCAACAAACAAAACAAAACAATCTTGACAAACAGAAAAAATGTACAACCAAGTAAATTTGACCAAGATTACCAAGTAAAATTCGTGATAGACTTGGCTGATAGAAGGGAAGACATGGCAACAAGATTACCGTATCCAAACATTTGATCAAAGCCCGATGAAAAGTAAAAAAGCAAAACATAATAAAAACTTGAAAGGGCTTTTTGGGTTTTGATGAATAAACGTATCCCAAATTACAAAGGACTTTTGCTTACTTTTAAGAGTAAAAGGAGAACCAAGATAATTGATTCTATTAACGCTGACATACAATTAAAGATATAAACAATGTAAGTTTAAACTTCATTCTCCAATATGAATCAGATCAAACATATCTGAAAGAATTCCCCAAATATGACCATATTGATACCAGCGTTTCAAAAAAAAAAAAAATGGTCGCCTTTCTCCAAATTATTTCCACTTGAGGAAATTGGAAAAGTGTGTAGAAAGGAGTAACAATGTGTAGCAAAACTTGGATTCTTTAACATTCTAGCAAGATAAAAAAAAATACACACCGGTGAAAGTAAAAGTCGAACAATCCAACAATCGATCAAAATAGAGAAAACTGAAGAATGAGACCGAACGGAGTAGGTATTTCCAATTCTCGGCAAGAAGGTTGATCTCTGTCGATGTCTCTATGCAAAATCCTTCTCCGTTCGAGTTAGGGTTTTTTTGAAAGGGATTTGAGAGAAGGGAACAGGGAATCTCACGAGAGTGAGAAGGGGAAGGGAAAGGGTGTGGGAAAAGGATGAAGGAGCAGGTGTTATGGACTGAAGATTAATGGAGTTAAGCTTTTTCGAGGAGCCACCTTCCAAGAATACTTGAAATTGCTTGTTGTCTTTCATTTCATTCGGAGAAGGTATTTAACAAGCTTACAATAACTGCTTAGGGACTGCACGTTGTAACGTGGCCCACAACTCTTAAACTAACAATACTGGACTTCTAACTAGCGTTCAAGCCCACGGACACAATGAAAATAGTAACTGACCCAACTTACATTAACCGACCTAACATACATAAAGACAATTACACCCTTAACAACTAACAAAATGGCTGACGTACTTATATAACTTATGCAACCCTAATTTCGCATTCAGACCAATCCTAATTTCCAGCAGCTTCCTCGGTGCACCTGACATGCACCCCTTCTTCAGAAGATCTTGTTGCCCACAAGATCTGGATATTTTTGCATTATCTCAAGATCTTCCTAGGTAGCATCTTCCTTATTAGTCCATTTCTATTGGACGAGCATTTCGACCCTAGCTCGTCTCCCTTTCTTCAACAATTTTCGCTAGAGCACTTTGTTTGGTTCAGGACTCAATGTGCCTTGGAGAGTGAGTTGAGGAAGGTGAGGCAAAGGTTGGACTTGGCTTCAAATTTATTTTAAGGCATGATATGTGGAAAGTGGAGTAGATCTGGCATTCCTTCGAGAGGTCCAAGCGGTACGCCACTTTTCCCACCCTATGGAGGATTTGAAAAGGACCATGGTACCTCGAGGAAAGCTTGAGTTTCCTTCTTGCCGCCACTACCACCTGCCGATAAGGTTTTAACCTTAGATAAACTCAATCTCCCACTTTGAACTCTCTCTATTCTTTTGGCATCAGCATAGTGTTTCTTAGGGCTGTAAAATGACTGAATTAGATCGATGGACCGGACAGAGACAGGATGAAATTTGGTCCGGTCCGGTCCAATTTTTTATGGACTGGAAATTTCCGGTCCCGTTCAGCGGGAGAACATTTCTCCTCTTGGATCGGACCGGATCGGTCCGAACCGAATGCACACATATATATTTATAGATATATGTATATATAAGTAATAGTATATAAATTTTAATATTAATATTAATATATATTAAGAGTGATAGTATAACATATTAATATATAATATATACTCTTATAATATTAACATATTATAATTTATAATAGTTGTAGTATAAAAGTATAAATTATAGTATATCTATATAGAGTATTAGTAATAACTTATAAGTAATAAATATATTATTATTATTATTTAATATATTATTACTAATTTATCACTATTCATTAACATATAAATTTATAGTATACTAATGTAAATTATGTAATAGTGTTATTAATTATAGTTAACCAATCTATGATGTATCACTAAATCACTATTAACTAATTAATAATTATTCTTCTTATAATTACATCCAGCAATTATAAGTATTAATTATTAATGTTGATTTTAACTATATAGGAAGTATGATCAATGATCATTAATATCATTGATTAATTGATATGACTTATGAGAATTAAATTAACTAATCAATCTATGAGCTATATATAATATAGAATATTAGTTATAACTTATAGTATAAGTATTAAGTCTATAGACTATAAGTTATAATTATATATTTTGTTTAATATTTAGATGAGATTAGAAATTGACAATTGGCAAAAATGATTATTTTTTTATGAAAGTAGTACTAGTATATATTTAATAATTTATAAACTTAGGCCAAAAAAATATATTTAATTATTGTAAAATTTTGGATCAAATTTAGTCTATTAAATCATATGGGATACCCCTAGACCAGACCGAACTAGACCGCTTTTGGACCGGACCGGTATGTGGACTGAATCCTATTCGGTCCAGTCTAGGGTGAGAAAATTTTTGGACCGAATAGAACCAATCCACATTTTTCCCGGACTGGACTGGACCATTTACACCCCTAGTGTTTCTTACGATTTTTGGCTTCTTGTAGGTTTTCACAGACCAAGGTGGATATAAAGTCATGACTTTTCAGCTCCTCCTCCACTTCTTCAACTCTGGTTGAGCCCAGTTCATATGGTAACATTAATGGGGGTTGTTGTCCATATACTGCCTCAAATGATGAAATTTGTGTTGAGCTATGTTTGGTGGTGTTGTATACATATTCGGCAAGTGCTAGCCATTTAGTCCAATCCTATGGTCTGTCACTGCAAAAACACTTTAGACAGCATTCCGAGCTCTTATTAGTTACCTCAGTTTGTCCATTTGTCTGTGGGTGATAAGCAGAGTTCATTAAGAGTTTTGTTCCACAAATTCGAAACAGTTCCTTCCAAAAGGTACTAGTGAAGATAGGATCTCTGTCACTCTTTATTGACTGAGGTATCCCATGTAGCTTGACAATATTATCCATGAATATTTTAGCTACAGTTAAGGCTGTGTAAGGGTAAGTGATGGGTATAAAGTGTGAGTACTTACTGAGTCTGTTCACCACTACCATTACTACAGCCTTTCCTCCTGAGGGTGGCAATCACTCTATGAAATCCATGCTGATATCCTTCTAGTTCTAAGTGGGTGTTGGGAGAGGTTGAAGCAACCCCGTTGGGTTGAGGGTTTCAACCTTGTTCCTCTGACATGTGTCACACTCCCTGATGAAGTTCCTGATGTCCTTGTGCATACCAGGCCAGTAAACCTCCCTTTTTATCCTTGAGTTTGTTTTGTATACTCCTATGTGGCCCCCTAGTGGACTATTGTGAAATTGTTATAAGATCTGTTGCTGGAAAGACACCAGTGTACTGAGGTGGAGCTTATTTTTATAAAAGAGGAGCTCACTTCGAAGCTGGTAATGAGAAAGGTCCAGGATACCCTTATGGTAGGAGCTAATTAGCTTCTGCAATAGGGGGTCCTAGTGGTAAGACTTCTTTAACACTTCAATCCATTTGCTTTAAATTATATTGATTGCATGCACTATTGTGGAATTGGGTTCTGTTTGTGTTGTGATCTGGTTCTAGTTAATTGCCTCTGTTTTGATTGAGTAGTTGGGAGATAAGGAGGTCATGCTTGCTTTTTTTGGTTCTGGTAACCTGGAAAGGGCATCTGCAACTACATTGGACTTTCCACTCTTGTATTCAACCACAAGCTCAAAGCTTAGCAACTTAGAAACCCACTTTTGTTGGGCAGGAGTCCCAATCCTTTGTTCCAATAGATGTTTTAATGCTTGCTGGTCTGTTCTGACTTTGAAAGTTTGCCCCAAAACATAGTGCCTTCATTTTTTCACTGCCATTACTAAAACAAGTAATTCCTTCTCTTAGGTAGATAAATTTACGCTTTTACCTTTGTGTGCCTGGCCGAATTAAGCTACTGGCCTCCCTTCTTGCATTAAGACTGCTCTCAATCCATATCCTGATGCATCGCATTCAATTATGAGTCCCTTTGAGAAGTCTAGTAATCTAAGGACTGGAGGGTTCATCATTGCTTTCTTGAGTCTGTCAAATGCTTCTTGGGCTTTCTCTGTCTACTGGAAAGAGTTTTTCTTGAGCAATGCTATCAGGGGTGCTGCTATAATTCCATATCTTTGTATGAATCTCCCGTAATAGCCAGTTAGACCAAGAAATTCTCTAAGAGCTTTGGTGCTCTTTGGAGGAGGCCACTTTTGCATAGCTTCAATCTTCTAGGGGTCAGCTGTTACTCCTTTCTAAGATATTACATGTTCCATATGCCCTATCTCTTAGTTGCCATATGCACATTTAGAAGCCTCAGCATAGAATTGGTGACTTTGTAACACCTGTAAGACCACTTTCAGATGCCCCAAATGGTCCTGCATATCCTTGCTGTAAATTAGAATATCATTAAAGAACACAAGCACGAATTTCCTTAAATAAGACTTGAAAACTTCATTCATTAGTCCTTGGAAAGTAGAGGGAGTATTTGTCAAGCCAAATGGCATGACTAAAAATTCATAATGACCCTCATGGGCAGGGGCGGAACCAGAATTTAGTGTTTGGAGAAGGGGGATTAGAATTTTTCCTTCAAATTAAACTCAACGACAATCTTTCATGGAATAAAATTCTTCCATTATCAGCTTTGAAGTAAAATTCTTGATAATTTCTTTTTCAATATAAACTAGCAAATGATCTGCAAGAAACTTATCTTCCATTCGAGTGCGCAATCTAGTTTTTACAAGTTTCATAGCAGAAAATGCCCGCTCAGTAGTAGTAGTAGAAATATGAAGAGTTAAGACTAGAGGAATTAGCCTGTCAATCAAATAATAAATCTTTGACTTTTCTAAAATTCCTAGTTCTCTAAAGTTACCTTGATTTTTTGAGTCAAAGTTTTCGTCTTGAACTCTAAAGGTACAAGTTTGGAACGTCAGCCAACGAATACTATATATCAAAGTTTTGAGCCGCAACCAATTATTCGTCATCTCTTGTAATACTTGTTTTTCAACTAACTTGTCAATATGTCTTGTATGATTCATTAGATCTTCACAACATTTTACAACATTTTTATGTAGTGAATTTGGATCTCTTCCCACATATCCTATTAAAGGACAATTTATTCCATCATTTACTTTTTTTCAATTATCAAAACGTTTATTGGTAAATGCATCTGATCTTGGACAGACCGTTGATTTCTTAGCAAAGATGTAACATGGAAGACAAAATACAGTATTCTTCGAAGGTGAGTACTCCAATCAGTTTGAATATCTTTGAAACTAATAAAATTGAAATCAACGACGTTGATTGTTTATTCCTGAAAATGGATATTCTGAAATTTAGGTTGATATGAACTAGCTTTGAGATTGGCACGTCATATCTCATCTTGTAGGTTAGTAACAAATTTCCATATTTGTGGATGTAATCTTAGATCACGTTCCAAAGATGTGGCATCCATCTCTTCAGGTTGCATTTTTTAAATTTTAAGAGGACGCTCAGCAGTGATAAAAACATCACGTTCCATTGTTATCGATCACTCTAAATATATATTACTCTCCAACTTGTTCATATCTTTCTTTTTAAAAAATGAATCAATGATTTTTGGCTTACTCATATTTTTCTATACTTTAAGTAGCTTCAAGAAATTGTTAGATTTTTTTGTATAGTTTGTAGATTAACGAATATTATCAAATAGTTTTATAATTTAAAATAATCATTTTCTTTAATTTGTTATATGAGAGTAGCAATTTAAGTTGTCTAAATAAATGAGAGTAAATAATAATGCTAAGATCTGAGAGTAATAGTCTAAGTTATCTAAAAGCCTAAACTTAATCAAACTAACAATCTAATAATAAATTACTAATTCTAAAACCTAAAAATAAAAACCTAAACTTAATAATAATAATAATAATAATAATAATAAGATTCTAGAACAAGCTAAATAATAAAAAACTTTAAATATAACAAACGAAAAACAGGCTTAGGAAAAAAATGAGGCTAAAATCTTATTCTAGAATGAGGTAAATAATAAAAAACTAATAAAAAACCTTAAATATAAGTTATAAAAAGTTAAAAGCAAGGGTAAGGAGTAGAACAAAAACAAAAACTAAAGCAGATTCTAGAACTCGGCAACAAGCTAATATAAAAGGAATAACAATAACAATATAAATTTTAGAGTTAGAATTAGGGGTGTCCTTCGACCCAATAAGGCATGTTTCCGAGCTAACCCGAAAAATTTTGATATCATTAACCGATTAATCGAAAGCCTGATTACTCCATATTTGTGGGTAGGGTTGTTCTCACAAAGTTCCATATGCTTCTTCATTCTTCTCGTTCCTCAACACTTGGAGACATTTGTGGCAGCAATGATATAACTAATCCTCGATTTGAATCTGCCATGATGTTTCCATCGGAGACATTTCCAAGCTAAAGTCCAAGTAGAGGGGTTACAAAGAATAATTGTTTTGAAGATATTTGTCTTTGAATCATCTGTTATTTTGGCTCTTAGAACCAAATATAGCACGAACAACACAAGCATTGAATACCCACGACCAACTCGCATGGAGGCCTTGTCGGCTTTCATATTTGAGCGCCTCATGGCTGCCATTGAAGCATAAGATGCAGAAACCAACAATGAATGTACCTTATTTCATGGTTCTGAACATCTTGCCTTTGGAATCATCCCCATGTGAGATCTTTTGGGAAAATTTGCATGCAGATGGTGGAGCTGGAGGTGCAAATAAGGATTTGAGGTTTTGCCGAGGTGGAAGAGAGAGAGAGAGAGAGAGGAGAGAGAGAGAGAGAGAGAGAGAGATAGGATATTAGGTTTATGAGAGTGCGGCGTGGTGGTGAAGTTGAAAGCGAATAGGGTCATTAGTAATAGGTAATACCCGCTTCCTACTTTAATGTAAACGAGTCGATTTATCAGGTCGGGTAATTCGGAAAAATGGGTCGAGTTCAAAATGTTGATGATTTTGTTTAGCCCTAGTTAGAATGATAGAACCCAAGAGTTGCAAGAGCAAGCTGCCTTCAGATTTTGAGAAATCGCGTTTGGTCTTGTTCAGAGATCCCAGGCCTTTACAAATGGTCAAAATCACCCAACGACGAAATCGCCCAAGTGTTTACAAATGGCCAAAATCGCCCAACGACGTTCCGATTAAAATAGCTCAGCAACAAGAACATGATTAAGAAGAAATAGCTCAAACTTAAAGGAAGAAAAAATAGGCGGTATGGTCTCGAGCTCACAAAAGTAATTTGTTTTTCTATAGTCTGTAGAAGTGATTTGTTTTAAGCACTGGGCAGGCTGGGTAGTAACGTTCTGTAGAAGCAACGGTTTTGAAGTCGGGATTTCTAAAGGTCCAAGAGATGAACTCGTAGAGAATTTTCAAGAATTTAAAAGGACCGGTCCATAGCAAGGGAAAGTATGCACGCTAGCTATTTTAAGGTACTTTTTATATTTTACAAGGGAAATTTTTTAATGATATTCGAGATTCTAAAAGATAAGGAAAACTTAAGAGTGGAATGGATAATTTTAATATTGGGGGGCTAAATAAGGAATTTTTTTTATATGATATCAGAAAAATGGTAATATTCTATAACTAAATTAATTTTTCAAAAAAATTTTGGGGGCTACCCTAGTCTCCGATAATCCATCTTTACGAGAGACACCTTCAAATGGGATAATCAAGTTCGAATCCTCCCAATCATTTATTATTAAAAAAAAAAGGTAATCTGATTGTAATTATGACTTCAATATTCAGTTCTGAGCATATATTTTGTATGGAGAAGACATGAGTTGTTCAAGAAGCTTGAGTTTGTTCAAAAATGGTATTCTTGTTGATTATGGAATTGAATTCCTGGAAGTGCATTTTGTGTATTAATTTCTTTTTGGTTTTTAGGTCCAACTCATTACTCATCCAACGCCCTGGTATATTTCATATACTTTTATCGAATGTGTAAAGTAATTTGGGTCAATGAGACTTGGGGGCCCTATTTTCTAGCCTAGTCTTGCATTGTTATGGCAAGGCTCACACTTTTATCTTGGTTTAGAATAAACGATCATTTTTTTTGGGTCAGCCTACTTCTTACTTGATTGATTATGCCCAACCAAACCCACTCCTAAAAGATGGCCCATCTCGGGATTTCCACAACACCCTAAAATGAAAACCAAATTATGTATATCAAACAAAAATTTCATGTGCTGCAATCACTTATATTTTTTTTTGCATTTTATTAATATATTGGTTGCATCATTTTTTTAATAAAATAATTACTTTGATCAATTACATTAATGAAGTGCATAAAGATTACGCAAAAATAACTACATATAACATAATTCTATATCTAAAAATGTAAAATTATACAAACTAACATTCGTTTTACTCTTATCCACTATGATAAAGTATCATTATCTATTAATCTTTGAACTTTGCTTTGTAAAGTAAATATGGGACAATCCAAAAGTGATGAAGAGTATAAAACTTTTTCCCCTTGAGAAAAAAAGTCAAGACATACAACCTAAAAGTAAACAATTAAATAATCAAAATCAAGACATGAAACA
Source organism: Platycarya longipes (assembly GCA_036559045.1). Classification (NCBI taxonomy): domain Eukaryota; kingdom Viridiplantae; phylum Streptophyta; class Magnoliopsida; order Fagales; family Juglandaceae; genus Platycarya; species Platycarya longipes. The sequence continues at coordinate 23,038,014 of CM071802.1, read as the reverse complement.
TAACTCCAGTTGACATCAAAGCAAAATACAGATCAAAATGTGCTTTAGGAAACTTAAGTTTAGTGCTATGTCCATTCTCTTTTTATAATTAGATCCCTATACTTTGATTAAATAAGAATTAGGATCCTCCATTAATTTCTCTATTCATTAACAATAACTTAAAAAATGTGGATGAATCACAAGCTGCTGTTGATTTTAATTTTTTAAAAATAGGTTAAGATTCGTTAAAAAAAACTCAACTTAAATTGGATTTTTTCTTAAGAAACCAAAAATGAAGGGAAAAACATAGAGGGGCCAGTCGTGGTGGTTGCCACTAGGGGTGGGCTCCGACTCCGACTTTGACGGTGTCGGAGTCGAAATTGACTTCCAACTCTGACTTCGAAATGGAGTCGGAGTTCAACTCTAATCTCCGAGCGGAACTCCAAACTCCGATTGGAGTTCGTCAGAATTTGCTGTTTAAAATAGAAACCCTAGAAAAAGATGTCAACTTCGAAGTACCTGAAGTTGAACCTCCATTGCACTGCCCAAAAGATGCCAAGTTCCAAGTACCGGAAGTCGAACCTCCATCGCTCAGCTGAAACTCGAATAGATCCAACCCAAAAGACTGCTAGATCTTCATTTATGCATGTCGATGAAGATCGGCTCAGATTAGAGTGCGAAAACTTTCGAAACGAAGGCAACGGTGCGATGTTCTTAGATAACTTTGTAATGACTCTAGTTTTCGAAAAGAGAGGAGATGGAGAACCAGGAAAAGGGCAAAGAGAGGAGAGGCTTGAACTCGAAGTTAGGGTTTTCAGAAAAGAAAAAATATATATATAATCTGTAAAACGGTGTCGTCTAAGGCGTTTTTTTTTAAAAAAGGTTGCAAATGGAGAGAGGCCATGCGAAGATTCGAACCCAAGACGTAAGAGAGGGATAAAACACTTTTAAACCATCAGGCCATTTGGACCTATCCTAACTTTTATACAATATATAATATATAAGCCTTATAGTCGGAGTTCGGAGTCGGAACTTGAAACCTCACTAGGCTCTAACTCTGACTCCGGCCTCTGACTTCGAGAGTTGGAGTGACTCCGACTTCCGAATTCCGACTCCGATCGGAGTCGGAATTGGAACAGAAGGCTATCGAAAGTCTGAGGTCGGAGTTTTTGCCCACCCCTAATTGTCGCCCTAGCCATAATAGACTTGGGTGGGCCAATTTGTGAACAATGGGTTGGCCCAGTCTCGACCACTCTTTGGAGGCTAGATGGCCATATTTATTCTGGCCATCATATGGGCGTCAAAACGCGGTCATTCGAGGGTGGTTTGGCTTCCAATTACATATATTTTCTTAATTTTCTGTTTTTAGATTAAAAGATCATTTTTATTATAAAAATATCATCTACTTTTAAAAAAATTAGAGTTGACCCATGACAATTTGTAATTGACTACATATATATATATTTTTTGTTAATGTCGATGAATTAGAAGGTGAATACTTAAAAAAAATATCTGTATTTTCAAGTCAGGTCAACATAATAACTTTTGAAATATAATTGAATTCTTTAGATCGAATTGGGTTAGCTAGGTGGCTTTTTGTACATTCTGAGATTTAGATAATTAGTTGAGTTGATATGGGATAAGCTAAAAGTTTAAATTTAAATAAAATATTGTTAGAATATATTTTTTTAATATAATTTTACAAGGAAATTTTTTTAACGATATCCAAGATTCTGAAAGATAAGGAAAACTTCAAAGTGGGAGGGATAATTCCAATATTCGCCAGGGGGGGCTAAATAAGGAAATTTTTTTATATGATATCAGGAAAATGGTAATATCCTATATACTAACTTAATTTTTTAAAAACATCTGGGGGGCTACCCAAGGATTTGAAAGCGGAAGAGATAAAAAACCGCATCTTATTTGCCTTTGATTGCATATTTTTAGCAAATATAAAAGATAGGAATGGGTATATAAGCCAACTCATTTCTCGAAGACTAGGGCCAAGTTTTCACCTCTCCTTCTGATACCTACATTGGTGTCTACAATGGCCACAACAGCCTCAAAACTTCTCACTTCATCATCCATCACCTTTTTCCTTTCCTTCACAGTATGTTCATCTTAATTTCTCTATTTTCATTATGATGTTTTGACTTCTATTGTGAAGTAACTACTCGTTAGCTTGCTGTGGAAATATTGGAAAAAGAATGGAAATCCAAATTTGATTCTTCAGTTTGCGATTACATATGACTAAAGAACCATTACTCTGCTTAGAAGCCTGTAATTTGTGCCCAAATTAGATCCTGTCCGAATATGATATTTTCATAAACAGAGAGGAGAAGAGTGAAAGTTCGAATGTGTGTGTGTGTGTGTGTGTGTGTGAGAGAGAGAGAGAGAGAGAGAGAGAGAGAGAGAGAGAGAGAGAGAAGGAAGAGAGCGAGTTTTGATCCCCTGCTCTGTGTCAAATACGGTATTTTCAAAAACTCCTTAGGTGGCAACTCCTTATTCGTCTCTGATAGGGGCGGATCTAGGATTTGGTCTTTTGGGGGCAATCTGTGACGAGCTGATTTCTTTTATTAATTTTAATAGAATGAATATATTTATTTTGAAAATTGTTTTAGTTTAATTGTAAGAATTTCTTAGAAATATATTTGATATGCATATTTAGATTTTCTTTACTATTAGAAAGAGAAACAAAAAATATAAGAAATTCTTTTATGGTATTATTATTATTATTATTATTTTAGCTAAATAAAAAGAGAAATTTAGATGATATGACCTTTGAAAAGTCAAGAAAAATTCAAAATAGAAAAAATTGAAGAAGAAATCAAGTAGCACCACATGGTAAAATCGGATTGGCCTGTTTAAGGTAATTTCAATGTCTTTCGGTAAATTAGTCATAACTCTTCCATATGATCTCCAAATAAGGTGATTTCAGTTTCTATAGAATCCTAAGAGAGAGATATATAACTTTTATGTTTTGGAGTTTAGGATATATTGACGGGATCAAGGAAAAAATTGGATTGGAAGTCGACAAAATAACTAAAATGTAGGAAACACATGCACCGACCTTGTTTTATAAGAAAATCAATTGAGATACGTGGCCACCGACTTTACCAGGTCTTAGAAAAATTATCAAGCTACTTAGGTGTCATATTATGCATGAAAACAAGTGACAAAAAAGGGACTTACCTCTAGAAGATTTTTGGACCAATCTAAAGGTGCAATGAACCAATTAGACATGCCATTTGATTTAGGGTTATTTTGTTAAGTGATAAGATTTTGGTAAATCTGATAATTTAGCATTTCTCTTAGGTGGCTTAAGCTAAGCCTTTGGATGTGTTGCTTGCTCACCAAGCCTGTTAGCAAAGGCAAATGATAACCTAAATCTCAAGACCCCACATGTGACAATTGGCCAGAGGAAACACTTGGACCCTTGAGAATGTCTTCTTCACCCTCCCACTATATATATGGATGACACCCTTAAGGGAAAGAGTTCTTCACCCTTTTCTCTACTAGAACTCACGGCACACTAAGAAAAAAAAAAGTCCTTAAACCTTTGCCTAAATCACAAACTTCTCATAAAACCTTCAACAAGGATATTTTCGATACATAGAGGAGAAGATTGTCAAAACCAAATCCAATCTTTAGGAAAAAGTTTTGGAGAAATTAGTAAGTGTACAAATATCTTAATTTTAATGTTAAATTGCTTAGATGATAGTATTATAGTCATAGATGTTAAATTGCTTAGTTTGATAGTTTTACTAAGGGAATTACTTGTTAGTAGGATGCCAAGAGAACTCAGATTGATGGTGGTACATGAAATTATTCCATTGACTGACGAAGAAATTCAAGAAGGACAAAGGAAAGATTCCAAATTACAAATGATCCAAGAAGGATTACCGGAAGGAAAATAATCTTCATATTTTACAATCTCTGGTGATGGGATGCTATACTTCGGAAAGAGAAAGGTAATTCCTAATGACCCAAAACTAAAAGAAAAGCTGATGCGAGAAGCTCATTGTACACCTTACACTGCTCATCCTGAAAGCACAAAAATGTGTCGAGACTTAAAGGAAAAGTTTTGGTAGGAATGAATCAAAAAGGACGTTGCAGTCTTTGTAGCTAAATGCTCAATATGTCAATTAGTAAAAGCAGAACATCAGAGACCAGCCGGTGAATTGCAACCTTAATCAATCCCTGAGTGGAAATGAGAATATATATCTATGGATTTCGTAGTAGGGTTGCCAAGGACATTAGCTGGAAAGAATTCAATTTGGGTAGTGATTGATCGATTAACAAAGAGTACTTACTTCCCGCCAATAGCTTATACATACTCAATGGAGAAGTTAGCTCGGATTTACGTTAAGGAAATAGTTCGGTTGCATGGGGTGCCCAGAACGATTGTTTCAGATCGAGATCCTAGGTTTACATCTCGTATTTTGCAGAGTCTGCAAAAGATGTTAGGTACTCATTTGAAATTTAGTAGTGCTTATTATCCACAAACAAATGGACAAACTAAACAAACTATTCAAACTTTAGAAGATATGTTACGAGTCTGTGTGCTGGATTTTGGTGGCGACTGGGAGAGTCTTTTACCACTGATTGAATTCACTTATAATAATAGTTTCCAGGCTACATTCAAATGGCACCTTACGAAGTATTATATGGAAGGAAATATAGACCACCTGTATATTGGGATGAAGTTGACGAAAGTAGAGTTTTGGGGCTTGAATATTTACAAAAGGTGAGAGGATAAGTCGAGATGATTTGTGAAAGAATGAAAACAGCCCAAAGTAGACATAAAAGTTATGCAGAGAAGCAAAGAAGGACATTAGAATTTTCAGTAAGTGATTGGATATATCTTAAAATATCACTTATGAAGGGAGTTATATGATTTGACAAAAAGAGAAAATTAAGTCCTCGATACGTTGGACCGTATGAAATTGTGGAGAAAGTAGGACCAGTAACTTATCGTCTTGCTCTACCAGATAATTTACAAGGGATTCACAATTTCTTTCACATATCCTCCTTAAAGAAAAGCCTAGGTGATGTAATCGTAGTGGTGATGGATCCAGTCAGTATTGATTTACGCCTTAACCTCACCTATGAGGAATGACCAACTCAGATTGAAGATAAAAAAGAACAAACGTTACGGAATTGTTCGATTCTCTTAGTAAAAGTACTATGAAATAATCCCACTTTTCAAGAAGCCACTTGGGAGCGTGAAGATGTAATGATGGCTAATTATCCTCATTTGTTTGAAAACTAGTTATATTAATGTTGTTTTGACTATGTATGTATGGATGCTTGTATGAATGCAGATTTTATTTTCTTAATTTCTTTGTGTATAATCTATGTAGAATTTGTTGTGACTTGTTATTTGGCATTAAGTAGGAAAATGGTTTGCACGAAAAGAACAACACAAATATCAGTGATGTCAGTAGAATAGTTAAAAGAAAGATCATAAAGGCTTAGAAATAGAATACAGCATGAAAAGCAAAAGCAGATAAGAATGGAGAGGTTAAAAAGATTAAATAGGAACGAATGGTATCGCACACACATTATGGATATAGATAGTCAAGAAAATCTTGTTTTCAAACGAGCTTACCTCAGGAAGAAAGACAATCTGCTTGTAAGTGGTTAAAATCTGAAAAATAATACTTGCTTAGGATAAATCGAGAGGAAAAAGATAAAGGAAAATCAGTACTGTTAGAATTATTAGACGCATCAAAAGATCGTGTGCGCCAGAATGTAGAGGGTCAACCTATAATTGATATAGAAGAAGAAATATTAAGACAACTTACTGAGATAAGTGTTAACATGTATTATGACCCGGGCATAGATGTAGTATTTTATTTCTCACAAGACTCTTTAACACTAGAGGAAGATGTGCCTTCCTCCGTTGAATCTACTGCTACCAATCATCGAGGTATAAGAAATTCTCTCTTAATTAAACTTTATGGTTTAGAGTAATGCCTTAATAATTTCGAGGACGAATTTTTTTTTAAGGGGGGAGGATATGACGACCTGATTTCTTTTATTAATTTTAATAGAATGATTATATTTATTTTGAAAATTATTTTAGCTTAATTGTGAGAATTTCTTAGAAATATATTTGATATGCATATATATTTGGATTTTCTTTAGTATTAGAAAGAGAAAAAAAAAACTATAAGAAATTCTTTTATGGTGTTATTATTATTATTATTATTATTATTATTATTTTAGATAAATAAAAAGAGAAATTTAGATGATATGACCTTTCAAAAGTCAAGAAAAATTCAAAATAGGAAAAATTGAAGAAGAAATCAACTAGCACCACATGGTAAAATCGAATTGGTCTATTTTAGGTAGTTTCAATGTCCTTTGGTAAATTAGTCACAACTCTTCCATATGATCTCCAAATAAGGTGATTTCAATTTCTATAGAATCATAAGAGAGAGATATATAACTTTTATGTTTTGGAGTTTAGGATATATTGACGGGATTAAGGAAAAAATTGGATTGGCAGTCGACAGAATAACTGAAATGTAGGAAACTCATGCACCAGCCTTGTTTTATAAGAAAACCAATTGAGATACGTGGCTACCGACTTTACCAGGTCTTGGAAAAATTATCAAGCTACTTAGGTGTCATATTATGCATGAAAACAAGTGACAAAAAGGGGACTTATCTCTAGAAGATTTTTGAACCACTCTAAAGGTGCAAGGAACCAATTACATATGCCATTTGATTTTGGATTATTTTGTTAAGTGATAAGATTTTGGTAAATCTGATAATTTAGCATCTCTCTTAGGTGGCTTAAGCTAAGCCTTTGGATGTGTTGCTTGCTCACCAAGCCTATTAGCAAAGGCAAATGATAACCTAAATCTCAAGACCCCACATGTGACAAATTGGCTAGAGGAAACACTTGGATCCTTGAGAATGTCTTCTTCACCCTCCCACTATATATATGGATGACACCCTTAAGGGAAAGAGTTCTTCACCCTTTTCTCTACTAGAAATCACGGCACACTAAGAAAAAAAAAAGTCCTTAAACCCTTGCCTAAATCACCAACTTCTCACAAAACCTTCAACAAGGATATTTTGGATACATAGAGGAGAAGATTATCAAAACCAAATCCAATCTCTAGTAAGAAGTTTTGGAGAAATTGGTGAGTGTAAAAATATCTTAATTTTGATGTTAAATTGCTTAGATGATAGTTTTATAATTATAGACGTTCTCTTCCAATACAAAGTGATAAGTAATTGTTAGTTTAGTATAGGTGAGTTTGGATTGTGAATTCTTGTAAGACAAGGGAGAGAAATTTTATTAAGACTCAAGACCTTATCTTAAATATCTATAATGGAAAGAATAAATAAAAATCTATAAAGTTTAAAGGGCAAAAGAAATTAGAGGATTGAAGCTATAGGGTTCGGCCTTAATATGGTATAGGTTGAAATGTTGAAAGTTTTGATTACTTAAGCCATGGTTTTGTTGATTTTTGTTAAATACTTAAATATGATATGGATTCTAATAGAAATAAGGATTTAGTCATGAACAAGATTATGAAGGATAAGACTTGAATAAATAGAATAAATTGAAATTATGGAAAAGAAATAGGTATGCATATGTCTTAGCTTGGAGGTTAGGAAATTGATGTATGACTTTTGAATTTTATCAAATAAGAAATGAGTGAAACTAAGAAAAAAAAAGAATTTATAAGTGTATGTTAGTAAGTTATAAATAGGGTTTGTGTAGAAAGGTGGCTTGTTTTTTATTACAAAAACACCTAACCCGAAATTTCACTCGACTCTCGCTTGACTTATGGCTCGAGCGAGACACAGGCAGAAACTTTGCCTGATACTTGCTCGATACTTTGCTTGAGCGAGATACCCTGTTAGTTTAATTTTGAAATTTTCTTTTGGTTGAAATGACTATGATTCAAGTAAAGAAGAATTATATGTGAAATACGGTGCATAATTTGCATGTCATGGGTTCCATGAAAATATGTAGCATGCATAAAAAGGTTTAAGAGTACATGTAAACCCAAGTACGTCATAAGATTTTTAGGTGTTGAGTCACAATATTTTACGAAAAGGAAAAAAAAATAACAAGAAAAGAAAATAATAAGATTATGAAAAGTCATGTCGATAAGGACGGCGATACGTAATACCTGTCGAATGATAAGAAGTCATGTCAAAGCAGGGATGACGATATATAATGCCCGTACGACTGATATGATTAGCGGGTATGGTGATACATAATGCCCGCTACAATAAGAATGTATACATCATGACAGAGACGGTGATACGTAACGCTCATATGACGGATATGACTGGTGGTGAAAGAGATACATAAATATCGCCATAATATGATAAGACTCGTCATAACGATGAAGGCGATACGTAACTACCGTCATGCTAAGACACCCGACGGTGAGGGTAATTTGATCTGTCGTCGGGGTTAAGACTAAGATTTAGAAGAACAAAAATGGAAATATGAAATAAGACTATTCACGAACAGATACGTTATGATACGAAAAGTGTGCACCTATGTTCCCTAAGTCTTTTTATAAAAGTGCACATTTTGAATGTAAGTCATGTATAAGAAATGTACGAGTCATGATTAATAGGTCTTATGGGCATACCATGTGCATATACATGTTATTTGTGAATATGGTTATTGCTGATTTATGTTACTTACGTACTTATTGAGATTTTCTTGAAATCTTATTTTTTTAATATTTCCTATCATCCTTTTGAAATGATAGATAGATTTGGTCGCAGGTAGGTATGACCTGCCAAGAGAACCGGACTCTCCGAGAGATTCCGGTGAGCCTTGAAGGGCCCACCGAATTCCCTCTCTGTGCAGACCCATTTTTTTATAGTTATGTCTTTCCTGTTTTTGAGCATGTGACGAAGGACATAAGGCAATACAATAGAAAGAAGTTAAGAAAGAGCTCGCTTGGTGAAGAGGCATAAAGGAAACATAAAAAAATCTATGTATATGTATTTTGAACCTTTAATTTATGTACAACTGACACTTGATGTTATTGTAAATGTATCTAAGGATTTTAGTTATGTCGTACCATGTGATCTAAGTGCAAAGTTAGATTTCTTTGTATTTTCTGGAAATTAACCTTATTTCGCTGCATTACTCATTGCGCATAATTAATAAGTTAGATGTATGTAAGTTATGTAGGATAAGTATGAAGGGTATGTAACCACATGTTACCTATCCTGACACTTCAGTTTACGTTAAATCCCAAATGTAAATTGGGGGCGTCACACAATCAATTTAGAATTTTTCCTTCAAATTAAGCTCAACGATGATCTTGCATAAAATAAAATTATTCCATTATCATCTCTAAAGTAAAATTCTTAACAATTTATTTTTCAATATAAATTAGGAAATAATTTGCAAGAAACTCATCTTCCATTTGAGTGTACAATCTAGTTTTTACAAGTTTCATAGCCGAAAATTGAAAATGCCCTCTCAGTAGTAGCAGTAGAAATATGAAGAGTTAAGACTAGATGAATTAGCCTATCAATCAAATAATAAATATTTGACTTTTCTGAAATTGATAGTCTGCTAAAGTTGCATTGATTTTTTTAGTTAGAGCTTTCATCATGACCTCTAAAGGCACAAGGTTGGAACAACAGCCAACAAACACTATCTATCGAAGTTTTGAGCCGCAACCAATTATTCGTTATCTCTTATGATGCTTATTTTTCAACTAATTTGTCAATATGTCTTATATAATTCATTAGATCTTCACAACATTTTACAGTATTTTTATGTGGTGAGTTTGGATCTCTCCCTATATGTCTTATTAAAGGACAATTCATTCCATCATTTACGTTTTTTCAATTGTTAAAACCTTTATTGGTAAATACATCTAATCTTGGATGGCCCGTTGATTTCTTAGCAAAGATGTAATATGGAAAACAAAATATAGTATTCTTCGAAGGTGAGTACTCCAACCAATTTGAATATATTTGAAATTAAGAAAATTGAAATCAACGACGTTGATTGCTTATTTGTGAAAATTCATATTCTAAAAGTTTAGGTTTGATATGGACCAACTTTAAAAGAAGTACGTCGGATCTCATCTTGTAGGTTAGTAGAAAATTCTCATATTTGTGGACGTAATCCTGGATCACGTTCTAAAGATGTAGCATCCGTCTCTTTAGATTGCATTTTTGAAGTTTTAGGGAAACGCTTATCAGTGATAAAAGCATCACATTCTATTGTTACCGAGCACTCTAAATATATATTATTCTCCAACTTGTCCACATCTTCTTTTTTTTTTTTTTAAAGAATCATTTTTTTTTTTGCTTACTCATATTTTTCTATACTTTAAGTATTTTCAAGAAATTGTTATATTTTTTTGTATAGTTTGTAAATTAACGAATATTCTCAATTAGTTTTATAATTTAAAATTATTATTTTCTTTAATTTGTTAAATGAGAGTAGCAATATAAGTTGTTTAAATAAATGAGAGTAAATAATAATACTAAAATTTGAGAGTAATAGTCTAAATTATCTAAAAGCCTAAACTTATTAATAATAATAATAACAATAATAATAATAAAGATTCTAGAACAGGCTAAATAATAAAAAACTTTAAATATAACAAACTAAAAACAGGCTGAAGAAAAATAAAAGCTAAAACCTTATTCTAGAACGAGTTAAATAATAAAGAACTAATAAAAGATCTTAAATATAAGTTATAAAAAGTTAAAAGCAGGGGTAAGGAGTAAAACAAAAAGACAAAAACAGAAATTAAAGCAGATTCTAGAACACAACAACAAGCTAATATAAAATGAATAACAATAACAATAACAATATAAAGTTTAGAGTTAGAATGATAGAATCCGAGAGCGGCGAGAGCAAGTTGCTTTTAGATTTTGAGAAATCGCATTCAGTCTTGTTCAAAGATCCCATGCCTTTACAAATGGTCAAAATCGCCTAACGGCGAAATCGCCCAAGCGTTTACAAGTGGTTGAAATCGCCCAATGATGTTCCGATTAAAATAGCTCAGCAACAAAAACGGGATTAAGAAGAAATAACTCAAACTTAAAAGGAAGAAAAAATAGGCAGTATGATCTCGAGCTCACAAAAATAATTTGTTTTTCTATAGTCTGTAAAAGTGATTTGTTTTAAGCATTGGGCAGGTTAGGTAGCAACATTCTGTAGAATCAATGTTCTTGTAGTCAAAACTTCTAAAGGTCCAAGAGATAAACTCGTAGAGAATTTTCAAGAATTCAAAGGGATCCATCCATGGTAGGGGAAAGTATGCACGCTAGCCATTTTTAAGGTACTTTTTATATTTTACAAGGAAATTTTTTTGACGATATCCAAGATTCTAAAAGATAAGAAAAACTTCAGAATAAAAGAGATAATTTCAATATTAGAAGGCTAAATAAGGAGAAGTAATCCTCCCAATCCTGTATAATTAAAAAAAAAAAGTAATCTTATCGTAATCATGACTTCAATATTAGTTCTGAGCATAGATTTTGTATGGAGAAGACATAAGTTGATCAAGAAGCTTGAGTTTGTTCAAAAATGGTATTCTTGTCGATTATGGAATTGAATTCCTGGAAGTGCATTTTGTGTATAGATTTCTTTCTGGTTTTTGGGTCCAACGACTCGAACCCATTTCCCATCCAACGCTCTGCTATATTTCATATACTCCCATCCAATGTGTAAAGTAATTTGGGTCAAGGAGACTTGGGGGCCCTATTTTCTAGCCAAGCCTTGCACTTTTATCTTGGGTTAAGAATAAACGATCATTTTTTCTGGGTCAGCCTACTTCTTACTTGATTGATTAGGCCCAACCAAACCCACTTCGAAAAGATGGCCCATTTGGAATTTCCACATCACCCTAAAATGAAAAACCAAACTATATATATCAAACAAAAATTCTATTTGCAGCAGTCACTTTTACATATTTTGTAAGCACTCTATTAATATAATGGTTGCACCAATTTTTTATAAAATAATTGTTTTAATCAATCATATTAATAAACTGTATAAAGATCACATAAACATAACTATATGTAATAGAACTTTATATCTAAAAATGTAAAATTATACAAACTAACACCCATTCTACTCTTACCCACTTCCATAAAGTATCATTGTCCATTAATCTTTGAACTTTGCTTTGTAAAAAAGATATGGGACGACCCAAAGGTGATGAAGAGTATAAAACTTTTTGTCCTTGAGAAAAAAGTCAAAACATACAACCTAAAATTAAACAATTAAATAATCAAAATCAAGACATGAAACATAACCCCAGTTGATATCAAAACAAAATGTGCTATAGGAAACTTAAGTTTAGTGCTATGTCCATTCTTTTTTTATAATTAGACCCCTATACTTTGAGTAAATAAGAATTAGGATCCTTCCTTAATTTCTCTATTCATTAACAATAACTTAAAAGATGTGGATGAATCACAAGCTGCTGTTGATTTTAATTTTTTAAAAATAGGTTAAGATTCGTTGAAAAAACTGAACTTACATTGAATTTTTTCTTAAGAAATCGAAACTGAAGGGAAAAACATAAGAGGGGCCATCCGTATTTTAGAGTCAGGTTAGGATAATAACTTTAAAAATATAATTAAAATTCTTTAGATCGAATCGGGTTAGCTAGGTGGCTTTTTGTGCATTCTGAGATTTAGATAATTGGTTGAGTTGAGATGGGATAAGCTAAAAGTTTAAACTTAAATAAAATATTATTAGAATATATTTTTTTAATATAATTTTATTTTAAAATTCTAAAAAATTAAATTATTTAGTATATTTTGTTTGTAATTTTAAAAAAATTGTAAAGATTCGATACGATAAGAGTATTTTTTAATCCAAATATCTAATCAGTGAATAGGCCGTTAGAATAGAGGTGGGTAGTGGGTATCCGCCACCAGCTGTCCCGCCCCATTCGCCTCACACCTACCTCCGCATGGCCCTCCCCGTCCAAGCAAGGGGCGGGCCACGAGGGCCCCACCCGCATGAAAAGAGTCATGTGAAGGCGGGGGTGGAGGGGGCTAAGCCTTGCTCCGCACATCCCTGACCTAGCATGGTTATATAATATATATGTATAATATATATCTATATATTAAAACAATCCAGCACAAAACGGCATCATTTGTCTCTAAGGGGTTTTATTTTACACTCGTGCAATTTCCTCTGGGTTTCTCTCTTCCTCCTCCCCCTTCCCGATACTCTAGTTCTCTCTCAATCTCTCGAACTTACTCCTCTCTCTCTCTCTCAAACCTCTGTGTGCAACGTCTTCAAGTCTTCTTATGTTGCCCTCGACATTTCTCGTAGCCATCTTCCTTTGTCGTCATCGTCGAAGGTAGGCACAGATCACAAATAAACAATTTTTTTATAGTGTTGTGAATGTGACTACTACACATTTCTTCACATGATATCACAACTTTTATGTATGCCATATACATATATATGTATTAGTCGTTGCAGGCAGCTTTCTGATCATCACAATAATACCAATTGATGGTAGACGTTGTACCCTAGCTATTCTGGGTTTTGAAAGACAAGAGTAGTACTATTGGGAAAGGAATATATAAAAGAGAATAATCTAAAGTAGTGCAATGCCTTATTAATTCTTGCTATATAGCACTAGTTTTTTTTTTTGGGGGTTCACTTAATTCATGAGCTGGATCGTATTTCAGATCAGGAAATGATGATGAATGCAGAATTATTGCCGGCCGGTGGGGGTGACTTCAGAGCTAACTCAGCATGCAGCTCAAGTACGTACGCGCGCGAGAGCATAGAAATTATGAGAAGGATTAGACAAAATTATCTGGAGTACTAGTGCTGATGACACGGCGGCGAGGAAATGCCGACGTAATACGTAAGCGAGAGGTGGAAAAGGCGTCATTAGCATAAAAATTAGGGTGGTAGCTTTCAACCACTAACCATTAACAAGCACATCTTCACCTACCAATGCCCATTTCTTCTTCATCTCCTCTCCCCCCACCAAACCCCTCTCCCTATGCATCCACCTCCCCCCACATAACCTTATGTTCTTTTCTCACTTGTTTAGTTTCTTTATAAAATATATCTTTTTAAATAATAATATGTTTTCAATATAAAAAGAAGAAATGTTTTTATCACAAACATATTTTATAGAAATAAATTTCACAAATTGACATGATAATTTACTATAATATATCAGATGATAAAATTATTTTTACTATAAATAAAATCTAATGTTTGACATGATGAATCTATGTCAGTTTATGAGTTCATGACAATTATGAAATCTTTTTAAGACGGTATATATCATTTTTCTATAAGAAATTGTTGGGTTTCGATTACAAATATTTTGGAGTTTTGCAAGGAATAGATAAGGGTTCACATGTATATATGTACCATGAATGTTGTTGTTTTTATTGTAATTTGTTTTGCATAAAGAAATTTAAAAAGTTTGGTAGTGAAAATGACAGATCGTAAGTAGATTTGACATTTAGGGAAGATCATGGATTAATCTGTGGTTCTTAGAACGGTACAAGTTCATTGAAATAAGCCAAAATGACATTATCTTAAAGACTCTTTTGTTTATTAACAAAACTAAATGCTGACTGTAGGTGGGTTTTTTCCGATCATTTTTTGTTGGTTGGTGTAAAAGTATGAAAATTAATAATAATAATAATAATAATAATAATAATAATAATAAATAAATAAATAAACCATTATAAATAAAGCCTAGTCTTAGTCTCAACCTTGACCTCTTCTCCCGATTAAAGTATAAAACATATTAAAGAAGGCTTGACTTGTTTGTTGCAGCAATCAACTTTGAAACTACAATTTGCTCCCCTCGGTTGGTGAGCAAAACTTTTTGAAGCTTCCTAGTAATTAGCAATCCGTGTGCCTACGCGGATTGACTCCTTTTTTTTCATTTTAGTTTTTGAGGGTGTCCTATCTTCGAAAAGGCAAGAAAAATAATAAAATAAAAATAAAAATAAAATAAGAAAATAAAATAACTCCCACAATCTATCTAGATTTTGTCATGTTTATATTAACTAGTTTTTTATCTGACGTATATAATAAATACGTTAAATTTATTTTATAATAAAAATAAATTTTTTTAATAAAATATGCAACATCAAATCACATTAATTTATTAATTTATTTTAATGTAATTTTTTTTATAACTAAAGTATTTTTTCAAACATACAACTAGAACGGTTTTTGCTTTTCCTTTTTAAAAACAATATATATCGGAAGATTAATAATATAAAGATATAATTCAAATATGTTTTAATATGATTTTTTAATTTAATACACATTTTATCTGCACTTTTTTTAATATTATTTTCTTTAATATAAATATATATTTTCTAAAAATAGGGCTCTGTTCCCCCCAAAAAAAACTTAATAAAGTTTATCTACCGCTATAACTTTTCTTGGCTATATTGGAATTCGTCTTTTTCTTTTTCTTTTGTCCTTTTTCCTTTTTTACCTTAATTTTATTTCCAATATTGAAATTTTGGATAAAATTTAAATATATTTTGTTATTCATGCTTCGGCCCTTCCTGGTAAAAAAATTATGATTCCGTCCCTGCTACTGGTAAATCCAACCCCATAATCCCTAACGAGTAAGGGTAGCTCATTTGCCCCTTTATTATTACCTTAGCTAAGATTTATAAAAATTAGTATAAAGTAATACTGGATATAGTTTGGGGTGTACAAATCTCACGTATTTCTTTTAAAAAAAGTGAGAATTTATTATTAAAAATCAATTATTTTTATACGGATATCAGATTTATCTATTTTTTTTCTTAAATATATCAGACTTACACATTTTTAAATTGTATATATAATACATTATTTATATAATCTTAATTTATCACTATTTATATACAATGTACACTATATAACATCTCCACATTATATGGTATAATTTTATTGAAAACAATATCCAATTTTATTTTTCATCAATAAAAGCTCATGCATCCTCTTTATTGTCTAGTTAAGAAATGGAAGCAATTTCTATACCGAGGAATAACTGCTAGCTATTTGCATGGCACATCAAGCAATGTGTCCATGCGTTCATTTATTGAATTGGAGGGGGTTCGTGACCCCCTCCTCATGGCCCCATCTCTATTTAAAAAGAAATTAATATATGTTTTTTTTTAAACAAAAAAAAAATGTTTATTTTTGTTATGATTTTATAGGATAATATTAATTTTATTTTGTATTAGCTTCTTTTTTAAAAATAATCTTTATCTCCCTTTATAAAATTAATCTAATTTAAAAATAAAATACATCTCATATAAAATAAAATGATATAATAACATGATGATATGTTTTTATTATAGATAAAAATATAAATAAAAAAGAAGTTAAATGATTTTTAATGTATTTTTAATATATTTTTATTATGATGATATGTTCTTATTATATTATATACTTTTTTAATAAATAAGTTGTATTAAATGTATTTTATTTTTATTGTAAATTTTACTATTAAATTAGTTTATACTGTATAAAAAATTATATAAAAATAGAACAGAGAAATATTTTATATATTTTATTTTAATTTTGTTTAGCCCTCCTATGCAAATTTTTGGCTCCGTCACTAATTATATTAAACAGTATTAATTGCACTGTTTGATTAAAGAGGCATCGCTATAAGTTTAGGTATAAGTTTAGCTATAAGGATTTTGAATATTATTAGTCAAATTTATCATTTAACTGCATTTTATGTTCATGTTCGACCTATTTATTCTTTAAATGAATCCGAGTTTGTTTGCAAGTTCGTTGATTAATTTATCATTTTCTCAAAAAAAAAAAAACAAAACAAATTGTATATTTAAACAATTTTGTAGTAGTAATTATTTATTTAATTAAACTAAGATTATATCATTTAGGTTAGTATAGACTATATATACAATTTATAGAAGTTAAATTTCCAAAGTTGCATGTGTAGTAAATCATATACTACACATATATTTGATCTTCTAACTTTATGATCTAATGATTTTAACAAACCAATTGTGGTTTTGTATAGATATTTTGTTTAGTTTTAAAGATACAATAATCCAAATCTCTACCTCGACTTGTATTCATAGGGATTTAAAGTTAAACCACGTCTATATATATTTTTCTTCCCTTATATTTTTAAATATTTAAGATGTCTTCTAAACTAAGAGAGTAATATTTACAAAATAATAAAAAAATATAAAATTATACGAGTCAAAGCTAGTATATAATAGTTTTGCACCTTTTGTCCAGACCTAACTAATTCAATATACAAACTAAATTCGAATCGAGATTATACGAGTCATGCTCTTCACTCGAATTGTTTAAGGAGTTGTGACATTGTTTATTAGCAAGTAGCAATCCTCGTTGATGTCAAACCAATATTTATAAGAGAATTCCCTTAAAGAAAAAACAATTTTATTCGGATCTAACATCTTGGTTTTTAACAGTGAGACCAAGACAGTTATAATTTCCAACAATGATAGGCAACCTTACAACAAATTAAATGAATCTAAACCACCATTATCGAATATGCCTCTATGATTTTGACATATCACATCAATCCTACCATAATGCACTTATCATATATTGGTTTTTCAGACTAAGATTGAACTGTTAATTTGATTTTGGGCCACTGACATTAGTGATGGTATCATTGTACTATATGGGACTGAGAATAGTGGGGTCCTGATTCTTTTAAAATCAAGGGGAAGATTTTGGGTAAATCTCGTTTGGATTATGGGATGAGTTTATATGAATTTAGTTTATTTTTTAATATTATTATTATTTTAAAATTTAAAAAAAATGTATTGAAAATTTAAAAAAATGTATTGAAATTTGAAAAAAGTATATAGAAATTTGTGTTTTATATAAAAAAAATTATAAAAATATAATTATGAAATGGAAGTGAGTTCTTACTCACTTCTAAATCCAAACAAAACTTAAATAGTTTCAGTCTACTAATTAAATAAATAATTTAATTAAATACTAATTAAAAAGAAGCAATAAAAAAGGGAGTGAAATTAGTTCAAAGACATGACAAAAGACAAGTTGGAAAGTGGGGGGGAAAATCAGAAGCATATTTTAATGAGGACATCGAATCAGAGAATTATGATTTTTGCAATTTTATATAAAAGCCCCCACTTGCATTAACAGATAACAACTGCACCTCGTCTTAAAAATAGATAGGGAAATGATATTGCAGTTATGAGTATGTAAATATTGTATAATTATTTTTAAAAAAATATATAAATAGTAGACTTATATGAAAATAATTATTTTTTAATAAATTATGTCACTCTTTTTTTAATATTATTGCATAATATTTACATATTTTATGCATATATATATTATTCATTACTTATATATATAAATAAGCTTTTCAGTCCCCACATGAGACTGGCGTGTGAGCTCGAAATTCAGTAGACAAATTAAAGAAAAAATGAGACTGCAAATATAATATCGATCATTTTTTCTATTTTTAAAATTCAATTTTCTTCTCTTTTTTAATGAAATTCCCCAAACATTTAACATACAAAGAAATGATAGGGGGGGCGGATATTGACAATTACACATAACCACCACAAAAATTAGTGGCATAATCTCGTCACCATCATGATGATCATGGCCTACTTACATTCATTCTTTCATACATACACTGATTTCTTTTTCTACCCCACCAAACACTTCCTTTCATTTCTTGCTTCTTGCTTGCATTGCTTCTCCATCCTTCAATACAATTTAAGATTTTTTTTTTTCAGAAAATAGAAAAGAAAAATGATAATAAAAAAATAAAGAAGTAAAATGATTAGAATATATGTTTGTTTTTTTTTTCCAATTATTATTTGTTTGGGATGGATTTTGCTAATCTCCCCGAGAGGGGCACCAAGGCGTCATGTCCATGGGATAGCTGCCCAGCACCCTCAAGAAGGAGGTGAATTCCTGCACCTCCGCCAGAGCGTTCTGTGCTCTGACTTCCGCCATTGATGCCTCGAAGTCCACATAGAACATGTACTCGAAATGCTTTGCTGTCCCTTCGTTCTCGTCGTCCACCAACCGGATCGGACGGTTCCGGTGAGGCCTCGACTCGATCTTCGTCAGGCTTATGTTCCTGAAAGCAAACGCCGACAGCACCTTAAACAGAACCGACGTCCCCTTGTCGTGCGCGAACACAATGCTCGTCTTGAATGGCCGGTCCGTCCTCGGTATTATCGGCTCTCGGGCCAGCATCACGAAACGGGTCACGTTGCTCGAATCGTCCTGGATCCCATCTGCCAGAATGTTCATGCCGTACAAATCGGCAGCGCGTGCGCTAGCAATCGCAGCCGTATCGCGCAGGTTATTTGCGGCGACGAACTCGGCTGCTCCTGCTGTGTCGTCCACCGCCTCGCGCGCCACGTTGAGACCGAGTTTGGTGAGAGTCAACTCGCACTGAGCGAGGGCCTGCGGGTGGGAAATCACTCGGGTCAAGTACTCTTTCCGAACCCCTGGTAAGGCCAAGAGGCAGTGGTGGACCGGTAACTGAACCTCGCCGACTATGTGTAGCCTGTGCCGGAGTAGGAGGTCGTAGTTGCGGTGGATCGAGCCGCCGAGGGAGTTCTCGACGGGGAGAACGGCGCGATCGGCGATCCAAAGCTCCACGGCTTGGAAAGCCACTTCGAACTGGTCGCAAGGGATGGCCTCACTGTTTGGGTACGCTTTTCCTGCAGCAGCTTCGGAGTAAGCACCGGGAACGCCTTGGTAAGCGACGCGGAGTTGCGAGCCGTGCATAGGTGCTGGGGATAGATCGGTTATGGTGAGAGGCTTAGGCTGGGGTTTGTTGTTATCTTTATCGGCGGTATCGATGGGGACGAGACTGAGGTCGATGGTAGTCTTGTGGCCGTTGACGGCAGCAACATGATCTGCACCGCCGGATCCGGCGGCACCAGCGCCAGGCTTCTCATTGGGCTGCTGCTGGGAAACGACCTTGCTGGCGAGAATGGCACAGGAGCTCTGCCAATCTGCTCGACTCGAGCCAACACCGTTGGAAAAGTGAACGGAATCTGAGCGGTAAACGCTCTGGACAACGAGACGTCCAATACGGGCCACCGGCGGCGAAGTAGTGCCGGTAAAGCACTTGAGATTATGAGGTGAGGATGGGACTATAGCCTGCATAGTGCGTGAATTATGTATGCACAAAAATAGAGAAGATGATCAAGAGAAAACCAAAAGAAGAAAAATGGAGTAATGGTGGTTGAGAGAGAAAGTGAAAACTAAAGCTAAGGCTACAGGTAAGGAAGAGGAAAGCTTGGTGTTCTCTGAACTGAGAAACGTCAAGCTGAGAAAATAGAGGGGTTTGTGAGGGTCTATATATATGAGAAAGAAGAAGAAGAAAAGGTGGTGAGGCTGGACGTGTGCGTTGGTGGTTCGGTCAATCTCACACCTACCCCCCCTCTTCCCTTTCTCTTCCCTTTCTTCTGTTGATTATTTTTTTCTTTCATATTCAAATATATATTTATTCTATATATATATATAGTTTATTTTTTGTTTTACAATATCTAGCTCCTTTTTTGACTCAATTGACACACATGATGGATTTTAATTTTTTTAACAAAGTTATACTTGGAGTGAAAAAGACAGAGATACCTAAAATGAAAAGTTTACAATATTCATCAAATACATTATTATTTTTTAAAATAATAATATATTTGATGAATATTGTAAAATTTTCTCCCCTTCCAGTTTTTCTTCTTTCTTTTATTTGCATTCATAATTGAATTACATAAAATTAATCTCATAAATTTATATATATATATATTAATATAATTCATAAAATTATAAAATTATTTTTATTATAAAATTAATATAACGAATCATATAAAATTATATCAATTTATAAAATATTTATTATGTAACTCTTCATGACTGTCGAATTTTTTTAATAACATTCATAAAACCCCAAACTTGTAAAAATACACATTTACCATTTTACATCTAAATTTTACATCCTTCTCGAAAAGGAAGAGAAAAAGGGGCAAACTTTCTAAGTTTCTAAAGTGTATTACATCATTGCAAAGAAACATCTCTTCAATTATGCAATCTTGAAGAGACCTAAACAAGTGTTAAGTTTGATCCATAAAAACATGACACGTGTCTTCAACAATAAGACCCAACACATCATGGGTGCATGGTGGAGCTCCCATTCCCATCTTGAGAGGTGGAGGTGGAGGTGGAGGTGGAGGTGGAGGTGGGGCGTGGGTAGGGCTGTTCAGCCAAACCGTTTCAGCCTGATAATGAATGTTCCGACCCGACTCGACTTTGTCAGCATACTGTTTATCTTCTTCTTCATTGTCCCCATCGTCATCGTCTTCTTCACCTTGTTTATCTTCAGACTTTTCATTCTCTTCTTCTACTTCATCTGAAATGGCATCTTCATCAAACCCTTAATTTTTGTGATTTACTGATTTTGGTTTTTCTTTTTGTTTTAGAAATGGCATCTCGAATAGAAATATTTGGAGAAAAATACATATTTGAGAATAAACACCCAAATCAACAAATACCAAATGCCAAAATAAAAAATCCATCTGAAATCACAAATAACTGCAAAAACCAAAATAAAAATACATATTTAAAGTTCAACACACCAAATCAAAAAAATCAAATACCAAAATAAAAATCCATCTGAAATCACAAATAAATTCAAAATAGTGATTCTTCAAATGAAATCGCACACCCAAAAATAGAAGCTTTTATGAGAAATGGACTCGAAGCTTTTCTAAATAAGGAGCACAAGATTAGGTGGTTAAATCTGTGAGGGAGAGGAGAAGAAAATCAAATCTGGAGTAGTTGATCAGACTCGAGCAAAAGGGATGAGAAAATTAACAAAAAAATCACAAAATAAACCTTACCTTCTGTGATGGCGAAAGTGAGTTGCGAGGGAGAGAGTGAAGACTCGAGCAAGAGAGATAAATCAGAAGATTCAAAACTAGGCAGTCGAGTGAGAGAGGAGAAATCAGAAATCGGTTATCGGGTATTTACCCAATTAAAAACAAAACGGGTCGAACACAATATCGAGTAAGAAATTTCCAATTAAAACGCAAACGAGTCGGTCATTTCAGTATAGGTCGGTTCGGAAAATCGGTCAATTCAAAACGGCGACTTTTTTGTTCACTCCTAGGCATGGGGAAGGGAGGAAATATGCTCTATTATTAGTCATTGAGATATTCACTATGCACTTTTGTTTTTTCTTATTTTTTTAGGTGGACTAAATTTGATGGGGAGGCGAAGGAAGGGGATTTTGAAAGCATCAACTTCAAGAGGTTTGGAGCTCTAGTTCCTTATTGCAGTTAATTTGTCACTTTTAAGGAGAAATAAAAACGTTTGGTAGAAGAAAAAAAAAATCTTTTTAAGATGATTGTAGTATCAATATATTTGGATGATAAAATCTCTTACCATTAGTCGCTAAACTTAATAATTATCTTTCCACTTAAAATTGACATTGGATGCACAACCTATCTTTGAGGACGATGAATCCTATATTGGATGCACAACCTATCTTGGAGGACGATGAAAGATAAAAATGAAATGAGATGAGATAAGTGTGGAACTCATATATCTGACAAAAAATAAAATAAAATAACGAAGATTTTAATTGGTCAAATAAGTTTAGAAACCACATTCCTCTTCAAAACCTTTAACTCAAACTTAATGTTAGCAATATGCATGTTGTGCTTTTAATATTGTGCATGTGGGGATGGATAGAGATGTCCATGTTTTCATCCTATTTCCATTTTTATTATGTCAAATAACTCCATTTTATTGAAAATACTATTACACATAGGGTTAAGTACCGACAATGTCAGAGCTGGAGTGCCCTATCTTTAACTTCGAATTTGACTTTATCATAGGTCAAATCTGACCTCTAATTCTAATTCACATAACCTATGATCTGACTCCAACTCCAACTTGTCAAAATGGAGTCGGATTTGGATTTTTATTGGGCTTTTTAGTCTATTTAAAATTTCAATTTGACAATTTTGAGTTCTTACTAATCGGATTGAGCTTCTAGATTTCAATTTTTGTTTTTAAATATTTTTTCAAATTTGTTAAAACATAACCAAAATTAAAAAAAAAAAAATCACTAAACAAATTTAATGTTATTATACATTAGCATTATATGCTATTATATATTAATATTTATACAATATTAGTATTATGTGTTATATATTACTAGTACATGTATTTAAATTCTTATACATTAATATTACATGTTATTATAAATTTATATATGTGTTGATATATAATACATTATTATTAAATGTTGTTATACATTAATTATCATATAATTAGTATTGCATGTTATTATATATTAGTTGCTATTATACATTAGTGTTACATGGTAGTAATAGTTAATAGTATATGTTTACATATACTAAACTATTATTAATCAATTTAGTCTATTTGTATTATAGTATAAGTATATTATTTTATAATATAAAATTTGTTCAATCCAGTATATTATTGAATTTAACTAACTAATAATTTATAGTTATATAAAATATATATGTGATTAACATATAAAAAATACATAAATTTTTATATAATATGTACAATATGTGGGAGTTGGAGTCTGAGCGAATTTGTACACTGCTAACTTCGACTCCAACTCTACTTTTGACTTTTTTGATAAAAAGATTCTGCCTTGGACTCTGATTTATAGGAGTACAAGTGGAGTTAAAGTAAAATCAAAATCAGAGTCGGAATCAAAATTTTAAATTTTTGCTCAGCCCTAATTGCATTTCATGCTTTATTTTGTTATTTTTCCTCTTTGTTTTGAAAAGGAATTATAACAATAATAAAAGTCCTTTTTTGTTGAATATCTATCTCATTAATTTGCTCAATTTTCTTGAATATCTATCTCATTAATCGTCAAATAATTCAATTGATTTGAACTTCCCCCCTCTCAAAACTTTCATTTCTTTGCAATATATCCACTGTACCACCAATGTTAATCATACTAATTTGAATAATGAGTTGACCTCGTAAAGATTTGACAATAAAAACTGAGGAAAATGAGTGACATGGTATAATCTTAACAACAGGGTCTCGAAACCGCAAGTGAATTTCTAAATTAAGAATCTTGTGTATCTTGATAAATACTTTAATTACAAACAAATTATATAAAATAAATCTATAAAATGATGTAACTTAATATATAGCATTCATCATTTTATAAAATTATTTTTATTATAAAATAAATCTGACAAACTTACAATCACATAAATTAATCACATCTGTTTATGAATTTATTATGTAATTCGTTTGCATCTAGATTGTAGCACTTTGATCATCTTTATCGTATTATAACTATATATGTTATGAACGTGGCATCTTCAATACATCCTACTTAAAGTTAGCTTAATTAATGTCTAAACCCCTCGAAGACAGACTTTGTTAAAGAGTTGCTTTCTAGATTAAAAAACAAAAGATTACTACAATTTAGGCTTGATTTGTTTTTAAAATTAGGTTTTACTATTTACAACTCATTTCGTACTTTCAATTTATCTCAATTACTCATTTTAAATTTTATTTCATCTCAACCACTCATTTTATAACTATTCATAACTTATCTCATCTCTGAATTCAAACAAGCTCGATCATCATATCTACCATATTTCCGTGCATCGAACTATTTTTCAGAAAAATATTGTCCTTTAAGGATATAAATTAATTGGTTTGTTTTTTTCCCAAATTAGCTGGAGGAAGCGGTCAAGAACTGGTGTTTGATGGAAAGTTCTGGAAGAAGTAGATGAAAAAGGGTTTAATGATATTGGCAATAAAATAATAATAATATTAGCTACAAGTAGTATATAACCAATAATAAATAAAATATAAGATAGGTTCGTAATTTCTTTTCCTCATACTTATGTCCAGTTAACATTGTAAAATAATATATGTCAGATTTATAATATAATATAATATAATATAATATATCTTACCCATTAATTTGTAAGTATATTTTTATAAAATTTCTAATTTGTAAATGAAGTAATTATATATATATATATATTTAATTTGAAGTAGATCAAATTTATATCCATTACTTACATTATATGATTTCTCCATATTTAATATCATGCATAAATTACTTCATTATTATTTTGGTTTAAACCAAAATAATACATTTAAAATTCTACCAGTATATTATTTCTTTTTGGGACATCTGGTCTGGTGATCTGCACTATTAATAATATTGATACTCTAAATTACAGACTAACATTCAAGAGATAACAACACCAATGTTGATACTCTAAATTACTCTATTTAAATAAAGACTCAATCTCACCTTTTTTTTTTTTTTTTGAAAAATATAGAACTCAACCTTAACAGATAAACTGTGTCTGAGAGATGAATTTTTTTATATTATTTTATTGAGTTACGTAAACCTTGGAATATAAGGAATATTTACCAACTTTGCCGACATAAGTGAGTTACGTAATTAACCCGAAAAAAAGAAGATTGGATTGCTGTGCAAGTTAGTTAAACTAGTTCCACGTACGCTGTGAAAATTCAAGCAATTAAGTAACATTTACTTGTTGCATTATTATATTTATATACTATATCTTGCAGTGACAACAAGCTAGGTAAAACACACTACAATTCTATCCATTATTGGTTGGGAGATTTCATGCAGTTTAGATGATCAGCTAATTAATCAGTTAATTATGGATATATATGTTAATATAATAATTATTTATTAAGACGAAACTCATTTTCCATGCGTTAAAATAATTTCTTATTGCTCATAATTAAAAACCTTAAATTAAACTCCTTACGGCCTTAAATAATTAATTATAAGCTGAGACCACATAATTTTTCTGAAACGCATCAATTAATAATTGATACCACAAATCTAAAACAAGTACACATGATGATCATCATCATGTGCGCCGGGAATACTGTTTATAACGTACGTATTTTGGTTTGTGTGTGTGTGTGTGTTTTTTTTTTTTCTTAATATTCCTGAAAATCTGGTCGATGGCTCCTTGGCATGCTAATAGTTCACGCTAGCTTGCAGCCGGGGAGCCTGAAAATTAAAGCCAGTTCCATACGCAAAAGTGACGCATAAACTTTCCAAAATAAATGTGGAAATTAAGCTTAAGTCCACGAATTCTTAAATATAGAACTTACGAGCTTTATAGGTTACGTACGTCTTAACACTCTTTAATATGAATTTGCTTACACGTACGTTTAATTTCGTAACGTTTTCTTATATTATTCAAACGTACCCGACAATATGTACGAATAACTTTATTATTAATATAAGAAAAGTGAACATTCATGATGTATTATTTGCGATAAAAATTATTAGTCGTGATGAGAATAAACTTATATTAATTTTAATAAGAAATAATCAATTTTAACAAGAAATAACTGATATCAAATAAGCAATTTTCTTATAATCAGATATAAGTATAGTATGATGGTTCCACTCGATCAAGATTTGACCGGTTAGAACCCATTTATCTTTTAATGGTTTTATTTACGTACAAATCATGCATACTAGCTACCAAAACATTTTACTTCATCTTGTATTTGTAATGCCAAGTACGATCGATGTGCTAGCCTCGTGCCACATCCTTTTAAAAAAGTGGAGTTCACGGCCATTATAAAAATTATTTTTTTTTGTGAATTTTAAATTTATCTACTTTTTTTTAAAGATAAAAAATGTATATTCTAAAACTGCAAATATCATTTTTAATAATTTTTTGGAGATAGCTTGGATGAACTATGTTCTGGACAGGCGTTTGTCCTGCAGCTGGTACAAGTTAGAAGCGGCCTAGCTAATTGTTGTAATTTCCAAAACATTAGAGCTGTTGAATGTTAATTTGATAAAAACCCTTAGTCCTTTGAATCATAACAAATAATACTAATCGTTTCTTTACTTAATTAGGAGTAACTTTAGAAGGGATTAATATCCTCTAGAGGGGTGGATTTCCATGACAAGCTGTCTCAATGCTTTCTTTCAAACTCATGAATGGCATGCAGCACCGACATGCAGTATTATGCAACATTAGGATCTGAAACTCAAGTTCCATTTTCTGTATATGGTAAATGATAAAATTATGATAAGTAGTTGGGTTTTAACCCACTAATAAAGAAGCTGATCAGAGGCGCAATTGTTGAGGCTAGGTTTAATAAAAGCCCCGGCCTGATAGATTAATATATACCTTATAATCACTCTGGAAGATCATCCTTCTAGCTCTTTAAGAAAGTCCAATTAAATCTAATCTTTCTATATATATATATATACGTGTGTGTGTATAGTAATTATATATATTTATATATTTATATTAATATAGGGGCAGCACTACAAGCTACAACGACGTTCCTTACCGAGAAATTCTCCCGACATGGCCAAAAGTTCATTTTTATATATTTTTGAAGTACATATTTAGAATTGCGATGGGAAATATAACTAATAACTATAAGACTTATAACTTAAATAATAAGCTCAATACTTCAAAAAATGTTTACTGTTTGATAAATATGTATTTAAAACATTTTTAAAATTAATTACAATTATCTGCATAACCTTTTTTATAAAAGCTTCAAATTGTACATGCTTTTTAAAAAAGTAGACTTCAGCTTTTTTTAAGTGATTAAAATATTTTTTTATAAGTTTATCAAACATATTATTTTTCTAAAAAACTTTTAAGCAATAAAAAATACTCTTTAAGTTTTAAAACGGAACCCCAAACATAGCCTAAATCTCCTTAAAACTTTTTTTATAAAATCACAAAATAATTAAAAATATTTTCCTTAATCATTAAATAAAAAAAAAAAAAAATTGGTCGGGATCCACTTTCAGTGGGATGTCTCGGTAAGAATAGTATTTTCTTTAATATAGTACTTTAAGTAGGATTATTTTAAGAATTAGTTGCATGCATAACACATGTTGCATGATGTACCCAAATTGATTGCAACTCAAACTAGTCTTACTCCTTCGGTAATGATTGACTTTAGCCTTTAAGCGATAGGGGTGTTGTGAATATTGAAACTCATCTTTTCTTTGTTTGTATCACCAAATACAATCAATAAAATAATTTATCCATTTTGGTTTTTGTTTTTTTTTTGCATCGATCCTATATATAATATTTCAATCTTTTGAAAACTCCATATATTATTCAAATGAGCAGTGAAAGACTACTCTTTTACAACACATATAAAACAAGTACTATTTCTAAATGGATCACACTTTTGTACGTGTAGAAAAAGGGACATGATTTTTAAAATTCTATTAATGCAACAAAATATATTCCATTTAATTAGAACATAATAATTGTAAAAAGTATTTATAAATACGATCGAGTTCATGCATCTTTATCATTCAGCTCCCATTAACAGTAGTAATTTGCTAACTACTCATGATTAATCATCCTCCATTATTCTATTGCAAAAGGTACTTACGTAGTATTATTTTGACCGTGGATTATTATAACACTAGCCGATGCGCCATGAGTGTAGGATCCAATAATTATGAGTTTTTAGAACATAATTTAGGCGGTTTGGTTTGTTTTCATATACGAGATGAGATGAGTTAAAAGTTTAAAAAAGAATAAAATATTATTATAAAATATTTTTTTAATATTAATTTTATTTTAAAATTTGAAAAAATAATTTTGAAATTTAAAAAAGCTAAATTTTTTATTATATTTTGTATGAAAATTTTAAAAAGTGTAATGATAAATTTAAGAAGAGTTTGAGATTTTTAATTTTGTCTCCCAAAATAAATAAGACCTAAGTTGGTGATCAGACTATATATATATTTATAATGTGTAGATGCATTAATCTAGCTAATTAAGATGCATGATGCAGCAAAAAAAGTAAACCCCACGAATTTCTTATGAGAAAATTGGGATTAAGGCCCCGGATTTTTTTTTTTTTTTTTTTATAAAAAAACAATAATTAAGAATGTAAATTTAATTAATTAATATATATTATATATATAATTTTGTTAAAAGTCATATTTTTCAAGTAATCCTTAAAAGCGTGAGATTAATTGTATATAGTACTTGAAGGTAGGTGATTTTTAGCTTTTAAATTACACGACAATATTAGAGGTAGGAAGTAGGTGAGAACCATGATTGAGACAAATTATTTCTTGCCAACTACCAATTAGCAAGCTCGTTCGTTCCCTCGCTCGCTCGCTCTCTGCATCACGATCATGAATATTTGATCCTTTTAGTACAATATTACAAATAATAATTTAGAAATGTCTATCATCGTCGTCATCACCCACCTACAAAATAGAACTACCAAAATTACACGTTTTACATGCTGTTTGTATAGTTGATTTTCCAAACACCACTTTCATTACACGTGCTCGCATGCCATTTCGATCACAACTGATGATCTCTTCGATCCATGCATGCCGCGTCAAGCTGGAAGAAAGTTTGGTTTCATGGTCAAAGAATTATATATAAAAAGAATAATAATATTAAATACAATTGTAAAACACGTAAACGCAGTAAAAATCTATTAAAAAAAATATTTGGCATTTATATATATATATATATATATATATATATATTTTTACAACTATAAATATTATGTTTCGAATAAGAAACCATGGGACGTAATTGCATGGTGGGGGAGGCTGGGGAGCTAGCTAGCACTATATATGGCAATGGCGGCCCCCAAAGCTAAATTAGATCATTGAGGTCCCGGCGCCCGTGGTCAAGTCATCATGTTTTTGGTTCTGTCGCCCCTCAAAGTTGAATTTTGTAATATTGGCGACTTGCATGCATGCATGTGGGACATTTTTTTTTTTCCCGTCTTCGATATACGCGATCGATATAAATTAATTATCAATTTCACTTTATATTTCGCGTGTAGTCACTACAAAAAATCTGGTTTTCTATGTCAACTATTTCTTATCAAAATAGTTATTTTTTATCAAATTTCGTAACAAATAATCATATTCACAACAAATACTCCATCAAGAATATTGATTTTTTTTTTTAGTGAGTAGTATATTATAAATAAGTAATATTACTTTTTATTCATTTATTTATTTATAATTGGTTTTTATCATTTTCAGTCCATCGGTTGTTGATGTGACTAATTCATAGAACCATCACTTAAATATTAAAGAGCCACTTAAAGTTTAAAACCAATATTAACTAATTAATCATCAATCATACTGTACTTAAAATGACAAGAGTTAAGATTACAAAAAAAAAAATTCTCTCTCCGTATATGCATTTATATATATAGATATATATAATATCAGGTATCTATGATCTGTTGTTTTAATCGGTTATATAAATATATATATATATATATATATATATATATATATGTTATGCAATGTACAAGTGTATATAGATATATATGTATGTATGTATATGATCATCCATATCATTGCTATATATGATCATATGATATGATCATTGCTATACTCGTGAATTCCCTTTAGAGATTAATTCATGATTATTAGTTCGGTATTGTTTTGAAGAACATAAAAAAGAAAAATGATACTTGCATTCGTGAGTGTGTAAATGTTGTAAAAAAACTTAAAAAAAAGTGAATAAATGTGGAGTCCATATAAAAAGAATTACTTTTTAATATTGGACGACATTTTTCTTCAAAGCGAATAGTACACGTACTACAAGAAAAATTGATATTTATGATATTTTAATTGCAACTAGAATGATTATTTGAGACAAAAATAGACTATTTTTTATCACAAATAATCATTTTGATTGAAATGAAAATGTCGCAAATACTTGTTTAGATGTTTTTGTCGTAAATAATCATTTTGATTACAATTAAAATGTCACAAATACTTATTTTTCTTGTAGTAATTGTGTTTACGCATTACGTTATCACTATATGTGCCATTACTCCATAAAAAAATAAAAAAAATGCTGTTATATTTTTACTTTTGAGAGTTCTTATATATATATATATATATGTATGCATGTATGTACGTATCGGTTAATATTAATTAAAAAAATAGAAGGTGGCAGCATGTGCGTGCTAGCTAGCTAGCGAGCCGCATGGGTGCACATGCATGACTGAACATATATCCATCTGTGGGTTTAGAATGTGATGAGAAAGACTTGCAGTTGGTCAACGATATTTGTTAGATGATATCAACATATATCATGTTCTACATGAGATCATACTTGCATGTCAACCATGCACGGCCCTACGACGTATAACCTATCTTCGTATTGATCGATCGTCATCCCATTACTTAATTAATGATCTGCATATACATACATACATACATATATGTTATATGTATACGCAAACTCGATCAGGCAGCTTTTTTAGGATGGTAAATGTAGGAAATCTCTATAAAATGTACATTCTTAGGATGGTAAATGTAGGAAATCTCTCTAAATTGTGCCGTTTTTAGTCATATTTATTAATTGATGCATAATAATTTCAATGTTTTTAAAACATATATATATATATATAAGTACTGATCATCATCAATTTATAAAACTATTTAAATATGTTATGTGATCAGTTGGCGTGACTGCAAATAATAAAAAGTTAATATAAAAACTAGCTAGCACCATTAAAAAATAATGCTAATTAACTAGGTTATTTTGAAAACAAATTAAACGAAAACAAGCTAGCTAGTTCTGAGCCCTTGGAATGGCAGTTGGTAATTATTATAGGAATAAAATTCTATTTCTTCATGCCCATGCATGTGAACCATACATCTATCTACATATATATATATATATATGGATTTTACTATGTACAAACAAAGTCATGGATCGATCTATATACTAATACCCCTACTTTCATATCCAAAATTCAAATTCGTACTGTTTTAAAAGTTTGACTTTCTAACCAATTACGTTGGACAAATCCGTATATTGATGCGCAAAATCATTTGCAACTAGATTATATGTATGTATATATACATGGGCGGACCCACGTTGGTGGTTGGGGGGGCTACGGCCCCCCAAAACTTTTCAAAAAAATTATGTAGTATATATATTTTCATATCTATAATATTAAATTACTCCTCAAATTATAAAAAAATTAAAAATTACCCCCCAAATTTTTATTAAAATTATTCTCTCTAATTTCAATATATATATAATCTTATTTTAACTTTTAGCTTTGTTGAAATTTAAATTTCAACTCACCTAGTCTCATAATTATTTTAACAGTCTAATTCTAAAAAAAAATAATTATAAATTTATATAATTGCCAAAATTGATTGATTATATTCATTTATATAGTCTCACTCTAACCTAATTATATAATTAAGAGATATAGTTTGTTAAAATTTTAACAACAGTATATCATTAGTCATTAAAAATTTCTTATATTTATTCTTGATCTATAATTTTTTTTAATCATAAAAAAATATGAGCAAGTTAAGAACAAATACTTGTTTTTTTTAAATGTGGGTAATTCAAAGAGTAATACGTTTAGAGAGTTCGATAACAACGAAATGTGATACTTCTATCACTAATGAGCATCCTTTTAAAATTTATATATAGTACACATTTTATCAATCGCCCCCCCCCCCAAACATAAAATCCTGGTTCCGCCCTTGTATATATATAAATATATATATATATATATATATATATATATATATCATGTGTATGCAGTATAAGTACTCTTACATTATCATAATCTATTAACTAAAAGGTAAAACATTATTGATTAACTAAAAGCACTACAAAATCCCATGTACATTACAAGATATTAACTAACGTTACAATTACATATAATAACGTTATAAATTTATTGATGCCTTCATAATATCACCATTTTTTTTCAATAAGATACTTCGATTCATATATAATTGACATGAAATTATATTATATATAATAATATGACAGCTTAAATTTATTGTATAATAAAAATAATTATATAATTTTTATTTTAAATCACGTCGATTTATATATATCATGCACGTACGTATGCATGACCTGGTACGTATACAGGAGGCTTTTTCTTTTTCTCTCTTTTTTAAAGGAAAGAAAAAAACAGTTTAGCCACTTAGCAATTTTAGCAAGTCACGTTTTCTATGATAAAAAGAAAAGAAGATTAATTTAAGGAAAAAGAAAACACATAGATCTTTAATTTCTTTCAAACAAAACGCATGCATGTGTCGCCTCCTCTTACTTTGCTCTTAGATGATCTCTTCTCTTGGCTATAATATATATATATATATATATATATATATATATATATATATATATATATGTATGATGTGTGTATGCATGCATACATGCAAGCTGTTAAGAGGGAGTTTCTTTTTTTCTTTTTTCTTTTTTTAAAAAAAAAAAAGCTTAATCCTCTAATTGGCAGTTAATTTATATATAAGTGATCGTCACGTTTTAATTCCATCAAGCAAAAAGAACTTAAAGAGAGAAGAAAAATTAATTATTTCATTAAAAAAGGAGAGCTGATCATGACTTGGGCAGCAGCAACAATGGCGGAATAAAGATGGGTTTCTGTAATATTAGCGCGGGGAGGGATATGAACGTTAAGGCCATGCGGTTAATTGGAATCTTTAGATAGTGAGATGAGATCATAAGATAGGTTTAGATAAAAGTTAAAAATTTAATAAAATATTATTAGATTTTATTTTTTTATATTATTATTTTTTAAAATTTAAAAAAGTTGAATTCTAATTATATTTTATGTAAAAATTTAAAAAGATTATAATAATGAGACAAAATGATCAATTATTCTCACTATAAAAACTTGTTAAAAATGGAAAGAAACCAAATATATATAAATATATATATATATATATATATAATATATTTGTCTATGCAATAAAGTACTAGTCATTAAGGCTACATTTGAATATTGAGGTGAGTTAAATTCTTTATTAATTTAAAAAAAAAATCCATATTGAATATAAACTTTTATTTTAAAATATTTATAAGATAAATATTTATATATGTTATAATAAATTAGAGTTTTTGTTATCTTCGTAAAAAATCAAAGCTAGATCAAGGGGAGAGGGAGCCATGACTCTTTTAGTACCCCAGCCACCTCTAGTTCTGTCTCAGATAATTATGAATTATATATCTCACTATAAAATCGATCATAACTGAACTCTAAATTTAATTTAATTATAAAAGAGCTTTATTTTTTACTAAATCTTACAATAAACTTGCTCTCACTTTATAATTATAAGTCTACATTTTTAACAGGATTAAGATCTTTGCAAATGGTGAATCTAAGAAATTAAATGTCCAAATAACAGTATTTTGATCTTGAATACATTAGTATGGATCAAGATCAAAAATAATAATGATCATAATTAACACATGATTATAGTCTTCTCAAATAAAATTTCTAAATTTATCAATAACAGTTAAAATTATATATATTAATTTCAAATTTATATTTTCATCGAATTAATAAAACTACGCCAAAAAAATAATATCACACAAATATAAGAAAAAAATTATTTAATTATATTACCCAAATGACTAACACAAGAGGGTGCGTGAATTGAGCTATACAAAAAATTAACACTTATAAACTAAATACATAATATAAAATATAAATAAAATACGAAGCAGTAGGAAATATAAAGAGTAGAGACAAGAAAAAGCAAACTCAGTATTTTAACGAGGTTCAGCCCTACTGCCTACGTCCTCGCCTCAAACTACCCATTGAGGATCCCAAATTCACTATTCAATCTCCTTCAGGTAAAAATAGAAACCTATTACACCTTTGAGCAAAACCGCTATAAAGAATCTGTGTAGAACACCCTCTACATTTGCAATCACATCACACTTAGTGATTCAACTATTTCCTGTGTAGAACACATTCTACATACAAGGATTATACGCACCCTCTTACAAATACAAGAGCTGATAGTGGGTAGATTATCAGATTACACTCCTCAATGAGTGAAATAAGAACAATACAGTGCAACATATATCTCTGTCAAAATGAATAAAGATTAAGGTACAAAACTTAAAGAAGAGAGAATGAGGGCTTTGAAAGAATGATGTAAAATTTAGTAATTGATGTGTAAGCTCTTATTCATGCGTAGACAACTTGAGTTTGAGTCTTGAATTTATTTGTTATCATCAAAATCTATACATAGACACGAGACTTGAAATCTTGGATTCTACAATCTCTCTGTTTTTTATGATGACAAATACTTAGTAGAAATTTGCGACCTGCAGTAATACCTAAGCTCCCTCTGAAAATATGCGTTAAATTTTCAAATAAAATTTAAACATGATTCTAGCATATATAATAGGGTAGTATAATACTAGTATAAGACTTCTCCCCCTTTTGGCATCATTAAAAATGAACCGCAATTGGTTTTAGTAAGATTTCTTCCTACAATAATCAATAACCAAATAAAACGGTGCATTAATAGAAACTATAGAGAGTTGAATAATTGGAACCACTTGTGTCCAGCAAAAGCTACAAAGGCTAAGGCCTAACCTTATCATCTCGGTGCAGAAGAAGACTCAAATTTGCTTGATGTTGTTGACAAATTAGATGTTGCAGATATTTGAAATTGAATAATTGGAGCCAGCCGTGTCTGACAAAGGCTGCAAAGGCTGAGGCCTAGTTCTATCGTCTTGGTACAGAGATTTGAAATCCGCTTGATGTTATTGACAAATGAGATATAACCGAGATTTGATGCGGAAGGAGATTTCTTCTCGCATCTGTGTCCAACAAAACTTGCAAAGGCTAGAAGCCTAGCTCTGGAAATTTGGTGCGGAATGAGATTTTGTAGAGAATTGAATAATTAGAATCACCCGTATTTGACAAAACCTGCAAAGGTTGGAGGCCTAACTCTGGCAATTCGATGTGGAAAAATATTCAAATCCGCTTGATGTCGTTGACAAACAAGATCTTGTAGAGATTTGAAAGTTTTCGATTTCTATTTAAATGACTATTTTCACCCATCAAATACTCATAAGAAAAATCTCTCATTCCTCATTGATCAAGTATCTGTTTATCCAAAACGACAGACTGGCGGAGAAAATTTCTTCTAATAATCTTCTGGATTTAAACCAAGAACCGTCTTAATCAGTCATCTCTCCCGTCTCATCCAGCATATCTTGTAAGTTTGCCTAAGTAAGATTTGAAAAGATAATAGTGTGTCTTGTTCTTATTTCCGTCTCTATAAGAACAATCCTTAGTTTTATCTAATTCGTATCAAATCTTCTTCTCATCTTTGCAATTCGCCTGCATGCTCATTCTACAAATTTTTAATGGCTCGTCAATTTCCCTTCAATACTTCTCGGATCAATCTATTTCTGCATCTGTCGTAGGTGCCGTGAAGCAACAAGAGACTGATTTAGCTAATAAATCAGATCATGATGTCATTTATGACCTTATGGGTCTCGAGACTCAATACTCATCATCCATTATTGTTTTTTCCGCTTTGTTATAGTCTAAAACTCGCGAAATTGAGAAGTTTAGCGAGACTGCTTCTGTACTTCAACGAATTGTTTATGAGTCAAACAAAAAAATAGTAGAGTTAAAGTAACAAAATAAAGATTTAAAATCCTTACTTGCTTCTTTATTTTGACTACCTAATCCTTTAGATGAGAATAACATGTCGATCTATGAAGAGCAAATGCAGTTGAAAGATGAGGTTAAAAGTCTCAAGTTTTTGTAAGTAATTTGAGATAATGGAATAAAAATGTTTAACAGATATTCATGTGTGCTCCAATTGTTCGTGTAAGGGTTTTGTGAAAATGTCCGCCAATTGTTCGTGTGTGCTTGTGAATTCTAATACAATATCCCCATTTTGCACATGATCTCTAAGAAAATGATATCTAATTTCAATATGTTTAGTCCTAGAATGTTGTATTGGATTCTTTAAAAGACTTATAGCACTTGTATTATCACATTTGATTGGAATGCGATTGTACATAAATTTCAAATCTTCAAGCTGTTGTTTCATATGAAGAACTTGAGCACAACAACTACCTGCAGTAACATATTCTGCCTCAGCAGTAGATAATGCAACAGGATTTTATTTTTTTACTAAACCATGAAACAAGTGCATGACCTAAGAAATGACATGTTTCACTAATGCTTTTTCGATCAACTTTGCAACCAGCATAATTTGCATTTGTATAACTGATAAGATCGAAAGAAGTGTGCTTAGGATACCATAATCCGAATTCAACAATACCGGCAAGATATCTAAATATACGCTTGACTGTAATCAAATGAGATTGTTTTGAAGATAATTGAAACGTGCACATAAACATACATTGAACATAATATCAGGTCTACTAGCTGTCAAATATAATAAACTACCAATCATACATTGATATACCTTTGATTCAACTGGTTTACTACTTTCATCTTTATCAAGTTTGATGGTTAGACTCATTGGTGTTCCAATTACCTTTGCACCTTCTATCTCAAACTTTTTGAGTAACTATTTAATATATTTTGATTGATTAATGAATATTCCACTTTTTACTTGCTTGATTTGCAATCCAAAAAAAAAAAAAATTAAGTTCTCTCATCATGCTCATTTCAAATTCTTCCTGCATACTCTTAACAAAATCTTGGCACATATTTTCATTAGTAGCACTAAATATTATATCATCCACATAAATTTGAACTAGAAGAATATCATTCTGTTCATATTTAATGAAAAAAGTTGTATCGATTTTTCCTCTTGAAAAACCTTTTTCAATTAAGAAACCACTAAATCTTTTATACCAAACTCTAGGAGTTTGTTTGAGTCCATATAATACTTTTGTGAGCTTAAAAACATGATTAGGAGATATATGATTTTCAAAATCTAGAGGTTGCTCAACATATACCTCTTCATTTATAAAACCATTTAAGAAAGCACTTTTAACATCCATTTGAAAAAACTTGAAATCTTTATAACATGCACATGCAAGTAACATTCGAATAGTTTCTAATCTTGCAACTGGTGCATACGTTTCATCATAATCAATTTCTTCCTCTTGATTGAAGCCTTGGGCTACAAGTCGAGCTTTATTTCTAGTGATGATTCCAGACTCATTTTTCTTATTTCTAAAAATCCATTTTGTTCCAATAACAGCATGATTTTTGGGTTTAGGAACAAGTGTTCATACATCATTTCTTTTAAATTGATTTAGCTCTTTTTGCATAGTTAAAAGTCATGATTCATCAATAAGTGCTTCATCAATATTTTGGGTTCAATTTGAGATAGAAAAGCAGTGTGATTACAAATAATTCTAAGAGATGATCGAGTACTTACACCTCGTGAAAGTTCTCCTAGAATCTGTTCCACTGGATGATCTTTCACATGTTTCTATTGTTTGGTTACATCTTGTACTAAGTCTTGATGATCTTTCTTGATGTCTCCATGTTGGACTTTTTCTATTATATTCTCTTTGTTGAGATTGAGACTATTTGTGTTATTTGTACCTTCTGATTCTTCATCAATAAATTTTTTGGAGAGTAGAGGGTTAGATTCATCAAATATTATATGTATAGATTCTTGTACAGTCAAAATACTTTTATTGAATACTCTATAAGCTTTACTATTTGTTGAATACCCAAGAAAGATACTTTAAGCAGATTTTGCATCAAACTTTCCTAAATTATCTCTATCATTTTATTTGCATCCAAATATATAAAAGTAACCAATATTGAATTTTTTCTCATTCCAAAGCTCATAAGGAGTTTTATCTAAATTAGACCTTAACATAACTCTATTTATAATATAACATGCAGAACTTACCGCTTCGGCCCAAAAATAACTAGATAAATTATTTTCATTAAGCATTGTTCTTGCCATTTCTTGAAGAGATCTATTCTTCCTCTCTACTATCCTATTTTGTTGAGGAATTCGAGGAGCAGAGAAATTATGTAGAAAACCATTTTCATCACAAAAAGACTCAATATCTTTATTGACAAACTATTTCCCTTATCACTTCGGATGTTTGAAATAGTATAGCCCTTTTCATTTTGAATTCTCTTGCATAATTTAGTAAATACATTATGTACCTCATCTTTATGAGCGAGAAAGATAACTCAAGTATATCTAGAGAAATCATCAACAATAACAAATACATAATATTTTCCTCCCAGACTTGCAACTCTATTTGATCTAAAAAGGTCCATGTGTATTAGTTGCAAAGGTCTAACAATGGAAATATGTTTCTTAGTTTTGAAATAAATTTTTGTTTGTTTACCAAACTAGCATGCATCACAGATTTTGTTTTTAAAAAAGTTTACTTTTGGCAAACCTCTCACAAGATCATTTTTTAAAAATTGAAAAATAAATTTCATGTTTGCATGACCTAACCTTCTATGTCATAACCAACTATTTTCATGTTGAGCTGATAAACAAATAGCATATTGTGAGATAATTTCTTCAAATTCGATTGTATATACATTATTGTTTCTAAGAGCAATAAAACAAATATTGCAATCATGATTATTCAAAATAATGCACTTATCTTTTTTTAAAGTAACTGTAAATCGTTTATCATATAATTGACTAATACTCAAAAGATTATCCTTTAGACCATCAACAAGTAGAACATCTTCAATTATGAAAGAAGACTTCTTACTAACTTTACATATTCCCATGATATTCCCTTTTGAAATGTCTCTATATGTCACGTGTCCTTCTTCTTTAGAAGTGAGGTCAATGAATTTAGTTTTGTCTCCTATCATGTCTCTTGAGTATCCGCTGTCTAAAAACCATTTACTTTTACCTATGGAGGACTTCATGTATACCTGTAAAAGTAATTAAAATAATTTTTTTTGGTATCCAAGTTCTTTGGGTCCTTTATTTATTAGTATTAGAAAAAACAAGATTTTTTGATACTCATATGGCCTTAATAGTCATTGTATGTCTTTTTCTAATAGGGCAAGCATGATAATTATGATCATTTCTATTGCAAAAATTACAAATAACATGTGACATATTTGAAAATCTTGAGTGATAATATTTTTCTTTAAAAAAATTATTTTTATGAAAATAATTTTGAAAATCTGATTTTGATTTAATCGGTTTATCAAAAACATTTTATAGGGTTTTAGTTTTTGTTTTGGCATGTATCCCAAACCACCTTATCAAAAACATATATTTGACTACCAAGAAATTTTGAAAAATTTCTTTTTCCATTTGTAAAATTTTCAATAATCTTTTCTAAATCAGTCACCTTTTTTTTCAACTTATCATTTTCATCTTTTGAAACTATGTTTTCTTTTCTTAAAACATCAATTTCATTTGTTAAAGAAGAATTTTTCTTTATCAAAGCGAAATTCTTGATACCCAATTTTTCAAGTTCCTCATATACCTCTTCCAAAATATTTTACAACTTTTCGTAAAAAGGATTTTCAATATTTTCAGAATTTGTTATCTCAAGATTATCTTTAGCCATGAGACAAAGATTTCCAGATTCTTCATTGCTTGTGTCACTGTCTGAGCTACTTGAATCGTCATTCCATGTAGTTTTCATTATTTTCTTGCCTTTGTATCGATCTTTCTTTAGCAGGAGACAATCTATTTTGATATGTTCAAATTTTTTACATTTATAACAAGTTAAGAAGTCATTTTTACCTGTATCGTTGTTGGAAAACCTTTTGAAAGATTTTCTTAGATGAGCTTTATTTTTCTTTAAAAATTTCTGAAATCTTCTTGTGATCATTACAATTTTTTCATCTTTGTTATCGCTTTCCTCATCTTCTTCGCTTTCACTTTCATGGGGAATAGTTTTGAGTGTCAAGCTCTTCTTTTACTTTCCTTCTTCTTCTCTTATTTTCAATGTGTATTCATGAGTAATAAGTAACTCGATGAGTTCATTTACTTCGAGTTTTTTGAGATCTTTAGTTTCAAGAATCGTCGTCACTTTTGATTTCCAACGTTTTGGTAGAGAGTTGAGAATTTTTCTTGTTATCTCCAAATTAGAATAAACTTTTTCAAGGGCTATCAAACTATTTATAATGTTAGTAAAATGACTATACATAGAAGAAATAGATTCATCATCAATCATTTTAAACATTTCATATTCATGCATAAGAATATAAATTTTTGATTTTTTGACTTACGAAATTCCTTCATAAGTTACTTCCAAGTTATTCCAAATTTTCTTTACTGTTCTACAAGTCATTATTCTGTTAAATTCATTGTCATTGAGAGCATTATATAGTAAATTCATAACCATTATATTCACTATATAAAGTCTATTATCTTCACGATCAAATTCTTCTTCTTCCTTGTTAACCTTTACTTCCATCAACAACTTTTGTTGGAATATAAGGTCCATTTACAATACATTTACAGATTTCTCAACCTTGAGACTGAAGAGATATTTTCATTTTAACTTTTCAGAAAGTATAATTGTCTTCACAAAATAGCGGAGGCCGACTACTAGATTGACTTTCAGCGAATGTAACTGCAATCTTAGCTATATGATCTTAACTCAACAGATAATTAATCTTATAATAGAGTCATTACTCTGATACCAATTGTTACCTATATGACTAACACAAGAGAGGGATGGATTAGGTTATAAAAAAAATTAACACTTATAAACCAAATATACAATATAAAATATAAATAAAATACGAAACAACAGGAAATATAAAGAGTAAGGGCAAGAAGAAGCAAACTCAATATTTTAACGAGGTTCAGCTCCACTGCCTATGTCCTCGCCTCAAGCTACCTCTTGAGGATCCCAAATTCACTATTCAATCTCCTTCAGGTGGAGATAGAAACCTATTACACCTTTTGAGCAACACCGCTACAAAAAATCCTTGTAGAATATCATCTACACTTGCAATCACCTCACACTTGGTGATTCAACTATTCCCTATGTAGAACACCTTCTACACACAATGGGTTATACGCATCCTTTTACAAATACAAGAGCTAATAGTGGGTAGATTATCAGAGTATACTCCTCAATGAGTGAAATAAGAACAATACAGCACGACCTATATCTCTCTCAAAATGAAACAAGGATTAAGGCACAAAACTTAGAGAAGAGAGAATTGAGACTTTAAAAGAATGATGCAAAATTTAGCAATTGATGTGTAAGCTTTTATTTATATGTAGACAACTTAAGTTTGAGTTTTGAATTTATTTGTTATCATCAAAATGTATACGTAGATACGAGACTTGAAGTCTTGGGTTCTACAAATTAAAATCTCAATAAAATTAGCTTTGGTTTTTATAAAGCTAGCATATTGATGCATGATCCTAATTAGTATATTATATAGGTTGGGATTAATATTTATGTTTTCCTACGCCTATTATAAGTTTGATTAATGTTAAGTGAAGGTAGCAGCTGCATCATGTGTAGTTAGCATATGCATATATTGCTGGCAGTTAGTTGATCCGACCATTTAGAAATCTAACAATTAATTGTGAATTCAAATACAACCATCCAGATATGTATAATAAGCCCTACTAATTAATCTGCACTACAAGAAAAATAGGTATTTGTGACATTTTAATTGCAGCCAAAATGACTATTTTTGCTGGAAATACTTTTTTGCGACCTTTTTTCTACTTTTTACGACAAAACCTAATATC
The DNA here is from genome assembly GCA_036559045.1 of Platycarya longipes. Taxonomy (NCBI): domain Eukaryota; kingdom Viridiplantae; phylum Streptophyta; class Magnoliopsida; order Fagales; family Juglandaceae; genus Platycarya; species Platycarya longipes. Next base: position 22,995,505 of record CM071802.1, on the reverse strand, counting down.
GCAAAAATTCGATTTTCTTGTAGTGCCGACGCATGCAGACAATTAATGCAAATTACCTTAATCATGAAGTAATTAGTTTCAAATTTACAAGAAAATGATAATTTATGACGAGGTATTTACAATAAAAATAACGACTTATGACGAGAATATATAGATTCATTTTGACAAAACATAATCATTTTAATAAGAAATAACTATTCACAAATAAGTGATTTTATTTTAGAAAATGACTGAGCGGACCAGCCAGCTAGGGCATGCATGCATACTTTCAAGATTTTAGGGGGGAGAGGGAGAGGGAGAGAGAGAGAGAGAGAGAGAGAGAGAGAGAGAGAGAGAGAGATGTTGAAAATTAAACTATATGAAGGAAAATAAGTGAGAACTGTATGAACATGAGAGAATCATGTCGAAGCAATCATGCATGGCTGCAACAGCTAGCTAGCATATGATCTAAGATTGAGTGAATTTACTTTGGAGAATTAAAGCAAGGAATTTCTTTGTCTTTTCCCCTTTTTTTTTAAATACGGTTGATCACAACAACCTCAGGACAACAGAAGTTGTTGAAACAAGAAGAAAAAACATTATGAAACTCAACTACAAATAAGGCATGGGACAAAGATGTTTAGATAATTAATTAAGAAGCTTGTTCATCAGCTGTCTTATTGGCAATGGACAACAGACAATGCCAGGAGGTTGTTATGCTTGACATCAAGGAAATTATTATCATGAAATTGTTTAGGAAACCATTTACAAAATGTAAGTCAAACATACAATTTATTTAAGGAAGAAGCCCATGCAGAACTTAAACAAGGACTCATAATAGAAACCAACGATAAAAGAATGAACCATCCGTAAGCCCAAGAAAAATGATACTTGCAGTCGTGAGTACGTAAACATGTGCAAATATTTAAAAAAAAACAAAAAGTGAATAAGTACGGGACTTATATAGAAAGAATTAGTTTTTTAATAGTAGACCACACTCTTTTTCAAAACGATGCATGGTATTTATGCACTTCACTATCGTGAATAGAAAATCATGTACCTAAAAACCCTAATTTTAAACGCCTCAATTGACTTTATTTATTTACGTGGCTTGATTGTTTTTTAATCACTGAATCATGGGACGGAGAGCAGAAAAAGAAAAGATTCGAATCTTCTGCACTACATGATCGATGCATGGATGCATTATTGGGTGCATCTCCTTTGGATCCACATTTTTTTTTTAATCTCCTTTGGATCTCCTGCATGTATCTTTTAAATTTTTAAGCAGTGTCTCAATTTTGTGTAACTTTTAGGTATTTGTTAGCAGAGAATCAAGAAGGATCGCTTAAGAACAAAACGGAAAATACCACGGCTATATAGCCTGCATCAAGTACAACCAACCAAAGGTGTACTTCTTCTAGTCTATTGTTTAAAACATGTTATGTCTTTTTTGAAGTAGATGATGATGGGTACGATGAGGGAAGAGAGTGAAGAACGAGAAAGACGAGACAATAGTTGTTGCAGGTTTCCTTGACCCATTCTGGCCGTTTGGTTTGAAATAAAGGCTTCAAAATTAAGGGCTTTGACTCAAATTCTGGGGACTTCTCCAAAAACCTAAACAAAATTTGGACTGGAAACCAGAAGGTATAGCACGAGATATTAGGTATTATTCGAAACCGATTGAACAAGAGAAGTTTATATATTATTTATAAATATGTTCAAGACCTTTTTCCATAGATAATGTGGGGCTTAATCCTTAACAATGTGCATATTTAATTGCGCAATAGGCTGCAACCAACACTTGATCAAAGTTTCATAATGTCTCTGAAATTTCATTGTGGCAAGATTCACCCATCTAGTTGTATTTATACTTATCTTTATCTCTCTGTTTATTGCCTATTGTACTAAGGACAGTTGATATTAATGAAGATTATTAGTTGGCAGAAAAAGAAAATCTGGGGACATTTTAAAGTTCATGGTAAGAGGATGGGATGATATTTTTATCATTCTGGCTTGATATATGATTTTAGGTTGTTTCCACAGAGATTATCTTTAACATTTTGATTGATTGATGGTGGTTCAAAGTCGGAGATAGATAGATGTACATAACATTGATAGGACATTATTGTAGTCCCCAAAAATAAAATCTTTCATACGAACATTGTTTTTGTAAACCTGGCTAAGTAACCTTATTTTATAAAAATATCCTCATTTTACAACATTATTGTGAAATGTGTTATATATAAAAAAAAGTACTGAGTATGTATCAATACTCAACAACTGCAATACAGCACAAAGCTCATCACAAATTGGAGTCTCCTCTCAGATATATAGAAGACAACATTCTTCTCATCCTTCAACAAGCACCCATATTGTACCAAATACGAAGATTGAAATGCTCTTTTTTTATGCAATATTGATAGATCGATCTTGTCTAAAAAGAACACCAACTCTGTTATCAAAACACCATATGGGGAAAACAAATGTCTTGTACGGTTGTCCCGCTCCCACTGACATGGCTTTGATGTTTTGACATTGCTGTCACTTGCTGCATCCATGGCTTTGGCATGCTGTCTTGAGCACAATATTATTTTTCCTCCTATCGAGGTTACTTCTGAATGGAACTTATAAATACCATATTCGTAATGGTACATGAAAATGCATCCTTGCTCCGTTCATTCCTTTTTTTCACAATGAACCCACCAGATTAAGAACCCAACATTCCTGAAGCTGGCTTAAGATATAGGGTGAAAAAACAACCATATATATATATGAACAAAGATCGGTTCTCATAGCTTGCTCCAATGCGAAGAAAAAAAAATGTCCAAGTGGACATTCTCAATGACTCAAAACTAGATACAATGTTTACGATCTAAAATTACAACACAAAGGGATCCCCCCCTGGATCCTGAATTGTACAAAAATATCTCTATAAGACCTATAGTCCCTCTAAGTCGGACTCTGTCGGAAAATCGGATATCGGACTGATATTTTACTCTAGGAGCCTGAGGCTGAGGGAGTCAGGAAATCACAGAGCCACAACCATTCTCCGATAATAAACCGCAAAAGCTTGATGATTCCATGGCGACCAACACCTGGCATCAAAAACCTTCTTTCTCAAAGCCCAACCCATTTCACCCATCTAAAAACCCGACCAACCCTGAACGGCAACTCATAGTCTTTGGTAATGGCAGGTTCCCTCCTTACAGCATCAGGTTCAGACCAAGTGTAAACACCGCGTTCCTGCCGACTACCAGGTACAGTGTTGTCCAGAATGAGAGCCACCAGGAATGCAATTACCATGTGCAATGACAGTATTGTGTTCAGGACATAGTTCACCTGCACAAAAACCATATGAAATAAAATTTGCCAGATGTAAGTAATCTCTTTTATACCGGAACACGAGAATGAGTTTGCATTTAGAAGATTCATGAGTAATAGACTAATTGTGGTTGAAACGGATTGGGCTCCCACTAAGATAAAAATGTAGCTCAACTTACTGGAACCATCAACTGCATAATGGTGCCGTGCAGCTTGCTCTGCTTTTATAATAAACACACACAGACACACATATATAGTGTGTATATGCATGAATCTTTGTATATAAGTTTGCAGGTTTCTCTTTACATTTATGCCCATATAAATTTGAGGAAAAAAAGGGGCAACCAACCGCTAGATGGAATCCTCAAGATTCCATCCAGAAGATTGCACAGTGAGCAGTTAAACTGATGGAACCTATGATTAATAATTCCAAGTATATCCAGGCAGATTCCAAAGTAAAAGAGAGTATTTTTTACTTTCTTCCCATGCTGGGATTTTCTGTGGAAAAGAAGTAAAACAAGGCAGAAAGAAATATAACGTTTGTCCCCCATCTAGACACACATGATAGTAATGTTGGTGGATGGAAGGAGATAGAACATGTATTAAGTGCAGCATTTGCTAGCATTCGATAGATACTATTGTTTAACATGCCATAAGAAATAGATGACACTGATCAAGTAAAAGACGTTTTCTTCTTACAAAAAGGTCACAAAGAAGCATACCCCTCCATTTTTGCTGCGGAAAGGCCCATGGGAAGCCACAATGTATGGCTCCAAATATTTTGGGACAGAGAAGTTGCCATTTGGAGACACACCATACTGTTGAAAGTAGGCTGGAATTGAAAGAGAGAAAAATAAAGATAGTCCAACAATTATAATATTCCGAGAGCTTCCAGCCTCACTATAACGTAGATTTGACAAGCCCAAAGCTGTAAGCATTGCCCACATGAAGCACAATAATGCAGCAACCATGACTTCAGGGATTGATGCTATAAAGCCTCCAACTTTACCTGTGTACCACAGACATAGAGCAAAGATAAGTGAAGAAAATGAAAAACAAGAAGCTTTACGGTGTGTTTTGTTGAAAACTTCAATCAATCACAATTTGTCACAGTAAGACAAAAAGTGGTATCCCTACACAACCTGTATTCCCAGATTGTTCAAGTGGTAACGGAATCTCAGTGTTGCAGTGATACGTAATTTTTAATCCCTCCCTAGACAAACAAACTTTGAATGCAAAAATGGTAGACAAGCACGATGATGATATACCAATCTCAGTTGTGTTGGTGTCATAAATTGGTATATATAGCCAAATTGAAAACCTCACGTGCAAATTTAGCAAGATATTTCATATACAACATTTGGCAGTGTGTGCTATCTTCGCAAGTCATTTTACTTTGTGGTATCCCAAGTAAACATTATACATTTCAGCTTCACTGCTTTCCTAGTGTTGACATTAGCATCAAACTAGCACTTGTTTGTGTCATTAGCTGAAAAGACTAATTACTAAAGTTGCTTGTATCATCCAACATAAGCAATCTCAGTTGTGATGGGGTCATGAAAAAAGCTTCAGCTCCCCAGTCATCACTCATCAGTCCTTGAGCATAATATAACACATTAATCAGCATTTAGCTACAAACGCTGTATTTGATGAGATAATTTGAGTATTGGATAAAGATGGAGGTTTGAAAATCTCAAAATCCGAAACTTGGATGAAGACCATGTTTTCTGGAATTCTAAAGAAGAGTTAGGGCCCGTTTGGATACTTAGAATATCTCAGTATATATGTGAATAGTAGTGAAATGATTTGAGTTAAGATATTTTATTGGGTTTTGGAAAAGATGAGAGAAAAAATTGAATAAAAATATTATAAAGTTAAAAAATTGTTTGAATATAATTTTTCAATATTATTTATTTTGAAATTTGAAAAAGTAGCATTGTTTTTAGTGTTTTGTTTGAAAGTTTGGAAAGTTGTAATGATTAGATGAAAAAGTTGATAAATTGAAATTAAAAGTGTTTTGTGTGAGTGATGTTTGGGAAGGAACTATCTGAGAATACTTAAGAACTAGTGTTGCCAAATAAACCCTTAGTGTTTCAGTAGGAACCTGTCATGCCAGGCCATCCGCAGATTTTCAAGAATGCAATTTTGAAATTTAAAAAGAGTTTGATCAATTTAAGTACCCTTCTAGGAGCACGAAATTGGCCTATGAAGTCTTACCCAAACAGATATTGATATTGCAACCAAAATGTGCCAAGAGTGAGTTTTGGGACTCTTACAAGAATTATATATCTTGTAGCTTTTGGAAACCACATAAAATACAAGGATAATGATAGTGTGATTTGAGGGGAGTTCAACCGCCAAATGTTCCTGGAGAAGAATCTAAGTTTGACGATTGTCTGAGGTTCTGCACTTCTGCTTACTACTGCAGTAGGGACAAAATGACATGTTTTGTCATGGCAAATAAGGGATTCATATTATAAAGGATTTGTAAGAAAACTAACTGTATAACCTCCAAGTAGAGGAATTGGTTTGTTCAGGGTAGGCTGCCCTGAAGTAGTTTTACGCTAAAAAGAGTTCTTTAAAGGGTTTTCCTTCATCACCAAAATATTTGCCTTGTGGTTGGCTTGTTTTGCTCTATCGTTCATATTTATACGTCTATGCAATTTTGTGAGTTGATGTATGTCGGCTGATTCTATATTTAATAAATATTGCCAGTATTTGACATGGATTAAAATTGGTAAGAAGATTGTGAGATACACCTATTCACCTCTAGGTGTTATTTAGGGTCAATCTTGTAATTTCAGGAACTTCTAAACCTAGACACAAGTTTAGAAGCTAGTCAAGATATGCCAGTCTCACTCGTTATCCTTTAAACCAACTTGACTTGGTTTCGATTACAGCAGAAAGAAGACGAACCGATACATCATTAGAAAGACAAATGCATGTCAAAGAACAGTGCATATTATACCGATTATAAATATTTGCTGAGAAAATAAAGGGGGGGTATGTACCCAAAATGCACCAAAGAGAAAACTTCACTGCAGTTACCACCTGTACACATTCAGCTTACAGTTTATTTGCTATGATGCACGCATCTAATTAGTTGAATCGTTGACTAGCAATGAAAGAAGATTCAAATTTCATGTCTACTTTGTTGTCAATAGAAATTGGAAACAGAAAACAGATACTCACCTACAAGGGATAAGACTATCAAAATGCATGCACCTAATTCAACTGCTCTACGGCTTCCCATTTTGGTCACAGCAATGGTATGTAAATTTTCAGTTAAGGTGGTGGACCCTGTTCCTGTACCCCAAAGACCAGCCAAGATGCTGGAAAGACCTTCCAGACCAATCCCTCGGCTAAGAACACCTGGGGTTGGAGGTCTTGATGCCACCAATAACGAAGATGCATGGTATGATCCCACCTAATCAGTTTAAAACAGAAAACAATATTCACAAACAGAATCAGGCAGGCAAACCATATAATTCTGCAAGATGCATCGATGAGTAGATTTGTACAAGAATATGCAATAAAATTGGTTAAAAATAAATCTTGAAATTATATACAAATTTGTGTACAAAACTAATGTGAAATTTTTTATTCAGTCATCAATTGGTTGTCCAAGATAATTTTATGATGGGAAAAATAAAAAAACTCCCCAGAATTTTGCAGAAAAAGCAGAACCAATTGTAATGTTCAACCTGTGAAATTTTTGAACAGTTTTGCACATAGTTTTTTATCCTGCAACTAAATTCATACAAGCAAGCTTATCAAAGTGCAGACAAACAATAATTGAGCATTACTTTTTCAAGCAATGCTCAATTAGAAAAATCCCCCCCTGCCCCTTTTTCTGTAGGTCATTAGCCAAATCTTTTTAAGTACAACTTGTCTATTTAGGGAAATAGACATATCATACCATATGGAAAGTCTAGAATCTCTCATTTTGATAATTACTAATAGTCTATATAAATTATGAATCCCCACAAGATATTTCACTGTGAGCTACTTACGCAGAAATAATCAAATGAAAAAAATCTCCAAGGGGAACATAAGTCAATAAATGACAGGAAACTAACCGAATCTACTGATGAGATAATGGACACCACACACATAACAAGAGCCATTTTCCAGTGGAAGACAGGAGTACCCCATTGTAATGGATAAGGAAATCTGAACCATGGAGATGATCTTAATGCATGTGAAGTAGCAACTCGACAATGTTTCATCCTTGAGAGATGTTTTCTGCAGTGCTCAGAGATTATATTTGAAGCAGGCACATTTACATCACACCCTTTGTAACTATAGGCTCCAGCTTCAGTAAGCAAGAAAGCAGCAGCCCATGTGATTGCCAGGCCCAATGGAACCTAACAATAAGAACCAAATTATAGTACAAGATAAATGTAAAATATTGTTTTTACATATAAAGTAGTATCAATAAATAAGAGCAGGAATTACTTATATATATATAAAAAAAAAAAAAAAAAAACTACGAAAAGTAATAAAAATATGAACTTGTAACTCTTAACTTACCGCATATATTAAGAATATACGATGACCAAAAACAGAGATCTTACGAAGATACTGCAAAAAATAAGAAAACAAAATCCAATCACAAAGAAATGCCAGATATTACGACATTTTCAGCAGAGATGAAAATAAATTACGATGAAATAGCAAAAGCAATAAACTACTACAATTTAACATAAATCTGTAGTAGTTTTACCATACTTACAAGAGAAAAAATAATGACCAGCAATATCTGCACCAATCCAACCTCAAGACACGTACCAACTAGTGGGAAACCATAGCCATAAAAAGAAAGTCCAACAGCAGCAATAGTTGGGGACACAACAACTGGATTGATTAACCTGAAAAGGGAGGGCAAATGAACTGAGGTGGAGTCATTGGGTGTATTGTACAAAAGGCATGACACCTCAAAATAACATTATAACATAAAACAGAAAGAAGCGACACTAGTGAAAAACCAACACTCATGCTATACACTCGAGTATAACAGTATATAAATGCTACATGCATGTTAATGACTCTTGCAGTGAAAATTTATGTTCCTTCCTGAACAACTTCGAATCACTAAAGCTACACATATCTAGCACCTGTTTGTCACAAGGAAATTCAGAAAATAATACCACAGTTATAAGAACCAAGAAATTGTTCCTAGACTCTGACAATGAATCAAGGCAAGAGAAGTAGAATGAAAAGATTAGTCTTGTTTCCCCAAGAGAGTCTTACCTCCTTGACAGAACTCACTGTAATTATATAAGTGAACAATCCATAATTCTCTGTGCATTTTACATTTATAAGATAAGAAACCAAATCCATAACACCGCTAGGACTTATATATAACCAATGCTATTCTAAAGCAATCATATAACAACTCCATTGAGATATTAACTCTTAATATAGTCATTCAAACTAAACTACTTTAAACCACATAAAATTAAAAGCAACTGCTGAAAGGCTAATCAAGACGTTCCTTGAGGATAGGATCTCTACTTCCATTTCTATAGTCTTCCAAGGCCTATTCCTCTCCCAGAATTTTCTATCCTTTTACTTATCAAAAAAAAAAACTACCCTTTCACAAAATAGAGCCATTTAAATTCAAAATATACCATTGAGTTGGACTAACTTATTGTTGGTTTTCAAATAGCCTAAATGTGCAATTGTCACCAAAGCAACTCCTTTCTTTTTGATGAGCATGAGCTATGCTAAAAATAATAAAAAGCACAAATGCACAACCCAAGTGCACAGGACTATATGAGTGTAACGCTTGTCAAGAGGAGGAAATAGGTACAAGAAAGTCATGTAAATTCTACTCATTAAATTCTAAAGGGACAGTCTGTCCACATGAGAAGTGCATTGATTTAAAAAATAAAAATAAAAATTGAGCTCCTCCAACATCCATTCACGGTCCTAAAAAAGCTCCTTTCCTTCCATCGGCACCAAATGAGGCATGTAAACCATCTTTCATACTGCTGCAACCTGCGGACTTCCACTCAATTTCTTCCATAAGTAATAATGATCCACAAGTCTTCTAGGCATCACTAAGGTCAATCCAAGCTGACTAAAGAATTCACCCCATAATGTGTATGCAACCTTACAATACAATAAGAGACGATCAAGGGACTCTCCACTCAGAGATGGATTTAGGGGGACGGACCACCACCCCCTCCAAAAGTTTTTGAAAAAAAAAATATTTTTCTAGGTGTACTTCTTAAAACTTACAAAAACAAAACCCCAGCTCCCTTATTATCAATTTGAAATTTTTTTAAAAAAAATTATAAAAAATATTTTTTTAATATATAGTCAAAAACTAAATATCAAAAAACTCAAACATATAATCTCTATATTTTTCATGGAGTTCTTCAAGATTTTCCTTATTTTTTATATGTATTTTTCTATGTAAAATTTATTTCATAAGCTTATTTTAATATTTTTCATTTGTAATTAAAGTTATCATATAACCTTTTTGTTAAAGAAGGAAAAACTCTCATCTTTTTTTATTATTATTTTATAAGTAAAGAAAACTTAATGCTTATATTAAAAATTTTATATGAATAATTTTTGTCACAAACTATTTTTATAACATGTTTACATTATATATAATACAATATACATTATAAACTATATATATAATTTAATTATTTCAATGCTAATGCTCCTCCCCCCTCCCCCCCAAATATAAATTTTTGGATCCACCACTGTCTCCACTCTTCTTGCACATATAACACTAGTCCATTACAATCATGCATCTCTTTCTTAAATTATCCATGTAGAGAATTTTCCCTGGAGAGGCCATCCAAGCAAACAACACCGCTCTCGAATGAGCAGTGTTGTTTAGAATATTCTTCTCAAGCACCTAACTTTTTTTTTTTTTGATAAGTAAGCAAGTTTTATTAATCAAAGAATTGGAAAAATGCCCAGTTACAAGTACAAGAGGCCCTAATTAAGAAGGACAAGCACCTAACTTGTAAAGTGTTTAGAATTAGTTTTGGATATTCACAAGAGCTTTGTTGACTATAAACCTAACTTGTAATTCCCATGAGTGGCCCACCTGATACTTGTAACATGGCATCTCTTGAACTTCGGCCTCTTCAATAACATCCCACTAGCAACCTCATTTGCTTCTCTAGAACCCCAGCAGCACTCACGAACTCGCCAACACTAATCTAAGCAATCCAATCACATGGATACTCAAAAGAACAGCAAAGTGTAGGTCTATGTATAAGGAGAGAAAACTATATGGCTTGAAGGCACTCAACCTCACATAGGGTTTTCTCACTCAGAGTGCTCAAAAAAACTTTAGAAAAATAACCATTCCAATTAAAAATAAGTAATAGAAACCTTATATAGGTAGGGCTAAATACAGATTGGTCTAGGAATTCATTTTTTTTTTATATCCGTGGGTGTCTGGGCCAGTTTGCACGCACCTCGACTAATCCCACGGGGCCCTGAAAGATTGGTCTAGGAATTCATTTTAATGCGAAATTGTGAAAATCTCAGTTTGATCAATCCAGGTGTCTAGGATATGCCAATTGAAGCATCTAGCTAGTTTAAAATTGCAAATTCTGCTCAACAAAACATCTAGTGAAATCTCTGTTTTTCCATATTTTTTAATCCGATCTCAACCTCGCCACCAAACATAATTACAACTCAAATGGACAACGTTTTGCCATTGAATAATTTGTATACTAATATGGACAAATATTTTAGGCAAACACATTGTATAGCATGTTCTCTTCTCATAAAAAAATGTTTTCTAATTTATATATATATATATATTGATAAGTAAGAAAAATTTATTGATCCTCATAATTAGGCAAAGCCCAAGTACACACGTAGTATACAAGAGAGATATACCTAATTACAGTCTATTAGCAAAGAATTTAATTTTATATTAATATGGACAAATGTTTTAGGCAAACACATTGTATAGCATGTTCTCTTCTAACTTATAAAAGAAATGTTTTCTTCTCCTTTTATTTGGATAATTTCCTGAAGTTAGATCGAGCAACTTATTGAGAGAAAACTGAAAAGTTTGCACCCTATTGGGCTATCCAAAGGGCAACTTAGCACCAGTTAGCCAATCTTAAGCTACAATAGGGTAAACTATTCTGATGTTTATTGAAAGGGAACCAACATTAGTTGAGGCAACCAAAGAATTGCACCAGCGCTGCATATATGACACCGGTCATTTTTGTTCTTTTTCTAGAGTGGGAAGGGAAGTGAATGGGCAAACCTATTAATTTATACCTTAACGGGAACCACCCCTCATATTTAAGACATAAGTGATATAGTCGACATAATTGATATAAATATATTCTATATAGCTATTTATGAAACTATCAGAATTTTTTTACTAGCTAATCGAAAATTTTAATGAATAAAGTAAAAGTCTAGTCCGAGTACACATGATGCATACAAGAATAACACATAATTAGAAACGGAAAAGAAATGGCACATAACTCAACTTTAAGGAATCAGCTCTTATTTTTGTGATAAGTAAAAGTAAATGAGGAATCATCTCATCAATGCACCAATTAAAGAAGCTTTTCCCAATCCACCTTCAAGCTTCCAACATTACCAATTCTCATTAAGTAATTGGAATGGGAAGCATTTGCTAATAATGAATTTGAAATCTGCAGGGATATAAGGATACCGGAATCATACCTTAATAATATCGACATCAGTCCACTATATCCAAGTAATGCTTGAAAGGTTGAAGCTATGATTATAGCCCCTTGTAACTCCTTCATAATATGCTTGAATTTCTGCATGTTAAGTGATTCTCAAGTCTTTAAAAAATTCAACAGAATAAAAGTACTAGAATATTGAATAATTAAAAAATGAATTAAGCAAATGGATAAGGGATTTTTTTTCAGTGGCTGATAAATTTTTATAAGTTTCATACACAACTAAACCCTAAATCCTAAACCCTAAACACTAAAACTATTGCAACTGAAAGTTTATATACAACAGCCAATTAGTTCTTAATTTCCTTGTTTCTAGAGCGCCTTCTTAAGAGGGCATGTATGCTTATTGTAACTGGTTTTGATGCCACTCTATTTATTAATAAGATCTTTTACTTATAAAAAAAAAAACTTATTAAATTGTTGAATACAGGCAGTAACATAGCATTTCTAACAATTTAAACACTTACACCACCTAATAAGTCTTAAATAAAGAAGTTAGCAGTTTGAAAATAATGCATTAGTTGACACTTTCTACAATTTTTTTTTTCAGGCCGCACCTGGGGCCAGGACGAAGCCAAGATTATAACTTTGGAGGGGCCAAGTATTTTAGGTTGGAAGAAATAGTTCAATTGGATCTTTAAAGGAACACCACGAACACAATGATAATAAATAATAAAACGAAAGCGATTAAAGAGTAGGAAATAAATAGATAAATTCAAAATCTAAGGAAAATAGACCTTTAACAAAAATCAACAAGAAAAAAGTTTACATAAAGCTTTAATTAAAAAGTTTATGCATAAATTTTAAGCAAACATCAAAATTAAAATTATGATGAAAATCTTCACAAAGTTTTTAGATTCATAAATGATGACTACAAATAAAAAAAATTATATATCTTCTCCTATTTTTAAATATGTTTAAAAATAAATATTATTTTTCTAATAAATCTCTCTAAGAAATGATATTCTGTCAAAATATTATATGAAATAAAGTTAAATGGGAAAGAATATAGCTGAATTATTAAATTTTAGTTTGCTTGGATTGAAATAGTATAGTCAAAAGTTGCATGGGCAAAAACAGGGGTGTCAAAGCAATTTTTGTTTAGAGCCTTGGGGGGCCAGGGCCCCCTTGGCCTGCCTTGGCTTTGCCCATGCCTGGGGCATTTTACCACGTAGTAGACTATTAATCTTAAATTCTCTAAAGCTGCTATGTCCTTCTTTTCTTGTTAACAAGGGCTGCTTGTGTAAGTGATCAAAATGGAAAAAATTGTCTTCTTCCTTGTTCAATCATTAGTCCTCTGAGAACTACCAAAAATCTAATAATATCCAAATTGCACTATCAGATTCAAAAATAGTATGACCTAAACACCTTACTAAGGTGAGAACAAAAAAATAAAGCAACAATCTGTTAATGGCTGCATTTCTTTTGAGACTCTCAAGATGTTAAGAAATGAGCCAAGTAAACATTCTGTGAGTGAAAGAACATAAGTAGCTTTACGCCTGCAGCCATAATTGAGATATTCCATGTCCTTTATGATCTAACTAGATGAGTTTATGAAGTTTATTATCTATCAGTCAATTGATAATGTAAATGTGCAATGTGTGTGTCTATATATTAATATAAATGTGCATGTACATCTTACACATACTAAGGGCCAATTTTTCTGTTTTGGTTCCACAATTAATGGGAATAAACCAAGACAAACACAAAAGGTCTGTCACTAGTCACCAACCCATGATTCAACCAGAGCATGAAAAGAGAAGCTTACATTATCATTGAGTCCTTGAAACTCTGGGGAGTTGATGATTGCCAATGCCGGAGCCAGGAAAACAAATGATGGACCCTGTATCAGGGGTAGCCTCGACCCAAAAGTCGTATGTAAAAGAGTAGTCACTCCCGACATAAAGAGGACTGTTGATACCACATTCGAAGTATCTTCCTAAACCCACTAAATCCAATCAGACCAAGCTACGCAACATTTTTTTCTATCAATACTAAAGAAAAAAGTTAAGTAGAAAATTCCATTGAGAAAACAACCGTAGCTACTCACATAAGTTCCACCCATTGCGGGAACAATGACGAGCGGAATGAGAATTAAGGAACCCAGCATCGAAATATAATGCTGGAATCCGTAAAGACCAATGGGAACTGAAAGTTTACAGAAACAAACATAAGCAGGAAGAACTTTAATATAAAGATCTTCTAAAGAAACAAAGATAACTACAACAGGCAAGTATTACCCACAAACCGAAAAAAAAAAGGTGTGCTGAATTATTCACAAAACATTTAAAATCACTTTCTAATGAACCCTGAAAATATCTAAGTTTCACAATTATGCAACGAGAACCCAGAAACATCGCCCAAGAAAAGCATAAACTGTTTCCAGTTATTAGTCAAATATATAGAATTTGACAAAGTGATCAATATAAAAAGAACATCTTTATCTGTAAATGATACAAAAAATAATAATAATAATACCAGACTAGTAAACAAGTGGTAAACTAACCAAGACCAGGTGTATCTCTGAGCTCATACTTCATATGCATGCGCCTACCCACAAACCCATCATCGTCGTCCACACTGTGTGGCAACACATCCACCACTTCCTCGCTCCTCGCGGGCCGCCTTGACCCCTGCTCCGTGGCCGCGCCGGGGTCCTGACCGTTCGAGACCGTACTCTTCGGTGGTCTGTCAGAGTCCCTCCGTTTCTTCACCGTCTGATCCTTATCCGTCTGCGGCTGCGGTGGCGTTGGAGTAACAACCTTCTCGTTCTCCCGCTCACCGTTCACGGCCCTACCGCGACCCGCTTCGAGATCCGGCTGAGCCTGGTCCGGTTCTCTGGGCTTGAGCGATGGAGCTATCACCTGGCTCGAATCGCTGGCATTGGTCTCGCCGGAGAACTTTGGCCTGAACCCAGTCCGCTTGGCCCAGGAAGAAGGCGGCATTGCGGGGGACTCCGGAGTCGGCGGCAATGGACTCGGACGCTGCGGCTGTTTCGGGTTGGAGCTCGACATCCTCACACCAAGAACAACCAAGAAACGAAAAATCAGTAGTTTCCCATTGCTCAGGCAATGTGTACACACACACACAGAGATCTGATCTCTCCGTTCAGAGCTTCAAGTAGTGTACAAAGTACAAGAAAGAGAGCTCCAAGATCTTCCCCAACCTAGAGCTAGAGAGAGGAGTTCATGTGTGAGAGTGAGTGCACAGGATGAGAGAGAGAGAGAGAGAGATGGTGGGGTTAGGGAGACAAAGACCGAGGTAAAAGCCCAAAGACCGGAGTTTTATTTATTGATTAGTTTTCTAATTCAGGCAATATTTAAACACACAAATATGTAAAAACATTTGTCTTTTAAATTAATAATTTAAAACTATTGTTTTCTATTTTGTGAAAAGTATTATTACATACAAGTTGTACGGATAATTATAATATACAAGTTGTCTTTTATGTTTTTTTTTTTTTTTTTTTGTATATTTTGCTAATATGATTATTGCATGTTTTTTTAATATAAAAGAATTGTTTTGATTAATAACATTGAAATATATAAAGAGTATACAAAAATAATTATATAACATAGCTCTACTATTTACACCTCATTTACTGTTATTTTATTATTTAATTATTACTTTTTCTCTTTAAATTTAGATTAAAAATCTCAAAATATAATATTCGTGTATAATTTAAAAATAAATAAATTCAATAATCATATAATTTAATAAAAAAATCAACTTTATGAAAATTGATATTCATTATTCTTTGGGTCAGTGCATTCTCAGTAATTTTTTTATCTTTTTTTTTTAAATATATCAATAAAATCTATTTTATATATTAATTTTTATAATATGCCATGCATCAATTTATATATATTTTTTATATCATTTAAATATTATATTTTTTATATTATTTATTCCTTTTAAATATTTTTTTATTATTAATAACATCTTCATATCTTTTTATAACTTTTTAATAGTGGAAAAAGAAACTTAAAAGAGAGAAAAAAATCATTTAGATAGTTTAGAGTTATGAATAGCATCCTCTACATTTAAAATAATTAATGTAGTAAAGTGTACAATTAAGATAAAATATAAAATACATTAAAATGAACCTTTGAGCAACTTTCTTTATATTTCAAAAAATATATTTATATTTTATAAAGCTGTTGTGAACGCACTTATTTTTATAAAATTGAATTTAGTTTTAATTAAATTATATGATTATATGAATGGATTAAAATTCTTTTTTTCTAAATTATCCAATAATGTTATATTTTGAGATTTTTAATTCATATTTAAATAATAAAAGGAAAAATAATAATTAGATGGTAAAACCATAATAAAGAATGTGTAAGGATATGATAACCTAGTTTTAGATCTACAACTTTTTTATAAGAGAGGCGCTTCGGATTGATGTCACCATTTTATGTTGTCTATCGGAAGCCAATTCACATGCAATACTGTCAAAACCCCTAGGTAAGAGGCCACAGGTCATGCCTTGACAAGCACCCTAACGTGTCCAGACAACACATCTGGAGCACTGCTGGCATCGCTTGACTGTTCACAATTCGAGCCCTCAAGCAGGCAGCGCATAGTTGGCACGCGCAAAACTTGCGCGCGCGCATGCCGCTCGCACAAGCATAGCGCGCATGCATGGCTTGGGCATTAACGCAGCACGCGCATGCACACCTTTAGAATTGACGGCGGTGCGGTTGCCCAGTGTGCTTACGTAGGCTGGCATGCCGCTCAACGCCTTGGCCTTGGCCAGGGCCTTACTAATCAACGCCCAGGCCCTACAACCTGGGCCATACAGACCAACGCTCAGGCACCTCCAGCTTGGGCCATGCAGCGGCCTGCCACACTCAAGCCCACCAAGGTCCAACCCACTCCATCAACGCCCAGCTCACACAACCTGGGCCACACATACATGGACCATCCAATCCGGGCTAACCCAGCAGGCCACCCTGAAGACCTAAACACACCAACAGACAACCCATGCTGTAGACTTCAAGGCCCACCGACGACATGAGGCTCCCATCAAGAAGCGTGGATCCAACAACTGTTATCCATTTTCTGAATCCATTTGTAATTTGAATTCGAGTATATGTAAGGCACTAGGCCAGAACAATAGTTATCTTTGGAACATTTTTCTTATCTTCAGACAACTTAGCTTGTAAGCCGTAAAGGCAATCTTGTGATTCGTCACATAGGCTCTATTGGGTACAATTTGTGAAACCCAAATGAGAAAGGCTATCCCTGTGCAATTCGTGAATCAGGATAACCTATTGTTTCTTTGTTCTTCCTATGTTAATGCATTCTCGAGGTTATTCAGTACTGTGTGTCTATACCGTGCTTTGTATTGCATTCGACATTGCTTGCTGATTATTTTGCGTTGTCTGAGTAAGGCAACGCATAAGGCAGTCCAAAGTTGCCATTAGAGGGCATTCGGCTTGTGCACC
This sequence comes from Platycarya longipes, assembly GCA_036559045.1. NCBI lineage: Eukaryota > Viridiplantae > Streptophyta > Magnoliopsida > Fagales > Juglandaceae > Platycarya > Platycarya longipes. The sequence continues at coordinate 22,978,038 of CM071802.1, read as the reverse complement.
AGGCCTCCATGGACGAGTCAGGGAGCAAGGTTAGGGACAAGCACGGCAGTTACTGCTAAATGCCCTCATTTGCCCCACTTAAGCCATCTGTCCACCAATAACCGCTCCCACACGCCCAACATAAGCTATCTGTCCAACCAAAACTGCCCCACATGCCAGAATTAGCCACCTGTCCAGCCATAACCGCCCAACTGCCAATCACATAACTGCCTACCCACATGCTCAGCCAACCCACATAACCACCCATTCAACTGCTACACGTGGATGCTTGCTGATGCACGCCCATGGGCATAGCACTCAGCATTCCTTTGACACACTCGAGATAACCACAACCAGTCTTAGCCAACACCCGTGAGAACTCATTCGAACCCATTCCGCACAAGTCATAACCATCACAGTCAAGCAAGTGGCACAGCCATTCGGTCAGCAAGGAACAAGGAGGGGCACGACGGCTTGGTGTCTAGGGTCTTAACCAAGGACCCTATCACCAAATTGGTGCTTTCATTGAGAGGAGCCACGTTGCTTAAAGAATTGCGAGAGGTTTTCACTTCTCTACCCAGGTAGGCAACCCATCACTCATTCTTTGTGATTTTGGTTGGGGAATCCACGGAAGAGTCCGAAGTTGTTGTAATTTTTTGTTATTGTTCTTGTTGAAATTTGCGAAGTCCGGGGGTTGAGGAAGAGAATGGAGTAGATAGGTGGAGCGGTTGCCACGCAAGAACGTGAGCAACCCAAGGTCGGACTCACAGTTTGCAAGCTACTCACCCGTGATACATAGTGGTTTGACCGTTGCAAGAGTGAGTAATCATGCAAGAGAAGCAACCCACAGCAGAGACTTCTGGCACTTCGAACAGGGCCCAACTAGAAGTTTTGGAGAACCACACCAACATACTTGCTTCAATTCTTGAAGGTGTCACCACCAACACAGCCGAACTCCGTGTGGCCATGGAAAGTGCAAACAGGGACAACAATAGGGCCACGGAGGCTATAAGGAGAGCGACGAGTGCATCCTTGTAACGACTAGAAAGGAAACTAGCCGAGAACCGCCCTCAATCACCACCACGAAGGGACGATGCATTTGTGGATGAGTTAGGAGCCAGTGTGACTGAGTCAAGGCGCTAAGCAGCACCTAGGCAAGAGTTAAGGCATGGTGGCCGTGTGGAGAGTCACTAAGGGTATGCAGAAAGGTGGATCCCACATGATGCATTTGGGTCACAAGAGGATGAGTATGTGGATGAATACGAGCATGACTTTGAGGAGCCTTACTAGCGTGAACAACCATGGGCAAGGAGAAGGCAACCAGGCTATGTCCAGCGTGAGCCACATTATGAAAGGGTTAACAATGACGATCAGAGGGGAAATCGGGCTCAAGACAGGGGACCCAAACAGCCTAAGGTAGATTTTCCCAAGTATAGCGGTGGCGATCCTTACGAGTGGTTGGACAAGGTCGACCACTACTTCCGAACGTATGATATCCCACGCAACGAGAGGGTGTCCATAGCTTGCTTTTACCTTGAAGGCAGGGCTGGAAAATGGTGGCGTTGGATAAAGGACTAGTATGATAAGGATCGCAGAAGGCTGGGGTGGACAGCCTTTGAGAAAGAACTTTTTAGTCAGTTCGAGCCATCACCAATCGTCAATCATCATGGGCAGTTGACCAAGCTAAGGCAAGAGGGCAAGGTCTGACACTACATAGAGGAATTCAAGCAGCTGTAGATCATGGTTAGGGGCTGGTCTGAGGAAGCTTTGATCGGCACCTTCATTGATGGTTTGAAACCTTGGCTTGCCAAGGAAATCAAACTTAGACAACTCACAAGACTTCAAGAAATGATGAAGATGGCTGAGATTCTTGAGGAAAGCAATGCTAGTGAGCGGCGCCCAACCAAATACATGGGAAGCAAGCCCTTCAAGACTGTGCAAACCAACGTCTCTTGGAAGGGACACAATAGCCACCACCTCCAAGTCGAAGCCTGAGATTAAAAAGTTGTCTAGTGAAGAGGTGTATGAGCGCATCAAGAAGGGCCTGTGTTTTAAGTGCGGCTGTAACTGGAGCCCTGTTCATAAGTGCAAGGCATCTCAGGCCCTATTTATGTTTGAAGATCAGCCGAGTGATGAAGAGTCGGAAGGCGACCAAGAAACAGCTAGCCAAGAGGAGGAAATTGAGGAAGCCACATCTGATGATACACCAGAAGAGGCCGAGCTTTCATTGAATGCCATAGCTGGCATTTCTAGACCCACGTTCATGAGGTTGATGGCATGGGTGGGTAAGCACGAAGTGATGTTGCTGGTGGATAGTGGCTCCACCCACAATTTTATTAATTCCAACCTTGTTAGCAAAGTTGGTCTTGAGTCGAGCCCTATCCTACCATTTGAAGTGAAGATAGCAAGTGGAGACAAGCTCAAGTGCGAGGCCCTTATCCGTGAAGTTAAGATAAATGTGCAGGGGGTCTGAATTGTGGCAGATTTGTATGTGCTACAATTGGTCGGTCTCGATCTAGTCTTGGGGAATACTTGGCTAAAGAGCATTGGCAGGGTCATCCACGACTACCATAACATGACAATGGAGTTTAAGCTTGGCTCTAAGAAGCGATTGTGGACAGCTATTGCTAGTAAGGAGATCAAGCCTTGCGAGGCTTTAATGTTTGAGAAGTTATGCAAGGGCGGAGCACACTGCTTCGCCATAATAGTGTCCAAAGAAGATGTGTTGAGGCAAGTTGAGAACACGGGTCATGAGCAAGTTGAAGGCAAGGATCAAGAGAGCAACCGTGATGAGTTAGAGCTGCTACCTGAGGAGGTCAAATCTATTTTACAAGCCCACAGGGGGGGTACTTGATGTGCCCACCACACTCCCACCTCTTAGGGAGTTTGATCATCACATCCGGCTAGTTGATGAAGCAAAGCCGATCAATGTACCACCCTATCGATATGCTCACTTCCAGAATGGTGAAATTGAACGGCAAGTGGATGAAATGTTGAAGAGTGGCCTTATTCGCCCTAGCACCAATCATTTCTCTTCACCAGTGTTGTTGGTGATGAAAAATGATGGCACATGGAGGTTCTGTACTGATTATAGGGCGCTGAACGAAACGACTGTCAAAGACCGATTCCCAATTCCCAATTCCCACAGTCAATGAGATATTAGACAAGCTGCATGGGGCCACAGTGTTTTTCAAGTTGGATTTGAGGGCCGGCTACCATCAGATTCAGATGAATGAGGAGGACATCCACAAGACAGCCTTTAGGACTCATTCGAGACATTATGAATACCTAGTGATGCCTTTCGGCTTGTGTAACACACCCTCAATTTTTCAAGAAGCAATGAATAGCATTTTCAAGCCACTACTCAAAAAGTTTGTACTTGTCTTCTTTGATGATATCTTGGTTTATTCCAAGACCGTTGAGGAGCATAAGCAACACTTGGAGAAAGTGCTAACCATCCTGGAGGAGCATCATTTCTTCATTAAGGCAACTAAGTGTGCCTTCATGGAAAAGGAGCTGGAGTACTTGGGCCACTTCATTTCAGGTTATGGTGTCAAAGTCGATCAACGGAAGATTGAGGCCATGGTGGATTGGCCTCTGCCTGAGGACATCTCGGCCTTAAGGGGATTCTTAGGGCTCACAGGGTACTATCGACGGTTTGTCAAGGGCTATGGACTCATAGCCAAGCCACTCACAACAATGCTCAAGAAGGACACTTTCGAGTGGACCATCGAGGCTAGGGAAGCCTTTGAAGAATTGAAGCGAGCCATGACCAAGACACCTGTATTGGCACTGCCTAACTTTGGGAGGCCATTTGAAATTTACACAGATGTAAGCAATGAGGGAATCGGGACTGTGTTGGTGCAAGACTGAAGGGCTCTAGCCTTCATCTCTAAGGCCCTCGTGCCTATAAAGAAAGCATCGAGTACTTATGCACGAGAACTATTGGTAGTGCACGCTGTCAAGGTGTGGCGGCCATATCTTTTGGGACAAAAATTCACCATTATCATAGATCAGCAAGCCTTGAGCCATATACTTCAGCAGAAGATAGTCACCCTTGAGCATAAAAATTCCTTGTCAAATTGCTAAGCTTTGAGTATGACATAGTCTATCAACCGGGCAAGGAAAACAAAGTGGTTGATGCCTTAAGCCGAAGGGAAGGCAGCCAACTACTTGAGACAGTCGTTGATAATAGGGGCATCAAGTTTGGCATTAAGTGGGGCTGAATGGAGAGTATGAGACAAGATCAAAGAAGCTACCAAGTTGTATGCAAGGGCCATTGAGATCGTTAAGCTCTTGGATGCCTAAGGGCAAGGGGTTGTAGGCTACACAGTAAAAGGTGGTCTCATCTTCTATAAGAACTATGTATATGTGCCGAATGTTCCCAATCTCAAAAAGGAGATTCTTGACCACTTCTATAACAGCAAGGAAGGTGGGCACTCGGGGTGGTTGAGAACGTATACCGGACTGAAGCATTTCTTTTACTGGGAAGGGATCAAGAATGATGTTAAGGGACTTGTGGCTAAGTGTGACATGTGTCAGAAGGCCAAGTACAATTCAAGATCAACAACGGGACTTCTACAACCGTTGCCAATTCCAAACAGAATTGGGAGGACTTAACAATGGATTTTATAGAAGGCTTACCCCTCAGTGGAGGACATGAAGTGATCCTGGTGGTAGTAAACCAACTGAGTAAGTATGCCCACTTCATCCCTCTCCACCATCCCTACACAGCCAAGTCAGTGATCAAAGCTTTTATCGACAACATTGCCAAGTTACACGGGTTTCCAAGGACACTAGTGACAGATCAGGACCGGGTCTTTATGAGTTCATTCTGGAATCAACTCTTCGAGTTACAAGGCAGCAAACTCAAGACGAGTTCTTCCTATCACCACAAACGGATGGCCAATCTGAAGTGGTCAACCGGACATTGGAATAATATTTGAGATGCTTCTGTCATGAGGAGCAAAGGAGATGGGCAAAGTATCTTCCATGGGCTGAATTCTGGTACAAGACGACTTATCATTCCTCTATTAACAAGAGTCCTTTTGAAGTGGTATATGGCATGCCACCACTGCTCTTGGCCAGTTATGAGAAGGGCTCAACCAGTAACAATGAGGTCGAGCAGGAATTGATCAGTAGGGACGAGGTACTTACAAAGGTCAAGAGAGAGCTTAAGAAGGCCCAAAGCCGAATGAAGAAGTACCATGATCAAGGAAAGCGGGCAGTGACTTTCCAAGTGGGCGATTATGTATACTTGAAGCTTAGGCAATTTGGGCAGAAGACCATGAGGAAACTGCAAGTACCAAGCTAAACCAGAAGTTCTATGGGCCATATAGAGTGTTAGAGAAACTCGGCACTGTAGCCTACAAGCTTCAACTTCCACCAGTGTCACAATTGCACCTAGTATTCCATGTCTCATTGCTCAAGAAGAAGGTAGGCGATCCAAGTCTTGTTGGAAAGGAACTACCCACTATGGATCAAGACGGAAATATCCTCATGAAGCCGAATAAGGTACTAGGATATAGGCAGCATCGAAAGGGCTGAGGCAGATCAAGAATGTGGCAAACATTGATCCTATGGGAAGGATTATCACGGGATGAGGCAACCTGAGAGGACTATGATGAGCTTGAGAAGAAGTATCCACACTTGATCCTTGAGGGCAATGATGTACTAAAAGGGAGGGGGAATGTCAAAACCCCAAGGCAGGAGACCACGGGTCATGCCTTGACAAGCACCCTAACATGCCTAGACAACACATCTGGAGCACTGTTGGCATCGCTTGACTGTCCACAGACCGAGCCATCAAGCAGGCAGTGCATAGTCGACGCGCGCAACACTTGCGTGCGTGCGCGAGCGAGGTTGTCACACCATGCTTAGTGCGCGGCCAAACTGCAAGCATGCCTAGTGCGCTCGCGCAGCGTACATGCATGGGCTATGCACAAGCATAGCACTCATGTATGCATGTATGGCCTGTGCATCAATGCAGCGCGCGCATGCACACCTCTGGAATTGACAGTGCGGTTGCCCAGCGTGCTTATGCAGTCTGGCATGCCGCTCAACGACCTGGCCTTGGCCAAGGACTTGCTGATCAACGCCCTGGCCCTAAAGTCTGGGCCATGCAGACCAATGATCAGGCACCTCCAGCCTGGGCCATGCAGCAGCCTACCACACTCAAGCCCACCAAGGTCCAACCCACTCCATCAACGCCCAGCTCACACAACCTAGGCCACACATGCATGGACCATCCAATCCAGGCTAACCCAGCAGGCCACTCTGAAGACCCAAGCACACCAACAGACAACCCATGCTGTAGATTCCAAGGCCCACCGACGACATGAGGCCCTCATCAAGAGGCATGGATCTAACAACTGTTATCCATTTTCTAAATCCAATTGTAATTTGAATTAGAGTATATGTAAGGCACTAGGCCAGAACAATAGTTATCTTTGGAACATTTTTCTTATCTTCGGACAACTTAGCTTGTAAGCCGTAAAGGTAATCTTGTGATTCGTCACATAGGCTCCATTGGGTGCAATTCGTGAAACCCAAAGAAGAAAGGCTATCCCTGTGCAATTCATGAATCAGGGTAACCTATTGTTTCGTTGTTCTTCCTATGTTAATGCATTCTCGAGGTTATTCAGTATTGTGTGTCTATACCTTGCTTTGCATTGCATTCGACATTGCTTGCTGATTATTTTGCATTGTTTGAGTGGGGCAACGCATAAGGCAGTCCAAAGTTGCCATTGGAGGGCATTCAGCCTGTGCACCAGGCCTGCATGGACGAGTCAGGGAGCAAGGTCAGGGACAAGCACGACAGTTACTGCTAACTGCCCCCATTCGCCCCACATAAGCCATCTGTCCACCAATAACCGCTCCCACACGCCCAGCATAAGCCATCTGTCCACCAATAACTGCTCCCACACGCCCAACATAAGCCATCTGTCCAACCAAAACTGTCCCACATGCCAGAATTAGCCACCTGTCCAGCCATAACCGCCCAACTGCCAATCACATAATTGCCCACCCACATGCTCGGCCAACCCACATAACTGCCCATTCAATTGCTGCACGTGCATGCTTGCCGATGCACGCCCATGGGCATAGCACTCAACATTCCTTTGACGAACTCGAGATAGCCACAACCAGCCTTAGCCAACACCGGTGAGAACTCATTCGAACCCATTCAACACAAGCCATAGCCATCACAGTCAAGCAAGTGGCACATCCATTCGTTCAGCAAGGAACAAGGAGGGGCGCTACGGCTTGGTGTCTAGGGTCTTGACCGAGGACCCTATCACAATATGTTAAGGTGTAGATGAAAGGAAGAAAGAGCCGCATCGCATGTGATTCGCGACCTCTCTTTTCTCTTCTGCTTCCTCGAGCAATTTGTCATTGCTTAAGGCTCAGGCGAAGGATTCTCATGGCATGGCAAGGCTAATCTCCAAGATATTAAAAATCATTTTCTATCATATTGGGTTTTGCTTTGTTGATTATTGCTTGACCTTAGCAATTTTGTGGGTTTTGATTTTCAAAATGTTTCAATTTTTTATTTTTTCCTTTTACGGAGAAAAATTGGTAGCCAAGGCAACGGGTTGATCTCCATTTACTGAAATACACCTCCAGAGCAAACAGAGCAATGCCCAAGATCAATTCCAATTTGCGTTCATCCCTTCATCCATTTTTTCCATTGTCGCGTTTCCGTCCAATTCCATCACCTTCTTTGCATTCGTCCCTTCATCTTTGGAAATAGAGCAATTGTGCAATGCACGAGATCAATTAAATGTTGGCTTCCTAGTTGGCGTCCTGGAAGCAACTAAACATTGGCTTCCTGAAAGAAACCCAACCATGAGAAGCAATTAAACATTGGTTTCCTGAAAATAGACATTGAAGAGCAAAACCCAATTTGAAAGGAAAACCGTGAGAGCTTCATGGGTTTCTTTCTCCTTCATCTTCCTCTCCATATGTTGTGGTGGTGTTGAAAAAATACAGTGGATGCTTTTCATGGTTTTGATTGTAAAAGATTTTCTGTAGAAATCAAATTCAAGTATTTCCAGAGCTTGAAGATCAATGAAAGAGGAGGAAATCTAGGGGAGGGAGGGGGATGGATTTCCTGCGTCTCAACCCACATACCAATTTCTATTTTTTCTTCACTAATCCAACGTGGTAGAGTATAATTGGCTTCCGATAACCTCTATTTAGAGGTGATACCGGTCCAAAGATTTTTCCTTTTTATAAACCATTTTTATAAAAATGTAATCTTAAAAAAAAAAATCTATGATGGAATCTATTTTTTGGAAAAAAAAATGTATAAAATTTGTAAGTTTCATTTGTATATATTATTTCTTTTTTGAAAAATCTAGCGATAGAATTTTCAATTTTGTTTTCAAAAGAACTGCTATTTTCATAATTCAATAACTCAACTCTTGTCTTTCTTGCGACCTTCCTCCCATATAGATTGTTTTATTTTTCAATTGGCACATTAAACTATTAAAAAATAGGAAAATACTTATCGATATTAAAAATAAAGAAAAATATTATTATACTGCTTCACTTTGTCCACTTGTCCACTTATTTTGACAGTTCATGTTTTTTTTTTTTGCTAAATGGTTAAGGAAATAACTATTAGTGTATTAGTATTTTTTTGTGTTTTTAAAAAATATATAAACATGTTTAAAAAACATTTGAAATAAAAATATAAAAATGCAAATTGCATTAAGAGGCACTCCATATAAGTAAATTGAAAAGACATAGTAGCACTACTCTAAAAATAAAACACTATCGTCAAATGCATCGAACCTGTAGCAAGGTCCTTAAATTATTAATATTCATAATTGAGTTTTTTTTTTTAGAGGAAAAGCATTCCAAACTGTACCAATAATAAAAGGAGTGACAAAGATTACAACACTGATTTAGAGACCAATTTTATCTCATCCCCAGTTAGCATACAAGATTCTCTTGTTAGACAGTGAGCAATAGAGTCACCGCTCTTTTTTACAAAATCAGCTTGTCAAATCACAGATCTCATTTTTCACGCCTCTATATGATTTTAATTTTTGAGGCTTTCATTTTAAATATCTGAGTGTTATTGTTAAAAAAAGAAGTTTGAAACACTTGTTGAAATATTATTTGTTTTCAGACATGAAAATTAATTTCTTTCATTTTCTAGTCAATTATTATATTTATGACATTGAGTCTTTTTCTTGTTTAGTATTATTAAGAAGTAGGACTAGGAGGCGCGGTTCTTATATTTATGACATGGGCATCTTTTTCTTGCTGAACACGGATCTGTCAACCTTTCATATACATAGGTCATTAATTATCTCTCATTTGCTCTCAGTTTTGTTTAACTTAAGTTAGGATACTTGATAATAGATGAAAATGACAAAGATGCAATTTTGTTTTTATAAAAATATCTTTCATTTAAAATATAATTATAAAAAATTGTGAAAGGTTGTAATTATAATCTCCTGATTCTCCCAACCATAGGTAATTAACATATAAAAATATGCATTTGATAGTTCCTGAATTTAGTGAACTTGCTATTGTCAATGCTTGACTTGATCTATTTTTTATAATTATGTAGGAGTATACAAAAACATGAATGTCTAGGTTTCATAAAATGTTGTTACATTTGCGGCACTTGCTCTTGCTAGATCAGAGGATTCAACATGAGTCCATGTACGCGTCGTGCGAGAGGCAAGAAGTAGTACTTAATATATCTATCACGGCAAGACAATTAGAGGTGGAAAAGTCACAAGGTTAAAATATCATCTAGGTGGGATTTCAGGTGATTAAAAGGTCTCTGCTGATATAAAATGGCAAATAAAGGAGTTGGTCAATGTAATGAAAAAAACAAAGAGAAGAAAAGAAAGAAAAATCACAGATTGGAAACCCTGTAAATTTATCGTATGATGATATTGATGTTGATGTTGATGTTGATGATGATGATGAAAGACACATTTATGGTTCAAAAAGGAAGTGAAAAGAGAAAGTAGGCAAAAAGTCAACGAGGGGATTAAGTAAAGGGAAATGCTAGTTATCCCTTTAAAAAGTGTCTCGAGCCATCCCGTTTTGGAATTTCTTTTTTCAGTTTTAGATTTATTTTACATGATTGTTTTAACATCTTAAAATATTTTTTAAAAATATAAAAAAAATCATAATATTATTTAAAAACACCTACTTAAAAATCATGTAAAAAAATTGAAAAAGATAAATAAAATTCCAAAATGGGATGGATCGGGACACTTTTTAAAGGGATAGCTAGCATTTCCCTTAAGTAAATTTTTCACTCCAAGAACAACTCTTGGGTCTCAACCTTCTATTAAAAGTGCTATGTGTATAAATGAGATATTGATAAAGCAAAGATGACTATAGTAATTTGGTGGTATGATTCTAATTTACTTTTCAATGCATCTCAATCCAAGTTTTATCAACGAGCTATAAATACCTTAATTGCCATTAGGTTAGGATTCAATGGTCATTCTCTGTATGAGTTGAGAGGAAATCTATTGAAGAATTTTACGACTGAGGTTTAGAAATATCTTTTAGATATTAAAACATCTGGGGGGTGAGTAGTTGTTCACTAATGGCAAATGGTTAGACAAACCAGAGACAACAACCAATAATTAACTTTTTAATTTATTGCCCAAAAGATACAATTTTTTTAAGTCTATTGATACATATGGCCTTAGAAAAGATTTTGAAACACTATTTAACTTTTTTAATGAAATTGTTCAAGAAGTTGGGGTTGAAAATGTTGTTCAGTTCTTAACGGGCAATGATGCAAGTTATAAGACTATAGGAAAAAAATTACAGCATAAGCATGATTCTTTGTTTTGGTCTCCTTGTGCAGCTCATTGTATAAATCTGATGTTAGAGAATTTTTGTTATCCCAGACATTTTCCTATTAATGATGAAACTATAAAGAAGGCAAGGAAGATAACAAAATTCATTTACAACCATACTTGAGTTTTGGCCATGATGAGAAAAGACTTTACCAAAAGTTGTGATTTATGTCGCCTTGTAGTCACAAGGTTTGCTACAAATTTTATAAATATCCAATACTTACTTTTGTTTAATAAAGAGCTTAGACAAGTATTTACTTGCGATAAGTGGGTTGTATCAAGTTATTCTAAAAGCAATTTAGAGAAGGAGATAAACAGGATTTTTTTGAAAGATTGAGAGTTTTGGACTCAATGTCAGTTTATTGTAAAAGTCAGAGAACATTTGGTTAGAGTATTACGACTTGCTGATGGAAAAAGAAACATGCAATAGGATATTTGTATAATGCAATGGAGAGAGCCAAAGAGAATATAAAGGCAAGATTAAAGAACAAAGTTAATGCATTTATGTCATTCATCTGGATCATTGATGCTAGGTGGGATAAGCAATTTCGTAATCCATTACATGCGGTAGATTATTTCTTAATCCTGGAATATACTTCAACTCTTACTTTAAAAGTAAAAATGATGTTTTAAGAGGATTTATAAGTTGTGTTATAAAGTCAGAATTTGATACTGATAAGTGACGAGAAATCATGGAACAAGTGGAATTGTATAAAAATGCAAATAGTGATTTTGGACAACTTTTAGCAATCCACCAGCTTGGAAAAATTAGTCTAGGTAACCTCAATACTCTTTGTTAATTATTGTGAATCTATATTTTAATTCTTTTATTTAATTTTAAGTAGTAATTTATGATTTTTTTTTTGCTATAATTGCATGGTGGACTAATTATGAAATTAAGATTCCAACTCTTTAAAAATTTACAGTTCGCATACTAAGCAAGGTTGTAGTGCAATTGGTTGTGAAAGAAATTGGAGCACATTTGAGTTTATTCATTCGAAGAAGATGAATATATTAAAGCATAAACGTTTAAATGATTTAGTATTTGTTCATTATAACTTGAAAATGCATTAGAAGTAAATTTTTTTACAAAATAATAATTCTTTTATTGCTAAAAAATATGTAACACTTTCACTTATATGTAACTTTTATTTTGGCAGAAATATAGAAAGGGGAAGAGATGCTTGGAATCCAATAAATTTGGGAATATTGATTTGATAGAAGAATGGGTTGGTGAAGAATCAGAGCTTATTGATGGAAAAGACTTGGATTGGGAAGGTATTAAGAGGCCATTAACATCACTAAATTTAGAGGATAGTGATAATTTTGCTCTTGATCTTGATGATGATGGTGATGATATTGAAGAAAATGTTTTGAATAATGTTTCAAATATTGATCCTCATTGTCTTAATGATGAAGATGAATGATTATTTCTTTTAACTATTGGATTGAGAACATATGATATTGTATTAGATTTTATAAATATGTGTTTAAGACTTGTATTGACTATTGAGAAGTATTATTAAGTTTGTCTGGCATATATGCTTTTAAAATTTGTATGGGTTTTATTTTAGAATATAGTTATTATATATCTAATTTATTCATATAATGTTTATCCCAAAACGACACACCAGAATGGACTGGTATTGAAATATTCTATTCCAATGCTTCAACTAAAACGGTCATTGGAACGATTCGAAATTGTGCTTTTTACATGAATCATGCCATCTTTAGTGCCTAACCATATTAGTATATTCTTGGCTTCATAGATACTAATTGGGATCTTTGTGATTATGGCAACATTTTCAAGTCCAAATATAGGTTCTAGCAATTCAACTTTCTATTTCTTGGTTTCCCTATTAATTAGATTAGCAACCCGAGTCTCTTCATGCAGTAGATGGACTGAATATTTAACTTTATAGCTTGTAGGTCGAGATAGCCATATGCTATTCCATATACCTATGTCTTGGTCATTGCCAACTCTTCATAAGGATTCTTGTTTAATAAGGTTTCTAATAGCACATAGAATTCTTCAAGTTAGAGAGAGTCTTCATTCTATTTTTGCATTCAAAACAATTGCTTGAGGGAAGTACTTCATCTTTAACACTTGAGTTGCCAAATAGTTAGGGACATGAATTATTCTTCATCCCTGTTTTGCTAAAAGTGTTACGTGAAAGCTTTCAAAGTCTCTAAATATGAGACCACTAGCCCCCTTTGCCTTTTCCATCTGACCCCAAGCCACCTAATGCATTTTCTTTTCATTGTTCTTAGAGCTACACCAAAACTAATACATAAGCTTGTTGATTTCACATAATAAAGTCTTGGGCAATTTGAAAACCCCCATGCAATAGGTTGGGATAGATTGTACCACTGCTTTCAATAGTATTTCTTTCCCTACCTAAGATATGAATTTGATTTCCCAATCACTCATCTACCTTTGATCCTATCTAAAATCTCTTTAAAAGCTACTTGCTTAGATCTACCTACAAGAGCAGGTAATCTTAGATAGTTTTCATAAGATGAGGTTGCTCTAGTTCCAACTATGTTGAGGATATATTATCTTGTTTCCCTCCTTGTGTTGGAACTAAAAAAGATAGAGGTTTTGATCTTGTTGAGTTGCTACACGAAGCTGATTCATTAATGATCAATAAGCTACTAATAGAGGCCCATTTTCTTTCATTTGCTCTATAGAATAGTAGACTATTGTCTGTAAAAAAAAAAAAGGTGGTTTAAGCTTAACCTCCCTTTGTAGATAGAGAAACCATAAATCTCCTTGGCTATTACAGTTTAGTTCAATAAACTGCTCAACACTTCAGCCACAAACAAAAAAAGATGGGGAGAGAGAAAGAGAGTCTACCTGTCTTATACCCCTAGAAAGCAACAAATTTTCTTAAAGAAAACCATTGATTAAAATTGAGTAAGTCATATTTGAAACATAGCTCAGGACCAAATTGACTCACCTCTCACTGAAACTCAACTTTAAAAGAGCCATTCTACCCTATCATAAGTCTTACTCATGTTTAGTTTGATTGCCATGTGTCCTTGCTTCCCTTTTTCTTTTGTGGTCATGGAGTGTAAGGCTTTAAAAGTTATGTTGACATTATCTTGAATCATTCTCCCAGGGACAAATACACTTTGAGTTGAGGAGATGATATGGTCCAACATGCTTTTGAGTTAGTTTGAGATTGCTTTTGAGACCACTTTATATAGAACATTACATAGGGATATTGGTCTGTAATCTGAGACTAATTGGGGATGTTTTAGCTTGGGAATTAGGACAATGAAAGTATCATTAAAGGCCTTAATGTCACCTCCTTGATTCAACACCTCTAGGAATACCTTTGTAACATCATTCCCCACTGTGTCCCAATGGGATTGGTAGAACATTGTAGAGAGCCCATTCGGACATGAAGAGCCTAATAGATTCATTTGGAAAAATGCTTCTTTTACCTCTTCAGCCGTGTACCTTTTAGACAGTTTTATGTTTATGTCCTCAGTCACTTTAGGTTGAACAATTTTAACGCAATCTTCAATGTTGTTAGGCAGCTGTGAAGAAAAAAGGGATTGAAAAAATTGGTAAAATACCTCAGTGATCTCTTGGTAGTCTTTGACTCTCAGCCATCTTCATTTGTGATCTTTTTTATCTCATTATTTTTCTTTCTTTGGTTGGCACATCTTTGGAAGTATTTAGATTTTTGGTCTCCATTTTTGAGTCACACCTGTTTTGCTCTTTGTTGCTATTTAATGTTTTCCTCCTTTAATGATTTGTCTTTGTCCCTCTAAAGTGCCTTACTAGCCCCATTTAGGAGTGGGAAATAGGTATTCGCACCGGTTGTCACGTCCAGATTTCGTCCCGCCCTGCACAACGGGGCTGGGTCTCCACCTAAGTTTGCATTACAACTTTTCAAAGTGACAAAATCCAATCATCAATGTTTAATGTTATTATTCATTTTTCTTATGATTTCGTAAATTGTAATGTTAATAGTTAATAAAACAATTTGTAATTTGTAGGATTAATTTGTATTATTTTAAAATTTAAAATTATAAATTTGTATTATTAGTAACTAGTCTAGTAGTCTTTACTTTTAAGTTTTAAGTTTTACTGTTTTAGACTTTTAGAATTTTAGTGATAATTTTTTTAAAATATACTGTTTTTTAAAATATACTTTTAAATTTTTAGATTGTTTTTTTAGTGACTTTAGACTTTAGTAATTATTACTTAGTATTTATCATAATGACATTTTTTAATGTGTAATTAAATCATGTTTGATAGTTTTGGGGCAAAAAATAGCCTAGAAATTTGATTTGGGCCAAAAAGGGCCCAGAAGTGTGAACTGGACCAAGGCCCTAGATAGGTGGTGGCAGGGGACGGGTGGATGGACCCCCACCCTCGCTACCCCACTGCGGGACGGGGTACCCCGCTCCTATGTAGGCGGAGGCGAGGGGCGAAAGTAGGGGGACCTTGCCCTCGGTAGGATGAGGATCACCCGTAGCCTCATTGCTTGAGCCTGTGTTTGAATTCAGTATAGCAGTCAACTGAGAAAGTTTTCTATGGGTATCTTTTGTATTTTTCTTGAGGAAGCTTACTCTATTGCTTAAGAGAGTTTTTGCAGTTATTGAGTTTGCCTTGTACAACTTATATGTTAAGACCCTGTTGAGAATTCATATTGTTCCAACTTGATTTAATGATGTTGTTACACTCATCTTGGAGATTCCAATTCAAAGTTTTGAATATCGTATCGTTGAGTATACCAATCAATGCACTGAAACGAAATATTTCGATATCGGTACCGTTTTGTATACCATTTCAGGATAGTCTACATAAAAAAAATTATATATATAAATATATATAAATTATATTTCAAAATAATAGTCAATATATGAATAATTATATATATAAATATATTAATACAATTAGTCTAGTATGAATTGAAGTAAAAAATAGCAAAACAATGAAAAAAATAAAATAAAATTGAATGGCCGAAATCGAAAATCCGATACAACAGGTACCAGCCAAAATATTGACTGGTATGAGATTGGTACTGGTTGAAATATTGGCCAATACAGCCGATATTTTAGCCGAAACGATATACTCCTAAAATATGTATCAGAGAACTGGCCGATATAGCATGTTTTGACTATACCAACTGGTACGATACAAAATTTAAAAAGTTGTTCCAACTTTCTTCAAATATGAAAATCTTCTCTTTGTTTCTATCATCTTCCCTCAATACTCTTCCTCCCCTTTCCCTTATAATAAGATGGGGTTGGTAAGAGGTTTAACCACTAAAGTTGTTATATTTTCTATTTTCAATAGTTTAAACGGTTAATGTAAATGTGTAACTAACACTTTTGAAACTTTAAATGGTGAATACAAAATATTTATTTAAAGAGGCAATATGAGATTTTTTAATAATATAATGCTTTTAAATTTCATTAACAGTTTTGTAATTAGTCTAATGATTCGTTTGAATGTGATATTTCAGAATATATATAAATTATAGTAAAATAATTTGTAAATAATAATAAATTAACTTGTAAATAGTAATAAAATATTTAAATTCAAATATTTTATTGACTTTTGAAAAAAAAATTAAATAAAAGTATTATAAAGTTAAAAATTATTTGTACACTATCTTTTTAATATTATTTTTATTTAAAAATTTGAAAAATTATATAATCTTTTTTAGAAGTTTGAATAGTTGTATATGATTTTGCTTTGGTTAAATAATCATTAGATAAAAATTAAAATTAAAAAATATTTTATGTTTAATCAATGTTTAAAATAGTTGAAAATATATGAGAATAGCCTAATATTCAAAGCAGCCATAAAATTTAAATGCTTTTGGGTTTAATGTGTTTGCACCAATAGAATAGTTTTCAATAGCACACGTTTTGGTTTGTAAAGAAATTCCATGAATAAAATGGATAGATTGATGTGATTATGATGTATTAGATTATAATTTTTTTTTAAATAAAATAAATTTAAACTATCACATTTTATCAAAGTTTATAAAATTACTTCGATAAAATCTTTTTATTAATCAGAAGGGCTGAAAAGAAAAGGAAACAAATTGATAGAATTCCCTAGATAAAGACATCAATAGCAAAACATAGATTACATAATAGAGCACATCGAAATAAACTTAATTTATAACCTACTGTGGTTAAATGGGCCCACTGGAATCATTGGAGTGAAACGAGGAAGAACAAGGATTTTTGGTGAAAAAGATGTTTGATTTGATACGAATATAAATCCACCAATTGCCACTTCTTTATTTTTCAAAGAGGGCCGAGAGAATCATGGTTAGGCATATATTACTGTTTTAAAGAATAAGTCCCATTTAGATTTAAAAATGAGATAAGATAAATTTAAATGAATTGAGATAAATTTATTTTTTAATATTATTATTATTTTAAGATTTGAAAAAATTATCTTGAGAATTAAAAAAACTGTATTGAAATTTGAAAAAGTAGTATTAAAATCTATATTTTATATAAAAATATGAAAAAATGTAATGATGAGTTTGAGATGAGTTGAGATGAGCTGAGATCACTTACGAATACAAACTGGGCTTAATTGTTTTCTTATATCTTGAGACTATTTAATTATTATTTATTATTATTTTATTACTATTCATAAATCAATTAATATATACTTAAAATACAAATAGATCTTTTTGGAGATAAAATAAATAGATTTCACAATCTTAAATTTAATTGTATTGTTGCACTTTGAAAATTGTCTTCAATGTATAAATAGGAATGTAAGAGCATTCTTATTGGATTAGGCATTTGTATCTTTCAAAAAGTGCAATTTTACATACATATTAAAAAAATTTGGTCATATCTGATTAAAAGTGGAGAGAAAAAAGAAGGAGAATGGAATAAAAGTACATCTTCACTTCAAAAGTGAATAATAATCCTTCAAATTAGATGCAAATGCCTAATTCAATAAGAATGCTCTAAATCGGTCTGGTCCAAACTAATTCGAGGATGATGAACTCATCATTTTCTCGACATCCAAGCTAGTTTTAGATGGAGGCCCAATTACACAAAAAAGCATATAATTCTTGAAGTATATACATGTAACTCCTGCTCATTTTTTTCTCTAAGGCTTAGTGAATCTTGAGGAAATGACGTGACAGCTCGTTCATCTTTCATTTGATTGAGACGAGTCTTGATGCACGTGCCATGTCTCGATGACGTGTTTTTAATTGATAACGTTGATTTTAAATTACGCATAATGTTTTAATGCTTTCAAGTATTTTAAATGTATTGAAAATATTATATGAGAAATTTCTATTATTGTTAGATCCGAACCAAATTTATAAGAGATGCAATTATAATATCATAAAGCGCTACAAAATATTATAATTGTACAAAATTATTTTATTAGCCTGGTTTTAGTTATTTAAAATATTGTGGGATTTTAATTATGCTTTCAATCTCTAATTTAAATATATTGCTTTATTCTTTTGAAAAATTAGTGAAGTTTCTTCATTTTAATTAGTGATGAGGAATATTATTTTATAAACTAAAGTTAAATTAAAATGATATTCTATTTGACTCATCTCAGTATTTTAAGTTAAATTGATTTTACGTGTTTTCAAATCAAGGTTTTAAGCTCACCGTCTACTCGTTTGAAGACCCGAAGTATTGGGCCTATAAATATCCTAAGAGGAAGTCCAAACCCCTCACTTTCTCCCTCCCTCTTTCTCTCTATTCTCTCTCCTCTCTTTATGGTGCGACAGACACCCCCTTTCTTGTTCGTTTGGCATCAACCTAAACTGGCGCCACTGTAGACCATCAAGCCTTATTGCCAGTCACTCCTGAACTGCCAGCTGTCGGCAGTGTCACCTTCGGCAGCCCCTTCCCCTTGCGTGAGAGCCAAATCCGAATGGGTCTCTCACATGCTCTCTCTTCGTTTCTGGCACCACCATCGGCCACCATGGCCCCCAACCACGCTGGAAACTTCCCCACACCACCGACGACCAATCCCAAGCCACCATGACCCATCTCTCCTCCTCCCTTGGTTGGAGCAAGTAACCCACAAAATGGGTTTTGAAACCCACGAGTTTCACTTCGTTGAGTTGCCACCGGCCACCGCAGTCACCAAAAGCTCCCCCTACTTCCACCGACCTCCCACCTAGCTCCACTCCACAAATCATAGCCCCACCTCCTGTGTACAAGCATAAACCCGAAATGGGTTTCCATACCTTTCCAAGCTAGATCCGTCACCTTTCGATGGTTGCATCACTTCACCACCACCACCATAAGATTCCCTTTCATCCAATAAGTATTCCCCTGGCTTCCGGTGTCAAACCGGGCATTCTAGTTCAAACCGTCATGTTATGTGATTGACGTCACAGTGCGTGGTGTTAGCCGTAATGTACGACCATTCCACCATCACCTATGAACTCTCCATCATACTGGCTACCCTCACATGACCCAGATTTAATAACTAAAACTCTATATTTAAACCCCGAGGTATTCCCATTTCGAGATCACGACACTGACCTCAACAAAGCGGTTAATGCTAAAATGAGTGGCTTTCGACTCCACTAGTTGTACCAGGAAGCGAGCAACGTACAGGTTTACCCCGCTACGGTAAACCTTCTCTCCCTTGTATTTATGATTAATTGATTGGTTGGCTGTGATGTTAGTACGGTGGAGCCTGCCAGGTAGTTGTGTGAAGTTGTGGTTGTGTTCTAAAGTGTTGGGAACTGTACTATAAAGTAGGGTTGTGAACTGTACTATATAGTACGGGGGTGCTCTGTGTCCAACTCTGGTATTGTGGCAGGCATTGTGAAAGGAGTATACATGGAGTATACTTTGTATGGTGGAGTGATATATTGTGTGGTGCGCATCATACTGGGATGTGGAGCAGTGTGTTTATAAAGAGTACACGTAGAGTGTACTCCATGGGGTAAAGCGATGCACCGTGTAACGTGTATCGTTTGGTACATGACGTTGTGTATTGTGGAAAGAGTACGTATATAGTGTGCTCTACGTGGATATTGTATGAGTAGAATGAAGTACGCATGAGGTGTACTCTATGTATTGCAGTAGTAATGCATCGTAAGGCATGTCGATGATGGATGGTAGCATGATTAAGGGAAAGTAGGGCTCATGAAATATTGGAGATTGTGGAACAGTGTCCCAGAGTAGTGATGTGACCGATAGCCCTAATGACGGCTGTCACTATGTAATTGTATTATATCTCGAAGTACCTGCGAAGCGATGGAGTTGCGTAATAGAGTACCGGGAACGTGACTCATGTCAATGTAGGAGTCACGTGACGTACTGCCACGTGAAATGGTGGATGATGAGATAGCTCAATAGTAGTCTCGAACTACGTAATGCGACAGATGTACATTTAAGATGTATCTTATCGTGTTAGGTGTCGGGATGAACTTGTAAAGGGCTGAGAAGTAGGATTAGTCTTGCCAACTGGTATTGAGAAAGTTACTATCGATGCATGGTGCTTGTTGCACCAGCAGATGATCAATGTATTCTATATTGATCTTGGGTAACGTGGAGGTAGGATACATATGTATCTGGTGACACGTGTATTGGACAAAATTACCATATATAATGGATACTCTATCCTGAGTAAGGGTATGCGACGTTAAGCCATAAAACTTACCTAAAGTCTTATGACATGCATGGTTGAGGATGATAAGAGCGATGATGATGACACGTAAGCTTGAATGCCATAGTGTCGGGTATGCTATATAGCATTGGGATACGTGACTCAGTCGGTCTAAGTCATGCATTGGTATGAGGTCATTTGGAAGGAGTATTATCAGTAAGTTGATCCCCCAAGGTGAAGCCTAGTAAGAGTTATGTGAGAGCTTCAGGATAGATGAGAAGTGTCTTGATGTCCGCAAGTGGGTCCTCGATGGTCTTAGCATAGTGAGTAAGAACTCCAAGGACTTATGGATAGTTGAAGAATGTCCGCAAGTGAGTCCCCGATGGTTTTAGCATAGTAAGGACTCAAAGGATATAGAGATAGCAGGAAAGTGTCCTAGTGAAGTGTAGGATCTTCCTAATTTAATTGCTTGTATGCTAGATGTATATATTGATGCTATTTGTGTGTATGCTTGTCGGATGATTGCTATATGATACGATTGTAACTGGACTGCATGATATAAAAATAGCATGGAGACTAGGTAAGTGTTATGTTCATACACCCTAGAATTTATCGGATTTAGTAAAGAAAAGATTATAGGACTGAAAACGCTAATATATGTATGTATAGTCATTCTTGGTAACTCTTTTTATCAAACCTTAAATGCGTAACTATATGTCTGTGATTGGATGTCTATATGTAGTAATTATTAGATGTATTCTCTGAAAAATATAAGATGAAATTTGATATTTCTATTGATTTTATGAAATAATGCCATGAACTGATGCTAGGCTATGATGCATGATGAAATGTATGTTATGCTACAATTCTAAAATGATGCATGATGCACGAACTAATATTATGCTATGATGTATGAAATTATAAAATGGGTCTAAAGAAATACCCAAGATCCAATACATATTTTAAGTAAAGAATGCAATAATCAGAATATAAATATTATATATATATATATTAACAAGCACATGCATGGAACATGTAAACAATCATAATCTATTAGTTTGAAAAGATTCACAACTTTTAATATATGTAAGATTCAGTACTTGAATTATATAGAAATAATACAAAAAATATTTTGTTATAGTTTTAACTTTACATGGCTCCTCTTTAAAATGAAAAAATGGTTCCGTCACTGGATGTAAAAATATTAATTTTTTATTAAACTTATATTTTTTTTTATCAAACTTTAAAATTTTTTTTGATAGAATGAATGTCTATGTTATTAATTTATAGCATAATTTTGTTGCTTATCATCTTTACATATTATATATTATTTTTTATTTCAAAACTAATCTAATTTTTTTACTCATCACTCATACACCACATATTTAATAAATAAAAAAAAGAAGGAAAAATTATATATGGTATATGATATAAGCATGATGAGGAATGTTTAAAAAACTTGCTCGAGGCCTTCTCACATCTATTTACAATAAAGTTGGCGGACACTTTGCCATCAAATAAAACATTACTTGGTGTATCATCAAAGCAATTCAATCTTTTATAAGTAATCATCCAAACTTTTATATTAATAAATATTTTATTATATGTAAGCCAATTATCTCTCTTAATATAAGAGACGTGTCTTACTAGAAGGTGTAACGCGTCTATTTTAATAATTTAAGTTGGAAAGTGCAATCCCAACATTAATTTTTAACTGCAAAGTACTGTACTTTTTTCCAACCTTTTTGCTTGTGCAGGCATTCTACAGTTGTATAATATATATATATGTAACAGTTGTATAATATATATATATATATACCCACACACTTATATATTAGTTTTTACCATCAACTTTCCAAATGTACTATGCATCTTTAAAAAGATTGGTAGCAATCATAACATGCAGTCCACATGGGAAAATCAAAGAACGTAAGGGCTGGTTTTTTTAAAAGCATTTTAGAATTTTATAAATAATAATACAATAATTTGAATCACGATATTTTATTAACTTTTAAAAAATAAGAAAGAAAGAATTATATAGAAATATAATAAAAGCACAGAATTATTTAATTAAAATTTTTATATAATTTTTTTAAGTTGTAAAAATTGTATTATTTTTTTAAAACTAAAAAGTATTTTATCTTTAATTGATGTTTGGAAATGAAATTTTAAGAAAATTTGAAATTATATGTCTAATCTTTGTGTGTCCAAAGGAACCTTAAAAATAAATTCAGTGCTTGAGCTTTGCAAATAAATTAGATCATGTAGTCATGCATGATAGATGCAGTCATGAAGTTGTAAGCGACATGCAGTCGTTTTGAAAAAAAAGAATATATATGGGATTTACGTGAAAAATATTAACTTTTTTCTAAAACGACTGTATGCCGTTTGCAATTTCTCGACTGTATATAGCATTATCCTAAAAAATAATCTTATGCAATAGATGAGAATCAGGGGGGAAATGGGGAATTGGCCTCTGCAGTGATTAAGATTCTTTTTTATCTGCAGTAATTAAGGGAGGTTTAGCTATCAAAAATATCTCAATTTATTTAATTTAATTTGATTTAATTATTATAAAATTTTTAAATTTCTAAATAAAATATAATAAACAATTCAAAATTTTCAAATCTTAAAATAAAAATAATATTTTATTCAACTTTTAATTTTTAATAATAAATTTAATAGATTTTTTTTTTTGGAAAATTGACTCAAGGGTAAAACAAAATGATAATTTCACCTTTTTTGTTATGTAATATGAGTTCATTTTCTTGGACCATGATATTTGATTGCACGCGCATTGATTATTCATATTAATTAGCTGTAGAACTCTATCATGAAACAAACAAGCACAGTGTTTTTCCCGTGCTTGATGTGTCAATGCACAACCACCTTTTGCATGTCATGCTATTTTCCTTCCACATTATTAAGATCTGATTTATTTTTAAAAATGAGATTAAAATAATTTGAAATTAAAATAAAAAAATTATATAAAAAATTATTATAATATAATTTTTAATATAAATTTTATATTAGAATTTAAAAATGTTAAATTGTTTATATTATTTTATATTAAAATTTAAAAAATATGCAATGATTAGATAAAATGAGATCAGATTAATTTTTTTTTTTTATAAACAAACAGGGCTTAAGTTATTGTTTTAAACTCGCGACAAGAGATAGATTTATTTATTTTTAATATTTTATCTATGTAAATCAAATTGCCCCAAAATATACCAATATGAGAGACATTTTTATTAAACGGATCAGTTTAAAGTGCAGAGTTAGAATATAAATTCAAAACCTTTCCTGATCTAAGCCTAGTTTGGATGTTGAAATCATATCAAAAGATTTGTAAATAGTAGTAAATAAATAATAAATAATAATAAATTAGTAATTAACTTTTATAGGATGAGTTTAATAAACAATTGGCTGATGTTGGATCCACATTGCTTTCCTTATTCCTTGATAGGAGGAATAGTTCAAGTCTTAACTATTGTTAGAGGGTCCCTAGCCTAGCCTATAATAAATTAAGGGCATGTTGTACACATCAGTGCAATAATCAAAAGGCATAAGCCAGAAGATTCTCTTCCTACACGCGTTGAAAACGTTATTTTCTTCAAGTGGGTTTTCGTTTAGGCTCTTGTTCATTCTGGAATTACCAGGGGAGGAGGTATGTGTTATTTTATTTCCGCCGCTGTCTATATTAATTTTATATTCAGTATATTTTAATATTACAAATATGCTCTATATATACAAAAGAATTAGGATAGATAACAAATTAGCAATGATGTTATCTTCAGTTTGCTCCTTCGCTAGTTAAAACGAGATGAAGCCTGACAATATTGGGAATGAGGAGAGGCCCTTCACCATGATTGGAGTATCAATGAGATCGTGGTTGAGATCATTTGGGATTTGGGCTTTGTGCAAAGGTACAAAATGCTAGTTTTTTGTTCTTGCGTTTTGACTTTATCAGAAAAGGGTGGTTGCTACCATAATATTTGACTAGCAATGGAATTTTGAGATTACCTACGTGGGACATAAATATTTCTTCAGAAAATGCTAAATACTGACTAATAATATCACCACAAATAACCATTTTTGACAAGACCATATGGTCAACTTTTCTTTCCCATATCATAAATTGACAGGAGTATACGGAAAAATTTGTTTAAATTAAGCTTGGTTTGTTTTTATATATAAAATAAAATAAAAGTTAAAAATATATATATTATTATAATATATTTTTTAATATTAATTTTATTTTGAAAAAAATTATTTTGAGATTTAAAAAAATTTAATTGTTTATTTTATTTTATATAAAAATTTTAAAAAATATAATAATAAATTTAAGATAAAATAATTTACGAAAACAAATCAGACCTTAATTTCAAACTTTGCTTTTCTGATTTCTTCTAGTATATATGTTGGAATTGCTAACACAAATAGCCTTACCACATTGCACATTAGGGGATAAAATTATATTTTGAAGATGAACTACCGTTTAACCACAACTTATGCAACAATTAGTGCCCACAATTGAACCATCAATTATCCAGGATGTACCACTAATAACCGATCAATTCCTAATTGAAGATTGAGATTCAAAATCTGTCTTAAGCCGTGAACTTCAATGCTAGTCAGTTATATTCAAAATATGGCATGATTCCAAAATATGAAATATTCAAGTTGTAGTCCTGATTAGAAGATTATATTGCAGTCTCATTAATAAATAAGGATAAAAAATACATTTAAAAAAAAAATTATTGTAATTTTTTTTTTTATTCTTATTAAACTAAGACTTCCATTACAGTTACCAAACTGGGAACTATATGTAACATTGCTCCCAAAACAACACAGAAGTCTTCATATATATCCAGATGCATATATTGATATGGTCTATTATGTCATTTGCATATATGTCACCAACATGCATATATTTACATCAAACATGCATTGAAGCAGAATACAAAAAATATAATGCATGTATTAATCCGAACACACTTTTGCAATTCATAAAAGGTTTAGTAGTTGATTCTATATTTTTGGTGGAGCATTCTTCTTAAAGCTGCATGCATGGAGGCTTGGATTTACAAGTTTGTTCTGCTCAGGCACTATCATCACCCTTGGGATCTCTAGTCCCTATAACTGATAGCTGCAACCAGGAAAATGCAGATTGTCAATGACAGTGTACACTGATAAGAGTCAAATGCAAGTCCCACAACCACTCTATTCCAAACTTCTGCACATTATCACACCAGTAATCATGTCCTATTTCACACAGATAGCCTAAATAACAAAACTTCAACTCCTTGCTAATAATTAATCTTCACAACAGAGGAGGTATAATGAAAGTGTAAAATCAGCCCATGTCAATTGGCTGTGTGTTGGATGATTATAATGATTAACATGATAGAGAGCTTAAAAAAGAGAGGAGTCCATATTAGTTTGTGAAAAATCATGCATTTTTGAAACACATTAATCTATGTTTTAATTCTACTAGCACAGTTACATAGTCAAGCACATTTATCAAATCAGTATTGAGTGACCGTCGTTCAATTTTGTATAGCAATTATTCTGCTATACGAAAAAGTACACCAAATAATATATGAAGATTATGGAGTTTTTTAACATTTTCTAGTTTTAACATGCAAGTAAAATAGCAGTGACTAACCACAGGGGAAATTCATTAACTAACTATGAGAGCAACAGTTCAAAAATATTATACCTGTACCATGTTCTTAAGGCCACTTCGCTAATCTTTCTCCCATATGCAAAAGGTCTACTGTCAAAAGGATACATGCTCTTAACTATCTCTGTCCTGGCAGAAATAAGTCCATCCAACCAAATCCTCACAAAAAGAGCAACCAACTAGCTCAACAAAACGATGCATCGTGCTTATACTTGTACCCCAGCAAGTTCAAAAAATGTCACAAAGTTCAAAAAAATTTCCAAATTTCTAGAGGATGCCTACGCATCTCCCAAAGTCTCCTGTTGAGACTCCCTCTGGGACTTCAATTCTGTAAAACGACTATTGATTCTGTCAAAACAAGTCCTCATTTTTTCCACTGAACTCACACAACTCCAGTTTCCTCCTGAAGCCCTCCGCCTCAGCCTTGTTCTTCTCATTCTCCTCCCTAAGACGTTGAAACTCCCTATTGGAGACCAATGATTGAGATGGTTCAGGTATAACCATGTTGCCTAAACCTCTAGCATAGCTCGGGCAAGTTTCCAAAACCTCCTTGAAGACAGCATTTGCTGAATTATCCATGTTATCTTCTGGGTCTATCTCATTCAAACGCTCAACCATCATATTCTACATTAGAAAAAAAGCATTTCAATAATCCTCATTAAAACCTTATTCTCTATATATTTCAATAAAAAAATAACAACATAGTTGTTTTCACTCATGTAATTGTACACAGTAGCTTCAGTAATAAATCTCCTATTCTTTGTAGTACCAATGCACCTCTCTATAAAAGGCAACGTAATTTGGTGCTTGTATCCGCTTCAATGAATTAACAAACCTTGTCAACCCATTCTTCTTTATGAGACAGACATTAAACATAGGCTGAAGTATGAATTTCTAATTTTACCTTTTCCTCCATTAGCCTAACAAAAGACTTCCTACCACCAGTGTAAGGCCCGCAGCCCAGGCCCATTCCGATATATCAAAACCTGGCCCAGCACACCTAAACGACGCCGTTTTCACCCCGGTATTTGACTTCCGCCCTTCTTCTTTCTTTTCTTTCCTTTCTTCTTCTTCTGCACCCGACGGTTCTAACTTCCCCTGTTTCTTCGCGATGCTTCCGATCTTCGTTTGCTAGTCGCCAGTCGCCATGCCCCAGCGGTTTGCATCAAATGGTTTCACTTCCTCACGTTTTAGTTTTTCACTTTCACCGCTCTCTCTCTCTCTCTCTCTCTCTCTCTCTCTCTCTACGGCAGTTACCCTGTTTGGGCCTTCTCTCTTCTGCCGATCTCCTCTGTTGCAGCCATCCACTCCTCTCCTCAGTAAGTTGATCTAAACCTCTCAACTTTTCATGCAATTCATCTATATTAAAGGGTTTTGTTTGGGGCTTTAGTCACTGATAATCTAGTTAATTCCTGTTGGTGGCAGCCGAGCATTAGGGAAGCGAGAATTTCATCTTCTAAGCTTCGGTTTCTTGCGGTTTGTTCTTCATATTTAGGTAAGGTTCAAGATTCTTTGGATAGATGTTCTGTTAAGGGAATTATCTAGTAGAAACCGTTAATTACCGAACCTATTTTGTTAGTGAATACTGAGGCATGTTTTTAAGTATTCAGTGACAAATTGGTTGTTGTTTTCCTTTGTACTACTCCAGTTATTGATTGAGAATGTTTTAAGTTAATACATGATAGTTGGGGTTGATGAATAATGGCTGGATATTGTTGGGAAATTCTTGATCCTTGTGGCTGTGTTGTTTGGCTGGTTGGTTTTAATCGAGTAAAATGTTGTTTGGCTGGTTGGTCTTAATCAAGTAAACCTTGAAATGCTTTGTAGTGGGCTGGTATAAAAGTTTTATTAGACGCAAATGATCGTTCGGTCGTGTTCTTGTTAAGAGACTTATGCCGGCAGTTAAATAGATATTGGTGGCTGTTAGAATTGGGATTTTTAGTTCCAAAATTTTATCGTATGTTTTTATATCAGGTTGTGGTTATCTAAAGAGGCTTGGGCCCTTTGTTGAGAAAATTCTTACAAGTCCTTGGTGGTGTTATATAAATTTTATCACTAGAAGGTTGCAAGTTATAAGTGGTAGAATAGAGAAATATTCTTTTGATGGTTGGAGGTGTAATAAGGGGCTGATTACGTTGAAAGAATGAAACATTCTAAAACTTATTTTGGAACATTAATTTATAATGATATTCTTGGAGGGTTGTATAGCTGGTCATTGATATTTAGTGAAAATGTTATGCGTAGGTGACGAGAATCTTAGAGATTGGACTTAAAACTTTGAATATACGCCTCAAGAGTCAGGTAAGCGGGGCTTCTATCCTAGATTTACATATAAAGAAAATTTGCTTGAGGTTGGTTTTATAAAATGTGCATGTTCTGCTTTTTAAAGAAAAATGTGAAAAACAACCTCAGTATATGTTTTATGCATTCGCTCATGAAAATTTATACGATAGAGAAAATTTTCTTTTGACATGAAATGTGTAGACATGAGCAATATTTGACATGTTTCTGAGCTATGCATAAAAGCGAATATTAATTTTGATGCTATCTTGTGCATGTAAAATAATATGTTTTGTTGTGTTTTTGGCTTATATGGAAATTGATAAGAAAGTGAAAAACAAGTGGCTTAATATGATATGTTTACGGAAAAAATCTTTGGCATACTTATCTGCTTGTCTTTATTTCTGAGTATGGTTCTGATATGATTATATGGATTTACGTGATATGGTTGGTACCACCATGATATGATATGATAGGAGTGCAATCACTTTGGAAACAAAGTGATCCTTTTTCGTGTTTCTTTCCTATATGCACACTCAGGACTCCGAGAACGAATGAGGGAAAGTCTCACAATATGATACCGCCTGGTTTGGCTATCGGGGATAGCACAACCCTACCACGGGGGTTAAACATGGTATATGTTTTGGAAACGTTAATGAGATGTTACAGTTATTTTTGCCAAAGTATTTTGGGTATAAAAAGTTGGTTTTATGTATACTTTATGAAAAAAATAAAGGTTCGCTCAGCTTTTGGTTGGTTTATAAGTTTTGAAGTTGTTTCCTTTGAATAAAAGTTTTTCCGTTACATGCTTAAGAGTTTTATTGAAAATGCTCATGATTTACATACTAGTATAGGTGTTTTGCTTACTGAGTTGTGGATGAACTCACCCCCTTATCTATATACATTTCAGATGAAGTGGAGGTCTCGACTGAGGACCAAGGTTAATATGTTGGGACCAGGATAAACGGTTACCTTTTGGGTTGAAGTGAAGACGACACTTATTATTTTTGTTGTTACGTTTTTTAGCATGAATCGATCAAAGTGTTAGTAGGATATTTTTATGGGGAGTTTGTGGACCCTATGTAATGGCATTATTTTGTTTAATGTATGAACTTTGTGGATATTTAGGATTTAATTGTTTTAAGATTTGAAGATGAGGAATTATTTGTGGATTATTGATAAAATATTTTTTTTTAGATAGTATTTGTAGATGAAAACAGGTCAAAGTCAAACAGGTTGATTTTCAGGACCCCCTAAGAGTACAGGGTGTCTCAGTCAGTGTGATTTATCCTTAGATAGTATTTGTAGATGAAAACAGGTCAAAGTCAAACAGGTTGATTTTCAAGACCCCCTACGAGTACGGGATGTCTCAACCAGTGTGATTTATCCTTTGATTTTGCCTATTATTCTAGAATTTACCCAAGTTGAATATTATTATTGTATGAAATGATCAAACCTACACTGATCTGGATCATTAATAATCAAAATCAGCTAATAAAGTCCATAAAAATATGATTGTTAAGCTGTTACCTTAAGGTTTTCCCTCACCCATCTTTCACATAAACGTTCCCAAACGGCTTTGTCAACCAGCTTTTTCCCTCCAAAAATAGCTGCAAGTGAAAATCATTATACTTTTGTGCAAGTGCCATTGCCACTGTCTCTCTGTGGTTGCTTTTGGTCCAATCCAATTCAAAATCAGCCTACGCCCAAGATGTTAGTGTGAATAAAGTTTGATTAATAAACGGGGAATTAAGTGTTGCTGAATTTGTCACAATTAGTACCCGGACATGATCCATTAGCTCATCTTTTTTTTTGTTTAGGAACACGCCTCCAGCTTGCATGCCTCATGTCTGCGTATAGGTTGACAATCCATGTCACTCGTGTTAAAAATATTGTCGCATTCTGACATGATACTCCTCTTTGGCCATCCTCAATCTCCAGTATAATTTTCCCAAACTTACGAATGCGGTAAAAAATTGCACACCTTGTTGGTCCCCGTCCACGTTTCTGAGTGGGTGGTGCTAGAGAAAAAACACCATAACATTATTATAATATTATTAACACAAGTATAGCTGGCTGTCTATTTAACATTACTAGCAACAAATATATAGAAGCAGACAGATATGATTTACCTGCAACATCCATTTTAGACATTTCAGCCTCATTGGCAGGAAATGTGTCCTCTAGGCCGACACTCGGTGCTTGAGTGGAATCTTCTGAGAATGAAGGTGCCTCGTCTATTAGGTTGCATGCTGGAGGCTGTGTTGCTTGGCCGCTGCCATGAGCTGATGTGCCAGCACCTCCACCTCGTGAATTCTTTCTTCCTGTCATAGGCTGCACCGTTTTTAAAATTACATGTCAAGTTTTATTTTAGATACAAAGAAAGAACATGGTTTTTTGTTACCACTTTAAACAACCAGAAACTAGGAGAGTGACTAACCAAGTTATACACACACACACACACACACACACACACACACATATACGCCATTTCTGTATACATTACACATAAAAAAGTATCTAACAATGTCGAAAGCAGAAAATATTCTGACCACTTCCACTACCCAAAGTGTAGAGACATAGTTTAATTACAACTATAATTTTTCTCAAATGGGCAGTTTCAAGCAACATTATTAGAGTAGTGAAGTCCTGGCTATTGTTAAAATATAACATCACTAGTAAAGTTGGCTAAATGCAAACTGCATAACATAGAGTGAATCTTCTCATGCAAGAACCCTTGTTGCTGAATCTCAAAACAAATATCCATTGGTCATGAAATATATAGAGGGCCCAGATAAACGTGGTCAGTCCAGAAATATTTCACTTTCTAATATATTGGCCTAACATAGAGACTTTAGAAATAGAGAAACTCAAGATATCATGATCATATGAACGTAGCTTAGTATCCTTAAACCATTTGGAATATTGGGCAAAAAGATGAGATTTGTATATATAGTCCAGAGAACCCTCACACAGCTCAAGTTGAAATGAACTTTTATCGAGGGAAAGAAATGAGCTTTTTTTTGGCAAATAAAAGCATTCATGACCCAACTTCCCCACAGAATCACACTTGGCACAAGTATACCCAGATTTGTGGCAAAGAACATATATTTTTTTCTTCTAATAAATGCCTCTTTGAAACCTTTTGTAATAGCAAAATACATTGTTAAAATCTATTTTTTATTTTTTTTCAGGGTGAAGATAAAGGTAATGGAGGACTCACTAGACATTGGTCTTCGACAGCCCTGAGGAAACGATTTTGTTCTGAAACTGTAAGTTTGGAACCCTCAGGTTTCAGTTTTGAGCAATGTTTTGAACACTGTATCGATATCAGTACCGGTCAAGTCACTGAAACGAAATATTTCTGTACTAGTACCGTTTCGTGTATCGTTTTGGAATAATTTATACATAAATAAATTATATATATAAATATAATTATAAATTATATTTCAAAATAATAGTCAATATATAGATAAATTATATAGATAAATATATATATATATGTAATTAATTTAGTCTAAATTGAGGTTAAAACATAGTAAAAAAAAAAAAAAAAAAAAACAACCTGGAAGGCCGTACTGGCCGGTATGGCCGAAAAATCGGCTGAAACGAAATGTTATCTTATTTGTATCGGCTGACCAGCCCGTACGGAAAATTCCGGCCATATCGGCCGGTACGGTACGGTATTTGAAACTTTGGTTTTGAGTCTACCATTTCTGTATTTCTTGTGAAGAAATAAACATGCTTATATAACATGTATGGTAGACTTGGCAAGTAATCAATCCATCAGTCATACAGCTGTCTGATGTGCACGCTCTTTGATAATGGAGCCAAATATTTGAGTTTCCCGCATAATCTCTTTGGGTTTACCACGCATGGATAGAAAGTAATTTTTTATATTTTAACTTGCGTAACTGCATTTAATGGTTGAACCTGATTTGAGATAGAATAATTTTTTTTTAATAAATAATAATAAATTAAGATAATAAAATAAGTCTGATGAGATTTATTTCAAATGAATTTTAATATATTTTAATATTATAATAAATTTAGATATATTTAAAAAATTTAAAAAATTTATGAATTTTGTATATAAAGAAATGTTAAATTGAAATCTCATATATAAATAAGTTTTGACTTGAGATGAATTTAATAATATGAGAATTGAGTATTTAGATATTAGATTCAATTTAAAATTAAAATGAATTAAATTGATCTCAATATACAATTACACAAGGCCTTAGAGCATTGATATTGACTTCATAAAAAATTAATGAAAATATAACTTTGATGTATTGACTTAAAACATTTTTACATTATATCTAACAAATAAAATCACTCAAAGTTTTGAGCTATGGTAACTTTATTTCATCTTTTAAATATGAAGGCCTATTATTCATTTATCAAAATAATTTTTTATTACCTTTTAATATGGATGTATTTGTTGTTTCATAAATTATATATTATATTATTATTTTAATAAATCTAATGATGAATCTAATATGAAATTTGGATGTGAAAGTGTTAGATTTTTATCAAACTTATACCTTCTGTCAAATTGTTTTTTAAAAATTGATGAAACTAATGTCAATGCTCTTAAACTACCTTTCTAGTGTCATACGAAATGATAGTTGCTGCGTAAGAGCATTCACATTGGTCTCACCAAATGACTCATCAAAATTTGATGAGAAGTACATGTTTGATGAGATGAACACACCATACTCACCATAACTTCAAATTCGACTCATCATTAAACTTATCAAAATAATAATATAATAATATTTTTTAAAAAAGAATATTTTTAATTTTTTTTCCATATCTTATAATTATACTGAGCATATGTATATTAATGATTTAATTTGATATTTAAATTATTATTTTCAACAATTTTTAATAAAACTAAAATTTAAAAAATATAATAAACAAATTTTATCCATCATGCACAATACCTAATATTCATATCTATGATTCTTTAAATTAATATGTAGATGTAGCCAACTGTTCTTCTTTTGGCAAGATTTTTAGATGTAGCTAACAAAAACTTGGATTTTAGTTGTGGCTAATAGCCTCAAGATTTTTAGTTGGAGTTAACAGTCTCAAATTAATCATTATAAATAGACTTCCAATGACTGCTTCCAACGCATCAATACCCAAGTTTTCTTCTTTCAACATTTCAAAATTTTCCCTCTCAATTTCCTATGGATCCCTTTCAAAATGATCTTCATAAGTTAGATGAAGATTATTTCGATCATAAAGATTTTATGATAGAAGTAATGGTCCTACATAGAGAACAACATGTAGTTGATGGAGCATCTGCTTCAAGTCGTTCTAATTCTCGACCCCGTAGGTTCATTTAACGTAATGCATTGGAGGGTGTTCGCTTTTGGAATGATTACTTTACTCAACCTCCATTATATCCGCCATGCCTTTTAAGGAA
Source organism: Platycarya longipes (assembly GCA_036559045.1). Classification (NCBI taxonomy): domain Eukaryota; kingdom Viridiplantae; phylum Streptophyta; class Magnoliopsida; order Fagales; family Juglandaceae; genus Platycarya; species Platycarya longipes. Next base: position 22,944,211 of record CM071802.1, on the reverse strand, counting down.
GAGGTTTCGAATGACTCGTGATCTTTTCTTTCGCATACAATTTGCAGTTGAGGCTCATGATGATTATTTCGTCCAAAAGAGAGACGCTAGCGAGAGGCTTGGATTGTCTTCCCTTCAAAAGATTACTGCAACAATTAGGATGCTTGCATATGGGGTAACAGCAGTCTTATGGATGAGTATGTAAGAATTGGAGAAGCACCACACAATTGAGTTTGAAGAAATTTGTAAAGGCGATTGTGTCAATCTTTGGCGATGAGTACTTGAGGTCGCCAACCAGCAGTGATATAGCGAGACTACTAGAAGTCGGAAAAGCTCAAGGGTTTCCAGGAATGTTGGATAGTATTGATTGTATGCACTGGAAATAGAAGAATTGTCCTAATGCATGGAAAGGTATGTACTTTGGTCACGTAAGTGAACCAACTATTATTTTGGAGGCAGTAGTGTCTCATGATCTTTGGATTTGGTATGCCTTTTTTGGTTTGCTTGGGTTTCATAATGACATCAATGTACTCGATCGCTATTCTATTTTTGCTGCTTTGGTCGAAGGCTGTGCTCCTCCGTGCAACTACACTATCAATGGTCATTAATACATAATGGAATATTATCTTAGTGATGGTATATATCTTTCATGGGCAACATTAGTGAAAACAATTCCTGCTCCACATGGAAGAAAGAAAAAACATTTGCTGCTTGCCAGGAGTCTGCAAGAAAAGATGTTGAGTGCGCCTTCGAAGTACTTCAAGCTAGATTTGCAATTGTGCGTGGACCTGCTAGGTATTTCCATCCTAAAATTCTAAAAGATTATGTATGCATGCATTATCTTGCATAATATGATCGTTGAAAATGAGCGTCATGGATATCTCGGGGCTGACCAGTACAACTATGAACATTTAGAAGGTATTTCATTTGATCCAGTTTCACGCGATAATATACCTGAATTGAATTCACGGAATTTATTGCGCAACATCATCGTCTTAGAGATAGAGACATGCATTCTCAACTCCAAGATGACCTTATCAAGCATTTATAGAATATGCATGGAGAAGCATAATTTTGAACATAAGGAGTATAAGAACTCTTGGAGTGTAAGTTGTCGTTTAATTTGTGATTTTTAGTTTGGCTGTGTCCTTTAGTTTGGAATTTAATTCCTCTGTGTCCTTTAATTTAGTCTACAACTTTAATTTGTAATTTGTAAGTTCATCTTTCTATCTTTCGTAAGAATTGCACTAGCAGGCAAAGTAAACACTAAACTGAATATATAGAGGTAATTCGAAACTGGCTTTAATAATTTGAATATATGTTTCATGTTTGGAAATACACCTTTTAGGGACTCATGAATTCTCTAGCGACACAGTAATTGGTGGCAAGTCAAATACAATACTACAACTTTGGTTAGTTATGCAGGTGTATTTCAAATATTGACATATTGGTGCGTATCTACTCATTTTTTTTAACTAATGCCCAAAAGGTCACATTCAACTAACAGCCACATTCAAGTCAGTCAAGCAAATTAATAAAGCCGCTATTCACCTCCATAGCCACAAGTAAATTAATAAACCTGCTTCTCTTTAAATTCAACTACCAGCAAAACAAATACAACCATATTTAACTAATGCCCAAAAGGTCTCATTCAACTAACAACCATATTCAAGTCAATCAAGCAAATTAATAATCCTGCTATTCACCTCTATAGCCACAAGTAAATTAATAAACCTGCTTCTCTTTAAATTCAACTACCAGTAAAAGAAATACAACCACATTTAACTAATGCCCAAAATGTCTCATTCAACTAACAGCCACTTCAAGTCAATCAAGCAAATTAGTAATCCTACTATTCACCTTCATAGCTACAAGTAAATTAATAAACTTGCTTCTCTTTAAATTCAACCACCAGCAAAACAAATACACACACATTTAACTTCCAAAAGGTCATGTTCATTTCATCTAACTAACCAACTAACCAACTAACTTCCAAACTATTACTGACCACCAATGTAAGTAATATTCTAAAAAAAAAAGGTCTATTCTCATAGTGGCTGCCCAGCCACATGCTTTATAAAAAAGTCTTGTTGCTATGCAGCCACCTGAAGATGGAAGGTCACATTAACTCCGATGTACCTTGCTCATCAATTTCAGACATCAAAAATCCTCTTTTGAAGCCACGAAAGTAGGCTTGCTGCATGGGACTCAGTTGTCCAAGATCTTTACTCATGATCTCCACCTCGAACTTCCTCTTATCAATTTTCAGTTGTGCACTCCTATCCTGATCAACCTTCAACTACCATTCTCTCTTCTCTGCCATGAACAATTGTCTATCCTCAGTCATTCTAGCTAATGCTATGTTGAAATCATCATCCGATGAGTTTTGGGCCTTCCGTTTCCTAAAGTTTTCTTTCACAACTTTCTTGCCTATAGGCCTCTCAATGTTCACCTCCTCAGTGTTGTCAACAACTTCACATCCGTGCTTTACATTGGGTTGGTGTCTATCTTGTGGCCTTCTCCTGTAATTCAGCAAAGGTCTGTATTGAATCCACTTGGATTGGTGTCTCAAAAGTACCCAACAATGATCCATTGTGAAGTAGGCGGGAGGGTCTGAAGTCGCTTTGTACAATGCTTTTGCCTTTTCAATCTAAAAGGCCAATGAAAGCAAATCAGGAAATTAAAAAATAGATAAGTAAATACATAATTAAAGGAGAATATTGCATACCTTGTCTTGCTCATTCACACCTCTAGGGTGCGATGACTCTATTTGCAATATAGCTGCACAAAACTAATTGGTGCATTTTTGGATCAAACTCCATCGATTTTGCATTGATCCACTCGTTTGGTCCCCAAAATCAGGTTTTTTATATTCATGATAAAAATCAGAAATCCTCTCCCACATTTGAGATGATTTTTGATCAATACCTCATATGGAATCCTGGCTAATATTGAGCCAGGCATCGATAAGCAAGTTATCCTCCTCTATGGTGAAAGATGCACCTCTTGGCAATTTTTTTGTCGGAGACCTCTTTTTACCGTGAAGGGGGGTGGGTTGGACCCTAACATTGGAATGTTGTGTGGATATTGGAGTGCTATTAGGACCGTCTGCACCATCTTGTAAGATAGTAGTGTAAAGAGAAATGTCCTCGTCAAATTGATTGTCCATCCTTTAAGAATCATAATATATATAATGTTAGTCAAGGAAGCAGAAAACATGCAATATATATATATATATACATGATCAGCAGGAACAATGTAATCGAGATGGTACTTCCTGCACTTTCTTAATAAAATTTTATCCAAGTCAACCAAACAAATCAACCAAGAACTCCGAGGTTAGAATTTTTTTTTTTTTAAATTCCTCCACTTCCTTGAAAATAGAACACGTTGCTAAAAACAGATTATTTGTTCAATAAAGTGAAGAAAAGAAGCTCTATAATGGAAACCAATGGACTCAAAAATTTCCTTTCATTTCTTTCATGTGGTACTCATTTCCTCCTAATTTTTACTTCTAAATAAAGTGGTGGATATAACAAAATAAATGAACATAATATCAATTCCTTATTGACAGCAACAACTAAAACAATGACTCTAACCATAGAAAAAACAAATATTCTAGCCCAGCTTTAATAACCGAGTCTATAAGTATGAAGAACACTTCTTGGTAACGGAGGGATTAATTCCATAGACTCCCAACTATTAGTAACCCCCTGAGAACCCACTCTTGAGGGAAAATCAGCAGCAAAATTTTCTTAACTGCAGATATGTTGAATACTGAAAGTAAATTGGTATAAAAGATCCATAAGCTCTTTCCAAAATTCCTCTAAATACCAAACACCAGAAGCTAATGATTTAATCCAAGTAATAACCACCTGGCTGTCCATCTCTATATCTACTTGTGTAATATTCTTTTGTCTAATAATTCTGAGTCCATATAAGAAGTGATAAAAAAACATTACTTACAAATACAAAACATCGTCTGAATCAAAGAAAATAACCAATCATACAAGAAATGATTCCTATTAACAGAATAATGAGATGATTTGATTCGAGAACTAAGTTTGGTTCAAAGAAAAGACGACATACTCATCACTTCTCACCATTTCTGCAACTTCAAAGAATTGATGTTGGTTCTCAAATCGTTACTGCAAGAAAAATAAATCATAACTTAAAAAAAGCTTGGATTTTTGCTTCGAATCTTACTTAGGAGGGAAAGTCCTTACCTTTTACAAAATTGAGTAAACGGAAGGAGAAAAGAACATAATGACCGATTTAGGGCTGGGGGACGATTTAGGGAAGGAGAAGAAAAATGCAAGACGATTTAGGGCTGGGGGACGGTTTCGGGAAGGAGAAGAGACATACAGCGACACAGGGGAAAATATGGGGGATGATTTCTGGGATGGACGATTTCGGGACTCATCTGGGAAGGAGAAGAGAAATGAAATGCAGGGATGATTTCTGGGAGATGAAACGAAGGGGAAAGTGTTGAAGGATGATCAAAGGGGGGACGAGTTCTGTGAGATGAATGCAGGGGAAAATTTGGGTGCGAGAAAGGTATTTGGAACGCGAGAAAGAAAGGAAAAGAAAAAGAAAAGGAGGGAAAGAAAGGGGGAAGTAAAATATATTAAATAAATACAATAATGAGTGAATAGTAGTCTTTTATATTTGAAAGGTTGGCCTATTTTTACTGCAGCTGAAAGTTAAGAAAATGTGTTTTGATGAGACCAATGTGGAGACATTTTAAGCACAAATTATCAAATACATGTTTGATGAGCCATTTGGTGAGACTAATATGAATGCTCTAAGAGCAATCCTAATAGAGTGCTAAAATTTTTCTTTAAAATTGTACTTCATTTGAAGAGAAATTTAACTTTAGTAATCACTTTTAAAAGTAAAGTGTACTTTTTAACCTTTTTCAACAATTTTTTTAGTAGATTTTGATCAAATATGACATAATTTTTTGGGAAGTTGTGCAAAAAGTATAATTTTAAAGATAAATTTTAGCTACTCCATTGGGAGTGCTGTAAACATCTGCCATGCATAGTTGTGGGCCATATGATTACCTTGGACTTATATTACGATTATAGGACACTAGGCTTCTTATTTGGACTTTTTTTTTTTTTAAGTGAAATATATTAATCTAAAAAGAGTGATAGATGACGAGGGAGTGAGGTTCTCCAACAAACACTTCAAAATAATAAATTATAGTGCAAAAGTGGTGTAAAAAAGAAAAACTAAAAGCAAATTTATTTGGAATAAATAGTTTGGTTTATACACATGTCCTTTCAGAGGACATTTTCTTACATAAAAATGAGTAAAATGTTTGCAAAAAAGAGAACAAAGGAATCACTATTAAAGCAATGGATTTGCCACACGAGGTGATGAAGGTGACAGGTGCGTTGTTGTTTGTTGTCTGAAAGTATTTGTTGAAGAAATTCACAATCCCTGTCACAAGATAACTGGTTAGGGAAAGCAGTAACATAATGAACCTGAAATTTAGATTGAATCGTCGGTAAAAGACTAACGGCGATGGTGGCATATGCATCACATGTGATACCGAAAAAGGAAAGTAGTGATTAGATTTGAGAGACTTAAGGTCGCAAAAGCCACCAGTGCCGTGCGTGGTCTCCAGAACACCATTATACATGTGTGGTTAGGGTCGCGCGTGCAGCATACACGCATGACAGAAATACAAAATCTTCCTCTTGAACTTGAAGATCGGCATTTGTAGTAGCTAAAGAGGCAGCACATGTTGGTCAAGGAGTGTTGGTTAGTAGGAGATCAACTGGAATCAGTTCACACACACTATAATGAAAACTACCGAATACTAGTAAAATGGATGGAAAAGTAGTGAAAAAGGCAATGAAAAAGAAAAAAGGAACAAATGGAGGTGGCTGGAGCTAGGTCTTCGACCAACCCTCGCCAGGAGAGAGGAGGAGTCTTCTGGTTATGGGACACCGAATATCGCCTGAGTCTGAGAGAGTTTATAGGAGAGAGAGGAGGGATCTTCTTATTTTGAATTTCAATATTGTAAATATCTTTGAATGTCATTTTTTTTAGCAATTTTTGCTTTATAAAACATGGAGAAACTACCACAGTTATTAGTTAGCTAGTCTAATTATTTAACTTTAATCTAAAAGACACATGAAACTTGTCAAGCCATGGAATAATAAAAAAAAACACATTATTTTTAATTATAGGTGACAAGTTCCAGAGTCCACATTGGTTATTGACTACACTATCTAACTAGCACTATCTAACGGATGGTCTAAAATTAAATAAATAGAGAATTAATATGCGAGAAATCTAAACATAGAGAGCAAATTCCCCAATTTATACATTTGTGTGCAAAAAAATTAAAATTAAATATAGACCATTTATTGTTCTGTACATGATATAGTAGAGGAAAATAGATAAGTCTTCATTTGGCATGGTAAAACACTTTTTAGTTAAAAATAGAAATGCCAGTTTTCCAACAAAACATTTAATAACCAATAACATTATTAAAACTGACTTTATTCCAAGCACTCATCCCAATATAGGAGAAGCTAAAGCAAATCTCATGAGCATTCAAGAAGTAGAGCACATTGGTTTGAAGAAAATAGAGGTGTTTGGACTTTGGAGATTCAAATGTACAAGCTATCGCCAAAAACTCTTCAGTCTCAGATTGGGTTCTACAAACCATCACTAGCGATATCATGTACCACATAAAATTTTTTGATGATTTTTTTGATGACGGACTGGTAGGATAAAATTCTTTGACTTAAAAATCGATACATGACGTGCACACAACATGGCATAATGTATACGTCGACTTATGGGAACGCTCCTTTAATCCAAATGCCGCATTTCCTATTAAGGTCTCATTTAGATTCGAAGATGAGATGAATTGAGATGAATTTAATTTATTTTTTAATATTATTATTATTTTAGAATTTGAAAAGTTGAATTAGGATTTGAAAAATGTGTATTGAGATTTGAAAAATGTGTATAAGAATTTGTGTTTTGTATATGAAATTGAAAAAATGTAATAATGAAATGGAGATAAGTTGAGATGAGTTGTGAATCCAAACCGGGCCTAAGACTTCCACAATGGCAAGGATCCATCTCAATAATCTGCATTTTGTTTTATTGTTATCCTATATAAACAAATCTATAATTTGTAAAGTTCACTTTTATTAATGAAAGCTTGATTAAAAAGAAAACCAACAACATTATTTTTTATTAAGAAAAAAAACCAACAGCACTATTAAATTGTTATTTTTTAGAAACATTCCTATATGCCATTACCATGGGGCAATAATTCAATGTCTTGTTTCCGACTTCATATGGGTTTCATCCTAACTTTTCCTATTGCATTAATTTCTTTAAATTGAACACATTGGTATGGGGCCATTGAAAATTTTTGTTCAGTGATTGTTCACGCCTCACGTAACCTCTGCTAGGGTTATTGTTCATGCCTCCTAAGGTTTCGCTTATGTCGGGCTACATGGCAACCTTGGGCGGCATCCTTTGACAATCCCAGTTGTTGTTGCGCTACGTTCTCCAAAGATGATTGCTGGTGAAGTTTACTTTCAATTTTCCAAGGAAGGGATAAGTAAATTCATGGAGCCTTTTAGTTATTCCATTGTTCTTAAGTTTCTGAAACAATGCCCTTCTCTGGACATGGTGCAAGCCTACATTCATAGTCATTGGGGTCTTTCGGCCACCCCTGTGGTTTCCTCTATGTAGCGTCCATGCCATGTATTTGTTCAAATGTCTAATGAAGTGGATTTCGTGAAAGCTTTCTCAAGAAAATCATGTGAGATCAACAGAACTCTTTATCGTATTTTTCTTTGGACTCCTGATTCAAGGAAGATGAGGAACCTTCTTGGATTCCAGTGTGGATATTTTTGCCAGAACTCCCCCTAATTATTATCAAAAACCCTTCTTGGATATTTTCATGGCGCCTATTGGAAAGTTCGTTCGAAGGGATAATCCTACACGTTTTGCAATGAAAATAGATGCCGCAAGGTTATGTGTGGAGATGGATGCATCAAAGGAGCCTCTTTCCCATTTTTGGATTGGCCCCCAAGGTCATCCTTTGAGTCATAAACAAGAGGTAGTGTATGAAATCCTACATGTGCTCTATGGTAATTGCATGATGCAAGGACAATTTCCGGACCTATAGAGATGGAAAAGATGGAAAAAAAGTGGCTGGTGAAAAAAATAGATGCATAAAAAAAATTCATTAAAGGTAGAAGATGTAGTTGAACCCGCGAACTCTGCCAAGCATGAGGATGATATTGTGCCTATTCATCAAGGGGTTGAGTCTAATAACGAGAAAGGTCAACCAAGAAAAATTACAGAGGAAGCTCAAATCCCAGATGCACAAATCGTCGACCTTCCTCCCAAGTTAGAGTCCATTTTTGTGGCAAGTGAATGGGTGGTTTATTTTCATGTCCCTCAAGCATCTATGGGGTAGGGTGTATAAGATTAATCTTAGGTGTAGAATGCAGAAAATACATTTCACAACAATGTCATTGGGCTTGATCAAGTTCAAGTCACATGTGATACTGATATGTCTCTTGTGGAACCAGCGCTAGAGTTACAAATAGGGAAAATTGAGATCAAGGAGAATGAGATTGTTTTGGAGGATGTTGTGACGTCGGAACCAGAACTTGAGACCATTCACAAAGTCATCCCATAAGACAAGGAATATCATACTGAATAAAAAAAAAATGAAGAGAGAAAAAAAAATATAAAAAGAAGCACTTTGTGAAAATAAGAAGCTCCACTCAAGTTGTTGCCCAATCAAATAACCCATCTCAATGATTAATCACATCCTTGTATGGAATATTAGAATGGTTGACACCTCGAAACACAGGCTAAAAAAGTTGATTGGTAAGTACATGCCCAAAGTTGTTGCTCTTTTAGAACCTTCTCAAATTTTGATATGGCTAATCAATTCATGAGATTTTTGAATTTTGATCATGTTATTTCCAATGAAGCTTTGGGTGGTAGAATTTGGATTTTCTAGGATGGTATTCTGGATGTTCAAGTAGTTCATCAAGGAATGCAATTTATTTCTATTCATATTAAGGGAGAAGATAGTAGCTTTTTATGTAATGTCATATATGCAAAATGCAATATGGTTGAAAGAAAAATCCTGTGAGATGATCTTTGTATTAATAATACAGGGATGAAGCCGTGCCTTTTTGTTAGTGATTTTAATATTATCCGCTGACTCTAAAAGGAGAAGAGAGAGATCTCATCCTAGATTGGCAATGGATGAATTCAACAATTGAATTAATCAAGGCTGCTTACTTGAAATGGATGCGAAAGGAAATATTTTGTTATGGTGTAATGGCCAATCTGGCCTGGCTCAGTCATGGGCAAGGCTTGATATAGTCTTAGTTGATTCCTCATTTCTGACATTGTATCCTAATACTTTATTTTATTTTTTGTCGAGGTCTTCATCTGATCATTTGTCGATGCTCCTAGAACTCAAGCTTGGTCCGGACATGTGGAAGGCTCGTCCATTCAAAGATTAGTGACAAAGCTCAAAATTACTAAAGTGGCATTGCGCGAGTGGAATAAAAGAGTTTTTGGAAACACTCTGGGCAAATTGATATGCTTGAAAAGTGAATTGAGGAGATTGAACAAAGTCTTCAATCAAATTGGGATGATAACTTTGATAGGGAATTGCAACTTGTTCACTTAGAATTGGCTTCTTGGCGTCATCGAGAAGAAACCCGTTTGACACAAATGGCAAAATTAAAATGAAAAATAGAGGGGGACCATAATTCTAAATTCTTCCATGCTTGTTTGGCTAATAAAAGGCGCATAATAGTTCTAGAAATGCGTTCACCAAATGATCAAGTTTTTGTGACTCTGTAAAGCATACATCAAGATGCTGTGAATTTTTTTCTCTCTTCGTCTCCAAAAAGACCCTCCAAGTGAACAATTGAATCTTTCTCAACTCATTGCTCTGACCATTTCAATGGATGAAAATGTCTCCCTCTGTCAAGTATTGAATATGGAGGAAGTGCTCTCAGCTTTATCTCTATTCCCATAAATAGCACTTCAGGTCTTGATGGTTTCAAGTTTGGCTTTTATAAAAGTTATTGGGATGTGGTGAAGCTCGATGTCTTGGCACTTGGCAGCTATTTCAGAATTTCTTGGCTCGAAACAACTTCTGAAGTTCTTTATAGCCTCTTATTTGGTCTTAATTCCAAAAATTGATGTGCCAATGGGTTTTGATAAATTTCGTCCCATTAGCTTATGCTCTATTTTTTATAAAATTTATTCCAAGATTATTGTTAATCGTCTGACATGTTTTTTTTTACCTCGAATGATCTCTCAAGAACAATGTGTTTTTTTCCTTGGAAGAAGTATATTTAAGAATATTAGCCTCACCCAAGAAATGATTCATTCCATTACTAAAAAGAGCCATGGCAAAAACATTATGTTCAAAATAAATATGGCTAAAGCCTATGATCAATTGGATTGAAACTTCTTGATTGTGGTACTTAAAAATTTCGGCTTCTCCTCCTTATTTTGTAATCTGATCTATTTTTATATCTCTCATCCTTGGTATTCAGTAATGATGAATGGAACCATCAATTTTTTTTTCCTTTTTCTGATGGGAGGGGTTTGAGACAAGGCGATCCCTTGTCACCATATATTTTCTTATTCAACAAGAGGTTCTTTCAAGAATGATTAATCTCAGTGTGGCAGAAAAAAGCTTTGGTCAATTCTATCAATCTCGAGGTACTACCATTGTTTCTCACTTACTCTATGCTGATGATGTGATTATTTTCACTAATGGTAGCCAACAATCTATCTAAGAACTGTGTCATATGTTGGGCCAATATGAAATCTGGTCGGGTCAGAGTATTAACAAGGAGAATATGACCCTTTACTGCTTTAAAAAAATCAGTTTGCTACACAAGAGGAATCTTCTCCAGAGTATAGGTTTCTTGGAGGGTTCGTTCCCATTCAAATATTTGGGAGTGACTATTATCCAAGGCTATCTTAAACATGTCCATCTTGAGGAGATGATAACCAAAGTGAAAAATAAAATCAATAAATGAAAGATAGAGCTTTTCTCTGCGAGAATGAGACTTATTACTATGGCATGTCTTATGTAGTATGGCGTTACACCTGTTTGCCGTATTAAAGGTTCCTAAATTTGTCATTAAAGCAATTAATAGATTGTTGAGTTCCTTTTTTGGGGAGGAGGCTAATGGTAGAGATATAAAAAAATGGATTGCATCGAAGAATACTGGTCATTCAATTGAGGAAAGGGGACTTGAATTGAGACATCTTAATGATATGCAAAAAGCTCTTTACATGAAGTTTGTTTGGAATTTACTTCAAGGTAATTCCTTATGGGCTAAGTTTTTCAAAGCCAAGTATGTAGGCTCTAAACCGTGGCTTTTGATTGATCCTTGCAAAGGTACAAGATTCTGGAAAATGCTTGTCATTTGTTTTCCTATCCTCTTGACTAATTCTTAATGGAAATTGTTGAGTTATAACAATGTGATTGAGATGCCTCGTGTTCTTCGAGGATTAGTTTGCATGGATTACTCTGACTTTCCTTCTTTGATGTTGTCGTAGGTTTTGAGTTTTTGTTTATTGGATTAGGCATGTTTAGTTTCCTTTTCCTTGCTGTTTTTGGTTTTGTTTATTGAGATTAAGTATTTTTGGACACTTGGGTTTAGTTTTATTATGGTTTCTTATTGTGTAACCCCCAAGTGTTAAGTTGTTATTACGGTATTCTTCCGCCACAAGTAAGGGTTTTATTAATAAAATTGGAGTATATGGGCCATTATTGAACATGCGGCTCAGACTCTTCTCTTAACAAAAAAGGCATGGGGCAATTTCTAAATCTCATGGCTATTGCAAATGCATTTTATGCGCAGTTGAGAAGGTAAAATAAATAGAGCAATATTTTTTTTTTTTATAAACCCATACCACTTCTAATATCCAGTCTTATTTTATCTTCTAAGTTCCAAAATGGAATATTGACCCACGTACCATGGTAAATTTTCCATAGTTTTTTTTAATTTTTATTTCAAAGCATATTAGTAGTTTTAAGCTAACCCTCCATTAGGACAGAAACACATAAATTCAAATTAAAGTCCACCAAGTTGGAAATGGTCCCAGGCAAATTGAAATGAGAAATACCCCGTTCATAACATGATAACTAATAAACAATTTTAAATTGGCAAAAAGAAACTTGAGCAGGTAAGGAACTTGAACAGAGGGGCAATCTGAAGGTACAACTAAGGATCACTTGAAGTACAGTATCAATTTTTTTAATAACTAGGAAAAAAATATGACCTAATGGAAAAGAGATAGCCCAAGTACATCAAGCCTACATTGTTTTTTTGATACGTTTTAAGCAAGAGAACTCAAAATTGAATAAGTACAATACCTCACACCTCTAATAGAATGGTTGTGCCAATCACATTAAAGGAAAATGGCATATTAGGAGTATATTACCTCAAACAAGAAAAGAATTTGTATTTACAAAATTCACTCTATGTAGGACTTATCCTAGTTTCTTAAAAAACTTTCATACTTGATCAATATAACAAGACTGCATATTTTTCAATAGGAATGTTTCCAAACATGCATTCCCTTAAAAAGTGGCATGCAATTCAAAAAAATCATTGACTCGTTTTGATCATAGAAGAATATCTCCATATTTCTCATCTATATTTGATCTTTTCACAAATATATGAAAAACACAAACGTATGGCTAATGGCAAGGCAATTTTTATTGGCAAACATACCGCATCCTTACAACTAAAAATATGGCATATTGCCAGTCTACAAATTACAAGCTATTGCAATTCCAATCCAAAGAGATATATTAAAATATGCAAATTATGATCATTTCAAATTATTTTGTTAAGGTAACTTTTATAGAAAATTTGTCTTCCATGTGGCTGCAAATCTAAGAGAAAATATTCAACACAACATAATTATCATTTCCATACACATATAAAATAATTGGTTGACCATCTTTTAAAGGCAATATAATAGTTTTGTTACGTTTCTATTATGATCCATTCACATCCAAAAGCTATTTTAGCAAACTATGTAGATAGTGTGGTATTTGAACACAACAACTCAAAAGTTTTCTTGAACTTACAAATGGTAAGCCCCATGATGAGTAGGAAAAATACAATCTTCTTTCAACAGTAGTTCTGCCCCTATAGGCAAATATGCTGAGAGAAACCTATGTAACAAACAACCAACATTCATATATCGAGCTCTACTTTAAAAGTATACAAATTTATTCTAATTATATGATGCAAGCATAGTAGTAATTCATTGAAACATACATTAGTTAGAGTTTACTTCTGAATTTGATTGCAAGTCTTCCTCGTTGCCAGACTCATGATGGTCAATATTGGAATCATCGCCAAAATAGTTAGCATCCACATTATCATCAATAAAAGTATGGTTGGCATCATTAGGACATGCATGGTATAACATAATTACCTCATTAAATGTAACTGGTTCTTCATCCTCTCATGCAATTGATTCACAAAGCCACCATCACTTTAATTCACTGGACCATCTTTATTGACAACATCTTCATCTTGATGTGCATCACCACTAAAGGAGTCCTCACCATCGTCTAATGTCATCGAGATAGGTGGAATGTCATACACATTCCTATTAGTTATTTTTTGTACCAATTGCCAATTCCCCACCAAACTCAGATCTTTTAAGTAAAATAGTTGTGAGTACTGACATTCTAGGGCGAAAGACTTGTCCTGAAACCACTTTCTAGATGTATTTACACTTGTTATATGGTCGCCTACACGTATGTCTTGATCTGTAGCATTACCCGAATTCAAGCTGCACAATTCTAAAATTTATTGGTAGCATAGATAGTAGTTAAGATTTGGACTTTTGTGTGAAATAAATTTTGCAATCTGAAATCTACCTGGATTCAAGCTCAAAATGTCATAACTTACATGCTCCTTGAACCACTTAGGGAATATTTTTGGTGCATTCGATTAACGTTGTTTATGTAATTTACTTTAATCTTGTTATAGTGCTGACTACACACATAGACAATGAACATTAAAATTAATAAAACTAGGATTTTGCATGGAAGATTGATTATGAGAGGTTTGAATTTAGGGTACTATTCTTACTCTAGGTAGTATTCAATCTCAGAATATTGTTGAGTACATGCCACTCCGCTTTTACAAATAGAGGATCATCGACTGAACCCTATGGGAGAAAATAGTCATAATTCCTTGTCGATGGTCTTGACCCATGTCCACATTTTGTTATTTTACATTAAAAGTTATCTTAATGTCATGGAGATACAACGAATAAAATGTAAGGCACTTGACATAAACATAGGCCTCGAGAATTGAGCCTTTCAGACGATTTTTATTTTTTAACATAACACTTGAATTTTTCTAAATACCTACATTTCAAAAGGATATATCTACCAATATTGCATAGATCCCGCAAGAAATTCTTCTTGTGGCAAATGAATAGTGAGATACACCATTATATCAAAGAATGTATGTAGGAATATCATTTCCAGCTTATAAAGAATAATAGAGATATCCGTTTGTAGTCTCTGTTTGACATCAATGTGTAATGCCTGCGTACAAAGTTTTATAAAGAATGTACTTAACTCAATCAAAGTCTGTTGAACATCACTAGTAAAATATCCATTAATCACAACTGGAAGCAATCTTTGCATGAAAATATGACCATCATGACTTTCCATGCCTAATATCTTTGATTCACTATATTAACACATCGGGTAAATGTTCACGACAAATCGAGGACTTAGCATTTGCTACCCACTCATAAAAAGATCTTTTCTCATATTTATTTAACATGTAACATGCCAACCTTATAGAAATACGATACCATCTTGTTATAAGTGTAATTCTTTTTGTATGCCTAGGTTGGCCAAATCCCTATGTGCATTATCAATATCCATCAAAGTTTCCAATATTCTATCACTTATATTCTTCTCAATGTGTATGACGTCTAGGTTATGCCTCAATTCCAAAGATGATCAATAAGATAGCCTAAAAAAATTTTTTTTGGTCCATTCAATTCATTAGCTGTGTGTTTCGTCTTCTTTAAAGCTTTATAAAACTTTACATCTGTCACTTCTTTCAATTATTCTAGATAATCTCTCCCGATAAATATATTAGTGGTTTCTGATGGTTGGTTTTACCATTAAATTTATTCTTTTTAGATCTCCACCTATGCCTTGACAACAACCACTGGTAATA
The DNA here is from genome assembly GCA_036559045.1 of Platycarya longipes. NCBI lineage: Eukaryota > Viridiplantae > Streptophyta > Magnoliopsida > Fagales > Juglandaceae > Platycarya > Platycarya longipes. The sequence goes on along the minus strand of CM071802.1, from coordinate 22,928,954 downwards.
ATCCATGTAAGAATGCTTTCACCCATGGACAAACCACAATGTATCTATAGCATCATTGCATCTAGGACATTCCATCTTTCCCCTTTTGCTAGATGCAAAAAGATTAGCATATGTTGGAAAGTCATTAGTGGTCCAAAGTAATGCGGCATATAATCGAAACACATGTGATGCAGAGGCATAGTATGTATTAACAAAAACTTCTTATACAAATTTTAGTTCATCGATTAAAGGACGTAGATAGGCATCGATATCGTTACCAGGTGCTTTTGGGCTAAGAATCAGTAAGGAAAACATAAGGTATGGATCTTTTGTGTATAGCCAAGGGGGCAAGTTATAAGGCACGAGTACCACTAGCCATATACTGTAAGATTTACTTATATTGTTAAATGTAATCAAAACATCATTCGCTAAACCAATTCTCACATTATGAGAACTGAAGAATACTGCATATCAAAACTTTTTCATACCTTTAAATTTGCATGATGCCTCATGACATTAATATTGTTGATGCGTTCATTTTCATGTTATCTCATTGCCATGATAGTCTTATTTGACACAAATAGTCTTTGCAATCTTGGGATCAAAGAGAAATGTCTTAACACTTTATGTGAGATTTTCTTTTGCTTAGTATTGTTTAACACCCACCTCGGTATGTCCATTTAGGACACTTATCTTTATCAGAATGTTCCTTTAAAATAATACACAATCATTCAAACAAGCATCTATCTTGGTGTAATCAAAGTCGAGACTAAGGGTGTTCAAGCAGGTCAGGTATTTTCTCGACCTGGTCCGAAACCTAAAAAATTAGATTCTGATTCTTGTTTTTGACTTGGATTAATCCTGATTCGGTATCCACTTTTTTTAAACCTAGGCTATGAGGCCCAGATACAGTCTTTACAGCTTGGGTATCGCTTATAAATTTAGTAATTGGATTTAATATAAATTCATCGTTTCTTCTCCCCGTGACTTGATGCCTTAACACCCCCCAATTGCAAGTCTCACCTTCATCTACTCTCTCTCTGCTCTGCGAGGTGTGATGACCTATGCCTTTCCCCCGATTCCTTTCTCTCATCTACTGTCTCTCTCGCTTTGCAATGCCTAGCCCCTCCTAAAATCTCTCAAGTCTCATATTCTCTCTCTCTCTTTCTCTATGAAGACTGTGATGCCCTATGCCTCCCTTCTCCCCGTTTCCTTTCTCTCATATGATCTCTCTGCTCTGTGTTTGTTGCCTTAGTCCCTCCCGACATCACTCTCTCACTTGTTCTCTCTCTCTCTCTACTATATGCGATGTCGAAAATTGGAAGTGCTTAAGCTTGGGATCCATGAGATTAGAACGTATTTCCATTTGGGTATGTTTTCTTTCTTCCCTTTGCTTTGTTCTCTATTTGTTGATTTTGGGTTTTTTCTAAGAGAATGTTTGAATGTTTGAGAAGTAAACATTTCTCTAAGCACCTTAAGATTGGGGTTTTTTGTCATGCACTTTATGAAATCCCTTGTGTTTTGCATGCAGAGATTGAACAAGGGGGTAACACAGGCCATCATCCGTTTTGTCATTGATTTTAAAAGGGACCCTTGGCCTAGAGTCACAGACAACGCAAAGGACCTTGTGAAGAAAATGCTTTAAGGGTAACGATCTTGATTGACTTGATAGGAAGATACAAATGTTTAATATATATTGCTAATATATATTTGTTCTTTTATTGAAATATTTATTCTCTGTTTATTGATTTTGGGTTCGTTATCTATTTGTTGATTTTGAGTATTTTCTTATTGTTCTTTGGGTATTAGATTATATCTTATATTTTTTTTACTATATCCTGACTTAATTTTCCCTTAGCATCCCTTGGGTTGGTTTCTGAACTCGTACATTCTAAATCTGTCCAAATCTTGTTTATATAATATGTTTTGCATAATTTGCTAGGAAAGTTTCGAGATGTATAGACCCATATCATTTTCGTATCATGTGCTCTATTTTGTGTACCTCATAGTGGTTGGAAAAGTTGTCTTTTATGTATTTAAAATTATTTTTATGATGCAGTTATCTTTTATCCAGCATGATGTCCTTTATCCAACAAAGCTTTCGAAGGTACATATTACTTTTTTTTTGAAGAGGAAAACGATAATCCATTCATTAATAACGAACATTACAAACGAACTTGAAACATATATTAAAGTTAACTAAACGACGATCTGTAGCTCTCCAATACACTAAAAGTGACTGATATTTTTTAGCTCTACCTGCAAAACTCTCCAGAATGTGTTCGAGAGACAGCCCTAACTCTGTTCTAAAATAGAGTGACAACCAACCAAACCAAACCCCATTTCCGTACTAAGATGGACTAGGGGACAAACTCTAAGGACCACAAGTCCTAGAGACTAGATTTTTTTTTTTTCTGGTTTTTATTAAAATTAACAGACAGGATTTAAAACTAAAACTAGAAAAATCAGATTCTAACGATCTATTTTCAACCTTGGAGGAATTTAAAGAACAAACAACAAAAACAAAAATAGGAAAAACAAAAGAATATAAAAAAACAGATGGCCGCTGCGGTTAGTGGCATGTGAGATCATGCACTACCTCTGGAAAGTTGCGGAAATCCGATGTTCTAGGTACGATGGCCTCGCTTGTGGCTGTGAAGAACCCCTCCAATAGTGGTGCACAGAAAGCAACCATCCACTATGAAGCACGCATTTTTGTAATCGGCACGATCCTGTCGACAGATTGGTGCCCTAGGAGGATCACGATAGGACGCGTGTGAGGACCAAAATGTTGGGAGCCATTGCATCTATCGACCTCTAAAAACCAAACCCCTGCAAAAAAAAAAAAAAACACAACCCACTAAAAATAAATGGAAGAAGAAACAGAGAAGAAAGAGAGGAGGGTCAGAAGAAACCGGGGACATCAATAGAATGCAGATGGAAAAGAAAAAGAAAAACTAGAGAAAAATGAAAAGGAATGGATAGAAAAGGAGGGGGATGATGGAGCAAGAGAAGGAAAGGGCGCGCAGGGGGGGGGGGAGGCATAGCTCACACCCTCTAGTAGCACTAATGGAGATGTAAGACTTAGGGTTTTGTCTTTAGTGAGAGAGTACAAGCAGACGAGAGCCGAGGAATCTTGGCTTGTAGCCTTTTGATGTTGAGAATTTGACTTCAAAGGTACATATTACTTGGCATCTCTAAAGCCACTGGTAGATTGAATTGTCTATTTCATGAAGGGACTTGTGGGAGTTCTTTAATAATGCTTAGACCAGCACAACCTAATATGAATCTTTAAAATATCACAATTTCAAGCATGAAAGGTGTCTAATCTCTTCAATAATGCATTAGTTGGCATTAATACTTGTCCTTTGAAGGGAGGCTTTAGCAGATGTGATAATAATGTTGCAGTGTTTCAAATTTTGCACTATAAACTTCAGATTTTTTCTTTGGTTATGATTCTCTTCAAATTTGGTCTCTCAGTACAAGGAAAGGGTCATCTTAGTTGAGTGTGTGAAGCTCATTTGAGTTTGTATGGCCCAATTTTAGATGTTAGGTCATTCAAACAAAACTGTTCCTTCCTAAGGATGACTTGCATGTTTTGTCATGTGTTTCAATCCCATTCAGAAGTATAAGACAATGTCTTCAACATGATATTGTCTGATGGCTTAGGTCTGTAGTCATATTGTCGATATTTAAGAAAAATCATCAGAGTGTAGTACAAACTTCCATTTATTTTTTGGGCTTGTATATAACTCTTTTGGATTTGGATAAAGCTGAGAAAGTCTATCTACTTTGATTGTTCTTTTTTTCTTTTTTTTTTTTTTACCATTTTGTAGTAATTATTTCAAGTTGTTCTAGGGAAGCGCTTCAACAATATTATTGGAAAGAATGGTGTCGGTTTGACATTTGAATCCATAGGAATACATTTGCATTATTAGATTTCCCATGTATGTATTTTGTAATGTATTGGATTTTAATTATAGTAATATGTACATTTTGTAATATTCTAATGCAAATTAGTTCGAACAATGTAATATTTAGTATTTTTTTAGTAAGAAAGTTAATTAGTTGTTTATAGCCTTGCGATTTTGAACATAAATTTAGTTTTATATTTTTATTTTTTTTTTATCATTATGGTTCATAGATAATGATAAAAAATTATTTTCAACCTTACTTCTTGGAAAAATTGAAATAAAATAAAAGATTTTTGATAAATATTTTTTCAATAATTTTTTTTTTTTCTGGGAAGAAAGAACACATACTTAAAAAAAAAAAGAAGAATTAAATCCAGAATCCGGATTTCTGAATTTTCAGAACCCAAATGGATCAGCCCGAATCCCAACCCAGGTGAATCCGGTCTGGAACTCAGACCGAATTGGAGGCATGGGTTTCAGGCTGGGCTACCCTGATTCCAAGTCCGAAACCTACTTGAATACCCCTACTCGAGACCACGTTCCAAGCGGCATGTCTCATTGTATGAGTATGGGGAAGAGCGTCAGGAATAAGTATGTAAATTTAAACCGAAAAACTAGAGAATTGATCGAACCAGACCGAAGATTCTGGTTTTGAATCGATTTGGTCTAGTACTGGTTTTAGAAATTGAGGAACCAGATTTGGTCTAGTACTGGTTTTAGAAATTTGGTCTGATTTCGGTTCCAGTCATTTTAAGACCGAACCAGATCGATCCTATTTACTTTTATTTTTCTATATTTTTAAGTATAATTATATGATATTTTTTATATTATATATAATATATATAATAATATAAATTATAATTAGATATAAGATAATGTTGTAACAAATAAAAATGTAATTATAAACTTTAGTCTTTTGGAATTTAAACCTTAATTTGTGAGGCTCTTGGACTTGTAAAAGCAGATTTTTATTGCAATTTTTTTTTTTATAAAACATTTTTTTATATTTTATAACATCTTTTTTATTACTGATTTTTTTCCCTAAAACATATTTTTGTAATGGATTACAATTTCTTTTACTAAAACATATTTTTAAACCAGTTTTTTTTTTCTAAAAAAAGATTTGGTTTTTATAAATTTTTATTTTATTAAAACCATAAAACTGGACTGGAACCGGCAAAATCGATAATTTTTGGGGTTAATTGGGAAGTAATCGGTTTTAAGAAATGCAAAATAGGTTATACTGGTTCGATTCTTAATTTTGTCTAAAATTGGACTAAATCCGACCAGTTACACCCCTAGCCCCTAGTTAGAGAATGCATATTTCAGGAACTTGATAACCATGTTAAATGATTTAACACTCTAATCACCAATTATTTTGATATGAAACAACTTTAGGATAAATGATAACTTTAAAAACTTCAAGCATGATGGATAGAGTGGACATTGTGCATCTTCCAACAATTCATAATAACTTGTACAAGAATCACCTTCTATCACACCATCAAAAGGTCTTTTGTGAGTGGTCCATAGAGACTCTAGCCTGAATGTCATTTAACATCTCATTCATATTATCAATATTGACATGATTTTTGCTTGCCTCATAATGATATTATGAGAAACTAATATACACTACTTTCTCATCATCGTAAAATATCTAGTCCTTATAAGTAGGACTAATCTCTATAATAAACAAATGATCAACAACGATATTTATTGGCTGGAATAACATATTACGACATCTATGGCACAAATAGCTAATGTCAATGCCCCCTAGTGCATGGTCCCGAGCCATAGTCATGAAATGGTTAACCTCCAATGCATATTCGTTAGACACAAATCTATCTTCAATTGCATCCACGTCTTGTCCATCTAAACATGATACCATAAATGAAAGTGTGGAATCTACTTTCATTTGATGAAGATACAAATCCATTCAAGCGAAAATTATAATTTAACTGAAGAGATATTTTATAGAAACCAAGATGCAAATTTTACAACTTTGCAATGTGCACAGAAAAGAGTGAGGGAGAGAGATTTTAAGAGAGAGATATCAGAGGTAGAGAACATAAACTGAAGGCAATAAGAAAAAGAAAAGAATACAACTAGTTGTACTAGAGATAGTGTACATCCTATTTGGCATATCCGATTAATGGATTTATCCATATTTGATGGTCTTGGATCAGGTTGAATTCCAAAAAATGTTCGAGTTTTGTTTGTACGACTGAAGTGTGTAATCCCAAATTTGAGGTCCCTCCAGTCCACAAATTATTACTGAAGAATGTGCTCGAATTGACCATATATGCAAGGGAAACAAGTTTAAGAAAGACAAACAAAGGGTCAATGTAGTATGTGAATTCAATAATATTTGATCGTTTATCGAATAAGCATTAACTAGGTTATTTGCTTGTTTAGTCGAATGCGAGTTTGTGGTGAAGTAGAGTTCTGAGGTACTTTTTAAGATATCCCTCAAGTACGGAAGAGATTTCATAACTTAGGAAAGGGCTGGTAATATTATAGTAATCTATGCCCATTCACAAATTTGGCATATAGTTTGAGGAAGCAAACTATGATTTACTTACTAGCAAATTTAAAAAATGTTAAGCAAAATCCCAACCTTTATTGTAGCTAGATTTTGTAGCTTCTTGTGCATTATCTGTTTTATGAAACCTATAATTGGTAGAATAATGTGAAATGATATGTTGTGACTATGTTAATGAAAGGAGGTGTATATTACGTCAAATGGTTCAGGAAGTCCTACTTCTTGTTAGAAATATTTTTAAAATAATATCTATATTATATTTATTATTAATAATATTTTTAAAAATTTATTTTCCGAAACTATGAATTATTGGAAAAGAGAGAAATAAGTCAAGTTTATATGGATTAGATAATTTTCGGTTAAATGTATCATAAGCCATTGAATGGTACTGATGCCATTTCTTTACCCAAAGGGCCTGGGGTTTGAGCCACACCCATGCCGAAGAGAGAGTTTTTAATTTTTATTATATGTAGAAAGGATGGCCCCTACTACGGGCCTTGGGGTGCAAGGCCCAACCGGCTCAAGGTGCCATAGCACACAAGAAGGATTTTCAGCGGTAAGGAAGCCGCGCAACCGTTGGACCAAATCTGGCCTTTATGTTTCTTAGTAATAGGCATAATTAATATATCTGTTTGCTTTAGATCATAGAAAAAAATGAAGAAGAAAAGTTGTAACTTTCATTCACATCCTTTAGTCTTCTATAAATAGACTCATTAGCCTAGGAATTTAAGAACTAAAAGAAGCCAATTTCAAAATCCTGTTGTTCCAAAAGTTCTCATTTTTTCAAAACTTATTATTAAGATTTGTTCATTTTGCAGAGAACAAATTTTTAATATCTTGATTGAATAGTAAAATTTAAGAATATTTAAAATCTAATTTCGTTTGTGCATAATATAATTAGTCAAACAGACTTATTTTGGATTTTATTATATCTTGGAGATAAATTTACTTATAACCCATATGCATATAGTTATTGGTATATGCGAATATGATTTTAAGGAAAACAATATTTGTAATACGCCTCGAAGCAAATTTCTTTCACTATTTTTTGTTTTGCAGACCTTTGCACCAACACTTCTCCTAGTTGTGTTGAATATGTTAGTGTATGTCAATTAAAATGCAAAACATAGGCAAGCTGAGTTGGACTAAAAAGAATAAGAAAAATTTTAGTACACATTGATCATCCAATTCCAATACGTCTTCATAGAGAAAAGAAATGTGAAAAAAAAAATCTGAAAAAAAAATTTGATTGCTTTCACGTTCATATAATGAGACTGATTTGCTTACCACTCAAGCTGGTCACTTTATGTTAAACAACTCTCACATTAGTAAAATTAGCTCAGGAAGCAAGGAGTTAAGAGTAGCTTGCTAATTAATGGTTTCACAAAATGTGGGTCCAGTCCATAATTATGTAGGGAATAACCATGAGTAATCTTTTTCAACAAATAAAGGCTAGAAATATCAAAAGCCATTTCCCCTAGGAGATTTCCCACTTGGCTAAGAGTCCATCAAGATGGAAGTGGGAAGAAATACCATAAATATAGTATCTATCGACAACTAAAAGTGAACCTGGTTTCTTTGTTCTTACTTGGATGCATAGGTAAATAACAATTGACATCAAAGAAAGATTTAGTAAATTCTACAGGAATTAAGTCCAACGCCAACACCCAGACCATCAAAACAAAGAGGCGTAAAGTTCCCATTTTCCCAAAACATCTGAAACACAATAGTTCTCATAACAAATAACCACCATAGATTAAATGACAAACCAATGGCCCAATGACAAACAAATGAACATAGGCCTCGGTAAAATCCATCAAAATATGAAAGCAGATCTCAACTCACAAAAAATATTGCCAGCAAATTTTTTATGATGGGAATAAATATTTAATTCTCACAATTTTTATGTCGTGACAAAGAAAATGATCAGATATAACTTAGTTGATTCTTCAATTTTTTTCGACCACATGAAATTGGTGGCAGTAATTAAAATTTTGCTATCAAGTTTAAGGAAACACTATTGTCACAAAAAAGTGGCAAATTCTAATAGCTGAAAATTTGAAAACAAGGATACGAAAATGTAAATAATCGATTTTTTTTTCCTAAAAGGGATAGAAGCACTAACTGGTTCTTTAATCATAGCCTCGCAAGCGAGCCTCAGCAACTAGGTGGGGTGAAGCGTTCAGGGGACTCGATTAATTTTTGTCGATTTGAGCAATGACCTAACCAGGGGGCTTGAGTGGGGGAAGGAGTTTTGGTGTAAAGGGTGAGTGAGAATGGGTAATCGGTTTGTTGTCCGGGAGGTGTGGCAATGAGTATTGGGAGAAGTTTTTGAATTGAGGAATTATGGAGAACTGGGATGGTTGGTGCAAATAGCTGCTAATGAACAGTGGCAGAGGAGAGGTTAATGCATGTTTTAGTGTGGAATTTTTCCTTTGTAGGAGGGCAACTTTCACGGGAGATAAAGAGGTAGAGGGGAGTGCAAAAACGTGGGGGAGAGTTATAACCATTAAAACCTGACTTAATTCGGCAACAATAGCTACCACAATAAGTGAGTGCACAAATAATTTTTTGAGTATCGGCAAACTTTCACCTTAACAACTTCTGTATCGTCGTAATAGTTTTTCTTGTCCAAATTTTTTACAACGATGATTTTTTCTCCTACCATTTTGTTGAGGCAACAAAAGCGGGATGTCATAATAGGGAAAAAAAACACTTTTTACAGATTATTTTAGTTGTTGGAAATAATTTTGGCCTCAAAAGCCACTTTTTGTTATAGTGTGGGTAGATTGTAGATTAGTTAGGTTTGAACTCAAGATTTCTGTTTTGATATCATGTGAAATCACAGTTTATTTCATAAGTTTAAGTTGATAGGAAAATGTAGATAGATTTTATTATTTATATTTATCTGAACAAATATATCCAATGATGTTGGTGTGAAGGATAAATCTGGCCAGGGAAGCCACGGGCCTTGAGCCCAGGGGGAAATCTAGAGAAGGCCTTGCCCCAAGGAAGGCCCAACATAGCCCTCCTAGGAGGGCGAGAGGGAAAGGTCCACTAGCTATGAAACAGGAGCCACGCGCGAGCTAATTACCAGGCGAGAGGCGAAATTAAGCTAGGGGGGCTCGAGAACACCCATACCCCACCAAAAGTAAAGACACCTGACATGACGGCACGTCGCATTAAATGCTGAAGTCTGCCGTTGGGCACATCGCATTAAATCTCGAAGTCTGCCCCAGGCACGTCTAGCTAACCTGAAGCATTAAATGCACAGCCAGAGCCCCTCACTGCATTTAATACGGGGCAGGAGCCCTACGCTAGAGCTAAAGCAGAGATTGACGCAAAGGGGACAAATCACCCGTACAGTTAGGATGCGACAGGAAGACCGCCAATACATGGCAAAGAGAATGATAATCTGGATTGATAGAATAGCCGTCCCGTCCCCCCAGGACGCTTAGCGCTCACCAAGACCTATAAATAGCTTGAGACACCACGAATCACAGGTGAATAACTTCATTTTTCTAATGTTTATCTCACTTCCTTTACTCTCACTAACTTTGGCATCGGAGTAGCCTCAGGGTTCCACCACCTCCCCTTCATTCTACAATTGTGCAAGTCCGGATCGTTTGGATGTTGCCGACTAGCCCAGGCTGCTAAGCACGACATCAACAGTGGCACTGTCTGTGGAATGACATAGCGTGTGCTTTGTATGCCGGCTATGACGCGATCCCAAAATACCTGTTGAGAGGAAACCAATGACCACGCAATGGAAGCCAGGGTTGCGACAATGGAGGAAAATATTAGGAAACTGAAGGAGGAAAATGCAAGACTGCAGAAGGACAGTGAAAAGACACAACCCACCACTTCCTATTCGGCCAACGAACATGCGAGCTCACATCAAGAAGATGAACCAAATTGGGGGGAGGAGGAAAGGCGTATGGTGCACTCGAAGCTCAGAAAACTTGGCGATAAGTACGAGGAAATGGCCAAACGAATTGAGGCACCTTCCATCATGGGCTAGCTGCGCAACAGTTTGGGAACCCCCTACAGTGCCAGCATGATGGCCATACTCCTCCCACCCAAGTTTTGGGTATCCCAGATGGAGTTTTATGATGGGGTCCAGGACCCGTTTGAGCACCTAGAGGCATTTAAGACACATACGAGTCCGCACGACTACCTTGGCGAGGTGACGTGCAGGGCATTCTCGCTCACTTTAAGGGGAGCAGGCAGGACATGGTTTAGAACCATCCCTACTGGGATCGTCGACTGCTTCGATTGCCTAGCTCGCCTATTCCTAACCCTGTTCCTCGGGATCCACAAGAGGAGGTGCCTGGCCTTCTCACTGTCAATCAGCACGATCGCAAAAATTTGAAAAACTACATCTCTCGATTCAACAAAGAGCGTATGACCACAAACGATCATGACAAGAAAATCACCTTGGCCGCCCTCCTGAGCGGAGTATGGCCTTGAAGCCCCTTTATGGCGAAGATCGCGCGAAAAGCCCCCACCATTTTGGCGGAGTTCATGGACAGGGCCGATGGATACATAAATTCTGAGGACATGCTCTAGGCCTTAATCACGCCTTGGTGCGATGAGATGGAGCGTGCAGACAGAATGGTTGCCAGCCAACAAGAGGGATCTTCCAGGGACAATAAGAAGAAAGGCGATAACGACTCCCGTGAAAAGCAAGTCCGAGACAACCGGTGATCCCATCCTCATCTCCACGCCAACTTGGCGGTCGAAAGCAGTCAGGAACGAAGGCTGTCCCAAGGACAACTAGGGAGATCAGACACGGGGATGTACTATGAATACCATTGCATGAACTGGCACAACACTTGAGATTGCTGGATCTTCATAAGGATCAAGAGGGAAGAGGAGGAACGACGAGGCAGCCCGCAAGGTAGGGGACACCCAACCAACCAACGCAGCTGGAGCCCTCGTAGATATCAATACCGGGATGAGAATCACAGGGTCTCACCTGGCCCAAGGGACCCCTAGGCAAAATTCAAACAATCGTGGAGGGCGTACCAAAGAGGGTGACCTCTTCCTCTAGAAAGGTGTACGCTTGAGACGCGCATTACGATGAAGTCTTCACCACACAAAATGTCTGCACAGGGGCTCAGCCACCAAGGAACCCTCTAATTACTTTTGACGAGCGAGATGAGGAAAGAGTCCTTCACCCCCAAGATGATGCCCTGGTGGTGAGCCTCCAAATTGCGAATTTCACTACTAGGAGGATCCTGGTTGACAATGGCAGCTCCACAAACATCCTGTACTGGGAGGTTGTCGGTAAGATGGGCATCGGGTGGGACAGGCTGCGACCAGCCCTTAGCCCCCTCAAAGGTTTCACAGGCGACGTGATCCAGCCGGAAGGTCTGATCACCCTCACCATCCCAATTGGGGTGGCACCTGGAACAACGACAATCATGATCGACTTCTTTGTGGTCAAAGCCCCTTCCTTGTACAACAAAATTTTGGGGTACCCCGCCCTAAACTGCCTAAGAGCAGTCACCTCGACATTCCACTTCAAGATGAAATTCCCGAACCCGCAAGGGAACATGTGAGGTCAAAGGCGAGCAAATCTCGACATGGGAATGCTATTCTCGTGAGTACGCTTAATCGACCGTTGCCTACCATTCTTCATGGTCCTCAGGAAGGTCCAAGATTGGGATGTGGCTTGTGAGGAGGCATTCCATAAATTAAAAGAATATTTGACTCATCCCCCCTTGCAAAGCCAGGCGAGGTACTAATTGTCTACTTGGCACTTTCACCAAGTGCGACATCGGCAGTTATAGTGAAGGACTCAGCCGAAGGGCAGCGGCCTATGTATTATGTCAGTCGAGCCTTTCGTGAAGTAGAGTCTAGGTACCCACGAATGGAAATGATGGCCTTCGCCCTAGTCATCGCATCTAGGCGGCTTCAACCGTACTTCCAGGCCCACACTATAAAGGTGCTTACTGACCAGCCCCTAAAAGTTATATTGCAAAAGCTTGACACCTCAAGAAGGTTGGCCAAGTAGGCCATAGAACTCAACGAGTTTGACCTAGAGTACGCCCCCAGGATAACGATCAAAGGGCAAGCTTTGGTAGTTTTTGTGGCGGAACTCACGGACTTTTTGGAAGAAGTCCCACAAACCCCCCAAGGTGCCACCTTGGACTGTTTACGTCAATGGGTTAGCTTGCAAAGACGGTGGAGGCACGGGGGTACACATCTTAACTAGCAGGGAGAAACAACATGACTACTTAGTGAGGCTCACTTTCAAAGTCACCAAAATGAGGTTGGGTACGAAGCCCTCTTGACTGGCCTGACTACTGCCCGCCTCCTAGGGGCCAAGGAAGTTGAAGTATGCACCGATTTCCAGGTTGTAGTCAATCAGGTATTGGGAATCTTCACCACAAAGGGGGAGCAATTGAAAAATACCTCTAGCTAGTATGCAAGGCGCGGGACCACTTTCAGTATTTCTACATCTAGTAGATACCAAGATCAGCCAACTGGCAGGTTGACCGGCTGGGGAGGGCCGCCTTGGGACGGGAGGACTTTCCCCTACTAGAGCATGCAGAAGCTAGGGAAGTCGATATGCCCGCCATCAGAATGGAAGTACTACACACTGTGACGTCCCCTCTCGAGTGGACGTGAGACCTCATGGAATACCTACAGGAAGGCAAGCTGCCTGCCATCTTAGATGAAGCAAGGAAGCTTAAGAATAGAGCTTCAACGTTCACACTGTTAAAATGGGTGTTGTACAAAAAAGGCTTCTCTAAGCCACTCCTTAGGTGTCTATCAGTTGATGAGTCCCAGTACGTACCTGTGTCAGACACTTAAGGGGACGAGTCCTGGCTGCAAAAATAACCCGGGCAGGATATTATTGGCCGAATGCCCTCCGGGACGCAAAAGGGTTCGCTACGAGATGCCCTAAGTGCCAAAAGCATGTGCCCGTGCCCTACCTCCCGTTGGAAGAACTCTCATCCATCACAGTACCCTGGCTCTTTACCTAGTGGGGGTTGGACCTCATAGACCCCTTCCCAATTGCCAGGAGGGGGCCAAGTTTGTCATGGTTGCGGTTGACTATTTTACCAAATGGGTCGAAGCCGAAGCCCTAGCAAGTATCACCTCTTAGGCCATCACCAAGTTCCTATGAAAATTGATTGTGTGTCGATTCAAGATACCTCAGAGTTTCGTATCAGATAACGGAAGATAGTTCGATTGTTCCCACTACAGACAATGGTGCACATAGTTGAAGATCCAAACAAAGTACACGTCACCTGGCCACTTGCAAGCCAATGGCTAGGCGGAAGCAACGAACAAAACCCTCATCTCCATACTTAAAAAGAGGCTTTGGGGGCAAAAATGGGCGTGGGCGGACGAACTCCCAAGCATGCTCTGGGCTTACAAAACAACGACCTGAACTCCAACTGGGGAAATACCGTTTGCCCTTACTTATGGTAGCGAAGCAGTCATACCTGCAAAAATAGGGGCGCCCACCCTTCGGGTACAATGCTTTGACCCTTCGCCAACAACAAAAAACTAACGGATCAACTGGACCTCCTAGACAAGAAAAAGGTAGACGCGGCAGTACGAGTGGTGTATCACAAACGCATGGCTGAGCAATACTTCAACAAATGAGTCAGGCCTCCTAAATCCAACCCACTCCCTCTCCTAACGATTCGCTCGTCAAGGGGTCCATCTTTGAAGTGGTTGCTTGCAAATCTCGGGTTTGAGTCTTGGGTCCAGCCCACTGCCTCTCCTAACAATTCGTCTACGATGAAGGTCACCCCTAAATGGTTGCTTGCCAAATCGCGGGGTCAATTCTGGGTCCGGCCTATTCCCCATCCTAGCAATTCACCCACCATGGGGTCGAGGCTCAAGGGCACCAGCCCGAGTACACTCATAAACCCCCAACTTCTTCATGGTTGCTTTTGAATCGGGGGTCAAGTCATGGGTCCGGTCCATCCCCCCTCCCAACGATTCATCCGCCATGAAGGCCACCCCCCTAAATGGTTGCTTGCAAAATCACGGGGTCGAATCCCGAGTCTGGTCCATTTCCCCTCCTAGCAATTCGCCCACCAGGGGGTCTAGTGGTCACGACGTGGGTCCAGTACTCAAGCTTGCCATGGGAGCCCCCGCCTCTCACTCAAGTCCTCACGTGCAAGTTAGGCAAGTCAGCCCCTCAAGGTAACATCCATCTGGCGAGCCTCTGACTCTTGGTAAAATCCCTACCGAATGTTCTTCAATAGGAATTTACAGGGTATTGTGAGGGGAAAATCTGGCTATGGAGGCCACGGGCCTTGAGGGAAACCTAGAGAAGGCTCGGCCTCAAGGAAGGCCTAACATAGCCCTCCCAGGAGGGTGAGAGGGGAAGGCCCACTAGCTATGAAACAGGAGCCATACCCGAGCCGATTACCAGGCGAGAGGTGAGACCGAGCTAGGGGGCTTGGGAACACTTGTGCCCCACCAAAAGTAAAGACACTTGACATGATGGCACGTCGCATCAAATGCAGGAATCTGCCCCAAACACGTTGCATCAAATGTCAAAGTTTGCCCTAAGCACGTTGCATTAAATGCCGAAGTCTGCTCCTGGGCACATCGCATTAAATGTCGAAGTTTGCCCCAGGCACGTCTAGCTAATCCCGAAGCATTAAATGCGCAGCCAGAGCCTCTCACCGCATTTAATACGGGTTAGGAGCCCTGGCACACGCCAGGGCTAAAGCATAGATTGACGCCATGTCGTAGAGTGGACAAATTGCCCGCACAGTCAGGATGCGATAGAAAAGACCGCCAATACACGGCAAAGAGAATGATAACTTAGACTGACAGGACAGTTGTCCTGTCCCTCCGGGATGCTCAATGCTCATCGAGACCTATAAATAGCCCAAGACACCACGAATCATAGGTGAATAACTTCATATTTCTAATCTTTACCTCACTTCCCCTACTCTCACTAACTTTGGCATTGGAGTGGCCTCAAGGCTCCACTGCCTCCCCTTCATTCTACAATTGTGCAAGTCCAGTTCGTTTGGATATTACCGACTAGCCTAAGCTGCGGAACGTGACATCAACAATTGGTATACTTCATATCTATATTTTATAATTTGTACTAATAATTAGTCAATAAAATTTAATAATTTCATATACTAGTATATGAGAATCACATAAAATAAATATATGCTATCATTTTATGTGTATGTATTAATAATATATGTATGCATATAATTTACTGTTATTATGGATAAATATCAACTAGTTAAATATTAATTATTTATAAAATTTTAAAATCTTATAATTCAATAGAGATTGTACTTGTTAGTTGTACAAACTCAATATTAGATTTATTTTATTTTATCTAATTTATTAAGTATTAATTATTATTTAAAAATAAAGAATAAACAATCTGTGCTCGTACTCGAGTCAGCTTGTTTGTGGGTTGAGTTGAGAGTTTAGCTTACCGAGTCGAGTTCGAATAAAAAATATATAAAAATCTCAAACTCCAACTCCAGCTCGAGTATTTTGAGTCGAGTTGAACTCACCAAAGACCAGCTTAACTCGACTCGATTACAACCCTAGTGGGAGGGTCTATCTACTTGGGCTTGACCACATCAGCATTTTACTCATTGCAAACCAGGCAAGATGAGTTTAAATTATGAGAAGCTTCATGTGCTCCATTGCAAACTCGTCACGGTGAGAAGATACATGCGCTCCCTAAAGTCGGGCTTGAACTTTAGTCTAGAACCTAACACCCACTACAACAAAAAGAATTTTTTGCCTCGACGACTTTTGCCGCAATAAGCATAAAAAATTACCATAAACAACCAATACTGACAAAATTTTTTGGCCACACGTTTGTAGATAATAAAATCCCAATTTAAGCTTATTTCGGTAAAAGTCCAATTTGTCACAAAATAATATATCTATTGTGGCAACTCCATTTGTTGCTAATAAGAGAAAAATTTGTCAAAAATATGGCTATCAGGTCATTGAGAAGTGTACAATAAACTTAATTGGTGCAAGTTATGTTGCCACAAAATATTTTTTGCATCAAGAAATTCTGTCAATATTTAATTTTTGCTACAAATAAAAATCGCTGCAAAAAAATAATTGTGACAAAAATAATTGTTGATAGTAGCTTTTCTCTTCAAATAGTTCCCACGATTCATTGAAAGCCTCTATAAACACGTTATTCTGGTAGAAAAAAAAGAATTTTGACACAAAAAAAAATTTGTGACAATAATTTTTGTCAATATTTCTTTTCTCTACAAACATTTTGTCAAAAATAACCTATTCTTGGTAAAAAAAAATATTTGTGGCCACAATATGTTGCCGCAAATAGAAAAAAAATTAAAAAAAGTTATAGCATATAGAATCGGTGAATTGAGAATGAGTTCAAAAGTAGAAAATAATTTTATAATATAAACCTTAAAACATAAATATGAAAGCAATGGAGATCCAAATTCAACAAAATATCATATAACAATCTTAAACAAACATGTACAAACTGTCTTCACCAACTTAAATGTTATCAAAATAACTCTGGTTCATACAAACATAAACTCATGTTCCACAACCCTTGCGCAAACCCAATAGAATTCCCAATCATTCAAACAAATCCTTACAATGGCTATTTTATGACATTCACCACATCCACATAAAGAAATGCAATTATCATCTTATCTTTTGGTCAATCTTGCAAACATAATAAAAACAGAATAAAGAAAATCTATTGAGTCCAAGGTTCCAGCTCAAGTATATATCTAAATATGGTCACTTCTATTAATCAATCATTCAGATGAGGAATGCTTAGAAACCAAACTAATCCTTAAGTGCATTGTCTATATTCAGAATAACAGAATCCTTATCCATGTCAAACATAGAAAATGTATGAAGAAATGGTCAACCAACCCTCATGGCTTTTCTTTTAAATCTGTTCATCATTGAGAACTGCTTAAGCCTTGACTTGACGACGTCTCGAAGTGGAACATTTGGAGCCTTTTAAGCATTTTGGAGCCAAGGATGCTCTGTAAATAGAATAAAGACAATGAGTGAAACATAATCAATATTTATCAGACATGTTCATATCTGTCAAAACCAAAGTCTATAATATATTTATTCCATATATCATAATTTTTCATCCAAAATGACTAATGGATGTTTCTTTTCTGCAAAGAATTTACCATTCATGGTTTGCAGAAAATATTGTCAAGTAGTTTTGACACAACGTCAAAATCAATCAAGCATAACTAAAGTCAGCCCAAATTCAGCATGAAAAGCAACATTAGAGTCCACTCTAATCTATACCTAGTTTTCCTTATATATTTGCCTAGTTTTTAAAATGAGACTTGAAAATCTCAAATTTCTATCACCTTATCAAGATAGCTATCACAAACTACTGTATAGTCTTATAGATATACATCAACTAGCTACCTAATATTGTCAATTTGTCACATAACAAACAATAAATATATTAATATGACCAACAAAGTTTTATGAGAAAATGGAGACTCTTATTTTCATATTAATTCTTCAAAACTTAAGCTCTAGCAAAAGTGGCTGAGTTCCTTCGGTTAACTTCTAGTTTGTGTTCTTTGCTTCCTTTGTTAATTTAATGAGAGTAGAGATATATAGCATGAGCATAGATTTTTTAAGTTCTAGACTGCTGAATGGACATGGATCAAAGTACCATGCTAAAATGAAAAAAAAGCAAGTAAAAAAGTTTGATTACAATGCATTTGCCAAATGTCATGTAATTTTTTTTATAAGTATTTACCAAACTTCATGTAATGAATCCTTATCATGTAATAATATGATCAGCACAAAAGAGATGAAGAATACCGAGCACTTGTTTTGTAGTAAGTCGAAGTTTAGGGTCTGGCTCCAACATTTGCTTTACCAAAATCTTAGCACTCTTTGAAATATTAGGCCAAGGATCCCATTTGAAATCTATTAGCCCACGAAGAATGGCCTGTGCAACACCTTGTTCGGACTCTGCACTTGAATTACATTGTGTTTAGGTCAATACTCATGGCCCAAAGGTTTGATTCATGAATATTGCGTGCTGCATGCATACACACGCACTGATAGCCATCCCTAAACACATAAAAACACACATACAGAGCGAGGAAGGCAGGTAGAGAGAGTTACTATGAATATAATTACCTGCCTAGAATGGGGGAACCCCACAAAGTAAAATATAGAGAATAACTCTTGCACTCCATTTATCTATCTCCGGCCCATAGTTCCGCTTGAGCACCTCGAGAGCCATGTAATATGGACTTCCAACAATTTCTGAGAATCTCTCTCCTAATGTCAAAATCAAATAGTCAGCAATGATAAGCCTCACAACATTTGTCGATGAAGATAAGAGAATCTCAAATAAATAAAATAGAACTTTTATGCTCTTCATAAATTATCCAAGTTTACAGATATTTTATTTCCAAGCAAAATGTTGAGGAGAACCTTAGCCTCCAATCTCTTGTACCTAAGTCTCTCAACATGACTCCATACCAATTAACCAAACAGATCTTTGCTAATGTATTAGTGTAACTATGGTAAAACAAATGAAAATAGTATATATAAAAAAAGGATAGTCCAAGTCTCAAAGATTTAATCATATATGACAATCACCAGGTGCAAGTATGCCTGACAATTCGATTACGGAATATATCTTACTAGTTCTAAAACTTACTCAGGATTAGAGATATAAAAACAAAGTGAATTAATATAAAAGAAACCCTACTATCGTATCAAGGCATGTAGGCACAGACACTTGAATCCACACATGCACATAACACACTTGTGTTGGCACACATGCACAAACTTAGTTAAATAGTAAGAAGGATGAGAGAGACATTTAGGAAATCAATTAATTAAATTCTACTTCCTGTGTAATAGGAGATATAGGTCTTTGTTAAAAACTTTCCAGATTTCACACAGTTAGGGTTTCCAGCAGTCTATATAAATTAGCCTCTGAAATCAGAGTATGTTATCAAACTGATAGTATTTAGCACTTCAATTGAATAAAATACTCACAACTCTACTTCAGGCTCCTTCATCAGTGCGTTTTTGGCAATTACATGAAAACAACTTCGACATTGAATCCTTCTTTTTCAGACATCTCAAAGCGGAGATTAGACCACAAAGAAAGTACCAATTTAAACATTATGCTTCCCAACACATATCAAAAACGAATATTTATAAGGAAAGCACAGATCAGGCTACCAAATTAAAATTGCCATTATAACCATTCAATGTGTCGATTTCAATTGTGGTAGCCTTAAAAACGCCGCAGCAACATGATTATTTTTTTTTGTAGTAAATCGGTTATAGACTCACTTGTCAATTTTTTTTCATTAATAAAAGGGATTAGTAATTGTGGAAAGACAAAACCGTGGCAATAGATTACTTTTTTTGATAAAAAAATGACTTTTACCTATACTTTTATTTGCGGCAATAGTTTTTTGTAGATAAAAGCAATTATTATTGACACAAACTTGCCTTATTGTCTACAACGTAAATGTGGTGAGTAAAAAGTAAAGTTTTTAATCGTGGCAAAAAAGTTGGCGATAAATGAACTTATATGTTGGAGTGACCATTAAAGAGTTCAATTGATCCTTAGGTGACTAATATTAATAATCTAAGGCGAACCAATATTTGAATCAAATCCACGATCTAATATATGTCTAACCTCGTGGAGTAACTCAAGAATCATTGATTTCCTACCTTTGATGTGATAAAAGCAACCTAGTAAGATGAATGCCACTAGTTACATAAACGGTACGAAAGAAATTTCTAGCTAGGTTTTTTTTTTTCTTGAGTCTTTGTTTTTTGGTTTGCAAATGATATAGATTAGGGGTGTAAGAAAAAATCGAAAAACTGGAAAAACGGACCGAACCGGTCCAAACCGGCGGAATTGGTTCGATTTTGGTTCGATACCGGTCTGGAATCGGTTCCTGTAATGTTAAAATTGGTAGATACCGGTTCGGTTCCGGTTATAAACTTTTTAAAACCGGACCGGTTCCTGTAATATTTTATATCGAACTTTTTAATATTATATGTAATATAAAATAATATTTTTTATATTATATATAATATTGTATCCATTAGTATATAATGTAAATTAGTTACAATTTATATTTTATGGTCTAATACTAATAGTCTAATACTATATTACTGTTAATAATATATTTTAAGTCTATATATAAATTATTATATTAAATAATTACCTATAAAATAATGATATAGTAATATTAATACTTTTTTTAATAAGAAGTAATACTAATATTATTAGTATTATATTAATACTATCACTATCAATGATACATTTATAAAAAATTGAACTTACTATAAGAAATACTAAGATATAATTATTCGAATCACTATAACTAATACTAATAGTTTAATAGACTAAAATATATTAATTTAAAATCAGAAAACCGGACCAAACCAGATTGAAACTGGTAAAACTGGTACTACCAATCTTAGGGTGTAACCAGTGCGTAATCGGTTTTAAAAAATACAAAACCGGTAGTATTGGTTCGGTTCTAAATTTTGTCCAAAACTAGACCGAACTGGACCGATTACACCCCTAATATAGATGCATTTTGTATTTAGACATGCTTTAATTATATAGAAATTTTACAAAAGTAAATCTATAACTAAATTAATTTGATTTGATATAGTACATTAGCTAATAAATTTAATTTTCTTATAAAGTAGCTAGATATAATGTATCATATGCATCCATGCCAATTTATAAATTTATTTTTATAGAATCTTTTTATGATTATAGTACTTTTCTTTTGTATTTTGTGCCGATGGAGTTTCAAATCCTTCACCTCATGGATATTCTGAAGACTTGAATGCTAAGAAACAAGACCATCCAAATTAATAGGTGTAAAACAATAAAAATATATAAATTCATCTTTTAACAAAAATAATTATGACAAAAAGTCAGAAATAGTTTCCTTCTTTTTTCTTTTTCTATACTTATTGGATGTGGAAAAGGTCCACTACCCATCATGGAAAAAGGGAAAATACTATTGCAATTAAAACAAATAACGTAAAACACAAGAGACACAGAATAAATTTCCTTTGGTTTATTGGCTTTCATTGATGTTTTCTTCTGATAACGTAGCATATCTTTTGAATGAAAGTGAAAGGAGATTCTTTGTTTCCTGAAAGTCCTTTTTTTTTTTCCAGCAAAAGATGATATCTTGATATTTAATCTATCAAAAGATAGAAAAGAGGAGAATCCGACAACCATTGTTGATTCAATTATTACACGGCAAGAAAATGATTAGAGGAAAAATTAGGTTTGGCTTTTATTTGGTGTAGAGGGTGATTTGCTCAAAAACCCAATCTATTTAATTTACAACCTATATATATATTTTTATAAACTATATGCATAAATAATTGTAGTACTTAATTAGCCCAAGTTAATGGAATGATTTTCTCTATCTGGGTCCCTCAAAATTCTCATATAAATTTTGGTATATTGGATATGTGTTTTGTTTTTATCAATTCTTATAATCGTCATATCATGTGAGTTGATTTTATATAATTTGTACTTCTCGAAGTTTTATATCATTGACTAATTGTGCTACTTTATCGTTTGAGTAGTATCCATTTTTTTAAACGAGGCAAAATCTTGTATTTTATTATTTTCTATTTTTTAAAATTATTTTTTTAAACATTTGAAAAAATATATAAAACAAATTAATTTTTTAATAATCACTTTCTTAATCTTTAAATAAAAGAATTAAAAAAAATTAAAATACAAGAAGTATCAAAATGGATGGACATACTAATATTTTAATTTCTTTTAGATTTGATTGGCGTGTACGTGTATTTAGCGTTGATATTCTCTTTAATTCAAACTTTGATCTTGGTTTGGCTTATACTTTGAAAGTTTTTAAAGAGAAACTTGATCATAATTTCATTTTGAAAAAATAGAATGTTTTTCACGAAAAATGTAAGATAATATCCCCCTAACGCTTTTATTTTTTGATTCAAGATAAGATTATGTACTATATGTCTGAGCAACCCCATTAAGCCCTCCAAGATAAGAGAAGTTTTGGATTTATCTCTCTGAGAAGTAGGTTCAGTCGCATATTCTTGACAAGCTAAGAGGTAATTAATTCACTGATTGTATTGATCAGAAATCTCTGACAAGTGGTGGATTGTTGCAGGTAAGGTTGATTGTCGAGTTTTGCGTCAGGGTTGATTAAAATGGCATGTTATATATGCTAATTCATAATAAAATATATTCTACGTCATTTCAGTTTATAAATTTTTTATTGAGGTAATGTTATTTACTATTATAAAGCAGGTAAGTGTTACATAATTATTTTAAAAAGAATAAAATTTATTATTAAATAATTAATTATTTTTTATGTAGATCTTATTTTAGTTATTTTTTTTTAAAATAATTATACGATGTTTATATATTTTACGATAATAATAATAATTATTATTATTATTATTATTATGGATCTATCACTTAACATAAATCTAATTAATATGTCATATTGTGATGGTAGTTAAATTTAACAAGATCTAGGATGAATTATAATAATATTTCTCACGTAAAAACGAAACGTAATTTTGATTCTCAAGATTTGATTAGGATGTTTTAGGCTTTTAGCCAAGATTTTGCAAGTGAAAGGGTCTCATTTGCAAGTGAGTAATGGTACATGATTCTCTACAATTTGGTTTGTGTTTGTGTATTTAATAATTAATGGTGGAAAGTGTAGCTGAATTCATTTGCTGATCCAATGGTAACTCCATGTGGATGCATGACAGAACCGAAAGATTAAATATTTATAAATTGTAGATTGTCAACGTAAGAAACTCACCGACAAAAGATATGTACATATCGGAGTAAGCATCATTCACATATATATATAATGACACTGGAATTTCAAGTGTCGTTTTCATCATCAATTAATTTGAGTTTTCTGTTAACAAAGAAAAGAAAATCAATTGCATGATAATTTCCAAGACACAAGAATCCAACACTCTTTTAATTTTCTAGTATTTATTTTATGTATATATAATAAAGCATTTGACTAGGTATAAGATAATATCTTTATTGTACCGATCGATGCTTACACAATCCATTTGAAGTTGAATATATTATAGTTCTACTTGTTCCAAGCCAGTCTCAGAGTACCTATTGTGTGACATGTTCCTTATGGGCTTGCTTTTCATGTAATGTAGGTAATATATTAATTTATATGTCCAATTACCGGGGGTCCAATTATTATATGCTTTTTTTTTTTTGGAAGGAATTTTATGTGCTTATGATTACAGGAGAAGTTATTATAAGTACTTAAAAAAACTTTATAAGTACTAAATGGTTAGAATCATCATCAATTTGTTATATCTGCATTAGTAATAAATTAATTGTTGCTAAATTGTGTATTCTTATATATAGGATATTAATTAATAAGTACTACCAAGTACCAACCCACTACAGACTATTTATATATATATATATATATATATATATATATATATATATTTAGGACATCGGGTTGATGAAAAACCAACTATCTTGCGCATTCCCTTAATGTAGTAAGTAGTTTTGTTGGTGGCTCAAAGTCTATCTTGAAGGCTCTCTCATTACAAGAAAATAACGTTATTACAAAAAAAAATGGGCTTTTGTAATATTTTAATTGTAACGAAAAGATTATCTGTATCCAATTTTAATTATAAGAGTATTGATATTGGTCTCACCAAAATAAATCATCAAATTTTTATTTTTTACACACTTCCCAAAAAAATCTGGTCATATTCGATCAAAAGTGGGGACAAAAATTGTGAAAAAATGTGAAAAAAATGCTTTCATTCATCAAAAGTGAGTAGATTCATTAAAAGTTTCTTCAAATTTGAAAAAACTTTAATTTGAAGAAACTTTTGATGAGTTTACTCACTTTTGATGACAAAAAGTACTTTTTCACATTTTTTCACAGTTCTTCTTTCCACTTTTGATCATATCTGATCGGATTTTTTTGGAAAGTATAAAAAGTACAAATTTGATGATTTATTTTGGTAAGACCAATACCAATACTCTAAATAATTATTTTGTTGGTATTAACTGGCTGCAAATAAATGGTTTCTTGTAGTACTAAGCTGATTTTTGCTTTGCCTAATTAAATCATCACAAAAAGCATGATTAGCACGACAATTATTTTTTAGCATCGCTTATGGATCGATGCAAGATATACAGTCAATAATACTCGGTTTCAAAAACTTTTTGCATCAAAATGAAACATCGGCGCAAAAATTGTGTACATTGGCGGCAAATGTATATATATATAATCTATGCTACAAAAAGAATCTTGGGACCTGTATATGATCTATCCCGGATGAGCTAAAATGCTTTATGAAGTTTTTCGTTCCACTTGAATAATGCTGAGGTGATTTTAGAGGATTTGTGAAAAGTAGTGAAAAAGTAGTTAATAGTTTATGAATAATAGTGAATAATTTGTGAAT
Source organism: Platycarya longipes (assembly GCA_036559045.1). Lineage (NCBI taxonomy): Eukaryota > Viridiplantae > Streptophyta > Magnoliopsida > Fagales > Juglandaceae > Platycarya > Platycarya longipes. The sequence goes on along the minus strand of CM071802.1, from coordinate 22,904,033 downwards.
AGTAGTGAGAGACTACTGTGTTTGCTAAACAGTACAGCCTAAAGGAGGAAATGAAAATTTTAGTACTTTTTCCTTCACACATAATTTTAGTAGTTATTACTTATCATTCATGTTTATCCTTGAAAGCAAAGGATATATACCACCCAAATAAATTTGAAGTACTTTAGTACTGTAGATTTCTTCCCATATATGATCGGTTGCAGTATCGAACTTGACAGTTCAACATAAAGTTTGAATTTGGAAAAATTTATTATATTGATCATTTGGTAGTTCAACTTCCACTTCCATTGATTTTACCCTATTTAAAGTCTTCCACCGTAGTATTGCTATACGATTGGCTAGGTTGTCATATATCTTTCCTAACGGTTATCTACCCTTCATTCTCTGTGCATTTAATTTCATGCATGCCTCTTTATGATTTGGCAGGCAATTGAGCGGTGCTAAGTTTGAGTTGTAAGTACTCACACTAGTTAATTCATTCTTCCTAGACATGCAGCTAGCATAGGACCTATGATAGGGGATTAGGGATTATTCCTTGAAATCATCGAGGCATTGAATTAAAAACTCATGAATACAAGAGGGGATGAGGCATCCCAAACAAAAACGATCGAGTTCAACCTAATCAACACAGTATATTATAAAATAAAAAAAAATAAAAAATAGAAAAGTGGATAAAAGATTAAAATTCCGTGTTTTATTCTTTTGGCAGAATCAATGAACTAGGGATGGTCAAAAGAGTCGATTTTGCTGATGTCCATCATGCAATTAGTAAACTATGATAGTAAATTAGGTAAAAAGTTTAATATCGTTTCATGCAATCAGTACATTCATATTCAATGCTATATTTGTGACTTGATTATGTTTGGATGTTGATATGAGTTCAGTTGAGTTGTGAATAGTTGTATTTTGTAGGTCCTATTGAGATGAGTTTAATATTTTTAAGGTTCAAATGAATTTAGCATTTTTAGGTCTTCAAAATATATCAAGTGGGTTGAATATTTGAGTTTTAACATTTTTATAGGAAGTAGAAAAAGTAGTGAATCTTGTCAATAATAATAATTAGTTTAAGATGAGTACTTGAGTTTGATTCAATAACCAAACACAATCTTAAGACTCATTAGATGCTCAACTCAGCAATCTCTCTCTCTGAAATCAGCAGTTGGTTAAGATCTAAAGAAACAGGCATTTTTGATACTTTTCCCATTCTAATGTACTTTTCGATGATGATCTATATATCTGCATGCACATCTTAATTAATGATTCTCTTCAACTAGTTCATTTTTTAAGAATTATGTCAGCTTCTGCTTATTATATATATATATGCATATTATATTGAACAGTTGGCCATGAGGGTTTACCTTGCAAGTTCCAAGTTGCAAGTTCCAAACATATACATACATTACTTAATGTTCTTGTTTTAAACAAATATATATACATTCGATTCTTAGTAGGCTCTACACACATTCCATTACCTACTTAATTATGAATATATAATCCCATCTCATGCGTATTTACACTTTTTTTTTTTTTTTGAAAGATTAGGATCGTGGTATCTAAATTTTATTAATAATTCTCACTTATGATAGATAAATATATCTTATATAAAAAGAACTCAGGATTACATTCAAAACCTCAAAACCAAACTTCTAAAAGCTACGTACATGAAAATGATTAAAACAACAATAGATTCATAAACAGAAATCTAAAATAGAAACAAACAATGAATGCCCGCATGATACAAAGCACAAGACCAACAATATGTTTGGAAAGTTGTAAAATGCAAAAGGAAATAAAAGAAAGCATAAGAGCAAATTTAAAGTAACACCTAGACCATTTAGATTGATTAGTACTATTTTTTTATTGATTAATGATTGAAATTAATAAACTGTCCAAGTGGGTTCTCTCAGGAGTCCTTCCCGGCCACTTGCTTAAGCTTCTAGGGAGGAGAATTTCAAAGCTGATGATCATGTAGTACTGGGAATCTGAAGATCAGTCCCTAGCTAGGGTACTTCTATATATATATATATGAATGCATATAATTGAGGGCAATATGTATATGGAAGATGCTTGTGTTTGGTGGGTGAGATAATCTGAAAATTGAGTAAAGCACCAAAAGAAAAAGAGAAGAATTAAATTACCTTTTGGGATTCCCATCTTCTTTTGCGCTGTTGCTCGCACGTCTCATGTGTTTTAGGTAAGTGAAGGGGCCGATCGACTTTTGTGCATATATCCATAGCTTTATCTTTCTTTCTTTTGGTATATTATCATTAAGGAAAAGCAAAGGAAACGTTTGTTATCCAATGATCTGTCTTCTCAACTACCAAATGAAGAGTAAAGTTGTGCATTGAACGACCTGATCCTCACGCCAACAAGGAAATATAATCTGTGATTCATTAATTTTTTGATCATTGCTTAATGATGACATGATGTCAACTCCATCTCCCAAATTAGATCTTTTTATCAACATTTTGACTGCTAGAAATGCTATATCTCATTGGGATGATAAATATATGCTTATATTTTAGTTAGTTATTTGCTACAAAATAATTACTTTTTATCGAATTGAGTCTATTCTCATTATACATAATTCATTACGAATAAATATTTTTCTTATAGTATGAGTAAGCTCGACCGAAGATTAATTTTAATACAAGTTAAATACGAGTTAATATGTGCTCCGAAAATATTAATAAAACACTAATCTATCTCATTTTTATCCTATTATATTGAGATGATACTGTAAATAAAAGTAGTTTAACTCAGAGAAATATATTAATAAATAAAAAAAACTTCTTGTTATATAAAAGGGAGAAAAAGGAAAAGACAAAAAGAAAAAGAAAATTATGTTATTTCATCAGTACGATATATTATGTTATTTGAGTCCAAATTTAAAAGCTGCAGTTACGGGCATCCTTGATCTTTGTTTTAGATGCACAAACTCCATTGAAAGGACTTGTTTGCCTTGCAATATTAATGAGGGGAACAGCATGCCCTAGAATCAGAGCTTCTGGGGTCCATAACCAAGAAGCATCGATGACTCACTCCAAAATTGGCATGATTTGTTGAATTATTTCTTGTGGCATTCCTCATCTCCTATTTAATCTCAATGAAATCTTGCTTCATCCCTTTCATTTCTCATTAAATGTTATGTCTCATGAGCACTCAATGCTAACATGTTATCTACGTCTACATGTGCTAATCATAAGACAGAGATGGCCCATTTAGAATCTAGATAGTAAAATGAGATAAAATGATTTTAAATTAAAATTAAAAAATAAATATAATATTATTAAATTATTATTTTTAATAATATTATTATTATTTCGATATTTAAAAAGTTAATTTATTTATTATATTTGTATGAAAATTTAGAATAATTACAATAATAATTGATGAAATGGGATGAAATTATCTTTATATCTGAATAATATGTAGTCTTTTTTCCTCTATTTCATCGTACTCATCTTAAATTATACAAATCATGATTATCTACTTTATTTTCATCCAAATAATTTTCTACAATTTGGATATATATATATAATACATACATTTTACATTATTTAATGTATTTTTTATACTATTTTATTGTTAGAAAAATAATATATATAAATATCAAATATACAAATCACGTATAATTAAGTTACACTCCAAATGTTTAACATTGTACTATCTAAGACGGTATCTTTTTTTTTTACATAGATTTTATATATAAAAAAAGAGTTTTCATGTAAATTTCATCGCATATTTCAAAGATAAGAAATATGAGAACGAGATCCAGAAGACTCTAAGCTCAAAGGAAAGGAGGAGTGTTGACCTAGAACTTCATTAAGAAGGGTTCATAAACACGTTGATTTGGCCTGATTTGTTTTAGTGATGAAATGAGATAAGATAAGATAAAAGTTAAAAAAAAATATATATATTATTATAATATATTTTTTTAATATTAATTTTATTTTGAGATTTAAAAAAGATGATTTAGAATTTAAAAATATTGATTTTTTAAATATATTTTATAAAAAAATTTAAAAAAAAATATAATAATAAATTTGAGATATATTTTAAATTTTTAATTTCATCTCCGCAAGTAAACGAGTTCCAGATTCCTTCTTCCCCCAACTCCCCCACATGAATTAAATTTTAGCATTAAATTATGTAACAACTAGACCAATACATATTAAAATAGTCACATCCCTTTTCCTCTATATTAAATTGCGATTTTTTATTTTTTTATTATAGAGTATAAATTGGGAGACTAAGAAAGGACAAAAAAGGGAAAGCATGTACCTCACATTATGCCTAGCTTTTAATCATAACTGTGTTGGGGGGACTCAGAGTAGGTGGGTCTACAGTACAAATTAAAGTTGTGGGCCAACCTCACTTTCATAATAATCTCACTGCCCCTTTCATTTTTAATTAAAAAGAAGATAAATTATAAAATTTAGTACTTGTTCACCACTTATATCTAGAAAATTTAATTAAGAATGGAATTTAAATATGCAAGTTGTATATTTTTTTACAAGGTATCTATGAAATATCTCAAAATTCAAATTGATCCCACTAGTTTTTTCTTCATCCCATTAGAAAAAATATTATACTTATGGAATGTTAATATTTTTCTTATAATGTTTTATATTGATTATTATAATCAACAAAACATAATTATCAAAGCCATTATTTTTTTTTTTTTGAATTTTTTGTTTTATACCATTTAAATTAACCAAGCAATTTAGCATTTTATACAATTTCTTTTAATTTAAACTAAATTTATAATGAAAAATGGAACAAAATAAAAAAAAATCTAATAATATAAAATATTATCTTTATATATATATTTCTTTAAAAGATTTACGTTTCACTGCTTGGAAGACTAATGAAAAATTAACCGAAATTATAACGTATTCATAAATTCTTCCAAATTAATTACACCCGTTATAATTTGATAAATGAACAGAAAGCAAGGAAATGAAAAGCAAACATGATCATGTCACAAACAGTAATGCTGGAAATCAGACCAGTCCAAGACTCCAACTTCCTTTTATTCCTCTCTTAGGTTTTCTTTTGACTTTTAAATATATATATGAACTGGCACAAGTGATTAAAGAAAGAAAGAAAGAGAACAAAACCCTGAAGATTTGTGCTTCAATCCTCTTCTTCTTTATTCTGATCTCGTCCGTCATCATAAGCTGCAGAATTACAAGGCGTGAAAGAAGAATCATACCTATTATATATGCGCTTGTCAGGATCCTGGATTTCGGATCCATGCCTTCCATTTTATCTCCATCTGAGTTTAGACTGTAGAAAAAACTCAAGAAACTGCAAGGAGAAAATTAAGAAAGATCCATTCTCCAAATTACCTCCAGATCTGTTTGTTTCTAGCTTTCTTTCTCTCCCAGAAAATTGTTTTTTTTTTTTTTTTTTCATTCTTTCTCATTACAATGAGAGACATAGTTTCTTGTTTCAGCGAAAACGCAGTAAATGTGTCTCATCCTTCATGTTCTAGCTACTCAAACACAGCTTGTATCAATCCGAACCAAACACCTTCTGTCCAAAACTCGGTTGCCTGTGTTTACAAGATTATCCTCTCGACCCAAAAGCAAGTCTTGATCACAGTCACTTGGTGCAGGAACAATTCAGCTCAAGGTCTAAGCATAAGCTTTGGAGATGAATCCTCGACAGTTCCAACCTTCAGACTCAACACGAATTCACGATTCTTCAGGAAGAAGAAAGGGAGCAGATTGATCATGGAATCCGATAATTCAAGTTTTGAGATTTTCTGGGATCTCTCTAATGCAAAGTACGACACAGGACCTGAACCTGTTGAAAGCTTCTACGTGCTGGTAATTGCGGACTCGGAAATGGGTCTAATACTAGGTGACATGGCGGAAGAAGCTGCTGTAAAGAAGTTTAAAGCTACTTCTGTTGCGAAAGTCTCTCTCATTTCCCGGCGGGAGCATTGCTCCGGCAATACCCTTTATTCAACCAAGGCTCAGTTCTGTGATTCCGGCATTGCGCACGAGATTCTGATCAGGTGCGGCGGAGAAAGTGAAGGGCTAAGGTCGCCGGTTTTATCTGTGTGTATCGACAAGAAGACGGTGATTCGAGTAAAGAGGCTGCGATGGAATTTCAGAGGGAATCAGTCGATTTTTGTTGACAATTTGCTGGTTGATTTGATGTGGGATGTTCATGATTGGTTCTTTAATCCTGCATCTGGCTATGCAGTGTTCATGTTCAGGACGAGAAGTGGAATGGATAGCCGGCTTTGGTTGGAGGAGAAGATGATGCAGAAAGACCAAGAAAGGGTTGAATTCTCCTTGTTGATCTATGCCTGTAAGAGTCAATAAAAATAAAGTTATATATGATCTGTTGATTTGTTTTTTTTTTTCTGTTTTAATTTGCTTTTGGTTTTTTTTTTTTTCATTCTTTGCTCTTTGATCATGTTTTCCATTTTATTTTTCTTTTGCCGTTCTATTAGGAATGGAATAGATATTCTTTTAATTATATGAGGAACAAAATAGCATGTAGTTGCAGAGGTGTTCATGTTTCCATGGATTGTACTGAAAACTTACTAAGGTGATAAAATTAAAATCAAAGAGTATAGAAATATACTTGTGGTTGCTGGAAAGTTTGTGAATTGGGCAATGGGGTTATTTTATTTCTCTAGTAAATAAAAAAATAATTATTAAAAAGAAAGGAAAAAGAAGATGGGCAGACTAGCTTTTGGGGATTTTAAAGGATATCAAAGAAGATTTGTTCAAAGATGCCAACGCAGAGTGCTTTTACCCTGAAAGCGGAAACGTAAAAAAAAAAAAAAAAATCGAGAATAATCAGTAGATTTTGACTAGAAATATAAATTTGAATTTCGTTCAGTTTCGATTGGAATGGTCAGAATGTTTTCTTCCGATGCCTCAATCGGTACACTATACCTTTTTGTCGTGTTCCAGTCCAAATTCCGGCTTATTCCAGTCATTCCGATCAAATTCCGTCCGTTCTGGTTTAAATTCTGGCCGTTCAGGTCTCTATTCCGGTTCAGATTATTTTTGTAATTTTTTTTTTTTTGTGTTTGAATGATATATTTTTTTTAAAATTTTAAATTAGATGGTATTTAATTAATTCTAAAATATAAAATATATTTATATACTTTGTAATTTTAAATACGTCATTTTTTAAATATCATTATTTTTTAATATTTTATCTATTTATTTATTTTTGTATCTCAACTCAAATTTGTATTTTTTTAACTTATAATCCTTTTATAAATTTTCAATTATTCTAATATGTATACATATATATGATACACACTTACATATATATATATATATCTTTATTTTATTAGTTGTTAGTTTATACATATATATATATTATAATATATAATTAATCCCAAAACGGCACATCGAAACAGACCGATACTGAAATATTTCATTTCAATGCCTCAACCGAAATGATTACCAAAACAGAATTCCAAACTTTGCTAAAAAAAAATAATAGAGGTCTCATTATTTGTTGCCTTTTAGCCTAAAATAGAGTGTCTTGTAAGGTTTTGCTTCAAAGCAATTTAGGCAGCAAGCAGATGTATAATTTTCTTGGTTGGGTGGTGGCATGGGTTTGTGGATGTATATTAGGGTGGTTTTGGTGGTGCTTTGAAAAATCCTACTCGTTTTGAGATTGGAGAGAGCATAAAATTAGATTCTGACAGGATGTTTGATGTAGTGCACGTCCTTTGGAGTGGGTCTTTCTAGTATTATACAACATTGCAATTAAGGAGGTTTCAGTGGTAGATATATTGTCTTTTGGTTATGGTGTCCCTATAGTGAAATATTCTATTCACTAGAGATAACCACAATTGGAAATTACCTATTATTTCAGAGTTTTTCAACTTGCTTTACTCCACAAAAAATATAATGTTGCATGGTGATAGCATTCAGTGGTAGTCCATAGCTAACAAGAAGTTCAATGTAAAAACCTATTACACAATCCTGAACTCCCAAGGTACCTATTACACAATCCTGAACTCTCAAGATAATGTAGCTTTTCTATGGAAGAACATTTAGCGATCCAGTGCACCCTACAAAGTGATCTTCTTTGTGTGGACTATTGCTCTTGAGAAAATTTTGACCACGAACAAACTTAGGAAGAGGGGAATCATCATAATAGATTGGTATTGTTTGTGTGTAAATATGGTGAATCAATAGATTGTCTTTTATTGCATTGTGAGGTGATACGAGTTTTGTGGAATAAGGTTTTCAATCGAGTGGATGTTGTCTAGGTTATGCAGGCTAATGTAGTTGATTTGCTTGCTTGTTTGTTGAAAGGGGATTAAAAGCTGTTCACAGGTGAAAACAGCATGAAAAATAATTTCATTATGCATTATGTGGTATATTTGAGCGGAAAGGAACATGCGTTGCTTCGAAGATAGAGAGCAAACAATGGAGGAGTTCCAAAATTTTTTTATACACACTCTCTTACTATGGTTTTTAGCCACCGTATTGAGCATTCATTGAATTGATTAAAAGCCAAATCTATTATATTTTTAATCAATAGGCCTTAAAATAATGCTACATTGAATTGGTTAAAATTTTAAAAAATGTGGCTTTAGCTACAGTAATGTTAAAACTTATTTCATCTTTAGCAATCACTTTACATTGACCAAACGCATATTATATTAAATTTTTTTCTCTTATTCATATAAATTTCTATTTTATTAATTTCTTTAGCATAGAAGAAATGTTTATATTCATGCAAATATTTATTTTATTAAGTAGATTTTTTAAAATTATGAATTATGAATTTAATTTAAATAAAATATGATTATTACTTAATATTAGAATATGATCATTAATTAATATATAATATGTAGAATGGTATAATATGATAAAATAAAATAAAATAATAATTATAAAAAATAAAATATTTTTTTAATTATTAATTACTTGTTACTATATAAGGAATAAATGAATAATCCAATATGAAGATTTAATGTGAATAGTTAAAGTTAAATTACTGTTATATTATTTTATTGTTAAATAATGAAAAAATAGCTAATTCAATGTGAGGACTTATGTAAATATAATAGTTAAAAGTCAAATTCTTCTTTCATTGGTTAAAATTGTTTTTTAATTTTAAACAATTTAAGGAGAGTACTCTTGTAGAAGCAATGCGCATGAATTCTTGTTCTTAAATTCAAACTCTTAAAATGTATTTATGCGCTTTCTTTTATATACCTCCGTATATTGAGGCTATGACTATTTATATTCCCATTAATAAAGTTGTTTTCTTACTTATCAAAAAAAGATGTATAATTATCTTGACAAGCCAATATATGGCAGGTAATTATTTTGTATTTTAGGAAAGTTAATTAATTGATGAAATAATCATTCCTCACATCATCCTAACCCATGCAACTTGCAAGCACTCTACTAGGTATGGTTTTAAGTTTCGTTGACTTTTCTTTGGTAAACCGAGCTTTTATTTACCCAAGGCTATAACCATTTTAATAAAACTATTCAAGATAAGATTTACCCAAATATTTTATAAAAAACATATTATCTAGTAATATAGTTTGATATAGGTCCAGTTTGAGTTTAAAATTCTTTTTAATTTATTTTAATTTATTTTTCTTTTATTATTTTTTTTTTAATTTTTTATACAAAATATAAATTCCTATACACATTTTTTAAATCTCAATTTAGTTTTTTAAAATTTTAAAATAATAATAATATTAAAAAATAAATTAAACTCATCTCATCTTCGAATCCAAACGAAACCTTAATATATTAAATTATTTATGATCGTATCACATCATGAGATGTCAATTTATAATTTTGTTTGCGTAAGATTCAAAGCAATTGAATGGGAACATTAGAAATCAATTGCTATAACCATGAAAATTTGATTTGGGATTTTTAGGTATAATCCGGTCCCACTTTAAGGATAAGAGATTCTAACAGGTAAAAAGGGACTAATTTAATTTAATTAAAAAGAAAAAAGAGAAAACTTGATGAATAGAAGATTCATGGGTTTAAGGTGAAGTCAAGCTCCTCTGAAAATCAAAAGAATAAAGAATAAAGAATTCGACCAATATTTCTGCTCTCTGTGCTCTGTGGCATAGCAGCAGTCAACTGGTGTTCATAGAATTAACCATTGCTCATTGCTCATTGCTCATTGCTCATTGCTGTACGTTGTTTGAAGGTCCCCCCCATTGTCTTCAAATCATTACCATCTCACGAGCCAAGACAATGATGTGACCTCTACTGTCCCCAACACATCTGAACCTCCACTATAATTGAACCTTGCTTCTTGGCCCCTTTACGCTTGTCCTAATGTTTACAACTTTACAGCACAGTAGCATTAATACTGCTCAAAATTTGTCTCTAATGATGAGGAAATTTCTACCCAAATACTCTTTTACATCCAAATTTGGAAAGATTAAAATCAGATCTGGTTTATTTTTTAAGATGAAATGAGTTGAGTTAAAATAAAATTAAAAATTGAATAAAATATTATTAAATTATATTTTTTTAATATTATTTTTATTTTAAGATTTGAAAAGATTGAATTATTTATTTTATTTTGTATAAAAATTTGAAGAAGTTATAATAATTAGATTAGATAAAATGAGTTGAGATAAATTATAAAAACAAAAGCATTTAATGTTAAAACCATTACTATTTGACTAATGCTATATACCACACTAAAATCCTATTTTCATCCTTGATACTATTAAATAAGATGTAATATATTTATTACTATTGGATGATAAAAAAATATGTAATAAATGATCATTCAATAATGATAAATGTGATATATCTTACATAATAGAATGAAAATAAGATAATAATATAGTGTATAAAAATTTTCTTATTGTTTATGAGGGTCCTAGCATTTGGATCCTCTTAAACTTTACAACAGTTTATGATAGTTCATTATTGCAGGAGGCATGCCATTATTTATAGACCATAATAAATGGAACAAACTCATTGCTTTGATGAGAGAATTGCATATCTGAAAATGGACTTTAAAGCACGCACCCATATATCATTAATATCAGTCGGTCGGTACAAAAAAAAAAAAAAGTTTTTGTGATTATTTAATTACGATTAAATAATTATTTATAATCAATTTTAGTTATAAATAATCATTTGGTCGCAATTAAATGACCATAAATAAGTAATTTTTTTGTAAGAGTGGTGACTGGTGGATGAGTCATATATATATATATATATATGAGAATTGATATAGACATAAATAAATTATATAAAATAAATTTATAAATTAATGTGATTTTATAAATTGATATGATTTTATGACATAACATATATCACCTCAAGCCATATTAATTTATAAATTTATTTTTTTGTAATTAAAATATTTTTCATATAATAAATATAGAAGAGACAATTGACATATAATTGCAGAAGGTAACATGATAGCTAGGGACCTTCATAATTATTGCATTGGGCATTTATACATGCAGCCTCATAAGCTGATGAACGCAGTTTCACTTCCTACAGTACAGTCTTGCCTTTTGGATTTAAAATCGGGTCAGACTGACTCTTGAGGTTGGAATAATATCCCAACTTTGGTTAAACAAAAGGATTTCTTGGTATACATTATTTCCTCTTGTGCCTTCATTTTTAACTCTGTTTTGTTTTTCCTAGTGTGAGGTTCATTATTTCCTCTTGGGTTTGATTATGAGCAACAATAGGGATAACCTTTTTTTATAATTATTTTAAAATTTATTTTTAACAGAAAATAATTTTATATAATAATGATAATCTTAGGACTCTGTTCTAAAAATAGATATAAAAAGTAGTAATCTTTTATTGTCTATGAAACAAAGGAAACTGGAGAGGATGAGATTTCTTCAATGAAAATGGGAGGTATAGCAGCTTTTTGTGAAGTGTTCAATTAAGGATAGGGAGCATTAATGATTGAAAAGCGCCTGAAAAGGATGATGATTCAAAGTAAAGCCGAGTCTCAATCAATATCTATTGTCGTGCCTTCTGTTTTCTTAAGATCTAAGCAAATCATACAGTTCATGCATGATGATCAGAGTGGTCCTAATTAACAAAACCTATTGGATGACACCTTTACTTTCTAAAGCACACGTTTCCTTCTCACATTAGACATCAGTCTATGCTTGATATTTTCGAATTGTGAACCAGCTTGTCGGCTAGCTCGATATATGTAAGATATTGAATAAATTTTTAGGTCTAAAGCGATAAGTTAGCTAAACATTGTTTCAAATAAATTGCAGTATAGTTTTAGATAACACTGATTAAAAATGCTTGAGGTTAGTTTGATGTAGCATAGACAGTAGTGGCCTCGTTTAAGGCTGTGTAAAAAGGAAACCGACATGGGAACAAGCACGACGTGGGGGTGTTGTTCTCATGGGGCTTGGGCCTCTAGGCCATTTCAAGAACTTTTGACCTTGCTAAAAAAAATTATTTGGACCCGGTAGTGTATAAAGAAAAATAAACGGGCTGTTTTCTAAGTTTTGGACCTCGAATCCAACTCAAAAAAAAAAAAAAAAAAACTAAGTTGTAAAAATTATCTCAGCCCATGAAAAGATTCTTAATAAATATTATCAAACCTAATAAGAAAAATAATACTTCACCAAAACAGAAATTTTAGGCACGTAGTCTATTTTTTTTTTTATTAATAAAAAAAAAATCTGGAAACTCAAATGGGGTTTCGCACAAATAAAGATAAATAATAAAGCATTTTATAAAACAGAGTAGTGCTGGAATCGGATGTTACAATTATTACTATTTTTATGGATCAAGTATATATATGCGCGCGCACACACACATATATATAGATATATACCACTTTGCAATGAACATCAAATATACGCATGCAATCGTTTATGCAATTAACACAACACTACAACTTATGTCAAGTCACGAAGTAAGCAAGAGCTAGATTTCCAGAAAATATGGTAGGGATGTAGTATTATCCAAGTGAAAGCTAAAAGCAGAAGCATCACTTCAGGTTAAACAAAGAGGGCAAAACTATACATTACATCAACATTGTTGGAAGAAAAAGACAGCTGTTCCTTTTTTTTATAAGTAAAATACAACTCTTCCTATTGATAAGTCAATTAAGGAAAATTGCAGAAAAGAAAACCAGTTAAAATATAATAAAGATACTCTTGGAGAGGCATTTTGGTCCTCTGATTCCTTGACTCCCTAAAGTAGTGAAAAGAAAGGGAGCACAATTATAAAGTACTGCAATTTCACTCGACCAAATGGAGTGGTACTAAAAGTTATAATCTTTGCAAATGAGGCATTAAAATAGGAGATGTAACAAAATGTGCATCTTGACTAACAAGCATCCACTTAAAGATAACCCATATCTTGTGTTGGGAAAAGATTGTATGTGTTTTTTGAACAATCAAAACCTAACCCATATCTCGTGTTGCCTATTCGTGTAGGCTGAGATATTGATCGCCAATATGGGAATGCTACTGGCGTTGGCCGCAAGGATTCTACTTGTTCTCTAAGAGGGTTAAACAAAACAACATGACTATTATCACCAACTTTTGTGAAACAAGACAGCACATAATGGCTGTTACTCAAGATCTTATTCTTTCAAAGTTACCAACTTTGAAACTGACAGCAATCTGCATGTCCTTTGAGAATTTCCCTTCTCGTCTAAACAATACTTCTATTTTGTCCATGGGATGGTGGAAAACTAAAACATCATGTTGTTCAACACATCGGGTTTGGTGCATGTAAGCGAGGTATTGATTGTCGATGATGCTGCAGCATACAGATCAAGAGATGCATCCGAATCGAAAAAGAGACTTGATGGGTAGTCGGGAAAAAATATCATAGAGAAGATTTATAGGGAGGATTTCAGACGCCATACTTGCTTGTTTGTCTGTCAAAATAGTGCCAATGCGACGCAAAGAAAATGGAAAAATAAAATTAAAGGGTGAAGGAAAAACTTACAGGCCAGCAATCTGGGAGAGGCTATGTGCGGCTTGCAATATTGTGCCAGTTTAACTAGGAGTGTCAAATCGTGTCAACGAGTCGTGTTCGTGTCGTGTCAAGATATGTATATTATACTATATAAGTCAATCCTAACCGGACCCGTTAAATTTATCGTATCAAAATCTCAAACCCTAACACGACCTGTTAACATAACGTGTCGTTTCGTCTCAACCCGTTATGATCCATTAGTAAATATTATGAAATAGATTAACACAACACAATATGATTCGTTTCAACCTGTTTATATAAAAGAGTTCAAATATATCCAAAATTAACCCATTTGACTTAATTAAATTTAGCATAATTTTATATAAATATTAAAATCACAATATCTATAAAAATAATAATACTAATTACAAGTCTAAATTACAATCTAAACAATAAAATATAAAAATTAAAATTGTAACAATTTTACTTTTAAATATAAGAATATAATTGTAATTTTAAATTTCTTAACGTGTCATAACGGGTTAAATCAGGTTGACCCGCTATCAACCCGTTAAGCAATCGTGTCATAACGGGTCAACCTGTTTTGATCTGAAACTCGTTAAAACTAAACCCTAACCCGCTATTATAACGTCGTGTTCGTGTTGAATTAACGAATCGTGTAAGAAATTGCCACCCCTAAGTTTAACTTTTTACGAAGGAAAAGTAGGCCGGATTTTATAAACTACTGGCCCAAGCCTACAAGAAACCAAAAGGAATCCCACTAATCCAAAATATGATAATATCCATAATTTATAAATTAGTCCATTAGACGTCAATGTGCTTTAAAAAATAAAAGGTAATAGGCCTAAGGGCGTAATTCTAACGTATTTAATGGCTTGGTTGAGTCATGAGAATAATAATTCCTAGTCGTAGTTTTTTTTTTTTTTTTTTAAAAAAAATTGGTCAACTATCATTTAACTAGCAATATTATGTTTACATTGTGATCTATAAAAATTAAGAAAACTCAATTTATAAGTCAACTAACATCATTTGATCGCACAAATTTCTAATTCTTTTGGATAAAACCCGAGAGATCAATCATTGTCTTCATAAGAGGTATTTATTAAGATTTCTCGTTTAAAGAAAGAAAAAACTATATCTCCATGGGCTAAAAACGTGAGAAACTATTTCTCAAATAGAAAAATTTTCTTTATACAAATAATATATACAAAACTAGCTAAACAACTAAGTTACAGAACACAAAAACAACCCAAAAGCAATCTGACGGTGGCCCACGTTAGGAGTGAAAAATCATAAGTCTTACAAGCAAGGAGGCGTTAGATCCACGCAACGCCGCACACAGCAGAAGAGATCTCACCAAAAAGTGAGTCGCGTCCCATAGCTTCCCCGCGCATTCAAAGCACATGCCATTCCATTCATCAAAATTTTTGGTCGACTTCAAGATTGGCGGCTGGTGAGAATGGAGTTGGAGCATGTGGTGGCCTTAGACCGTTAGATTTACCTCCACCTGCAACATACCGATTCAAAACTGCAATATCCGAAACCACCTACAAAATGAACAAAAACACGAAGGCCAAAAAACAAGAACAAAGAAAAAAGAAGAAAAGAGAAAAAGGGAAACGGGATAAAAGATAGAGCCGTAAGTCCGCCCTCCTCCTAGAGCAGCAGACGTCGAGGGGTTTTTGCAAGGGGTTGGGGTTTCTTTTTCACATCAGAGCTTTGATCAGATTTATTGTAATTAGTTTATTCCTAGTCATAGTTGGACATACATAATATATGAAATATGGAATTAATATATCTCTAAAATAAGAGTCCTGACAGTGCGACCCCAAATAAAAAGAAAAAGACCGATAGAAATTTATAGTACTTCCTTTTAGACCGGGTTTGCTGCAAATATATTGAATATAAAATGAACAAGGAGGCTGTTAGAGTCATCGGACCCGTTTTGGTCCAGCTAGTTATATATATATATATATATACGATTTTTTTTACATATTTTTTTCATGTTTTTAAATATTTTTTAAAAAAGAAAAAAATTACAATATTATTAAATAATATTTTCTTAATCAATAAATAAAAAAAAATAAAAAAATAAAAAAGAAAAAAGAAAATGAGACTCAAAGCGAGACTCATATAGTGGTGTCTTTATCATTTTTCAAATGAACAATAATATTTAGAATCTTAAATGTGAAAATCTCACAATCTCCTTAAAACAATTGTTAAATCTAAGACCTATTTGAAAAATTTATTATTTTTTAATAATAGACCATACTTCTTTTTAAAAGAGTATGTGAAATTTGATTTACACATTTTAAAATTGTATATAACATTTTTACTCTTTTATATTTTATTTATTTTTTAAGGCATCATTACTGTTTTTCTTTTTAGGGAAGCATTACTCTTACTCTTATGTCAGAGCCTAGACTAGTAGTCATGGAAGTGTATTATATAGTTCTACTTTAGTTTTATACTAATTATTTGTAGGATATTATTTAGTGAGCTTATAGTAATATTAGTTCAAACTTTATATTAATCCTAATTGGGAGAGGAAAATACTTTTTGCGGACACTCATTATTTCTACCTTCGAACAGAATAGCAATTATTTTATAGGCTAGTTTCATTAAATGGTTCATAGAAAACAACACAAAAGAGTATACATCCCAAAAAAAATAGAGAAAATTTCTCTAATGTTCAATTCAAAACTATCAAATCAAATAATCTCCAAAATTAGTCCATAAGCTGGATTGTAAGGCCAAAATCGTTTGATTCGAAATTTTCTCAAAATTAGCAAAGTTTCAATAATCATGCCAAAATTAAATATAAAATAAAATAAGTATTTTGTAAAAAATTTGGCTCAAATTGGGCTTAGAATCACTTTTTAAACGATGAACAAAATATTATCAAATAAAGAAAATAATAACTAAAATTAGGAATTCAGAAGGAAAAATAGCGGATTCTAGCCTCAAAAACTTGCATGCCAATTGTAGCTTGGTGGACACAATGTGTACACTGAAAAGAGCTTTTCGAATTGGGATCTTATGCTTGGTTTCAATACCTGTAATCAAAGTTATGATCAAAATACTGAAACGCAACCAAAACTATCTAAATTAGAAAAAAAATCATGATCATTTGTTGCCACATTTGTGCTGATTTGCCAATTCGAGGTATCTCAATATCATTAATGTGCAATTTGACAACTTAACATTATCTGACTCAGATCCATCTACATCAATTTGTTATTCACTCAAGAATTAATTAGTTGTTGGACATTGTAAAGCTTGCATGTATTAGATGGATACTTTTGTGGTAGAACGATGATATTTTTACGTAATATACTCGAGAACGGAAATGATAATATAGAATAAAGAATAGCACTGTAGAACTTATTATATATTTATGTATGTATGCTGAATGCATGCTTGCAAGCTATCAATTTGAACTTTAGGCGTAATATACATTTTTCTAAATTAATTAGTCACGCTCAGTCCTGTGCATATATATATACTACAACATTTTTGATTTTTTGCCACGAATTTTTGTGTTTCAGAATAGTATATTCTGCATGGGAAATACATTTTTTTTTACCACTTTCGTTGGTTGAAGGTTGGTAGCTTGATCATGTCTTAATAAAATTCGAGAAGATATAAAATATGAAAAAAAATGACAAACAACAAAATAGATAGTTAGTACAACTGAATGATTCATGCTTTATTATTGATAAATTAATCCTCAAGCTAGATCATTCCCGTGCCATATTATTCAACAATTATTCTAATCATTATAGAAAGAGCATAATGTACAACATAATTTAAATTAGAAGACGCAGATGGAGAAGAAATGATCATGATTGATCTTTGCCTTATACATTAATGGAGACTACAACAGATAGTGACTTTTGCTGCATTTTTCTAGCGGGGGGTCAAAGTTGGCCGCAACTTGATGGATTTAATCTTTTCATTTCATAACTCGTGACAAGGAATAGAGGCCTCTGTAATCATCAACTTATTTGCAATGAATTGTGGTCGCAGCAGATACAATTGTTGCAAATGCTACAGGTCAACGAGAAAATTAAACGCGAACAAATATCAGATTTATTGCTGCGATCCAGAGCCGTCGTAACAAGTACTAGCATGAAAAAATGCAATAAGCGATTGTCAAACGTGATTGTTTTTGGCGGCGCACAGATTCTGCTGTAATAGAACCAGTCTTGGTTACACGCTTTTGTAAATGCCGCGAGAGCTGCGATTAGTTGCAGCAGCTACATGTCGCCGCTATAGGTGCTACCGAAATGTTAGTGCATAATATGCTTGGCGTCGAATGAAAATTTGCCGTAACAGTTACCACCATATATAAACTAGATTTTCTGGGAGAGGCTATACATGCGTTTTGGCGGAATAGGTTTGCGGCAAGACCCTGATCTCTTCCTTCATCATCAAAGTTACCGTTGCTTCTGTCAGTCGTAGAGTGTCGCCGGACAGTCGCGTCATTGCCGGCAAACTCAGGTGATGTTTTCGACTAGTTTTTGGAATTTCGTCGAGTTCAAATTTTCTTAGCCCTTCGCGTAGACACTAATTTCTCTCCCTCCCTCCCTCTTTGTGATTTTCCCTACTGATTTTCCCTTTGCAGTTCTAACGTATTTGATGCTACCCTAGCCTCTCCTACGCCTTCTCCCTCCCTAAGCAACTTACCATCGTGTGAAAGTCCTAGGTGTATTGGGGATGCTTTTCAAAGCGCGTGAAACTACTATGGTAAGCTCTCTGTTCCTGCAATTTTATATGATCGTTAATATATAATAGGTTAAAATCAAAGAGATATGTTTGCATACGTATATATACCCTCGCTGCAGTTTGACCTGCATCTCTCCCTCAACTTTTTTTTCCCTTTCTCTCTCACTCACATACATTTTGATCATAATTTGTCTTGTTGGCTTGTGTAAAATTGGCTTTTACCACCTCTCTCTCTCTCTATATATATAATATATGTATATGTATTTGGATATATATTGGCTTCCCACCTTTGGGAGTCCCTCTTAGATTTAGTAGATGAATTATTATGATTGTGATTATGATGAATTAATTACGATATGGAGATTATGCTTAATCAGTATAATTAGTATATGGAGATTATGATTAATTAGATTATGATGTATTTGTATATATATTGAATTTTCTAAGATGCATTTTCATTTAAAAAATTGCATATCAAAGCCATCTTCTTATTGATCCATCCAGCACAACACTTCCAGATCTTAGCTAATATAAACATCTTAGTGTATTATTTACCATCAATTGGGTCTATTAATGTTGAAGAAATAATTTCACCAAGTTTGGTTCCAATACGAAGATTGCCTACAATTGATGATAATGCTCCAATTACCAGGAATGAGTTGAGTCAACATAGACCTTAAATTATAGTTTTACTTTAATTTTTAATTTTGTACTAATTATGCCTATTAGTATTGTTAGATATAGTTTTACTTAAATTATTCATTTCCTTTGCAGAAACGAAGTCTACAGTTAAAAATAATAATTTTTTATGTGCACCGGTGGCAAACTTGACCATCTTTTTTAAAGGAAGATCGAGAGACTTACCCTAGGATTATCTATCTAGCATTATCATGGATATATATACTACTAATTGTCATGTTTGCAATTATATTCATAGAAGTCATCGTCTATATTCTTTTAATTTCTACTTATGTTTGGTAATTACCAGGTCTTGATTGCTTATATGCTTATAAGATAGGAGGGAGGACTTTCTTGGCACCATAATTCTTCCTCTCATTAAACCTTTGCCTACAGAAAATCATATATTTCACTTGTTTTAGTGGCTGCTGAAACCAGAGGCCTCACAATAATAGACATCAATCTTATAGCACATCAAGACTTCGATAATATCGAACATGCTCAACAGAACCAAAATATATTTCATTGATTTTAGTGCATGGCAGCTTGAGCAAAGGTCTCACACAGCTGCTAATTTCTAAGGAGGATCCAAGATTCCAAACAGATATGTAGAAAAAGAATTATGCGAATTAAGAAGCAAGTCTCAATCAACTGTGAACAAAAAATATACGAAATAATGAAACATATTAATTGCTATTCAATTCAAGATAGAATTGGTAGCAACAAAAATAAAAGGGCAAGCTGTACAGATTCTTTATTAACCAACATGCATTACTAATTTATTTGCATGAAACTTAGATTTTGATAATAGGCTATTGTGTGGCATAGGACATTGTTGTAACAAAGCAACTTTGGATCATAGGCGTGCCTTAACGTACCATTTTTTGGATCACAGGAATAGAGTCGTCCGTAACACCTCACTATTAATTCTTGGCCAAATTCCACTAGTCCTACAACCTGATCAATACATGATTGATTGATGAAAAATCGATCTATTTCAGGCGGTTTTAGATCAATCTCGTATTCTTTGACTCAATGATCTTTCCTTTCATACTCTTTGATTAGTACCCAAATATCAATTGCTCGTCTTGCTCATCGAGAGATCAACAATAGCCAAGTTTCCATTTAGATCAAGCAAATGACACCACCTAAATCTAATAGGTAGATAAATCAAGCCAAAAGTTTCTTTCGAAATATCAAACGAAAACAATCTTAGTGAATCCAAACCAATTTTCAAGATGTGGATCTTCTTCAGGGAAATCAAGTTAATAAAGATTCCCACACTCATATACAGACATTGTATATGGTAAATGACAAGAAGGGAGGTTGGGAAAGGCTCTCCATGAACTTGTACCAAGTGTGAATACTTCAACATAAAAAATAGTTCAACTGAAAGCAATATGTCCTTTGAGAATTCTCCTTCTCGTCTAAACATTACGTCTGTTCTGTATGGGGGATGGTGGAAACTAAAACATTAGGTTGTTCAGCACATCGGGTTTGGTGGATGTAAGTGAGGTATGGGTCGTCGATGTTGCAGTATATAGAAGAGACGCATCTGAATTGAAAAAGGGACTTGATGGGTAGTTGGGAAAAGATTTCATAGAGAATATCTGTAGGGAGGATCTCAGACGCCATGCTTGCTTCTTTTCTTGCTGGAATAAAGATTAATTCCTAATAGATAATATATATGAAATACGGAATAGGTCTTTATCAGAAGAGTGCTAATGTGACCCAAAAAGAAAAAAAAAATATAGAGATCTACTTAAATCTTTGCTAATCAGGTTAGCTGGAAGTATATTAAATTCAATTATAAAAGGAAAAATGCTCTAGTTACAAATAGATTAAACAAAAATAATATCACAAATTGATGTGGCATAATTTGATTTGTCAAATTGTAAAGTTATTTTTATTATAAAATAAATCTAACGAAGTCATGCCTTTATAAGATTACTTTTATGTGATCTCTTTGTATTTATAAAAGTACTCTATATGAAATACATTGGTAGCAAGAGAGACAGTTTTGGCTTGGCAGTAGTGTGGCTTGAAAAAAAAAAACAAAGGGGAGAGGAAGAACTTACAGGCCAGCATTAATGTGGGAGAGGTGACGTGCGACTTCTTGTTGCTGGTTTGATATGCTTTGGCTTTGATTTTTTTTAAATATTTTTTTTACGAAGGAAAGTTAGGGTTTTTATATAATGTCCGTTAGCAATTTTAAGATGAAGAGGACTTTGAATTGTACCAATTTTAATACTAGGAAAAATCTACGTACATCGTTCCATAGTGTACCGTTATGCGTCCTATTATATGTGGCATGCCACTGTTGCATCCCTTTTATTTATTTTGTAATTTATGGCTTCCCTTGCCCCAGCTTACACTCGATACACTATAGCCCTCTCCATCTCGTGAAGCATACCCATCCCCTACGTGAAGCGTACCCTTGCGTGAAGCACTTTCACTGAAATACTCCAGCCGTCTTCATCGGACCCATCACTAACCAACATTGGGATCTCCTCCATTTAACCTCAAATCTGGGAAACCATCGTCTGCATCTCCTTCACGCTTTGATTCCAGCCCCATTTCGTCTAGGTTTCATGAATATTGCATATTAATACATGTGTGTGTGTGTGTGTGTGGTGAAGGCTTAAAAATGGTATTTTTATGATCTTGCCTGAAAATGTCGTAATCATCAAAGCTTCAAAATAATTATTTATTAGCTCAAAGTTTGGCTAGCGCTTGATGTACGTGAACTAGTAATTCTTTGCATACGAAACTTGTTTGCACTTTTGTCATTTGGCCATTATCTCTGATCGATGTTTAGGAAAAACAAACAACCTGGAATTGGAAATAAATAAGTAAATAATATTGTAAACATAAGCATTAAGTCTAGGCTTAATTTAAATCAAGTGTGATCGTTTAGAGAGGAGAGAATCTACCATACCCAATTTATGGTTTGGTTAACATTTAAGCATGCTTGGAATTCATCTCTCAAGGGGAGAACATCTTGAGCATGGTCAAAGTGCAGTATGAGCATTATGCTACAACCACTTCAACCATTTGATTTATTTCAGTGAAATTTATTTTATTTTTTTCTTTTCATTGCTTGTTCTTCCATATACAATGCACCTCCCTCGTTCTCAATCATGTTGTATCTCTGTAGACAATTTGAACGTTGCCATGGATGCCAAGATAGAATATTTAGATGATACACCCGATGAGGTAGAAATCGATAAGGAGGTTGGAGGTGATAAAACTATTGAAAAACCTACGGCTGGAATAAAACTTGCATTTGTAGAAGAAGTGCATGCTTACCATCTGAAGTATGGTAAGAAGAAGGGATTTGGGATATCCAAAAGGAATACTAAACAGGATGACAATAGGACGGTAAGATGGTTTTGTTTGGCATGCGCACAAGGAGGCAAATCAATGAGTAAGACTACCAATGTTATGAAACCAAGACAATTAGAGAAGATGGGGGTGTAGGGCTAAGATTAATGTGGTATTCAATGATGAAGGTGGATATATTGTATCTAAAGTGATATTGGATCACACATACGCTTGTAGTCCAGGAAATGCAAGACACTTCAGATGCTTTAAGAAGATTAATGCTCATCTTGCCAAGAGGCTTGAAATAAATGACGATGTAGGAATACCTTTGGTCAAAAATTACAACTTTGTGGTTGTTGAGAAGGGACGTTACGAGAATGTACCATTTAGGGAGGAGTGTCGAACTACATTGACAATGCATGACGACTTCGCCTTGGGGTTAGAGTTGGTGTAGCTCTATGTAACTATTTCAAAGATATGCAAAAAAGAAATCCGGAGTTTTATTATAAGATAGATGTTGACAGTTAGAATTGGTTAAAGAATGTATTCTGGACAGATGCCCGGAGTAGAGCTACGTATGAATTATTCGGAAATGTGATTACATTTTATACAACATATGTGATAAATGCGCATAAAATGCCTTTTGCACTGTTTGTTGGTGTGAACCACCATGGGCAGTCAATCCTACTCAGGTGCGAATTGATATCTAGTGAGAACTCAAATACATGCGAGTAATTATTTGAGTCATGGTTGTAATATATGAATGACCAACCGCCAAACGCAATCATCATAGACCAAGACAAGGCCATTAAAATTACAATTTTGAGGGTGTTTCCAACTTCTAGGCTTCGCTTCTCCTTGTGGCATATAATGAAAAAATTTCCTAAGAAATTTGAATCACATTGTCAATATGGAGAAATAATAGTTCTCTAATTAGGTGCGTACATGGCTCTTTTAGAGAGCATGAATTTGAGGAACAATGGAATTCTATGCTTGAGATGTATGATTTGTATGAGAATGCATGGTTGGTATTTTTGTATAGTGATTGGCAATTTCGGGTGCCAGCCTATGTTAGAGGCACATTTTGGGCAGGAAAGTCAACAACACAGCAGAGCAAAGGAATGAATGCATTTTTTGACGGCTACATTCACTCTAAAACTACTTTGAAGCAATTTGTTGACCAGTATGTTCAGCTCATAGGAGGAAGGTAGAGAATGAAACAATTGGTAACTTCAATTCATTTAATACGGACATTTTTTGCATTACTCGATATCCTTTTGAGAAACAATTTCAAAAAACATATTCTCTTGCTAAATTCCAAGAAGTAAAAAAGAAATTGTCAGAATTCCTATATTTGACTACCTTGTTAGGATCATGTGAGGGTGGTAGTAACACATTTGTAGTTGTGGACGAGGTTCAAGTTACTAATGACTTCTTAAAACATGTAACATTTACTGTCAAAATTGATCAAGATCCCTTCGATGTGAAATGTGGTTGTAAGCTATTTAACTTTAGGGGTATATTGTGTAGGCACGCTCTCTATGTCATAACTCAGATGGGAGTACATACAATACCATCAAAATACATATTGAATTGGTGGAGGAAGAATGTTAAGCGAAAATACACATTCGTGAAGAGTAGTTTGACACTAGTAGCATTGACCATGCACAAAGGTACAATAGGATCCAAAATCACTTCTATGAAATGTATTCCAATGCTTCAAAGGCTAAGAGTATTGTTAAATTGATTAGGCAGATAGAACAATTGAATACAAGAAAGAAAAGATTAAAAAAAAAAAAAAAACAGAGATGCATCATGCATAATTAATTTATTAATATACCATCTAAACATAAAATCAAGGGCACGTGAAGCGGTGTCGATATTTTATTTGGAATTAGTGTATGGCACCATCCAATAGCACAAAACGGTTGAGGACAAAAATGCGCATGCACATACTTTCAGTCAACATGCATCAAAGCAGAAGAACATGAGCACCTCCACGTAACAAACTCTGCAATGCATAACATGCGTTGTTCCACTGCCTTGTAAAAATCAATCGTAGCATTTTTTGTAGCCTAACTTCTATAAAAATTCAGAAAAAACATAACTTGATTCGGCCTGTATGCCAAAGGATATTAAAACCAGGTAGTAGAAATTTACGGCATAGGAAATACACATTTCAAAAATGTTGTGTTCATATTTGTTTAGTTCTAAGTTCACAAATTTTCACCCTCTAGAAACAAATTTTCACTTACTGAAAGGTCTTCTTAAAGATTTTCCTGCTATATTTGTAAACATGTGTTTTATTGGATGTATTATTTTTCTAGATTTTTTATGGAAACCAAACGCCTGTAAAAAGTGCTTTCAAGTAGCTGCGATTTGTACAGCAACAACTCCAATAAATGGAAAAAATTAAACACCTCAACATAATTTTCATTAACGCACTTGGGTATAAAAATTATAATATATTTATAAATATACATTAGCATCCCACACAAAGTTGTCTTCTATTGACAGGCCTACAGTTTCCTCACTCAAAAAACATTGTAAAATTTTCTTGAGCAACTCTTTCCTTTGCTTTCCTAGAATAAACCCATTTTTTGTAGTGAAAAAGATTGGTCGATTGATTTTTAATGAATTTGGATAATGCTTAACCAACAATGTTCTCAAGTTTTGTGTATATACACAATTTTTCAATGGGTCCACAAACCTGCAATTTCAAAATAATATATATTATTTCACTTAAATTGTGATGGTTATTTTAGAAAAATTAGATTATAATTATGCAGTTTACCCTAAAAAAGAAAAAAAAGATAAAAAATAGTGATGCAACATGCAGAATTAATTCATTAATATATCATCTAAACATCTAATTAATGGCACATGAAGCGGCGTCAATATCTTATTTGGAATTAGTGTATGGCACCACCCAATAGCACAAAACTGCTATAGATAAACATGCGCATGCACATACCTTCAGCCAACGTGCATCAAAACAGAAGAATGCGAGCATCTCCATGTAGCAAACTCTGCAATGCACAGCATGTGTTGTTCCACTGCCTCTATAAAAATCAACTGTATCATTCTTTGTAGCCTAACATTTATAAAAATTCAGAAAAAGACACAACTTGATTCGATTTGTATGCCAAAAAATATTAGTACCAAGTAATAGAAATTTTGGGCAAAGAAAATACACATCTAAAAAATATTGCGTTCATATTTGTTTAGTTCTAAGTTCACAAATTTTTGCTCTCCAAAAACAAGTTTCCACTTATTGAAAGGTCTTCTTGAAGGATTTTCTACTACATTTGTAAACATGTATTTTATTAGATGTATTATTTTTTTGGGCTGGTTTATGGAAAATAAATCATTACAAAATGTGCTTTCAAGTAAATTCGATTTGTACAGCAGCAGCTCCCGTAAATGGAAAAAATTAAACCCCCAATATGATTTCCATTAACGCACTTGGATATAAAACAAAATCACTTGGGTATAAAAATTGTAATATATTTATAGATATACATTAGCATCCCACACAAAGTTGTCTTATATTGAAAGGCCTATAGTTTCCTCACTAAAAAACATTGTAATATTTTCTAAAACAACTATTTTCTTTGCTTTCCCTGAACAAATCGATTTTTTGTAATGAAAAAGAGTGGGCGATTTTGTTTCTATGAATTGGGATAATCGCGTTCCGACATATGTTCTCAAATTTTGTAGGTACTCACCGTTTTTCAATGGTTCCATGAGCCTGCAATTGTAATATAATATATATATATATACATTATTTCATTTAAATTGTAAATTTGATGGTTATTTTAGAGAAATTAGATTATAATTATGCATTTTACCCAACAAAAGAACAAAAAAGATTAAAAAAATAGTGACGCATCATGCAAAATTAATTCATTAATATACCATCTAAGCATCAATTCAAGGGCACATACAACTGCGTGGATGTCTTGTTTGGAATTAGTGTATGACACCATCCAATAGCAAAAAGCTATTAAGGACAAAGATGAGCGGATATACCTTCCGCAAACATACATCAAAGCAGAAGAACGCGAGTACTTCCATGTAACAAACTCTGTAATGCCCAGCATGCATTGTTCCACTGCCTCTATAAAACTCAACCGTAGCATTCTTTGTAGCCTAACATCTATAAAAATTCAGAAAAAACAAAACTTGATTCGGCCTGTATGCAAAAGGATATTAGTACAAGTCGTAGGTCTGCGAACAATCCAATCAAAGACGAGTTCGAGTCGGTCTGAGAGTTTGCCGATTCGAGTCGAATTCGAGCCGATCAAAGACAAACTTGAGCCGAGTCGAGTTATTTATTGATCTTTGTTTTTACCCTCTAACAATCTACATGAACCGAGCCGAACTAAGTCAAGTAATTACTCGAATTTCTTACTCTTTATAAATATTTGACTCAATAATCTTTTCGTAAACTTAATACATTATTATTGTAAAGAAACAAAATAGGTTACTTTTACATAAAGTAAAAAATATATTACTTATACAAAGTATTAAAAATAATATATATAACACATAAAATATATATAATAAAAGAATATATGTAAGAATATATGCAAGAATATATATATATATATATATATATACGTATATAGAAATATTACGAGTATTGTTATGAGCCCAAAACGAATCGAGTCGAGTTTATACGAATTTTGTTCATGAACACAAATCGAGTCGAATCAAGATTATACAAATTTAGCTCGTTTAATATTCAAACCAGTATTAGTGGTCACAAACAACTCATTTATTAAATGAATCAAGTTCGAATTGAGTTTATACGAGTCGAGCTCAAATTGTTTATGAGCAATTCTATTCGTTTGCAACCCTAGTACCAGGCAATAGAAATTTAGGGCATAGAAAATACACATATAGAAAATATTGTATTCATATTTGTTTAGTTTTAAGTTCACAAATTCTTGCTTTCCAGAAACAGGTTTCCACTTACTGAAAGGTCTTCTTGAATGATTTTCTACTACATTTGTAAACATGTATTTTATTAGATGTATTACTTTTCTGGGCTGGTTTATGGAAAACAAACCATTATAAAATGTGATTTCAAGTAGATGTGATTTGTACAGCAGCAGCTCCCGTAAATGGAAAAAATTAAACCCCCAATATGATTTCCATTAACGCACTTGGATATAAAAATTGTAATATATTTATAGATATACATTAGCATTCCACACAAAGTTGTCTTCTATTAAAAGGCCTACAGGTTCCTCACTAAAAAAACATTGTAATGTTTTCTAAAACAACTCTTTTCTTTGCTTTCCTAGAACAAATCCCTTTTTTGTAATGAAAAAGAATGATCGATTGCTTTTCTATGAATTGGTATAATCGCTTTCTGACTTATGTTCTCAAACTTTGTAGATACTCACCGTTCTTCATTGGTTCCATGAACCTGCAATTGTAATATAATCTATATATATTATTTCATTTAAATTTTAAATTTTAAATTTGATGGTTATTTTAAAGAAATTAGATTATAATCATGCAGTTTACCTAACAAAAGAACAGATAAGATAAAAAAAGCAGTGACAGATCATGCAAAATTAATTTATTAATATACTATCTAAACATCAATTTAATGGCACATGCAACTACGTTGATGTATTGTTTGGAATTAGTGTATTGTACCATCCAAGGGCAAAAAACTGTCAAGGACAAAGATGAGCGGATATACCTTCAGCAAACATACATCAAAGCAAAAGAATGCGAGCACTTCCATGTAACAAACTCTGTAATGCACAGCATGCATCGTTCCACTACCTCTATAAAACTCCACCATACCATTCTTTATAGCCTAACATCTATAAAAATTCAGAAAAAACACAACTTGATTTGGCCTGTATGCCAAAAGATATTAGTACAAGTCGTAGGGCTGCGAACAATCCGATCAAAGATGAGTTCGAGTCGAATCGAGTTGAACTAGACTTAAATAAGTCGAGTTCGAGTTCGAGTCAAGCTAAGATTTTGCCGATTCGAGTCGAATTCGAGCTGATCAAAAACAAGCTCGAGCCGAGCCGAGTTATTTATGGATCTTTGTTTTTACTCTCTAACAATCTGCAGGAACCGAGCCGAACTAAGTCAAGTAATTATTCGAGTTTCTTACTCTTTATAAATATTTGAGTCAATAATCTTTTTGTAAACTTAATACATTATTATTGTACAGAAACAAAATAGGTTGCTTCTACATAAAGTAACAAAACATATTACTCATACAAAGTATTAAAAATAATATATATAACATATAAAATATATAAAATAAAAGAATATATGTAAGAATATAGCAAGAATATATATGTATATAGAAATATTATGAGTATTACTACGAACCCAAAACTAGTCAAGTTAAGTTTATACAAATTTTGTTTACGAACACAAATCGAGTCGAATCGAGATTATACATATTTAGCTCGTTTAATATTCAAACCAATGTTAATGGTCACAAACACCTCATTTATTAAATAAACTGAGTTCGAATTGAGTTTATAAGAGTTGAACTCAAATTGTTTATGAGCAACTCTGTTCGTTTGCTGCCCTAGTACCAGGCAATAGAAATTTAGGTCATAGAAAATACACCTATGAAAAATATTATATTCATATTTGTTTAGTTTTAAGTTCACAAATTTTTGCTCTCCAGAAACAAGTTTCCACTTGCTGAAATGTCTTCTTGAAGGATTTTCTACAACATTTGTAAACATGTATTTTATTGGATGTATGATTTTTGTAGTCTGGTTAATGGAAAACAAACCATTGTAAATTGTGCTTTCAAGTATATGCGATTTGCACAGCAGCTCCCGTAAATGGAAAAAATTAAACATCCAATATGATTTCATTAACGCACTGGGGTATAAAGATTGTAATATATTTATAGATACACATTAGCATCCCACACAAAGTTGTCTTCTATTGAAAGGCCTACAGTTTCCTCACTAAAAAAACATTGTAATGTTTTCTAAAGCAACCATTTTCTTTCCTTTCATAGAACAAATTCCTTTTTTGTAATGAAAAAGAATGGTCGATTGCTTTTATTTGAATTGGGATAATTGCTTTCTGACTTATGTTCTCAAATTTTGTAGATACTCACTATTTTTTGTTCCATGAACCTGCAATTGTAATATAATATATATATATATATATCTATATATATTATCATTTAAATTGTTAATTTGATGGTTATTTTAGAGAAATTAGATGATAATCATGCAGTCTACCCAACAAAAGGATAGAAAAGATAAAAAAAACAGTGACGCATCATGCAAAATTATTTCATTAATATACCATCTAAAAATCAATTCAAGGGCACATGCAACTGCGTCGATGTCTTATTTGGAATTAGTGTATGGCACCATCTAATAGCAAAAAGCTATTAAGGACAAAGATGAGCGGATATACCTTCAGCAAACATACATCAAAACAGAAGAACGCGAGCACTTCCATGTAACAAACTCTGCAATGCCTAGCATGCATCGTTCCACTGCCTCTATAAATCTCAACTGTAGCATTCTTTGTAGCCTAATATCTATAAAAATTCATAAAAAAAAAACTTGGTTCGGCCTATATGCAAAAAGATATTAGTACCAGTCGTAGGGCTGCGAACAATCCGATCAAAGACGAGTTCGAGTCGAATCGAGTTGAACTAGACTTAAATAAGTTGAGTTCGAGTCAATCTGAGAGTTTTCCGATTCGAGTCGAATTCGAGCCAATCAAAGACAAGCTCAAGTCGAGTTGAGTTATTTATCGATCTTTGTTTTTACTCTCTAACAATCTGCACGAACTGAGCTGAACTAAGTTAAGTAATTAGTCGAGTCTCTTACTCTTTATAAATATTTGACTCAATAATCTTTTCGTAAACTTAATACATTATTATTGTAAATAAACAAAATAGGTTGCTTCTACATAAAGTAACAAAATATATTACTTATACAAAGTATTAAAAATAATATATATAACATAAAATATATATTATAAAAGAATATATGTAAGAATATAGCAAGAATATATATGTGTATATTGAAATATTACGAGTATTGTTACGAGCCCAAAACGAATCGAGTCGAGTTTATACGAATTTTGTTCACGAATACAAATCGAATTGAATCAAGATTATACAAATTTAGCTCATTTAATATTCAAACCAATATTAATGGTCACAAACACCTCATTTATTAAATGAACTGAGTTCGAATTGAGTTTATAAGAGTTGAGCTCAAGTTGTTTATGAGCAACTCTGTTCGTTTGCAGCCCTAGTACCAGGCAATAGAAATTTAGGTCATTAAAAATACACTTATGATGTGACGCCCACGAATCCCCCCTGGGATTTAAAGGACTCGCGACATCAAGACGATCATCTCATGGATCAATCATCCTATCGAAATAGTGTTTGAAGAGTGTGTGAAGCATGCACCAAGTGTACAATAAATATTCGCAGCGGGAAATAAATAAAAGTCAGCTGTTCTAGTACCAGAGATTCTTTAAAAATTACAAATCAATTTAAAACAATTTCTTCAACAGGGGATCATACAGTCTTTCAAAAGAAAAAGATAAACAAATACTACTTTCGAGATCATAATCTCGATCTTCATCCTCTCAACAAATTTCCTTTCCTGTGAAGTCTGTATCTCGAGCCAAATTTGTTTTCTGCAATCACAAACTACGATCCCGAAAAATGGGGGACCGTAGGGTGGGCGCGATCCACCGTGGTGAGATGTGAATCCCAGTAAGCAACAGACAACAAACAACATACAATCATTTCACATAACAGAACATCATCAGCATATACCAGTAAACTCAATGGGTGCATGTACCATGAATATGAGACTTGTAACATGACTTATGCACATGCATTTTCATGTAAAAACATTCGTAATCCTTGACATTTTTCAATGCTTTGCTTCATGTACTTGCTTTTCATAAAAATGCTTTCATATAACTTGACTTCTTTCATATGCATATAACTTGACTTCTTTCATATGTACTGTTTGAACTTCTTTTCAAAAGTCATCTTTTCAAAAATACTTTTCGTCTTTTCTTATCTTAGGCGCCACTTATCATATCATATCTTTTCTTATGGCTCGAAAGCCCATCTTATCATGACTTATCACTTTGCATATATGAGACACAACACCGCTCCCCTAAGCACCTCGTGTTCCCTGCTGGTTACCGCATGTTCCCTGCTGGTTACCGCATCACCTTAAAGTGAGTGCGTCATATAACTTATAAAACGGCAGGTCCTTACACCTTATCCGTCCTTGGCACCCACCAGCGTTAGGTGCTACCGTGCTCCGGACACCTTTTGGAGCCATACACGGTCCGCCGACTGTTCTTCGTCGACCCAGGGGCTTCCACTCGACTTTAAACACTCCTGAATGGACAGGGAGTTCCACTGGGGCACTATCCCGTCCCAGCCTTTGGGGTTCTTATAAAACTTTACTTCTTTTCTTTTCTTTAAAAAACTCAATCTTTCCTTTTCTTTTTCTTAAAAACATGCTTGACTCAAAACATGTTTTTCGTGCTCATGCATGGGACATGCATGTGACATGTGACTTCTTATGCAAAACATGTGAGTCATGAAACATATGAATCATACATTTACAAAACATATCTCATACATATTAACATATGAACCGACATCCCTTTTTAATTTATCTTCTATCTCACACATTGTGCATATTCCAATGAAGATATAGTCAAAACCTTAAGTCACATCACATCCAACCAACACTATCTTATAGGAGTTAAGGACGCAACTTATAATGGGGTCAAACCTAACTTTGCTTCTCCTTTCTCTTTACCCAAAACACGCATATTTTCTTAAGATCTTCTCAAAACTTAACAGTTATATCATAACCAATTCATTAATCACCACATTTACATTACATGCATAGTTATGCTCTTCAACAGATGATCTTCATATACTATTTTCTCTAACCCCAAACATTTCTTAATCTATACATCAAGGGAATCTAAGAACACACATTGATAGTTACTAAAAAGTAACGGAGTCATTCCACCAAATCCTTTTATCACTAATAATCATTAAAATACTCGAATTACCCAATCAGATCATCTTATCACCAATAATCACTAAAATATCCGAATTATCCAATCAGATCATTTTATCACTCATAATCACTAAAGTAGTCGAATCGTCCAATCAGATCATTTTACCGCAAATAATCATTAAAATAGTCGAGTCGTCCAACCCAAAACATTTTATCTCCAATAATCAATAAAATACTAGAGTCATCCAACCAAAACATTATACCATCAACAATTACCATTCACCCAGTATTCAACCACAGTAAGATTGACTCGGAATAATCTCAATCTCCATTAAATGGCCTCAGGCCCAACCAATCTACTCTCAAATTACTCATCATCACTAACTAACACATCAAGCAAACAAAACAGAGATTAACAGTCAATCAAACAGTCAAACAAATATTTGTTACTTACAGTGCATAAACGAACGTCAATCGAACATCGCGATGATCCCTGATCCCAAGTGGGTAAATTGTGCACTATTCATCTCCAGGCACGGCGAAGTGACGGGTTGGGTTCGGGTACTCCGTTCGACACCAAAATTCAGGAGAATGCTCCTTGGAGGATGGGGAATCTCGTGGCGGTGGCGGTGAGGTGGTGCAACCACCGGAAGGCGGCGGATCTAGCTCGAAATGGTGGAAGCTCATTTTCGGATTTTCCCCCGTACAAGGGAGGTGCGGCCATGGATGGGAAAACTGTTATAGGGGTGTGATAATATGAGGTAGGGGAAGCTTTTGGCGGTGGTGGTGAGAGCCACGGTGGCCGGACGGCGGCGCGGCGACGGAAAGCTCATTTGGAGACCCATTTCGGTTTCAAAGGAGGAGAGAGAAAATGAGTGCTCTGTTGGGGCTGAGATTTCTGGTAGTAGGTTGTCTTTGGGTGGCGGATCAAATGGCGGGGGTGGTGTCATGGTACGGTGGCTGGTGGCGGAGATATGGGCGGCGAAGGGTGCGGCGTAGAGGATTAAACGCCTCTCGGGTTTGGGGCTGCCGGCGGGACGTGGGGCTGCGGTGGCCGACACCACCGGTGGGGTTGGACTCGCCGGAGGGTGGCGGTTCAGGTGGGGCCAAAGGTGAGGCTAGGCGGCCGGGGGTGGCGCTGCCACGAGCTGAAAATCGGACTGCTCCTCCCACGGTTACTGTAGCACGTGGGAGAGAAAAGAGAGAGGAGAGAGAAAAGGAAAAGGGAGAGGGGAAAATGAGAGGGTTCGACCCTTTTCGCGCTATTTATAGGCCCGACGCTTTTGGGTCTTCAAACGGACAATAGATGAATTTAAAACACTGA
Organism: Platycarya longipes; assembly: GCA_036559045.1. NCBI lineage: Eukaryota > Viridiplantae > Streptophyta > Magnoliopsida > Fagales > Juglandaceae > Platycarya > Platycarya longipes. Next base: position 22,869,993 of record CM071802.1, on the reverse strand, counting down.
TTTGAAAGCGTATAACATCAACTTAACTTAAAATTCTCAAACTAATTAAATAAAATATTATTTCAACTTATTTTATTTTTCAATATAATATTTTTCATCAATATTTAAAATGATGAACTTTATTCAATTATTTAAAAAGAAATAGATTCATACATTTAAATCAGATATTTAAAACACGTTTAAAATTTCGTACTATTTCAAATAACTAAAATCAAGTTAATAAAATAATCCTGCATAACATAGTATTTTTGGAGCTATTCAAAAGCTTCCCAACCAAAATAGAATAAACATAATAAGACTTAAGAATTTAATAAATTTAAGATCAATAAACCAGATAATGTCAGATAAAATAGAATCAATGCTCCTTAATAAAAATACAGCAAATCAAACCATATTTTATAATAATTAAAACTAAAAATACTAAATATATCATTTCAGATGGAAAGACCAGTAGCAACAATTAATTACAATAATTAAAAGCACTATTATTTAAGAATCTCACAAAAGCTTATAACTATACTAAAATCAAAACCACTAAATCCAAATAATATCGATAACAATTCAAATGATAAAACCAATAATAATCTTTAAATCACTATAATATTAAAATGATAGATTTCACAAATAACTAACTCTGATTGTAAATAAAACGTACCCGAAATTAAATTTATGAGATAACAATTTAATTTATTAAAATAAATTAAAATATCCAATAACAAAATATGAGTAAATTAAAGGTATATAAAACTGCGGGATCTCACATATGAAAAATATTATATTCATATTTGTTTAGTTCAAAGTTCACAAATTTTTGCTCTCCAGAAACAAGTTTCCACTTATTGAAAGGTCTTCTTAAAGGATTCTCTACTACATTTGTAAACATGTATTTTATTGAATGTATGATTTTTTTAGGCTGGTTTATGGAAAACAAACCATTGTAAATTGTGCTTTCAAGTAGATGCGATTTGTGAAGTAGCAGCTCCCGTAAATAAAAAAAAATTAAACCCCCAATATGATTTCATTAATGCACTTGGGTATAAAAATTGTAATATATTTATAGATACACGTTAGCATCCCACACAAAGTTGTCTTCTATTGAAAGGCCTACAGTTCCTCACTAAAAAAACATTGTAATGTTTTCTAAAACAACTCTTTTCTTTGCTTTCCTAGAACAAATTCCTTTTTTGTAAAGAAAAAGAAACATTGTAATGTTTTCTAAAACAATTCTTTTCTTTGCTTTCCTAGAACAAATTCCTTTTTTGTAAAGAAAAAGAATGGTCGATTGCTTTTCTATGAATTGGGATGATTGCTTTTCTATGAATTGGGATAATTGCTTTCCAACTTATATTCTCAAATTTTGTAGATACTCACCGTTTTTCAATGGTTCCATGAACCTGCAATTGTAATATAATATATATATATATACATTATTTCATTTAAATTGTAAATTTGATGGTTATTTTAGAGAAATTAGATTATAATCATGCATTTTACCCAACAAAAGGACAAAAAAGATTAAAAAAATAGTGACGCATCATGCAAAATTAATTCATTAATATACCATCTAAACATCAATTCAAAGGCACATACAACTGCGTGGATGTCTTGTTTGGAATTAGTGTATGACACCATCCAATAGCAAAAAGCTATTAAGGACAAAGATGAGCGGATATACCTTCCGCAAACATACATCAAAGCAGAAGAACGCGAGTATTTCCATGTAACAAACTCTGTAATGCCCAGCATGCATTGTTCCACTGCCTCTATAAAACTCAACCGTAGCATTCTTTGTAGCCTAACATCTATAAAAATTCAGAAAAAACAAAACTTGATTCGGCCTGTATGCAAAAGGATATTAGTACAAGTCGTAGGTCTGCGAACAATCCAATCAAAGATGAATTCGAGTCGATCTGAGAGTTTGCCGATTCGAGTCGAATTCGAGCCGATCAAAGACAAACTCGAGCCGATTCGAGTTATTTATCGTTCTTTGTTTTTACTCTCTAACGTTCTGCACGAACCGAGCCGAACTAAGTCAAATAATTACTCAAGTTTCTTACGCTTTACAAATATTTGACTCAATAATCTTTTCGTAAACTTAATACATTATAATTGTAAAGAAATAAAATAGGTTGCTTCTATATAAACTAAAAAAATATATTACTTATTCAAAGTAAAATAACACATAAAATATATATAATAAAAGAAAATATGTAAGAATATATGCAAGAATATAAATATGTATATATATAAACATTACGAGTATTGTTACGAGCCCAAAATGAGTCGACTCGAGTTTATACGAATTTTATTCATGAACACAAACCGAGTCGAATCGAGATTATACAAATTTAGTTCGTTTAATATTCAAACCAATATTAGTGGTCACAAACAACTCATTTATTAAATGAACCGAGTTCGAATTGAGTATATACGAGTCGAGCTCAAATTGTTTATGAGCAACTCTGTTTGTTTGCAGCCCTAGTAGTAGGCAATAGAAATTTAGGGCATAAAAAATACACATATGGAAATTATTGTATTTATATTTGTTTAGTTCTAAGTTCACAAATTTTTGCTCTCCAGAAACAAGTTTCCATTACTAAATGGTCTTCTTGAAGGATTTTCTACTACATTTATAAACATGTATTTTATTGGATGTATTATTTTTCTGGGCTGGTTTATGGAAACAAACCATTGTAAAATGTGCTTTCAAGTAGATGCGATTTGAACAGCAACAGCTCCTGTAAATGGAAAAAATTATAAACCCAATATGATTTCCATTAATGCACTTGGTTATAAAAATTGTAATATATTTATAGATATATATTAGCATCCCACACAAAGTTGTCTTCTTTTGAAAGGCCTATAGTTTCCTCACTAAAAAAACATTGTATTGTTTTGTAAAACAACTATTTTCTTTGCTTTCCTAGAACAAATCCCTTTTTGTGATGAAATAGAATGGTCGATTGCTTTTCTATGAATTGGGATAATCGTTTTCCGACTTATGTTCTCAAATTTTGTAGATACTCACCGTTTTTCAATGGTTCCATGAACCTACAATTGTAATATAATATATATATATATATATTATTTCATTTAAATTGTAAATTTGATGGTTATTTTAGAGAAATTAGATTATAATCATGCAGTTTACCCAGCAAAAGGACAGAAAAGATAAAAAAATAGTGACGCATCATACAAAATTAATTCATTAATATACCATCTAAACATCAATTCAAAGGCACATGCAACTTCGTCGATGTCTTGTTTGGAATTAGTATATGGCACCATCCAATAGCAAAAAGCTACTAAGGACAAAGATGAGTGGATATACCTTCAGCAAACATACATCAAAGCAGAAGAACGTGAGCACTTCCATATAACAAACTCTGTAATGCCCAGAATGCGTCGTTCCACTGCCTCTATAAAAATCAACCATAGCATTCTTTGTAGCCTAACATTTATAAAAATTCAAAAAAGACAAAACTTGATTCGGCCTGTATGCCAAAAGATGTTAGTATCAGTCGTAAGGCTGCGAACAATCTGATCAAAGACGAGTTCGAGTCGAGCTGAGAGTTTTCCGATTCGCGTCGAATTCGAGCCTATCAAAGACAAGCTCGAGCCGAGTCGAGTTATTTATCGATCTTTGTTTTTACTTTCTAACGATATGCACGAACCAAGCCAAACTAAGTCAAGTAATTACTCGAGTTTCTTACTCTTTATAAATATTTGACTCAACAATCTTTTTGTAAATTTAATACATTATTATTGTAAAGAAATAAAATAGGTTGCTTCTACATAAAGTAACAAAATATATTACTTATACAAAGTATTAAAATAATATATATAACATATAAAATGTATATAATAAAAGAATATATGTAAGAATATATGCAAGAATATATGTATATGGAAATATTACGAGTATAGTTATGAGCCAAAAAGGAATCGAGTTGAGTTTATACGAATTTTGTTCACGAACACAAACCGAGTCGAATCGATAGTATACAAATTTAGCTCGTTTAATATTCAAACCAATATTAGTGGTCACAAACAACTCATTTATTAAATGAACTGAGTTCGAATTGAGTTTATACGAGTCGAGCTCAAATTGTTCATGAGTAACTCTGTTTGTTTGCAGCCCTAGTACCAGACTATAGAAATTTAGGGCATAGAAAATATAAGTATGGAAAATATTGTATTCATATTTGTTTAGTTTTAAGTTCACAAATTTTTGGTCTCCAGAAACAAGTTTCCATTTACTGAAAGGTCTTCTTGAAAGATTTTCTACTACATTTGTAAACATGTATTTTATTAAATGTATTATTTTTCTAGGTTGGTTTATGGAAAACAAACCATTGTAAATTGTGCTTTCAAGTAGATGCGATTTGTAGAGCAGCAGCTCCAGTAAATGGAAAAAATTAAACCCCCAATATGATTTCCATTAACGCACTTAGGTCTAAAAATTGTAATATATTTATAGATACACATTAGCATCCCACACAAAGTTGTCTTCCGTTGAAAGGCCTACAGTTTCCTCACTAAAAAAACATTATAATGTTTTCTAAACCAACTCTTTTTTTTGCTTTCCTAGAACAAACCCCTTTTTTGTAATGAAAAAGAATGGCCGATTGCTTTTCTATAAATTGGGATAATTGTTTTCCAACTAATGTTCTCAAGTTTTGTAGATACTCACCGTTTTTCAATGGTTCCATGAACCTGCAATTGTAATATAATATATATATATATATATATTATTTCATTTGAATTAGTGTTTGGCACCATCCAATAGCAAAAAAGTGTTAAGGACAAAGATGAGCTTGTACATACCTTCAGTAAACATGCATCAAAGCAGATGAATGCAAATACCTCCTCTTAACAAACTCTGCAATGCACAACATGCGTTATTCCATTGCCTCTGTAAAAATCAACCGTAACATTCTTTGTAATCTAACATCAATAAAAATTTAGAAAAAATACAACTTATTTCGGCATGTATGTCCATTGTCGAAGGATATTAGTACCAGAAAATAGAAATTTATGGCATAGAAAATACACATCTCATAAATGTTGTGTTTATATTTGTTTAGTTCTACATTCACAAATTTTTGCTCTCTAAAAACAAGTTTCCACTTACTGAAAGATATTCTTGAAGGTTTTTCTGCTATATTTGTAAACATGTGTTTTATTAGATGTATTATTTCTCTAGGTTGTTTATCGAAACCAAACCACTGTAAAAAGTGCTTTCAAGTAGATGCGATTTGTACAGCAGCAGCGTCAGTAAATGGAAAGAATTAAACCCGCCAACATAATTTTCATTAACACACCTGGTACAAATTTGTAATATATTTATAGATATACATAAGCATCCCACACAAAGTTGTCTTCTATTGAAAGGCCTACTTTTTCCTCACTCAAAAAACATTGTAATGTTTTCTAGAGCAACTATGTCCTTTGCTTTCCGAGAACTAGCCCCATTTTTGTAGTGAAAAATAATAGTCGATTGCATTTCTATGAATTTGGATAATTGCTTTCCGACTAATGTTTTCAAGTTTTGTGGATACTCATCGTTTTTCAATGGGTCCATGAACTTGCAATTTTAATATAATATATTTTATTTCATTTGAATTGTAAATTTGATGGTTTTTAGAGAAATCGAATTATAATCATGCAGTTTACCCAGCAAAAGAAAAAGAAAAGATAAAAAAATAGTGAGGCATCATGCATAATTAATTCATTAATATACCATCTAAACATCAAATCAAGGCATACGAAGTGGCATCGATGTCTTATTTGGAATTAGTATGTGACACCATCTAATAGCACAAAACTATTAAGGACAAACATGCGCTTGCACGCACCTTCAGCCAACATGCGTCAAAGCAGAAGAAGTGAGCACCACCTTGTAACAAACTCTGCAATGCACAACATGCGTTGTTCCATTGCCTTTGTAAAAATCAACCGTAGCATTCTTTGTAGCCTAACATCTATTTAGAAAAAAATACAACTTGTTTCGGCCTGTATGCCGAAAGATATTGGTACAAGGAAATAGAAATTTAGAGCATAGAAAATACATATCTCAGAAATGTTGTGTTCATATTTGTTTAGTTCTAATTTCACAAATTTTTGCTCTCCAGAAACAAGTTTTTACTTACTGTAAGATATTCTTGAAGGTTTTTCTACTATATTTGTAAATATGTGTTTTATTAGATGTATTATTTCTCTAGGTTGTTTATGGAAACCAAACCATTATAGAAAGTGCTTTCAAGTATATGCATTTTGTATAGCAGCAGCTTCAGTAAATGGAAAAATTAAACCCCTCAACATGATTTTCATTAACGCACCTGGTATAAAAATTGTAATATATTTATAGATATACATTAACATTCCACACAAAGTTGTCTTCTATTGAAAGGCCTACTTTTCCCTCACTCAAAAAACATTGTAATATTTTCTAGAGTAACTATATCCTTTGTTTCCTAAAACAAACCCTTTTTTTGTAGTGTGAAAGAATGGTAGATTACTTTTCTGTAAATTTAGATAATCGCTTTCCGACCAATGTTCTCAAGATTTGTGGATACTTACCATTTTTTAAGGAGACGATGAACCTGCAATTTTAATATAATATATATTATATAATTTGAATTGTAAATTTGAAGGTTATTTTAAAGAAATTAGATTATAATCAAGTAGTTACCCAACAAAAGAAAATAAAAAAATAAAAAACAGTGATGCATTATGCAGAAGTATTTCATTAATATACCAAGTTTTCACTTACTGAAAGATCTCTTTGAAGGCCTTTCTGCTATATTTATAAACTTGTGTTTTATTGGATGTATTATTTCTCTGGGCTTGTTTATAGAAACCAAACCATTGTAAAAAGTTCTTTCAAGTAGATGCGATTTGTACAACAGCAGTTTCAGTAAATGAAAAAAATTAAATCTCCCAACATAATTTTCATGCATGCACTTGGGTATGAAAATTGTAATATATTTATAGATATATTTTAGCATCCCACACAAAATTGTCTTCCATTGAAAGGCCTACATCTTTCTCACTCAAAAAATATTGCAATATTTTCTAGCGCAACTATTTCCTTTACTTTCCTAGAACAAACATTTTTTTGTAGTGAAAAATAATGGAAAGTGCATATTACCTCAAAAGATAATAGGGTCGTTGATTATTAGGTAATAGGGAGAAAATTGATTGGTCTGCTTAGCCAAACTTACTATTCTAAGTTTGCTAGTAAAAAATTTGCATATGACGGGGAGAAAAGTCTATACAATGTTGGACCTCTGCCGCAGAACAAGTTTGAGTTCCAAGTCATGCTTGGAGAGTTAATTACGATATGGTATATCTGTTCCCAGTAAATTGCCTAATTATAGCATTTATTTATTTATTTATCTGTATAATTTTTACTTTGCAGTCTTTGCTTTGTAGTGGCGAAATTGGGACTCCTAATGGCACGAGAAGCCCCAAAGAGACTAGTAAATGGTTGAGACATTCTCTTCGGTCAACAAATTTTAAAGTAGAACTCAATTTTGATGCCAAAATATCCTTGAGGTCCATTACTCTTGCCCTTATAGGAGCAGCTGAAGATAACAATTCTCAGGACGTTTTAATTAGAGTCCTTGATAGTATTTGGAGGCAGCAAGCTGCTGATAGGTGTTTATTTCTCTCTTTGTTAGATATATATCTTTTATTTATTTTGGATATATCGTCCATAAACATACTGCTGTTTGCTATAACTTTCTTCAACTATGGTTTTGAATTCACAGGGGTTGGATTTTGGTAAGACAATCATTTTTTCGTACCACTCAAGATATTTCACTAATATTGGAGGACATGTACAACGAGTCCGGGGTTTCCGTTCTAGCTTTGGAGCAATTTATGGTGGCTTGTCTCTTAATATGGGTATAGCACTTTTTCTTGGTGGTGTAAACTTCACGTTCATTAGACTTGACAGTTACTTGTTGGTAGTATTGCTTTTTTAAATTTCTTTGTGCAAACTTGTCTATGACATTGATCCTAAAACCTAGCCTTGTGATTGATTTCTTGATGGCTAATCAGAATGTGCAGAATGTCAAATATTTAAACATAACATTAATAAATGAATATTTGATTTTTTATGATCAATAATAACAAAACAATAATAATTAAAGACGTACATTTATTTATCAAATTGATGAAAAATTAATCTAACTATGAGATAAAAATTACCCGAGCAACTTTGCTTCACAAATGTCACATGATGGCTAAAAACACTCTAATGTTGTAGGTGAAAATCATTGAATCTTCCAGTGCTGCTTATAAAATTTTGACCAGCAAGAGATCTAAGAATTTGTATATAATTGTAATTAGAGATTAAGAGTTTTAATCTTATCTATTAGGAGTATTTTTATCTTATCACAACTAAAATATTAACGGATAAGTTTTGAACTATTTTAAACTCTATTAGGATGGGTGTGTGAGACATAGAGTTTAAATATAAATTCTACATTCTCTCATTTGGTCCATACGCCTATAAAATAATATTTTTTTTGTTTATGGGGTTATCATAGGAAATTAATCATATTGCGCAAATTTATTTATTGGAACTTTTTATATCTCAAAACTCATTTCATGAATTCCATAATATCAATGTCAAACCAGTTACTAATGCGAGACATGACGATCCTCTTTATATAATCGACAGATCCTCTTCCATGTACCACAATACTAATAACTTAATTTAACATGATCTTTAATTGGGATAATTAAGGCTAATATTGTAATGCTTTTGGATCCGATTCATGTGTGACATCCCCAATTTACGTTCGGGATTTAACGTTAATTGAGTCTGGATAAGTAACACATGGCTACCTATCATTCGTATACGAAATTACTATCATGCATGCCCCTAAGTTTACTAGCAATATTCAATATGAAACGTGGCAGAATAAAGTCAAATTTCTAATTTAAGCAGATAAATTTAATTCTACACATAATCACATGGTAAATTATAACACAACCCCAAATTCTCATAATACATTATTAACCACCATATTTCCCCATAATTCACTAAAGGAGTTCTTTTTTTACTTCCTTATAATCTTTACCGAAACGAAAGTTACCCGGACTAATTGTCTTACCCCGACAAGTATACATTACTGACGACATCATATAAACACTATCTAAAATTAGTGAGCCATCAAGACTCATTGCCAAACACCACACTATACGTCGTTGTTCCTCTGACGACCAGGATGCCTCGCACCTCTAAGACTTGAACAAGTTATCATACATATACTGGGGCAAGTCATCAGAAAGGGAAACCTCTATTGGGCCTTCACGGCTCTCCAGAAGTCCCGATGTTGTCAGGGTCTATTTTTAGGCCATAATTCCCTGCAAAAGCTTATATAATTCCATAAGAAATGATAGTCGGAAAATAAAGAGTGAGATTTCAGAGAAATCTTAGTAAGTACACAAATAACGTAATACAGACATAGCAATACATATCAATAAAATAAAACAACAGGTATCATGATAGATTAACATATAACATAAATCATGAATGTCTTATGCATGTCTTATGCATGATTTATGTACCCTTTTCAGATGGAGTTACACATTTTCATAAGAAATTTATATGAACATGAGTACAAAACCTTCCGTGATATGTAGTGACTTTTCTTATCTTATTCGTCCTCGTCGGGTTCTTATTCGCGTTAGTCATATGAGTGTAACGTAACACTGTCCCTGTCATGACATGAAAATACCCATCATGGTTTATGTTAGTCATACGGGTGTTACGTATCGCCGTCCTCGCTAGTTATGTCAGTCATACGGACGTTACGTATCGTAGTTCTTGTCGGCACGTTAGTCATACAGGCGCTACGTATCGCCGTCTCCGTCATGACGTGACTTTTCTTATATGTTGTTTCTTTCTTATTCTTATAAATATTCTTATTTTCTTAAAAACAATGCATGTCATGCCCTTTGACGTAAAACTTGTGACGTAATGGGACATGCATGTATCTTTAGATATTTGCATGCATGTTTCATGCTTACATGGGTCATATGGCATATAAAACATGTTCAATCAAAGTATGACATGAACAAATCACATCATATATCACATATCAAATAAAACGTAATTAATTTACAAAAGGAACGTTAAGAAAATCATTTCGCACAAGAACCAAGTGAAAGCCGAAACTCTTAGGTTTTTTAAGAATTCTTTTATTTTCTTTTTATTCAAACTCATTTCTTACTTTATAGATTTCAAAAATTCATAAAATAATTTTATAATTTCCAAAACCGAAAATCCACTCCATGTATTTCTTCAATATTTTTCAAATAATCCTTTTATGAATTTCCAAAACCCTAGATCTTAGAATACCTCAAAAATAACTCACCAAGGCCAAACTCCTTAATCACCCATTTTCCCTTTCTTTTGTCATTTCTTTTGTCATCTAATTCTTATATAATTTCTTCCATTCTTCCAACCATAAATATCTAAGATGAATACTTGGTTTCTAATAAGTTTCCTCACAATTTCCTTGTAAACTAATGTAGTTCAGAATTTATTTAACTCAAACTAACAATTCATATTACTTTGAGTTCAAAGGAAATAACTAATGCAATAAAATTACCATACAAGTAACTCAAAGCCAAAGCTAGGTTATTTGGTGCACTTACTATTTTCTCCAAAGCTTTTCACTAGTAAAAGGGTTTGGTTTTGTTAACCTCCTCAATAATGTTTCCAAAATGCCCTCTTTCAAGGATTTGTGAGAAAGTGGGGGTTCAAGTGGAGATTTGGGTGTTTCTTTGTTAGGTGGTTGTGTGTCTAGCGTGGGAAAATAAGTGATAAGTTTTATTCTTAAGGGTAGTCAACCAAGTGCATGGCAAAAAATGGTGAAAAATGGATTGAGACACATGTTCCTCTCAATGCCGTGGGTAAGTGTCTTTCTTGGTATAGATTCATCATTTCACCTCAAACCTAGGCTTGGTTGTCAAGAATATCATCCAAGGGCTCTCCTTGATCCACTTAAGGGATTAACCTCATCATTAGATTTACCTAATCTTATCTCATGAGGAAAGATCTTGGATTATATCACATGCTTCGTTTCGGTTACTTGTTTCCCTTGGTATAGCCCGACGTCTCCTAGAGAGAATTCCCTCTCTTTCCACTTGTTTCATTTCTCATGAGGACACATGGATGATTTGGAAGATATTCTAAGATTTGTTTAAGCATCAAATATTTTCTATAATGCCACAAGATTTATATATATATATATATATAAATATATAAAAATATATATATATATATATATATATATACAAGTAACAAACCCACAAGATCTTTTATATATATGACACAACAAAAAGAAACTCCCAGATCATTTGATACAATAACCCAACATAATTTAAGTAACAAATCCACAATATCATTGCAAGTATAAAAAATACAAGAGAGACCAAGCATAATTTAAGCCATTTTAACACATGAACAAGTGTGACACTAATTTAAGCTAAATTAATACGATGGCTTTATGTTTTGTCGGGCAAGTGTGGTACTAATATTTCATTTAATGAGGTTATGGCTTTCTTATCCTCTTTAATTGGCATAAGTCTGTCAAGTATGTTGATTTTTGCTATGTTTAATTACAGTTTGTTTTGGGTGCTTTTCAAATCTACATCGTTTTATATAAAATAGATGGCTTATGATTATAACTTTAGGTTAGCTTACTTGCTGAACAAGAAGGTCGCGAGACAAAGAAGCATGTATCAAGTATTGGTGGTATTAGTATAAAAGATAAATGCTCTACTGCAATATTGAAATTGCCATGGACATCATCCATCTACATACAATCCATCCCATATTCATTCTAAAAAAATAAATAAATTCAATACACAACAAAGTCACTCAAATACATTCAATAAACAAAAATTCCTTGGCATACATTCAATACACAACAATCCACTGGGAACCCATTCAATACACAAAATAATATCCAATTTTCATTAGGTTTTGACGAGTGAGTAGAGCTCAACTATGTGCATTAAGAGCTAAATTTCAAAGCCAAATTTTCTATTTGATTGGTGAAAATGGGGAGGAAAATGAGGTATTTTATTTCTTCCAAGTAAACAAAGCATATGTTTTTCTGGCAAAATAGCCCTACAAGAAACAATAGTCAGGTAAAAAATTCCAAGAGGTTCTCATAAATCTCATTCACATTTGGGTACAGAGGTTTTCTCATTTAGTGAAATAAAAAAAGTATACTCAAATTAATGTTGGTTCTCCACTAATCCACTCCAAATTCTACAGTTTTCAAGCATCAAATCTAGTCAAAATAATATATATAAAGAATCTCTCTGATATGTTCTTTCATTATGTGGGCTATAATACAAATTCTACTCCAATATCTAAACTAAATCAACAAAGGGAGATTGACGCAAATGTGCTACTTCGTGAAGTGCAATGAGATATTGTACGCCATGAGAGAGAGAGACTTTAACTCAAGGCAATTAAATATCTTCATGTTACTCATGTAGAGAGACAAAAGCCCTTCATTTTATCTTAAACCAAATGTTTAAAATGAGAACACAAATTTTCAAATGAGCCGTGAGCTCTCCGACCATACGAATATGTATGCCCTAAGGATCTACTCATGATGCTGCCATGGGTATGAACTAAAAATCAAATAGAGTATGAAAAGTAAAGAATATTCAAACAAGAACAAAAAAAAGACAGAGTGGATCAAGAAGAAACATGAAGAAGAAGATGAAGAATAATGCCGTATTCTTTTCTCTACTGCTCAGGCGACAACGGACGGAATGGCCTTAAGCGACGATGCTCCAAATGGGCTCAGGCATCGACGGACGGCATGGGCTCATGGCGACGGAATGGGATTTTCGGTTTCCCTCTAGTTTCTTTGGTTTCCCTCTCTTCCCAATTTCACTCAAATTATTTCATTTCATCTTCCCTCTTCCGCGGTTCATATTTTCAAATTTTGGAATTTTTTTTAATAAGTAGGCTAACGTGGTGTGATGTCACGTCAGCCGACTATGATTTGACTCCCATAAAACGACTCTGAGTAGAATTTCCCTTTTTTTCTCTCGGGCTTGTGGGTCTATCCTGGTTATGCTCTCACTTGGTTTCTGTTCTCTTCGATTGTCATTTCTTCTCAATTTCAGTGCCTCTATTTATGGTCTGGCTTTAATTTCAACAAGGTCTTTGTGAGTTTCCTGTGCATCTCAGTGGTCGGTAGTTTCTGTACACTTCCCTGGACATTTTCGGCATTCTTGGCTTCTCGATTTCGACCTTATGGTCTGCAGGTCTAAGATATTTTGGTAGTTTTCTCTGGGGAAGATCTTTTTTCTCCTTATCGGCACTTTCTATTTTTTAGAGAGCTTTCTTCGAATTTTTTTTTGGAACTTCATGTTCATGGGTTAGTACTAATTGAAACTCTCGGCAAATTTGACTTGGTTTCTCTCGGATCTGTGATCCTCTCTGTGGGCATCGGCACCTTCTGTGGTGTTTCTTCGTTCGATTCAGCAGTTCGGGGACCTGGGTTGGTCGTTTCTGGTCCTTAGCTTGCTTTCAGCGCTAATTGTTGGTCTTTGTGGTTCTCGACGTCGTTGACATCACAGGCCTCTTGCGACTTAGTTTGGGGGTGTTCTGCGACCCTTACTTTCAACTTGGTTTGAGGGTTTTAGGCCTATCTTGCTTTGCTAAGGTCTCTTAATTTTTTGTGGGCTTTCTGTTAGTTTTTTGGGTCTCGTGCTTTTCTTTTCTTCTCTACTGATTTTGGTTTGGGCTGTAAGATAGATGTGGTTTACTCCTAGTCATGAATTGTACCCTAAAAAGCCCAATTGCAAAACACCGATGATAATCCAAACCACACTAGTGGTTGGCCTAAACTCTCTCAATGAGTCTCTCAAAAGTTCAAATGTCAAAGGATGTGAAAGTAAAACCTAAGGGTTCTATTTATAGAGTCTTACAACTTGGAAACCTCCAAAAGGTCTCTGATAAAATTAAATAATTAAAATAAAAGGAAATAAATAAAATAACATAAAGAGAAGATAGTTGGTGGGCGCCCCATGGCGTGTGGCTGTGACATGGTCCACAACTGGGCTAATTTGCATGGCGTTTGTTTGCATGGCATTTGGCTACGTGGCATATAATAGTGCACATGGCACGGTGTTGTGCAGGAACAACTGATGATGGTCACGGCAGGGTGCCATGCATGGTCCTCGTGGTAGGCACTGGGCTATGCTGCGCTGCTATGGTGTGGCCCTATCATGTGACTTGGGCGGTGGTCCTGCATGGCCCGAGCTGGTGGCCAGGGCGATCTGGGCATTGCGTGCTGCAAGTTGTAGGCAGGATGGCATGCAATGTGTGCATGCCACTAGTCTCGCCTGCAAGGCGCGGGCTGGTGCCGCGCACTGGATGGCATGCCTATGAGGGCATGCCACTAGTCTCGCTAGGTCCACCTACATGTCAAGGTTGGGGCCAAAGCACGCAAGCAGGCCCACAGGTGTAGTGTTAGATGCGGTCAAGAGGGCTATCCGCCTAGGGGTTCTGACATTCCCCCTCACTTCGAAAACATCTTTGCCCTCAAGGATCAAGTGTGATAACCTTTGCTCTACCTCATCATCATCATTATCATCATCATCATGACCCATCCCCAAGAGTAAGCTCCCTTTATGCCTACTCAAAGCATCTACCACCTTATTCTCCTTATCTGGTTGGTAGACAATATCATATTCAAGCCCAACAACTTAACTAAGAATTTTTGCTGCTCAGAAGTCACAATCGCCTACTTCATCAAATGCCTCAGAGCTTGTTGATCAGTCACAATGGTAAACCTATGGCCCAAGAGGTAGGGTTGCCATATCTTCACTACATGCACAATTGCTAACATCTCTCTGGCATATGTACTCCATGACTTCTTCATTGGTCCAAGAGCTTTGGAAATGAAAGCCAATGGCATTTTCTCTTGAACCAAAACAACCCCTATCCCCTCACTACTAGCATTGGTGTACACTTCAAATGGTTTCCCAAAGTTGGGTAAAGTAAGTACGGGTGTAGTAGTCATAGCCCTCTTAAAGTCTTCAAAGGCTATCCTTGCTTCTTGGGTCCACTCAAAGTTATCTTTCTTGAAAAGTGATGTGAGTAGCTTAGCTATAATCCCATAATTCTTCACAAACCTCCTATAGTAGCCAGTTAATGCCAAGAAATCCCTTAGGGCCGAAACATCCTTGGGAAGTGGCCAATCCACCATGGCCTCAATCTTCCTTTGGTTCACCTTCACCCCTTCACCCGAGATGAAGTGTCTTAGTACTCAAGCTCCCTCTCCATAAAGGCACATTTAGAAGCCTTTATGAAAAAGTGCTGTTCCTCTAATGTCTTCAACGCAATCCTCAAATGTTCCTTATGGGCATCCACGGTTTTAGAATAGACCAATATGTCATCAAAGAATACATGAACAAAAATCCTCAAAAGTGGCTTGAATATGGTATTCATAGCCGCTTGAAATGTCGAAAGAGCATTACACAACCCAAACAACATCACAAGGCATTCATAATGCCGAAGTGTATTCCAAACACCATCTTATGCACATCTTTCTCACTCATCCTTATTTGGTGATAGCTGGCCCTTAAGTCAAGCTTTGGAAACACACTAGCCATATGTAACTCATCAAGCATTTCATCTACTGTAGGTATAGAAAACCTATCATTCACTGTTGCCTCATTCAGTGCCCAATAGTCTGTGCAAAATCTCCAAGTGTCATATTTCTTTTTCACCAATAAGATCGGTGAAGAAAAGGGACTTGTGCTAGTCTGGATCAAACCTCCTTTCAACATCTCATCCACTTGTTTTTCAATTTCTTCTTTTTGGACATGTGCATACTGGTATGGGAGAACATTAATCTGTTTGCTCTCATCAACCAAGACAATGCAATAGTCAAAGGGCCTAGTAAGTGGCAATGTAGTGAGCACCTCCAAGCACCCCCCTGCGATGGTCCTTTAAGACCTCTTGAACCTCCTCGAGCAGCAAAGGTAATTCATCTTGGTTTCTCTCAACTTCCTTAGCTATGACAAAGCATCTTGCTCCACTTCTACACAACTTTTCAAACATCAAGGCCTCACATGACTTCACTTCTTTTGATGGCAATGCCTTCCAAGTGTGTTTCTTAATCTCAATCTTGAATTCCATAGTCATGTTGTGATAATCATTCACAACCTTTCCAACTCCTTTGAGCCAAGCATTGCCTAAAACATGTAAATCAGCTACTACTCTCAATCCTTGAACATTCATCTTTACATTATTCACAAGGGCTTCACATCTCAACTTGTCACCATTGGCAACCTTAACTTTAAATGGCTCAATAGGACTCGATTTTAACCCCAACTTGTGCATAATGTTGGTGTTAATGAAGTTGTGGGTAGACTCACTATCCACCAACAATGACACCTCAAAATTTCCAATCCATGCCATGACTCTCATGGAAATAGGTGTTTGGACACCCGACATGGCATTGAGTGAAATTTCAGCTTCTTCGCTCTCTTCGGCCTCCTCAATTTCTTTCTCATGATTTGAGGACTCATCATGATCATCATCCTCTAGCAAAACAAATGCTTTGGCCGACTTGCATGTGTGCTTCCGACTCCATTTCTCTTTACATTCGAAGCATAATTCCTTCTTGATCCTCTCTTGAACTTCCTCTCTTGTCAACTTTCTCACTTCATTAGGCTTAGGCTTGGATGTTCCTTCAATGTTCTCCTTGCCCTTCCAAGGAATTTTAGTTTGCAAATGTATGGTAGTTTTGCTCCCCACTTCCTTGTATTGGTGTTTCTCCATGGAATAACACTCCTCTAGTATCTCGGCCATCCTTATAGCCTCTTGAATGCACGTGGACTACTTCAATTTCACTTCCTTGGGTAGCCACGACTTCAAACCATCTACAAATGTGCCCATAAGAGCTTCCTCTGACCAACCTCGCACCATAGTTTGAAGTTGTCTAAAGTCTTCATTGTAGCTCTTTACCTTGTCATCTTGCTTGAGCTTGGCAAGTTGTCTATAGTGATTAATAGTCGAGGATGGTCCAAATTGAAGGAGGAATTCCTTCTCAAAGGCCAGCCATCCCAATCTCTTTCTTTCTTTCTCATATTGGTCCCGAAGCCATCACCACTACTTGCTTGCCTTACCTTCAAGGTAAAAAACAAGCAATCTCTACACGCTCATTTCTTGGCATCTCATAGGAATGGAAATAATGGTCAGATTTGTCTAGCCATTTGTATGGATCCCCCGTATTGAACTTAGGGAAATCCACCTTAGGCCTCTTGGGTCTCCGGTCATAAGTCTGGTTTCCCCTCCTATCATCATCTCGATCATCATTGTGCCACCTCTCATGGTGGTCTCTTCCTCCACGGTGATGGTGTCGTCTCCCCCCATGATCATCATGCCTCAATGATCCTCCATGGCTACTCTCATATTCAACCTCATGCACTTCCTCATCATGTGGTTCTTCAACCCGAACATCTTGTGGTCCTCTCCTCCCGTTAGGGCTTTGAGGATGGTTGCTTAGGTCACGAACCTATCACTCCACTACAACATAACCTTTTTCAACACGGACTCCTCTTCAATAGGTATTCCTTGGTGGCTTACGTACGGACTCATCCACACTAGCTTCAGTCTCTTCAATATAGAACTAATCATGTGCATTCGGTTATGGGGGTGGCCTTCATCATGATTCTTGGCCATCCTCCTCTCAAGTCTCTCAAGACTTGCATTGGTACTTCGTCTCATATTTTTCATGTCCTTTCTATTATCCTTAGATTGATGGATGGCGATGTTCAAGACCATCGTCATTTTGGCCAAGTTGATGTTGATCTCATCAAGAACCTTGTTCACCCTCTCAGAATGTCCTTCCAATGCATCAAGGCATTCCCAGTTGGAACCACCTTGATCCTCGGCTTTAGGCACTTCAAAGCTCATGGCTTACAAACTGACTTCGACTTGGTATTGCTACAAAAATCTGGTTGATGAAGCTTGGGCGGCAAGGGCTTGCTTTCGGCTTCAAAAGCAACCTTGAGTTGCCCACCTTCGTGGATAGATAACCCCTCTTGTGCAACTTCCGACATTGGGTCCTTTACCTTCAAGGTAGCTGACCCCTTTAAGAACACAACCTGTTCTCTACCTCAACCCCCAAACTTCAATTTCACAGTTCAACAATATTCAACAAAAATGTAAACAACGTCGAGATCCTTAGTGAACCTTCCAACCAATTCAAAGAGTCTCAAGTTAACGCATTTTTTACCTCTTAGAGAAGTAAAAACTTCTCAAAATAACACCAAACAAGAGTCTCATGGATGAGACTCTCAATGAAATAGTAGAGCCTTCTTAGATGAAGGCTCTCAATGAAAGCACCAGTTTAGGTGTTGGGGACTTTGATCAAGCCACCAACCGCCTAAGGGGTCCTCTTCGCCTTGTTGCTTCTTGGGTGACAGAGACAACTCCTTTGCTTGGTGTTGATCACAAGTGACTCAATGATGGTTAGGGTAAAATGAGGTTTGTGGTTTGATGGTGTTTAGGCTAAGGCAATTCCAAGTGGAATGGCTTGGTGAGTTCGGCTATGGGAATGAGGGTGTGCTAGGCGCCACTTGCAATTGTGTTTAGGGTTTGGAGGGTAAGTGTTTGGCTAGGGTTTGGATTGGGTGAAAATGGGGCTAGGGTAAGGTGTGTGGGCAACAATGCTAGGGTTTTGGGAAGGTGATTTTCGGTTAGGGCAAGCTTGGAGACAAATCCCTAAATTGTAGGGAATTTGAATTTCAAATTGGGAAGGTTATATGGCTGGCTATGTATAGTGGGGATAAGGATGAGATTTGAGTGGAGATTTGATTGGATTGGATATAATTTAATTGAGTCAATTAATGATAATTGATCAATTAAATCAAATAAGGAAAGATATGGTGAATGAGGTGGCAAAGGAATTTCGACAATGCCCAGGGTGATATGGCCAAATATATGGTCTTGTGGATTTAGGATTGGTTTTGATTGAGTCAATCAAGGGATGATTGATCAATCTAGATATTTATGGGAAGATATAGGTGGGATGATATGGTAAGCAGGGTTTGGCTAGGCCAAAGGATAATGTGGCCGAGTGGGATATTCTTGGGAAGTAGGGTTTGTGGTGGATGGTCGGCTAGGGTTGGCCGAACCTTATATTTGGCAATTGAGAAACTTCAAGGCAATCTTGTGAAATCCAAAGGAAATGGATGATCTAAAGAAGAACTTGAAGAACACAACGCAAAAACCCGAGATTCACAATAGGGTTTGGCAATCACACTTCAAGCCAACAACACAACTTTTCAACACTCACACTCACTCACTCTTTAGAAATCCATAAGTGGTGTGGATTTCGGCACTCGCACTCTCAATAATAATCAAACCACTCCAATAGATAAATTCAAAGAAACACAAGAACACCAAAATGAAAAATACCTCAAACAACTTTATTAATAAAAAAAGATAGATGTGGTTTACTCTTATTTACAAATTGTATCCCGAGAAGTCCAAGTGCAAAGCACCGATGATAATCCAAACCACACTAATGGCCGGCCTAAATTCTCTCAAGGAGTCTCTCAAAAGTTCAAATGTCAAAAGATGTGAAAGTAAAACTTAAGGGTTTTATTTATAGAGTCTTACAACTTGGAAACCTCCAAAAAGTCCCTAACAAAAATAAATAATTAAAATAAAAATAAAAGGAAATAAATAAAAAACATAAAGAGAAGATAGATGGTGGGCGCCCCATGGTGTGTGGTTGTGGCATGCTAGGCCCATGGTGGGCTATGGTGTGGCATGGTCCATGACTGGGCTAATCTGCATGGTGTCTGGCTGTGTGGCGTCTGATGGTGCGCATGGCATGATGTTGTGCAGGACCAACTGATGATGGTTATGGCTAGGTACTATGCATAGTCCTCGTGGTAGGCACTGGGCTATGATGCACTGCTAGGGTGTGGCCCAGTGGCTTGGGCGGTGGTCCTGCATAGTCCGGGGTGGTGGCTAAGGCGATGGTTATGCAAAACATGCATTTTTTTTAAAAAAAAAATGGGACTTAGTTGAGACAGGTGCATGCTTTTTGTGACGTGACCTATCTTTTCGTGAAAGTCTTAATTTCATATTTTAATTCTTATTTTTATAAATTTTAGTCTTAACTACGACATCAGATCAAATTGCCTTCACCATTGGGTATCTTAGCATGACGGCATATCGAATCGCTTTCACCATCAGCTTTCATATTCATGTTAATTGTCTGGCAGATCGAATCACCTTCACTGTCATGATGTGATTTTTCTTATCATGGCAGTAAATCGAATCGCCTTCACTACCAAGTTATGTCAGTCATACGACAGATCGAATCGCCTTCACTGCTGGCACGTCAATCATCCGGCATATCAAATCGCTTCACCATCATGACGTGACTTTCTTAGTCTTATTCTTTTCTTGTTCTTTCATTGTTCTTACAAAGTTTCGTAATCTTATTTCTTGAAAAATGTTATGATCCAAAACATGAAATCTTGTGACGTAAACAGACATGCATGTACCACTAGACTTTTTCATGCATGCTACATGTTTTCATAGGGTCATATGACATATAAAACATGTGTTATCTACACATAATATACATGTTTGCTCATACTAATAATTCTTATTCAAATAATTCACTTAAAGAATAATAAAAATAACTTAATTCTAGCCTTAACATATTTTTAGCTGAATAATATAAAATAAAATATAAAAGTTCTTTTCCTTTCTTTTAATCCTACTTAGCTTACTCTTAGCTTAGGTGAAAACTCCACGATTTAACCACACTAAGCCCTTAGCCGAAACACCTATTCCCTTGAAAAATTATTTTCTTCAATTATTCCATTCATCCAATAACCATTTTACCACTAATATCTTCCACTATTCTCCAAGAAACATAACAATATAATTTCCTCAATTATTCATAATTTCAACTAAATTACCATCCAATCATCTAAAGTTTTAAAACTCAAAATACCTCTAGATTTTCTACTAGAGCCGAACCCTTGCAAGTCTCAAAATTCAATTTCTTTTGTTAACCAAACTTCACCTATCAATTCTCTAAACTTCCATCCATAGTTCTCTAAAATAGACCCTTGCTTTACAAAGTATTTCCTCCATATATTTTCTTATTTTTTCATAGAATAACTTATCACAATTATAGGTGAAATTAATCATTCACTAGGCATGATATTCACTCAAAGGGGCCTACTATAACATGTTACATCTATATATATAGACAAGTGCTAAAATGAGGTTAGATGTGCACTTACAAATTTCTCCAAGAAATTCTACTTGTGGAAGAACTTTGCCTTTAAAAACCCCTTTGAAACCACACCTAAAAGTTTTGAAAAGAGATTGGTAAGGTAAGTAAGTGTATGAGGAAGTGGAGAGAGTTATGTTCTTGTCTTTGTCGTGAGCTTGAAATGGAGAAAGGGAGGGAACTCCCTAATGGCTTGGTCGACTACCTTTTATAGGATGGAGTGGAAAATGTTTCTAGAAACCACGTGTTCCCAATTGCCATGATCCACTTGTCCCCTTTGGGTTTTGGTTAATCATTCCATCTTAGTTTAGACTTGGTTGGCAAGGAAACCACACAATGGCTCATCTAGTGACACCTAAGAGAAAAGCCAAATCATTAGATACATGTGATCTTCCATTGAGCAACAAATTAAGACAAAAAAAAATGATATTCGGCAACCCCAATTCATTTTGCTTCCATCCGCAAACCATCTCAAGTTTAAGTCCCTAGAATGACATGTGTCCATACACATGTCAAGCTAATAGGTTGCTTAAAACTGCTAAGCCAAAAGGTGGAAGAAAATCCAAACACACTTGGATATACTATGCCATGCCACATACCCCTCCTTTAAGTCTTAGGTTACTCATTTCCATTTTTTTAGACTTAGGTGGCATATGACATGATCAAGGCTCACCTTGTCTTCTTCCTCTCCTTTTCGTTGGCCTCATTTAGCTAGGTGACAAAAATATTTTTCTCGTGCTTATTTGGTTCTCGACAAGTTTACCTCATGTCATGTGTCCTATGTTGACCTTGGACCAATTAGAAACTCCAATCAACTCATCATAGCTGAAATTTATCCAAGCATAATTTCAAATGTTTTGATTATTCTCTTCTTCCAATCATCACTTGCCACCTTTGACTTCTTGCTTACCAAGTAAGATGAATATCATTGTCTCGTAAGTCTAAATTGTAGCTCCCTTTTTGCTAAAAACAAACCACTCTTGTTTCACTTTTCAATTCCTAGTCAATAGTTTGATTTATGCCAAATGTCTCCATTTATTTTTATAGGGGCCAACGAAACAAGGAAAATATATTTCCAAGAAATTCCAACAAATAGACTAGAATAAATTCCAAAGTAACTATAACTACTCTAAGTATAGTAAAATCAAGAAAATAAATCGGGTCGTCACAATTCATTTCCTAAAAAATGCTTTTTGGGATCTTATAAACACCCATGCTATAGGCTGTAAGAGTTTGGATGACAGCCTTAATAAGTATTTCCTTCCCAACTTGAGATAAATGTTTCATTTTCCAATTGTCGAGCTTGCTTCTAACTCGATCAAGAATGTTTTTGAAACCCATGGTTCTATCCCTCCCCATCATTGTTGGAAGACCAAGGTATTTATCATAAGGTTGTGAAAAAACTGAAGTATTCTTGCGGAAATCATTTTTGGCATTCTTGATGAAAAAATTGAAGTTTTTTCTTTATTCAACCTTTGACCATAACTCTTTTCATATGTTCCTAGCAAATTAAACACTTTGTTCTGCTCAGAAGAGTTAACCTTGCAAAAAAGAAGGCAATCATCAACATAAAACAGGTGAGTAATGCCAATTCTTGATCGGGCAACAAGAACTCCTTTGATAACCCATCTATCTTCAACATCTTGTATCAGACTACTAAGAACTTCAACACCAATTATGAAAAGATAAGGTGAGATTAGATCACCTTGTCTTATTCCATGAGAATGTTTGAATAATTTTTAGGGATTCCATTAATGAGAACCAAAATGGCAGCGATTGCATCTAGTTTTATAGATTTGTTAACAATTAATTTAATTTCCTACCCTTAATATGAAAACTATGGTAGCAATAGCATCTGGTTTTGACTAGTGTTTTATGTTGATTTGTTTTCCTCAAGTGGGCTATTCTTAAGTCTAGTTATGTTTTACAATGGTTTGTATCTTGTTGGGCTCGATTTTTACTTTTACTAAATTGTTATAGAAAATGTTAGTACGCCACCCACTTTGATATCTCATGCATTTTAATTTTTTTTTTAATGATTAAGGAAGTGATTATTAGTGTATCGATATTTTTTTAATATTTTTTAAAAATATTTTAAAATGATAAAAAAATATGAATAAAAAAATTAAAAGTAAAACTTTGCCTAGCTGTCAAAGTGAGCGACAATAGAGTAACACTGCTGATTGTTATATCGTTTTGTTTGGTCCACTTTTGTTTAGCCTGTGAACTTGATTTTATAGAAATCTTATCTTTACTATAGAAAATAATTAAAGGATTGAAACTGTGTTATTTATTATTAATTTCACAATTTGATTTCAATAGTAACTATAAGTGTTAAACCTTTTATTTATTTATTTTTTTTTATCAGAAAAAACTTCTTATTCCTCAAACATTAAATGAATACAAAGCATCATGCTCAACAATGTGGGAAAAAAACTATGGAGTTTCATTTGCCCACATTATCAAGTCTTTTACATGCCTAGAATACTTAGCCAAACTATTGGCTGCTGCATTGGCCAATTGGCTCCTATGCTCAATAATAATATTCAAAAATCTACTCATCAAACTTTTAATTTCAAATACAATGTGACCCCAAACAGAATTAGAATCAGTTTGCTACAGTATCTCTTGAACCACAAGGAGAGCATCACTTTCCACTATTAGATTTAAGATGTTCAGTGGAAAATAGAGTTGTAGCCCTCTTAGAATTGCTAGCAGCTCTATTTCCATTGGGTCCGAAATGCTATGTTCAGACTTGCTTGCTGCAAACATGACTTTCCCTTCTCCATCCCTTAATATCAATTCGACACCTGATTTCCTCAGTTCTTGGAATAGAGCTCCATCTACATTTAGTTTCAAAACACCTTCCGGTGGAGGAGTCCAAGAAAGATAGTGTCTAGTGCCTCGTGGACAGGGTATTTTGATTCTTAGTATTTCCTTGTCCTCATATAAAAATTGATTCCTGCAAAACCAACCTCCCTACAAACAAAGAATAAACTTATATAGTTCCCCTTCCTTTTTCCTCTGCAACAGATGATATATAATCGCCATAATACTTCGATTTGCTACATCTTCCTGTAAAAAAGTAAGGTGAGGCTCTATTATAGGCCAAACCCGAGAACAGTATAATAATGCATGCTCTAAGGTTTCCTGACATGAATTACACCGTTTACATGTAGCATCTTGGATGATCTTCCGATTTTGCAGATTCTTAAGGGTGGGTAAACCATTCGTGCACACCCTTTAAGCAAAAATTCTAATTTGTGTTGGAACTTTTAGCTGCCAAATACCTTTCCACATTACAAATACTTTAAGTTCAATATCAATTATATGAAACGAATACTTAATATTATTATTTTAGACTCTGATATTATTTATGCTATTAAACTCTTACTTTTAAATAAAGATATGTTTAAAAAATATATAAATGATGTTAGTATTTTCAATTTCTTGTAAGATTGAATAATTATGTTGATTATAAAAAGTAAAACTATTTTAAGAATCTAGGTTCTTACAACTTATTGAATGTAACTTTGATTATTTTATTAAAGTATAATTTTAAAGGTGCATATATGCTTATTATTTTAAATAATTTATGATATTAGAATTTATTGATTTTCCTATTAAACAAAATTTTCATTTGGTTATTTACTACAGTATGAATTTAATTTAGAGAATGTTACAACAGGTTATTCTAAAAACCTTAGTGGCATTCATACTTCATTTTAGTAACGTCGCATTCTGAAAGAGAACTTAAGAAGCAACACATTTTGGTAAGTAACTTGATCACAAATTAGAATCATTACAATTTAGCTTATATGGATTATTATATCACCAGTTCTTTAATAGCCATTTTTATGTACCACTCACGCAAATATTTCATTTAACATCATATTCAGATTCAGAAATTTTACAGTTATTTAAATTAGTATGTATATCAGGCATAGATCTCTTGTCCCATAAGATACGTAAGTTATCTTAAGTTAATCAGATAGGCATTTATATGCATGGTACCAATGTAGTTTAGATAAGGGTGGATATGCAAGTTACGGACTCAAGCGTGGTCACCATAGTACGCCAGAATAATATCAGCGGCTCTCCTTACAGCAGCAGAATGTGGGGCCGGTACATGACTTCGCACAAAGGTTTAAGTGTGTTGATCAAACAGATCAGTTAAATCAGTCAGATTAGATCAGTTAAATGTGTTCAACTCATTTTAGTTTATTTTATATTTTTAAACCACCCAGATCAGGATGATGATCATTGTGGGTAGGCAGGCCAAGATTAGATGGAGCAATTAAATTTTAGGCATTAATTGTTTTATTATTTAGTAATTAAACCAGTTTTTATTAAATCGAAAATCTATTGTCGGGTTTATCTAATGAAAATCACGTGACACTCCTAACCTATGAGAATTAAGTATTATAAAGGGTCATCATCAAGCCATGCTACATTGCTTCAAATACATAGATTTATCACTTGGACCATCCAAACTCATCATGATCATCAATTCTACTACTAAACAACATACTTTCATCAATTTAGAGATCCTCCATTGCCATAGTCAAGCCAAGGACAAGCAAGAAGATGAGCTTCATTCGATCATCACAATGAGAGGCCAGTTAAAGGATCCTAATGTTTAGGGACTTGATTGAGATTCCTAACAAACGTTTTTATGACATTATGCACCACACAACATGAGAGTGGGCAAACAAAAGAGTTATGTTGGAGTTAGATTATCGTGGCTCGCGGACTATTGTTGCAACTTGCATGAGCATGGCCTCTCAAATGAAGAAAGCGTTACGAATCCAACAGCGCATTAATTCATATAATTAGTTTCTAATAAAATAGAAATACAATAATATGGTAATTAGATAAAAGGCTTAAGAAATAAATAGATAATAATAATACGAATTAATTTTAGATTAAAAAAGCTTCATTATATAATATACTTGAAGTTCAACCTTTTTTATTTTTAAATAAAAATAGTCATGTTATATATAATTATAGAGTATGCAATTGCTATGTAATTGTTTTAAAGAAAAGTGAGGCTTGCTATTAAAAAATAATTTTTTTCATGTAGATCTTATATTTACTATTTTTAAAAGGATTGTACGATACATGTGCACTTTATATAACTGCAAATATCATTTTTCAGATACAAATTAGTTACTTTTAAAAGGAAATATTGCTTATCGAACTATTTTGCATATTAAAAATAATATTAATTATAATTTGAAATGAGTTAAAATAAGATTTGAAAGTTAAATAAAATATGATTAAAATATAAATTTTTATTTAAAAAATGTTAAATTATTTATTATAATTTGTTTAAAAGTTATAATATTTGTGTGAGTAGTTGATATATTTTTTTAATTCAAATAAGTCCTAAAGCTACCACATATTCTAGCTGACTTATTTTAATATCTTTAACCAAAGTAAAGAGGGAATTTTGATGCACCCCTATGCAATGCAGTTATAATACAATAGGTTTAATACCTTGTATTGCTTAACACTAGTGTACAGTACTTTATGGTTTGGTCGGGTAGTTTGGATTAATATTGATGAACAGAAAAACTAAAGAATGATCATATTTTAAAATAACTCAGACCTAAAATATTTAATATATCACTTAATTAATGATAAATAAAAAATGAAAAAATAAAGCAATTACATTTGATAAAAGACCCACATGACACAAATTACTCTACGAATAATTATAAAAGGAGTCGATGAATAGCCAATTTAAAAGAAAAAGTAAAAAAAGAAATCAATTATACACGGAATTGTAGAGAGAGAATGAAAAATTTATCTTCAACCTTTAAAAAAGAGGGAATAAAAAATTCATCTTCAACCTTCAAGAGAGAGAAAATTCCTCTTGGCACTGAAACGATGGTTTTAAGTTGGCTCCCTTCGATTTGATCCAGACCTGTGAGGATGCGTAAGATTAATTAATTAGTACTAAAATCGATTCCTCATGTTATATTTGTTTTTCAAATTATTATTTTCCCAGTACATCTTATTATCATTTATTCATTTTAAAGATAAAAATGAATTTTTTCTTTTTAAGTTGACTTTCCATCAATTCTTTTAAATCGATTTCCTAAAAAATTATTCTTAATATCTAGTATTGGGATCCAAAACTCAAAGCCTTCTAGTAAGGAAAGGGGAAGGGTCTTTTCTTTCCAAGGTAGGAAAATCATAATTGGAATAAATAGTTCAGTGCTCTCCCGCCTTTAACAAGCAATTCCACAGTTTCTTTCCAAGAAACTCTACATTCTCCAAGGACTCAATAGTAGATCCAACACAGACTAAATCCCATTGACGTGATCAACTTTGTTAGACAACCCCATGGCCGGTTAGGAGTATTAACAATGATTTTGTTAAAATCTATTGCAAAGTTAAAATGAAGGTAAAATAATTAAATAATTCTTACATTAATTTGCCAAATTCAATATTATTTGGTTTTGATAAATAGTAAATCACTCAAATTTATCAAATATGGAAGGTTATTATTCATCCTTAATTTTAATATTTTATTCTACTTTAATATTTAAAATATCAAAATTAAATATATTTAATATATTAAAATCACTCATACTGGAAAAATTATTTTTTGGCAAGTCTATTGTTATTTAATATATTAAGCGTATAAAATTAATATTTAATATTTCGAATGGACTATTATTTGCAAAATTAAAAAAATAATTTATTGTTTACTAATATCAATATTTAATATATTAAGTGTCTTTGAAATTTTTTTTAAAAAAATTATATTGAGATATATAATATTATATTATTATTTAAATTTTGATTTGACTAGATCAATGTAGACTCCTTAACTAAACAATATAGGTTATAGTGAAAAAAAAAATAGACTTCAATTTAAATTTAGCATTCGCAAGATCCCTGCTAATGCTTTAAGAAACCATTCAACATTTTGTTGGTGCACGTGGGATTTTGGATAGTAATTTCTTTTTGTTTTAAATGGGGATATTTTTAAAATTGGCCCAATTCCAATTCAAAGTCCCCTTCATTTTAAAATTGCTAACAGACATTAAATAAAAGCCATAATTTTGGAATTTATTATTATTATTATTATTATTATTATTATATATATTCTGAGATATTGTTTATATTTGATTAAGTCTCTTTTTCTAATTAGTCGTGTACTTAGAACATTAATATTGATCTCATCAAATGAATCACCAAACATAAATTTGATGATTTATGTTAAAAATAATCTCAAATTGGTCTTAATAAAGTGCATATCTCTAATTTTGAACTACAATAAAATAAGATAAACTCATCAATTTTAAAAGGTTACTGTTTATCCACTAAATTATTTATTTAATATCTTTTATTTTCTCACATTATTTTCCTTATTTTTTTTTCTTTTTTTTTCTCTACTATTCATTGTTTATCCACTAAATATCAAATTAGATTATCAAATTAAATATCAAATGCAAAGTTAAACTAACCATAATTGTATTAAATTAAATTATTAATATACATATAGTTACTGTTTATCTACTAAATATTAAATTAAATTATTAATATATATGATTAGTATAATAATAAAATATTTATAAAATTTTAAAAAAAATTTAAAAATATTATTATATTATTATTTTGATAAATCTAATAATAAATTTAATATAAAATTATAGATATGAGAGTATATGCTTCCTATCAATCTTCTAATTTTCATCAAATTAAAGCTAATTCAGTAATCTATTTAGATTCCTGTTTTAAGGGGTTTCCAAATCGAATACACTTTCAATTCTTATCCTAGAATCGTTATCAGAGACCAATTCCAACTCAAACTTTCAGAAATCATCTCTGTTTCGGTTCTCCAGTGTTTATATACCCGACTAGAACATATTCCTAAATCTAGCCTAGCCAAAATCAAACTCTAGTCAAACCTCCCCAGAAAAACACGTTAATCCCTTCCCCATCATCTATAAAAAAACCCACTAAACCCTCAGAATTTTACATACTAAAACACAGAGATAACCAAACAGAAACGCCATTCGGCGACCAACCCAAATCACGCTACCCTTCCCCTGTCTATAAGAAACCCAAGACCCTTCAGAAAATAAACACTCAGAAAAACCCATCATCAGTGCCCATTGCCTCGCCGGAAAAGTCCTTGTGTTTCACGCTTCTACTGCCGACAAGTATCACCGTAGCCAGCCAAACCACCATTAGTCATCGGAGCACCACCCACCGGCCACAGAACCTGCCGAACAACCCATCCCCGTCGATCACCCACTCCTTTACAAGGAACCCAGTGGCGTTTCCGGCCACCGTCCGCACCAGAGTCGCCTACGAACTCCACTTAGACTCGCAACTCAGTTGGATCGCTTTCTCTCGGTAAGACATCGCACGAACCTCTGTTCTCCCTTATTAGCCTTGAAGTTTCCTACACAAGGCTTCTGCCCTTTTGCAGCTTAAAACGGGTCATGGGCCTTAAGCCCACTGGGCCCAACCTTTTAGATCTAGCCTAAATGATTTCTGGAGCCCAGTTCTATTTTATTCCTAGTAACTATTTTAATGTGCTGTTTGTAACTTAGCCTAGTTTTTAGTGGACTTGTGTTCTTTTTTTTTTTTTTTTTGGTAAGCAGTGGACTTGTGTTTTAAATCATGTGGGCTTGATTTTACTATAATTCAGAAACTGTTTTAATGATTTTGATTAGGCTATTTTCTTCAATTGGGCCTTCCTATTTTTAACTAATTTCTACTTATGATTTTAAGTAATTAAAAATGTCACAATACCTTTTTTAAAAAATTAATTAATGACGATTAGTATCTCATATAAGTTGCGAGTTACGACAAGAAAAATAAGAAGCAGCGCTAAGAGTAAGGAAGAGATTTGGTCGGTCTGGACCGGAAAAACCAACCGGACCTGTCACTTTGGACTGGATTAGACCAGACCAAAATTGGATTTAGGCGGTCTTGACCCAAATATTATAAAGTCGAAAGACATTCGGTTCGATTTTGGTCCAAGGATTTTTTGGATAAAACCGAACCAAATGAATAATACAATATATTATTTTATTATTTATATAATTATAGCGGCATATAATTAATTATATAATGTATATTATTTATATATCATATTAGTATCAAAGTATTAATAGATTCTTTAATGTATAAATATTAATTATGATATTTAGTATTAATATATATTAATATATTAACATATTATAAGAGTTATAGTATAAATATAGTATATCTATAAAAATCGAGTGGACTGATCGGACCGAAAGAGACCGATTTGGTTCTTATAATATAAAAATTTATATTATAAGAGTACTCCATCCGGTCCTATGGAGTATTCGGTCCAGTCTAGATTGAGAAAACCCTAAACCGAATAGGTTCGGTCCGGTCCATCAAACTCTCTTAAGACCGATAGAACCGGCCCGAACTCCCCCTAGCTAAAAGGTAAGTAGCATAATTATATCATGCATGTATGGTAAACGACATTTTTTATAAAAAAAAATATTATGTACCCTTCATTAAAAGTCTTTTTTTATGTATCCAAATCATGATAAAATTATGAAAAGTCATACATGATTTATGTCAAAGTTGTGAATTAAGATATTTATAAAACGTCAAAATTTTATGAGAGTTATGCATAAAATCATTTATGAAAAATCATGAATCTATGTGAGGAGGCATACATTATGACATGTTATGGAAGAATGTGATTTCTTTTTAAATCTATGACATTACAAGTATACAAGTATGATATGAATGAAATATATAATAGCCTATGTATGATATGGAAATGGTACCCATAATATGGGCATATTACGTTGTCAAGTCGTACATGTTGGTAGTGCATCAAGTATATCTTTCTTATGTATGGATTTCACAACTCGCAGTCACGGATGGAATCAAAATTTATTTAGATTCGCTAACCTTAACTCATGGGAGTCAACAGTGAATAACAATCTATGATATAATAAGTAAGATAAACTCAAGTTTATGTTCATGTTATTTACATATGTATTTATGAAAAGCTCATATTCATGCTATTTATGTATCTATGCATGAGCATATATGAAAATCAATTATTATTTTATTTACAATATGATGTGTTGCTTTTGTATGTTTGTATGTTTTTAAACCATCTCTAGTGATGATATTTTTTTGAGGATGCACTATAGGACAAGACTTGACTCAAGAAATCGATGCAAAGGCCGCCACAATTTATGATAGGTGTAGTTTTTACGATTTTCGTTAAATAAAATATTTTGATAAACAAATAAAATTTTAATATTTTAAATAAATGTTTTCGCTAACTCTTTAAATTTTTTAAGTTTTAGTAAAATTTGTTTGGTTTATTTTTGTTTATTTAAGAAAACTTTCGAATCTAGCACGTTATTTGTAAAAATAAGTTTTAGAAGCACGTTAGCTCTCCAAAATATTTTGAAAAGACTATATTCAAGAGTGAGGTGTTATAATTAGTATCGGAGACCAGGTTGAATGATTGTGTAGACTTTTTCAAAATGAAGAGTGGGAAACCTTTTCCAAAAAAAAAAAAAAAAAAAGTTAAAAGCAGATCCGTGTTTAAAAAAAATGTTGAAAGCTGTCTAGGCCATGTTCTACCCAAGGCAAGTTTTGCACTGTATAAATATGTTATAATATGTTCTTTTTCTTTCTTTTAATTTTTAAATGCATTTTGAGACCTAATAGTGACCTAACAGGAGGAAAACAAGCAAGCATGGCGTCTGAGATCCTCCCTACAAATCTTCTCTATGAAATCTTTTCCCGACTACCCATCAAGTCCCTTTTTCGATTCAGATGCGTCTCTTCTGTATGTCGCAGCATCATCGACGATCCATACCTTGCTTACATGCACCAAACCCGTTGTGCTGAAGAACCTAACGTTTTAGTTTTCCACCATCCCTACTACATAACAGACGTAATGTTTAGACGAGAAGGAGAATTCTCAAAGGACATATTGCTTTCAGTTTCAGAATTGGAAACCTTGAAAAAATATGATCTTGAGTGCAGCTGTTATGGACTGTCTTGTTTCACAAGACCTTGGGATAAGATCAGCCACGTGGTTTTGTTTAACCCTCTTAGACAACAAGTAGTATCCTTGCGGCCAACACCAGTAGCATTCCCACAACAAGGCGACACACTATATGGATTAGGTTTTGATTGTTCAAAAAACACGTACAAGATCGTTCGAGTATTTATTAATAGAAGGGACTTTACTACTTTTTATGCTGAAGTATTCACACTTGGTACAAGTTCATGGAGAGTCGTTCCCAAAGTCCCTTCTTGTCATTTATCTAAAGGGCCTGTACATGCATGTGGGAATATTTATTGGCTTGCTAGCTGTGAAGTAGATGATCCACATCTTGGGGGGTGTTTTGGATACAATAAGGTTGTTTCGTTTGATATTTCCAAAGAAGAATTTGGCTTCATTTATCTACCTAATATATTCAAGTGGTGTCAATTGCTTGAGCTAAATGGAAACTTGGCTGTTGTTGATCTTTCAATGAGCAAGACGAGCATCAAGATTTGGGTACTGATCAAAGAGTATGAAAGGAAAGAACATTGGGTCAAAGAATACGAGATTGATCTAAAACCGCCTAAAAGAGATCAGTTTTTCATCGATCGATCAGATATTGATCAAGTTGTAGGACTAGTGGGATCTGGCCAAGAATTAATAGTGAGGTGCTACGGACGACTCTATTCCTGTGATCCAAAAAATGGTACGTTAAGGCACGTCTATGATCCAAAGTTTTATTGCTGCAACAACAATGTCATATGTCACACGGGTAGCCTATTATCAATTTCTAAGTTCCATGCAAATTAATTAGTAACGCTTGCAGGTTAATTAAGACTCTGTACAGCTTGCCCTTTTATTTTTGTTGCTACCAGTCCTATCTCATTTAGTTTATGTTTATAACTTTATATTTTCTTGGGTGAAATTAAACTTTGATACACTTGCACGAATTGAGTAGCAATTAAGATGTTTCACTATTAAATATATTTTTTGTTCACAATTGGTTGAGACTTTATTCTTAATTCGCCTAATTCTTTTACTACATATCTGTTTGGATCCTCCTTAGAAATTATAAGTAGCTATGTGAGATAATTGCTCAAGCTGCCATGCACTAAAATCAGTGAAATATACTTTGGTTCTATTGAGCATGTTCGATATTATCGAAGTCTTGATGTGCTAAAAGATTGATGTCTATTATTGTGAGGCCTATGGTTGCAGTTAGTGATCGCTAAAACAAGTGAAATATATGATTTTCTATAGGCAAAGGTATAATGGGAGGAACAATTATGGTGCCAAGAAAGTCCTCGCTCCTATATCTTATCTTATAAAGCATATAAGCAACCAAGACCTGGTAATTACCAAATAGAAGTAGAAATTATAAGAAATAGACAATGACTTCTGGGAATATAATTGCAAACATGACAATTAATTAGTAGCTAGCATATATATTTATACTAGTCCCAGATATAATCTTAGGGTGTGCAAGTCTTCCAAACTTATTTTAAAAAAGATGGACAAATTTGAGACCAGTGCACATTAAAAACTATATTTCAATAAGAAAAATGAGTATTTGTACGAGAATAGACTTGTTTTAGTAAGAAATGATCATTTTCATCGTATATATCAACCATGTATAAGCATTTTTCTTGTCGCGCTAATACTTGTCCTTTCTACGTACTTATACTACTTTGTGTTAAGGGTATTGATTATATTCTTTGGCTATTAATTTAAATCTTCAATATTCATGCTCTGTGATCTGTAATCTTGATTTCTTCATGATACATATCGGCCATTGAGTATTTTTTCTGACGAACTTTTCATGCGAGAAAATCTTTCTACTGCAATAGTTGAAAATATTGATTTTGAAAGGCTTACATACTACATTTGGGTTGTGAGAAGTTTTGTGAAGAATTGTGAATAACTATAAAAGAGTAACAAAAAGGTAATAATTGTTATAAAACTTTTTCTCTGACAAGTCCTTAGGACTAGGCTTAGGTGATAGCTTGAAAGCTTTCTTCACCGACGAGATCTAGATGAAAGCTTTCTTCACTATCTCTGATTAATTGAATGGATTCTTAATAATTCTAAAGGATTTTGGAGTCACTTGTTTTGGGCTTTCACATCCTCTCTTTCTCACTTTACACGCATCTCACATAAAGGTTTGGTGATTGATACTGTTGAAGAGAAAGATAAACTAATCTCTTAATCATACATAAAATAGAGAGGAGTAGGAGAGGGAGAGAGAAAGATAGAGATAGAGTATTAACTACTGAAAAAAAATTTGTATATATCAATTACAAATTGACCAGAGCTCATATATATAGGCCTTGAGGACTGTGCAAATTATTGTGCAAAATCTCAAAAGTCATGATGATGAGTCATTCACTAAATAAAATAATTGAGAGAGTGAGGCGGTCGTCCCTTTTATTGAATTATAACAATAATAGAATATTGAGAAATTGTGAAAAGTAATAAATAATAATTAAATATTCTAAAAATACCTCATAGCCAAACCTGGCCTTCATTGTGTTTATAATAACAAAGAGTAGAAGTTATTTAATTAGGCATTTCCCTTATTAGGAAAAAAACTTAGTATATATGTCCAAAGGTTAACACGATGAAGGAAAATGACGCACATTGAAAGAATTAACCTAAGAAAAATTGTTTAAAAATCTTGTCATGTAGAGAGTAAAGAGAAACACTACAACAATTTCAACTTTTAGAGACGAGATCTATTAGGGACGAATTAAATTTCATCTCTAATAGTTCATATTTGGGACCAAATTTAAATTTTGTCTCAAAATGTGGATAGGATTCTCAATGCGTTCGAACTGACAAATGTGGAGTGAATGCGACTTTGGATTCTGGGAAATGAAGTCTTTGACTTCTTTAATCTTCTGTGGGGTTGTTCAGAAGAATACGTCGAGACCTTCGAAAGATCAAAGCAATCCATCATCTCAGTCAACATCATCGAACCTAATTCTTGGCTATCTTATGATGAAGATGATAATGCATGCATAACTATGAAGCATATGTAAAACTGATATGGCCTGGGTATCCAAGTGGCTGATATATATTGGAAGTAACCTCCGTATTTAACTATTTTCACTTTCTTGCATGGTTTTTCTTGGCAAGAAAAAGAGCAATAGGTGCTCTTAACACATCGCTTTAATTTTTTTTTAAAATTATATCAGTTTAAATAGTAGGTTCCACAACTCGCAGCCACGAGCGAAATCAAAATCAAAATCTATTTAGATTCGTTAACACTAATTCACGGAGGTCAACAGTGGATAACAGTCTATGATATAATAATTAAGATACGATGCCACCATTGCAAGTTTCATTTTGTGAACATCTCCACATGACGAGCTTGTCTTGCCTGTTACATACATTGATAGGAATTCAAGAGATAATATGAGCTTCAATTTCAATAAATCATTCCTTTAGCAATTCCAGCTTCTATTATATGATGATCAATTAAGGAAGCCACCTTTTCCTCTGGATGCAGAGAAGAACATAAACATTGAATTTTGAAAGAAGTTGGAGAAGGAAACCATATGGCCTACCAGATTTTAACCTTAGAACCATCACCTATGTGCCATATCAGTTCAGCTTTTCAATAGTGGTCTTGCTGCCATGACACTTCTGCATATGAAAAATGAAGTCCTTTGCACTTTTGTTTGTAGAAAATTACCATTTGGATAGTATTTTGTAGACAACACTTTAGCAGCAAAAAAATTAGGATTTTGAAATAATCTCCATCCTTATTTTGCAAGCATAGCCAAGTTAAATAGATTCAAATCTATGAAGCCTAAACTACCATTTGCCTTTGAGATTTTCTTTTGACCCCACCAAAAATTTTTTATCAATCTATTTAGTTCTTAAAGAATGCTTTTTGGGATCTTAAGAATACTCATACTATTGGTTGGGAGAGCTTGGATGACTACCTTGATAAGTATTTATTTTCTAGCTTGAGATTAGTGTTTCATTTTCCAATTGTCAAGCTTGCTTCTAACTCGATCAAGAAGGTTTTTGAAGCC
Organism: Platycarya longipes; assembly: GCA_036559045.1. Lineage (NCBI taxonomy): Eukaryota > Viridiplantae > Streptophyta > Magnoliopsida > Fagales > Juglandaceae > Platycarya > Platycarya longipes. The sequence continues at coordinate 22,833,589 of CM071802.1, read as the reverse complement.
TCTAGTTCTATCCCTCCCCATCAGTGTTGGAAGACCAACATATTTGTCATAAGGTTGTGAAGATTTTACTTCAGCCATTTGAACGATCTTCTGCCTGACATCATCTTAGGATTTTTGCTGAAAAAATTAAAGTTTTTTCTTTATTCAACCTTTGACCATAACTCTTTTCATAAGTTCCCAGCAAATTAACCAATATGTTCCACTCAGAGGAGATAGCCTTACAAAAAAGAAGGCAATCGTCAGCATAAAATAGGTGACTAATGCTCATTCTTGATCGGGCAACAGGATCTCCTTTGATAGCCCCTCTATCTTCAGCATCTTGTATCGCTCTACTAAGAACTTCAGTACCAATTATGAAAAGATAAGGTGCCAATGAGTCACTTTGTCTTATTCCACGAGAAGGTCTGAATAATTCTTGAGGAATTCCATTAATGAGAACCAAAATGGCAACAATAACATCTGGTTTTATAGATTTGTTGACAGTGCCCTATTTAGATTTAGAGGTGAGATGAGATGAATTCTAAAAGTTGAATAAAATATTATTAAAATATTATTTTTTAATATTATTATTGTTTTAAAATTTGAAAAGTTGAATTGGGATTTCAAAAATTTGAATTATTTATTATATTTTGTGTAAAAATTTGAGAAAGTATGATAATGAGTTTGAGATGAGATGAGTTCTAAATACAAATAGAGCCAATATGAAAACTATGGCAATAATAACATCTGGTTATGACTAGTGTTTTTCATGGATTTGTTTTTCTCAATTGGGCTATTTTTAAGTCTAGTTATGTTTTACAATGGTTTGTATCTTGTTGGGCTTGATTTTTAGTTTTACGGAATTGTTATAGAAAAATGTTAGTATGCCACGTCTATTTTGACACCTCATTTTGACACCTCACGCATTTTATTATATTTTTTAATTTTTCTTTTTACCTAATGGTTAAGGAAATGATTATTAGTGTATTGATATTTCTTTTATATTTTTTAAAAATATTTTTAAATTATAAAGAAATAGGAATAAAAAAAATTTTAAAAAAATAAAAAGCAAAATTTTGCTAAGCAGTCAAAGTGAGCGGTGCTACTTAAACAGTAGAGTAGCACTTGTGAGAACCCGTAATTTTACTACCTTTATAATTTAATATTTTAATATTTTAATATTAAATATGTAGTGTTTGTTAATATAAATATTGTGTTATGAGTTGATTGATATTAATATTTTTTTAGTGTGCTTGTGTTTAAAATATTTAGATATTTAATATTCAATAAAATTATATTCATGTGTATTGTTAAGTTAATTTACTTTCTCTTACTATTTTATTGTGGGGCATTTAATTTAATGCTTGAAATTTAATCTCATAATCTTATTACGTTGGCATTTAAATTAAAGTGTTGTAGATTATTTTATTTTAATTTAATGTGTTTTATTTTGTTTTAATTTATTTTTTTATTGTATTTTCGGATGGCCCATATATATATATATATATATATATTTATGTTGTTGTGTTCGGTTCATATATTTATATATATACTAGGTAGGATCAACGTACAAAATATGTTTGCCTAATTTAATTATGCGATTATTTTTTAAAATTGATATTGTTTTTATTAACAAATAAATTTTAATTAATAATATAATGCATTAGGAAAAATATATAATTTCTAACAAAAATTTGATAGTTAATCATAATTAAGTAGATAATAAATAATTACACGCTTTCATATATAATAAAACAAAAGTATTATAATTTATAACTTAAAACTCTGATCTTAAATATGTAAATCAATTTGATCATATATTATAAATATAAAACATATATATAGTATATATTAATTAAATTTATTGGATGTTTATTTTATATTATTATATTATTCTTTATTATTTCTTTTTTCTTACTCGGATTGGGCTTTGTGTGTGTATATTTACTGTATTTTTAACTTGTTGGGCCGGTCTTTGAGTAGTTGTGATGGCCCAGCCCATGGCCTATAGTTTTGCCCCTTATATATACATACATATATAAAGCCGAAGCACTTTTTCCCCACGACTTCTTCTCGCCCCTTCTTCTCTCCCCTTAGTCTCTTCTACCGATATCGAAACCCTAATCCACAAGCTTCTCCTGGAGCTCTACTTCTTGCGGCCTACCCACCCATCCCGACCTACACGACCTCTCCCACCTCCAACCAGCGAGCCCTTGCACTATCTTTTCCCCCTCCCCTCTGCGAACTCGTGGCTATTTGAGCTATGGTTGCCACTCGACCCAGCTCTAAGCTCCTATTTGCGTTCCAGGCATACAGATCTCGGACCTCCCTTTTCGAAACCCCCAAAAACCCCAAATGAGAGAAAGAAGTAGCTTCGAAATTGGAACCCTAGAAGAAGATCCAATGCCCCCTCGCCCTTGCAGATCTGGAACACACACCACCGTAGAAGTAATTAATGTGGCTTAACAGGAGCTAATTAAGGTCCTATTCTGAAAATTATTTTAAGTCTTTCGTCTATCTTGTCTCTCTATTTCGATTTTGTGTTTTTTTAGATAGTATAGCGTTTTAGGGTTTGTTTCTCATCCTTCTCTCTCTTTTATTTAGTTTATTTTCGTCTAGCTTGTCTCTCTGTTTCGAATTTGGGTTTGTTTAAATCTAAGGTTTACTGATAATTTAGTTTCTTAGGGATGATTGGGTTGAGCGAGCGCCTCTATATGTTCTTGCTATAGCTATGAACTTATCGTAGGCCCATTGTAGTTTGCTTTATATTTTGTAGTTGATCTACATATTTACACAAATAATGTTAAGTGACAAGTTCATAAAAATAAATAAATGTGTTTTGATATGCAAAAGGAATAATGAAATCCCTGGGCATCTTCTCCCTTCAAAAATGTCAAAAACGCCGTCGTTTGCTTCAAGGAATTAGTGAAATCCCTGGGCATCTTCTCCCTGCGTGCGTCTGCTTCCTTTCTTTGCTTTTCTTTTATTTTATTTTTTTCTTCTTTTCTTTTTGGCTGCTTCCTCTGCTCTTTCCCTATTCTACCTGTGATGTTTCAGCCCAAAATCGCAGCTTTTCATTCTTGTTTAGAAACCACACGTTGCTCTTTCGGATGCATATGAAATTGATGAACATTTCCCCTCTGATTTAGCTCCAATCCGTGTCCCGCGTGTCATAAAAATCCCTCATTTCTCACAAAATCGTGTGCTAAACTATGGTTTTCTTCCCTTGTATTGGTCTGCGAAAGATGAATCTCTGGTAATGGCAGTGCTTCCTTGTGCTAGCCGAGTTGTTGAGTGACACTTGGTGTCCATTTCGCACCACTTTGAAATCCGGGTCGTTCCTTTCTGGTCTATGAATAGGCCACGGTATTGCACTCCGAAAATCACCTCTAAACGGCGATTTAACTTCCCTTAGAGTTCGGATTCATGTTTACCCATTTCCAAACCGAGTTTCTTCTTCTATATAACTCGAGTTCAGCCACCTTATTATATTTTCTCCCAGGTCCAAAAATTTGGGTCTTTCTTGTAATTGTTTTCTCTCCGTGAGATCACCGTTTTGCATCGCTTACGATATCCTCAATAAGCATTTTCTCTCATTTTAAGTGATTAATTTATTTATGTATTGATTTTAATTTATTTTCGTGATATTAATTTATTTATGATCAAGTGTTCAATTTAGTTAAATAATAATTGCATTTTATTTATCTCCATTAAGATGATTAATCTTTTTGTTTATAATAATTGAGATTATTATCTGAGTTGGTTATATATAAATAAATATCATTCAATTTACGTTAACTGTTTAATTGATTTGTTAATATTATTTATTGTTTTTATTGATGTTGCCTTATCTTATTTGTGTTTTATTTATGTCTATTTTTATTTAATTTAGTTGTTTTCGATATTCATATTTATTTATTTGTAATGTTTTATATACGTTGGCACGATGGCGCGACTTTAGTGGCGAGTTCGTGTGTGAAAGCGCGGAGTCGCTGTTCGGCATTTTTGGTAACTTCAAGAACTTTTAACAAATGTATTGTAAGTATTTTCCAAATAAATTTTGAGATTTAAATATATTTTACTTTAACAACTCAGTGTTTGGTTGATAATTCAACTTTTTGAATGTTAGATATTTTGTACGTAGTGGTTCGCATTGTGTAATTACGTGCTTGATCGGGTATATATTTGATATGTGGGGTTTTAATATGAGACTTGATTTTGGTATATTGAAATGTTTTGGTTGATTAGTTTTAAATGAGAGGTACTGTAGAGATAATGGTAAGCAGGGATGGTGGTGTAGTCCCGCCTGTGATTCCCGCCTATAGTATTATTGGATTTGTAGATTTTAATGGTTTTGATTTTAGTGTGTTTGTCATAACGGGGATGGCAATACGTAACGTCCGTTATGATTGGTGTGAGTATATCATATCGGGGACGACGATACGTAACGCCCATATGACTGGTATGGATATGGTGGTAAGCAGGGATGGTAGTAGAATCCCGCTTGCGGTTCCCGTCTGCTGTGTTAATTAGATTTGTGAGCCATTTTCTAGAAAAATGACGTGTTTTGATCAATTGTCTTGAGTACCCTTTTATAGGAAAATGGTAGTTGTTTTTAAATGGATTTTTATTTTGGGTCAAATGGGATTTTGATGTCAGTGGGAATTGCTTATTTTGAGAATGATGATTTGTTGAGATTCATACATATGTGTCACGTTCATGTGTTTTGTTGTTGCATGAATATATTTTTATATCTTGTGGTTTGTTTGGGTTTTACTTACCTGCGGTACCGTTTTGGTACCATAGATTTTGATGCAGAGGACGAGAAGGCTGAACCTGAGGAGGAGACGGCTCCGCCATTGGAGTAGCTTGGTGTAGTTTGTTGTTTTGAAAAACGTTTTCCCACCTTTAGATTTTTATATATCTTTATGTTTTATCTTTGAGATGATTGTATTTAATCTCTTGCTGGAGATTTTGTGTATAAACTGCTTTGTAATATTTTCTAAAATCCTGGTACTTAATTATCGACTTGGGTTTTCTACTGCGTCTATTATTTTATACATATACACACACTAAAAACTTGTCATTGGAGTGTGTGATCTAAGTTGTCAGCATCTCAAAGCCTTGATTCTCATATTTTCATAAGTGGGAGTTAGGGGCGTCACAGGTGGTATCAGAGTCATTCGACTCTCGGTAAATCCATACGATACCTAGGAACAGTACCAAATATTTTGTTTGTTTTGTTTGTTTTTTTGTTTGTATTGTTTGTGTTGTTTGTTTTGTTGTTTTGTTTGTTTGAATCCAAAGAGTGGAGTTGAATGTTCGTTTTGGTAGGACAATGGTGAGACCACGTATGCCACAGACTATACCAGATGATGATTGGCCGCGAGGCGACAGAAATTTTGCCTTGGCTAGAGCTTTGAATCGCACGACTGACTTTCTTCAGCAGGGTTCTCGATCGCAGCTTAGGGTTGAGCAGGAGGGATGCTCTTATGAGTGGTTTTGGGCGCACCGTACCCCACCTTTCTCAGGCAAGGAGGATCCGCTGCGGGCTGATGGTGGATCAAAGATCTTGAGAAGACATTTGAGATTTGTGACTGCACAGAAGCTTAGAAGGTTTTGTATGCAGGCTACTTGCTCCAAGGCGAGGCAGCATCTTGGTGGAAACAAAGTGAGAGCTTCTGGAAGAAGAACTTGAGTCCTTCGCCAATGTGACTTGGGAGCGGTTCAAAAAAGAGTTTAATGATCGTTTCTTTCCAAGATCAACTCGGCGTCAGAAGGCTCAAGAATTCACCAATCTAACTCAAGGAAGCATGATAGTAGAGGAGTATGCCCGCAAATTCCTGATGCTCGGCAGATTGGCCAGTCACCTCATATCAACTGAAGAGTTGCGAGTGGAGCATTTTCAAAAGGGTTTGCGACCGGAGATTTGTAGGCATGTGGCCTGTCATTAGGCATCAACCTTCCAACAACTTATGGACATTGCTTCTATTGTTGAGCAAGCGTTCGCTATCCCTATTGGTACTCCCCCTGGCTAGCAGAAAAGAAGCTTTGGTGAGGGCAATTTCGGATCACCTCAAAAGTTCGTTTCATGGACCGGAGCCCGTCCCCAACCATCTACCGGAGTTCGTATAGGAGGTTGAGTCCCCGTTTGTGGAAGATGCAACAAAGCACATGAAGGCGAGTGTCGTCAAGGAGGTAATCGGTGTTACAGTTGTGGCCAGACGGGATACTATGCTCGTGAATGCCCAAGTACGGGTCAGGGAAGCCGTGGAGGTCATCGCAGTGGCAAGGCTAAACAGAAACAGCCAGTGCAAGCCAGAGTTTTTGCTTTGAAACCTGGTGATTATGATGAGGAAGCTCCAGAGGCGCATGATGCAGGAGTCGTTACAGGTATGGTTTGATCTCATCTTTGGGTTTTTTGCATTGTTTGGTTTAATTCTAGTTATCAAGTTGGTAGATCCTGATCTTGTCAGGAAGGGTTCATTTGTATAAATTTCATACTTGTACTTTGTTTGATTCGGGTGCATCACGATCTTTTGTGTCTGCTACGTTTGCTCGAATTTGTAATCTTGCAGTAGAGCCTCTATCTCAGTCTATGGTGGTGGCCCTACCTAATGGTGAGACAGTGTGTTGCTCTAAGATTGATTTGGGATGCTCTTTGGGTTTCGGAGATTGGACACTCGATCCAGATTTGATCGTGTTTAAATTGCTCGGCTTTGACATTATCCTGGGAATGGATTGGTTGTATCGACATTTTGCTAGTATTAATTGTTGGAGTAGAGTAGTCAGTTTTCAACTCACTGGAGGTGATTGCATGGAATTTGCAGGCAGTAAGCTGAAATAGAGACCTGTAGTAGTGTCTGCTATTCAAGTAAAGAAGGACATTACTTGCGGGGCGAATGCCTTTTTGGTTCAATTGATATCTTCCCCATCTGCGAAGGCGTCGATAGTTGGCATCCCAATAGTAGAAGAATTTCTTGATGTGTTTGCAGACGACTTGCCTGGTTTACTGCCTGTTCGTGATGTGGAATTCACTATCGACTTGGAACTTGGAGCAGCTCTAGTGCACAAGGCTCCTTATCGTATGGCACCTGCTGAGTTGAAGGAATTGAAGACTCAGTTGCAAGACTTAATAGATAAATGATTTATTCAACCCAATTCGTCACCTTGGGAACGCCTGTGTTGTTCATCAAGAAAAATGATGGAACCCTCAGAATGTGTATAGATTATCGAGAGTTTAACAAAATAACTATCAAGAATAAGTATCATCTACCTCGAATTGACGACCTATTTGATCAACTTCAAGGTACAATAGCATTTTCGAAGATTGATCTAAGATCTGGGTATTATCAGCTGAGAATAAAAGGCAAGGATGTACCAAAGAAAGCTTTTAGCTCAAGATACGGGCATTATGAATTCAAAGTGATGCCATTTGGATTAGCTAATGCTCCAGCAGCTTTTATGGATATGATGAACTATTTGGATTTGTTTGTCGTTATCTTTATTGATGACATTTTGGTATACTCCCGAAGTATTGAGGAGCACGCTTACCACCGCCGCCTAGTTTTGAAGAAGTTGAGAGAGTATCAGTTGTATGCGAAGTTTAGTAAACGTGAATTTTGGTTGGAGGAAGTCAAGTTTCTTGGTCATGTTATTTCTCAGGCAGGGGTAGCGGTGGATCCTAGCAAAGTGGAAGCTGTGTTAGCATGGCCACGTCCTTCCTTAATACACGAAATTCGGAGTTTCTTGGGTTTAGCTGGTCATTACCGAAGGTTTGTTTCTCGCTTTTCTGCACCCTTTACTGCTTTGACAAGAAAGGGCGCCGTATTCATTTGGTCTGATAAGTGCGAAATGAGTTTTCAGAAGTTGAAGCAGAGGTTGACTTCAGCACCTGTCTTAGCACTTCTCCAATAGCATAAGCCTTTTGTGGTTTTTAGCGATGCATCCAAGTTTGGTCTGGGATGTGTCCTTATGCAAGAAAGACGAGTTGTTGCTTATACATCTCGTCAATTGAAGGATCATGAGAAGAATTATCCTACGCATGACTTGGAATTAGCAGCGGTAGTCTTTGCTCTTAAGATTTGGCAACATTATTTGTATGGGTTTGTGAAGTTTATACCAATCACAAAAGATTGAAACATCTGTTTTCGTAGAAGAATCTTAATATGAAGCAGAGAAGATGGTTAGAGTTGATTAGTGATTATCAGTGTGAGATCAAATATCATCCTGGTAAGGTAAACCTAGTTGCCAATGCTTTAAGTCGGAAGTCTCATTCGATAGATGAGGCGGGGTCATTGGAGTTGGGCTCTCTTCTTTTCAGTATGAGGAAATTGTTGGTAGAGAATTTGCAGCAAGATGAGGAAGTTTTGCTTACAACTCTTAGCGTTCGTGTTGACGATTTCGCGAAATTAAAGACTCTTCAGAGAAGGGATTCGAAGCTATTTGACATCCATAGGAGAGTTAAAAAAGATAGAGGACCCGCACATTTCAGCTTGGATAGAGAGGGAATCCTTCGATGTCAGAATTGTCGAGTGATACATTCAGATTCAGAATTTAAAGAGCAGATTTTAGCAGAAGCCCATGCTGCTCCTTATTCAGTTCGTCCTAAGAGCACGAAGATGTATCAAGACTTGAAGAAAAGCTACTGGTGGGAAGGGATGAAGAAGGATATTGCCTTGTATGTCGTGAAGTGTACCACTTGTCGTCAAGTTAAGGCTAAACATCAGAGACCCGCCGGTACTCTTTAGCCACTTTTTATCCCTGTGTGGATGTGGGACGACATTGCTATAAATTTTGTAGTGGGGTTACCAAGAACACCTAGTGTGAAGAATTCAATTTGGATGATTATTGATCGCTTGACTAAGAGTGCTCATTTTCTGCCAGTTACTAATACCGACACCTTGGGTAAGTTAACTCGGTTGTATGTTAAGGAGATCTTACACTTACACGGAATACCTAAGATTATAGTGTTGAATCGAGACCCTTAATTCATGTCTCATTTTTTGGAAAAGCTTGCAGTCAGCTTTGGGCACCAAATTGAAATTTAGTAGCGCTTATCATCCTCAAACAGATGGCCAGTCAAAGCGCACCATACAAACACTTGAAGATATGCTACGAGCTTGCATTTTGGAGTTCAAGAGTAACAGGGAACATCATTTGCCGTTGATAGAGTTTGCTTATAATAATAGTTTTCACGCCTCCATCCAGATGGCCCCGTATAAAGCCTTGTATGGAAAGAAGTGTAGATCACCTCTGTTTTGGGATGAAGTTGGCGAGAGTCAATTGCTTGGACCTGAGATCGTGCAAGAGATGAAAGACCAAGTTTGGATCATCAAAGACAAGATGGCAGCAGCGTAGAGTCATCAGAAGAGTTATGCTGACACAAGAAGAAGAGATTTGTCCTTTGAAGAAGGAGAATTAGGTCTACTTCAAGGTATCCCCTATGAAGGGCATCAAGCGTTTCGATAAGAAAGGAAAGCTTAGTCCGAGATACGTTAGTCCATATTAGATTCTCGAGAAGACCGAACATGTCGCTTATCGGATCGCTTTACAAGAATACTTTTTAGATGTTCACAATGTTTTTCACGTATCATCACTAAAGAAGAGTTTCGGTCTTGCTCGTTGACCCAGAGAGTATTCAACTTCAGCCAGATTTGACTTTTGAAGTCGTGCCAACTAAAATTGTGGATTGGAAAGAGCAGCAGCTAAGGTCTAAGATGATTCCTTTAGTTAAAGTGTCGTGGGGAGATCTTCTGGCTCAAGATTTCTCTTGGGAGAAAGAAGCGGACATGAGGAAGCGATACCCGTTTTTACTCAAAGGCCAGTAGATGTTTTTCCCTAGTCAGATTACTTGTACGAATTTCGAGGACGAAATTCCTTTTAAGGGAGAAGGCTGTGAGGACCAGTAATTTTACTACCTTTGTAATTTAATATTTTAATATTAAATATATAGTGTTTGTTAATATAAATATTGTGTTATGAGTTGATTGATATTAATATTATTTTAGTGTGCTTATGTTTAAAATATTTAGATATTTAATCTTCATTAAAATTATATTCATGTGTATTGGTAAGTTAATTTATTTTCTCTTATTATTTTATTGTGGAGCATTTAATTTAATTCTTGAAATTTAATCTCATCATCTTACTATGTTGGCATTTAAATTAAAGTGTTGTAGATTATTTTATTTTAATTTAATGTATTTTATTTTGTTTTATTTTATTCTTTTGGTTATATTTTTGGATGGCCCATATATATTTATATTGTTGTGTTCGGTTTATATATTTATATATATACTAGGTCGAAAGCAACCTGCAAAGCAGGTTGCCTAGTTAAGTGACACTACTACTTTTACAAAAGTAATATAATTTTTTTTTTAAATATTAAAAAAATAATTTTATAAAAGAAAACAAAAAATAATTTTTTTTATAAATAAGAAGCTTTATTGATCCACATAAATAGGCAATGCCCAAGTTCACAGGAATTATATAAACACACTCCATTCAATATAACAAAAAAAACCCAAAACAACAAAATGTGATAGAAAAAGCATTTTGTCTATCCTGTGTCTTCCTCTTGATTCGTATCCAACAAGCATTATCAGCTCCTCGTTTCCCTCCAGTGAGAAGTCCTCAGAGAGCTGGAAAAGTGAATCATTCTCTCCTTTTTTTAACCCAAGATGCCCAAACTCATAAGCATTATTAGTTCTCTAATTTTTTTGAAAAAACAGAGTATTAAAATTGAAGCAATATCAAGCTACCTACATTATGCATAACATATGTACGACTTCTACATGCATTTGTTTGGTCAAGTATTGAATCCAAACCTACCTACTCCCTCCCTCTTAACGAGTTAGGATCGAAAAGTAGCATTTTGCATATATATATATATATATATATAATTCTCAAATATTTATGCAGTTTTTTTCTCTATTTTGTTTTTTCAGTTGTGCATAACCCATTGCACTAACAAGAATTAAAAAACCACAACGGTACTCCAAGCATATAGCACTGAATTTCTTTTTAAATGCATATAGCATTGAAGTTTTTTTAGGAGGTAACATTGAAAGTATTAAGAATAACAAAAACAACAACAATTCCCAATTTTTCATGTAAAATCTTCTAAGAAAGAAAATCCAAACCTTGAGTCATGCCTAGCTGGTGTAGGTGACCCTTGAGTCAGCAGGCAAACAAGCATTAGCAGACATTAAACATTAAAATTCTCCACAACAAATAGAAAAAAGAACACACATTATAAAAATTCCAAGGAAAAGATGAGCTATACAGTATTTTAGATCAAGTGATGTAAGAAGAAGTAAATATCAAATTCTCCACAACATCAAATTCTCCACAACAAATAGAAATTAGGAAAGGGGATCTAGTCATAATTCATAGGAAAAAGCAAGGTAGAGAACATATGTTCATAATTTTGAAGTTAAAGCTTCTTGGTCTTTACCATCTATAATGGTTTGCAAAAGCCAACACAGTTTCTCGAGTTCTTAACAAAAACACTTTGAATAGAGGATAGCAAGATAATAAAAATTAATAACATTTTTTCTTGATGGAAAAATACAAAATTGCAATGTAGGCATAAGCTCAAGCAATCTTATACAATTATTTTCTTATATATAGACTCTAATTTAGAATGGTGCAAGAGTACTCAATTGAAATATTTTTCAAGCATTAGAAAACCTACCTCATTGGTCCACATGATTTGAGGCCTTTTCCCCACATGATGAAGTATAAAGTTGTTATTCCACCATTTATTATAGAATGTACAACCTGAAAAGTGAATGGAACTACGTAAGAAAAATAACAGCAATGATATGAGTAGATCTCCTGGTGACTTGATCATGGAGTTTACAATAATAGGGACTTTTTTCTATATAAGTAAAGGGATTATTTTTTATTTAACCTGTTGATTTGAGAGTGGCCTGCCCTTCCAAGGCTTTTGAAGTATTAGAAAAAGGATGGATGCTGGCACCAGACAACAGAACAAAAAAAGGATGACTGGAGCTCCCTTTTGAGTCAAATAGCTGTACATGGATTACACTGACCATATTCTTATGAAGTTACCAATAAGGTGGATTATCTGCAAAGGGGTGTGCCTAATAGAACACAAGATCATTGGTATAATCAGTTTAAATAATCACAAAGAAGCTAGGAGGATACATGCTAACAATATTATTTTGTTAAAAAAACGAAAAGTAAGCTTATTGTCTTCATTTTGCATATAAACTTTTCTGATTTTTTTTTATTGGGTAATGGTAAACAAATTCGCTTCTGGGATGATGTTTGATCGTGCCACTCTCCTCAAAGATGCACGCCGTAATATATCAATTCACAAGGTTCTCGTGACCTCCAAGTGATAGACTACATTCATATGGAGAAAAAAAGTGCTAACTATTAAATTGACTGACGGAACTTAAATGAATCAAAGGACATAGGGGGACTTTCCTTTGTTAGGAATCCACAGAAAACATTCCGGAACTTACATACCAAAAAATGCAAATATTAAGAGCTTTCTATGACTCAATCACATTGTTGCATCCTATGATAATTGTAGAGGATATTCATGAAGAATGTATTCAACAATAAATGTGATGTAAAACAACAGATAACTATCTATAAACACTTGCATTGCATTAAATCAAATCCATTAGCATAATAGCATCATAGCTAAAAAAAATGGCAGGCCAATCTAGAAAACCAGTAACTAAAACTCATCAGCGCCTTAACCAAAACTCAAACAAACATTAGCATACCAAAACCTCACACCAAACTGGAGTGCACGTCAATTTACCAATAAGAAAACATATATAGCCCAAGATGACAGTCTCACTAAGCATCACTTACACGTGTTTTCAATTCACATATTCAGTTGCTTATTTCAACTTTTTTATTAATTTATATTGCAGACCGAAAAAAAAAAACACTGAGGTGAGAAGAAAAATTATAGAAATTCTATGTCATATATAGTAATACTTTTCAATTCTAAAATTTCTGAAAATCACAACAGAAATCGCCCCTTCTGTGAACACATTAACGAAATGTAATGGTGCCCTGTACCATACTGCATCAACCCATATAATATTTCCCGAGGATGAGAAAATAGAAATTTCTTTGTTTTTCATTTTTAGTTCTTGAGGTTTCTTTGGAACCAAAGAGAGAGGAGTTAGGGTTCCTTACCTGAAATGGGGAGAACCCTTATCTTCAGAGGCTTGCCTTGGAGACATCATTTTTGTTATGCAAAAGAGTCGATCCAATATAATTCACGAACAACCAAATAAAAGCTTAATCACCGATTGATTGATGTTTTAAGTGATTAATCTTCTGCTTTGGCGTTATCAAAAACCAAGTTAAATCTCTGACAAACAACGAGTATGAATCAAAGAAATTTTGTCTCCATTCTTGTTTTCTGAACTTCTACGATTAAGCTAAAGAAGGCGACGAGCTATTAGACTTGCGGCGCATACCAAGCATCGAAGCAGTCTCGTCACGCCCGGTGGCAGTTGAATTGATGTAGGAGCCGGGTCTGAGTAGCGGATCGGATGGCAGCTCGGCGGATAGGGATTTTCCGGCTCTGCACGGGTCTCGTTTGGGAGACTTTGGTTTGGGGTTCGGATCCTGACACGAGGTGGACATGAGAGAAGGAGAGGTACACAGCAAGCGAGTTTGGGCGAAAAGTGGAATCAATCAGCAACGGTTTGACCTCGGACGCTTCCGAGTTATATTTATTGAGAAACGTGACTACGTTACCTAGACTCGCTCGATTGATGGGAAGAATAAGATTGTCTGAAGCTCGATGGCCAATGATCAGCTTGAGGAAACCTTCGATTGCACAAAGAAAAAAGATACGAACTACGAATGAAATAGTTTCCACTGGAGCGTGCGATGCCTTGAAGTTTTGTTTGCCAAAGGATGAAATAAGATTAAGGATAGAGAAGCACGACCCTGAGGAACTTCAATACGATTTTACGAATAAGACGAAGCGATTTTCATCAATGCAACCCTAAGGAAGAAGAAACGATTTAGCCTTTTACGGATAGGGAAAAGGAAAGTCGCGAGAGAGAAAACGAAAGATAAAATCAATAGTAATGGACGAACTTAACGGACGTTTTAATTTATGAAATTTTAACGGAAATCGTTAAACCAACAATTTTCATTATATATATATAAATATATATTTGAGTTGGGTTTAAGTGTATTTATTTAAATTGCTTTGGACCATTTATAAACTCAGCCCGTGATCATTTGAACCCGACCTTTTTACCCCCCTAAAATGTTGCCGTTTAGCATCAGGAGTTAATGATTTAGAGCACTGCTAGATACAGGCGATGTGGCGCACCCATCGTGTGCCAAATACTGAGTTGGACCTGAGGCAGTCCATCAGAATGTCACATGTCATTTTCATAAATAAATAAATAAGAAAACAAGAAGGGTAGAGAAATATGAAACTGCTTCAGATCCCTTCATCTCTCTTCTCCTCCCAAATCCCACTCTAAATCTCTGCGTGCGCCGATCTCCTCTGTGTCGACTGTCTACTCTACGTGCGACCCACCTCCGCCACTCAATTGATCATTCCCATAGCCTCGGTAGCGCTGATCAGCAAGTTAACCTCTAACATCGCATCGATTCTTCATCCCGAAAGTTTCTAAAATTTAAAACCTTTGAGTTTGTTTGTTTCGTTGTATTGCCTAGCCTATGTCTTTATTTTCCGATATGCAGCCTAACATTTTTGTTTCCTCCCAAAAAAGCAAATCTACTCTTAACATTTCTGGTGTTTTCTTGTTCGAGCTTTGACTAATAAATGTCTTCCATTTTATGTATCTTTATATCTCCCTTCCACTTGAAAATTTTGCTCGGGGCATTCATCTACATATCAAGAAAGTGCGAAAGAGAACTTAAAAATGGTCTTCATCCTTAACCCACAGAAAGACTTCATTTCAAACGCAACTTAAAAAGTCCCAAAAGCAAAATGAAACAAAAGAAAAGACATTAATAGACCCTACTTTATGCGTTTCAGGTGTTCAAATTTGTAACCAGACTTGCATGTTTTTTTCTTCTTCTTAATAATCGAAGTAAACTACTTGTTATCCAATATTCCCATATACACATTAATTAGACCGGAGACAGAAGAGACCGATGGAAAACCTAAAAGTAAGGATGATAAAGGACATTTATTAGGCCTTGGACTTGTTAATGAACTCATGAGCTTGGAAGGTGGATGGAAGAGCTGGAATTGCTCCCTTCTTTGTAGTGCAAATTGCTCCACAAGCATTTGCTCCCAGACTTGCAAAGCTTGCCCCAATGAGTTTGAGAACTCTTTGCATTAAAGAAAAATGCGAAAGCTTTGAAAATTAAAATACTTGTTGTAGAGAGAGTGGCTGATTCTAGGATGGAAAAGGTCACAAGATTGAGATGAGTTTGAGCTTGTTGAAGAAGCTGGAGAAGGACGGTGATGGGCGAACGATCAAAAGCCCACTCTAAGATTTCAGCATGATTTCAAAACGCATCGTTTCTTTTAATCATATTTAATGTCAGCTTTGGTTCGTTTCGTTGCGCAACATTGCCCGCAAGAAGACTTTTCCAATGAGTTATGGCCCTTCTTTCTTGCTTGCGCCAGGTTTCTACACACTTCAAAAACGTCGCCGTTTGCTTCAAGGAATTAATGAAATCCCTGGGCATCTTCTCCCTACGTCCGTCTGCTTCTTTTCTTTGCTTTTCTTTTCTTTCTTTTTTCTTCTTTTCTTTTCGGCTACTTCCTCTTCTCTTTCCCTATTCTACCCGTGATGTTTCAGCCCAAAATCACAGCTTTTCATTCCTGTTTAGCAACCACGCGTTGCTCTTTTTGATGCATAGGAAATTGATGAACATTTCCCCTCTGATTTTAGCTCCAATCTGTGTCCCGCATGCCATAAAAATCCCTCCTTTCTCGCAAAATCGTATGCTAAACTACGGTTTTCTTCCCTTGTTTTGGTCTGCTAAAGACAAATCTCTGGCAATGGCAGTGCTTCCTTGTGCTAGCCGAGTTGTTGAGTGACGCTTGGTGTCCATTTCGCGCCACTTTGAAATCCGGGTGGTTCCTTTCCGGTCTATAAATAGGCCACGGTATTGCACTCCGAAAATCACTTCTAAACCGCGATTTAACTTCTCTTAGAGTTTGGGTTCGTGTTTACCCATTTCCAAACCGAGTTTCTTCTTCTATGTAACTCGAGTTCAGCCACCGTATTCTATTTTCTCCCAGGTCCGAAAATTTGGGTCGTTCTTGTAGTTGTTTTTTCTTCGTGAGATTACTGTTTTGCTTCGCTTACAATATTCTCGATAAGTATTTTTTCTCATTTCAAGTGATTAATTTATTTATGTATTGATTTTAATATATTTTTATGAATTAATTTATTTATGATTAAGCGTTGAATTTAGTTAAATAATAATTACATTTTATTTATCTGCATTAAGATGATTCATTCTTTTTGTTTATAATAATTGAGATTATTATCTGAGTTAGTTATATATAAATAAATATCATTCTATTTACGTTAACTATTTAATTGATTTGTTAATATTATTTATTGTTTTTATTGATGTTGCCTTATTTTATTTGTATTTTATTTATGTCTATTTTTATTTAATTTAGTTGTTTCGAATATTCATATTTATGTATTTGTAATGTTTTATATACGTTGGCGCGATGAGCGCGACTTTAGTGGCGAGTTTGTGGGTGGAAGCGCAGAATCACTGTTCGGCATTTTCGGTAACTTCAAGAATTTTTAGCAAAAGTATTGTAAGTATTTTCTAAATAAATTTTAAGATTTAAATATATTTTGCTTTAACAACTCAGTGTTTGGTTGATGATTGAACTTTTTGAATATTGGATATTTTGTACATGGTAGTACGCATTGTGTAATTGCACGCTTGATCGAGTGTATATTTGATATGTGGGGTTTTAATGTAAGACTTGATTTTGGTATATTGAAATGTTTTGGTTGATTGGTTTTAAACGAGATGTACTGTAGGGATGGTGGTATAGTCCCGCCTGTGATGCCTACAGTATTATTGGATTTGTAGATTTTAATGGTTTTGATTTGAGTGTGTTTGTCATAACGGGAATGGCGATACGTAACGTCCGTTATGATTGGTGTAAGTATGTCATACAGGGATGCCCACTGTGATTAGAGTGTTTATGTCATTGCAAGGACGGTATGAATATAGTAGTATGCAAGAATGGTGGTAGAGCCCCACCTACGGTTCCCGCTTACTATGTTAATTGAATTTGTAAACCATTTTCTAGGAAAATGACAGATTTTGATAAATTGTTTTGAGTACCATTTTCTGGAAAAATTATAGTTTTTTTTAAATGGATTTTTATTTTAGGCCAAATGGAATTTTGATGTAAGTGAGAATTGTTTATTTTGAGAATGATGATTTGTTGAGATTCATGCATATGGTCATGTGTTTTGTTGTTGCGTGAATATATTTTTTATATTTTATGGTTTGTTTGGATTTTACTTACCTGAGGTACCATTTTGATACCGT
The DNA here is from genome assembly GCA_036559045.1 of Platycarya longipes. Classification (NCBI taxonomy): domain Eukaryota; kingdom Viridiplantae; phylum Streptophyta; class Magnoliopsida; order Fagales; family Juglandaceae; genus Platycarya; species Platycarya longipes. The sequence continues at coordinate 22,816,072 of CM071802.1, read as the reverse complement.
AGATTTTGATGCAGAAGACGAGGAGGCTGAGCCTAAGGAGGAGACGAGTCCGTCATTGGAGTAGCTTGGTATAGTTTGTTGTCTTGAGAAACGTTTTCTCACTTTTAGATAATTATGTACCTTTATGTATAATTATTGGGATGATTGTATTAAATCTCTTACTGAAAAATTTGTGTATAAATTGCTTTGTAATATTTTCTAAAATCCTGGAACTTAATTATCGATTTGGCTTTTCCGTCGCGTCTATTATTTTATTTATGTACACACACTTAACACTTGTTGTTAGGGTGTGTGACCCGAATTGTCAGCATCTCAATACCTCGATTCTTGTGTTTTTGTAAGTGGGAGTTGGAGGCATCAGAGCACTACTCATTATTATATTGTTTAGCCAATGAACTTGATTTTAAAGAAATCTTATCTTTACCATAGAAAATAATTAAAGGATTGTAACGGTATTATTTATTATTAATTTCACAATTTGATTTCAATAGTAATTAAAAGTGTTACACCTTTTATTATAAATACTTCAAGTTTAGTATTATTTATATGAAATGAATATTTAATATTATTATTTTAGATTGTGATATTATTTATGCTATTAAACTCTTACTTTTAAATAAAGAAATGTTTTAAGAATATTTAAACGATGTTAGTAAATATTAAATTTCTTGTAAGATTGAATAATTATGTTGATTATAAAAGGTAAATCTATTTTAAGAATTTAGGTTTTTATAACTTGTTGAATGTAGTTTTGATTATTTTACTAAAGTATAATTTTAAAGGTGCAAATATGTTATTAGTATTTTAAATAATTTTTGATATTATAATTTCTTGATTTTCCTATGAAACATAATATTCATTTTATTATTTACTACAGTATGAATTTAATTCAATAGAATGTTACTACACGTTATTCTAGAAATCTTAGTGACAATTCATACTTCATTTTGATAACATCACACTATGAAGGAAACTTTGGAAGCATCACATCTTGGTAACTAATTTGATCACAAATTAGGATCATTACAGTTTAGCTTATGTGAGGACCCGTAATTTTATCTCTTTTGTATTTTAATATTTTAATATTAAATATGTATTATTTGTTAATATAAATATTGGATGTTATGAGTTAATTGATATTGATATTATTTTGTTGTGCTTGTGTTTAAATATTTAGATATTTCATTTCCATTTAAAATTATTTTCATGTTTAAAAAGTAAGCTAATTTATTTTCTCATATTATTTTAATGTGATACATTTATTTTAATGTTTGGATTTAATCTCTATAGTTATTATGTTAGTATTTGAGCTAATATGTTTTATTTTATTTGATTTATTGTATTTTCAGATGGGCTTATTTATATTTATATATTATATATATATAGGCGTCAAACCCTTTGCTAAGCCATACTTGAAGCTATCCTTTTCCTCTGGTAAATTGTGTGCTTGAGCACCTCTACTTGATCACTTCTTCTCATATCAAACTAATGTATCTCCTTTTTATAATCCCTTTAAATCTGAAAACTATAGTAGTGTTTTATTGGATATTTTCTCGCCATAAGATCACCATTTTACATCACATATTCTCGGCAAGCATTTTCTCTCGTTTTAGTAATTAATTTATTTATTGATTGAAATTAATTTAATTAAGTGGTATTATTTTGTCTATGATCAAGTGCTTAATTTAGTTAAATAATAATGGCATTTTATTTATTTGTATTTAAGTGTTTAAATTATTTTGTTCATTATGTTTATTCTCGGAGTTATTTTATTTAATTTGTTAATTATATTTATTATTTTATTTATGTTGCTTTATTACTGTTGATGCGATGGACGGGTTTAGCAGTGTGATCGCTGGTGGAGGCTCGGGATCCTTTTTTGGCAATTTTGCTATTTTCGAAAATGATTATCGAGCAAATTGTAATTATTTTTCAAATAAATTTTGAGATTTAAATATATTTTACATTAACAACTTTGTGTTTGCTTGATGTTTGGTCTTGTTGAATGTAGGTTATTTTTGTACATGGTTGTATGCATTGTGTAAGTACATTTATAACTCACTTTTAGTGTTTATTTGTGTATATAGAATTAAAATGTTTAAGGGATGTTTTTATTAAGTGTTTAATGGATTAATAAGACTTGTTATATTGTGCTTGGTTGATGGTAATTGACCGTAGTGAAATAAGTGAGGGAAAAATGTTATAAGGAGTAAAGATATGCTTTGATAAATTATGGTTTAAGGATTTGATGAGGGTATGTGGAATTGGAATGATAAGAGAATGATATTAAGGATTTAAGAGATTCTCGATTTTGGAAAGGATCCTTTAGAGAAGTATTTGTTCTATATTTTAATAAAGAATATTATGACTAAATTAAGTTGATAAGTGTTTGAGGAAGATTTTATGGATCAATTCTCTTAAGGAGTGGTAAAATGATTAAGATTAATTGATGATAAAATGGTTGAATTTATGTATGCTGTAGTAAGTTGTTCTATGGAAAAGTAAGAAAGTATACGGAGGAAATCTTTTGGATAAACAAATTATCTTAGAAAATTATTAATAGAAATTTAGAGGGTTGATATGAGAAATTTGGTTAACAAAAGAATTAAGTGGGACTTATAAAGTTTTCGTTTTATGCTTTTGAATTAAGGTAAGATTACTTTGGTTGTAGTCAAATGAGGTTATTTATGATTTAAGAATTGTGATCCAAGATAAAGAGAGAGTGGAATATAGTGGGACTTTGATGAAGGACCCTGAAAGTTTATAAGTATATCTTAGTAATAATAGGGCTTGTATAGTAAGGTGACTTGTTTTATATTGGAGAAATACCTAATTTCGAGACTTCACTCGATTCTCGTTTGGCTTCTAGCTCGAGCGAGACACAAGTAGAAATTTTGCTTGATACTTGCTTGATATTTTGTTCAAGTGTGATATCCTGTTAGTTAAATTCCAAAGTATTCCTTTGGTAGAAATTTTTATGATTTAAGTAAAGAATAATTGTACTTCAAGAATTATATGTGAAGTATAAGTGCATAGTTTGCATAGCATGTACCCCATGAAACATGTAGCATATATGAAAAGGTTTAAGAGTACATGCAAATTTAAGTATTTTATAAGATTTTCATGTTATAAATCATAATGTTTTTCAAAAAAGTATGGATATGAACTTTTATAAGAACAGGATAATAAGAAAGAAATAAGGAAATTTAAAAGTCACGTCACAATAGAAAAGACAATACATAACTCCGTATGACTGGCGTGCTGACAAGGACGGTAATACGTAACGCCTGTCAATTGATAAAAATTCATGTCAAAGCGGGGATGACAATATGTAACGCCCGCTATAGTAATTTACGTCATGAAGAGGACGGCGATACTTAACGCTCGCATGACTGAGATGATTTTGAGGTGAAGGCAATACATAACTGCTGTCATAATAAATATTTTTGTCGACGCCTCAATCCACGCTTGGGATCGTACGTAAATAGAAGCGTCGGGGAGGAACAACACAAGGAAGTTCACCCCTCGTCGTAACATACATTTATGTTTTTTTTTTTTGAAACGTCAAGTAAAGATTATCGTAGCGGAATAAAAAGGCCAAGCCTTCTATAACATACATCACATGGTTAGACTACGGATCCCAATCATAATATTAAACATAGTCAGGATTTAATAATTTCATAACTTGTCCAAAAAACCAAAATAGTGCTTCCCACATGCGGGAAGACTTTACCAAAATCAATAATATAGGGCATCAAAATACAATACGGGTCTTAACATTGCCCATATGTTCATCCGACGGGTTCCTTCTTCACTTTCTTAAGGTTCGAGCCCCAGCGAAGTTGATCCAAATCCAGGCTAGGCCCTACCTCACATATCGCCCTAGAAGGCATTCCAAAAACACGCCCCAAGTGAAAGGACTCGTCAACTCCTAGTACTAAACAACACCCCGAAGGGTATAGACCAACATAACTGTACATAGTCACCTTCAGTGACTTCACCTCCCACTGGCCCGGGCGGTCAAGAGTCACCGGTCCCCTAAGGGCGGCCTCAATCGGACTCTCGAGGGCCCGATGCGTCATCACCGGGGTCGTACCCATCTGATCCATCCTCACCTGCAAGTACTTCTATCGTTCCCAAGAGGGGAGGATAGTAGGGATATAAAGAGTGGGGTGAGATTTCAGGAGAAATCTCAGCAAGTACATCTATACTTTAACAGAAGCATTTTAAGTATATAGTCAAGCGAATAACAAATAAAATTCCTTACATATGCACTAACATGGGACTTATACTTAGACTGATGCACATGCTCGTGACGAAAATTCATCTTTCTTTTTTTATTCTTAATTTCCAAAACATACTTGTTCAAAACGCATAGCAAAGTTTCTTTAATGCATATTCTTTCGAAAACACTTGTTCGAAAACTTTTCGTCTTTTCTTATCTTAGGCGCTACTTATCATATCATATCATATATAGCCCGAAAGCCCTTTTTCTTTTCGTCATGACTTCTTATTTTGGACACCTCACGGTTCCCCTATGCACCATGTGCTCCCCGCTAGTTACCGTCACACCCGGCGACCAAGTCAACCTAGGTGAATACGTTTCGCGCCCTTTCGCGCTATTCGTCGCTCGGGGATTTCTCTCCGCGCGACTACAAACTTATCAGATGGTGAGGCCGAGGCCAACACCGCTTATAGGCCACCCACTAGCATTAGGTGCGACCACGCTCCGGACACCTATTTGGAGCCATACATGGTCTGTCGACTGTTCTTCGTCGACCCAGGAGTTTTCACTCAATTTAAACACTCATGAGTAAACAGAGAGTTCCACTGGGACACTTCCCTGTCCCAGCCTTTGGGGTTCTTCCAAAACTTTAATTTATTTCTTTCGAAAACATGCTTTACTAAAAACATAGGTTTTCGTGCTTATGCATGGGACATGCAACTTTTGGACTTTGTGAATGCAATAACTCGAGGCGAACCCGAGTACACACATTTGGTCATATTTCCTTCGAATCCGTATTCTATGGACTCATACTTATGTGAAAATATCTAAACAAAAGCATTAGGGGGAAAGTGGGGTGCTCGGCATTCACCCCTAGGGTTTGGGCCGAGACCCTACTTTGTTTCCCATTGATGTTCTCTTCTTCCATTGATCTCCTTAACACCATCTAGCCTTAAATCAAAATTTTAAAACAATTTCCTAGCCTTGATAGGGTCAAACCCGAAACCTATATGGCCCTCAAGTTTTGGATTTTCTTCTCTTAGCTTTTCCACTAAGGTCTTACTTGAATACTTTAGGTGAAACCGAACTCATACATGTCATTCTCCCAATATACATACTTCTACTTCTCCAAGATATCCAAACATGATTATCAAGTAAATAAGGAATTAAACTTCAAGATTTTCTCTTTAAGAACTCCTCCAAAAAATATAACTCCACAAGCATGTATTTTTATAATCATTAAGCAATAATAACATCAACATTTTCCAAAATCGATACGATTATTTTCCATCGATACTTCATACATTTTTCATCCTAGCATGGCATTTCTATATGCACAATATTTACAAAGGTGCTTCTCCAAATATCATATATGCATATATCCTACATTCACCAACACTCAACTTAACCCAATATCTTCATGCTTACATACTTTTTTTCATCAAACCATCAAGATCATCAATTATCTCATGACTCTTTAATCAATAAGATTATAGATTCTACATATGGATCCTAATCAAAATAGCATTTCTACTTTCAAATTTTCATCATGGTATTATTAAGCAAGAACCAAACCATACAAGCATGTTCAAACATATACACACATTCAAGCACATTCACTTTAAAATATACAGAAATTGCTAAAGGCAAAGTAAGGATATACTTACCAGTCTTCCTAGCTAGCTTATATAACTTCTGAAAATAAAAGAAATACTTAGTTAGATCATGCTAAAAGTTTATCATTTCCAAAAGAAAGGTTTCCCTTTTCGAAAGGTATGAATATAAGGTTCTCCTTCATGCTTCTAGGTTTCATTTCAAAATAACTAGGTTACTTACCTCTTCTAGGTTTCTTCTTTTTCCACAAACACTATCTTCTTCTCCTTCTTAGCTTGGAGTGTTTAGATGTTTAAGTGGTGAAAAGAAGTGAAACAAGGTGGAGAGAAATGGGAGAGTGCCGTGAGATGCAAAAATGGGAGATGTGTGTGTGTGTATCCGAAATGTGCAAGCCAAAAGGTGAGGGAACTAGGCCATTCGGCCAAGGCATCTTTGCTAGCTCCTAGGCCACTCATTCCCCTATGTTTGAGTGACTTGTGATGGACTTGAGAGACCCTTGAGTGACTCCCATCACTTGGTCACTTCAACCCCAATCTATCATATCCTAGGTTTGGAGATTTGCTCCCCTTCTCCTTTCCTCATGGCCGACCACACATCCTAGGGTTCCAACCCCTTTCCATCACCTCACATCCTCTCTTGTCTCCCCAACAATCCCCTCACATGTCATTCTAATGGATTTGAGGATCCATTTTTAGGAAAGCACCCAAAGGGGGTTTCGGATTCCCCATCCCCGTCCGAATCCTCTCCTCATCTCACTCTCCTTTCTATTTTTGTCACATGCTTCTTCCATCAACCAATCACCTCACACCTCACACAAACTTGTCATGTCACTCTTACACAAATCCTCATCTAGATTTGGTGGCAAAATCAAGTCAAACAAAAGGGGAGGGGATTCGGCTAAGGCCTATCCGAAACCCTCATCCCTTTCCTTCCACTTTTTGTTTCATCAACTCCCATCTCATGTCACTTCTTCTTGCTCCCTCTTACACACCATGTCTCATCCAATCTTCCACAAATCCTACATGTCCTTTCCATCTAGATTTGGAAAAGTTTTAGGTGAGAAAACCCTAAGGCCATTTGGCCAAGCTCCCCACCGAAACCCTTTCCCTCTCTTCTCATCTCCAAATCTTCTCAAGTCTTTTTTCACATCATTTTGCTAGATATGGTAGGATCCTATGTTGACCTATTTAGCAAAATCCTACACCTCACACTCTTATCTAGGTAGGAAAAGATGGAAGATTCCACTCATGTCTTTTCCTTTCTTCCTTCAACAAAACAACTAGTCAACTAGCTCACCTACTAGCATTTCTTTTTCTCAACTACTAGTCTTGACTCAATTTACTAAAATCTTCCTAGCTTGACCTGTGTCACCAAGCTTAGGCTTGAGTTGACTAATGGGCTTCTCTTCATGGACATATGGGCTTGTCTCTCCCCCACTTAGGCCCAAGCTCATGCCATGGCCCTAAGGTCCTCAAACTCCAAGTCCATCTCCTAAGGCACTAGTCACCAATTTGCCTAAGTCACTAAGCCATATAAGTATATTTAAATAAAATACGATAAATTTTGGGGTCGTCACAATTTTGGTGTCACGACAGGGAAGGCGATACGTAACTCCCGTTCGACTAACATGATTGGCAGTGAAGACGATTTGATCTGCCGCCATAATGTGATAAGACTAGTCATAACGGTGAAGGTGATACAGAACTGTCGTACGACTGACGAGAATATAAAAGCTGACGGTGAAGGCGATTCGATCTGCCGTTATGCTAAAACACCTGACGGCAAAGGCAATTCGATCTACCGTTATGGTTTTGAATAAGATATATAAGAATAAGAATTTCAAGAAAAAGACTTTATATGTTAAGAAAAGTTGTGCATCGTTTACATCAGAAGTTCTTTATGAAAATATGTAAGTTTTGAAAGGGGTGCGCCAATTAAGTGTAAGTTAAGTAGAAGTCATGTCATAGTCTCATGATCATTTATTTTTTGAAAACTGGGTTTGTCAAGTGTGATTTGATTTTTGGTATGTTGAAATGATTTGTTTGAACAGTTTTGAATGAGGAATTGTAGGGATGGTGGTAAGCATGGATGATGGTGGAGTCTCGCCTGTGATTCCCATCTAGAGTGTCAATTGGTTTTGTGGACCACTTTCTGGGAAAATTGCGAGTTTTGATAAATGGAGTTATATGTACCATTTTCTGGGAAAATGATAGTTGTTTTTCAATGGATTTTATTTTGGGCCAAATAGAAATTTTTGGCGTTCATGAAAACTATCCCCTTTTGGGAAATATTATCTTGATTCTTATGCATATGATATCATGTTTATGCACTTTGTTGTTGCCTAAATGCATTTTGATCTTTTGATTTGTTTGAATTATTACTTACCTTACTTACCTGCGGTACTGTTCTTGGAATTGTAGATTTTGATGTAGATGACGATGAGATTGAGCCTAAGGAAGTGGCTCTGTCGTTGGAGTGATTCGGTATAGTTTGTTATCTTGGAAAATGTTTTTCCGCTTTTGATAATGATGTATTTTGATGTTATGACTATGAGATGACTGTATTAATTCTCCTGTTGGAGAATTTGTGTTAAACTGTTTTGTAATATTTCAAAATTCTGGTACTTAGTAATCGAATTAACTTGACCACTACGTCTTTTATTTTATACATGTTACTTGTACACACTTTTAGCACTTGTTGTCAGAGTGCGTAACCCGTGTTGTCATAATCTTGATATCTCGATTATCGTGTTTTCGTACGTGGGAGTTGGGGACGTCACAGCTTATATGAATTATTATTAGAACCAGTTCTTTAGTAGTTATTTTATGTACCACTCATGCAAGCATGTCATTTAATACAGCACAATATACAATTATGTTATTCAACATCATATTCAGATTTAGAAGTTTTATAGTTATGTATATCAATATGTATATTAGACATAGATCTCTTGTTCCATAAGACACGTAAGTTCTCTTAAGTTCAAATGTAAGATAAGATAAGATCAGTTAATCAGATGATCATTCATATGCATAGTACCAATGACGCTCAGATAAAGGGTGGATGTGCAAGTCACGGACTCAAGCGTAGTCCACCATAGTACATCAGAATACTATTAGCAGCTCTCTTTGCTGCAGCAGGACGTAGGATTGGTACACAACCTCGCACACAAGGTTAAATTTGTTGGTCAAACAGATCATGTAACACCCAAATTTTATCAAAAACCTTTCTGCTTTTAAAACTTACCTATTATTATTATTTCCTTTTTTTTTTCTTCTTCTTCTTTCCATCTCAACACCCGTCCGCCCTCCGGTATCGCCTAGGATCACGGCAACTCCAGATTTTTCGGACTTCACAGCCCTCCACTCTGCGTACACGTTCCTTTAGGGTTCTCACACACACATATATATGTATATGTATATATTCACGCGTCTCTGGCCCTTGCATGCACGAAGAGAAACCCCTAGCCGCAGCCCTTCCTCTAGCTTCACACTGCAGCCCCCCCTCTAGCTTAACGCTGCACCCCGTGTCTTGTGGTCGCCACTACCAGCAACCGAACCGCAAACAACCGTGCCCAGCCACTGGAAGCCACCCCATAGCTCAGCCACACCCAACCTTATCAGCCCTAAACCCACGACGGACGGAACCAGCCGCTAGCCACCACCTGAAACGTCCCCTGTTCTTGGTTCCCGAAATAGAGCACTCATCAACGTGCTGCCCAACCGGAAACCACCCATTGGCATCAAGCCTCCTTCACTTTGTCGCCGCTTGCTTAGACTTTGCCGCCAGGCACCTCCATCATCCAAGCTCTACAGCTCCGTCACGTTTCTTCCTTCCTGGTGAGCTTCCACTGCTCGTTGCCATCGTTATGTCTCCTGCGGTAACAGACATGAGTTTGAAAAATTTTTTGGATTGTTATTTTATTTTTATACCCAACGGACTTATTTTATCATTGGGTTCATGCATGACATTTTATCAATTCCTAATATACATCATTTCAGTAGCCTGTGTTTCCTTTAATTTCACGTGTAATCAACCTTGTTTTAGGTATACATATATATATGTGTGTGTGTATATATATATATATATATATTTGCAGAAAACAAAGTTTTAATACGTTTTTTTTAGAACAATTTAGTCTATCCTTTATCTCTTAAAAGTATATAGAGATGCGTTTGTTTTTCTTTCAAAAGCGATGGGTTTGTTCTCTCAAAGCAGTGTAAGGTTTTATTGTTTGGGGCACGTTTCGTTGTACGTCATCGGCAGGTTGCAGTAAATTATTTTTGGTGCTATAAACGGTTTTGTTTTAACTCACCTCTTTTCCGTATTTTAGTATTCTTTATTTTTCTAATTTCTGCAGAGGTTGGGTTTGGATTTGGAAAACTTGGATTTATTTGATCATTAAGTGAAAATTTAGGAATTAGAGGATTTATGATATTTTAAGATTTTGGAGGATTTCGATAAATTCAAAGCATTTGGAGAGAGTTGATAATCAGAATTTGAGGGTTTTTATATATTAAGAGAAGATAGTGGATTTTATGTCTCACGTCCTTTTTTTTTAGGTTTGTGATCATTGGAAATTTATGGAGTTACGTGATTATTTTATAGGTGAAGATTGATTTTGTTCAGCTTTATTGAGGGTAATTCAGAAAGTTAAGAAATTCAGGTAAGCGGGGTTCCTATACTAGACTTTACATTAAAAATATGAACTGAGATTTATTTTGAAAAATATGCATGTTTTAGTTACGAAAAGAAATTTTGAAATCACCTCAGTTTTGTTTCGCATATGCATAAGAAATCGTATAAGAATAAAATATTTTCTGGCATGAACTGGTGTAGACATGAGCTATTTTTGTTGCATTCTATTTTTCGAACTGAAAAAGAGCGAATATGAAAATTTCTGTATAAATGATAATTATGATCTGATTCTGTTCTTGTTTTGGAAAAAATTTTGTACTCGGGTATGATATGATATGATTTCTGAAACCTCTGGCATGATATTCTGGTTCTGTTTCGCTTTATTTAGTCCTGGGTTGGTACCAACTATTCTGTTTCTGGTGCACCCACTTTGGTTACAAAGTGGTCTTTCTGCGTGGTCTTTCCTGTGTGCACACTCGGGATTCCAAGAATAAGAAGGGGAAGATTCACATTCTGTTTCTGCTCGGTTGGCCACCGAGGTTTGCACAACCCTACCACGGGGGTTAAACATGGTATTTCTATTTTGATAAGACGTTTCAGTTATGCTATGCCAAAAGGATTTTTTTTTTTTCTGTTTCTGTTTATATTAAACTTTCGCTCTGATTTTTGATAATAAAATCTGCTTCTGCATTTTTCTGAAAAGTAAGAAATATTTTATTCTGCATTCTGAATTTTGGTAAATGCTCATGCTTGCACACTAGTATATGTTCTTTGCTTACTGAGTTGTGGATAACTCACCCCCTCCTCTAATTACATTTTTCAGATAGTTGAGATGGTTCAGTGCATTATCAGCAAGGGTAGCCATTACTAGAAAGGCTTGGTGATCATAGGAGAATAAGTGCTCGTGGATACATTTTTTTAGTCTTAGTAAATATTTATCTTCATTGATATTTCTAGTATGTCAAGTTTTGGATTGTTGCAAGTATTTGAAGTCATTTGATTTTATTAAAGTTTGTGTTTAGTTTCTTGGAGAGTTTCATAAATATTTGTTAATTAATTATGGAGTGTCTTTTTTATATTAGTTGGTTATTGGAGAATTTGGAATATATGAATTGGTGTTTTGGGATGATTTGAGAAAAATGACCTAACTCTCTGGACCTTTGGGAGCAAGGCGGTACAGTTGGACCTGGCTCTGATACCATTTGTAATGCCCCAATGAAAGGCCCAAACCACATGGCCTATACTCCAAAAGGACTAGTCAATGATACAATTGGAGCCCCATTGGAACCTTATAAAGAGCTAGAACTTCTCCTTCCCAAGCAATGTGAGATCCCATACACCACCTATCTTATCATTCTCATATGGGGTATCACAGATCAATTATCAGTCACATCAGATCAGTTAAGTGTGTTCGACTCATTTTAGTTTGTTTCATATTTTTAAACCACTCAAGTCAGAATGACGATCAATGTGAACAGGCGGGCCAGACTTAGATGGAGCAATTAAATTTCAGGCATTAATTGTTTTATTATTTAATTATTAAACCAATTTTTATTGAATAAAAAATCTCTTGCCGGGTTTATTTTATGAAAATCATGTAATATTCATAACCTACGAGAAGAAAGTGTTACAAAGGGGTCATCGTCAAGTCGTGCTTCAGTGCTTGAAATAAACAAAGTTATCACTTAAACTATCCAAACTTATTATCATCATCAATTCTACCACTAAAACCATACTTCGATCAATTTAGGGAACCTCTATTGGCATTTTCAAGCTAAGAGCAAGCAAAAAGACGAGCTTCATTCGATCATCATAATGAGAGGTGAGTTAAAATATCCTAACGTTTAGGGACTTTATCGAGATTCTTGACACACATTTGTTCATGACATTATGCAAGAGAGTAGGCAAACAAAATGGTTATGTAGGATTTAAATTATTGTGGCTCGCAAACCATTCTTGTAACTTGCACGAGCATAGCTTCTCAAACAAAAAAAGCGTTACGAATCCAGCAGCGCATTAATTCATATAAGCAGTTTCTAATAAAATAGAAATACTATAATATGGTAATTAGATGCAATGCTTAAGAAATAAATAGATAATAATAATAATATGAATTAATTTTGGATTAAAAAAGCTTCATTATATAACAAACTTGAAGTTCAACCTTTTTTATCATTTTAAAATAAAAATACTCATGTTATATATAATCGTAAAGTACCTAATAGTTGTGTAATTATTTTGAAGAAAAGTGAGATTTGTTTTTTAAAAAATAGTTTTTTTTTTCCATGTAGGTCTCGTATTTACAATCTTTTAAAGGAATTGTACAATGCATATACACTCCATATAATTGTAAATATTATTTTTTACATAAAAATTAGCTACTTCTAAAAGAAAATATTGCTTATTGAACTATCTTGCATATTAAAAATGATATTAATTATGATTTAAAATGAAGTAAAATAAGATTTGAAAGTTGAATAAAATATTATTAAGATATTAATTCTTATTTTGAAAATGTTGAATTATTTATTTTAATTTATTTAAAAATTATAATGATTGTATGAGATGAATTGAGATATTTTTTAATCTAAATAAGGCCTAAAGCTACCACATATTTTGGCTGACTTATTTTAATATCTTTAACCAAAGTAAAAAGGGAATTTTGATGAACCCCTAATGAATTTAGTTATAATACTATAGGTTAATTAATACCTTGTATTGCTTAACACTAGTGTACTACAGTACTTTATGGTTTGGTCAGGTAGTTTGGATTAATATTGATGAACAGAAAAACTAAAGAATGATCATAGTTTAAAATAACTCAGATATACTATATTTAATATATCACTTAATTAATAATAAAATAAATAAAATAAATAAATAAATAAAGCAATTACATTTGATAATAGACCCACATGACACAAATTAGTCTATGGTGTTGGGGGGGTCCAAAATTCAAAGCCCTCCTAGACGAAAAGGAAAGGGTCTTTTGTTTCGAAGGTAGGAAAACCATAATTAAGATAAATGATTCAAAGCTCTCAAATTTCAAGATAGACCTAATAGCAATTTTGAAAAATATAACAAGACGGTCTATCTTTTTAATCGTATTTGTTTTGGATTTCGTGAGTCAATCGAAGTTAACCAAATTAAATTCAGATATCCGAATAGTAACTGAATATATAGATTTTTACCAATTTGCGGAGTTTTGCAGGTTGAAAAGGAATTTGCTGATTTATAACATTTATTTGATTTTCATTCTTTTCATTAGTTTTGCTTTTCCTAGCTTTGAGTTCAAATATGAATTCCTGAAGTAAATATTAATTTTGCAGGTTTTAGTACAAGAGAGTTAAAAGAAATGCTTCTTGTTTTAATTAATGGTTCTTCTGTTCTACAAGTTTTGAGTGCTAGTAAAAATCTTTTATATTATCTTTATTTCTTTGCTATGCAGATAATCCTGCTCTTTGTCCTTTGTGGAGTCAAAGCTACACCAAGAATTCTTTTATTTTTTATTTTTGAGTTCAATGGCTTCAATTAGTGTCTTGCTTATGTAGACACTGAATGATCTAAAATGTTTCCAAGAGTGGCATTTCACAAACAAGTTAATACACATACTCCATACTGGCAGGTTAATTCCACAAACCAACATTTTCATACACATAGATGTCATACATATAGATACCCCTTTTGTATATTATAACCAAAATATCATTTGAATTTACTTGCAGCCAAAGAAGGGACCCTTGACAGATGTTTGTGTTGTGGGTGGATTGAGTGAAAGAGAGAAAGGACCCCTGACTTCATATTACAAGGGATGAGCAATGGGTGCTGGCGCTGGGTTCATCGTTCTCTCCACAATTAACTGCAAAAATGCTTCCAAAAGGTCTACATTGTCTTCCATTTCGCCTTACGGTTGTGTATTACAACTTGTATTTTTTAACATTGAGCTAGAAGAGGGTGGGGGCACTAACGAATAATGTATTTAGCCTTGGTACTTCAGTTACCTTGGCGCGTTTGTAAATGATTTGCAGCTACATTTTTGGCTGTCATTAGAGTACATGTCATCATCTCATTATATATGAGATTCTATTAGGTTTGCTGTTCTTATGCACAAAGGCAGCATACTGTTTGCTCCCTCTTCATATAGGTGTAATTGACGAATATAACAATTAAGTCCATGCCTTCTTGCTTTGCTGTATCGTTTACAGTGTCTATTACAATGTTAAACGGATTGATGAACTGTAATAATATCCCAAGCATGATCCGGTTCTCAGACTGCCTACAAAATGTTGGCCGCGTGCTTGCAAACGAATAAGTAGTATCTCGATTTTACTACTCAATTTAAAGGGGGATGCTAAACAGATTCTGTTTACCTGCTCATGAAACTTGAAAGGAGTTTGTTGATTCCTAGAGGTTTCAGGTTTTTTGTAAGACTTGGATCTTGCATTTGGTTCATAATTTGGATTGATGAATTGTAATAATAATCTTTAGCAATGTTGTAATAAAGTTTTTTTTTTTAAAAGGACTTTATTATAGTCCATAAAAACGAAGTTATAACTGTGACTGAATTACAAGAAAAAACTTGAATTACAACCAAACTAAATTACTGATTGGGGTACTCCCGCACACAAATAAAATTTGTAGCAGATATTGTCTTAAACTTTTATGCACTCTCATGTGATATAACTATAAAGAGATTATCAATCTCAATTTGTCAGAGAGTAAGATACTCTGCTAAACAGAGATAACCTAAGGTAACCAAACTCTACCTACCTAAGGAAGTGGGGAGCAATACCCTTATCTTTCAAAAGATGAGAGGGAACAAAACTCTACTCCTCCAAAGAGGGGAGGGATAACTAAAAGGATTAAACTCCCTTTTTTATTTTACCAAACCGCAAAACAACATCACCAAGAGACCACAAAAGAAACTAAATAGCTCAAACAAAAGGGAAACTAAACCACGGAAAAAATCAACATTGGCTCGATTGTAGTGGCACATGTAAGACATGCCACTCAGGGATAGACAGAACCGCCTTGCTGAAGCCTCTGCCATTGCTGAGCCTAAAGGTGCCTCGTAAGGTGGTCGGCGAGCCCTGTGACGCCCCTAATCCACATCTGGGATTTAACGCAGACTGAAGTGTCGGGACATATAACTCAAGGTTACATATCCATCGTTCTTGCTATAAAAGGTATGCATGCATTTAACACTTTTACAATAGGTCATGCGCTACGCAGCGGAAAGGCTTATTTATTTACTATTAAATTAAAATATGCAAAGAAATCTAACTTTGCAATGTGATCACATGGTCAACATAACTATAACATTCATAACATAATATTTACAATACCAAAAGTATCAAGTTTCTTTTCTATACAACAAAAGATTTCCAAAATATAGACATGAACCCTACTACTACTATCCCTTTCTAATATCGGGACTCTTTCTTGACTTCCTTATACTCATGACCCTAATGAAAAAGATCCATACTGATTTTATAGTCCCACTGAAGGTGTTGCTCATAGGGCATTCACATAAACGTCGTACAAGGATAAAGACCCTTCAAGACTCAAAACTATATAACTACCAACACGCATATTTTCTTCAAAGGAGATGGAGGCCTGCTGCATACGAACTTCCCGCAATTGGTCATAAGTGGAATTAGCTAGATCATCAAAAAGGGAAAGATTTGATGGGCCATCACTGCTCATCAGATCCTCCTGGGAGGTCGGAGTCTGATTTGATATTATTAAAACCTGCCAATGCTTCTATTATTTCAAAAGAAATGATAGTTAAATCAAATAATCACAACAATGAATGAGATTACAGAATCCCAATAAGTACTCAATCAATCATAACACAACAAATTATTAATCCTAAACAAATAATTAAATGCATATGCCATAATTATAGAACATATAAAATGACTTATGCATGATTCATGCTTGATGCGATTTCATAACAATTTTCTTGTATCCTAGAAAATCAGTAGAACATAAAACTTGTTAACTTTCTGTGACTGTTTCATGACTTTTCTTATTATTCATAATTGTAAGTGTCATTTCCATTTGGCTCTTATCGGGCTTTAAGTTAACCATTCTTATCATAACTTATCATAATGAATACATCACGGTTCCCCTAAATACCGTGTGCTCATGCTGGTTACCGCATCACACTAAAGTGAATACGTCATATTCATAATCATAGTTCTTACAGCCAGTGATGGCACATTACTATCCTTAGCACCCACCAGCGTTAGGTGTGATCACGCTTCGTGAACCTTTAAAAATGAGTCATTCGTGGTCTGTTGACTGTTCTTTGTCGACCTAGAGGTTTCCACTCCATTTTTAAACACTCCAGAGTGGACAGAGGAGTTTCACTGGGACACTACTCCGCTCCAGCCTTTGGGATTATTATAAAAATTATTTTCTTTTAATAACACGATGACTTAAATTCATAAAGTTTAGCATGTAGCAACATGCATATAGTTTAGCATTTCTTATACATTTCATAAAGCTTATGAGTCTTATCATGTGTGCATGTTCAAAACATATAGATAACCATTCACCAAAAAAAAATTATATTTATTCAAAACAAGGAATTAAATTCACTTATACTTATTCAAATAAGAAAAAATTATAATAATTTCAATAGTGCTATGACCCAAAATAAGGTAAGGCCAAATCCTATCACAATCCAAGACTTGAACTTTCATCTCTTATTTTATTATATTAACTCATATCTTTCTAAAAGAAATAACTTTTTTTTTTCTATTCATAAAGGACCTAGCTCTAAGTCCCCAAGTTCTCTTCAATTTATTTTCTTTTAGCAAACTCATATCAATTTATTTTCTTTTAGCAATTTTTCATGTTAAACACTTACTCTTAAATCTCTCGAAATTTTGACTTATACTTTAGCTTCACTTAACAAGTAATTACCTAAATTTTTACTCTCAACATCCTTATGACCGAAGTATCTAAACCCTCCAAATAAAATATTTTCACTTAATATTATAAAGGATTTACATTAATCCCTAGCAAACAAATCAACCTAACCTAATCCTTGTATTATTTTACCAAATGTTCACTATATTCTACCTAGGATTCCTTGAATAAAAACTTAGAATTTAACCTTAGCAAAATATAGAAAATATAACTAGTTTATTTCATATTAAAAACAAATAACCAAAGTCATACTTAATTCATACATATACAAAAGATCCAAGCATTAGTTACAAGTGAATTATTACCACTTTTCAAGAAATAGACCAAGGCACCTTTGTCAAGGGAAGATTTCTCCAATTTCCTAAGAAAGCCTTCACTCCAAGTACTAGAAATTATATTTGGTTGGAGGAAAGTAAGAAAATGATCGAGAAGTAGGAAGAAAAATGGTCTGGCTAAGTCTTTTATATTATATTATATTATATATATATATATATATATATATATGAATGGCTTTTTGCTTTGTCTTGGTGTCGTTGTACATACTTTAGATTAGGATGTATTTTATTTATTCTATTTTATTTCCACCAACCAAGTGTCCATCTAATTCTTAGGTTTCATCATTTCCTTTTTAGGCTTAGTTGTCATGATAATCACATGTTCTTATCCAAATTTTTTGACATAATACAAATCCAATAAAAACCAAACCACACGTGTATATATATAATACAAATCCGGCTACACCCCACGTGTATATATATATATATAACCAACTCTTTTCTTTTTTTTTTTTCACATGTCTTGATTTCTCATGCCCCTTTATCTAAAAAAAAATCAATATAAATACGTATATATTCAGAATTACTTTCAAAGAATAATTAAAGAAATTATATCACCCATATATATAAAAAAAAAAAAAAACAACATGAAATTAAAGATCAGGATGTTACAAGTCCTCTAGGTGAGAGCGCGTGAACACTACGCCAAAACTCCAATTCGCGCGTGGAGAACGCTACACACCTTCTGGCGAACCCTTTGACAGGCTAAGAGATTGGTGGCTGAAAGATCTCTCCAAGAGGGGCGTGGTGGCGGTAGGATGCCGGAAAACCACGCAGACACTACCCTCGAATTAGACCTGAAAAGGAAGAAAAAATAAATAAATAACCACCTGTTGTGGAGGAGGAAGAAAGTGGTGGCTTACAGGCTACCGGAAAAACCCATCCCTTTTGAGATCGAGATGCCAATAGAAGGAGCCCGAAAAACAACAATAAAAAGAACCCAAGAAAAACTCAAGAAACGCAGGAGATTGAGAGGGGGGCAGCGGTAATAGCTAGGGTTTTTAGAGATGAAAGAGAGCTTCTCTCTCTTGCTAGGGATAAGAATCCCCTCTCTAAGCTACTCCATTGTCAATGTTGTAATAAAGTTGAGATCAAACAATGTGCACAAGCATTGTAATAAAGTTGAGATCTCCCAAAACTAAAAGATTACAAAAATCTATAATTTTGGTAATACCAGCAACCGTTTTTCTAAATATTTGCATGTAAAATAGAATGGTGAATAGTAATTTCCTTCCTACAAGGAGAAGCTTGCAGATTTGGCCATCCAAGTCAAACTCACTGCATTGACTTGCTTCTATAGAATCGTATCTATCGGATAGCTGCCAACGATACGAAAAAATCTTGCGAATTCCTGCTACAAAAGAAAAAAAATGGTAACACATCCTTATATACTTGATTGGATGAAAACAAACTTATCACTTGGATTTCTCAACAAGTGATGTAATTTATTGCAACTATATAAACCAGTGTTAACAACTTAAAGTAAACAAGATTATACCTCGAATTCAGTTTAAAGAGGGATCTAACTTGGCGATGATAAAAACAAGAGATTCAGTTTAAAGGTTTCGAAATCCTCTAGAAGAATAACCTACAAGCTTTTATTTATTTGTTTTTCTTTTTCTTGGCAGCCAAATAGAGCCAGCATAACATAATACTGAATTCTCCGGGTTTACCTGAACTTTCTTGGCAACAACTATTAATGAAAAAAAAAAATGTTTCTTGCCAACAACTAGAGGTAACCTAGTTATCATGATTGAAAAAGGTAGTGATCTGAATCAACATAAAGCAAAGATGACACCAGAATTCTCTCGATTAAATAAAATCAGCATCTAAAACCTCAATTATCCTTTTCCTTTTAATCTGAACCTTCTTGGTAGCCAAACAAAAAGGGGGTATATATATGAGATACTAATACTAATTGATAATAATAAATTAACCGTGTACTTACTTCACTCGTTATTCCGCAAAGATGCCGACCCGATAACCTGATTCGAAAACAAATAAAATTAAAAGCGGTAACCTGTTACCCGATAGTGGGTAATATCCAAGAGTGTAGTATAGTTTTTTTTTTCATCCAATTTATTTTTTTTAACATCTTCCACTTATGTTTGATTTTCAGCCAGATGTTATTGAAAGCACAATTTTAGAAATTGCTGAAATCCAGTCCCGAGAAATAGCGATGCATGGTCAAGAAAGCGTAAGTGGATCCTATCTTTTTCTCCAAGTTTAATACTAATATCATTTAGGAGATTAATATTTTAAGGATGAATTTATTATTTACAGATGGAATTTGGGTTAGATGGATCACAACCGATATATTTTGAATTGGATGGATCACAAACAATATACTTTGAATTGGATGGATCACAATTGAAATAATGATGACTCTCGTTGGATGGATGGCTTCCTGGTGATATTTTTTTTTGTATGGCGAATACATTCCAACCTATTTTTGTGTATTGAATATATTTGAGGCAAATTTGTTGTGGATTGGATATTGTGGACATGTATTGAACTAAGTTATTTGAGACAACTTTGTTGTCTCTTTCTTTGGCATCCACGTTGTGCAAGTTTGAGACAAAGTTGTCTCTTTTTCTGTAAGTAACGGTTGTGCAATACAAGTTGTGCATAATAATGAGGTCATTTTGGACATTTCAAGTATATATGCGGATCATATGGAGGTTTTTTTTTTTCCGTGCTTGGGTTGGCCATTTTGGACATTTCGGGTATATATATGGACATTTCAGCTGGATTGTGCTGTTGAATTGTGTTTTGTTGATTATTTTTAAAAGACAGATTTTCTTTGTGCTAGGTTGATGATTTGGAAAATTGATGATTTGTTGATGATTTTTAAAATATGATTGAGCTTTTGGATTTATATCATGCTTTTGGATTGTGCTTTTTGGTTATTGATTATGAGACCATGACAGGACCGAACATTTGTTATCACTTCACGGAAATTCATGTACATCTTTACTCTTTAGAGATTGTTATCAAATTCGATATTCGTTTTTTAATTAGATTGAGATAGATGGGGATTGAGATAGATAATTAGAGAGAGATGGGGATTGAGATAGATAATTAGATTCTTTAATTGTGCTATTTGACAGTCATCTAATGATCTTTTTCCTGATCTAAATAGATTTAAACATAAAGAAATGAACAAAAGTTTGAAGATTGCAACTTTATCTCTCTTCTAATTCGATTGGGACATCTGATTCCAGATTTCACATATTTACAAACTATTACTCCAGGCACCTGCACTACCATCTGATTCCAGAATTCACATCTTAACAAGGACAGGCACCAACACAACATTGTTTATAGCCATGCAAAATAACATTGCATTTTTCACAAAACGGCTCCAAAATGCTCGATGGCTCATACAAATGTACAAGTCCAATACCTCAACACATTACTAAACGCCTTATTTTAGTTTCTTGTGCATTAAGCACCAACTGGTTTTAGCTTCTTCTTGACCTCTTGATCTTTCTTTAAGAGTTCATTCATTCTTCATGAAGTTGGAACTCTTGAAAAACTTGAAAAACTTCATTGCTATCCACCCATTTGAAAAACTTGCAATATGGTAATCCCTGATCATTTATTTTATAAGAACTATTCGAAACTTAATATATCATTATATATGAAAAATGTTTTAGACAACAAATAAAAACAAATAAATTTTTCAAGTGCCCCTTTGACCACTACTACACCTGCATAGTTTTCAAAGGAATTTATGTTTTTTTTTTAAAAATAAAAAATAAAATCTAATTAACCATTTAAGTCAAGAAAATGTGTAAGTCTACAATTGACGCCATTTAGATGTACATTCCCAAGCTACCACTACGTAGTTACAGAAACTAACTTATAATGCAGCAAAGGATAATAAAGCTCAGTGCTAAATAATGTTAAGAACAAAAGGCCTTTATCAGATTTGGCATAAACAGAATTGGTTTGTGATATGCGCAGCAAGCATGAAAAGGAAAACGGGGCAAAAGGGGGTAGATGACAGACGCAAATATGGAATAATTCTGTTGGTTTCGTATATTCATCTATGCTGTACAGTAATCAATATATAGAAAGAATCGTCTATAGCTATACAATGAAAAATACTGAAAAGTCCCTAAACTACTATACAATTGACAATTTATATCCTGCACGTTTGTTGAGAATTCTGTTGACGTTCCCTGGGTTGTTTGGCAATGTGGCAGATGGTATATCATTCCGTAATAGCCTAGAATATATGAACAATTAACTCAAAAGCTCAAGTTCTAGCCAATTGTAACTCAAAAGATAATATGAGGTGAGTTTATCTTTTACTCAAAAACTCAAATTGGCTAAAAACTCAAAAACTCCAAAGCAACTCTGAAAATGACTTCAGCTTTTGAGTTTAACAATTGTAACTCAATAGCAACTTTGTGAACGAAATAGGTAAAAGCTCAATTCTAACTCAAAAGCAAATCTATAATGTCTTCGTGAACGAAATAGGTAAAATCTCAATTCTATAAAAAGTGTAACTCAAAAGCTCCCGATTCCTCAAAAGCATAATTTGTATTGCCTAGAGTTAACTCTATGAACATACCTTGATTGTTGAGGTTATCAAAAGAATGACTTCAGCCACTAGAGAGAAACCGATAAATGAGTAAGGATCAAAATAAGCCAACAGATCTTAACCAACGAAAACCAAAAAAAAAAAAAATTTGTCTCAACACTAACGAAATCATAAAAATATTCATCGATTTCATTTTCTTCCCAGAAACAACGAAGAGATTCCCAGAAATAGGGTTGGGCTCGGTTCCTGGGGCTGGGGTTAGGGTTAGGGTTTGCGAGGAAGAGAGAAAGCAGAGTTCGTGGGGAACTCGAGGGTGTAGAAGTTCACTGGAGGGAGAGGGGGGGACGACGGATGGACTTGTGGAGAAGATAGAGACGAGCTTTCATTTTCGCAGGGATTGGGGATTGATTTTCCTGATGGAGAGAAACAATTTTAACCAGATGGGAGGAGTGGGGACAGACTCGAACGGCGTCGTTCTAGTAACTGGTCCACGTAGGACGCGAAGCCGCGGCGGGGTTATGCCCGCGGTTTCGCAGAGAGTTTTCCGCAATGACTTATCGTATTCCAGGCTTCCAGCCCCCTATTTCTCAGACGGGCCAGCCGGCGATGACCCTCTCGAGCCCCCAAAACGCGCTCGACCTCGTTGTACTCCAAGAGCCGGTCTCTGTTCGAGTTCGTCGCCGATATCATCGACTTTATCGCCTCTTCGTCGGCATCTCCACTCGAAAACCTTCGAGGAAGAAAGAAGCGCAGGGCTAGCCATGCGAGGAGGTGAGGGAGAGGGACTCCGCCTGATTGAGCTGGTCGGCAAGCTTTTCGACCAAATCGACCACTTTAGAGGTCCAAGCCGCGGGGGGACCCAGAAGGAGGAACCCGGAACAAACGGCAGCCAATCTGAGGTCGACTTCTGCACGATGATCAGGTGGATCAACTCGTCTAGCTTCTTCATCGCCAAGGCCGCGAATTCACCGTCATCTTCCGAAAAAGAGGAAGAAACGGCCGGAGGCCTTGAAGAGAGCGGATCTGAGAGGAGAGCGGTGAAGACTAAGTAGGCTTTGCGCGAGGATTCTGTGCATCGGAGAGGAGACGGAGACTTATCGAGGTGGGTGTCAGAAGAAGCCAGAAGGAATACATGGAGGTACAGGGCGGTGGCTGTGCTTGGCTTCTTTGGTGAGGCCTACGAAGACGAATGAGGGGAATGAAAGTTGAGAGACTGAGAGACGAAACGTGTAGACCGGTTCGGTGGTATTAGTGAACCCGGTCTACACGTCATGAGTGCAAGGGATGCAGCCTATAGTGGCTGCATATTCCTTCAGCCAGCCCAGCCATGTAACAACCTCCATGTAGCCAGCATGCATCACCTCCATGTAACAACCTCACCTCCAGATAACCACCCATGCATCGTTCCACTAACATCTATAAAATGCGCTTCCCTCCTGCTCTCTTCC
The DNA here is from genome assembly GCA_036559045.1 of Platycarya longipes. NCBI lineage: Eukaryota > Viridiplantae > Streptophyta > Magnoliopsida > Fagales > Juglandaceae > Platycarya > Platycarya longipes. Next base: position 22,792,321 of record CM071802.1, on the reverse strand, counting down.
TCCCCCTCCCCTCCCCTCCCCTCCCTCAACTCTTGCCCTCTCTCCGTTTCCTCTCTCTCTCTCTGCGTAATGTTTGCGTTTTCCCCCTTCTGTGCTTTCTAGTTTTTCGATTGGTCTTTGAGAAATAAATACTGATTTGTGCTCGGAATCACTTCCTCTAATATTTACCTTTTTTTTTTCACGATAGTGGTTCGGTGGAAGATGGAGAAATTAGCTGGTTCTCAAGAAGCTGGTCCTGAGTATTCTATTATCAGCAGGCGTGGAGTTGGAACCACTGGACGTCGCATACGCTTGCTCACCAACCACTTTAAAGTTTCTGTTGATTCTTATAAAGATGTAGTATTCTACCAGTACAGTGTATGTTTGTATTGTGACTTCTTTCACTTTATGTTGAATCCATCCATTGCATCAGCATGTTTTTTTTTTTTGTTTTAAATTCATTTTAATATGTAAATTATTAGATACCAGCCCCCAATGTTGAGATTTCAGCCCCCCCAACCCAGTAGATTTGCGATTTGCGAAACTGTCGAACTTGCGTGATCGGCTTGGACTGGTGTTGTGTTGCCGATTATACTTAGGTTGACTTGTATGACTTGTATCTGAAGTTATTTGGAGCTTAGACTCGCTAGTGGGCTTATTGGGCTGTAGATTTACCGTTGGTGACTTGGTCCATAACTGCATTGGAGCTTGCTGCTTGCTCACAGTCACTGAACTCAGCTTGCTCTTGCTTTGTTGCCGTTGATTCAAGTTTTTAACACCACAGAATGTATTGTTCTAGACTTCTAGTTATCAAATAACTTCTAGTTATCTTTATTTGAGTCTCTATTTATATAAAAAATTAATATAATTTGTGATTTGTATACTGTGCATATATTATAATTTATATTTATATAGATAATAGATTTAGCCTAAAAAATTAATATACCTAAAAAATATATAGATTTGTGCTGCCGTGCATATATTATAATTTATATAATGTATAGATAATAGATTTAGCTTAACAAATTAATATATATAGAAAATATATATATGTGTATATATATATAATTCGTGCATAATTTACTATCATAATAAGTTAATTCGTGCATATATATATAGATTTGTGCATATATTATATATATAATAGATGAATTTTATTCCATAAAAGATCGTCATCGAGTTTAATTTAAAGAAAAAATTCTAAGTCGATTGCTCCCCCAAACATTAAATCCAGTTCCGCCCCTATTGATGCCATTGTTAATGTCATATGCTGAACTATTTGTAGGTTTCTATAACCTCAGAAGATAATAAGGCTGTTGAAGGTAAGGAAATAGGGAGAAAACTGATTGGTCGGCTCAGCCAAACTTACTCTTCTGAGCTTGCTGATGAAGAGTTTGCATATGACGGGGAGAAAAGTCTGTACACTGCTGGACCTCTGCCACAGAACAAGTTTGAGTTCCAAGTCGTGCTTGAAAAGTCGATTGCAATATGGTATATCTTGCCTAATTATAGCATTTGTGATTCATTTATCTGTACAATTTTTACTTTACACTCCTTGTTCTGCAGTGACGAATCTGGGACTCCTGGTGGCACGGGGAGCCCTAAAGAGACTAGTAAACGGTTGAGACATTCGCTTCAGTCAAAGACTTTTAAAGTAGAGCTCAGCTATGCTGCCCAAATACCCTTGAGGTCCATTGCTCAGGACGCCTTAATTAGAGTCCTTGATAGTATCTGGAGGCAGCAAGCTACTGATCGGTGCTTATTTCTCTCTTTGTTGTATATTTATCTTTTATTTAATGTTTTGGACATATCGGCCATATACATACTGCTGTTTGCTATAACTTTCTTAAACTATGGTTTTGAATTTCCAGGGATTGGTTTTGGGTAAGGCAGTCATTTTTTCGTGATGACCCAAGATATTTCATTGATATTGGAGGAGGTGTACAAGGAGCCCGGGGTTTCCGTTCTAGTTTTCGAGCAACTCAGGGTGGCTTGTCTCTTAATATGGGTATAGCACTTTTTCTTGGTGGTGTAAACTTCATGTTCACAAGACTTGACAGTTACTTGTTGGTAGTGCTGCTTTTTTAAATTTCTTTGTGTAGATCTTTCTACGACATTGATCCTAAAACCTGGCCCTGTGATTGATTTTCTGGTGGCTAACCAGAATGTGCCAGGACCTGACAGGATTGATTGGTTAAAGGTTAAAACCTGCTAAATCTTGTGTGAAAGATTCAAACTCCAGAATTGGATTTTAGTGAAATTTTGAGCCTGTGTTCATTTTCAGGCTAAGAGAATGCTGAAAAATCTGAGGGTTAAGACACTACATCGAAATGCGGAATTTAAAATCATAGGCTTGAGTGAGAAGCCCTGCAATGAGCAATTGTATGTGCTTAGTTCTAAAATTATTTTGCCCCCTTCTAGTTTCCCTGTGCTTCACACCTGAATAACTTCCTAACTTTGATCTTACTTTCTCCAAGATTTCCTTTGAAAGTCAAAAATGGTGAAAGCGGAAATGAAGGACAATCTGTTGAGATCACTGTGCTTGACTATTTTGCCAAACGGTATGATAGGAAAATTGTCCAGTCTGCGAACCTGCCATGCCTTGATGTTGGCAAGCCAAAAAGGCCCACGTATCTGCCTCTGGAGGTCTGGAATATATTATATGATATAATATTGGGACTAACTTCATTTCAATTTTATCTTCTCTTACCAATATTCTATTTGCTTTCATTTATTTTCCAATTTTCCGTGGTTCAGCTCTGTTCGCTTGTCTCTCTTCAACGCTATACAAAGGCATTATCTTCAATGCAGAGGGCATCTTTGGTTGAAAATTCAAGGAAAGAGCCTGAGAAACGAATACAAATTTTAACTGATGATTATGTAAGTTGTCTGTGGCACCTGAGAGCATATTTTGTGTTTTATGGATGATGAAATTTTTTTGTTGGCTTGATTTGGCAGGCCATGAAAAATTACCGCTATGATGTTGACCCAATACTTGATAAGTTTGGTATTTCTATAGCAAAACGATTGACTTGGGTTGGGGGCCGCGTCCTTGAGACTCCAAAGGTATGAACTCACTAACATTGGTGCGGGCGCTTGTGGGAGGGAGAAAGAAAGACGATGGGAATGTTAAGAAGTGTCTTTTCTCAATCAATGTGACTGCTTGCATGCATACTAAGGGATTTGTCTTTGTAATTCACAGTTGATGGTCGGTAACAGTGATGATTGCATCCCGCATAATGGGCGGTGGGATTTTAATAACAAGGTATTGCTTTGATGACAGTCCTGTTTTAGATGACATCAATTTTCTCTGTGAGAAAGAAGTTCTGTTTATCCTGTTCTTATTTGCATAATCTACATTTGATTAGCTGATTTAGATGACAGTCCTGTTTTCCTGCATTGCAGCAATTTTGGAAACCTGTTCAAATTAGCAGTTGGATTGTTGTCAATTTCTCTGCACGCTGTCGTAGTACTTACATTTCAAAGAGGCTTATCGAGTCTGGAAGAAATAAAGGCATCGTAGGTTACGGCACAACTGTTCTGGACTGCACCTATTTATCATTCTTTCCTTTGTTTTTAACCCACTCTAATACATGTGCAGCATATTAGACCCCCGCATACACTGATTGAGGAAGATGAACAAACTAGAAGAGCCAGCCCTGTTGCAAGAGTTGAAAAGATGTTTGAACGGGTGATGGGGGCACAAATTTCTTCTGGTCGCCAGCTGGAATTTATCCTTTGTGTCTTGTCAGAGAAGAAAAACTCTGAAATTTATGGTATGCCTTCGTTCTCTTTCATGCCTTACCTCTGCAGGATTTACCTTGCCTTGATGACATAATCAGTTAATGTTGCTTTACATATTCAAGGGCCTTGGAAGAAGAAAAGTCTATGTGACCATGGCATATTCACACAGTGCATTTCCCCTAATACTAAAGTCAATGATCAGTACCTCACTAATGTGCTTCTTAAAATAAACTCTAAGGTAAATGTGGAATCTGAGAGTGATATTTACATATTTTATATGCTTATTCATATTGATAATGATCTACTATAAGTTTTTCTTCTGTTATCTTTTTCAATCTTCTATATAGCTTGGAGGAATAAATTCTTTGTTGGCCATAGAGCAGCACTCAAGCGTTCCTCTAATACGTGATAAACCTACCTTGATTTTGGGAATGGATGTCTCGCATGGGTCTCCTGGTCGATCAGATATCCCATCTATCGCTGCGGTAATTTCCTATGCATTTTATTTCTAACATATTGACCAATGGCTGTTTTTTTATTATGTTTTTGCTGCTTAAACATGTCTTTACTTTCAGGTTGTTGGTTCTCAATGTTGGCCACTGATATCAAGGTATAGAGCATCTGTAAGGACACAATCACCTAAGGTGGAGATGATTGAAGCTTTGTACAAGCCTTTGGAAGATGGAAGTGATGATGGTATTATCAGGTACATCAAGTTATATGTTATCAACAAGATCAACATTCATAAGCACCTAAAAATATCTTTCTTACCAGTTATTTTTTGATAAAAAATTCTGATGTTTTGTCAATTAGCATCACAATTGGGCTATTTTATGTTACCCTGTTATATGTTTTCTCTTAATGCTTAAATGACTACAGGTTACCATTCTACTTTTAGATTAAATGCTGTCACTGTGCATGAGACACCTGTGTTTATTCTTTCTGTTTGAATACTTTGAATCTTATGCATGTTCGCTAGTATCTTTTCAAAAATTTCAGGTCCTTACCCCATATATCAGACAGTCATAAGATGTAATAAAAGATTGTCAAAATTTTCTTCAATTTTTATTGCATTGCAGAGAACTGCTTCAAGGCTTCCATGAAAGTATCCAGCAGTCAAACAAATCAGCTCAGATTATTCTTTTCAGGTTTCAATAGATTTGTTTATTGATTTTGGTATTTGGTTTGTTAAATAATTGGTAACATTTCTTTTAAAAATTAAATTGTAGTCCCGGATAGAATTCTGTTGAAGCATTAAAGGTCAAGTTTAAATTTATCAGAATTTTTGTTAGAAGAAGTTTATGATCTCCATTTACCATGTTCTATTTACTAGTTGAGGGAAAAAGGAAAAAAATGTTAGAAGAAGCTGTGTTAAAACTACATAAATCATGTACAAATGGCCCCCTGAGAATACTGATCCAAAAAAATGGCCCTCTGAGAAGACAATGAATATGGGAAGAGACTGACATATGTTACACATTCAAAATGCAGAGTACAACTAGTATTCACAAAGAGGCTTGCTTACGTTCCTTTTTTTTATTATTGTGGTGAAATAGTATCCCTTTTCTTGGATGAAAAATCATATTTTTTTTTTTTATGCAAGAATGCATTATCTTTTTTTTTTTTGGTCCGGAATAAAGAAATACTTTGTGTAGTTTGACTTGTTTTGGCTTAGTTTCAGAATGAACTGATAGTGCTTCTCTGGCTTCTATGTTTTTTTAAATGTTAGGATTTAATATTAACATGATAACAGATTCCTGTAGCTTAGCTTCGTAGCTTTTGCATCCGATGTGATACAATTTAAATTGTTTTGCTTTTGGTGCACATTATGAATCTCTTTTATGAGCATTTTTGTCAGATCTTAACTTTACTTTTGGGTGTTTTTAATATTCATAACACGTATTTTTCTCTCTTTACAAATCTTTTTTTGTAGGGATGGAGTGAGCGAATCACAATTTAACCAGGTTTTGAACATCGAACTCGATCAAATCATAAAGGTTCTTAGACAACTGTGTCTTTCTTTTCTTAATTTTCATATCTAGTAGTGTCTCAGTGCATTTAACTTTAGTCTTCATGGTCAAATCTTATAGTTTTCTGCCTCCCATTTCCACCTATCAAAAAGAAAAGAAAAACAAGTGTACTGCCTATATCACGCAGTATTTTTCTGTGGAGCTGCCATTTTATGTTAATGTAAAAATGCTGGGCTTATGATGGTATGCACTGTGCAGGCTTTTGTTCTCAATGACCTTCCACATTTAGATGTTATCTTCTCTAATTACAGGCATGCCAGCAATATTATAAAGGTTACATTCCCAAGTTCACAGTGATTGTGGCTCAGAAGAATCACCACACAAAGCTATTTCAAGCTGGATGCCATGAAAATGTTCCACCCGGTCTGCTACTTTTAAGATACGATATGTACTTATGACCTACTAGGTTTTTATTGACTCTCTCTCTCTCTCTCTCTCTTCAGGGACTGTTGTGGACACAAACATTGTGCACCCTAGGAACTATGATTTCTACATGTGCGCCCATGCAGGGATGATTGTAAGTTTTGTTTAAAAAAAAAAAAATTAAGCCCTTGTTTTGATACAGAAATGGATTTAACTCATCTCATTATTATAACTTTTGCAAATTTTCATACAAAACATAATAAACAATTCAACTTTTTTCAAATTATAAAATAATAATAATATTATTAAAAAATAATATTTTATTCAATTTTAAAATTTTATCTAAAACCATCTCATCTCATTTCACTATCCAAGAGAAGTGTATTAATATGTACCTGCATTTGAATTCTGCTTACAGGAATGAAAAAACATAGCAGCATGCAAAGATATTTTAAGTGGATTACATCTACATTTTTTTATTAATGTTCTCATCTTTAGACTTTTATAAGCAAATTGATTCTTGATTAAGCATTTGGAAACTTTGTTATACCTTCTTGCTGGATGCATGATATGGGTGTGATAGTATCAGACTTAAGGGTGGATTCTGAAATTGTGAATTCAAGACTTACTGGATGCATGTGTATAATTTGCAAATCAGAAAAAGGAAAAAGGAAGCGTGTAGTGTTGTCTGAATCCCAACTGTTTAGGGCTTAGCATGATCTGCCTTTTTCCCATTGCCGCCTACATGATATTCTCATTCAAGCAGCTTCCAACCATTCTTTTTTAATGTTTTCTCAACTGGAATAGGGAACTTCGAGGCCAACACACTATCATGTCTTGGTCGACGAGATTGGTTTCTCTCCAAATGAATTGCAAAATCTGATCCACTCATTGTCATATGTGTAAGCTTTAAGTTCCAGTTACTTCCATTCCATATGAGCGGATTCCATTAACCTTTTCAGCTAAAGTTATTGTCCACTTTTGGATTTTTTTCAGGTACCAGAGGAGTACAACTGCAATTTCAATTGGTACTTTGATCACTTTTATGCTGCTTGAATTATTTACCTTTTCACTAAAGGATTATGAAAAGTTTACTTTTAACTGCTGCTTTGCTATTGTTTCTCCATCTCACACACTCATTTTCGTTCTCAGTGGCGCCCATACGTTATGCCCATCTTGCTGCACATCAGATGGGGCAGATCATGAAGGTTGAAGATTTAGCGGGAACCTCTTCAGGAAGTGACACTTCGGTGGAGAGTACCCCCATTTCGGAGCTCCCGAGATTGCATGAAAATGTCAGGAAATCAATGTTCTTCTGCTGAGGCAGTGTGTCACACGCATAGCAAGCTTATAGGCTGAATCACTTACGGACCAGGGGCGTGAAGTGTTTGGGCCAGGAAGCTTGGGTGGGCAAAGGGGCTACGAGGCCCAGTTATCTTTCAATTGCGTTACTAGGCCTTTTAAGGCATGTTAATATGTCCAAATACAATTTAGTCCTTTTATAATGGAAAATTATTGAGTGAATCCACACTCAGCACACTCACACTCACAGTGCACTGTTCACATAAACAGTGCACTGTTCACATAAACAGTGCACTGTGAGTGTGAGTGTGCTGAGTGTGGATTCACTCTAGCATCACTCTTTTATAATAGATTCAGAGCTTAGGCGGTGGAGATTGGGCTATAAATAGCCTTAGCATGTATTTTTACATCTTATCGAAAGTTCCAAAATCTGTACCATCAGAAGCTCATTTCTCGACATCTCTCTATTTTCTCTCAATTTTCGGAGATTTCTCCCTCTCTAAGTGAGCAATTTAGCCCTACTTCTTCCCTAAATACATCAATATTGTTACAAGTGATATCAGAGATTTCGATCTCACTGTGCCAATCTTTCTTACGTCTACTTCATTAATCGATGGAACTAATCATGGATTTACTTTTTCAATTGCAACAAAGTTGTGAAATGTTTCAGCTACAGTTAAGGAGATTTGACGATAAAATTGCTATCATGAAAAGAGAAACCAACGCAGCTATGGATGCATCTGTGGATGAGATTTCTACATTAATCAAAAATACTATCCAAGAAGCAACCGAGATTGAGACTATTCTTCTGTCATTTGCTAGGGTTACAGGGGCAAACGAAATGAGGAAGAAGAGTTCAGGAGTTTATTTTTTGGTGGAGGTTCAAGAAAGCGAAGGAGGGCTATGGAAGAAAAAAGCCTCCTCCGAGAACACATTGCTTCAAGCCTATTCACCGAAGAATATTTTCGAGAGTTTACTTGGATCGAGACGTTGGGCTCAAGCTAATGCATCACCATCACCTTCGAAAGCTCCAAGAATGGCATTCCTTCTCCTGTTTCTAGCAACAGCGAGCGAATGATACTCCAGGACACATCTATGAAGCTGAGGGAGAATCAGAGAGGTCAAAAGCTTTTTGCTCTTCTTGTGTTTGAATTTTTGACTCTAAGAGGTGTTTCGAAACTCTTTGATAGAGGCAAGAGTCAAGAGAGCATGAGGAAACTTCATGGGAGGCTTACCATTAATTGAAGAAAACCTACCCACACCTCGTGGGCGAGGTGTTCTAAAGAGGAGAGTTTTCTCACACACATAGCAAGCTTATAGGTTGAATTAGTTACGAACCAAGGGCGTGAAGTGTTTGGGTCAGAAAGCTTGGGTGGGCAAAGGGGCTATGAGGCCCACTTATCTTTCAATTGCGTTACAAGGCCTTTTAAGGCATGTTAATATGTCCAAATACAATTTAGTCCTTTTATAATTGATTCAAATCTTAGGTAGTGGAGATTAGGTTATAAATAGCCTTAGCACGTATTTTTACGTCTTATCGAGAGTTTCAGAATATAATACCATTAGAAGTTCATTTCTCCACGTCTCTCTATTTTCTTTCTCAATTTCTGGATATTTCTCACTCTCTAAGTGAGCAATTTAGCCCCAATTCTTCTCTAAATACATTGATATTGTTACACAGTGCTGATGCTATGTTTCTTTACTTCTTGTTGTGTTGTAATAAGGAACTCATAGGTCGGGCTTAACTTGTGTTGTGGGTTAAGTTTCGTGTCTGTTATTAAGTAGGGCCTTTTATGTTTACAGTTCATGGCTTGTTATTGGGCTTAGCCATGGCCCAGTACTAGTTTAGCCCATTATCTGTGTAACACTCCCTTTTTGTAGGCTAAGGAGTGTCACATTTTTTTTTCTAAAAACTGTTAATCCGACATAAAATTCTTGATTTTAATAATAAAATAAATAACATTTATTTAAAAAAAAACTGAAGTTCTAATAAAATGTCTTTCAAAAATATTAATTGAAATAAATGAAAGTAAATTTGTATCATAAAGATACTTATTTGTAGAAATACTGAAAATCCCAATAAACTGCTCAATCTACTGCTGGCCTGCTTGCTCACACTAATCTTCTTCCTCACCTGGGTAGTCTTAAGACAGGAAAATAAATTAAAATGAGTCGGTGACTTAGTAAGAAATCCACCATAACGTAAGATAATACTATAGAAAATTTTCATAAAATTTATTTTGAAGTCTGAAAACATGATGGTATATGTTAATGTTCATGCTATGCATAACTAAATTATCTGATTTAACTGACTAATTGACTTAAATTGACTAGTCTAAATTAACTGATTGATCTAACTAAACTTTCTAACTGAATTGATTTAACTGAACTGATTTAACTAAACTGTTTTAACTGAACTGATTTAATTGAATTGATTTAATTAAATTGTTTGGCCAATACACTTAACTCTGTGTGTAAGGTTGTGCACCGGTTCCACTTTCTGCTACAGCAATGAGAGCCGTTAATAGTACTCTGGAGTACTATAGTGGACCACGCTTAGGTCTGTGACTTGCACATCCACTCTGATCTGATATGTATTAGTACCATGCATCTGAATGGCCATCTGAATTAACTGATTTACTGAACTGAATAACTGATTAAATTCTTATCTATCCTAATATTATACTTGAACTTAACTTAATTGATGTGACTTATGCACTATAAGATGCATAATATATATTAATATAAATAACTATAACTGGCTAAATTTAAGAAAGATGTTGAATGACATGATCGTCTGTTTTGCTGTATTGAATGCTTACATGAAATAAGAGGTATATGAAAATGGTTATTAAATAACTGACTTTACTAATAATATAATCTAATGGTAAAAATATTAATTTTGTCATCAAATTTACATATCTCGTTATGCTGTTTCTTAAATTCTACTTCTTAGCTCAACGTTACCGAAATAGGCGGTGATGTGCGGCGGCTTTGGGTGGCTGGGCGAGGGTCATCTGCTCTTCAGGGGCTTCGTGCGGTGGTTTCCATCGAGGTATGGTGGCTATCCAAGGAGGACGTGGGACTATTTTTCCCTTAGCATTGCTCTGTTTCAGTATGGTGAAAACAGAGCACAATCTTACGTCCAAATCGATCGCTGAGCATCCTTGGATGGTCTCCATGTGCATAGGTGGCTTGCAGGGGAGATGAGGGGTCTGGGTAAAAATAGAGGTCTGGTTGTTCACGGTGGAGGGAGAGGCAACGTGAGAGGCTGCATGTGGTGCAACATTGAGCAAGGGTGTCTCTGTTCCTCTCAGTCCAGGGCAGTGGCAACGCGGCTAGGTTTTCTCTGGCGGCACTGCCTGTGCGGTTCCAACGTGGTGGGGCCTCAATGAAGGCATTGTGCAGTGGCTCACGATGGGAACGGGAACTACTCTGTTTTCAGTGTATTAAAACAGGGGTGTCATGCTATGTTTGAACACACAGTGGACTATCCTTCAGTGTCAACAGCGTGATGCTTGGCAGTGGGTTTCGGTGGAGGTTAGGCTATGCACGACGGCAGAGGGAAGAGGAACGGTTGTTGTGGCATTGGGTGGTGGCTGCTTGGTTGAAAGGAGGGTGGTGCAAAACAGGGGACTTATAATGTGCTGCACGCGGTGGTGCTAACGTGATGCTCGGCAGCTTGTGAAGGACAGTGATTTGCTGTTGTAGCTCGCCCATGGAGGAGATGCGGTGGCATGTTGTGCGTGCCTGGAGGCTTGTCGATGCAGCGACGTGGTGCTTGGAAAATGTGGTGAAGTGCATGGAGGGACACGGCATAGGGTGATTCTCATGGCTGGGTAGTCGGTGGCGTGAAGGGCAACGTTGGGGTGCTAATGGCGTGGACGAGCAACTTAATCTAGGGTTCAAGTGATCAATACGTGCATGAGGGACAGTGTTATTGTGAAGTTAACGTGTGAAATATAAAGGCGACTAAAAACAAACCCTAGAAAATAGGGACGAATAGATGTGCATGGAGTAACTGACTTCAAGATTTAAACTGTTTAAAACGATAGTCGTTAGTTAGGAGAAAAAAATTCCAATTAAACTGAATTTCATTATAAAACTTATTTCAAAATAATAATAATAATATCCTACTTCATCTATAAAAAAAATATTAATAATTATAGTCAAAATAATATCTATAATAAATATCCGCATTTAAAATATAATTAACATATTAACTGATATAATCCAATAAAAAAAATGCTATAGAAGAGATTTGTAAAAATAATATTTAAAATAAATAAATAAATATATAAATCTCGAATTTAATACTTAAAATAATTAAATAAATAAATAAATTTCGAATTTAAAGTTGGGATCTTACAATTTGCCGAGGGCATTTTAGTCTCTATGTTCTATACAAGTGTGAGACCAGTCTTCGAATACCAGAGTTCTCATTTTTCTTCTCATTTTTTCCTCAGATGACTGGTTTTTTTTTAGAGGAATCTTGGGGCAGGCGGTCTGCCCCCCTAACAAAAGTAGCCCCCGCCGCCCCTGGTGGCGGTGGGCGATACCGCCTCCACCATCGGGACCGGCGGTACGGGTCCGAAACAGGTTTAAGGTTGTCGGGAGCATACCGGAGCTCGCCAAAGCTCGCTGTCGTAGGGGTGAGGTCGCCTGAGTCCACCGGTCCCGATGGCGTGGGCGGTGTCGCCCATCGCCACCGGCGGCGGCTCCGTTCGCTCCATGGCTGAATCTCCTTAAATTTATCTTCATTTTATTTTTTTATTGTATTTTTTACTATGTTTTTATTTTTTTATTGTGTTTTTTATTATGTTTTGTTCATTTTATTTTTTTAGTATATTTTTAATCTTCATTTTTTTATTTAATCATATTTTTTATTTTATTTTAATGTGTTTTTCATCATCAAGCAGCCCAACGGCTGCTTTAGACGCTAGGAACAGCTGGACCGGTCTCCAGCGTCTCCCTTTTCTTTCTGCACTACCGGGTTGAGATAATTTTTACAAGTTGGATTATTTTTTTTTTTTGAGTTTGACTCGAGGGCCAAAATTTAGAAGAAAGCCTGTTTATTTTTCTTTATCCTACTGGGCCCAAATAATTTTTTAGCAAGATCCAAAGTTTTTGAAATGGGCCTAGAGGCCCGAGCCTGTGAGAACAACACCCCCACGTCGTGTTCCCATGGTGGTTTCCTTTTACACAGCCTTACTCTTTCCTTCATTTATTGGATTCAATATGTTCTACTGGGCTGTAAGTTTGGTTTGAGCGATTCTTCTTTCCACTAGGGTTCTTGAGCCCGACGTGACATTTATGAGTAATTGACCCAAGAGAGCCGGCTGAAGTAAAAGGCTTGATGGGATTAGACAAGTTAGCTTTACCTGTTATAGCTTTACCTCTCGTAGTTGTATAAAAAGTAGAAAAAAAAATTATGCATGTATTATTACTCTTTTCATAAAGTCCTTGCCTCCTTCTTCATTTATCAACATTCGTGTGAAAACACTATCATTGTGCACTCTATGATAAACTTATTTTCCCCCTTTCATCTTTGATACTTGGAAAAATAGATCACCTCACATACCATAATTCATGTTTGTGGGCAGATTAGGAAGAACAATCAACTCCATATTTAAGAAAAGAAAAATAACCCAATATAATATATAGGGAAAACTAGTAGATGAAGAGGAAATTCTCTGGGAAGACCAAGCTGTACGTAAGGATAATCATACGTGATAAAGGCTCTATCTCTTGGCTCCTACGTCTCCCTCATTCATGCTTTTTGTTTAGGTGAGCCCTTACAGTCCACTCCACAAACTAAACTTTCAACCTAAGCACCCCCCCCCCCCTCCTCCTCCTCATCAATTAAAACAAAGCCATTCCCAATATTCTTTGAAAATATTCAGCAATTTTTCTTCATTTTTACCCCCAAAACAACTAAGATAAAAAAATATTTACAACTTTACCATGAAAAAGAAATATTATTATTCTCCTTATTTCTTCATATGAAAACTAAAGTTCTGTTTATTATTATAATTATTTCAAATTCCCATACAAAAAAGAAATATTTTAATCGTAAATAGGTTACATAAAAATAATCTCATAAACCGATTGACTTTACGTGGTTAGTCTAATTATAAAGTATGTATAAAACGTATAAACTATGAAAATGTGGTGCCCAAGTGAGCTGAACAGCAGCAGTTAGTTGAATTTGCCAACATACCAACCTTGAGAAAATAGCTATCTTACCAAAAGTGGCCCATCTTGATCCCTTTATCAAATTTACATCCAATATATTATAAGGAAAGCAGCGAAATTTACACCGTAGCATTGAGAATTTCTACTCCATACTACAAGGTTAACTTCTACTGCAAAAGTTTTGATGGTGTTAAACTAAAAGGGGTGAAATCTACTGTAACTTCATAATTATAAAGTGAAATGCTTTGTTGTCATAGCTTTTTGTAAAATATATATTTGTTCTTTGTTTTGTAAAGTAAAAGCCAGTTGGTTTCAATTTCATACCTTTAAAGCGAGCCATGATGATGACCACCTAATACAGGAGAAAGGAACCATCATTGCTAGTCAAAAAGTGCAAAAGAAGACAGAAATAAGAGAGCCTTACACATTAGAGAAGAAAGGGTGTTGAGGATACAGCTATGGCGACGCCTAAACAGATGTTAGAGCAGCAACAATCGCAGATGCAGCGTGTGAAGACTTCGGGAATCATCACTAGCCATGGGAGTCCTCCAAAGGAGGACAAGGAAGAGGACATGTCAAGATCAGTGCTGGCTATGTTCCGCGCAAAGGAAGAAGAAATTCAGAGGAAGAAGATGGAGGTTAGGGACAAGGTTCATGCTCAGTTGGGCCGCGCCGAAGAAGCAACTAAGCGCCTAGCCGAGATTCGGGAAGTAAGTAGAATCAATATTGCCACACTATCATGTCTATGTCTGCAAAAACCAAAAAATTGTGCATCATCTCCCATAAATCATAGAGCCTTTACATAGATAGGGCTGACAATGCAGATGAAACAAATGTGAATGAATATATGTACCTTGAAGAAACAACTCATCATTCACATATAATAGTAATATGTACTAATCCTTCTGATTTGCATATATTAATTAGAAAAAAGGTAGAAGTTAGGATCTGATGATCAATAATATTCTAAAGAAGTGGATGGTTTCAAATGGTTTATTCTGGATTACAGGCTCCTTCACATTTTCCTCTACTTCTGTTGATCTAAAAAAATAATCCAGTTTTGGCATCTATCTGATTGGAATTAAATTAAATTTCAAACTGAGAAATAATTATCTGTTTTTGTTATGTATGTATGTATGTATGACTTGTTATTGATGATGTATGCTGGATTCTTTCAACCAATAAAATCATATATTCAATTAGGAACTTGAGGCTCTCACAGATCCAATGAGGAGGGAAGTTGCACTTGTTCGCAAGAGGATAGACGTAGTTAACAAAGAGTTAAAGCCACTGGGGCAGAGCTGCCAAAAGAAGGTAGAATTGAATTTATTTGTGGCTTTCTTTTCTAAAAAAAAAATATTTTTATTTCAAAGAAGCTAAAATAAAATTGTTTTTACTTTTGAAAGTTGGCCTAAAACTTGTTTATCTGTTTGTAACAGGAGCGAGAATACAAGGAAGCCCTTGATGCTTTCAACGAGAAAAACAGGGAAAAATCTCAACTAGTTTCTAAATTAATGGAGGTGAATACTAATTCCAGATATCTAATAATTAAAAATCCCAAATTAAATTTGTACCCACATATTTAGATTATTGACATTTTTTTTGTTTTCATATTCTTTTTTCTCTTCAGCTGGTGGGTGAAAGTGAGATACTGAGATTAAGAAAGCTGGAGGAGCTGAGCAAAAATGTGGACACCCTGAAATAAGATAGATGTGTTTTTTTTATATATATAAGAAAACTAAGAGTTGTGTTATTATTGTACTGTTGTAATTAGATAGATAACAGCTTTTCATGACATTCGTATTTGTGATTGCTTTGACTGTCTGTATTTCACTGTTTGTCTTTGTACGGTTTTCTGATTTAGGATTAAATGCCCACCAAGAGTGTCTCTGTCTGTCCCAGAACAACAAATAATTCAAGTATTTTCTATCTTCTTAAATAGAAATAGAAATAGAAATGTTCCACATGCGCCCCCTCTCCCTAAAAGTTGTATTCTGCATTTAAGAAACCAAGTTACTCTATCTACAGATATATCTAAATCTAAAATGTATAAAAATTACGCATTCGTTTTAAAAATAATAATAAAATTTATTATTAAAAAAATAATTTCTATTTACGTAAATCCCATATTTTACTTATTTTTTTCAAAATAATTATATATCATTTATATCATTTACACATTTTAGAACTGCACATATCATGTTTCTTATAGTCAAGATGGAGATGCATGTATTTGAATACACCCCATCTTGCTAAGAGTAAGAATGGTAGAAAACTAATAAAGACAACCTTATTAATATTATCGGCCTCTTGGTGCTGAAAAGAAACATGTACCGTTTGTACTATTACAGCTTGTAACTTATGTGCAAGTAAAAGACAAACGGTATTTGCTAGAAGTAGTCTCTAACTGAATGAACAAAGGTTATATCCGTCAAATCTAGAGAACCACATATAAAGTCTGAGAACAGCTGGTACCAAACAAGTTGAAGCTGAGATTCGTTTATGCAGTATCAAAACAAAAAGATAAAGAGCAGATTAAAGTTCCAATTTCCGTTGGGAACAAGCCTGCAACTAGGCAATTATTACAGCAAACAAACAAGATCCTTGAAGAAAATCACTATGCAATCCAGGAGTCTAAAACTTATTAAATTTGACCAGTGAAACATTCGGGCCATCTCTATCGAAAAGAGAATTCCGCTTCATTCCTTCTTCCCGATCCCGTGAGACATATTATAGATCCCTCGTCCCTGGTAAAATGCATGTGTTGCAAATTAGAGCAAGAAACGCATATATGATAATTCTAATTTTCTTTATGAAGTTCTTCATAAGACTAGCATGCTGGAACTCACAATCATGAAAAGTGCAGTGGCCGCCAAAGCAGCAGGAATGGCAACAGAGGTGATCTTATCAAGTGGTCCTTTCAGGTACGTGTGCTTGTGGATGCTTTGGTAATATCTTTGCTTCTCAAGAAGCTTCTCCCTTGGTCGAAATGGTGGTTCTGTGGTGTCAGCCATGCCGCTGTACAAGTTCAAAAAATGGTAGCTGAAATCACGTTACTTAAAATGATGCATGGGGGTTTTAAGCCATGCCCATTCCATGTAATGAGGCAAAAATCAACAGAAAAAAAAGGCCAGATAGATCCCTGTAAAGCAGAATTTATTATTATTGTATGGATAAACCAGCATAAAATACAAAAAATACCCCTAAACCACAAACCAAAAGAAAAGTTGGGTATCCACTTTTCTTTTCATTAGACACATGCCACTCGTTCAAAACATACCCAGAGAAAGATATAGGTTATGCAGAAATCTTGTGTGTTAAGCGGCACTCAAATTTTTTTCTGCACAAAATGAATGGCAATAACTTTTACACTTGGCCCTGTTACACTTCATTGTTCCAGCTCCCACGGTGATATATGAAAAGCATAACCCTATGGAACTGTGTTTATGGTTTCATTTTAAAAGGCAAAGAAAATTGGGTAACCACTTTTCAATTGCAAGGGCACAGAATTTAGTCTTATAGCAACCCCATCAGTGAAAATGAAGCAAACTCACGACCTTGGAAAAGGGAAAAAAGTGCTACCCTAGAATTTTTTAATCCCACAGCTGAAAGCACTAAATAGCAACTTAATTTAAACCCATTTATAATTGATTAATATCCTGATATTCTCACGGTAATCCGTCACTCGCTTCTATATCTCCCTACACCCTCAAATGCAAAACCCAGGACTGAAGCTTTTTCACATCAGAATTTGTAACAGCTATGGAACCAAAAGCCAACTAAAACAACTAAAACAACGCAGGGAAACCCCTCCTAAAAAGCTACCAGATCATAGCTCCCGCCTACTAAAAGCCGAAGCACCCTGAAAGAAGTCTCTCAAGAATGTACTCCAGTAATTACAGCCAAATCTACTCAATTAATGTTATCTACACATAAACAAGCTAGCTCTAATCTAGAACATAAACGGGTCACAACCAACCATAAAGGGCATGAGATTAGCCACGAAAGCTAAAAACGCACACACCAGGTTCAGCAAAACGACTACTAAAATCTCGAAGACAAAAAATGATATAACATAGCTAGATCAGATCAGCCCAATAAAGCTAAATGCTGCCGAGTCCAAAGGAACTTTCCAGGGTATCAGATTCAGCAGAGGGGGCACTAGCTTATCTCACTTATTGTTTGCTGACGATTGTATGCTCTTTTGTAAAGCTGACAGACAGCAGTGGAATGTTCTGAAAGGCATACTCAAGGGTTATGAAGAAGCTTCGAGACAAAAGCTCAACCTCCAGAAAACTTCTTTATTTTTCAGTACCAATGTCAAGAGGGAAACAAAGGCTGAACTGGCTAGAATGATTGAAGCTAGAATCTGTAATGAGTTAGAACAGTATTTGGGTCTACCTTCCATGATAGGGAGAAGAAAATATGATGCTTTTACCGGCATTAAGAGAAGAGTGGAAAGTCGAATCAAAAGCTGGAATAATAAGACTCTCTCTCAAGCAGGCAAAGAGATGCTTATTAAGGCAGTTCTACAAGCAATTCCAACGTATGCAATGGGTGTTTTCCGGTTTCCTAAGAAGTTGTGCAAGGATCTCTCGAGCATGATGGCCAAATTCTGGTGGGGTCATTTAGATAACAAGAACTGGATTCATTGGAAGCAGTGGCAAACTCTGGGCAGTTTTGGAGATATGGAAACTTTTAACCAGGCTCTACTTGCTAAGCAGTTTTAGAGATGGTTGGTTAACCCCCACTCTCTTGTGGCTAGAGTTATGAAGGAAAAATATTATAAGTCAAGAGATTTGTTAACTACCAATCTGGGCTATTCAGCTTCTTTTATTTGGAGCAGTATTTGGGGTGTAAGATCTCTTATAAAAGCTGTGATTCTTTGGAGGGTAGGTAATGGGAGGACCATTAAAATATGGGGGGATAGCTGGTTGCCTACACAGTGGACCCATCAGGTTCAATCTAAAGTTACAATTCTCCATAAGGGATCTGTTGTGTCTGAGTTGCTGGATGACTGGGGCAAATGGCAGGAGCAACTAATTGATGCTGTCTTCTCGAAGGAGGAAGCAGATACTATTAAAAGTTTGCCTACAAGTAGCAGAGGCTCCAGTGATAAGATAATTTGGAGTCCATATAAGAAGGGATTTTTTTACGGTAAAATCTGCATATCACATCCAAAGACAGTTGAACCAGCTCAACCTCGGGGCATCTTCATCAGAGCAGCAGCCTAATCCTACTTGGGAATTGCCATGGGACTTATCGGTGCCTAATGGGGTTAAGCTATTTCTTTGGAGGGCACTCAATGATGCTTTACCTACTATAAGTAACCTTGTGAAGAGGCGTATCATTGAGGAGGGATTGTGCCCTTTATGTAAGCAGGACGAGGAGGATGTTGGACATTTGTTGTGGAACTGTCAGGCTGCCAATGATATCTGGTCAGACCCTAGTAGTCCTTTCCAAAAGCCAAAAAGGAATACTAGTAATTTTGCAAGCATCTTGTCTGATTTGCTAACTTTCTTCTCTCATTCCCAAATGGCTTTGTTTGCATGTGTTTTTCGTAAGATGTGGTACAGAAGAAACAAAGTTGTTTTTGAAGGCAAATTGGAGGGTCCATCAAGTGTGTGGGCATGCTGCCATACTGGAAGTACAGGAGTTCAAAGAAGCACAAACGTGTAGGACTCTCCAAGAGAATGTGAGGGCTGTACCTGTATCTTCCTTGGTGGTCAAGTGGAACAAGCCTCCTGAAGGTTGGTATAAGGTTAATTGGGATGCTGCTTTTGATGTTAATCAACAGAAAATGGCAGGTGGCATTGTGATCCGTAATTGCCAAGGAGATTTGATGGCTGCTGCTGGGTGGTGTAGTAGATTTGTTTCATCTCGTTTTCAGGCCAAGGCTATAGCTTTGAAACGAGCTACTGGTCTATCTATTGAGCTGGGATTGTCAAATCTAATATTTGAAGGGGATGCTCAGGTATTGATCAGAGCTGTACAGTCAACGGATGAGGATTGTTCTTGCTATGGGCAAATAATTGAAGATACAAAGATGTTTTTCACCAATACACCTCGGAGCCGGATTTGTTTTGTGCCAAGACAGGGCAATGCTGCAGCTCATTTATTGGCAAAGCTGGCTATGTCTTATGGTAAAGAAATTGTATGGATTGAAGAAGGCCCGCCCGAGCTTTTACAATGTATTTCTCATAAGAAATGTGTAATGACTGTTTATTGATAATAAGATGGGATGTTCATTTAAAAAAAAAAAAAGAGAGAGATCAGCCCAATAAATATGGAGAATATTAAAAACCCATTAGAATATCAATAACCAGAGAACAAGATCATACAGAAAAAAGAAAAAAAATCAAAATAAAGGGGGAAAAGATTACATCTAGAACTAACCCTAGATCAAGAATTCATAAGAGTATTACCCGTATCTTTTATAAGAAATTAGAATATGAAAATGATGAGGTTACCTGAGTTGGGATCTGGGTACGCGAGGACTTCACTGTTCAAAAGCAAACCCTGGTGGCGAGAGGAGAAAGAAGATTGTAGACGACGAACAATGAGTTCCGGATTTAATGAATTAAACAAGACATGTATCGAATTAAACAAGACCGGTATTGAATTAAACAATTAAAAAACAGACCAGAGACGACGGGACGACGGGCAACGGCGAAAAGAAATGAAGACTAAAGAGAGAGAGAGAGAGAGAGGTGAAATGGAGGGTTCGGGCGACCGGGGGGACGTTAGAGATGGAAATGGGCACAAAACGACGCGTTTAATGATGGGATGAACCTTATAGCTAAACGACGCCGTTTCAATTTAAATGGGCTGGGATGAATTTTTGGGCTTGGCTGACCTCGGCTTTGGGTTTTTTTTTTTTTCCTTTTCTCTAAACCCTATTCTCCCTAAATCCTAAATCAAAATCCTAAATTTAATTTTTGTTTTGATGCTATTTTTTTATTTTTTTAAAAAAAACACACATTTTTGTAGTTTTTAAACACTAAATTTAATTTTTATTTTTAAATGATTGATGATTAACAATTTGTAATTTATGAGTATTAAGTAATGTGTAGTAAGTTATAACTACTAATATTTGTTCTATATATAAACAATTACACACCATCTTTTTTTTAACTGTTATATTAGAATTTTGATAATAAATTAATAGTTTTACAATATCTACATTATACATGATATGTGATTCACTATTAGCTAGTCAAGTTTAATCTACCTTAACATATATACCATGTACGACAGTAATACATACTATGAAATATAGTGTAAACATATAATTGATTATTCCTCTATTAATATTATTCTTTAACAATTATCACATTGATTATTAACCTATTAGTATTCTTGAATTTAATTATGAAACTTTAAACTTTTTATATTAAAATATATAAATCAGTATAAAAATGATCTTTTTTTTAATTAAAGTGGGAGTCGAATTTAGTTGGCCAGACTCCAACTTTAAATCCGACTCCAACTTTAAAATAAGAAAACTCCTTTTTTTTTTGTCTAAGCAAGAAAACTCCTTTTATCATAACTCTTATTCTAACCATACGAAGTCGAAGTGGAGTTAGAGTTTGTTTGAATTTGCGTTTTGAAATTTAAAAAGTATTTTTAAACAGTTAAAAATATTTTTTTTTAAAAAATGACATGTTAGTAATTTTATAATTAATACTTTAGTCGGTTAAAAAAAGCACCAAATTAAAGTTTTTATCAAAAAAACTCTTACGAATAACTATATATTTTGAAAAAATTATTGTAATTAACTTTAAAAGTGATTTAGATATATATTTACCAAACATGAAATAATTTTTGAAGTATAAAAGTGATTATTTAAGATATAAATTATAAACTCTAAAGTTATAAGTTATATTTTTTATCACAATCTCAAATATGCACTTAAATTTTTAGATTTTTGCTCAATTGTAGTAGTAATGTAGGAATGAATTCTCTATGGTGACTTTTGTATGGCAGTCTCTAATGTGTATGATGATATCGTACCACTTCATCTATGCATGAAATTCTTTAACGAACTAGTTCGAAATCCATGTCTTTTAGTCCATTATATTTTTGGGCAACTAATAAATAAATAAAATAATTTATATAATACCTAAGCTCCACCTAGTTTATTTGAAAAAGAAAGACACAAACATGAGGCTAAGACGGAAATTTTGTTTTTTAAGAGTATACACAATTTTGTTTTAAATGTACTGTATATTACTTATGCCTTTAGTAATATTTATTAAGTAATGCTTAAGTTATATCAAGCTTAATTAAAATTAAAATTAAATTAAGTCACATAAATAATATAAATATATTAATAAGGCTGACGTTGGAGGCCGATCGGGCTGCTCCTAGTGTAAAGATCAGCCCCCATAAAAATACAACAAAAAATTTTAAAAAATACAATAAAAAAATAAAATTTAGAAAACACAATAAAAAAATAAAATAAAGAAAACATAATAAAAAATATAATAAAAATACAATAAAAAAATAAAAATGGAGGTAAATTTATAGGAACATTCAGCCTCAGTCTAGCCCCCGTTGCCGCCAGTGGTCGTGTCCGACATCGTCCATGCCATCGAGACCCGCGACTTCACTCCTGCGACGACGTAACGGACCCATTTCAGGTTTAAGACTGCCGGATAAAAGTGGGAGGTTGCCAGAGGTCGCTATCGCAGGGGTGAGGTCGTCGGAGGGAGCCGATCCAATGGCATGGGCGGTGTCATACACTGCCATCAGCGATGGCAGAGGCTGATTTTCCTAAGGGGGTCAGCCGGACCGACCCCCAAGATTCCTCTATTAATAACGTAAATGGTGTGTTTTAGACACTATCTTCCAAAGATTTTATTTGTAAGCCGTTATCAAATATAAGATTTTCACGTCGTTAATACGACATGACTTTATTTATAAAAAAGTTTAAATTTAAATTTAAATTATGTCACCTCAATAATATAGATATATTAATAATATAGATTGTGTATTTTAGATGGACAATGCTACATACAAGCGCAACCAATATACAAGCAGAGTTGACATGACCACTTCTATTTAAAGAAAAAAGAAAAATTCTAAACGCAAGCGTTCCTACGTAACCAATCCGACGTGACAGTTAAAAAGTCGACTAAATGAAATTCTATTGGTTGGATTTCAAAATTTTAAACACCTTTACTGAAATATTACTTCTTCTCTTGTAGTTTGAAACCGCATCGACGTGAGCAAGAAGCAACAACAAGGTCCAAGGAGACTCACTTCCACCATCGGCATCATCACATTTAATAGTGTTCGTAATTGGCTACACCGTCATCTGGTGTTCGTAATTGGCTACACCATCATCTAATTTGATTTCGTGCAGAGAACCTAACAATGGTTGACACTCCGTGGAACGTGCATACAAGCCAAATCGTTTTTTGTTTTCTGGTTCTTCGAAAACTTACTTATACGGAATCATATTTATATGTTGTAAGTGTCATCCATCTAGGAGAGCTCAGACTTGTAACTATATGAAAATATCATTATAAAGTAATGGAAAGACTTATATGAATGGACTAATTACGG
Source organism: Platycarya longipes (assembly GCA_036559045.1). Classification (NCBI taxonomy): domain Eukaryota; kingdom Viridiplantae; phylum Streptophyta; class Magnoliopsida; order Fagales; family Juglandaceae; genus Platycarya; species Platycarya longipes. The sequence goes on along the minus strand of CM071802.1, from coordinate 22,769,138 downwards.
CTTCAAAAGATGGTTCATCGAAGTCATATATTCGTATTCGTTTTGTGGTCAACCTAATGTTTCAAGATTAAACACCCTGCATCACCAAAAACTTTTTGTTATTTACGAATGTCAAATAGGTACATGTAATGATTGTCTGAAACTTTTCCCAACCACATGAAGCCTCGTGGAGCTACCGCTAGCCATAACCGAAATACCCATGTTTTTACACACCTGAAACAGAGCACTTTCCCCATTTGGTACCAACTAGCCACGACAGAGGGGGGCTACAACGCCGCAGCCCGGTTTCTCAGTCTCAAACGAGAACCACTAGAAGACGCCGGTCACCCTAGTTCGCCTTGTTCCGAGCGGTAAGCTCATGCCGAAACACCCCTAACTCTCATGTCGTTTTCTCTCATTGTTCCTCTTTATTACTTGTTTCTTGTTTTTTTTTTCAAGATTTATTTATTAATTCTTATTCATTCATCTCAACTTTGGGTATGAGTAGCAGCACTACAAACCTTCTGTCGTTGATTCTTATTTATTCATCTCAACTTTTTTATAGAGAAAGAGTTGTTTGACAAATAGAGATGACTCGCTTCTTATTCTGCTTTTTTTTTAAAAAAATAATCAAGTGGTCACGTCAACACGGTGCGTAATTGTTGTGCGGGGTTGCTTGTACCTAGCAAAACCCAAAAAAAAACACACACACACAAAACAAAACGTATAAATTTGTCTGGACACAGTTGAGAAGCCAAACAAGCAGACTGCAGAAAGGTCTTCTTCTTCATGTGAAGTTATCTACTGCAAGCCCTATAGTTTTCATCTGCGAAGTTATAAATTCATGAAAATCGTTGAGAAGCCTTCGTTGAAGACAATTTCAGAAGCCTTCATTGGGATCTTTTGAGAACAATCTCTGGATAATTGTTTTTATTTCTTTCTCTCTCTCCCTCACAGCGTCTCTCTTCATCTTTTCACAAACAATACTTTCGTCTTTGCAAGTAGAATGACTAAAGTACTTTTGGTTGACCAACTATACTTTTGCCCATTCTTGTTCAGAATTTAAAGAAAATAAACTCTAAAAATTATTGAATACTTTAAACGTTTCAAATTGTCAATTATGATTTAGTGTTAGAAAAAAGTATATTAAATATATCAAAATCATAGAAAATGCATAACTACAAACATGGATAGAAAGAGGGGTGTAAATGGTTTAATCCGGTCCGGTTCGGTCCAGTCCGGAAAATTTGTGGATCGGTTCCATTCGGTCCAAGAATTCTCTCACCCTAGATCGGACCGAACAAGAGTTCGGTCCATACTGGTCCGGTCCAGGGGTACCCCATATGATTTAATGGACTAATTATAATCTAAAATTCTACAATGATCAAATATTTTTTTAACCCAAATTTAACTACTATGAATTATAATATGTTCATATTATAAGAGTATATATTATATATTAATATGTTAGTATATATTATATATTAAGTATGTTAGTAAATTATAACTAACAACACTATTACATTAGTATATATATATTTATATGTTAGTAAATAGTGATAAATTAGTAATAATATATTAAATAATAATAATACACTTATTACTTATAAGTTATTACTAATATTCTATATAGATATATTATAATTTATATTTTTATACTATAACTAGTCAACCAATAAATTATAATATGTTAATATTATAAGAGTATATATATTATATATTATATGTTAATATATATTATATGTTAATATATATTATATATTAATATATTAATATATTAATATATTAATTTATATTAATATTAATATTATAATTTATATACTATTTTTATATATACATATATAAATATATATGTGTGAGGTTCGGTTCGGTCCGGTCCGGTCCAGGGGGAGAAATCCTCTGGACCGGACCGGACCGGAATTAATCGGTCCATGTAAAGTTTGGACTGAACCGGACCGAACTGAATGAAATTCGGTCCAGTCTGGTCCGGTCTCGGTCCGATCCGGTCCACCGATCCGATTCGGTCTTTTTACAGCCCTAGATAGGAAACTCATTTTATGAAGGAAAATGCTACTAGCCTCCTCACTATTATTTGTCAAGTATTTTAATTTTTTAATTTTTTAATTTTTTAATTTTTTAATTTTATTTATATTTACTTAGTGATTGAGAAAGTGACTATTAATAAAGCTGTATATATTTTTTTAATTTTGTTAATGTCTAAAGATGCTAAAAAAATATTTTAAAAATGATAGAAAAAAAGACCTATAAACTTATACTAGTGGTATGCCCAGCAATTAAGGCTGAGCAACCCGCTAGCACCCCCCAACATCTAAAAGAATGTATAAAAGGAGCAATTATGATTTAAAAAATGTGTTCCCAAGTGATTGTTGGGAGTACCAGAATCAAATAAAGTTGTGTAAGGCCATTGATGAAAAAGGGAACTTGAGATAAAGCATTAGCTCCCCAAAATATCGACACTTTGAATAGGCTTCATTTCATTGTATATGATGTATTGGCTCAATCCTATAATGGAGGACACAATCAATGAACCAAATACCATAATTTGTTGTGAACTCTACTATCATTCCAAATATATTTGTACTCCCAGCAGTCTTATCTTCTATTCCTTGAAAGTATAAATCATTTCTTTCTGTCAAAGCAGCTAGCAAACTTCTCAATTCGCTTGGAACTTTCTACAAACACATGACTGATTGCAAAAGTGACAAGTCCAAATATTCTAGTGCATCACCAAAAAATTACCCCAAAAAAGCCTACCTCATGGGTCCATGCTGCATTGGCCTCATTTGCAAACAAGAGCACTAGCATCGATCTACATCGTGCCTCAACCTTGAAATAAATTAAGAGCCATGAGCACAACATTGATGTGAGATCAAGGTCAAATTCATTGCAGATTAAGACCTACTTTAGCTTTCACTAGCTAATGTGTGGAAAATAGATTAGACAACCAAAAGTGTTGTGTATTGTTTTTTTTTTATAACAAAGAATTATCTCATTTTTGGTTGAGAAAAACCTTTCTTAAATCAAGTTATCCAACATATATACATCAAAACATACAAAAAAAATAGACATGAAGAAAAACTAATGGCGTGTTTTTTAAGAAAATATAAAGAAAATAAGGGTTTCACGAAGGTAGAAAATAAAAATTTGGATTCCATTTCTTTAAAACATATTTTGTTTCATTTCAATGTGTTATAGAGTATTAAAAAAATTGTTCATAGGATGCAATGAAGCCCTCGGATTCATTGTTCTAAAGTAGTACATTTTATAAAACAATTCAAAACACCATCTTCTAAGAATTACAAAATATAGAGATTTCTTTAGAAGGAAAACTCTAGCATGTTTTGTCTTTTTAAAAAATCGAACAAATCAATTATATGGTGACTCTAAGTTAACGGTAATCATAAATTATAGCATAATGACTTGAAATCCTTTAAAATGGCCAAAAAAATCCCATTTATTACTGATCATAATTAACATCATAATCTCTAGTTTTAAATTTTAAATTATAAAATGTCAGTTAATAATTATGCATTCCAACAATTAGAAAACGACCAGTTTTCTGTATATAACAGACATAGACAACATCTATTAATGTTTCCAAAATAAATTTAGAGCTCCTTGCAAGGATCTGGATGTGCTAACTGCTGCTAAGTGCACCTCGTAGCATCCAAAATTCATTGCCCCATTACTTGCACGCGTGCGTGTCACATGACGTAGGTGGCTTGCAGCTAGGCGGCTTATGTAGCTCTCTCTTCTCTCTCGCTTTAAAATGATACTAATATACTATAATGAGGAAGACTCAATATAAACTACTTATCTACACTTTATCTTATCAATGTAAGACTTACATTTCCTTTTTCATATACTTCAAAGAGTTGCAAGTATCCTCCCTCTTCCAAAAAAATCTTTGACTGCCTTCACTAAACTAAGTAAATAATTTCCTTTGTGGCATACATGACAACAGTTTTCTCCAAATATTTTCAAAAAATAAATCACTAGAAGAAGTATTTTAGTTTGAATGTTTTGGAATGTCACCTGGTGAATTCTCGCCAGTGCACAAGATAAATATAAGCTTCACTCAAGATGAAGGCCAAGAGGAGGAATCAAGGATGGGATTAAAAGTTTCGAGCAGCAAGAAGTTGAATAAGCCATAAGTATATGCAAAATCATACAAAATGCCACATAAGTGTCCAAGTAATGAGACATTAGTCATAAGAAGCTAGAGCACAATCAGCAAGATTAATGAATACTATTTAGTAGGCACATTAAAGAGTTCGAAAACACTCTTAGATTGGGCTCCACTCAATTTCATTTCAATCACAATCATATAAAATAAAATCCTTGAAAAGCCTATTGAGCACTCATTCATAAGAATTAGATAAAGATGAAAAGGATTATGTGCCACCACTAGTGTGATGAGAAGGTGAAAAATAGCACAACTTTTATCCAATAGAAATTATCATGTCAAGAAGTAGAAAAATCTCATGATTCTTTCCAATTCAGAATCCAAATGAACCAACACCATCATAATAATGTACCATGAGAAAATATGGAAGTATAAATCTTGTAAACTTGGAACCTTGATAGAACAACTAAGGGCGAAGCAGTGAGAACATAAGTAGGTTTAAGTTTGCTATAATACATCACAAAGCTCAAAGGTTCCATACACATTCCCTTCTAAGATATAAAACCTCACCCATGTATTTTATTAAACACATCAGGCTCAAAATTAGTACAACTATGCTTACATTTTATTAAGGCAACATAAAAAGAGTTGAAGTTGAAATGAAAGTTGAAGACTTGGGTCTTCCATATAGAAGTCGAAGTTGTTGCTGCTACTCTTCTCCCCATAGGCAGGGCTCTGTAGTTTCATTTTCATTTCTTAATCCCAATCTTAAGTTCTCAATTCTGCTAATGTTCTCACCAATTAGGCCCCTCTAGGTACTATTGGGTCTAGTTATGATGAAGGTCAACTCCATATCTTTCTAATATGCAATTAAATCATTCTAATAAGCACCAACTTGAAAACTCGGGGCATGGATTTAAAGGATTGAGATTGTAAGATCTGTTTGGAAAAAAACCATACAACTCCCAAGTGGAATTTCATCAAGCAACTAAGGGGCGAGATCAACCTTTTTTTTGTCCAATTTGTCCTACCAACAAGCACCATGATGTGGAGCTGCTCTATAAAATATTGCAAACGGAGAAAAAACTATTTTCCTTTGATCTCAAGGAAAACCCTCGAGGCCACTATATTATGATCCTCACTTGGAGAATAGATGAAGAACACAATCATGGAAATTAAGAGCATAAGAGAAATAGTAATGGAGATAAAATATAGGGAATGAAATTATGAAATATAGCTACAGTTTGGGATGTTCAAGGCTCCGAATTCCTCCAAGTTTAGGGCTCATACAAGCTAAAGTATTGATATAAAACATTCTCATCCGAGTTCTAGTTTTTATATATGAGATAACATTTCCCTTCAGAAATTGAAATAACAGAAAGCATTAAAATGGAAAATAAAGGAGCAATCGACATATATTCTAGAATGTCCAATAAGATGACCACGTATTAGCTCTACTGCCATAAGTTGAAATACTGCGTTGCAAGCCAAGGTACTTTCCTACAAAAGACCTCACATTACGACAGGGTCATAACAAACTCATTCCCTTAAAGAACTTAGTTTTTAAGGTTTAGAGCATTAATAGTTTTAGAAATAAACTGGCAGGTGAAACTTTCTACAATTTATTTCCAATTTCCTCTATCAAAGGGCCACAAGACCCCTTTAACTCCATCAAAATCAACAAACTCATCCAATTCCAACTTCGCAGCTTCTTCATTGAATTGAGAGTTATCCACCTTGCTCGTATATAACAACTTTAAGTTGTCAACCAGTTTCATGATTATATTTGGATTACCTTGTGCTTGAAGCTCTTTGACCCATTTTTTTGCCCGCTCAAACGAGGCTTGGTTTGTAATATCATATATCATAATTACAGCAACTCCTTTGTTGTACCTAGGGATCAAATTGTGGTATCTCTGTAGAGTACTTGTATCTCACACCTCAATTTTTACATCCAAAGTTGGTTAGAAAAAGACAACACCTATTGTTGATTCCTGAAACCCCATAATTTCCCCCTCATCAAAGTGTGAGACTACAATAGACTTCCCAACTTCCACATCACCATGAAACTTTAGAAAAAAAAAAAAAAAATCAAGTACCCTTCATTGAGACTATTATTTGCCTTATGAATTATTTTGGCACGATTGAAAATGTTGTCTATAACTTGACCGCATGCAGCTAATTTGGGAATAAAACAATAAGTATTGAGGATTTCTTTAGGTGCCAATATATTTCTTCCACTAGTAACAAGAGATCCTGAAGTGGGTGAAAACACGATGCCCTCTTCTAGTCTAAGTGATGAAGAGACAACGAATATTAAACATGGCTATCTCCACACTCTAGGCCTTGCAAACAAAGCCAATGAACTAAAACATCCATCAAATGACATAGTCACGCAATTAAGATTTTTTTAACTTGAAGAAGGTGATGCTACATTATCAAGATCCAATAATTCCATATAATCACCTCTAGAAAGATAATCTACTTTAGGTAAATTTTCTAGCCAAGGCTCTGAAAATCTCTCTGTCAAAGCCAATCTGCTTGTGATGTAGTCCTCAATTACCTAAGGCTTGCTTGTGGAACTTTTTCCAATACCACTTTCAGCAGCAACTGATTTAACAAGGTGACATACTTTGAATACCAGTACTAGTCAAATTCTGTTCCATTTCATGCTTTTAACGTTGCTCACCACCAAGGTAGACTCTGCATAAGAAGTTTGCTTCTTTATCCATTTTTCTACCCATATAGTCTTTCCCAAGGCAGGTAAACCAACCATCATCATCAATTCACAATCATCTAGCTTAGAAGAAGTGGGGCCTATCATTGCATTTTCATCTTCAAGAGCAAAAACCCAAGGCTTATAATCTTTTTTAGGAATAAGACTCTTCAACACTGAGCAACTGGACCACAACATTTTTCAATAAAACATGGGGAATGAGAGTTGGTTTACATTGTAACTTTCTTGTCAGAGATTCCAGCACTCCAATACCCCTTGGACAAGCATCAAATTGCATTGCAGTACTTAAGCGTTTACCATTTTTGGAGAAACCAATGAAAGCCAACGGTTCATTTTTATGATCAATTACACAGACAATTGAATTTTCAATACCAAACTTTTTACCATAATCTAAAAACTCAATTGCACTTAATTTTTTTTCCTTTGCCCCTAAATGCTTTATTTAAAACTAATTTTTGTCTTATAACTTGTCCCTATTTTGGTGGTTATATATATCTTTTTATAATGAGATGAAGAGTGTCGTACATTAGAAGCTGTGGATATTTGGCACAATAATGAAAATATTTTTCATATTTAGAGCTGCCACTTTGATTACATATCAAGTTAAAGCCTTGCCAAATTTTGTCAATGCAATTGTGTAAACATATTACTTTTGTAGAATGGTATTGAATGTGGATACTCAACAAAACTTGTTAGGATCAAAACAGTTAAACATGTTCTTTAACTGTTTAAATGGCTACATTGCAACATTCTCAATCTCATCTCCTACACCCCTAATTATATTAGCTAGACAATCTCTTCATCTATTAAAAGGTTAAAAAAAAACCTTTAAGAGACACTACATCAACCGCACAGCCTTCTTCATCATCTTCCTTAAGGCTTGTGGATAGACTATCATGGACATGCCTCTGCGAAGAACAATGTAATCAAATGTAAAGGCAACTCCAAAAGAAAATAAAAGAATCGATACCTCACTTTACTGAAGCTAATGATGTGAAGTTATGATATTAACAAATGTATTCAAAGCTTAACAACTCATTTCAATGAATTTAGAACTGAAACAAAACTTTTCTACGACACTTTTCTCAAAAAGATGATGATAAATATTCCTTTATACTTCTTAAAAACATGATTGTATAACCAAACAAAATCATGTGGCATCAAATAACAATCTTCTCTGGGCCTTAGTACTTAGGTAAATTTGTCTTACTTGCATAATCAACTTCAATAAATTGACCAAGTAATAGTACCACTTCTGTTTGGCTATCCAAAAAGCAGGAACTAAGAATCTGATACCAAGTTGTAAAGCTTCAAAGAGAACCCCTGTAGCCACTCTTTATATCCTCATACCCAAATAATCGAGCAATTGAACAAGAGGAGGCATTCACCTACAACTATGGCTTTGGCACTCTTGGTCTTCACAATGGTAGCATTGACCATTTCATTCAACGAAAACATTGGGCGAACATAAGTCCCATATGCAGATAAACCAATGGCTTCAGAAGCAAGACAAGGAAGAGAAGGGAGGAGGATGTATAGAGGGGAGGAGAGCTCAATTTGGGAAATGTTGGCTTTGGAGGTAAAATTGAGAGGTGACGAGAATTTGGGTCTAATTTTGATAAGAGAATGTGTGAATGGAAATTTGGCAAGAACTCAGCTTAAGATATGGTTAAGAGACTGACTGTTTCTTGATTTTGTGGTGGCTTTAACTTAGAGAACTCATTATAACCTTTGAGGGAGAAAGGGAGAGCTATACCAGGTTGTGGTTAGGGATCCAATCAAGAGAATTCCATTGGAAAAAAAGGTTGGGGTTTGGCCACCTATTGTTCTTTTGTGTATTGTTACAGAAAAAAAAAACACCCATATCGATAAGTGGCAGAGGCTCCGGAGGAATACTAATGATTAAGGCTTCTTCTTTCATGTTCAATGTATTAGATATTACTAGGAACAGCCCAGGAAATAGAAGGGGAGAGGAAATCATTTCTAAGATGAGACAAAGGAAACAAAAATCAAAGAGGGAAACTAAGGCTTTGGCTTGTTTTTAGAGATGAGATGAGATGAGATGAAAACTAAAAAAGAAGAAAATATTGTTGTAATATATTTTTTTTAATATTAATTTTGTTTTGGAATTTGAAAAATGTATTTTGAAATTTGAAAAAGTTAAATTTTTTATTATATTTTGTATGGAGATTTGAAAATGTGTAATGATGAGTTTGAGATGTGTTTTAAAATTTTGGTTTTATCTGAATAAACAAACGAGGCCTTGTTTAGAAATTAGTTTTTGATTTGGACTTGTAAGAACAGATAGAGTGACTTCTTTTGGATAACTTTCGTGGCCACCGCTGCACTCCCCTTTATTGTTGTTGTCTTTTTCTCGCCTTCCTCCATGAGATCTCTTCAACCTTCATTCCAGTTTCTTCATGTTCTATCGATGCTTGTATTTCTTCAGTTGAATGAATAAAACATTTTCATTCTACTTCTATTGTGTTGTATTTAGTGGCGTCGCTAGGAATTTATATGTCTTTTGGGAGCAAAATTCTATTACAATAATTTTTGTTTGTATATGATGTATATTTTCAAATATAGCAATACAAACAGAACACATAAAATATGTTTTGGATCCTGAAATTATCAAGTATTTTATAATTTGTATAACAAACTACAAAAATGACATTGATTTAGTTAAACTAATCAAGGAGATGTTTGGATAGTGAGTTGAGTTGAAATAATATGAAATGAAAGTTGAATAAAATATTGTTAGAATATTTATTTTAATAATATATTTATTTTTAGATTTGAAAATATTGAATTACTTATTATTTTCTTATGAGTTTAGAAAATTATAATGATAAGATGAGGTGAAATACTCTCTCAATCCAAATAAAGATTTTTTTTTATTTTAAAAAAATGTGACCTGGTACAACTTGATGTTCACATTATAAAGTTATATGCAACGTGTAAGTTTTGATAATTTGGAGTATAAGGGGTGGTTTAGATTGGAAGATGGGATGGGATGAGTTGAGATGAGTTTTGAAAGTTGAATAAAATATTATTTTTTAATATTATTATTGTTTTGAAATTTGAAAAGGTTGTATTGAAATTTGAAAAAATTGTATTGAAATTTGAAAAAACTGTATTGGGATTTGTATTTTATATGAAAATTTAAAAAAGTGTAATGATGAATTTGAGTGAGATGAGATGATCTCCCAATTTAAATTGAGCTTAAATTACAAAACTCTAGATAGTTTGAAGGTACTAGTGTATAAAATTTTAAAAAAATATAATAATAAATTTGAGATGAAATGAGATGAATTCTCAATTTAAACCGAACCTAAATTACAAAACTCTAAATAATTTGAAGGTGCTAGTGTAAGAAAAATCAACACGTTCATCAGCCTGAACATGCTTAAGACACATTATGATTGCAACATATCATAAATTATAAATAATTATTTTCTAATCATACTTAATTTGGTGGTGATTAAAAAAAACACATTTTTGTTTACCTTTAAGTTAAAAATAGTACTATTAGAATCAATTCTAAGTTGTGCAAGCTACTCATACTCCTTTTAAAAATAAATGAAGTCTATTAATAATAATAATATTTTTCTATAAATTTTAAATTTACACAATTTTTAAAAAAAGAGTGTATAAAAATTGGAAATTTCTAAAATGTAAATTCTTGGGAGTTAGTTTTAAACTTTTTTGAGGTTTGACTTTTTGTAAGATTTCAAGAAGTTAAGAATTATAAAAAAATAATTTTTTTTACAACATTTTAGAGGTAGGAAGTGGTTTTTATCTTTTTTTATTTTTTATTTTTGGCTTTAACTTATATTTTAAATAAAAGACAGTTAATTATGGTGATAATTGGATAGTGAGCTAATATAAGATAAATTGAGATAAAATCTGAAAATTAAACAAAAATTAAAAGTTGAAATATTATTATTATTATTATTATGAAATTTAAAAATATTAAATCATTTTTTATATTTTATATAAAAATCTAAAATATTTATAACAATAAAATAAATTAAATTAAAATACTTTTCCTATCCAAATTCCTATGTGTGGCAAATAATTTTAAAATTTTAAATTTAAGATATAACGTTTTAATTTTAAAAATTATTTAATAATTTTGATTTTTTTATTTAATACGAATAATGGTATTATAGTACATGTTGGATCTAATCATTAGTCGACACGTCACACGGGGACTCATCTGAAAGAAAACGGTTAGCCCTAGGTCTCGTCAATTTTTTTCATATCTCTGAAACAGTAACAGAAGAAAAATCATCCGAGAAATCCCCTCCGGCAAAATTCCTCTCCCAGCAAAAATCCGATCAGGCCGAGGCAAGGGGTTAGCATAGCCACCCAGTAACCTAGTCGGTAAATCAATGAATGAGAAAACTAGGTAAGCTAACTAACTCAAAATTGGAGCTTTAATTGTCACCCTCTGTTTGGTTGGTGAGAAAACTGTGCCGATTATTGTTTTGGTTAGCAAGTGATGTGGTAAGCAAAGTTTGGTTCTTTTGCTTTACATTTTCTCGTCAGCCATACAAGACTATCTACACATACTTTAGTTCCCCTAGAAGCGTTGCCATGACTCTAGTTTCCTCCAAAACTTAAGACGGACAGAACTTCTAGAAAGATGGTGGAAACCTCGAATTGAGTTCGTCGTTATTAACTAATAAGAATCTTGCTGTTACTTAACCATGATTTTTCCTTGAAATATTAGCGTTACCATAACATTGGATTGGAGTTTAACACGCAATGTTCCTCTGCGGGAAATTGTGTATAACTTGGATAAGTTGTAAACTTATGGCGGGATATATTCGTTTATATATAAATTTATGTGTTCCGTTCACGATCCTGATGATTTTGGCCTAACATGATTTTAACAGGTTTCTTTGACTAATTCGAGAGTTAATTCCCAGATGTGTGGAGTTGAAAGGCAGAATAGTTTCTTTATTAATTCGAGAGGTGATTCTCAGATGTGTAGAGTTGAAAGTTGGTAACTTAGTATACACTTTGCCGATGGCTACTTCCGAATCTGTTCTATCCGGGTCTTTATTATCTCGCCTCCGTCATTCTGATCCATGTACCAACAATTCATGCCCAGTGCATGCTTTTAAGCTCAACGTTAGTAATAGAAGGAAATGGAGTAAAGTGGACGTGCAAGTCAATGGCTACTCGAGAATGTTACATAATTGCAGGACGTATGGAAGTCGACGGCCATTTGATGTTTTTCATTGGAAGAAAGATGCTAGTAGGTTGGAATCAATGGGTTGCAAGTGCCGACAGGCTGAAATTTTTTGTGGGGGGATGACAGAGGATCAAAATGAGACCCGGTCCATGGGTGAAGCAATTAGACCAAGATCAGTTCCTGTCAATGGGATAAGCAGTGCAACGGATATTGAAGAATCTGAGGTGGGTAAACAATTCAAACATGATAAGGGAGGTCTTTTTTCAGATAGCATGTCAACTGTAGCTGGAACAGTGAAAGACCACAAGTATGTGGAAACTCTAGAAGATGAAGCATGGAACTTATTGAGAGATTCCATTGTTTATTATTGTAACAAACCTATTGGAACTATTGCTGCTAAGGATCCTGGCAACACTAGTATTCTGAACTATGATCAGGTCTTTATTCGGGATTTCATACCTTCCGGGATAGCTTTCCTTTTAAAGGGAGAGTATGAGATTGTACGAAATTTCATTCTATACACCCTTCAGTTGCAGGTAATATGATTTTCTTTTGATTAATTATTCAATAAACCTCCTCATGCTTACGGAAGGAAAGACTATCTTTCATGCTATGAAGTTTTTGTTTTTAAATGTTAACCCATATTTAGATTTAGGCCGGGGAATTGGTTTAATAACACTCCTTTTTTGTTACTTCTGACCAAGGAATCTTTCTCCATATTTTATTTCCATATAAATATATACGAAAGAGTTGATTGGTTATCATATTGGACTATTGTGAATGTGTTTCTGCTTAACGTTTAATGGGGGGAATAGCCTTACGGGCTATGTACCGTCTTGGTTTCTTTCTTGGGGACTGCATTATGAAATATCTGGGAGTTGTGAACTATTTTTAAATTTCACGTTTAATAGGTCTCTTTGTAATCACCACTTGAAGCTAGAATCTTACTTGGGCCAGATGTTGTCTGAGAGTTCTATTATTTTAATTCCTCATATAGATGACTCATGAATACTCTTTACAGAGCTGGGAGAAAACCATGGATTGCTATAGTCCTGGTCAAGGGCTAATGCCAGCCAGCTTCAAGGTGCGCACTGTTCCACTAGACGGTGATGAATCTGCAACAGAAGAAATATTAGATCCCGACTTTGGTGAAGCAGCGATTGGTCGAGTTGCACCAGTTGATTCTGGTTAAATTTATTGTGAATAATGATTTCTTTTTTCAAAGTGCGTGGTTTTATGAATATTTATTTAATGTTAATTTAATCTACTCCCAGGACTCTGGTGGATTATACTATTACGAGCGTATGGAAAATTTTCTGGAGATTTGTCTGTGCAAGAGAGAATTGATGTGCAAACTGGGATCAAAATGATTTTAAAGTTGTGTCTTGCTGATGGTTTTGATATGTTTCCTACATTATTAGTGACTGACGGTTCTTGCATGATAGATCGTCGCATGGGAATTCATGGCCATCCTTTGGAGATTCAGGTTTTCTTTTACGATCACTTTAATACACCTTTCATATGAGTCAGTCAAAGATTTTTTTTTTTCTTTTGGTATTTAATACCTAAATTGAGAAAAATACATTTATAGTGTGTTGCTTGTGAAAGTTATAAGATAACTTTCGGGTTACTTTAGAAGCTGTAAGCTGACATGTAGTGCTGACGTTAATCACAAGGCATTTTGGCTGTGCATTATTTTGTAATGCTAAATTCAAGTTAAAATGCCGCTATTACCATAAAAGAAAATTGTAACCAATAAAATGAACTGAAGTTTGAGTTTGGACTCTTTAGGGCTACTATGTTCTTTATTTGCAGAAGCTGAAGCTTCTGGTTCATGTTGATGGGTTATTTTGTAATGCTAAATTCAAGTTAAAATGCCGCTGTTACTATAAGAGGAAATTGTAACCAATAAGAACTGAAGTTTGAGGTTAGACTCTTTAGGGCTAATATGTTCTTTTGTTTGCAGAAGCTGAAGCTTCTGGTTCATGTTGATGAGCATTCTTTCTGTCTAAGAGAAAGCTTGAATGGATATCACTTTGTGCATGATATTGGATGTTTTTGCAGGCACTCTTTTATTCAGCGTTACTTTCCGCACGTGAGATGCTTGCCCCTGATGATGGATCAGCCAACCTAAGACGGGCAATAAATAATCGTCTAGTTGCTTTATCATTCCACATGAGGGCATATTACTGGATAGATATGAGAAAACTCAATGTAATCTACCGTTATCAGACAGAGGAATACTCCTATGATGCTGTTAACAAGTTCAACATATACCCAGATCAGATTCCATCCTGGTTGGTGGAATTTATGCCCAGTAAAGGAGGCTATTTGATTGGAAATCTGCAGCCTGCTCACATGGACTTCCGTTTCTTTTCTCTTGGGAATTTATGGTCTATCGTAAGCAGTCTTGCAACGTTGGATCAGTCACATGCCATATTGGACCTTATAGAAGCAAAATGGGAAGTATTAGTTGCAGAGATGCCATTCAAAATATGTTTTCCTGCTCTGGAAGGTGCAGAATGGAGAATTATCACTGGCAGTGATCCCAAGAACACGTGATGCCCTTACTTTGATTTTTATTAGGTTCCTATTTCTGTTTTAGCTTCTTTCCTTAGGTTGTTCCTTGTTGCCACTTTTTTTTTTTTTAAAACAAAAAACATTGTTGTTTGTTGCAGTCCTTGGTCTTATCACAATGGAGGTTCTTGGCCAACTTTGCTCTGGCAGGTAAGTTTACTTTTTTTGTTTTTTTTGTTTTTTTGTACTTCAGGTTTTGTTGAAACTACTTTGTTTAGCTTGATTTCAGAGTGCAATATTAAGTTAAAGTTTTTCCAAATAATACCAGTTTTTAAATATTAAGCTTGGTGATGCGCTAATAATGTATTGTCACCACATAATGTGCTAAATTCCTAGAAACTGTGTACCACTGTGATGAACATGAATACCCTTGATATCTATAGAAATTTTGTGCACCCCCTCCCCCCTTCTCTCTCTCTCTTGTCACACTGCATTATTTATATTCTTGTGTGTCTGCATTTTTTATGATAAGCAAGTCTGAGTTCAAATAGATATAATGTCAAGGTACATTTCTCTTCTTATCTTCATGTATCTAAGAAGACTTCAAAATGGTCAAATCCTAAAACTCTGTCCCAAATACAGTAGGCCATTGTGGCAACAAACACTTATTTTTCCCATACTTGTTCTTGGTCTTTACCTGCAGACTTTGGGTTTTAGTTGAGGGCAAATATTTTCCTTAAACATCTCTATATAACTAAATAGATTTGTCAGCGGGGGTCGTTCAGGATGCAGAGTTTTTGGTTACTTTATTGGGTTGTCAGGTATCCTCTTTACCCATCACCTATCTAGGTCTATCATTGGAAGCCTCCTTTAAATCCGTAAGGATTTGGAATGGGGTGATCGAAAAGGTAGAGCGTAGTTTGGCCACTTGGAAGAGGTTATATTTATCTAAAGGGGGGAAGCTGACACTGATTAAAAGCACCCTCTCAAATCTTCCCACCTACTATTTATCTCTATTCTCGCTCCCTACAAAGGTAGCCAATTGCATTGAGAAGCTACAAAGAGACTTCTTGTGGAGTGGAATGGGGGAGGAGTTCAAATATCATTTGGTAAATTGGCCAACAGTGTGCACTCCAATATCTTGAGGAGGTTTGGGGATTCGTCACTTGGTGAAATTCAACCAAGCCCTCTGGGGTAAATGGTTGTAGAGATACCAAAATGAAGGGGAGGCACTTTGGAAGTCGGTAATAGATTTAAAATATGGTGTGTCCTAGGGGGGTTGGTGTTCTAATGTGGTCCAAGGCACACATGGGGTGGGTTTATGGAAGTTTATAAGGAAGCAATGGGAGTCTTTCAAGAATCAAGAATATCTTGTGGTAGGAGATGGTTTTCAGGTTAGATTCTGACATGACATTTGGTGGGGAGGCACATCCAGCCTCAAAGCCTGCTTCCCTGTTATCTTTGATCTCGCTAGAGAAAAGGAAGTTTCGATCGCAGATCTTGTGGTCCTTTCAAATGGCACCCCTCAATGGAATATTGAATTTGTGAGGGATGCCCAAGATTGAGAGATGGAGATTATTTTGGAATTTTTTGCGTCATTATACTCATGCAACATCCCTGGTGGTAGGGGGGATAAGTTGCAATGACGACACTCTAAGAAAAGTATTTTCTCAGTTAGTTCTTACTACCATGTCCTTTCTTCCCCCAGATCCCCTAAATTCCCATGGAAGAGTATTTGGTAAACGAAAGCGCCATCGAGAACGGCTTTTTTTGTGTGGACAGCAACCTTGGACAAGATCCTTACCATAGATAACATGAGGAAACGCTATATAATTGTGATTGCTTGGTGTTCTATGTGCAAAAAAAGGGAGAATCAGTTGATCATATACTTCTTCATTGTGAGGTGGCGAAGAAGTTGTGGAATGAGTTTTTCACAAGACTTGGCTTATGATGGGTCATGCCTCTCCATTTGGTGGATTTCCTAGCTAGTTGGAGAAGTCTCCGTTGCAACCCATAGGTGGCGACTATATGGAGTATGGTTCCTATATGTATGTGTTGGTGTATATGGAGAGAGAGAAATGCAAGAAGCTTCGAAAATTGTGAGAGATCTTTGGAGGAACTAAAACTTTTCTTCTATTGGACTTTGCTTTCTTGGGCGGGATCTATTGCTTGTAATGGACTTAGTGTTCATGAACTTCTTTCTTCTTTGTAACACTTATTAAGTTTTCTCAAGTATACTTCCGGTATACTTGAGCTTAGTCTTTTTTTATTTATGAAATTCTTTTGATTACCTATCAAAAAAAATATAACTAAATAGGAACAGCCTTATTCCCTCGAAAATTACAACTGTAATGCCTCATGCATCTAAGGTGTCTAATGTGTATGTATATGTTGCCTTAGTGATTGTGATGTGGCATGTTAAGGTTTTCAAAAAGCACGGACAGAAGGCAACAGCCCGGAGGCTTGATGGTCGATGTTGTCATAGTTCATGCCTCTAGATAATTGTTATTGATATTTGGCAAGTTCTTTCCTGCGACTTTTATCAAAGTGGATATAGGTCTGTGATGCTTGACCTATGCCAATCTCTTGACATAATTTTGAAGTGTGAAACAGCACCCTCTGCTTTTTGCCTAGTGTCCTAAAGGATTGGGCTAGTTGATGGTTCCTTTGGTCATGCAGGTGGTAGTATGTCAGGCTAGCTTGAAGTAATTTAAAACACCAAACCCAGGATATTTAGGAATCACAGTAAAACACATGGAGTGCGTGTCATTGCCCTATTTTGGTATTTTATGCAACTACATATTCCTTACTTGGGCAAGATAAGAAGCCTGTATCATATGGGTCAACATGTTGCTTTCTTGTTCATGATTTCCTTGTATCTACTGCTGCTTCTAGCTAGGTGTGCATATGTATTTTTTGTGGGCACTGAATGTTTTGGTTGATCTAGTAGGTTAGGAGAAATACATGGGCTTTTCACCACTAAAACATGTATAGTATGTTGCAATCAATTAGGACATTGACTCAAAAGTATACTTCTATGTAATTAACATATGTGGGTTGTGCTTTCTCAGCTCACTGTAGCATGTATTAAGATGAATAGACCAGAAATCGCGATGAAGGCTGTGAATGTTGCTGAGAGATGCATTTCTGGAGATAAGTGGCCTGAATATTACGACACCAAGCAAGCAAGATTTATAGGAAAACAGGCACGGCTATATCAAACCTGGTCAATTGCAGGATATCTTGTGGCAAAGCTCCTCCTTGCCAACCCAAATGCAGCAAAGAATCTTGTAAACGAAGAGGATTCAGAGCTTGCCAATGCTTTTTCTTACATGATCAGTGCCAACCCAAAGAGGAAACGAGGTCTAAACAGACAGGGCTTCATAGTATGAGTTCAAATTTTGAAGTCGAGAGGGAGGATTCAGATGAGTGAGCTCTCATTTTTAATTGGTCAAACGAAGCACTTTTTGATATTTCACCCAATACAGTTACTGTTAATTAGTTTTTTTGTGGAAAAGAAAGGTTTTGCATAGTGTTAAGCTTGATAAACTACCTGTAAAATGATGTAATAGTGACAAATAATGCTGTTTTTGTCATAATGAACAGTTGTAAAATGATGTAATCCCGCTGTTTTGGTTTGAAGTCATTGATTTATTGTGATAATTTGCATGCTGACAGATAGCATTTGGTGATTTAGAAAGACGTTTTATACCAGTTTCTAACTTTCTAATGCAGGCATCTCTCTTAAAAATTACCCCTTTTCTGGAGTGTTCATCTGAAAGTGGGATATTCTTGAGCTGTCAAATTACCCTTTTAACATATTTTGGCAACAAATAGAACTGATGTACAATGTTGCTCATTGACCTGGAGTGATTTACTTCTCCCTTCGCACATTCTGAACCATTGTCTTCTTGCTTCTTATTCTTTGAGTGGTATGTCAAAAACGGATGGTTTTTAACTATTTTGTGAAAGCCAAGCCCTATATGTTGGGCAAGCAGGACTGAGGAGAAACTTGGAAGAGTAGGGAAGGAAGCAGAAATAGAGAGAAATAAGAGAGAATAGAGAGAAGCAGCAGCCAAAGAAACAAGTTAGTAGAGAGGGTAAGAAGAGGGGTAGAGGGAAAGAAAATTACTTTCTCAAAATCTAACTCCAATGGATTACGATGAGCCGTAAATAGATAACTCCTAAAAGATGAACTTCTAAAAAGAAATAGTTCAAAATGGGATAGAATTCAAAAGAGAACAAACTTCATAACTTAGAAAACCTCGGGGGGGGGTGTGGGCGCTTCTACAATTGCCCCAAACTAATTAGATCTAGGTGTTAAACAATCAAAATAATGTAAAAAGAGAATTTAGGGAGAGAAAGTTGGGACCTAAAAGTATTCTAAATCTCATATTTATTGGCTAATATACTATACTGCTTTTATGGTCCACAAGATGAGCTATCAAAGAGGTGGTTTGAGTTGGTAGTCTCGTGAAAGACCTACATAAGGTTTCTATTGTAGACATGAGATGCTATACTAGAAAGAGTTGCACTTTTTTTAATGAACTGTTGTGGTTGAAAAAGATATTCATTCTGTTCCACAGCCTTGGATAGGACTAGTCAAGGGGTTAGGATTCATCACGCAATGTGCCATCATCAAGCTTTTCGACTCCTCTCAGAAGATTCATGTAGCTCTCGCGTCATGGGCGAATTTTCATTTTTTTTAAATAATGGAAGTGACTAGGGATGATGGATTATGGCGCAAAATTCGCTTGTTTGGTCACGAGGATGGTATTAATTTGCCCTAAGCAATAGATCTTACGTTCAACTTGTCTTATAAATGAGTACATGAACTCCAAGCTTTAGAGAAAACGGTAGGATAAGTAAGGAGGATCAGATAGATCACAGTTTATCTCCATTTGATAAGCACAAAGAGTTAAAACTGATGCAGGAGGCTCACATATGCCAACAGTTGAAGAGTGCAACTTGAGCTACAAAACAAGCTAAATAAAATAAATGAATTATTCAATGAATTTGCTGAACATCAGGAATGCAATAAGGAGAGTGAAAATGAATGGAAGAGAATGCTATGCAGTTTAAAGATAGTGATAATTATGTTCTCATTGTTACAAAAGATGTAAGGCTGCAAATTAAGCAATCAGAGTTGTTTACACTGCTCCAGCTTGGTTGATCAAAGCACTCTGCACTGGTGCATGAATGAAATATTTCTAAGCCTTCACAACTGCTTAACCGGCATATAAAACCTGGGTTTCAAACCTAAGTACCACAGTTATGAACAAAGTTAATTCTGTCAAAAGAAAAGCTCATGAACAAGGCTAGAGTGAGCACACAAATAATAAAAATGCTCCCCTACATTCCCGTTCGGACTCTTCGCTACTGACTCAGTATGGAAGTATAAAAGTCTATGATTTGCCCTCACTTCTTTAGACTATTTACATTATAAACTATTTTCTCAGTTGAAACTGGTATGAAAAGGCTAAAAACCCATGTTTTAACTAGAATTGCTCAAACTTCACATTCTCTCCAGCAGCCTCGAGCCCATTACACTTGGATCTTTCCTTTTTCCGCGCAGCCGATGCAGCAAATTCCATATCAGATGTCTTCGGCAGCTCTGGTGGTACTGCACAACGTATCAGAGCCCAATTAAGGCCTTCGAAGAAAGCGTGCTGCTTGATCTCTGCGGCTCCTTTCACAGATCCCAACCTATTTTCAGGGTCCTTGATTAATAGGCCTCTGATCAGATCTCTTGCATGAAAGCTAACAACAGGGCTATTGGGGAACTTGAGGCTCCGTGATACTACATTAGACAATGTTTCCTCGTTTCCTGAACCCTTGAATGGTGTCTTGCCATATAACATCTCGAACAGAAAAATTCCAAGCATCCACCAATCCACTGCACTCCCATGACCTTCAGCTTTGATGATCTCAGGAGCAAGGTACTCATGGGTTCCCACAAAGGAGTTCGATCGGGCACTCGTTGGCTCCACAACAAGTTGAGGCAGCGGACTGACCTGGGCAGCTATATCAGCTTTTATCTTCCGAGCTTTTGCAGCAGCAGATATAAGTCTAGGAGTGAAGCATGGGACTTGCCAGGATGGTTGGAGGCAAAATGGGTCGATGCAGCTGGATTCAGTGCATGGACTTGACGTCTTTTTTGTGGGCTCCATGACAAGAGCAGATGATTTAACCACCATTGGATGATTGGTAGCACATCTGAGTGACAAGTCAAAATCTGAGAGCATAATGTGACCATCTTCTCTGACCAGAATATTTTCAGGTTTCAAGTCCCTATACACAACTCCTAGCATGTGTAAATACTCCAGTGCAAGAAGGACTTCAGCAACATAAAACCTGCAAAAGATGGCATGAATTACTCCAGAGTCGACTGAGGATGAGGAAAAGTTTTATAATTGATGACTAAGATATAAAGCAATTCCTTAATTTTCTGTAAGAATAAGGAAATTAAGTTCTCTACATCATATAATCTACGATTATCATGGAAAGTCAAGCATAGTTTTTTCTAATAGAAGTTGACAACCTAAATATAAATAAGTACGCTTCAATGGGCACGTTATAGATCCATGCTACTTTGCCAGATAACTCTTTCCCGGTTCCCACCCCAATTATAAGACATGCATATAATCTCTACTCATTAGTTACGGGTACCAGGAATCATATGTAAGTTGACGTGAATCTGATTTTTACCTAGGGTGCATCTTTGGTCAGGATGTGGTGTAAAAGAGGCTTCTATACCTTCCAAGCACACATCATTACGTCCTAATTCTACCAATTCTACAATGAATTAAACCACACCAAATTAAATTTTTTAAGGGAAAATTATAAAATCCTAAATGTGAACCCTTCACTCAGACAAACCCAAATGCTAATTAATCTTAAGACAATTTTACTCCGCCATCAGCTGGAATCCAGCGGCTGGAGGTGGCCGGAGTTTGGTGGTCGGCTGTTGGAGTCCAGCACCAGCCTCTGGAATTTGGTGGTAGCAGCCACCATTAATTTAAAAAACAAAAAGTATACATGTTTTGATTTTTCAAAGCCCGTTTTATAACTGCATCCTGATTTTATATTTTTCCTTTTACCTGTTAAGCACAGGCTGTGCGTCCTAGAAATTCAAGGTCAGCATAGACTAAAAACCAATTCTGTGAGCCACCCACTCTCCTGTCCAGTATTATACTAGCGTTCCTAAAGTTTAGACCATACCAGTGCTCAGTTCTATTTTCATCCACCCATCAGTTGAAAAAACAGTTCCAACTCCAAAGTTTTTTTTTTTTTTTTTCCTGATATGTAGTTCTGACTATAAAGTGAGAGCTTAAGGACCTTGTTTACCCAATCCTCTCCATTATTTGGGTCCAAGTTCTTTGAGCCCATCCATCCAATGTGCCTAGAGGAACATACCTTCACTAATTTCCAAAGGCACATCAACCAAAGGAAAGTGGCAGCTACAAGGCCATAAATCAAGTAACGTTTTCCTTATGATAATCCCCACTCTAATGGTAAGATAGTTTTCAATTTTCGATAACCTTGACAATATGTAAGCAAGATGACTATGAGAAAGAAATTTAATCCAACGGTGGATCTAACAAAATATTATCATAATAAAAAGTTAAAAACTAAAGTTGTATGATTTTTTTTTTTTGGTAATTCAAACTGGGGGGAGATCTGTTCTAATATATATGTCCGTTGCATATAATATACAAGATAGAGATCCTCTCCAACTCGCTGCCCATATCACATGGTCTAATTCAGAGATGGATAAGCAAAGCAATGCACCCCCCCCCCCTTTTTGGCCCCACAGTGCCCGAAAGGGAACATGGGAAACACTAAATATTGTAAGGCCCACATGCTGTGTCTTTCTCTCTCTGAATTAGACCATCTACTTCAGACCATAAATCGGAGAGAACCTCAATCAAATAATATTTATGAATCAGAAGTATCTGGGAGAAAATGACCGCCACTCATAATAAACTATTTTTTTATCAGTACCACTCATAATTAAACTATTGAATAAGACATGTCACAGGACCTTATTATATATTTACAGTTCATTGTCACATTTCATAACATTATGGAGAAAAAAAATGCATGATCAATTCTTCAGAACTTAATCTCAACAAGAAACAGTACCTGGCAGCTAGTTCAGAGAAACTTCTACTTGGTTGCTTCTGTCGCAGCACGTGTAAGTCTCCACCCGGACAATACTCCATAACCAGGCATGAGAGCTTATCTGTTGCAAAATGGGCATACAGTGTCGGAAGAAAAGGATGATCCAGCATTTGTAGTATCTCTCTCTCAGTTTGAGCCCTTGGCATTTTTTTCCTGCTAACCAGGAATTCATTATCCATCACTTTCAATGCAAATAGGCATTTTGTACCAGTTAGCTCAGCGAGATAAACAGTTCCAATGTCCCCACAACCAAGCTTCCTGAGCAATTTAAAGTGCCTCAAACCCAAGCTTCCTTGATGTTTCTGAACACTGTGGATGGCTTCCCATCTCAAGTCTTTTGACATGTGAGGCCTTTTGCCACTATGACTAGACCCACATGCATTGCTGTCCTCACTATAGGTTGTACTACTGCTATACTCACCAATACTACTTTTTGAGCTTTGGGAAAACTCCCCTTTTTCTCTAGACCTTGATCTCTCATCAGCTTTTGTCACTGGAAATTTATTACTTTTAGTACAATTCAGACCTAAGCCAGGTCTACTTGAGCATGAATCCAAAGTACCTGAATTGACGTCAATGCTTAGATTCATACTATTGGATGCTGGAGAAGCTTTCTCATTTCGTTTAATATCATGATTCATAGAACAAGTTTGTCTCTGGTGGTCCAAATTACTTGTACTAGGAACCAAATCATCATCAACCTTTTGACTACATGGATTGCTGCTGCTTGAGGCAAAATTTGAATCCTGTTCTACTTTCTTGTCAACAATGTTCTTGTTTCTAGAGATTGGCTTCATTAAATGTGGACCATTACTAGTCCATTTGCTTATCCTAGTAGCACTGCTGAAGCTAGGTATGGAGGCCAGAGAATGCAACTTACCTTTATGCGCACCATCTAGTGTTGGAGTTTTGCTAGGTACTTCTATCGAGGTAGGAGTAGCTGCATCCATCCCCTGAATGTTCTGGCTAGCATGAGTATTTGAAGAATCAGCAGCTCTCAAATTTTGAACTTCCGTCTTTAAAATTTCATTCTCAACGTCTGTCTGCAAAGGAACAATCTGACCCGGTGATGATAATTTGGTCATCATTGCCTCTGGCATTACTTTATCTGACAAAGGAGTAAAAGGATGAACCCTTGCTTTTGATAACTCTTCTTCGAACACTTGTGTGGACTCAGGCATCAAAGCAGAAAGTTTTGATGTGCTTTCTTCTGGAACAAGAGAGACTTCCATCAAATTCCCCGTACCTCCTTTTATTGGAACACCAGATCCATCTGCCTCAACCACCACTGCCCTATACAATCTTTTGATAGTCCCTGCTTCCGAGACCCCTGATAACCTGCCTGGCTTAGATAATCGCTTCATAGCAGCCATCTCTGAGGCCTGTGAGATGCATAGTCCTCTCAGGGCTTGCTTCAAACTCACAGGCTCTGAGATCCCAATTCCCGATGAATGGAATGAACTAATTCTCATCGGCCTTTTCTGAGCACTCTTTCGCAAAGGGTCTCTACCAATTTCTGGTGACTGACCCAATCTTCTAGCTTTAGCTCTGATGTCAATTGCCTGGAAAAGGCGATTAATATCATCCTCTATAGAATAATTATTTCCTGAGTCTGACCTGTGGAGCTTTCCATTATGCTCATGCACTTCCAATTGAAAATCTGAGTCTTCCGTTGATTCAACGATTTCACTAGTACTGGGTAGGGTATCCATTGTTTCTTGATTCATCCAAAATTCCACAAAAGGTAGATGCAGCCTTGAAAGTAATTCTAACCCAATTCTAGAGAAGAATTTCGAATATGGGCAAGCACAGAGAGTAGAAAACACACCGCATATTTTCTGAAGCTTCCTTCAATCATAGTGATTTGCAATTCAAATTGCTCCTTAACGTCTCTTCAAAGTTGAAACATTTAAATCTGTAATGATTACAAAATTTTAGACCAAGTACATGACTTGACATTATATCTTAACACAATCAATTACGTAATTTCATCAACAATGAATGAGAAATTACTTGATTTTTTATCTTCATTTACAGCTAGTAAACCACCCAACCCAATTAAAAATAACACGCCTCAGCACAACTTGCAGCAACCATGTCCACCAATTTGATTCCCCCAAAGAACACGCAAATTACCGATAAAAAGAAAGAACATGCAAATTAGTTCACCTGTGTCCATGACCTATCATAGACTCGTTTTTTTTATTGGCAAATTCAACTCATGCATGAACCTGAAATCCTACCCTCCAACCATTGGTCAAGTGGGTGGAGGAAATGCCATTTGATCCAAGGATCAACAGCAAAACCATAAGGTTGTTTTCCTCCTTTCTAAGTTCTATGCAAGATCACAAACCTGAGTAGTTTTAATGTATTAAATTTAATATCATAAATCAGGACCTTAGTTTTTAAGGCATTCATTTCTCCTTCTTAATCGTATAATAAGATTAATAAATGATAAAAGCATAGCCTAGATTCTCCAACAAAACCTTCAAGGTCCTCAACCCAAAGAAAAGAAGGTGCATGCCTAGCTAGCAAGCCAATCAAGTGATTCAACCTAGTTCCTTTCTTCCTGATTCATTCCCATAATCACCCCCAACCACCATAAGTCAGGAACAGCCAAATGGTGATAGATCTAATTAATCCTTTTTTTCTTTACATTAGTTGAGATTATATATATATATATATATATATATATATATATATATATGTGTAAATATATATTTACACTAAAAGACATTAATTACGAGCAATATTTGGAAAAAAAATCTTTTGGTAATTAACGTTTCCATCAGCCGATACAGTAAAACGGTAAAGTTAATCTGACAAATTAACTTTAAAAATTAAAAAATAGAAAGAGATCAAGAAAATAAGAACTGAAAACAAAAACTATACAATCATGTAACTGCCAACTCAAAATTCACTCCCTTATATGTACCAGATATCAATACAAAAGAAACTGCAACAACAAGAAAAGAAGCAAAACAGAGACTTTTCAAGTTACAGAAAAAAAGGAAAGAAAAAGAAATGCAAACCTGGAACAAGATCAGAGTGGTCCCGAGAAACACAGAGATTGATCGATAACCAGCCACACACAGAAAGAGGAAAAGACGCCTTTTTTTAATACTTTTGGTGGTTTGGGGGTAACGGGTGCAGAATTGGGCACGAAGAGACAATATTAGTTTGGCTAAAGGTTGAAGGAAGTGAATGGAGAGAGAAGAAAAGGTTAAAAGAAATGAAAATCACGAGAAATACTAGACAGACTCGCACTCGCTGCTACCACAATTGATAATGCTGCAATTACAGCTTCTCCCCCCAGCGCCTCTCTACTGCTTCTTTCCCCTCTCTCTTTCCCTCTTCTCTCTCTCGCTTGGCGGAAAGAACGAAAGAAAGAAAGAAGGAAGAAAAGCAGAGTCTTCGCTCCCTTTGTTTCTTTTCGTCATTGACTCGGTAATCAATTTGGACTTGGAGACGTCGAATACATACCATAATACCATTAAGGCTTCCCACACATCATTATTGGCAATTTTGCAGTCCCATATTACAGTTCTTATTTATTATATTATATTATATTATATTATATTATTATTCCATCCTATGATTTTAAAATTTTCTAAATACAGTTATTTTTATAATTCAATATAAAATAAAAGTTATTTTTTTTTATAAAATAATTATCAAAAAGTTGTAGTTATATCATCCTAGTAAATAAGATTATTCAATGATAATCGTTGGGTAACAACATATTTTGATTTATGTCTAATTTTTAACTTTGTTAATTAAGAGTATTTATGTCAAAATTTTGATGGAGGAAGTAGAGTATAAATTTTAAAAAGTGTTTGAATAAATTCACCTTTTAAAATAAAATAAAAAAACACAAAATGAAAGCAAAAGTGAAAAGAAATTTAAAATATATATATATTTTAGTAGGTAATTATATAAAAAAGAAATTAAATGGGTTGTTGCTTTAGCAGATAATACCAAATTCATGTGAAAAAAAAGAGAGAAGAAAATCCATTTAAGAAGTGCATTCTAAAGGCTTTTAACTTTTATAAAATTGAATTAAAAAGAAATTACGAAATTAATTAACTAGTTATACATTGGAGGGTTTGTCAAAAAAAAAAAAAAATACATTGGAGGGGATTTGAAATATTCCACTCTATGCACCTCCCAAAGTAAACACCTATGTCCTAGTCCCAACGCTTTTTTATTTTTTATTTTTTATTTTTTATTTTGCTAAGGAGTTTGAGTGGGGCCTGTGATTGCCCCCTTGCATCATCAACGGTCTACTTTGGCAAACAATAATACGTATGATATATATATATATATATATATATATATTTTCTGTAAGCGGATGATCATTTTTGTATACTCATAAGAGCAGTATTATATTTATAAAATAATTATATAAAAATAATTTTACAAATTAAATAATTTCCTATAATTTGTAGAATCTGCTTTCTAATAAAAACAAATTTATAATTTGACAAATCATATAAATCTATATCACTTTTTAGAATTACTTTTATACATTTATTCTATGTTTAGGCTATTTCTTTTCAAAGTAAAACATTTATGTTGTATTTATGTATTAACTGATTTACACAGTTTATCAAAGTTCACACACTTCTAAATCTCTTAAAGATGTTTCTCCATCCAGACTCTCTCTTCACTTATAAGTAATGCAATTTTTGCAAGACTATGTGCAACATTATTACAAATTCTGTTTACATGCAAAATTGTCCAATGCCTTTTGTTCTACAAGACATCTTTCAAGTCCTCAATCAAATGGCCATGCCACTCCCAATACACTTCGGGACTATTAACAACTTTAAAAACAAATTAAGCATCACCTTACAATTGTACATTTCTGAAATTCAGTTCATCACAAAGCTTCATGGCTCTCTAGAGAGCATAAACTTCGGCTACTATAAGATCAAAAACATTTGGTTTGGGACAGCACAATGAGACTAAAACTTCACCACAACTATCTCGAATCACCACCATAATCCACCTCTGCTTCATTAATCTTCAAAACAGCATCCCAATTGACTTTAGCCGCATCCCAATTGACTTTAGCCACATCCCCAACAAGTGATCTCCAATGGATTACCATGCTGCACTGGTCACCATTCATCTAATCGCATCTTTGCTTAACTTGTGCACATTGAAACTCAATCAAGCAATCAATATCTTGATTAAAATTTCATTAGGTCCCTCAAACCTATTATTAAAAATCAAGTCATTTCTCATCAACCATACTCTTCTCAGCACCATAACCATTATCTCCACTTGATCTTGAGATAGTTTTGAAGACCACTCTAACCAGATTTCAAAAAGATTCCTTTCACTATTTGACCACTTCTACACAAGACTCCTCTCATAAGCCCACACATCACTTGCCCCACTGCATCTCTACAAAGCATGACAAACTAATTCATCCACTCTCTTACACACTGTACATGAAGCTTCTTTTACAACTGTTCTTTTCATCAAATTCTTCTTGAGTGAGAGACAGTTAATGATAGCCTTCCAAAAAAAGACCTTCACAACCATGGAATGCTCAACTTCCACAATCTCCTTCATGCCTCATCTGATCTATCTGAAGTCTCACCATTTTACTT
Organism: Platycarya longipes; assembly: GCA_036559045.1. Classification (NCBI taxonomy): domain Eukaryota; kingdom Viridiplantae; phylum Streptophyta; class Magnoliopsida; order Fagales; family Juglandaceae; genus Platycarya; species Platycarya longipes. Next base: position 22,740,750 of record CM071802.1, on the reverse strand, counting down.
TTTTTTTCTACTAACTTCTAAATGGTATGCACTTCTCACACCATATATACCATTCTTTAAGAAGGCCCAAATCTATTTATCATGAAATCCAGAAAGACAGACAAGTAACTTGCATACCATAGCATCTTTATCTTCATTAAACACTTGCTTTACTAGTTCCACATTCCATTCTCGACTTTCAATTGTAAGAAATTCCTCCACTTTTGCCTCAAAATGCAAAATGTTGACAGAAGATTGAATTTTGAATGTTACAGCCTTTGTAACCCACATATCCTTCCAAGTCTTTATGTTCTTTCCATCTCCTACTCTCCATACCAACCCCATTTCAACAATTCAAGAAGTCATTTCAACAATTCAAGAAGTCCCACATATGTCTCTAAATAAATGAGGGTTTAAACCCTAAATAAGCATATAAAACATCAGATTGTCTAAAATACTTTTCTTTTAGTACCACAGCAGTCATGGAATGGGGATTCATCATCACCCTCCAACAATGTTTTGTAAGGAGAGCTTGATTAAACACTTCTAATTATCTGAATCCCAAGTCCCCATCAGATTTTGACAATCCCATCTTAGACCAACTCCTCCACTAAATTATATTGGCCCTCTGCTTGAAACCCCACCAAAACTTTGTCATTTGATATGCTAACTCATGACACAGTTTTTTGAATAGTTTAAAAATACTCATAGAATAAGTGGGAATGATTTGGATAACTACCTTTAAAAGTACTTCTTTTCCTGAGGGGATAAAAATTGATTTATCTTATTACTCTGTTTTTTTCCAAACTCGATCTTTGACACTATTAAAGGATTGATATCCGAACCTGCCAACCATTATTGGCAAGCCTAAATATTTTTCACAGTTGTTCTACACTCTAGCCCACAGTCTTTCACAATGGCATCCTTCAATTCTGCAACAATTGTAGGACTAAATAAAAATATTGTCTTATGCTCTTTCAAACTCTGGCCAAATGCCTTCTCCTAAATCTCCAAAATTCCATTGATTCTCATCCATTATTTCCATGTAGCTTTCTCAAAAATTAAGCAATCATCTACAAATAAAATGTGAGTCAATCTCACCCCCTTTGAGCTAACCTTTTAGTTTTGTACGTTCAAGCATTGAACTTAATCCCTCTGCACATAAGAGGAAAAGATAAGGAGATAGTGGGTCTCTTTGTCTTAAACCTCTTGTAGGAACAATAAAATCACCTAGCTTGCCATTAACAAGAGTAGCATAAGACACTGATGAAACGCATTTCATTATCAAATTTGTCCATCTAGCCCCAAAACCCAACTTTCTCATAAATGCCTCTAGGTATCCCCATTCCACCTTGTCATAAGTTTTTGAAATGTCTAGCTTCTACCATGCTTACTCTATCTCTTTGTTTGCATTTCATCGAATGTAAATCTCATAAGCTGTTATAACATTGTCTAAAATCAGTCTCTCAAGAATAAATGCACTCTGGCATCTTGAAATGATATAATCTATCACCCTTTTAAGCCTATTAGCAAAAGTATTTGCAATGATCTTATAAAAAATATTGCAAAGACTTATAGGGCTAAATTCATTTACACTTTTTGGATCACTTACTTTAGGAATTGGTGCAGTAAATGTCTGGTTGATAGAGTCTTGCAAACTGCCTCCATTCAAGAACCCCAACACATCATCCCTAACCACATGCCAAAAACACTGGAAGAAGCATGCTTCAAAACCATAAGGTCCTGAGGCCCTCAAAGCTCCCATCATTCTCAAAACCACCTCAACTTCCTCCTTTGTAAATTTCTTTTCAAGAAATTCATTCATAGAGGTTGACACCTTAGGCTCCAAAGCTTTAACACACTCATGAATAGCTTCTGTAGATGGCTTTGCATTGGTGTAAATCTTGAAAAAGTGATTCCTGAAAGCTGTAGCAATACTCTCCTCATCCCTCCCTCATAACTGATTGGCCATCTAGAGTAGAACAATTTTATATCTTTTTCTTCTCTAATTAGCACACTTATGGAAAAATCTAGTGTTCTTAACTCCCATAGTGTACCAATTCCTTTTTGCACACTACTTCCACCTCACATCTTCATGTTCTAGTAGCAAACCCACTCTGTCTTGCAAAATCTTCAAGTTCTCCATATTATCCTAAGATAGAGACCTTTGTATCTTCTTAATCTCTTGTTTAAAATCTACTCAATCTCCTTCCCTCTCCCATTATCTCTCCCTTTGAAGCAAGATAACAAAGAACCACTACAAACTGCAATCTGGTGTGGACTCTCTGAAGAGGTTCTACAATTGATAGTCCCTTCTCCCATTCCCTTTTGATTACTTGCTCACAATCTTCCTCTTCCAAACCTAAAGGGACTGTGCTCACCCTCAACAATAGAAAGCAAAATGGCCAAGTAATCTTAACACCTCCCAGTCAAAGCCTCTATCTTCAACTCCTTCAAGAGACCTACATTTATCATTCATTACATATATGTCCAATATTTATTTTGTGAAAGATTGTTCAGAGTGTTTATTGGACCAGGTATAAACACAACCTCAACATCCAATATCACCTAGACCACAATCCTCTAGTGCTTCTCTGAACATTTTAAGTTGACCTTCAGCTCTCCTCTTGCCTCCCACCTTCTCATTTTACCATAAGATTTCATTGAAAGCTCTCCCTACACACCAAACAGCATCATTAATAGGTTTCAACTGCCTTAATAAATTTCAAGATTAACCTGTCTCAGGGAGGCCATAAAACCCTGTAAAATGCCAATCCTTGCCATCCCTCTCCCCTTTAACAAGTACATTAACATGCCAATTCGAGTAATTATCACTTTAACACCTTTCTTAGATTTCTAGAATAACACAAGACCACATTTCCTCCCAACAGAGTCCACAACAAGGCATCCTTCCGTACCTAATCTCCTCTACAATCCAGTTATTTTACATGATCTGGCTTTAGTTTCACAAATAAAAATTAGGGTAGGCCGTTTTTCCTTAACCATAAGGCTAAGATCCTAAATTATCAGAGAGTTCTCATGTCCTTGGCAGTTCCAACATAAGATATTCATAATACCAAGTGATGCTGCTCAACGACCACCACCCCTAGTTTGTTATTAACATAGACCAAATCATCACTACCTTTAATTATCTTTTCATCAATCATCAGCTCACTATTATCTTCAACATATTCATAGTTTCTTTTCACCAAAGAGTGAGGACTAGCAAGCTTACCTAACTCAGACCTAGTTCTAGCCTTTCTCTTCCATCTTGATGTCCTCTTGCTATCCTGAATCTAATCAACAGTATTAGACCTTATTCTAGCTCTCTATCAACAACTTGCTTTCAAACACAATATTCTGAACATGATGTAAATTCACATAGGTACCTGACATTTCCTCATTCACTTCTTGCAACTGCACTGGAGATTGCAAAACCAACTCTTGAGACTAACTCCTTAAAGCTCTCACCATTCATCTCCACTCTTTCTTAATTAACTCCTCCAAACCTCTCCTTCGAAACTCCCTATCCTTCTCCATATTCTCAGAATTCTGCCTCGAGTGATCCCCCATCTCCTTACTTTTTTCTTTTACATTTTGTTCCCCACTCTTAACATCACTATTTCTAGTTTGGGGCAATGCTCTAAGCCAAAAATCATATTGACCAAGATTTCCTTCAATTCTCTTACATCTATCATTCTTATAAATAATTCTTTCACAATTAAAACATAACCTAGCCAACTTTTCATATTGAAAAGGCACCCAGCCTTTCCTTCCATCCACTATAATAGTCATCCTCGAGTTACAAGTCTTCTTCAATCACACTCCACCCTCACCCTCACCCTCACCCTCAAACACCTCTCCCAAGCCGAGCCATCCTCCTGCACATCAACTTCCATAACCTTCCCCATCGATCTCCATATTAACTCTCCCATCTTCTTATTCATATAGCTCAGAGGTTAATTCAACATCTGCACCCATAGACAAGTATGGCCGAAATCAAGTAGGCTAGGTTGCGTTTCACCATCAAACTCTTTCAATATAAGTAAGTGACTGTCGAACAGCCATAGACAACCATCAACCACTCTCAGTTTACCTTTTCGAGTTACGAAAGTAATAACAAAGAAATTACTTCCAATTTCTTGAAATTCCAATGGTTCTCCTATCTTCCATAGGAGATTTTTTCCATCATAGATCTGACAATTTCTTTCCTACTCTTGCAATCCAAAACAACTTTCCTCACCAGACTTCGTTCGCCCTTCAATCTCATCGAAGCTGGCAAATTTTGTTGTATCTCAAGCAGAAATCCTCTTCATCAATCAGCTTCAATCTCCTCCACACTTCCTCCATTTCCTCCACTTCCTCTATCGTATTCCTCTGCTCACACTTTTAAGTAAAGAGATTTTTTCTTTTTCAGGTGAAAAAGAAGACTAACTGCTTCATCTCGGTCTCTTTTCCAAAAAGGAAAGTAGTTGAGAGAAGACTACTAATATTTGAGTTCTAATTCTAACTTTACACTTTATCACAATGTTTACAGTTTTTAGTATAGATATGTATATACAAAATAATTTGGTTATTTTTTAAATTTGAAAAATCAATAAAATTTTGAAAAAAATATATGCAAAAAGAAAAGAAAAAAACCTATATTAATTCTTACCACCATCATCTATATAGGTGGACATACTAAGTGGACTTCGACTATTATTTTGTGCTAGTTGATAACAAAAATTCAAAATAATAGTTCTTTGATTTTCTTTATTTTTTATCTTAGGGTTTTGATTTTGGGTGCTTAGAATTTGTTGGAGATTTTAATTTAGGGTGGCTCTACACCCACTTCTGGAGGCTCCCGCTGGGAGCTCTCGTTAGTGCAAATTGTTGTTCTTTTGTTTTGTATTTTATATTTTTTTAACACTTTTTAATATTTTTAAAAATAATTATAATATTATTTAAAAATACAACCTTAATCATTAAGTAAATAAAAACTTAAAAACTAAAATGAAAAACCACAACGTTAATATCAAGCAATTAAAATGATTGGTAAGAATAACATTTTTCTTTATTTTATGATTACTTACAATTTAAAGATTCTTCAGGGTTGTGGATTTTCACTTTTCATCGCTTTGTTAAGTTTTTTGAAGTGACTCTATTATTATAATGATATTAGGTAATTTTCATTTCATTTATATTTAGGGATAAGGAAATTATTAACTATTTTGTTCATGGGTTATAAGAGTTTTTTTAACTTGCCCTATTCGACCGGGCAACAGCCCTCTCCATCTCCCAACCCTGCTTGGGTGAAGTTGCTGAAGGTTGTCCTACTTCCATGCGCTCCTTACAAAAGGGTTTTCTATCCCCGTCATATAGGTGGACATAATTCGAGTTTACATCAATGGCGACAATTGGGTTCAAACCCTATTAAATTCAACCTTGATCCTATTATTTTATGTTGTATCTACATTTGTATTCTCGAGTTAGAACATTTTTATTGGATTATTTAAAATTATATTTTTTTAAAATACAAGTTTACATATATATTAAAAAAATTATTATATTTGATTAAAAGTGGAGAGATAAAAATAAAAAAAAATGAATAAAAGTATTTTTAAGAATAGTAAAACTTAACTTTTGTTGAATAAAATTTTAGCTTTATTATTCACAAAAAATATTTTTATTCTCTTTTCTTATTTTTATCTCCTTATTTTTTATTAAATATGATCAAGATTTTTTGATAAATATATAAATTTATATTTTTTGAATGATAATTTTAAATAATTTAACGAAAATGAAAATGATCTTAAATAAAAAATTTCCCTTTGTACACAAAATATAGCATTCTTCATTATCAAGTAGTAAATGTGATGTGTGATCAGTAAGGATCAAATAATGTGAATATTCCAAAAATAGCTTTCCCCACTTTTTTTTTTTTTTTTCTTGACGATAGCTTTCCCTATTTGATAAAAAGATGAGGTCTGCGTGCTACTCTCGTGAGCACAATTATCTGTTTTCAAATATTATTATTTATTATTTATTATTTTTATTTTAAGGAAAGTCCTGAGGTGAGACTGCACTCAAAATGGGAGTTCAGCTTTTTGACAAAAAAAGTTGGAATGACGAAAGCAAAAGGAGCATAATGATAATCATTACCAGTACTTAACATAGAAATTAATGCTTTGTCGGTACTTATCAGACTATAGAGACCAACACGTTACAGTCTAATCCTTCTTTTAAGCATGTGGCTTCCCACTATCCTAAAACTAATCCATAAAATCTCTAAAACTTATCGTGTATATATATATATATATACATATATATATAACAAATATAAACATGATCATTTATGTCAAACTTCCAACACATTTGTCCCCCTCATTTCTTTTTCATCTTTTTTTTTTTCATTAAAATTTAAACTTGATATATTATAAAAAATAAGATGAAATACGATAAAATTTTTAAAAAAAACTATTATAATATATTTTTTTAATATTAATTTTATTTTAAAATTAAAAAAATTAATTTTAAAATATGAAAAAATTAAATTTTTTATTATACTTTATATGAAAATTTAAAAATATTATAATAATAAATTTGAGAAGAATTTAAATTTTTTGATTTTATCTCCAAAAAAAACAAGACCTAAGTTAGATCAATCATCCACTGACATTGAGTCTTAGTTGATGTAAAGAAAAGTCAAAACCAAATCATTGATAAAAATAAATTTACAAATTAGCATGTATTAATATGGTAGGTGAGATTAAAAAGTTATATTATTATAAAAATAATATTTATGCAGTCCATGTTGTGGACTGTAATACAATTCTAAATGAAATGTAGTGTTTCATTTAGTGAAGAGATCCAACAAACTGGCCTGGTTTGTTTTTAGAGATGAGATGAGATAGAGATAAGATAAAAGTTTTAAAAGATAAAATATTATTATAATATATATTTTTAATATTAATTTTGTTTTGAGATTTAAAAAAATTGTTTGGAGATTTGAAAAAATTGAATTGTTTATTTTTTTTGTATAAAAATTTGAAAAAATATAATGATGAGTTTGAGATGAGATAAGAGATTTTTCCAAAACAAACAAGGTCTTAAACAAGGTCTTAAGCTGGGGCCAAGGCACACATGTGTGGTGTCATGTGCGGTCAAGAGGGCCGTCCGCTTAAGGGTTTCGACACCGGAACAAGGGGAGGTACGCTGCATTTTGTTGAGCTGAGTTGGTCCAGTTGAAGATGATTCTCACATCCACTTTAGGTTGATCTCTGCTTAAGGAAATAGGAAAGTAGCAACCATAAGATAAACCGATGCACCAGAATAGGACCACCGCTTATTATGACGGTGCATGAAGAGCGCACGCCACTCCAAAGTGAAAACTATTAGTTGAAATCGAAGGATTCAAGGCTGATGTCCCCAATGGTGCCATGTGTGGCAGCAAGTAGGGGTGTCAAAACGTGTCATCGTGTCGTGTTCGTGTCGTATCGGGACATATACATTCTACTTAAAGGGTCAACACGAATACGACCTATTAAGGGTTTCGTGTCAGAAATCTCAACACTAACACGACCCTTTAAGATAACATGTTGACACGATACGACACGACACGTTAAGACACGTTAGTCAATATAATACGATCCAACACGTTTAGACCTGTTAACACATTTGACACGTTTAGACCCGTTGACACGTTTAACACGTTTAGGCCCGTTTGCTGAGTAATTTATCTTATTATTTTATACAAGTATTAAACTATAAATGATATGATGATAGCTATAAAATATAAAATATTAAAATACACCACAAATAATCAATATGATCCACAGTCACACCACCACAATCCAGACATTGTAAAATATTAAAATTACATCCCAAATATAAATAATAATAAACAACACACATTGTAAACAAATTAATTTTACAATCCCAAATATGATAAAAACACCAAGTTAAAAACGTTTAGAACTGGCAGAAAGAGGTGGAGCTACTGGATCATTTTCATTGTCCTTGTTGATGTTCAACTCCATTACATTTTTTGTTATCTCATCCAATTCAAGATTTTCTTATATTTCTATAAATATATATATATATATATATATATATATCAGTAAACAAAATTATTAAGCCTTTCCTCTACAAGTTGACAATACAAAAAAAAATGTATAAGTAACTAAATTATTCAACCAACCCGTTGACATATAATTTTAACATCTTACATTGTTCATCGCCATATAATCAATCTCGTGTGCAGAATAATGTTTCAACAATATCTATTTTTAATGCACTCTGAAACTGATCAATGATACGCCCACCAACACTAAAATTAGATTCAGATGTAACCGTAGAAACTGAAACACTCAATATGTCACGAGCCATTTTAGCAAGATTAAGATAACGAATTTCATTTCCTTTCCAAAAAGAAAGAATGTCAATCTTTGCATAGAAGTCCACCCTAGGTTCATACAAGTAAAGATCCAATTGACTTCTTTGCAACTGAACATTAACATCAACATGTTGAAATGTATGAAATTTATGCACAAAAAAAATAAAAAAAAGTAAAAAAAAAAATAAAACTATAATTTAAATACTAAAACAACAATATAATTTAAATCATTAAATAAAAATATTATTTCATATTACTTTAAATATTTTTTTATTACCAGTTTACTCTCTTGCTGCTTTACTAACAGCATTTCCAAAACTCGTGGTAAAAGTAGGACATGTGGTAGAAGCAGCATATTCCATGAAAAGAAATGACAATTTAGTCTGAACATTTTGAAACTCTAAAGAACAATCTCCATAAAGCTTCTGATAAGAAAAATCAACAAAAACAAGCTTGTACCGAGAATCCAATATGACTGCTATAGCCAACAACACATTGAACTCAGACCAATATTTCTCAAATTTAGTAAGCATTTTCATTGCCATCTGTTTCATGTACTCGTCGTCACCTACAGAGTATTCCTTCAAATTATAGTAAATCAGAAATACTACTAAAAAATACAGATTGACAGTAGGATATTTTGTTCCAGAGAAATCTAAAGTGGCGTAATAAAAAACACTCAATAAATTTTTAATTTTCTCCTCTTGTTCCCACTTAGGTGTTGATGAACAATGCTTAAAATTAGAATCAGTCAAAGCCAATTGGCCAAAAGCATTTCGATAGTAAAGAGCATTGTCCAGCATAAGATAAGTAGAATTTTATCTAGTGGGGACATCCTGTCTCAACCATTTCTTACTATCCAAAGACATTTGAACTGTTGAAGCTAAGAATTTAGCTTTTCTTGTTTGTGATCCTTTGACATACTTCACACTTTCACGAACTTTATGGATAGCATCTTCAATCTCTTTTAACCCCTCTTGTACTACCGAATTCAGAATATGAGCACAACAACGAAGATGAAAGAACTCACCTTGACAAACAAGAGCTTTTTTAATGTTCAATTGAGTTTTTAGCAACTCCATTGAGACATCATTAGAAGAAGCATTATCTAAAGTTAATGCAAAAATCTTATTCTCAATTCCCCACTTACATAACAAATTATAAATTTTTTTAGACAAAGATATGCCATTATGTGGTAGTGGCATATAAGAAAAGTTTAAAACCCTTTTTTGGAGAGCACATTTCTTATTCAAAAAATGTGCTGTAATGCACATATAACCACCAGTGATTATAGAAGTCCACAAGTCAGATGTCAAACTAATCCTACCAGGAGAATAATTTAACATGCATTTAATCCTATTTTTTTTCTTGCTGATACATTTTAACCAAATCTGCCTTGGCAGTATTCCTAGAAATAATTGGAACATTGGGGTACAAATATTGTAATAAAGCTCTCACTCTCGAGTATTCAACAAATCGAAAAGGCAAGTCATGCTTGACAATAGTGGCTACCAATATTTCTCTATATTCTTCAAGATTAAATTTAGGATTACTTATCGACATAGCTCCACTATTTTGTCCCAAGATCATCTGATCAACATCTCGTAAACTTCTTCTAGGGCATACATCAATGTGATGCTTCATATTTCCAGTCCCATTTTTACTTGATGCAATGTACGTAACTCCACATAGCTTGCACTTAACTCGTGGTTTCTTATCTTCAAATTTCTCAAAATCAAGAACCATTTCAAAAGTATTCTACAAGTATGACCGTTTTCTTCGTTTTGCTTTAGCTTTCGTAGTTTGCAAACTTTCTCCTTCAATGTCAACTTCAAACTGACCCAAATCAATAAAGTTATTATTTTCACCTTCTACCTCAGTCATCTAGCAACAAACAATAAGAACAAATGAGTCATATAAAGTAGTTGTGACTACAAATAACTAATAAGCTGTCAAAAGGAAATTGTTGCTTTCTTAGGAAACTTAAGACATTTTATAAACAAAAAAAGAACTCAAGAGAGAATTCCATTGAACAAAAAAAGAACTCAAAATAAATGCATTAATGCATGATAGCCTTTGGAGTGAGTCATGATGTACATCATATTTGGGTAAAGTAAGACACCAAGAGTCAGAACCTAACAAAATGTCCAATCAGCAAACAGATACTGATTTAAAAAAATAAAAATCATTAATCTTAATCATTAGGTAAAAAGCAAATTTAAAAAGTAAGTAAGACACCAAGAGTCAGAACCTAACAAAATGCCCAATCATATTCAGATAATAATCATTATCTTAATCATTAGGTAAAAAGCAAATTTGAAAAAATAAAAAAAATAAAGAAATAGTGATAAAAGTCAGTAACAATACGAAGCTCAATCATAATTTAATAAGATATCTTGGCAATGTCAATTTTAGGCGATTGACCTTAAGTACATTGACATTTTATTTCACCTACTTAATAACCACTTCAATTATAGAAAACTACAAGTACCAATTAAAGCAATCAGTTTTTTTTTTTCACAAGTAATTAAAGCAATCAATTATGCCATAAGTAACCAACAAAATAAAATGTACCAAGAAACCAGCTTAACAAATCAGGGACTGAACCGAATTAAAAAATATGAGAGGTCAAAAAATATGTAACCAACCTATATTCACCCCAATGCATTTTTAGAATTTGAGAGGTCAAAAAATATGTAACAAAAACATCATCACCCCCTGCTTTACCAAGACAATCAGACACAGTTACTTTGAGGCACGTTCTAATAAATTGTCAAGCAAATTTACAGCAATAGCACATCGAAACTAGGAATACCACAACCTTTAACAACTGAATCCACTAGAAAAGGTCCAAAATATAGTTTCCAACCAAAAATTGAGACTTTAGAAGGAATAATAGCAATAGCATTCCAAATCATCTTTGCTAATTGAAAGTTATGATGTTTCTTCTTATAGCCTACCAAGCAGATTTTAATGAAAAAGACCCATTGAGAATGCTGCCAAACACTTTGATCCAAACCAGATTGCAATGAAATTGGATGACTTATATTTCTTATACCATAGAATGACCTCCAAACTGATTCAATATTGAGAAATTCCAAAGTGCACTCACTCTAAGATATCTTAGTAAAGGAGAAGGTTCAACCACTTCCATTCCATTCCTCCAACCAAAAGTCAATAAATACTTCTCTGATCTACCAGTAATTACCAGCAAGAATCAAAGGAAAGCATTGTGACTGATTTACATTGAATTAGGTATGCATAAGCTTTTAACTATAGCTTAACATGGATTTTAGAGTGAGTCATGTATTTCGTGAGGAAAGCATTGTGACTGATTTTCTAGCTAAGCAGAGACTATGGGATTAGACATGCATTGGATTGAAGACAGAGTTTTGTTGCCTAGTAATCTGAGAGATCTTCTTTGCATAGATAGACTTGGTATTTATTAGACTTTATTTTTCTGATATACCATTAGACATATGCACAATATCAATCTAACTTGCTAGAAAAATCTAACTTTTAGTAAAAAAAGAGTGCCTGGTACAAGCACTTGGTGAAGTCCAAATTTACGCTCTGAAATAGTAGGAAGAAAAGGCCTGCACAAAAACAAGAACAATGAAAACACTCACATTAGAAACCCACAACATTAAAGACAAAAAAAAAATAAAAATTAAAAGCATGAAACCACAAAACCAACCGAATTCGAAAGTTTGCTCATCAACCGTCCAAGACCCAAAAATTAAATTAAAAAACAAAGAGATCTCAGATGAGAGAAGCGGCAATATGTCGAGAGGTGAGAAGGCGAGATCGATCGAGAAGGCGAGAGGTGTGGAAGTTTGGAACTGAAACTGTGGAACTGGAAGCCGACTCTGAGAGGTGAGAAGACGAGATCGAGATCGAGAAGGCGAGAGGTGTGGACCTGGAAGCCGATTCCGAAGCCGAGAGGTGAGACCGTGAGAAGATGAGATCGAGAAGGAATGAGCCGCGGAGCCAAACTACCGAATGAAACTCTATAACTGGATTCGCCGAATTGCCGAAGCTGAAGGAGTTAGGAGATGATGAGAGATGAGAGTCTGGGAGTGGAGGGAAATCGAAAGTGAGAAGGGGGGGCGTGCGGTAATGACTAATGGGCTAAGGTTACAGACTAGGGTTTTTTGAAAATAGGTGAAAAAATTTAAAAATAGATTATACATAAAATCGTGTCTTAACAGGTCTTAACGGGTCATAATGAGTTTGACCCGTTATCAAATCGTATCTTAACGGATTGACACGAAACCCGTTAAGGCTAAACACTAACCCGCTTTTTTCGTGACGTGTTCGTTTCGTGTTAACGTGTCTTGTCACATATTGCCACCCCTAGCATCATAGATCTTTCTGGTTCGACGATGCTTGAGTTTTATGTGCACTGTCACTCGCACATGAGACTTACGTGTCACTTGTCTATGCATTTTTCTCCATGCCTTCAATAGATCAGCAACTAGAGAGTCCAACGGTCCGGCACATGGTGGTCAAAGGAGCTTGGCAAACAAAAGATGGGGACATTTTGATGCAATGGGCAAAATATTAGGAAAAAAAATTAGAAAAGTTAGAAAAAGAAAGAGAAGACTGGAGCTAGGCGGGAGGGAGGAGCTGGAGCTGGAGCTCTACCCCCTTGAAAAGAGCGGTAATGTCTAGGGAAACCAACAGCGACACTAGAGAGAGAAAAGTCGAGAGAGAGAAAGTTGAGAGGCCTAGTAATTCTCTTTTAAGTTACAAGACGTACTAAATCACTATTTATGACCCAAATCAACACACTCCAAATCAATTCAATTTCAGCTATATATGCATGAATTCAATGCAAATGTGGACGAATGATTAAGATCTTTACTAGAGCATTAGTTCTTATTCAACACACACACACACACACACACACACATATATCTTCCTTCAACGTATTTAACATTACATCTTGGCCAACCACAACGATCTGTAGTATTAGATAATGTCTTGATCTGCATTGATACCAATCTGTTTTCGTTAGCCATATTGGTATCCGTTTATGGATTTTGATTCATTTACAATCTTTTTTTTTGTTATTGATACATCTTATATAACATCGACATTATTATATTACTAGAAAAACTTTTATGGGTTCCAGTGGGACGAAGTATAAAGTCCATATTTTACTTTCGAGTACTTGCAAATTTCGTATGCCAACATACCTCTTGTTGTGGGACCTGGAAAATATTTTCAAAACAATTATATATGATATTTATTATTAATAATAGTTTGAGATTTATTTTGAGAAGATATGCTAATTATAAGGAAGTAGATCTAACCTGCATTGCTGCCCTTGTTTGGTGGGCTATCTCCAGTGCACAAGCACTTAGCCCTGTTTGGATACATAATCAATCTCAATTTGACTTATCTAATTATTATAAAATTTTCAAATTCTCATATAAAATATAATAAATAATATAATTTTTTCAAATTCTAAAATAATAATAATATTAAAAAATAATATATTAATAATATCTTATTAAACTTTTATCTTAACTCGTCTTCCTATCTATCCAAACAACACTTAGGCCTGGTTTGGATTAAAAAATGGGTGACGCTGGGGACCGGTCCGGCTGTCCCCAGCGTCCAAAGCAGCCCAACGTTAGTTGGGCTGCTTGATGATGAAAAACACATGAAAAAATATAAAAAAATAAAAAAATAAAGATTAAAAATATATTAAAAAAATAAAATGAACAAAACATAATAAAAAATACAATAAAAAAATAAAAACATAATAAAAAAATAAAAACATAATAAAAAACACAATAAAAAAATAAAATGTAGATGAATTTAAGAGGGGATTCGGCCATGGAGCAAACGGAGCCGCCGCCGGTGGCGGTGGGCGACACCGCCCCCGCCATCGGGACCGGCGGACTCAGGCGAGCTCACCCTTACGACGGCGAGCCCCGGCGAGCTCCGGTGGGCGGTGTCGCCCACCGCCACCGGGGGCGGCGGGGCTGTTTGCATGGAGGGGGGCAGCCCGTCTGCCCCCCAGGAATTCTCTTAAAAAATGAGTTCAAGTCATCTCAACTCATTTCTATTTCATCATTACACTTTTTCAATTTTTCATACAAAACATAAATTTCAATACAATTTTTTTAAATTTCAATACGATTTTTTCAAATCTCAATTCAATTTTTTCAAATTTTAAAATAATAATAATATTAAAAGATAAACTAAATTCATCTCAACTTATCTCATCTCCCCATCCAAACGGGACCTTAATGTAAGGAACAATTGATAGGACTCAAACTCGTGCCTACCTATTTGACAAAGACACATGTGATCATTGGACCAAATCCAACCATCTTGTCATTTGACAATAGACTCAATATATATACATATACTTATAAAAATATATATACATATATATATATATATACGTACACACATATACGAAATCAATTTTAGTCAAAGTAAAAAGTTTATAAATATTGGTTGGCATCTTTTGGTCATCTATTGAAAGATTTATTGGCTTGTAAATTTATAATCTCAAAAGATAACATCGAGATTATCTCTTCCAAAAATATTTTATTTCTTCAAAATTTGTTATTAGAATTTGGTGAATTTTAGCTTGATTTCTTGTCGAAAATGTGTTTTTGGAGACTTGGTTTGACCCTACGTCAAGCTAATTTTAGCTGGACATTTCGTTTGATAGTTTGATCGAGCGAAAGTTCAGACAAAGAGTTTGCTTGACACCCACTGAAATTCAGCTCGAGCTGGGGGCCAACCTCTGTGTTCGCTCAACACAGCTTGACAGTCCACTAAAGTAAATGTTCTATTTTTTAAAGTTACGCGCCGCTTCACTATACATGTTTTCCATGTATTATCGAGTAGTCAACAACTAAACTTTGTAGAGAGAGATGTAATCCTCTTGTGAATAGTCTTGAGCGTCCATTGTGTATTGGAGTTTAGGAATTGAAGATTTTTGTTATTGGTCTCTTGTATTCCATTTTTGTTCATAATGAATTCATTAAAATAGATCCTGCTGTAGGCTTGCATTGAGTCGAACCATTTAAATAATGATGTGCTTTATGTGATTGTCGATATTTCTTTTGTTTTGTTTCCGTTGTGTTATACTTTAAATTTAACTTTTGATAAACGTTTTATCCCAAAAAACTAGTACGAGAGAGTCAAGTTCTGTACTAGATCTCGAGAGATGGTTATGATAAAGTTTGAAGTAGAGAAATTCGATGGTCAAAATAGTTTCAGTCTATGGCAAATTAAGAAGAAAGCTTTGTCACTATTAGATAGAGTTTTGATGGAGGTTGCTGATAAGGAGACCATTTCTGGTCTATGTCATTGCTGTCATGTGTTTGGTCATTACAAGAATGAGTGTCCCAGACTGAAAAACAAGGAAAAGACAAAAGTTCCTCCAATATTGTTAGTGTTGAAGATTAATGTAACAACTCTATTATTGTCCTAACAGTCAGCGACTGTAACGGTTGCTTTGATGACAAGTGGGTCATGAATTCAGTTTGTTCTTCCATGTGTGTTATAAGATAGATTGGTTCGCTACACATGAATTAGCCAACTATGATTCCGTTTTGGTTGGAAATATTATGGCTTGTGATATTGTTGGAATTGATTCAATTAAAGTTCAAATATATGATGGAACCGTTAGAACTATGACTAACGTTCGACATATTCCATCTTTGAAGAGAAATTTCATGTCTTTGAGCATTCTCAACTCTTTTGGTTACCTGTATTCAGTTGCAGGTGGCGTTATTCGAGCTTACAAGAGCTCTTCGGTGGTAATGATAGGGAAGAAGACAGATGACTTTTATTTTCTTCAGGGTAGTACATTGATTGGTAATGCATTTTCAAATGTTCAATATTCAGGTATTACTTGTTATGACATATGTGATTGTGCCATATGGGTGAACAAGTGTGGTCATTTATGAATAAGCAATTTTTGCTTTGTGTGATAAGAAGATAGAAGAGCTTATTTTTTGTTTACATTGTATTCTTGTAGAGTAGTACAGAAGTAGATTTATTACAACTTATTTCTTTTGATTTTTGGGATATAACTTATGTGATGTTGTGCTCTGTTTATATTCATATTTGTTAATAACCAATTTAGAAAGAGTTTGTATTTTTTTTATCTATGTTTTGTTATCTATTTAATGTGTTCGAGCATTTGAGAAAACTACTGATTACAGATAAGAAGGTAAAACGTTATTCAAACCATACATTTAGGTCTACTCCACAGAAGTGAGATAGTTGAATGAAATGAGACGAATTAGTGTATGAGAGCCTATAATATGCTTTTGAGTTTGCCAGACTTGTTTATAGATTTGGGTAAAGCAATCAACACAGCTTACTATTCGATGAATCTTCTCTTTTTATAATTTAATTTTTAGTTTTTTTTTCACAGAAAAGGAGAGCATGGTTATAGCTACGATAACTTTAAAAGTAATATCAAATTTGATGGGCATTTTCTATTAGTCAAATTTTTACTTTAATATTTGTTCTCTTTCTTTTTCTCTACATTTTAGACTGGTTTAATTAGCAAAGAGTTATTAGCATTAGATGATAGTTGAAAATATGATTTTTTAACCAATAATCTAATTAGAATATAATTATTAATTAACATATAATATAATTGATAGAGTAATAAAATATGATAAAATTAAATAAATTAATAATTAAAAAGTTGAGTTAATATTATTTTCTTATTATATAATTAATAAATGAATAATCTAATGTAAATATTTGATATTAATAGAATAGTCAAAGTCAAATTTATCTTATAATATTTTATTATTATATAATGAATAAATAGCTACTAATGTAAAAATTTAATGTGAATGAAATAACTAAAATCAAATTCATCTCATATTAATGATAACATAGTTTGGTTTTGACTAATCTATTGAGAGTGTTCTAGCCTTATTCACTTTTAAAAAACTTCTGAACTTATTTTATCTAATTATTACAATTTTTTTTTTATTTCTACACAAAATACTATAAATAACTCAATTTTTTTTTATTATTACAAAAATAATATTAAAAAAATTATTTTATAATAAATGTTATTTTATTTTTTATTTTATCTCGATTCATCTGAGAGCCTATTTTGAGTTGCATTTCAAAGTTTAAAAAATATTTTTAAATAATTAAAAACACTTTACAAGATGACATATTCAGTTACTTTATAAAACATTATTTAATCAATTAAAAAAATGAAAATATTATTTTTTAAAAAGCATCAAATTGAAGATTTTAATAATAAAATTCTTCTAGACAATTATATATTTAAAAAAATTATTATAACTAATTTTAAAAATGTTTTACATACATATTTATCAAATAATAAATAATTTTTAAAATATAAAATTTATTATTAAAATTATAAATTATAAACTATAAATTTTAAAATTATAAGTTATATTTTTTATTTTAATTCCGGACTCATTTGAAAATAAACGAATCCTACGTAATTTTTAATAGGCGTTTTAACTTTTTCCCCGATAAATTTCTTTGGACTTCAGCAAAACGTTTCGGTTTTGAAGTTTGTTTCTCAGGCAGTAAGTGAAATTTTTGCCGGATAGGTTTTGCCAGTAGGAACAAGTAGACTGGGACGGCTGGAAAAGACGACTCATTTTGGTTGCAATCTCGGACTGGATTGTCGTACTCTGTTACTGCCCGAAGGTCTCAACTTCCATGTTCAGTTTGAAAGGGTGGTGTCGTCCTTGATATCAAAATTCTCGCTGCCCAAGTTCCAGTATCCAGTTTCTCCTCCTCCTCCTCCTCCTCCTCCACAAGAAAGAAGACTAGGAATCTCAATTTCCTTCCTATTCCGCACCACACCGCCCTCAGCACCCAAGCAAGAGAATGGAGGAGGCTCAAAATGGCACCGTAAACTCAGTGCCACCGGCAGAGATCGAGGACGACGCCGTTATCGGACCGGGTCCTGCCCCGCGGGTCCGCCCCAAGCGTCCTCTCCAGTTTGAGCAGGCCTACCTCGACGCACTTCCCTCGGCTAACATGTAGGGCTTTTGGGTTTGTTGATTTGGAATCATAAGCTTAGGGTTTAGGGTTTATTGTATGTGATAGGGGTGATGTTTAATTTTCCGGATTTTTTGTTTTGATTTGGTCTCTATCCCTTTCTGAGCATTCTTTCTGCTTTTTATCTGTGTTTCTTTTGGGCCATTGCCATGAATTGGGCATTAAAATTTGTACTCAGGGTTTTTCTTTACAGTTCGAAAACCTTTTGTTCATTACAAGTGCTTTTGGGAGGCAAGAGTGCTTAGAAATGTCAAAACAGATTGTGGATATTATAGACAATGTCTCAAGCATGAACCCTGGTTTTGCAGGTATGAGAAAAGTTATATGCACCGTGATGTGGTAACACATGTTTCTGTCTCTTCAGCAGATTTTTTCATAACTGGAAGCGCTGATGGTAAACTCAAAGATATCTTTTTTTTTTTTTTGACAAGTCATAACCCCATAACAAGTCAACATCAATGGATACCTCATTTCACCTACTAGTTGTGCCAACTATTATGTTCAATGACTTCTTTTAAGGAGTTCTTTTCTTCATAGATATAAGTTTATGTATTGGGTCAGGCATTCTTGAGTGGTAGATCTACCGTCATATTGGAAAGGGCAGTTTTGAAGTCCTCAGTGCTTATCATTGTGGCGAGTGGAGAATTGCATAGTTTTGAATATTGTGAAAATCAGTGACAGACTTTAAGTCATTCTTGCTCAACACAGTCCTCCATCTATTTCAACCTTCCAGGATTTTCTACATCTTTGTCCTCTTGCTAGTTAGGCGTTTCTCTTGTATATTCCCTTTGTACTAGGGTAACACGCTTTTTCATTCAATAAAAACTTTATCTTATGAAAAGTTGGTATAATTTTTTGTATTTTCCCTGTGTACTTGGGCGCCTATTTCATTCTCTTCAATAAAGTTATTTTTACTTATAATTTTTTTTTATGTATTTATTAGCTGCACTTGGGGTTCGCAAACTATTTTGAATTACATTAGTGGAGATCTCTTCCAGTTCCACTGTTTTTCGAGATGTTATTATATGGCTAATGTGTAACCATGGTGATAATGAGGAATTGGGTATAATCAGTGGACCAGTGACATGGAATTTTTAGAAGTTCCATATTTTGCATCTTCTGACTTGATGTACCAGTGTTGTTTTGACTCATTTCAAGCACAACGTGCGTATTCACTCCTGACAACTCTGCAAACTGAATTGCATCCATTAGCTACTCCCACTAACACACATTATGACACGCACTTCTCTGGATTTGACAGCATCAGCATGTCCATACATTAACCTCCGGTATTCATTTTTCTAATCATTTGAGTGATTTAATCAGCTTTATTTCCCTTATAGTGGTCCTTAATTTAGTATATATGTAGGATATGAGAATTTGTTTCTTATCTGGGGCTATGGTTGAGAAAGCTGAATAACAATTTTTATCTGATGAAGTAGTATAATGTATAAACTTTGTTTATGCTCAAAGAAGTATATTGACGGTATTGATTTTGAATATTTTCGTATGTTTTCCTGTCTTTTATTATTATTTTATTTTTTTAAACCTTTTTTTGGGGGAGAAGGGGGGGGTGGTGTTTAACAATTAGGATATGCAAGTCTACTGTTTAAGTGAAGAATTTTACTCTAGTGGGGCCTTATTTCTCCAAATAAGCTTCCACTGAAAAGGGTCCCTAGCACGGGCATGCTACACATTGTAAAATGGCTTTAATTTGAACACTCCTTTTTGGGATGGTTTTAAACCATTTTATCATCACCATTACATCCCACCTGTCTTGAGTTCAACTGGTCTAAGAACGACAAGAAGAGATCCACCTCCCAACCATTAGCCTCCCTAACAAACTGAAACCATAAAAAAGATTCTGAATATGGGAATATAGCCAGATCATCATGGGCCATTGTCATTTTCGCCATAGCTAATGGAATAAGGGTACGAAGTTACCATAACACATCAATTTTGATTGCTAGTTTACTCAAATTTTCTTTTGTCCTCTCCTCTCCCCTTCCCTTCTAGGGCATTTGAAGTTCTGGAAGAAAAAGGGCGTTGGTATTGAGTTTGCAAAGCATTTTAGATCCCACCTGGGTCCAATTGAAGGTCTAGCAGTGAGTTATTCCTCCTCTAGCCACATGGAATTTCATCGGTTGATTTATGGATGCTTTGATTCTCTATGAATTTCAAATTGGGTATTGATATGCTGGAATCATATGTGCTTCTGGTTTTCAATGGTTGCTTTTGTGCATATATGTGCTCACTTGGCCATTGATATAGTCCTAATAGCAGTGCTAACCCATTGTGCATTATTGTTTGGATTAGCTATTGATTGGAATGCATGCAACAAGGATAATGTATTGAAGCTTTACATTGAATTAGTGCAAAGTTATGCATGGGCGAAGACAGAAAGAATAAGTGCCAGTTGCAATATAGAACTAGTGTAATCACACTTTAACTTTTATGGTAGTCTCTGCACAAGTTGTGCATGGAAATGTAGCATATTAAGTACTAATTACACATTTTAGAAAATTTAACCCAAAAGATATTTAAATCAACTATACTATCACTGGTCTACCATCTTATTAAAAAGAACACGTGCTAGTTCCACAATTTGTGAAACAACCTCCAAGGTCTTTGCACTGGCCATGCTCTATGTACATCATATGTAATAGTGGTATCCACTTAACACATTTTGATGGATTACGAAACTTTTCTTTCTTTTTTTGATAAGTATTTTATGAAACTTTTCATTTAAGCCTTGTTTGTTTTCACAAAAGTTCTCAACTCAACTCATCTAATTATTACAACATTGCCAAATTTCCTCCCAAAATAAAATAAACAATTCAACATTTTCAAATCCTAAAACAAAAATAATATTAAAAAAAAATATTCTAACAATATTTTATTCAATTTTTAACTTTCATTTCAACTCATATCATTTTATCTTATCTTACATGTGAAAACAAACAAGGTCTTAGTGTATTTGGATGTTGTCAAAGCCAGTGAAAGCATCTACCAATTTGCTTCTTTGATTTTTCATAATTTTGTAATTCTATTAGCTACTTGTTGAATTCTTGGTTGCTATTGCTGTCTTCATAACTCATTTCAGCCATGCAGGTTAGTGTTGATGGGCTGCTTTGTTGTACAATTTCTAGTGATCGATCTGTGAAGATATATGATGTGGTCAACTATGACATGATGGTCATGATACGCCTACCATTTGTTCCTGGGGCTGTTGAATGGGTCTACAGACAAGGAGATGTCAAAGCTAGGCTTGCTGTTAGTGATCAAAATTCAAGATCTGTGCACATATTTGATGCACGAGCCGGTTCAAATGAACCTATCATATCCAAAGAGGTGTCTTAGCAAACCTTGAAAGTGCCATACTTCTTAAAAATCTTCTAGTATATCTTTTTTTCTTTCTCCTTTTCATGTTTGGTGTTTATGCGCAATTTTTAAATACTTTATCTTCTATATCCTCTTCAGATTCACATGGTCCCAGTAAAGGAAATGAAATACAACCATGTATTTGATACTGTGATATCTGCGGATGTGAAGGGAATCATTGAGTACTGGAGCCCTGATACACTTGAGTTCCCAGAGAATGAGTATATCCTCTTTTTGTTTCTTTTCTTGATGCCATGCATTTACTAATATACAAAACCTGTAATGTTTTGCTTTCAAATAATATTCACTTACTTGGATCCATTTCATGCAACAGATGTATGGAAGTCATATTCTTTATGGAAAACCTATCTTAGGTTCCTATGTCATAAATGTGCAGCACTCAACTCTATTGTCTAGCTTGGTTTGTATTGCAATAGGGCATTTTCGTGCTACTATTGCTGCATATGAAATGGAAAGAAAACCTGACAATCTTGAAATTATGACTAATGAGTAGGTACTTATTTCTTTGCAAACTAATTCTGAATATATAATTCTTGGAGTTATAGTGAACATTGATTTAAAATGGAAATTCAGCAATAGTTTGCATACATTGATGTTACTGCATTTAAGGTAAATTACAGGCAAACGGTACACTCATACGGCTCAAATAGACTGTTAATATATTATGGTTCGAAGTCTAGAATGCTACATTGATGATTCATATTTTGTCCTGTACCTTTGAAGTTTAACTGAGCTTCTCTGTATGGTCCGCGCAGGGTGAATTTTAGATTGAAAAGTGATACGGATCTCTTCGAAATTGTGAAATGCAAAACTTCCGTTTCTGCTATTGAGGTAGCATATATCTTGTAAAAGTTTGGTCTACCAATGAATTTTAGTTCAGTTTTTTAAATTCTATTTTTCATATCAGTAAATAAGAATTTAAAAAAAAAAAGGCGAAGCCAAGTACACGGGACATATATAAGAGCAGCACCTATGCATGTTTTTATTTTTTTTTATTTTTTATTTTTATAAAATTCTTAAACTTCTTATTTATTCTCCGTAATGTCTTCATAAAATTCTTATCACCTCTCAGGTGAGCCCTGATGGTAAGCAGTTTTCTATTACATCGCCCGATCGTAGGATACGTGTGTTTTGGTTCAGAACAGGGAAACTAAGACGGGTTTATGATGAGTCCCTTGAGGTAATATATAATTCTACAGAAATTGCATTTAGGTTCTATTTCTTTCGCACACATTTCTCATGGAGTATCTCTTTTAATGTTTAGGTGGCCCAAGATCTTCAGAGAAGTGATGCTCCTTTATACCGTCTCGAAGCTATTGATTTTGGGCGAAGAATGGCTGTTGAAAAGGAAATCGAGAAAACTGAAAGTGCACCGCAACCAAATGCAGTTTTTGATGAAAGCTCAAATTTTCTTATATATGCCACCCTCCTTGGGATAAAAGTAAGATATTTTTGGCATGTAATTCGACTCTACAGTAAACGGGCAATGTAACTACTTTATTTTAAATTCATTTTTGCTTACCAGAGAAGGCACAATTTTTGTCTTATTTTTCTGACTCTTCTCTCTCTTCCTCTATGTCTTTTTCTGTGTCTCTCATGTTTTTCTTTTGTTCTATTGAAAGGTAGTGAACTTGCATACCAATAAAGTTGGCAGAATTCTTGGAAAGGTGGAGAACAATGAAAGGTTCTTAAGAATCTCATTATATCAAGGTGACCGAAGCAGTAGAAAGGTTAGAAAAATTCCTGCAGCAGCAGCAAATGTCAATGAGAGCAAAGAGCCTTTGACGGATCCCACTCTTCTGTGTTGTGCTTTCAAAAAGCATAGAATATATCTATTCAGGTATGGGAGTTCATTCCTCTTCCCCCCATCACCGAGCACTCTCTCAATTTTGTTATTTATTTATTTATTTTTTACTTTTCCTTGAACTTGTGCACTGGTATGTTCCAATAAGTTGTGGTGTATTGGTTACAGGTTCTTACGATCATCAAATTGCACAGTAATTTTAGATCTTTTGATTAACATCAAGTGATTGAAAAGGTTCCTAGGAATCTTTTTTTTTTTTTTGATAAGTGGGTTCTAGGAATCTTGTTAATGTGCCTACCTAGTTTGGGCATTATGTTTGTAATTGGCCATGCCTTCTTTGATCAATATAACTTGTTTACTTATTAAAAAGGGTTTGTAGGAATCTTGTTTTACCTATCAAAGAAAACAGAAAAAATAAAGAAAAAAAAGGTCCTAGGAATCTTGTACCCAAATTGCAGTTAAGTTTACGTTCATTCAGAGGGTATGTAGATGCATCTTTTGCATGATGGAGATTGAAGGATCCTTGCTTGACCTTGGGAAATGCGTTTGAATATGAAGGTTTTGCTCAATGCATTGAAAGTGTGATTTCAGTTATCTGTACTGGAATCACCCACCAAAAAAATTAATAGTACTGGAATTGTGAAATTTGGAAAACTCTGACTTCTGGTTTGGTCTTGATAGTCGAAGGGAACCTGAGGAGCCTGAAGATGCAACTAAGGGACGAGATGTGTTTAATGAAAAGCCTCCTCCTGATGAACTTCTAGCTGCATCAGATATCGGAAAGGCTGTCACAACATCTCTTCCCGACAATGTGGTGAGTTTTCTTTCTTCTTGTTTTGCTCCAGACTTGGTTAAAACCATTGTTTTTAGGAAATTAAAGCAACCTCTAGAAAGATAGAGGAGTGAGGGGATGAGTAAGATATGCATAACATTTACTTTGGTTATCAGAAGAAATTTTGTTAATTTTGAAGTTGCAGAAAGTGAAAACGACAATTGAAAATTTGCAAAGAAGCTCATTTTTATGAATGTTTCTTTTAAGTTATATTTTTCCTAGGAACATATAAAAATATTTTTCTATGTTCTTTCTATTCTTAAGAAATACATTTTACCATATTATTGCAAAGGTGTTATAACTTATGTTGAAATGCATAACCCAATAACCTTTTACTTGTAGTCTCCCCAACTACTATTATTATCTGCATTTTCTTTATATCTTCATTTACTGAACTGACTACTATTATTCTCCATCTTAGTCTCTTAGGCTTTGTTTGAGAGTTCATAAAGGAATGCAAAGAAAATGAACGGAATGGAATGAGTATGATGGATAGAAGGGAGGGATGGAATCTATTTTGTTTTGATGTTTGTAATGTAAATGAATGGAAGTTTATAACCTTATTTAAGTTTTCAATAGAAAGGAGTGAAAGTGAATACTTGATCAATGGCTTTTGCACTAGGAGATCATAAGCTTATGGCAGGAAGG
Organism: Platycarya longipes; assembly: GCA_036559045.1. NCBI lineage: Eukaryota > Viridiplantae > Streptophyta > Magnoliopsida > Fagales > Juglandaceae > Platycarya > Platycarya longipes. The sequence continues at coordinate 22,715,658 of CM071802.1, read as the reverse complement.
ATGGATGAGCTCCCTATTGATATAAAAAGGGGCTCAGACTCCTTCTAACAACGTTACTATCATGTATCCTTGTTTAAAGTATCTTTTTTCTATTCATAATTGTTCTTTATTGAGATGGATTTTCAAATCTCACTTTCACTTAATAATTATATAAAAATTACTGTAACTCAATAATTTTAATTTTTTTTTTGCTAATTTTATGCATATTAATATGTAATTAGGCTTTTTAACCTTTTAAGTTTATTGATCTGTCCTTAACTCTGCCCTTAGATGGATAGGATAAACTCAAATTGAAATAAATAATAAGAAAAATTAGAAATAATCAAATGTGTTTTGGAGCAAAAATATGCAAATATTTTTCAAGAACAAAGTCCCTAAGGGTCAATTTCATTAGTATCAATCAGTGAAAGGGGTAGGTGGAAAGAGAAAATTTTGATGAAAATAAGAGTGGTGAAAATGAAAGAGATGGGCAATGTAGGATATTAACAAAATATAATGACTATTTTCTCCTATAAAACTTCAAAAACTCATGCTTTGGTTGAGAGATTATGAATCCCTGGACGATGTCTAATTGATTTCTCTACTTTGTGAGAAGACGTTTTCTCATCTTTTTTTCTGTTCTGTTTCCTGTTTTCCCAGCTTTTGCATACCACAATGGGTGATATTCACATGAGATTGTACCCAGAGGAATGTCCAAAAACTGTGGAGAACTTTACAACACATTGCCGCAATGGCTACTATGATAATCTCATATTTCACCGTGTCATCAAAGGTTTCATGGTACAGACAGGAGATCCGCTGGGAGATGGCACTGGCGGGCAATCTATTTGGGGAAGAGAATTTGAGGATGAATTTCATAAAAGGTTTGTCTCTTTTTTTTTTTTTTTACCTGACCAGCATTTAGCTTCACTCTAGATTAGATAGGTATTGCATATTAACACCTATAGTCGTTTATAGTTTACCTGCATTCAAGATTTGGAGAAGCTTTCAACTATGACAATGGTATCAATATTTCAAAATATAGTGTGCAACAAATTGGAATGTTTACTGTAAAGAGAGTTCATCATCTGTTTTTGTCACTGCTAGGGTTTAAATGTTGGTTTCCATTTCTACCTATAAAAAAAAAGGTTGGTTTTCATTTCTGTAATTTTTTCCATTCTTGTTGAAACATCTTGATTGTCTTTGCCTACAGAGGCAGGCTCTAAGCTAAACCATGTACATGTGCTTGTGCTTTGTCTTATTCTATGTTGATACTGCTATCTAAAATTAATTTGCCACAGGAAACGTAAATCATGGATCCGTGGCAACATCTTCTGTCCTTAGCTTTTCTTTCTGAGATTTGTTGTCATGAACATTCTTGATATTAGCGGGAAAAGAATTCTTATATTAGAAAAAAAAAGTGTTATTTTGGTGTTTTGTGGGGGGGGGGGGCATGATGGGTTGTTCACTTGAGAGTTCTAGACAATCACATGGACAATTTGAAATCATGTTCAATGGAAGTTTGAGAAGTTTTGATGATTTAGGCCTCGTTTGTTTTCACAACTCCACTAAACTCATCTCATCATTATAGCTCTTCTAAATTCTCACATAAAATAAATTAACAATTTATTACTTATAAAAAAAAAAAATAAATTAACAATTTAACTATTTTAAATTCCAAAATAAAAAAATATTAAAAAAATATATTCTAACAATACTTTTTCAACTTTTAAGTTTAATCTCAATTAATCTCATCTGTGAAAAAAAACGAGGCTTTAGATAATAAAGTCTGGTTTACAATTTGTTGGGCCGGTGGTGCTCGTTGATGGTGTGAATGGAACCTTAACATGTAATTCTTTCTTTCATTGATAAGGGCTGACACTTCCTTTCGCCTTTGCAGACGGACTTGTTATTTAGTTAATTAGTTCTGCATGTTAAGTAGAAGTTTCGCATGAATCATTTGTGTTTGGGAAATGTTATTCTCCATCCTATGTTTATCATTCCTAGTCTTACCGCAGATGTGGTATGTCTTTAGTGGCTATCTATTTAAGTAGTTGATAGTATTGCTCTGTGTTTTTGCAGTTTACGACATGACAGACCTTTTACAGTGTCAATGGCAAATGCTGGCCCAAACTCCAATGGATCTCAGTTTTTTATCACCACAGTTGCAACCCCTTGGCTGGACAATAAACATACAGTTTTTGGTAGAGTTATAAAGGGAATGGACGTTGTACAGGTATTGTGAGTTTAATCGTGTGAGCATCATTAGTTGCTGCAATGTTCAGTATACATTGTTGTGAACTTGCACTTACGACAAAAATACAAAACCTTTCCATCATGCTGAAACATGCTTTTGAATAAAAGAACATGGATTTTATGCATTGAAGTAATTTATGCTACATGGCATGCCATTGGCACCTTTTCCTACATATATTTCTTCCATACCAACACAATACTGAAGATGGATTCCATGCCACTGAATTCGGGAATTGTCCAATTATTCTCTGGTTTAATTTGTCATAATTTATGCTTTTTTCTATGTTTTTCTTTTTGGCTGACCTTGAACAACACCTGAAAACTCTTATGCTTTGACAGGCTATAGAGAAAGTGAAGACAGACAAGTCTGACAAGCCATACCAAGATGTGAAAATATTAAATGTGACAGTTCCAAAGTCTTAAAGGCTCTCCCCTCTAGTGGTTGAGCTGTCAAGATATGGTTTGTTGTCGTTACTGCTGACCTTTGGCTGCAATCATAGAACAGGTAATTGCATTGTCATCTATCTTCTTTAGGTAGTGACCTCAGAGTATATTTGAGGTTCTTTGTGTACTGAGGAACAACAGCTATTGGAACAAATTAGAAGCAAAAAGGGTAGGAAAATAGGAGCTAAAACTGGACAACGTTTGAATGAGTAAAAAAAGTGTCCATGGATGATGTAAAGGTCCTTGAGGAGGGACAAGTTCCCAATAATTTCACTGCTTGACTACATAAATTCCTAATTCCATTCTTCTAGAAATAACTTCTCATAGAAGAATAGATCCTGTTTTTTAATTGGCATCGGGTGTCCAAAAACAAAGTCTCGACAAATCTTGGGGGTGCATAGGCTCTCAATAAGGAGTTTCCTGCAGGTGCACTGGTAATTCAAGGGGAAGTTCCCCCAGTTAATGGCTTCTAGAAATTGTTTGAACCGAGAGGATTTGAATCTTAGACCTAGAGAGAGCATACTACAAAGACCAATGCTTTTACCACTTAGTTAACTGGTTAAAGAAAAGATCGCACAACACGTTTTTTTGGTCTATATTTCATGAGATGATGTGTAAGCACCTGCAATTAGAATCACGGTTAACTGTAGGTTTTGTTACTTTGCCAGGTATACCGTGTTTGCATTTGAGAGGGAGACGAGGAGAACTTATTTTAGTTTGTAATAACTGCTGAAAACATCTTGCTCAACCTAGTTCCCACTGAGATGTGTGGTCTTGTTCATGAAAGAGTAATTTCTCTAGCTGGAATGTTCGTCTTAATCCTTTCCTAAAATGTGGGGGAAATTCTGCATCCGATATATACTTCAGATTTTATTATTTTTGTATTCTCAGGGTACGCTTTTTTTATTTATATTTTTTATTATATATATATTAGGGAGGGGGGATTGAGCCCAAGATTTCCATTTTGGAGATGTGGGACTTCTGCCATCAAGCCACAGGCTGTTGGCAGGATACTCATTTGATTATCGTATGTGTCATTATTTCTTTCTCTAAGCCATCGAAATAATAGGAAGGTAGGCGAAATTCTTGCATGGATTTCTCTAAGGCACGTGAGAGTCTTCTCTTTAGGATCGTTTTGACTGTTTCATTGGAGCAAGTATTTTTTTTCTTTACGAAATGCTAGATTCATATGAAAACATAAAAAAATAATAGTTAAAAGTTGATTTCCATAGGCACATCTCCTTGAGAAAGTAGCCTCAAATTTATTTCCAAATTATTTTTAGGATTTCTTTCATTTTCTCCTTGGGCATTTTCTGAATTGAATTTCCCACTTAAGTATTTACCATTTTTTACAAATATCATTCTTGGAGTTTCACATATTCATTGATTTGGTCCTTGCAACTTTTAATTCAGACAATTAAGCCATTTATCTAAACAGCACTGCTACACAACCGTGGATGGGAAACTATTGGGAAATCGCCGACGTGGAGTTATAAAAAGAAAATCAGATGAAAAATTAGTAGAAAAACATATACACCAGAGAGAGAGAAAACACCATCTACAATCTTTAGGCGTTCTGTATTGTAACTTTTTTCAACAGGTCTGCTATGCTCTTGGAAGATTTGCAATTTCACGCACAGTTTCTCGATCATCCCTTCTTATCCATACTTTGATCCAACTAATTAATTTATTTCTGGATTTTTCAGAAAGTGTGTTTAAAGAATATGTCTCTCTCTCTCTCTCTCTCAATAAAATCTTTTTGCATCTTTTGGAGTTTTATGAATCTTAATCTACGGTTGAACTGCCTCTTTTTTAATAGAGGGAAAATATTTTGTGGTGGTTTTCAAGCTCAAAAATGGGAACTTGCTTCTCAAAAGTACTGGTATTTTTTGCATCTTATTTTTGTTTCTGGAATTGGAGAAGCAAACGAATAATGTCTGTGCATGAATTTTTTAATTTTTTTTTTATTTTTGAATTTGTGTTCTTCAGCAAATGATTACAGCCCCACCTTTAGATATTTGTTCGATTTCTATTTAATTTTTAATTTGAAGCTTTTGGGCAACTATAGATTTTGACCGTTCAATTTCTTTGAGAAGTGTTTCCTTCTCATTCAGATCAAAATATCTGTTTTCAAACTCAAGTTTCCAGATTTCTATCACTTCAAATTATTTCTTTATAGCCTCTGACTAAATAGTCTCGACAATCTGGAAGAAGAAGAAGAAGAAGGGGAGAAGGTGAACCCAAAACAATCCGGAAGAAGAAGAAAGAAAGACGAAACACACTGCTCAGATAAAATAGGAGATGTTATTAGTTTATTTAGCACAATGAATTTCTTTGAATAACTGGGAAATGATTCATTGTATTTACTTTTAGAAATTTGCTGAGATTTGGACAGCTGGGCAGTTTATCAGCCATCTGCTGAGGCGGTACGATAGGAGATACGAAAGAATAATATACTTGTTCGATTATGAGAATGAAGGAATGACTGAGGAAGATGAATGAGACAAAGTAAGGAAATGAGAATGAAGGGTTTTAAAATGTCAAAGAAATGAAACGGTATCGTCTCTATTTAATGTCACATGCTCTAGTTACGCTGATATTCTCCCAGACGGTTGTAAAAAGAATTATTGTTATCTAAATAGACGTGACAAATCAATCTTACCTTTGGATTTTCTGTTAGAATCATAGAGTTCCTTAAAACTTTTGCATTGATTATAAGGACGGTGTACACAACATTTCACGTTCATACTTCGGATTAGTCACTGATTGAAATTGAAGTGTTTTGATGAGTAATTCCCTTCTGGAATTCGTTTCGTCTAGATTTTAGGCAATTGGTTTTTGACCAAGTACTTCCTAGATTTGTATTTTTGTTGTGCCTTTTCTTCTTAGGAATTATTATTAAAAGGTTTGACTAGCAATAACCTGCATCTGCAAGGGTTTAATTGTTCAAATTAAAATTGTTGAGGATCGAACTGATATTTGCGGTTTTAGAATGTGTAATTTTTTTTTTATGCTAAATGGGTAAATTTAAAATTGACTTCAAAAAAATAATGCACAAAATTTATATATCTTCAATCTTAATATAATATTACTCTTCTTCTAGCGAAAATCTCTGACGATTTTTCTATTTTGTTTTTTGGACTTTCAAATTCAAACTTAGAAATACTCATTTGCACTGTCCCTTCCATCAAATTCAATAGTTCTTGTCTATCTATTATTTATTATTTATGGATTTCCTCCGGACCAGATGGTTGTCTTTCTAGTTTTATAGCCTCCTGTGCAGCAATGACACGTTAGCAACTTATTAATTACAAATATTGACACTGCTACACAGGATTACAGCCTAAATTCAAATCTCATTTTCTAATATGTTGATTCTTCTTATTCGGTCAGTTCGCTTCTTGTTTTTTCAAAGAATACCATGCTAGTTCAAAGGGCTTTGGGCTGCAAGTAAATAGAGCAGGTAAACGGCTCGAAATCGACTTGTGTAAACTCTGTTTAAATTTAGTATATTTAATAAGTGAGATATTCATGAATACTAATATAAGTTCTAATATTAAACAAGCGGCATGGGGATGCTACCTTCGGATTAGAGTGGCGATTGATCTTTCCAAACTCCTACTACGAGAGAAATGGATCGACTTTGAACAAGAAAGGTATTGGGTTTCATTCAAATACAAACACCTTCAAAATTTTTGTTTCCAATGTGGAATCCTGAATCATAAAGGGAGATCTTGCCCAAAACCTAGGTCAGATTGTTGTGAAGAAGGTAAAGCTACACAAGAATTTGGGCCATTGCTCAGGGCACAATCAAAGAACTCCATTATCTTTGATAGCCGTAAATATGGGGTTGACATTGAAAGTCAGGAGAAAAAGGAATAGGCATATGCAGAAAACAAGAACCATGAAGATTCTAAAGCCATGAATCAGGAAAAGGGGCAGGGTTACAGTAACATAGCAAGTACAAGGAATAAGGTTGACAAGGAACACCTTGACATAGACTTCACTTTGAGTCTCTTTGAATTTGGCAGTGCTGTCCAGTAACAGGATCTAAATCCCACATGTGATTTAAAAGTCATAAAGGGGTTTCAATCACCAAAGGGGGTAGATAAGGAGGGAAATTACTGTGGGACTAAACCTAACCCAAAAATATTTGAAAAGCCTGCCCTAAAAGATGAAGACTGCTTGATGGCTTTTGGCTTGAATAGCAAAATCGAGATGCTTAAAGTAGGACAGGTTGGGGAACCTAGAACACAAGTGAACAGTGAGAAATAGAAAGTCAATGAGAAACAATAGGGAGAAAACACACCTGATAAACATGACTCACAGTCCAACTCCTTAGGGTATCCTCAAAACCATGCAGTGGGATCTGTTTCAACAATCTAGCAAGTGGAAAAAAAGGCAAGAGGTAACCTGAACTCCAATATGACCCTAGTAGATATCTTTAACACTATCCACCAAAGAGGGTTAAAGAGGGGGTCCCAAGTGGAGGTTAAGGAAGCTAATCCTAACATTAAGAAGGTACGGACATAAGAAGTGAGTATGGATTTTCAAAATGACATGGCAGTGGCTGGATCCCAGCCTTGCCAATATTAATGAGTCTTATATCATGAGTTGTCGAGGGCTTGAAAACCCTCGTGCAATTCGAATCCTTAGGAGGTTGACTAAGGAAAAGTGTCCCTACTTAGTTTTCTTGGTGGAAACTAAGTGTAATAGATCAAAAATGGAAGAAGTGAGAAGAAGCAAACAATTTGATGATTGTTTTGCAATTGACAGTGTCGGGAAGGAGAAATGGAAGGTATGTATAACTAGTTTTACCAGATGGCATATTTTAGCAATGATCTAGGAAAATAATGAAAGTCAACAGTGGGTATTTAGTGGATTCTATGGTCATCCAGAACCTGTCAAAAGGAAAGGAAATTGGGAACTGTTGAATATGCTCAAACCAGTAGACTCAATGCCATGGCTATGTGCAGGAGATTTCAATGAAATCCTCCACCAAAGGAAAAAACAAGGAGGGGCCAATGGATCATACGATCAGATAGAGATTTTTAGGCAGACTATTGAACAGTGTGGGATCCGTGATCTTAAACATATGCGCCAATAGTTCACTTGGGCAAACAATAGACAGGGGAGAGGCCTCACCAAAGAAAGAATAGATTGAGTCATGGCAAATAATGAATGGCACAAAAAGTTCAACCTAGCTGCTTGTGATGTCCTCCCAACTATTAAATCAGATTACTCACCTTTATACATAACTCTACACCAGCATGATGGGTTCCAAAGAAGACATCTGGTATTTCGCTATGAAGCAGCATGGGAGTTAAGAGGGGAGGCCAAACAAGTTATAGAAGAGGCTTGGAACAATGGGGTAGGAGGGAGGAACCAAGCCGAGACAATGAGGACCAAACTCGAGTGGCGTCAAAGAGGATTAACCAACTAGGCTTAGAGATCCAAACAAGAGGAACAAAGGGACCTTAATCGGGACCTAGAAAGGATTAACACATTACAAGACAAAGGTGATGGCAAACACATTGATCAAATGAAGATTCTTCAACACAAAACAGAGCTAGCCATAGCAGAAACTGAGTTGAAATGGAGACAAAGGGCCAAGCAACATTGATTGAAAGATGGGGATAAAAACATACACTACTTTCATATGTAATCTAGTCAGAGAAGGAAAAATAATAGAATTTTAGCTATCACAGACACTAGGAGCCGAGTGCTACGTGAGCAAAAAGAAATCGGAGAATGCTTTACAGGATCTTTCTCATCCCTTTTCACCTCTAAAATGCCTTATGACATTGATGCTTGTCTGAGTACTATGAGTCCTAAAATTACGAATGACATGAAAGATAGCCTTATGATGAAGTTTAGTGCCAAGGAAGTGAAAACAACATTATTCCAAATGAACCCCTTATGGTCCTTGGGACCTGATGGTTTTCTTGTCCAATTTTATTAGAAAAATTGGGAGGTAATGGGGGAGGAAACCACTAAGTACGTGCTTCAAGTTTTGAATGGTAATGGCTCTATCAAAGAGATTATTGACACCTACATTACCCTTATACCTAAGATCACCCCAAGAAAGTGGTTGACTTCAAACCAATAAGCTTGTACAATGTCTTTTACAAGTTTATTATCAAAACCCTGGCCAATAGGATGAAGTGTACTTTACCACATATTATCTCTGAAAACCAGAGTACGTTTGTTCCAAGGAGACTTATCTCTGACAACAATCAAGTAGCTTATGAGCTGTTGCACTCGATGACGATTAGGTTGAAGGGGAAAAAGGTTTCATGACTCTAAAACTAGATATGAGTAAGGTGTATAATAGGGTTGAGTGAAAATTTGTGAAAGCTGTGATGACTAAAATTGGGTTCCTTGAACATTGGTGTAATCTAATTCAACACTGTTTTTTACTCAATCTTGATCAGTAGGGTTCCACAAGGGGCTTTCTAACCTACCAAAGGTATTAAAGAGGGAGACCCTATCTCCTCCTACATTTTCATCTTATGTGGGGAAGCTCTATCTTCTTTATTGCATAAGGCAGAAAACAAGGTGATCTAACTAGTATCCTTATTGGTAAGCATCTCCTCGAGAACTCACAACAGTTATTGATATTCTTGAATGTTATGAACATACTTCAGGACAAGTACTTAACAAGGAAAAGTCTGCAGCCTTTTTTAGCAAGAATACTAATTAGGGAACCCAGGCATATATTTCAGATTGCTGGAATCAAATCTATAGGCACTTTTGAGAAATATTTAGGACTACCTGCCATCTTGGGTAGAGTAAAAGTGGCGGCTTTTCACTCTTTATTGGACATAACTTGGGCTTAGATTACCAATTGGAAAACAAATTTTTGTTTGCTGCTGGTAAGAAACCCTTCTCAAGTCGGTTCTCCAAGCAATCCTCATTTATTCTATGTCTATATTCCTCCTCCCTGATTCAATCCTCAACAAATTGAATCTTCTCCTTAAAAAATTATGGTAGGGCTATAATGAAGAAACAACTAAACTCCAGCGAATTCCTTGGAACCAGATCAGTGCTGCTAAAGAAGAGGGGGGATTAGGTTTTCGAGATTTCAGAAGGTTTAACATAGCCTTCCTAGCTAAGCAAGGCTGGAGACTACTCTAGGATCCATCTTTTCTTGTCCCAAATATACTGAAACTGAAATACTTTCCATCGCCGGATCCTTTAAAGGCCAAATTAGGATGGTGTCCCTTATATGCTTGGAGAAGCGTTTTCTCTGGATTGACTATGCTTAAAACAATTCTAATTTGGAGAATAAGGGATGAATACATTGTTAATATATGGACTGATAGGTGGATTCCTTCCCTGGCTACCTTTTTAGTTGCATCCCAAAGAGAAAGTGATTGTTGGTGTGAGAAGGTATGTGATCTAATTGAGCCTCACTTGAGATCCTGGAGAGAGAACCTGCCTGGGGAGCTTTTCTCTGAAGATGAAATTGAAGCTATCAGAAAAATCCCAATTAGTCCTATAAGAAGAGCATATCAACTGACCTGGCAAATGACTACAAATGGGGTCTATAATGTTAAAGTAGATGTCACCAGTAGAGCCAAAAAGTAGCTGCTTTAGAGGGTGAAACATCGAGCAAACATAGCAACAAATCTGTATGGAAGAGCATTTGGCATATGCGAGTCCTTCCTGCTGTCAAGACATTCATTTGTAAGGCCTGTAATGAAGCCTTTCCTACAATTGCCAATCTTAAAAGAAGAAAGGTGGTGGAGGACAGCTCCTGCCCTTTGTGTTTTAGTGAACTAGAGACGTCAGGTCACGTTCTTTGGGGGTGTCTAGCAGCAATAGATGTTTGGAATCAAGGTTGTATTAAAGTTCAGAAGATGTCTCTGCAATCAGTAATTTCTTCAACATCTGGTCTAAAATCAGTCAGGTACTCGAGACAGAAGAAAAAGAAGTTGGAGTTGTCACCTCAAGGAGTATATGGCAAATGATAAATGATGTAATTCATGGGAAATGTTTCACTCATCCTACTATGCTGTTCCAACAAGCATAATGTGTACAAAGAAAACAAGTTGTAGACCAGAAGAACAAACATTGGACCAAGCCACCAATAGGTTTAGTCAAAGCAAACCAGGATGCTGCCTACAAAACATTTATGGACATAATTGGTATAGGGGTTATTGTTCGTAATCATCAAGGCTAGGTTTTGGAAACTTTAAGGGCATCAAGACCCCTTGCTGGCCAGGTTTTTGACGTTGAAGCTCATGAGCTACTTTTAGCAGTGATTTTCTGTAAAGAGCTTGGGCTGAACTAGGTAATTTGAAGGGGACTCGAAGAATGTCATTGACCAACTGAAGGCTCCATCACCTAATTTGAGCCTAGGAGAAGTTTTAGTTGAAGACTTAAGGCACATTTTATCAGGTTTTTCTAAATGGGAAGCCCATCATGCTTTTAGGGAAGCAAACAGTGTAGCTCATAAGTTGGCATAGGATGCTGTTTTATATTTAGAAGATGTTTATAATATTGAAGAATGCCCTCAGTGTATTCATTTCATTGTAACATCTAAATCCTTGTGATATGATTAATGAAAGTGTTTTATTTTAAAAAAATATTAAACAAGCGGTATAAACTCGACTTGCTTCGATTTAAACTTGTGAACATAGCGCAAATGAGCTCATTTTGGACTCATTTGAAACTCATTTTGAAATTATTAATATGTTTTATACATGTATATGTTATATATATATTACATTTTCATTATATTTTATAAACTTAAATATACATTATTAATTTATTTATGGTTGACTTTATCTAATATATATATTATGTTTCCAAAGTATGATATGATAATTCATATAATAACATATCATACAACTAAAACTTCTTATTTATTATAGAGAAATGCTTTATCACTCGAGAATTTCATCTGAAGATTTCTCCCGAAATTAAAAAAGGTATTACTATTCTTGTTTTTTTTACTTAATAATTAAGTAAGTATTTTATAATGATGATGTATTTGTTGATTTTTTAAAAAAAATAAGAATATAAAAAAAAAATGATTGGAAAAAATCCAAAAAAATAAAAAAATATTTTACACTTCTCGGGAGAGTTCGGGCTACATCCCTTCAAGAGATGTAGCACCTTATTATATTATTTATATGCATTAAATAATTTAGATTCTTACAATTATTTTATGTACTATTTTTTTTTATAACTTAAGTTATTTTATAAAATGTTATACCATAAGATTTTTTATTCATAATTATTTGGCAGCTTAGTTAAATGGTTACAGTCTTTTTTTAAAACTCAATTTTGTTTTTATTAATCTAAATATAAGATATAGAAATTAAAACAAAAATAGAGCTAAAATCATTTGTTTATTTTTAATCAGGTTCGAGCCAAATTCAAACAACATTAATGGTTAATGAACCGAATTCCAATAAGGATATTCAAGTTTTATTTGAGCTCGACCCGAGTTCAAACGAATAAATATGTTAATTGAGCTCGATTAGTAAGCACTCTTGTTTGAGTTTGACTCGACTTGATTCATTTGCAGTCTTAAAAGGGTTTCAAATCCAAGTTTAGTTTTTTCACTCACCTAATTTCTTTCCTAGTCGTCTTTGTTGGATGCTTTTATATTTTATTTCTTTTTCTTGTTATTTTTAGTCCCATTGATATTTTATACTTTTCAACGTTTTGCTTACAAAGTAATATGTAGCTTCTTATTGCCTTACAAGTAATCAATCCCGCAATATGTGTGGAGGGCCAATTAGTCATTTGTACAGAGTGGGTTGAATCCATAACCATAAACACCAATTAACTGGCGATCAAAGGCTTATGCAACACAAATCAAAAGTGTACCTGCCAAATTGCACTAGTACAGAATCAAAATCTAGCTGTCATTAACCACAAATTAATGATATAACAGACAAACACTATCCAGCATGATACCCACTTGTGATACTCACCTAGGATATTAATCCTTTTCGACATAAAGGCTGATTTAGATAAGGTTAAGTCTCAACAAGGTAGCTTAGGCATTGGAGGTGTATAACGTAGCTTCTAAACCCTTTGATATTTCAAATACTCTCGACACTCTACATTGACTTAGACATCGAGGTGTATCCCACCACACCAAGCCCCTCTCATCTTCTTGTTGTAGGTTGCTGGAGTCTTTCTAGAAGTATGAAACATGTCTGTAATAGTTGGTATTGCCTGTGGGATCCTTCTACATCTCAACGGGCCTTTTGTATGCTTGCGACAATGCGTTCTCAAGTAATTCGCGATGAAGACACAACAACAAGTGATCAAACAGACAATAGAATGGAGGGATGATTTGTAGAGATGGAAGAGAGATTGAATAAGATGACTTTGGAGATGGAGAGTACTTAGCAAGAAAATGAGACTCTTAGGCAAGAAAGTACAAAGAATAATGCACCAAACCACGCCGAAAGAAATGAGGTGGAATCGCAAAACACAAGTAGGAAGAACTGTGGTGGTGAAGAAAAGAGAAAAATGCACAAAGGTTTGCGTCACCTAATGGAAAACTATGAGGAGATGGCTAGGCTAATAGGTTCATCCTCCTCTATTGGCAATCTACTCAACAACACTAACCTGCCTTACAACACCAAGATAATAATGGGTCTAAGGATCCTGTTGAACATCTAGAGATGTTTGAAGCTCACATAGATGATTTGGAGCCTTGCAATCCGACTTCAAAGATAGCTTCGAGGAACTCGTCAAGAAGTTCTTACCAGAATTCATGGGTAACAGAAGGAGAAGATGGCACAGAACATATCTCCTGGCTATAAAAAAATCGAAGGACAAGAGCTTAAAGGCATACCTTACTAGGTTCAATAGGAATTTCATGTCCACCGACGATCAAGATGAGAGAAGAGTACACTTGTAGTGCTCCTGGGAGATGTATGGCATTTGAATGCATTTATGGTAGAATAGGTGAGAAGAACTCCCACAACATCGTGTGAGTTCATGGACAAGACATATGACTTCATTAGTGCCAAAGATACCCTTAGGGTCCTAACCACACCAAGGAGTTCCAAATTGGAGCAAACAAAGAATAGTTTCAAAAAACTACGCGATAGAAAGCACGGGAAAGGGCCAAGAGAGGTCCGTATGACAGGGGCTAGAGAAAGGCATGTCTTCCAGAAATCCAAAATCTATGCTTGCACACACGAGTTTGAATGTGCAAGCAGAAGGCGAAGGACATGCACAGGGCGATGGTGACTAAAATATGAGAAAATGTTGCTTCTACACTTACCACCAAGTGGAAGGGCATATGACAAAAGATTGGTACTCCCTGAAAAAGAAAATAGAAACGATAAGGGAAAATGGGGAGTTGGAATGGTTGCTCGCCCAACAGTCAATGCTTTAAGGGCAATCTTCAGGCCAGAGGATAGGGCAAACTTGAAGGTTACACAAAAGTAAAAGCCCAAAACAACATAAGACAATGCAGGAAAATCTCGAAGATGCTCCTCGTCAAAGCCCAGATCTAGACAATAGTGGGAGGATTTACCGAGGGTGGCTTCACATCTTCCAGTTAAAAAAATCGTATTCACAGAGAGCTAGACATCAAGAAGTACACTCAATAGAGAGGCTCTAAAAGCAAGCAAAGAACTAGAAGGCAGTCACCATATGTTTTGGCAAGAAGGATGGCGAGGGAGTCCAGTCTAGTACCCTCATGATGATGCTTTGATAGTGACGTTGTTAGTAGCCAATTATACTACATGAAGAATCCTAGTTGACAATGGAAGCTCGACCAATATCCTTTCTTGGGATTCTTTTACAAAGATGGGGACCGACCCAGGCCAACTATGCTCATCTCCCACAATACTAAAAAGGTTCTTAGAAGATGTAGTTCAACCTTTGGGCGCTATAATGCTACTCATGTCCACTAAGAAAGGACTATGCATAACCACCACATGACTGACTTCCTGGTGGTCAAGGTTCATTCCTCTTACAATGCTATTCTTGGACACCCAACCCCGAATGGCAAGGTTGTAACCTCCACCTACCACCTACCACCTACCACCTACCACCTAAAGATGAATTTCCTAATAAAGGTAGAAATAGGAAAAATACGTGGTGAGCAAGTATTGGAACATGAATGCTACCTACAAGAGCTTAAGAGCGGGGGAAGAGATGTATGAACGATGGAAAATATAAAGTTTGGTGAAGCACTGCCATCGCCGCCACACAAACTTATTGACTATGAGGTTGAAACAAGGGACGAGCAGAATCTAAAACAAGCAAATGCGAATGAACTTCTGGAATGTGTGATTTTGAACTAAAACCATATTAAAGCCACGATTAGAATCAGAACGAGGCCGAGATATGGCAGTACTTGAAACAACTCCTAATTGAACATAATGATGTATTCACCTAGAGCCATGAAGACATGTTCAGGATCGACAATGAGGCCAACATCGTCTTTGAGTAAGCCCTGAGGCCAATAAGAATGCCGAAGAAGTTAAAAATGGAGGAATTTCAACATGGAAAAATATGCCGTATCTAAAGAAGTGGAAAAATGTTGAAGAAGTCCACAACTCCTATTTGTGGGGTTTATCTGAGAAGTTCACGATGCTCAATGTATTCAATGTAGTATTGGTAAAGAAGTCAAATGGCAAATGAAAAATGTGCTTTGATTTCAACGATCTAAAAAAGATATGACCAAAGGATAGCTTCGCCTTGCAATGAATTGATTTGATTGTGGACTCGATGATTGGACATCACATGTTGTGTTTTATGGAGGCCTACTCAGGCTATAACCAAATCTGAGTTAACCTAGAAGACCAAGAGAAGATAATTAATAAAAAATCGATGGTTGTATTTTTACCAAGTAATCCCCTTTAGGCTAAAGAATTCTGGGACTATGTACCAAAGATTGGTGAACTGCATGTCCAAAAAGCAACTAGGTTGTAACATGAAGGCTTACATAGATGACCTGCTTGTCAAAAGTAAAAAATCCAAGCAGCACATAGCCAACTTTTGGGAAGCTTTCACCGTCTATGACAGTATAAGATGAAGCTTAACATGACAAAGTGTGCCTTCAATGTAGATTTGGACAAATCCCTGAGTTTCATGGTTTTGAGCAGAGGTATAGAGGCCAACCCTAAAAAAATTAAGGTAATAACAAACATGAAACCACCTAAAGATATAAACGAGATGAAAAAATGAACTAGATGGATAACGATGCTTAATAGATTTGTCTTTAGGTCCACAAACAAGTGCTTGCATTTCTTCATGGTATCATTGGTATGTCTCTAGGTTCAGTCTTGGAATGATCCATGCAATCAAACATTCAAGAAGTTGAAGGAGTATCTATTCAACCCGTTGCTCCTAAGTCAAGAAGGGCAACAAGGTACCCTATACTTGTACATATCAATCACCTTGGTCTGCCTTGACATGAGAACAATGGGTCCTTAGGCGTGCCACCCGACACTTGATCCACAAAAGGAATCTGTGTAAGTTTTGATTAAGATGTTGGAGAACATGGGTATAGAGGAACTCCCAAGTGGTATGGTTGGGGTTTTCCTTGTTAGTAGGCTCCAAGACTTGATGCCACATAATGCAGCATGACAATAACAACATCTAAGTGTTAGGGCGGAGCTAAGATAGGGCTAAACCTAAAACCCAAAACATACCAAACCGGACGACAAAGAGGAAATTGTAACCCTATCAAACATGATTATGAAAAGGACCACCTGTCCGGAGAACACTTCCAAATCTACAACCCCATGACGGGACCCATGTGCTTAAACTACGATGAAGTTACAAACTTCATATGTGTTCTTTACAAAATTAAGGTTTGCCTGTGAAGTGGTGGTAGACCAATGATGTTCTTCAAAATCATTTGTGTGGCATGAATTGGCACCCTTAGCCTTGTTTGGAGATGGTTGAGGGTGTCAAGATTGTGAACCACGAGAGCCAAAATGAGAAGTTTTACAAGGAGCCATTGGTGATGAAGAACAATTGGAAAGGAGAAGAAGAACCAAACAAATAAGGGCTTAGGGTTTGGAAGAAAGCTCAGCAGTGGAAAACAATAAGGATGTAAAGGGAACCAAAAATAACAAGAATAAAAAATACAAATGGGGAAGAGATTGAAAGAATGCAGTGATGGCTAGGAAGCTACCAACAAGAAAGTGACAAATATCCCTGGCAGGGGATGTTGCAAGCGGATCTTGTGATATGCAATGCACAAAAGGACGTGGAAGGCAAGACGAAGGGTTAAAACAATGTAGAACAAACAAAGGGATTGAAAACAATGCGAAACAAAGTTGAATTCCTTTCACACCTATGTGATAGGAGTTCGTGGGGTAACTAGAGGGACAAATAGTCCCTCGTAAAGAGTGGGTCATGACCACAACTATAAAGGCCCACGAACTAGCGATCAAAGGCCTATGCAACACAAATCAAAGGAGCAACAACCAAAATGCACCAGTATGGAATCCGAAACAAACTATCATTAATCACAACTTAATGATATAACATATATAAATTATCCATTGTGATATCCATTTGTGATAATCTCTCAAGATATTAATACCTCTAGCATAACAGCTGATTTGGAGCCCTAACAATCCGTAGTCCAATGAGGATTAGAGAAGGTTAAGATAAAAGGCAAACTCCCGCATGACATGCCCGACTCATATAAATAGAGGTCAAAGAACACGTGATCAGAAGATCCTTTCAATTGGCTTAAATCCATTACTTGAACGAAACTAGATCTTGTGGAACCATATTGAATATTTGATGATACATTCTGTACCATGCTAAGAAATCGATCCTTGTTTACCAACCACACATTGTCTAACCAAACCCAATTGTCTCTCGATATGTTCTTTAAAAAAAAAATCCAATTCGTGGAGGTTATTCCCCTAACTAAAAAAGAGATCTTGACGGAATTGCCACATATGAATTTGAGCACAGTTTTGCAAAGAAATAGCATACTTGTTTTTCGAGAAGAAATAGGAAACATGCTTGATATCATTTGATTGAATAGTTGACCCAACTACTTGTTGTTTGAAGAAACTCTTCACTTCAATTGTTATCTTTTCATGAAAAGTAAACATGAGATAACAAATTAAGTCTTTCACTAAGATTTTGAATAGCTGTCTCGAACTCAAGTTGATTATGTTTCACCATTTTCTCAGATAAAGATGATCAAATAATTCTTAATCATGGTCCTTGTGGATCGAATAAGCAATATAATCTACAAAAAGAAACTCTAGACATTTGGTATTTTTATCTTAGAATGAGATCTTAATTTTAGTGACGGTTTTATTAGATATCTTACAACAATGAGGGAGCATCTAAACCCTCTAAGAGCATCCTTCACACTCTATACTGACATAGGCATTGTAGGTGCTCCTAGCACATTGAGTCCCTCTCATATTTTTGTCGTAGGTTGCTGGAGTCATTTGTAAAAGTATGAAATATGTTCGTAACAACGTGGTCAATTTGTTGATCTGCAAGCTTCTACGAGTTGGTCTAGAAGATACAAACACAATTGCAGAAACTATTTAAGATTTCAAAAAAATAAGACAAAATACCAGGCTTCTTGCCATGTTTGATTATTTAGGATTGTGCACTGACTCAGTTTGATTTGGATTTTTCTTCACTCTAATTTTAATCAATTTTTAATGAGACTTTATATATAATAGGTTATTTTTTGTGGACTTTCAATTTTCAAGTTTACTAAAAATATTACAAAAAAATGTTTGATATATGAAAAAAACATAACTGAAAATATTTTATATGCTATGCAAACCTGAAAATAAAAATAAAAATTTAAAGAAACTAAAAATATACATAGGATCCTTTAGGCTATTCTTAATGTATTATTATTCACAGTTTTATATTAGAGTTTCAAACTCTCAAATCAACTAAAAAATAAATAATTATTCAACCATCTAGCCAAGACCCCTAATAATAAGTCAACCTCCAAACTAATAGTAGAAAATGAAAAGAGAGCAGAGAGGGGCGGGTGATAAGCAGTCGGGCTAAAGAAATGAGTTTTGAAATTGGGCTATAATCCAAAAAAGATTTTATTTGTCCTCCTCTACACTATATATCACATATTTCTCCTTTTCTTTCTCCCTCATGACTTTTTTCTTCTAGGGTTTCAAAAGTAGTGGCCGGCGTGAGGGGGAGCGGAACTCCGGTTTCGTCTTCTCCTTTCTTTCTTTTCTTTCTCTTTTTTTTTTCTCATTTTCTTTTTTTCTCGGCCACTATGTTGAAATTTTCTTGTTGATGGTGGTTTACAGGGTCTTTGACTTTTGAAGGCTGGGTATGCAGGTACGACGACTTTAAGGGTCTTAAGGCCACCACGCGCCACCACATATAGCCTTATGTAGTTTTTAATTCTGTTTTTATGGTTTTATTGTTCAGTTGGTTGTTTGGGAATATTGTTTGTATAGAGAAAATTATATTGGGGAAATAATATCCTGGACTAAGGTCTGTGGAATCTGAGTACTCTCCTTCTTTGGAGGATGAGATTTTAGTAAACTACTTGTGTCAGTTTTTTAGTCTCATAGACTTCTGTCTGTTGATAATTAGAAGTTGTGCTTTAGTATGCATTTAGTTGGTTTGTAAATTGAGTTCTCTCAGTTCAATATGTCACATTGTAAGCTTCGTTGATTATGGATGAATGAAGTAATCCTATTTCTTAAAAAAAAAAAATATTACATATATTTTTTTATTTTTTATTTTATCAAATATTCGATATATGGATAATGAGTAGAAAATTAAATTACTTTGTAAAAGAATAAACTAAAAAAAAACATGTGTGGTATCATCACTTTATGGAAAATCTTAGGTGTTGATGTGTTGTTACCGTATTGGTGGGTGCAAAAGTGGAAAAACACTCTATCAAGTTTAATTATTGTTGTTGTTGTTGTTGTTGTTGTTGTTGTTGTTGTTATTATTATTATTATTATTAGTATTTTAAAAGATAATAATTGATTTTAAAATACGCTCAGTATTTTAATGCTATCGAATATTTAAATATTCTAAAAATATTATATGAGGTATTTCCAGTATTATTGGACCCAAGCCTGATTTATAAGAAACTGCAATTATAATATTTTAAAGAACTTGAAAATATTATAATTGTACAAAATCGTTTCATTAGCCTGATTTAGTTATTTAAGATATTGTAGGATTTTAATTTTGTTTTAAATATCTTATTTAAATATATGACTTTATCTTTTAAATAATTAGTAAATTTCGTCATTTTAATTAATGATGAGGAATATTATGTTATAAACTAAAGAAAGTTAAAATAATATTTTATTTTAATCCCTCTGAGTGCTTTTAAAGTTAAATTGATTTTAAGTGTTTTCAGATCAGTATTTAAGTGCATTGTTTGTCTGTTTGAAGACCTAAACTCGTAGGGCCTATAAATAGCCCGAAGAGGCCCAAACCCATCACTTTCTTCCTTTTCATTTTTCTATTTTCTCTCTCTTCTCTCTCCCGCGTGGCATGGCCCCTCCCTTTTCATTTTCAGCCCAGCCTCCACCGTCGGCCACCTGGCAACACCACCCATACCGTAGGCATTCCCACCCTCCGGCGACCTCACCTTCACCGGTGGTGCACTTCATGGCAACCCCTAGCCGGCGTGTGAGCCTCAAACCCGAAACGGGTTCTCTTGGCTTTTCTCCCTTTTTCCGGTACCATCATCGACCGCTTTGGCCTCCGACCACCGCCACCGTGTTTCCCACTCACCGGGGACCCTCCGGCGGCCCCCAGCTCTCCCATTTCTCCTCAATCTTGAAATGGGTCTCCAAACGGGTCTCTGTTCACCGTGCCACCGTTCGGCCACCGTGAGCCTCACCTCCACCACCAAAAGCTCTCCCTACCTCAGGCGACCTCACCCCTAACCCAGTTCCCCCATCCATGCCCCCACCTTCCTTGTACGAGCTTGAACCCGAACTGGGTTTCCACCCCTTGTGAGCTAGATCTGCTACCTTCCGGTGGTTGCACCACCTCACCACCACCACCATGAGATTTCCCATCCTCCAATGAGTATTTCCTTAACTTTCAGTGTCAAACCGAACATCCTAGCCCAAATCATCATTTTAAGTGGTTGACATCACAATACGCGATGTTAACCGTATTGTACGACCCCTCTTTCGCCATCAACAAACTCCCCACCATTTTGGCCACCCTCTTATGACCCAGATTTAGCAATAGAAACCCTTGACCCAAACCCCAAAGTATTCCCATTTTGAGGTCACAACACTAACCTTGACAGAGCGATTAATGCCCAAGTTAGTGGCTTTCAATGCCACTAACCGTGCCAGGAGACGAGCAACGTACGAATTTACTTCGCTATAGTATAATTCTCTTTCTCTTGTATTTATGTTATTCTATTGGTTGTGGACTGTATTGTTAGGATTGTGGAGTTCACTGTTTAGGGTTGGGAGTTGTGAAGTAGGATTGTGGACTGTGCTGTGTAGTTCGGGGGTGCTTTGTGAGCATTTATGATGTTGTGGCAGGTATCGTGATGGGGGTACGCGTGGAGCGTACTCCGCATGGCAGAGTAATGTATTGTGCGGTGTGTACCGTATGACATTATGAAGCAGGGTGTTTGTAAGGAGTACATGTGGAGTGTATTCCATGGGATAAGGCAATATACCGTGTAACGTGTATCGTAGGGGTTGTGGTGTAATGTACTATGGAGGGGGTATACGTGGAGTGTACTCAACGTGGTGTTATATGTGAAGAGTAAAGTGCACAGCGGAAGCATGGAGGATACTCCATGTACTGCAGTCATGATGCACAGTAAAACATGTCATGAAGAGGAACAATTGCGTGCTTGAGGAATGTAAGGCAAGTGAACTGTAGGAAATTATGGAAAGGTGTCTCAATGTGATGATGGGATCGGAGACCCCATCGATTGTTGTCGCCGTGTAGCTGTATTATGTCTCAAAGTATGTAAAGAATTGTACACATGCCGAGTCGGAGATGACATGAGAGTCACATGGCGTAATGCCAGGTGAAGTGGTCGATAATAATGGAGTAGCTTGATAGTAGTCTAGAACTAAGTGATGCGATGAAGGTACATTGAGATGAACCTTATAGTGTTAAGTGTTGGGATGAACTCGTGAAGGGGTTGGGAAATAGGTTAAGCCCTACCAACCGTCATGGAGAAGGTTGATAACGACCTATGTTACTTGTTGCTCAAGCAGGTGATCAACGTATTATATGTTGATCTTAAGCGATGAACAAGTAGAGTACATGTGTATCTAGGGAGACATATGTATCGGACAAGTTACCCTATCCTGAGCAAGGGTATGTGACGTTAAGCCCTAAAACTTTCCTAAAGTTGCCGGGGCGCATGGTTGGAGATGACGAGGGCGATGATGACGTGCAGGCTTGGAAGCTTGTAGCGTCAGATGTATTGTTTAGTGTTGGTATGCGTGACCCGATCGATCTAAGTCATGCATTAGTTGAGATTGTTTGTTAGGAGTATTGGCCGTAAACTGATCCCCCAGGGTGAAGCATAGTAAGATTGCTGAGCGCATAGGTATAGAGGGAAAGTGTCCGAGTGTACGTGAAGGAGTCCCCGATGGTCTTAGTGTAGTGAGTATGGACTCCAAGGACATGAGGATAGTTGAAGATTGTCCGTAAGTGAGTCTCTCAACGGCTTTAGCATAGTGAAGTAGGACTTCAAGGACATAGATATATCGAAAGGTGTCCCAATGTCTACAGTAAGTCTCCAGATGGTCTGAGTGAAGTAGTGTCGGCGCCCCAGCTTGCGCTTGGGATCGTACGCAAACTGTGACGTCGGGGATGAGCATCACAGGGAAGTTCACCCCTCGTCTTATCGTGTACTGGATTTTTTTTTTTCGCAGCGGATAAAGGTCAAACATTTTCTAAGCGTATATCACATGGCTTAGTATAATAACATCCCAAAATATTACATTACCATTAATATAAACTTAAAGATTCATCACAACTGTTCATTCTTCCAAAACAATGGAAGACCAAAATACAAGTAAAAAGATACAAAAGCTGCATGGCGGATCCCCATCTATCCTCCCCTAGTCCAACGGTTCCTTCTTAATTCTCTTGAAGTTTGGGCCGTAACGGAGGCGGTCCAACTCCAAGGCCGGTCCCACCTCACAACTCATCCCGGAAGATGACTTGTAAAGGCGATCCACGTGGAGGGAATCGTC
The DNA here is from genome assembly GCA_036559045.1 of Platycarya longipes. Lineage (NCBI taxonomy): Eukaryota > Viridiplantae > Streptophyta > Magnoliopsida > Fagales > Juglandaceae > Platycarya > Platycarya longipes. The sequence continues at coordinate 22,692,799 of CM071802.1, read as the reverse complement.
CATGCCAAGCACTATACAACACCCGATAGGGTGTATACCACAAACATACGTAGCCAGAGGTAGTGACTTTGCCGCCCAGCGGCTCAGATAGTCAATAGTCACTAGCTCGGAGGTGACAGACTCAGTCGGGCCCGTGGGGGTCCGAGGCATCGCCTCTAGGGTCATACTCTTCAAGGTCGTCATTACCTGCAACTGCTTCTATCATCCCAAAAAGGTGATAGTGGAGAGATAAACAGGGGTGAGATTTCGGAAGAAATCTCAGTAAGCACATTTATATCATAACAAAAGCAATTTAAGCATACAGATAAATGAATAGCAAACATTCAGTCATACTTTATACATTATGAGACTTATGACTTCATAGTATGCACATGCTCATGCTAATGCTCATGTCTTGAAATTCCTCTTTTTCTTTTCATATGCTTATTCGAAATCTCAGAAAACAAAACACTTGAGTTTTCCTTCAAAATTCGCCTTTTAGCAAATGCTATTCATTTTTTTTTATCTTAGGCGCCACTTATCATATCATATCATATATGGTTCGAAAGCCTTTTTCTTTTGTCATGACATCTGTTGGACACCTCATGGCTCCCCTATGCACCGTGTGTTTCTGTTAGTTACCGTAGCACCCGGCGACCGTATCAAACCTAAGTGGCTACGTTTCACGCCTTTCCGCGCTCTTCATCACTCGACGATTGATCATTCACCGAGTGACTACAAAATTTTCTATAGTGGTGAGGCCGAGGCCAACACCATTCTGTATGCACCCACTAGCTTTAGGTGCGACCACGCTCCGGACATCCTTTTGGAGCCATACATGGTCTGCCGACGGTTCTTTGTCGACCCAAGGGCTTCCACTCAACTTTCATCACTCCTGAGTGAACAGGGAGTTCCACTGGGACACTACCCCGTCCTAGCCTTTGGAGTTCTTATAAAACTTTAATTAATTTATTTTCTTTCAAAAATATGTTTAAAATATGATTTTCGTGCGGTATGCATGAGACATGAGACTCATGTCACGGAATATATGCAATAGGTGACGAACATAAAGCTTATTCTACGTTAAGCTTTCTAAAATTTTTTGCACCTCATAATCTCACTTTTTTCTTCCCCAAAATTATATTATGGGCCTCAACTACACTTAGGAGTGCTCGACTTCATCTCCCTTGGGTTGGGCCGAGACCCTCCTTTGGCACTCTCCTAACTTTTTGTCTCCTAATCTTTTCCATTCATTCCATTTCAACTCAAAAAAATTAAAATATTTTTCCTAACCCCAAAAATAGGGCTTGGCCGAAAACTCTAGGTCCTTTAATCTATTATTTTATTCACTTTTCCTTCTAAGATGACTCAACCAATAATTTAGGTGAAAACCACTAATCATACTAGTGTAATGCTTTTATTCATATGCATCTAATGTCTCCAAAAAAAAAATAAACATATCACCATAACATAGCACAATAATCAAATCAATAATTTCCACCCAAAGAAGTCATTAAATCCAAAATATATGCATGCATAACCCAACATTTTTATCTCCAAGTCAAAATCTAGCAAACATGGTTTCACCTTTACTCAACTTGTTGATCATGCCATATTCTCCTTCTATATCAAATATTCAAATTCTCCACATGAAATAATCTTTAATCTTAACAAGGTATTTAAACTTAGACATAAATTTTTACTACTAAATAAGTAACACTAAAAGCATTATTCAACATTATGCTAGTAAACCTTCAATCATGCATGCATATCCTTCCTTCCATCTTATGAGAATTAACTAACTAAACCACATATCATTTCAACTTCTCAACTTAGGAAAATCACCATAACTTAAATATGAATTCTTACTAAACTAAACATGGCAAGTTTTCCTTCTAAAGGTTTTATTTTTCAACATAAACACAAAAAAATCAAACAAAACAACCAAATTCATTCAAAGGTATACTAAGATTGCTAAAGGTAGGATAAGAATGCACTTATCTCTTCAAAAACAATTCCTTCTCAAAATGTTTGTTCTAGTTCTCTCATTCTAGGAATATTGTGAGGTTTAGAAGTTAAAAGAAAGTAGAACAAATGAGAGTTGAGAGAGAAATGGGGTTTGGCCGAGAGGTAGAGAGAAAGGAACTTGTGTGTGTGTTTGTGAGTTAGCTAAGTGAGGGGTGGTCTCCTCAAGGGTTTCGGCCATACACTTCTTTCTAGGGGTCAAGGACACTTCACCATACCTTGATTTGAAAGATACAAGATTTGGCATGGGTGATTGCATGGGAAAAGAAAACAATGAAAAGTGAGCAACCGGATCCCTTTGCCTCCCAAGGTTTCCACCGAAACCTCCTCCTCCCTCTTGCCTTATTCTCTTGTCATTTCAACCCTATGACACACTCAACCATCTACTCTCAAGTCAATCTACAAGATTCCATGGCCATACCTTTGGCAAAAAGAGCTTGCATGATCCGGCCATGCCTTGGTTCCACATGTCATCCGAAATCCTCCCCCCCTCCATTCTTAGTTTGCTTCCATTTCAAGCAATCTCCACTCATTCCTCTTACACCACCATTCCTCTTACACACCTTACATCATGTATTTTATTCTTTACACAAGTCTAAGACACCATTTTTACTACATCTGCAAGCAATCCTAGGAAAGCTCCAATGGATACACACGGCAACCTCTCATCCGGATCCACCTTGCCTTTCTTCTTCCTTTTTCCTTTCCTTTTCCTCATGACACTTCTTTTCACTTGTCAATCATCTTGTCACTTCCTTCTTACATGATCCTATGATGATCATTAGCTTGGATTGGAGAGAATGGTATGGGAAAAACTCCTAAGAGTTTCGACAACTACCCTAACCGAATGCCCTCCCCATTTCTTTTCCTCCACTTTCCACTCCATTGTACAAGTGTCATTCCCCTAAACATGACGTGTACTAGTTAAGGTAAAATAGGCCATACCATAGTACTTTCCAAAAATATTCCAATGATGGGAAAATCCTATTATAAGATTTCACACTCAATCTCACCATTCACCCACTAGTCAACTCTTACCTAATGGTAATTTTTCATTCCCACCTACTAGTTGTAGTTGACTCACTAGGGTTTTTCTATGGGTGACAAGTGTCCCATGTGTGGGCTTGGTGGGTCATGGGTCAATCTCATGGGCTTGTGGGCTTGCTATTCCTTCCTAGGCCTAATAACTCATTCTAACCGTCAAGGCCCTAATCTTAAGCCATGCACTTTTTCCTTACCTTCCATTATATATAAACTAATAAATTAATTAATTACTTAATCAAGATAAATATTCAATTAAACAATACGAATTGAAAAATCTCGGATCGTCACAAGTAGGACTTCAAGGACATAGGGATATCGAAATGTGTCCCAATGTCCATAGTAAGTCTCCCGATGGTTTGAGTGGAGTAGGACCCTAAGGACATGAAGATAGCAGGAAAATGTTCTAAGTGAAGTGTATGGTCTTTCTAGTTTAATTGCTTGTGTTATATTTTTATATATATATATATATATTGATGCTAGTTATATGTATGCTGGTTGATTTCTGTGATGCACTTATGATTGGATCGCATGATATGAGGATAGCATGGAGACCAAGTAAGTGTTATGTTCATACACCTCTAGTGTTTACCGGATTAACAAGAGTAGATAATAGGACTAAAAACACTATTATATGTACATAATGACCATTCTTGGTAGTCCCTTTTATCGAACCCTAAATGCTTAATTAGGTGCCTGTGATTGGATGTTTATATGTAGTAATTATTGGACGTATTCTCTGAAAAATATAAAATAAAACTTGAGATTTCTGTCTCATAATCTTATGGAAGAATGCCATGAACTGACGTTATGCAAGAACACCATGTGATGACCCTACAAGATATCCCTATTTGATGACCCAACATCCTGATGAGATGAAGTGCATGCGCATGCGTCTGGTTCATGGATATGCTTCTAGACGATATTTTTTTATAGACGAACTGACTAAGCAAAGGAGGGATAGAAAGCATAGGGAATAGAAGATAGGAAGAGTCTAGGGAGATTAAGGTAAAGAAAAAGAAAAGAAATCTTGACTGACTGAATGCTACGATATATAAGAATGCGAAAGGGGTATAAAAGAAGACCCAAGGGTACAAAGAAAGATCTAGGATTCAAAGGAAGATCTGCCAACCCCAGCACACGGGGTTAACAATGTGCGATGACCCATGTATGAATGTCATGTTACATATGATGTGTATGGCATGTATGCATTGAACGAGTAATTATTTACCTGATGTTATTAATGGCTTGTAATTATTGGTTGTTATTCTTGTATGCTAGTTGTGTACTTGCTTATAGAGATTGTTTTCCTTGTTTGATATTTACTTGGTATATTTCTATGCTTTCTTGGTAGATGATTGCTTGCTTGTCGATGATTGTTTGTCTGTTAACGATTTTAAAGTGACTTAGTAATTTCTAAAAAAAAGGAGAGAACAAGAAGGATGTCAAAGATCTAGAAGAGACAAACGGCATAATAGGGTTATAGTCATGAAAAAGAATGCATGTACAGTCTTGTATGTATGTATGTACATGTATGAGTGTTATTTGCATGATTGAAAACCTATTTGGTTATATTAAAAATGGTATGAAGTAATACTTACTAAGTATTCAATTCATTTTAATTTTCTTTCTGTGTGTTTCTTCCCCCACATAGGATTGTGCATCTAGAAGCAAATATGTCAAGGAAAGAGCATGACAGTCTAGGCAAGTATGAAAACCCTTTGTTTTGTAATGAAAATGTTTTCCGCTGTAAACCTCTTTTATTGTAAAATATGTTTTATTTTGTAACATGAAGTCTCGCACCTTGAGTATGAACTAAAAAGTTTTTAAACGAACGAAATCAGTTTTGTTTTCTAAATTGGTTTTGGAAAAAAAAAAAAGTCATGTAAGTATGGTCTTACCCTTGAGAGGGTCGAGTCGTTACAAAAAGATCAATAGATTGATCTCTATCCGCTCCTCATGAGGGGGATCCATCTTCAATGATAGTTTTGATTGTGATATGATCATTTGAAATAATGATTAATTACGATGCTATGTAGTTTGTTATTTTGAGTTGTTTAAAGGAGGAAACTGTTTCCTCATTTTAAGGATATTTGATTAGAAAAAACGGTAATATAATTGGATAGTTGACATTTATTGGCCCGAGTTGCAGGTGACTAAATGCTATTGTATTTGACAATGTTGGCGTGTAGGAGTTATGTGCTGATGGTGTTGGAGTGGGTTGGACCAAATCTAATAGATATGGTATAATACGTAATCTCTAAAAACAATCATACACTCTACCTGAGGTAAAAATGTGCATGAGACTCACGTGCCAGTTGTGTTGCACCAATAATGCCTTGTCAATGGTGACTCACGAGAAAGCAATAGATCAAATTAGCCGAAATTGGTGTAGAGTGCCAACACTATTGGAGTTACATGTTGATATGTTGGCACATAGGAGAAAGCAATATGTTGGTGTGTAGGCGTTATGTGTCGATAGTGTTGGAGTGGAGTGGATCAAATCTAATAGATCGATCCGGGATAATACGTAATCTTTACAAGTATTACTCTCATCTTGAGATAGAAATGTGCATAAGACTCACGCGCCGAATGATAATATACAAAATTAAGAACTTAATTGGTTTCTAACACATTTTAAAGTGTAATCACCTTCCTTAATAAGAGGTTAGGGAAAAAAAAATTAATTAAGGATTTTTACTAAAATAATATCGCAAGATTATAAATACTATTTATTTTATTTTATCTCAACCTCTTCTATGAAATATAGAGATAAACGTGACATGGTCACATGCGTGCCTTTACAAATTCCAATTTATTCTAGATGGTGATCTTCACGTGTCACATAACGTTCCATACTTTTAAAGCAAAATCTCTTTAATGGTCGAAGACGTTTATATTGTAACCGTTGCTAAGAAGTAAGAACAACAGTTATGGAAACTCAACACACTCTTTATCTGTTGCATTTCTGTAAAACATTTATTTCACTTCTTCTGTATTCTCTCATTAATTGACTTTCATTCATAGCTATTTTAATTTGTGTCAATGACCCAATGTCAGACTGAATAATCCGAAATGTTTCAATTAATTCTTTTTAAGAAGAGTGTTCTGAGCGTCTTTACAAATTCTCTCACGATCTCCTTCTTTTCTCTCAAAAAGAACAAAAAGGTGAGGTCTTGAAAAGTAACGCATGAGAGCGTGTGAAACTTGCGCGTGTGGAATGCAAATACTGAAGTTGTCTGTGTGAAGAGTTGTCTTCAGTAACAGCAGGGGGTGTAAAACTGTTTGGACGTATGGAGGGAGGGCAGGTCTACTGCCAAAGAAGGAAGAAACTGCCAGTTTACAAACATGGCAATTATGACAGTGACAATGCCACCTTAGAACTAAATAAGCATCATTATTCTCTCACACTTTCTGCCCAACTCAGATAGCTCTAAACACTGCCCAACACTCCTATAAATAGAGCGTGTGGGGCATTTCAAGTCTCAACTCAGAGACAACGAGTGCTTTCTTCTGTTTCTCTCTGTGTTTTTCCAAGTTTTTCTTTCTTTTAGGGCAAGAAAATGGTGGGGGCTGATCTCAGGCAGCAGCTGAGTAACTACATCCAGGCCTCCCATGAGCAGGTTTGCTCAAGCCCTCAAAATTTCTTTTCTTTCATGGTTCAAACTTCAAAGCCTCGGTTTTTGTTTGTTTTTCCCAAAAGTTTTTGGGTCTTTTGTTTGAATAAGTTAAAGGTATTAGATTGTGGGGTTTTGTTTGAATCTTTTGATTATTTTTTTATTTTTATAATTTCTGTAAATCACTAATCCAGCTACATAATTTCTTCATGTGTTTGGTAGCAAGCTTAAAAACCCAGAAGAGAATAAATAAAGAAGAGTCTACTCCGTTCACTCATTAACAATTATTGAGCTGAAGTGGATTTTCTTGGTCTCTAAAGAATGAAATTTTCCAAGGAAACAAGAATTTTCGACCAAAATTATCCTCTCTTCTTTCCTTTTTTTTTTTTTTTTTTTTTTTTTGGGGGGGGGGGGGGGGGGGGGTGGGGGGTTTTCAATTTGAGAGTATATTATTTGGAAAATGTTTAAGATAATTTGCTAATCTTGTTGATAAGAGAGCATTTGAGCACCGTGCATGTTTCTTGCAGGGGATATTAGACGAAACTTTTGATCGTCTGAGAAATGTAGAAAATGATGGCAATCCACAGTTTCTGTCGGAGATTTTCTCCATGTTCATCCATGATTCGGAAAATAACATTGCTGAACTCACCAAATTTCTGTGAAGTTTTTAATACCTGATCCTCTATTGATGTCTCATTTCATGTTATTGTTCTTTTTTCCCTCCATATATATATATATATATATATATATATATATTCTAATATTTTGGTGTATTTGATCTAAAATCAGGAATGAGCCTGTTATCGACTATGAAAATGTGAGTCTTTTTGCTCACCAACTGAAGGGAGGGGGCTCGAGGTAATCTTCAATGTTTTGAAGACAAGCTTTGTTTATGGTCTCTTGTTTTCATGCAATCAATAGAACTTTCGATAGAAATAAAGAAAGAAAAAGAAATAAGTTGAAAGACTTGCAAATTTGGACATCTATGTGCATTGCATGCATGTGGCAAATCTAACATTAATTTAAGACTTTCCACTTTGGACATAAACATGTGTAATATGTTCATTTCCTAATGATTCGGACTCATGAATCAACATGTATGTGTGACCTAAACAGTTGAAGCAATCATAAGTAATGCTAATTATCCAAAAAATCCGGAGCAATCAACCTTTTCGCCGATTTAGCATATAAGAATCTCCAAATCAGTAGCAACAATTCTATTTTAAACTTCTTTCCAATTCAGCTGTAGTGTGGCAAGTGATGCATCCCTAGATTTGGAAGTATATTCTCATCATGAATTTCAAGAGAATGTGCAAAACCCGTGCGTGAACCACACGTGTATGTTGCACATGACAGGTTTGTGCACGCGAGATGCATATATGAAACTTTTTGAAGCAACAATTTCACCTGTCCAACTTCAATTCCTTTTCCCTCTCATTTGATTTTTTTTTTTTTTTTACTTGATTCCAACTAGACCTCTAAGGTATAGAGTTTATCACCCTTAGCTAATACCTTTTTGGCCTTACCCGTCATTTTGATACTTTCTCCAACGGAGTATTTTCTCACACAGAATAATGTTTGATCCTCATTAATCATGTACATTAAATATGACTACAAATATTTCATGCTACCTTTTTTATTCGCACATGTATTATTGTCCTAAGCAGACGCTTCCTTTTTCCATACCATCTTGATTATGTTGTATTGATTGAATATCAATCTTATGCGATATGCTGGGATTAAAGCCTTGGAGGTCATCGGCTGGTTCTTGCCTGTTGTGAGCTTCGAGAAGCTTGCAAAAACAAGATGAAGGAAGGGTAAGTAAGGAGTCACTTTTCATTGCCACACTGTTATCCCCACTCTTAACCAAACGATTAAATCTGTTATGTGCTTTTAACGTAACTCTAAGCACTCACCATTTTTCCTTATCTTTTGTTTTTAGATGCTTTGAAGCCTTCGACAAGGTCAAACATGAGTACGGCATTCTGCGGGACAATCTGAAATCCATTGCTGAGGTAATAAATACTTAGTTTGAACTTGACTTGTTGGGTTCAGTACCTGTTGTACATGCGTCATGAGAATATCTTACTGTAAATTAACAAAAATGTACATTGTAGAGGTGTTCATTCGGGTTCCGGATTCCCAAATCCGGAATCCGGATTCAAAATTTCCTTAAATATTAAAAAAAAAAAATTTCAAAAATGTTAAGAAATAAATAAAATTTTAAACACTCGGCCCGGATGAACATCCTTAATGTACAAGACATACTTTTGTGGATGCACATACTGAAAAGTGAAAACTGAAAGAACCTAAAATTTTTCTGGAATACAACTCTCTAGAATCCACCAGATAAAGGAGATCTCTACAAGGTAGATAATATCAAAAAACTGATTATAAGTATTCCAAAGCACCACATACTAATGACATCTCCTCCATTTCAATCCCGAACCTGAATCCTGAATCCCAATGATATATGTTTGTTAATCCAACTCGATTCTCAAAACAAATTTAGAATCCAAGATATTTGAGAGGATCCTTTCACCATTTTTCTTTGCTTTTATCAATCTGTGTTTTACTTGGTTACAGATGGAGGAGAATATCCTTAGCAATGAGGCCAGAAGGAGAGGCCGGTAGAGAGCTGGCCGGTATGCATGCACTGCTTTAAGTGCATTTGCCCAAGATTGAAGAATCAACATATGCTGTCCCTTGAGAATTAAATAAGTTCACTACAAGTGAATATGTTGTCTCTGTCTGAGATATGTTCAGAGAGACTTGTTCTGCAATCTGTGTTTGAACATTTCATGTACTGTCTGTTTCAGCTGTTGCTTTGGAATATACAAAATTGTTTCATTTCTTACTATCTTGGTAGAATACTCAAGTTTTGGATAATTAATTTTCAACGAAAGTTCTACATACTATACTCGTCCCACTACGATGAGGTGGCACTGTCCATCAACTTTTGAATTATTCTTTAAAAAATATAAAAGAGGATTTCAAGGGTAAGAAAACTGTCACATTTTATATAGTGTGATGAGAGTGTGGTATCTAGTATTACTATTTAACAAAATGTCACGTAGACCAAACCATTTATCCAGCAGTCAATAATCTTCCGATACTAATGTAATGAATACACGTGACTTGATGTAAAAAATAAGAACTGTTCTATAATAAAAGAATTTTTCAATCTGATAATCACATCATATCAAGTATGTCAGTATATAAGCTTTTTTGTATAAGATTTCTCATGTATAGCTAAATATTTCTCTTACTCTTTTGGTAACTATGCAATTTATTAATTTTGCCGGCCTTTTTATCTGTGATTTGGGACATGTATTAAGTATTAACAAAGAAGAAATAAGGGAAAGAAAACCGAGGAATTTTCTTTTCTTTAAGGCGCCCAAGCATATGAAAACAATGGAAAGTACTGGAGCCATTCGACTTTACGTTTTCCTTTTTCTTCTTGTAGCAACTAATAACAATGAGTTCATCTTTGGATCTTCCAAAATAAATCAAAATTTGAAAATGTCAAAAACATTTGTAACGTCGATTTCTATATTATCTCCATATTAAGAAAGAAAGGTTAATTTGCAATTCACAAAGAAGAAGAAGAAGAAGAAGAAGAAGAAGAAGAAAGGCATGCATGAATTATATGCATTATGCAATACCAATACCAATTATCTATTTTTCTCTTTCCTTTTAGCCAAAAATGGGGAAATTAAATTTGGATTACAAAACCAAATCACATATTGCTGTCTCTTCATTCCCTGTTACTAATGACATTTAAATTTATCGTGACGTTGTGTGTGTCTATATTTATATACTCTATTAGGTTATCAAATCTACCTCAATTCATCTCATTTCATTATTACAATTTTCTTAAATTTATATATATTTTTTTAAATTCTTATACAAAATATAATAAATAATTCAGAATTTTTAAATTCTAAAATACTTATAATATTAAAAAGTAATATTTAACAATATTTTATTAAACTCAACTCAACTCAGCGTGACATTCAAACATAGCCATAATATCAATAGTAGACAAAATCAAGAGATGAGCAACCAAAGGACGTCATTAAACTTGTTGCTGTTAAAGCTAGGAGTGTAAATTTAAATTGGAAAACTGAAGAACCAGTTCGGACTGGATCGAATCGGACCGAAAATTTCAATTTTGAATCGGTCCAGTCTGGTACCAGTTTTAGAAATTGAAAAATCGGATATAATCGGTCCGGTTCCGATTTCGGTCATTTTAAGATCAAGCCAGACCGGTCTTATTTACTTTTATTTATATTTATGTTTTACAGTATAATTATATAATATGTTTTATATTATATATAATATATATAATAATATAAATTATAATTAGATATAAGATAATGTTATAACAAATAAAATTGTAATATCAAATTTTTGATTTTTAAAATTTAGACTTTAATTTGTGAGATTCTTGAACTTGTCAAAGTAGATTTTTATTGCAGTTTTTTTTTTAATAAATAGTTTTTATTTTATAAACAATTTTTTTATTGCAGATTTTTTTTATATAACAGATTTTTTTTACTAAAAACATATTTTTGTAATGAAATACAATTTTTTTACTAAAACAGATTTTTAAACCAGTTTGTTTTTTTTAAAAAAAAAATATTTGATTTTTATAAATTTATATTCTATTAAAACTGGAAAACCGGACCGAAACCGGTAAAATCGATAACCAGTTTTGGGGGTTAATCAGGGTGTAATCGATTTTAAAAATTCAAAACCGATGGTACCGACTCGGTTTTTGATTTTATTTAAAATCAGATCGAATCAGATTGGTTACACTTTTAATTAAATTTATCATTTTTTTAGATTGAAAGATATTTCATCCCACCGATCAATAAATTTGTCACAAATTAAGCATCTGACATGCACATGGTATACAGCTTTCAATAGCTTTCAACTCAATGGAATTATAACTCAAAACGACTGAAATTAAAAACACGATAGTTATACTGATAAGTGTGATCAACAAAATTTCCGAATCTTATCAACATCCGAAACCATATCCAACTACATGTTAAAATTCTACTAAAACCATTAGCTGAAGATAACGAGTTATAATGCCAAAAAAAAAAAAAAACCAGCATGCAAACCTCTTAGTCAAAGAGGCTTAGACATAAGCCATCCTGCAGCAAAACAGATTAATCACAAGTAAGAAAAAAAAACCCTCCACCCTCTTAAATATATAAGAATAGTTCATAGTCACTTTTGTATATTTTTTACTTTCTATTGATAATGTATTAATTAGTTAAAACAGTTAATTTATATTAAAAAAAGTGACACAATCAATCTCTTTAATAAAGAGTGTTCAAAAAATACATAAAATGGCTGCATAAGATTTTTGAATATTAAACACTAGCAAGTAGTTTGGTGAAAGTGACCGGCGCACTTAAGTACAAGAGTAGTGCTAGGTGCAAGTAGGCTCACGTCACCTATTCACATGAATAGTATTTTTACTGTTTATATAAACAGTAAAAATAATGTTCATATAAGTGGTGTGCGTGCAAGCCTACTTGCACATAGATTTTTTCTAAGCACAAACGTCACATGGTAACTGTACCCAAAGCCAAAATACTGTGCCACTAATGAAGTAATGCAATGTACTTTTAGAAAGTAATGACTAATATACCGAAATACGCAGAAAATAGATGCAAAAAGGTTTAAGGAAAGCAAGATAATTGCTAAGGCTTTGTCTGTTTTTAGAGATGAGATAAGATAAAGTTAAAAAAAATAAAATATTATTATTATTTATTTCTTTAATATTAGTTTTGTTTTGGAATTTTAAAAAAATGTTTTTAAATTTGAAAAAAGAATTATTTATTTTATTTTGTATAAAAATTTTAAAAAGTATAATGATGAATTTGAGATAAGAAGAGATGGGATGAGATGAGATGATTTTTGAAAACAAACCAGGCCTTGACAATGTAACACGACAAATAAGTGATCAACTAAAAACATAAAACTTAAACATGATGATAGCATTTCTATAATTCTCTTGTGCTTTACAAAACATCCACAGTGCCATGATATTTGATAGAAATGATAAAAATGAAGTAATAGCTGAATCAAATGATCTCAAACGGCAATGGAAAAAAAAAATTAGGTAATTAACATCCACAGTAACATAAGCAATACAAATCAGATTAAATTTTGTGAAAAGAAATTTGTGATAGTTAACTAATTGAAAACATTTAATATAGAATAGAATACAATGATCAATATGCATAATTTCTTTCGAAAACATTTGTTTGGATTGGAAAAATATGGGAATCTCATATCGTATTCTTTCAATTATGATTTATCAAAAATAATTAGCACCCCAACCGTCCTGAATCAGTCTTATTGTCCATCCCATTAAAAAAATGTTAAAGAAAAATGATCTTATTTTTCAAAATCTCTAAATGAATGTTGTATAAGAAAAATCTTACCTCATCAGACTCCTCATTCTCTTCCACTTTCTCCTCTTTCTTAGACTCAGCAGCAGCAGGTGCAGGTGCACCAGCAGCAGCAGGTGCAGCAAAAGCAGCAGCACCGCCACCTGATGGCACTGAGGCCAACTTCTCTCTTCCGGCTGCAATCAGCTCCGTTATATCTTTTCCCTTGACTTGAGACAAGAGCAACTCAACCCTATCATCATCGGCTTCAGCTCCAACTATAACCCATGAATCCATATCCATTAACATAACTTCAAAATCATTATCATTCAAATATTGTTTCATCTATCAACACCTAGTAGCTATTAAAAATCAACATTTTAGTATCTAGGTTTTTGTTCCCTATTGTATTAATTTATCTAAACATTATATTTTTAATTGGCACGGGATGTCCGGAACAACGCCCGACTAATCCAAAAGTGTACATTATTTTTTTAGTATGTTTTCTATCTATCAATATAAAGCAGAAGATATAATACCCTACGAATTGCTTCCAAGCCCGTATTCCAAACTAACAGTGACCAAAAATAGCATCTCCAACTCAGATACAAATAACGTTAACGACTACACGAACAAGATAAGTCTGATCATATGCGAAAAAATCAACTGTACGTTAACCATAAACCCAAACCCCATATCATGCTTTAGACGAACTCAGCATAACCAGAGACGTTGAACACAAATAAAAATACATAACTATCTACATATACACACGCACGCAAATAGGCGGAACTCTAATGAAATTTCCATCATAATAATGGTCATATACCATAACTTGTAGGGGAAGTAACTAATGGTTTAGATTTAACAGGATCCCAAGTATGGTGACAAGAGTACTTCCGATTAATTTTTGGAGTGCACACGTCCTCAACAAGTAATTTTTGAAAGTATATATCCGATAATTAAAAAAAAATCTCTTAGCTTAATTAGTAATTTTCTATATAACTGTGAGGTACGTAAATATCTAGTAATCATTTTAAAAAAGAGTGAAGGTTCACTATTAAAAAATTAATTTTTTCATATAGGTCTTATACTTCATTCACTTTTTTTAAAACGATTATACGATGGTTATCCAATCCATAATTGCATAAATATTTTTTCTAATTTGATAGTTGAGTAATGCTGCATACAACCATGAGGTATGTAAATGTCATGTAACCACTTTGAAAATGAGTGAGATCTACTATTTAAAAGTTAATTTTTTTTATGTGAATTTTATTTTATTTTTACTTTTTTTCAAAATGATTGCGCGAATATTACTCAATTCATGATTGCATAAATCTTTTGGCTTCTAAAAATTATTTAGATTATGTGGGACTCGAAACTTAAATCTTGGAGGGAGTACACCTAACACCACCAAAATCAAGTTTACCACTTGAGTCAACCCTTGGATGTAAACTATATTATCACTGTATAAATCAGTATAATCATTTTGATAAAAAAAACTTTCAAAAACCCAAAAAAGATGTACCTGATCCGAGGATTTTCTTCAAATCATCGGCGGAAGGGCAGGTGTTACCTCCCAACACGGCCAACAAGTACGCAGCGACAACCTTCATCTCTGCTGAACAGAAACAAATGCAGCAAGTTAGCATCATACATATACATGCATACATATAATGGAGGAGACGAATGGGCAGATAGAGATGATCATAGAGATAGTGAGAAAGATAGAGAAAGAGGAAGGGAGAGTGTAGTACTTGTGGCGATTCGGATGCAAAGGCTGCTTTGGAAACTGATGGTGGCACCTTCGGTATATATATATATATATATATATAATATGGAGGAACAAGCAGTTAGGGTTTCCGAGCCGGCCGATAGCCATGCGGGTGGGTTTGACTGGATCGTATCCCTTCATTTTATTTTATTTTGTTTTGGAAATTCTGCTGACACGTGTAAAAGTACTGGGACGAGGCCTGGTTCCCCATTTAAGAAACATAAAAAAAAAAAATGATGTTTTTAAAACGGGTGGTTCTAGGCTTACTAACGTGGGATCCCGACTGGAATCCGCCCAGGTTAAAATATTTTTGAGTGATGATAGAGATTGGTCGGGTTATTTACAATAATTAAATTATTTTTGTCATAAATATAATAAAAAAATATTAAAAAATATAATAAAAAATAGAATAAAATGAAAAAAATATAATAAAAAATAAAATGAAGAAAATACAATAAAAAATTAAAAACATAATAAAAAATACAATAAAAAATAAAATGGAGATGAATTTATAGGAGTATTCGACACAGTCCAGTCCCTGCAGCCGCCGGTGGCGGTGGGCTGTTTTTAATAGGGGTCGGTCCGACCAACACCCAACTTATTCCAATATTTTTTATTATTTTTTTAATCTATTTTTTTAATATTTTTATATATTCTCAAAAAATTATAAAAATTATAAATTATTAAAAAAATTATTATTAATCATTAAATTAAAACAAATAACAATAAAAAAATTAAAAACTTACCATCGAGAAATCCCATATGTAAGTTTAGCATTTCTCTTTTAAAACACCTGTGGGTCGAGGAGCGCTCGCATCCCAAAACGAATAAGGGCAAGTTTGAAAAAAAGAAACTCTCAAACACTTTATATTATTATTTACTATTTTATTATTACTTTTCACTTATTATTATTATTCATTACTTTATTATTATTATTTAATATTATATTATTACTTTTTACCTACTTTTTTATACTTTTTATAAACAATCACAATATCCAAACGTAACCTAAAAGGTGCAAAGAACTCGCACTCATCCCGACGATAGAAATGTGCATGACCCCAGATAAAATAATGTGGTGGATGCTAGGTTGAGTAAAAGTGCTCACATTCCAGCGTTTGTAAAATATTTGAAAAAATTAAATTAAAGTTAAAATAAATTGAATTATTTATTATATTTTATATAAAAATTTAAAAATATTATATTAATGAGATGAAATGATATAAAATGAGATTAGAATTTTTCTAAACCCAAACCACACCAAGCCGAGCACTTGGTGGCCAAGTGATCCTCCGGGTGAGTACTAGGGCGGTTCAAAATAATCGCTTACCAACATCGATATCGACCATTTTTTCAATTCGATTCGATCCAAATTATCTGACCCGTTAGAGATGAAATCGAAAATTGGTAATACCCAATAACCGGTTGTAAAGCATGGAGTTAGGACCTCATCTTCTTTCTCATTTCGAGATCGATTTCTAAAACAAGTAGACAAATTAAAATGATGAAAACGATGAAATCTTCTTCCACGAGAGAAGTGGAGCTCGTGAAAATTTGAGATTAAATTGATCATGACAGGAGAGAAGTGGAGTTCTTGAAAAAAAATTAATATTTGTGGATGCCATACGCAAGTAAGTGAAAATTTGAAAAAGAGGAGAAGGGTATCAGGATAGATGTTGTAATCAGAGGGCTTACAATTTCTTCATAGCTACAAAAACCAGCTGTCAAAAGAAAAGTATGCCACAAGGCCCTGCTTGGATTCGGAAGTGGGTTGAGCTCATCTCAACTCACTTCCATTTTATCATTATATTTTTATAATTTTTTATACAAAATACAAATTTTTATATACCTTTTTCAAATCTCAATACACCTTTTTCGAATCCCAATACACCTTTTTCAAATTTCAACACACCTTTTTCAAATCCCAAAATAATAATAATATTAAAAGATAAACCAAACTCATCTCATCTCCGAATCCAAGCGGGGCCTTAATGGTTCAGATTGGCACAAGAGGAGCGGCAAAATCAATAAAAAGCCTCAACGTTTTTTCGCTCTTATCACTTTAACACATATGACAAGGAAATGAGCCTATCGGTATATCGGCTAAATGGAACAATTCAAAAGCGGGTCGGGTCGGAACTATCCTTACCGAGTCAAGAGGTTTGACAGAACAGCTTAGTGAGTACCATCGAGGGGCTAGCAAAAGTTCTCTTCTCCATTGTCCAGAGCAAGCAAAGATAGCTTGTTACCCACGCGAGCATCGTGAGCAAAAATGCTTGACGCGTTAAACATGTCTTATTTCATTGAATTTTCTCTTGCTTACGCCAGTTGAAGCTCATGCTAGAGTAATACTCGTAAGAAGGTGATTCCAAGCAGTAGCAAAACCAGCAATTTATTTTAGGGAGACTAATTTTTCTATCACACGAGATATTTACGTAAAATATAAAAATATTACAAAATTATAAAACATATATAAAATTAAATCTTGATAATTTGTCAAATAAAGTTAAAGCACAACTTAATATTTGTTTTAGAGAGTAATATTTATTTATTATTATTTTTATAAGTATGAAATATTTAAAAATGATTTTCTTCATAGAAATAATGAAATGATCTTTTAAAATCTAGTATCTATATTGGTGGCACATTAAACATAGAATACTACAAATGAGACCTTAAATAAACTTTTTCTAACTTAATGAAATTTAGAGGATAAATCATTTCTACTAATTTTTATATAAATTATTAATCTTATATGATTTTTATGGTATTTTCACTTTAGATTTCATATTAAGAAACTCAATAATATATAATAAAAAACTGGGATAAATGTTAATAATTTATTGTTTGATTTAATTAGAGACATTTTTATATATAATAAAATTTTATAAAATCTTATAAAGCATATGTGAATAAGAATATTATAATTTGTTCTTTAGGTGGAGGGGGGGGGGGGGAATTTCTAATTACATGAAATTATGAAAAAAAAAATTGGGGTTATTTTTTTAATTTTCAAAAAATTTTGGGGGGGTTGTGGCCCCTCCTGTCCCTGCATGGTTTTGTTGATGATCCCAAGTGACTATAGGGACCTAATAGCAATGTTTTAAATTTTATTTTGATAATTATTCTGGTTTAAGTATTGGAATGAAATATTTTAGTACTTATACATTTTGAGATTAACTATATATATTATATAATTATATGTTTATATAAACTAACAATTAATATGATAAATACATGTACATATAAATATGTATCATGTATTTGTAGATACATATAGAAGAATTGGCAATTTATAAAATATATATGCATTGAAAAAAATACAAAATTGAGTACAGACACAAAAGACAAAAAAAGTAAAGAAATGATTAAAAATAATGATTTTAATAAAAAAAGTCAGAATAAGATGACATATTTTAAAGTTAGAAAATTTAAAATTATATAAATATATTTTATATTCTAGAATTAATTAAATACCATATAAATTTAAAATTTATAAAAATGCCTTTCAAGTATAAGAAAATTACAAAACTACATTAAAATGGTCCGAAATGAAATAGGACTTGAAATGCCAAAATGGCCCAAAATAGATTAAAATCTGAAGTAAAATAGAACAATGGAATATGGTGTACTAAATACTACATCGAAATAGAAAATTTCAACCGGAATGAAACGTAATTTAAAATTATGCCTGATAGCACTCACTATCGGCCATTACCCAATCACTCAGGGTGTGGTTCGACAAAGACTATCAAATGTCAATTTCAAATTTTCCTGTAAGAGTAGAGCTACATCTCTCGAGAAATGTAGTATGAATTTATATTGAGTAGTACGTACAAAATTTTTCTTTTATTTTTTGACTTTTTTTCTCATTGATATTTTTATATTCTTAGATAATCACGTAAACATATATAAATAAATGATTAATTACATAGATAATCATTTGACTTTGTTTTCATTAATACTTTAATCGATCAAAGGCTCGCTAACTAACGACAAGCAGATCGTTAGCTAGCTAATTATGCAAGATTAATTGGCATATATCATACAGTACTATTAATTAATGGGTATGATCATTCTCTCATTAATTAATTAATTAATTGGCATGATGATCAGTACTATACAGTCTATACTGTCACTACAAAAAAAAATGTCTCTATGAACTGATTGCTTTTGGATACAACTGATTATTTATTTCTGCCCATTTTTTTTCGCAATGTGTTAATATAACACATTTGAGCTGTGTTATCAATGTGTGATCATGAATTGCTGTCTTTCGGTTCTTCATTGAGTACTGAACTAGGACCCTTGTTTTGCTTTTCAATGTGTGATCATGAATTGCATGCATCCTCAAATTACCCAACGCGATTAGTACTTATATATTGATGGTCAACAATATTACTCTTTTGAATCGTAAGCTCACTTTCTCGTCAAGTTTAGAGCTAGAAATTATGGATAGAAAAAGATATAAAAGATAGTTTTGATTTGTTTCTTCTCAATTAATATATATATATATATATATATATATTAGTTTCACGACAAAAATAATAAATATCTTTTTATTATAATAAGTGGCTATCTAACAATCACTTAATGAATTTTATTATTTTTTATTAAATTTTCTTGTTTTTTCGTTCAATTTAACTATATCTGTCCGTCTATCTGAATTCTGAAATAATGTGATTCTTGAAATTTAGTTTTCTGATTTAAAGTACTTTTAAATTAAACACTTCAAATTCAAATCTAGCTAAATTTAAAATTCTTATTCTCTCTAGATTGAAATCAACACCCAATTTTAAACTCAACTCAATTTTCTTATGATCGATATTATCCTTTCCCTATCATCTATAAAACTCACCCAAGAATCAGATTAAACAGTACAAATTATATAATTTATATAACATGTAAATTATAAATTACTAATATTTTATTAGTAAAAAATTATATAACATACAAATTATAATATAACATTATAACATTAGAAATGTAAAATAATTTAAGTTGAAATCTGTTTGCAAATTATATTTGCGAATATAATTATTTGAATAAAATATTATTTATTTTTAATTTAAATTCATTGTGAAACATTAAATTCAAATAATAATATTTTATAAATGAAATTATAATAATTATTAAACAGTTATCTTTCATCACTTCATATCGTTTATGATTTACTTTTATATAATTATTTCATTGTTAAGATATTTTCCTTTTATCATCTATCAAATATTTTTTATAACTTACATTTTTTCCCTTTATGCATTATATTATTAATCAAAATTTATTTATTTTATAAAAATCATATAACTTCTTAAAAATAACAGTTTCACTAAACTACAGAATGTATTTTGCACGTTGCTCCTCCCTAGCTACTATAATATATATATATATATGTGTGCGTGTGTGCGCGTGTGTGTTTTTGAAATGTGATTGATAGATTGCCTATTAGATCAATCTTGGTAAAGGTTTATGAAACGTACTGTCACTATAACAAAATAGACTTGTTATGGCACTTTTTAGAGTGTTGCAATAGAAATTAACTCAAAAAGCATCTATAAAGTTCATACAGGCATTACAAAAATGTCATTAAAAGATTTTTTGTCGTGATTTTAAGGCTTTTTATGACGAATTTTATTCGTCACAAAAACCTTATTTCTTGTAGCGTCTTAGGTTAAAATAAATTCTCATAAAAGTAAAATTTACAAATTGTAATTTAGATGTGATATGTTACCTCTAGTTTATAGAAAAAGAGTTTTACAATTTGATGTGCGAGAGCGGATTGGATTCAATTTGTGAGTAATTTATTTTTATACAATTTCTTTGTTAACTAAATATTTCTGAAATTTTTTGTTTTTTGTTTTTTGGAATATTGACTCTCTTAGCAAGTCAGTTATTACAGTACTTGTATAGGTCCCACATTGACTTCTTTGAGGGCGTGAAGTTAGGAAGGGCTTTCCATGGACAAGTACTTATCAACCATATATTCTAATGAATAATACTACGTGCACGCATATAAAATATATATATATATATATATATATATTTATATATATATATAAAAGCTTATGTAACAGAATTTCTTGTTTTAACAGTTATCATTAAAATTTTCAGTCAAAAGTTCAGTCATTTAATGTCATTAAATTGAATTAAATGTCCAGTAAAATTTTCATCTATACATTTATTATTATGATGTTTTCTCTTTAACAGTAAAAAGTTGAATTAAAGTGCATTAAATACATGCACTTCGATTGATAACTTGAAAAAAAGAATTTATGCCTTCACGTCCCTTGAATAAAACGTAGAAAAGAATTTATGCCTGTTTAAGTCCCTTGAATAAAACGCCTGAATTGTCACTTGGGGAAGATGAAAGGATTTCAAACATTCGTCACTTGAGGAAGACGAAGGGAGTGCAGGATCTGCTCCTTATAAGAATAATATGTTAATCAATATAGTCTTATATAATATAATTTTTTAACAAACAAGTTGAATGGTTAAGAAAATATTATTTACATTAATCATTAATATAAAAGAAACAAAATTAAAACAATAAATTCACATATAATCCCATTGTATGTAATAAAAATAAAAATAAAAATATTTTTTTGAATTAATTAAAATCTATGTGCCTGGAATATAAAAGAAAACAAAGTTAAAAAAAAAGGATGGGGTTATTGTGTTTATGGGACTATGTTATTGAATTTATGAAATTATGTTATTGTATTTTATGTTATTGTATTTATGGGATTATGTTATTTTATTTAAGTTAGAAATTAAATTTAAATGCAAAAGTATTGGATTATCATTAATCAAAAATTAATTCTTAATAAAAATAATTCTTAAAAAATTAAAAAAAATTAAGCAAACGTGATTTGTGGTTGTTCAACACTTTTATAATATTATCATCCAATTTATAGTGCAATGGCATATGTTGAACTGGACGATACTACTGGAAAGCTAGTTGCTTCTTTGTTTGGTGAAGTGGCAGAAAATGCATTTAGCTGTTCAACACTTGAGCTGATGGAACATGCTGGAGAGGTAATGTCAAAAATTTAAATTTATATTTTTAGTTTCGTAATAATGAGTTAATAAAAAATATTGGGTTTTTAAAATTTATTTAAATACATTATTATTATTTTTTTACTGTAGGAACATCGACCATATATCAAAAATATTATGGACAAATTAGCAAAAAAAAGGTGGAAGATAAACATTTATGGAGATCCAGAGAAAATGAAGGAGCAGAAATATAGGCACTTTAATGTTCTCGCTATTGAGGAAATGCAAGATGAGAAAAATGCTGGATCGTGATCCTAGATAAATCATCCTAGAATAAATATTAGTTAAATCATATTTCATAAAACTATGTTTATTTATCTTACTATATTATTGTAATACTCTGCTTTTATAATATATGAGTGTTTCTCAATTTTAAATCACAAATTATTTTTACTTAAACTAAAATCATCAATACGTCATTATTAATAAAAAATAAATCCAATATAAATTAATTAAGCAAATTAAACTAACGTGCTTTGCATGTTGCATTCACCTAGTATATATATATATATATATATATTTGACTTCACTTTCAAAGTCATGAAGTTGCAATTGGGCAGGGCAGCATCTAATTGAGCTTTACCTATTACCAATTTTTTAAGGCTGAAGTTTTGGATTTCGTTTAGCAACAAAAGTGGCTAAACACATGATCAAGAATATATTTCTTTTTCTTATAAAAAAGAACAATATATTTCTAAACTTTTGTATGTATTCGTAGGGGTAGCCTCCCCAAATTAATTAAGGGTATTAATTATGTTAACAAGATCAATTAGGTTGATTAGCTAGCTAGCTAGGACATCGGTTAATCAACGAGCAAGAGCATTAATTTGCACCATTCACAAGGCCATTATGGTTTTACCCTTCTCGGCATAAATATGGGATATTTTAGTACTAAAAGATCAAAGGAATATTCTTTTTTTTTTTTTTCTAAATTTTTACAATATTTTTAGTAGATATAAATATTGGAGATTTAATTTAATCCTATAAACAAGAAGAGATTATATAAATAAACTGCATAACTTTATGTGATTCGTGACATTTATTTTATCATAAAAATAATTTTAGCACGTCAGGGCACATAATGTTTAGATCTCAGCCTGTTTAGATCTAATCAAGCTGTTTGAAGGACTTTAACGCCTGATACAACACTTAAATTCCCATCTAAAATGAATAGAATTTGGGATATTTTATTCTTTCATTTGTTTATTCACGTAGATCATGCAAAGCCTTCATGTCTAAGATGATGATAGGACCCTTTTTATGTACAAGTTATGAAAAGCATGCAGGAGGTTGACTTGAGACGTTTTTGAAGGGGCAAGTGGGAGGTCAAAAGGGAATATTATTAACATGACCGACTGGATTCATCTCTCAAAAGTTTCAAGTAAAGAGCACTCCACGTACAAAACAAACAAGCTGCTAGCATGAAAGCCAATGCTAGATTCTAGGGCACACAATTAAGCTTAATATTAATCCTTTCCCTTTCAAAACCTCTATAAAATGAGGTGCACATAGCATAGAATTCTCAATCTAGATCAACCCAAATATATAGCATTAATCCTTTCAGCACCAGAATTATGGCAACTCAAGCCAATATTGCTCGCTTGATCAGCGTGTGCTTTCTCCTCCTCATGTTCACTGTAATGGTGGCAGAGGCAGGACCTCCTAAGCAGAAGAAAGTAAGATGCAAAGACAAGATTAATTACCCTTCTTGTTACAAAGTACAAAAGCTTTGCCCTACAACTTGCCCTCGCACCTGTGTCATGAATTGTCGAACTTGCGAACCCACCTGCGAACATCCACCTCCACCACCGCCATCTCCGCCACCACCGCCACCAAAATCAAAGAAGCGTTCACCTCCGCCTCCACCTCCTAAGGCTTCTCCTTCACCCCCTCCCCCTCCTCCAATTGTTACAACTCCCTCCTCTTTTCCTCCTCCTCCTCCTGCTTCTTCTTTTTCTCCTCCTCCTCCTCCTCCTGTTTCGGTTCCTCCGCCTCCCCCTGCTTCAAGTTCAGCACCAAAGACAGTTAAATGTACGAATAATAATTTCCCTCGGTGCTATGGTATGCAGCTTACCTGTCCTAGCGGTTGCCCCGACAACTGTGGTGTGAACTGCGCCACTTGCAGCCCAGTTTGCGGTGAGTTTAGTTCTCCAAAAACTACTTCTGTTCTTTGGTATTTTATAAGAGTACTCTTATAATTATATAAAAGTAATTTCATAAACAAACTAACGTGTTTTCATTTAATCCATTAGATTTATTTTACAATAAAAATAATTTTATAATTTGACGAACTACATCAGCTTATAATTGTTTGAATATAATTCTTTTGCAGTTAAAGTATTTCTCATTAAACATACCTTTTCTAGTTGAAAATATTTTCAAAACTGTATACATTAATGATCGGTGCGACCTTAATAATTTCTTAACTTGATGTAACTGATAGCATAAGAAGATTTGGCTTTTTGTTGAAGAAATTTTGCATGCCAACTGATCTTGATAGCTAGTCAACTTAAGTTGATCAACATATTTTGTAGCTAGTCAGGGATAACATTTTTGTAACACTGATTTCACATGCAAATCTGAGTAGAATGCAATGGTGTCGGTGCTGTGTGCCAAGACCCACGATTCGTTGGTGGAGATGGAATCACCTTCTACTTCCATGGTAAAAAAGAGCACGACTTCTGCCTAGTTTCCGACTCCAACATCCACATCAATGGTCATTTCATTGGCAAAAGAAATGAAAACATGAAAAGGGACTTCACCTGGGTTCAATCTCTTGGAATCCTCTTTGGCACTCATAAGATCTTCATCGGAGCTAGAAAAACAGCGATTTGGGACAACTTCGTCGACCGCCTTTCACTCGGCTTTGACGGCGAACCAATATACCTTCGTGATGAAGAAAGCTCAAGGTGGCAATCCATGACGTCTCCAAGTGTTACAATCACAAGAATTCGTGACACAAACTCAGTAGAAATTGAGGTGCAAGGGAATTTCAAGATCAAAGCAACAGTTGTTCCTATAACTGAGAAAGATTCCCAGATTCACAATTATAGAATCACCCAAGAAGATTGCTTTGCGCATCTTGATTTGAGTTTCAAGTTTTACTCATTGAGTGGTCAAGTTAATGGTGTTTTGGGCCAGACTTATGCAAGCAACTACGTGAGTAGGGTGAAGATGGGAGTGCTCATGCCTGTTTTGGGTGGCCAGAAAGAATTTTCGTCCTCAAGTCTCTTTTCCACTGATTGTGCTGTAGCAAGGTTTACTGGTAAGTTATTAGAAGAAAATTCTATGGAGTTGGAGAAGTTTGGAAATCTGAATTGCGCAAGTGGTATGGATGGTCGGGGAGTAGTCTGTAAAAGGTAATCAAAGCTATTTAAGCCAATTGAATAGTGCTTCTGATTTCTAGTCAAAGATAATCTGGGGGTTGGATCGAGGACTCTTTTACTAAATTTAATAAGCTTCATGTTGAAGCAATGAAATGTGTCTCGCCAGTTCAATGATGTATA
Organism: Platycarya longipes; assembly: GCA_036559045.1. Lineage (NCBI taxonomy): Eukaryota > Viridiplantae > Streptophyta > Magnoliopsida > Fagales > Juglandaceae > Platycarya > Platycarya longipes. The sequence continues at coordinate 22,667,385 of CM071802.1, read as the reverse complement.
TGTTTAATTTGTTGGTTCATGAATTAATACGAGTTGTAAAATGAAAATTTGCATACATATATATAGCCAATTCAAAATCATGCTACAAGTGGCAGTGACTAGTAGTATTATAAATTGCAATCCCCAAATAGTTTGGTAGTGTAATTACCATTATCTTGTCATTTTATTCGCAAATACCTATTGCAAATAAGAATATTTATTATGTTTTCAATGGTGGTTCCTTAATTAATTTAGCATAAATCACTTGAATGATTTTTCCTTCTTCAATAAACTTAAAGCTAGCTCGCGTTTATGGAACAACAGACGCCACATTTATAACGTCCCAATCAAGATATATACTTTGAGGATTTTGGATCTAACCAAGCATATCTCTACAACAAATTTGGGCTTTAGTGATAGACAAAAATGTCACAAAAAATGATTAGAACGTTATGAAAGACTTTTGGTGACATTTAGAAACCGTCATGAGAACCGTCACAAGAAGTGCGTCATAGATAAGTATTCGTGGCACTTTACTATTTAACCATCACAAGAAATATTTTGTGGGACGGTTGGTGCCTTTTCATTCGATGTAACGTTCGAATATTATAACTGTTAGTGATGGTTGAAATGTGTCACTAAAAGTCACGTTCGAACGTACAACATGACGTTCAAACATAAACCCATCTGACTGACATTCGAATGACATACTACTTCATTTGTTTCTCCAACGTTCGAACGTTAAAAATGTCATTTGAACGTTGTTTACATTTTGACATTCCTAAACCAATGTTCGAACGTTACGTACGAGCATGTTAGAATGTTAATTTGACAAACATTCAAACGTTTTGTTCAGTTCATTCGAACGTTGTGTTGTACATTCGAACGCAGTTGGAATTAAGGTTCGAACATTTGATGTGCACATTCAAATGTATTTGTCGAAAATGGTAAATTTTAATAAAATTAAAAAGCACACAAATTGTATCATATTATATAATTAATCTAGCAACTTACAATATTTTATAGTATATCAAAGTTAAATACTAAAAATTACACATAATAAAAAAAGATAAAATTTATCTTTTTTTCCTCTTCCACTGCGATCCTACTGCAGTGACATAAACACACTTCATCTAGGCCGCCATCTTCCCTCTGCACTTGTTCTTGGACTGCAGTACGCATTCTTTCTTCCTGCTCTCTTTGGCACTCCTGCACACATGTCTTTAGATCAGAATGTCGCTCCAAGAGAGACTCCAACTTTTGTTGTCTCAATCTCATAATTTCGTTTTCTCGTCGTGATGTTTCCAAATCTTTGGTGAGATTATTAATCTTTGAGGTCGAAGTGCTCGTGGAGGATGATGTACCGGTTGAATTCTTGACTGAATGCCTCAATCCTCTGACCATGCTAGACTTGGCCCCGAGCACTTCCGTGAATATGTCTATATTATTAGGAGAGGATTCCTTAGAAGCTGAATCATCTCCAACATTCTGTCTTACAATTTGAAAGAAAACACACATGAAATAACAAAATTAATTGAAATACGAACAAAAATTAAATTATTCAGATATTGCATAATTAATTTAATAAAATTAATTGCTTACATAATTTTCTGTAGCAGCAGGATCCATTCATTGACTACGTTTATTGGTGTGAGTAGTAGTATAGGCATGAATGAGAGAAATTTTTTTAAGATCATCACGTTTCTAACAAAGACACGTTAGTAATTGAGAAATTTAATATTAGTAATTAAATAATATTAAATATCAGAAAAATAAATGAATTTATATAAGTTATTAATTACCATCTTTTCAGCAAGATGGTGAAACGGCCTTAAACGACACGATGGTGAATAGTGAGAGCAGATCTATTATGTGCATTCGTCGAAGTTAAGCTCTACAAAATTAATTAATAATGTTATTTTTAATTTATAATGAATACAAATTTAAATAACTAACTAATTTAGAATACCTGATAATAAGGACTTGCGAAAAGATAACAACACTTTACCCAATTATCTAACTTCATCTTCTTAAAAAGGAAGTTCGCAGCCTCTTCCAATGTATGAAACTTTTTGAAGTGCTCATGACATTGGCCCTTATGACTTCGAAATAATGTAGCCATCAGTCTGTTCACAATTCTCACATTTTCGGTACAAGTAAAATTGAGGTCGAACTCATCCTAAAGAGTGAATTAAGTAAGTACTACGATATACTTATTGAGGGGGAAAAACATAGTTTCAAATATATCTCACCAGCACACTGTTCCAAATATGATCTTTAACTTCATTAGGAACATCTTGCCATGATCGCACATAAAATGGAGCATATGCTTGAACTACTGTACCGATATAAGAGGAAAATGCTTCCATACTATCTGTGACGATCCGAGATTTTTATTCCCTGTTATTTTAACTAAGTAAATAATTTAATAATATTGAGAAATGAGGATGAAGGCTTGGACTTGAGATTGAACCCTTGAAAGCCTAACTTGAGTTAGTGGGCCAAGAAAGGCATGACAAACCCATAAGCCCATGAGATTGACGCATGACCCATCAAGCCCATACAAGAGACACATGTTATCTCTAGAGAAAACCTAGTGAGTCAACTAAGACTAGTAGATAAAAGTAGAAAAATTTCTAGTAGTTAAGAGTTGATTAGTGGTTTTGCCTTGTAGGATAGATAGTGAAATCTCATGATGAGATTTTTTCATCATTGGGATATCTTGGAAAGAACAAAGATATTCTTTATTTTAGTCTTTCTAGGATATACCATATCTAGATGGATGACATTTGTAGTTGAAATAGGAAGTGGAAGGGAATAGAAGAAGAGATTCGGTGAAGGCTTATAGCTGAAACCCTTGGGGCCTTTTCTAGGCAATCTTTCACAATCCAAGCCAATGATTACAAAGAAGATCATGTAAGATTGAGTGACAAGATGATTGACAAGTGATGGGTGGTGTCATGAGAAAGAGGAAATGAAAAAGGAGAAGAAAAACCAAGAGGGGTCCGGGTGTGAGCTTGCCATGGGCCTCCTTTGTGGTCATCCAAGGATTTTACAAATCTAGGTGAAAGGACCTCAAAAATTTGTGTAAGAAAGATGTGAATGACATGTGTGAGAGGTGACTTGACAAGTAGAGTGAGTGAGGGGATTCATGAGAAGGAAAATGATCACTTGGATTGAGGGAGGGTTCGGTTTACACTAGATGGCATAACCGAACCCTATCTTGTCCATTTTCCCAAACTAAGATTTGGTAATCCCCTAGAATGACTCTTGAGGTGATGGAGGGAAGGTGTAAGAGTGATGTGAAGGATATGGGAAGAGAAATCCCCTAGGGAGGCGCTGGCCATAGCTAGGAATGGAAAACAAAATCAACCTAAGTGTTGTCTAAATCTAGGCATGGGATAGTCATGAGATACAAGTCAATCAAGGTGTCTTTCAAGACCTATCAAGGGTCAATCCTTAGAATATGGAATGAGTGGCCTAAGGGGTCTAGAAACCCATGGCCGAATGGCCCTTTTCCTTTGGTCTCTCTTTCTTTCTTGCTCACACACTCACACACCACTTCATTCCCCACCTTTCGGCTTCAAGCTCTTCTCCTTACCCTCACTTTGCTTCATCTCTTCTAAGCACCTAAACATCAAAATATGCTAAGTATAGAGGAGCTCAAAACTAGTATTCTTGAAGAAGAGTTGCTCTTGAAGAGGTGAGTAAAATCTTTAAGTAGTTCAAGCATAGAAACTTAGAAAATAACATACACCACATCCAAGTCCTTGTGTAGAGTTTTTCTTTAAAAATGTTATGTTCTTAAAGTAATCTAATGAAATGCTTAATATGATTTCAGATTTTCACCTAAGCTAGCTAGGAATATTGTAGATATACTCTTATCTTGCCCTTAGCAATTTTAGTGTACTTTTAAATGAATTTGTTTGTATTGTGTGAATCCTTGCTTGTGTATGCTAAAATAAAACCCCTTTAGTAGAAAAAGATGCCATGCTTAGTTAGGTAGAAATCCATGCTTAAGTTTATGATTTCTTTAAGTTGAGAATCTAAAATGATGTATGGTTTTAGTTGATTTATTCAACATGAAGGGAATGAGGAAAATGCATGTATGACTTTAGGTTAACTAGTAAGATGTTGGATGATGTTTAAGTCTAAATATCTTAGATTAAAGATTTTATCATGTTGAGAATTTTAAATACTTGATACCAAGAAAGATGGTGGTATGATCAATATGATGAGTGATGATGTTATACATGCTTGATTAAAATTTGACTTGGAGTTGGAAAAGTTGGGTTTGTGCTTATATGTATTTCGGATTCAAGGTTTGGGTTGAGTTATCTTTTTAGCAATTGTTCTATGTTATGATTTATATTTGAATATTTGGAGAAATTAGAAGTACAAAAGTTAAAGGAAGATATTAGTATGATATGTGGTTTTCACCTAAGAAATTGAGTGAGCTATCTTGATGAAAAGAGAAGTAATCAAAATAGTAATCTAAAGGTTCTAGGGTTTTAGCTAAGACATGTTTTTGGTGTTAAAAATATGTAATTATTTTATTGGAGCTAAATTGGAGTGTTTAGAGAAGAATAAGAGAAGAAAATGCTAAGAAATACTAAGGGAGGGTCTCGGCTCAACCCTAGTGGGGAAGGGGCCGAGCACCCTTTGGTGTGTGAAAGGCCCAATAAGTGTTCTTAGATAGAAAATAAGTGAAATTATATCGTGTTTGATTTGTGAAAGAGCTTGACGTAGAATACACGTATGTTCGTCTCACATTTCACACGTTCAGTGACCTGAGTCTTATGTCTCATGCATAAAGCACGAAAATCATGTTTTAAGGCAAACATGTTTTTAAGAGAAAGAAAAGAATTAAAGTTTTATAAGAATCTCAAAGGCTGGGACGGGGTAGTGCCCCAGTGGAACTCCCTGTTCACTCAGAAGTGTCTAAAGTCAAGTGAAAGCCCCTGGGTTAACAAAGAACCGTCGGCAGACCATGTATGGCTCTAAAAGGTGTTTGGAGCGTGGTCGCACCTAAAACTAGTGAGTGCACATAGAACGGTGTTGGCTTTTGCCTTACCGATATAAAAAAGTTTGTAGTCGCTCGGTTTGAGTGGTCACCTAGTGATGAAGAGCACGAAAGGGCGCGAAATGTAGCTATTTAGATTTGATACGGTCGCCGGGTGCTACGGTAACTAGCAGGAACATACGATGCGTAAGGGAACCGTGGGGTGTCCAAAAAGATGTCATGACGAAAAAGATGGGCTTTCGGGCCATATATGAGATGATATGATAAGTGGCGCCTAAGATAAGAAAAAATGAAAAGTATTTGCGAAAATATGAATTTTGAAAAGAAGTTCAAAGATTTTGTTTTATGAAGTTACAAGCAGACACATGAAAGAATAAATAAAACGAGTTGAAAAGAAATGGCATGAGTATGAGCATGTGCATAAGTGTAGTCATGAGCAATGTTTTGAATACCGTACCGGTACTGGTACCAGTCAAGTCACTGAAACGAAATATTTTGGTACCGGTACCGTTTCGAGTACCGTTTCGGAATAATTTATACATAAATACAATTATAAATTATATTTCAAAATAATAGTTAATATATAAATAAATTATATAGATAAATATATATGTAATTAATTTAGTCTAAATTGAGGTTAAAACATAGTAAAAAATTAAAAAAAAAAAAAAAACTGGGAAGGCCGAAATCCGGTACGGCCGAAAAACCGGCCGAAACGAAATATGCTCTATTTTGTACCGGCTGACCGGCCGGTACGAAAAATTCTGGCCGTACCTGCCGGTACAGCACAGTATTTAAAACATTGGTCATGAGTCCCATAATGCATAATGAATCGAAGATTGTTTGTTATTCATTTAACTGTATATTTGAAATGCTTTTGTTGAGATATAAATGTAATTACTGAGATTTCTCTCGAAATCTCACCCCCTCTTTATCTCTTCACTATCGCCCTTTTCGGGATAGTAGAAGTAGTTGCAGATCATGACGAATCCGTCGAGTATGATTCCAGGGATGACGTCACAGACCCCCTAGGGCCTGACTGAGCTCGTTACTTCTGAGTCGGTGACTCTCGGCTTACTAGGCCGATGGGCGGCAGAGTTACTACCCTTAGCGATGTATGTTTTGGTGGACTTACGCCCGATAGGGTGTTGTTTGGTCCTTGGCATAGATGATTCCCTTCATGTGGGATGCCTGTATGAGTCATCCTTCAGGATGAGTTGTGAGGTAGGACCGACCTTGGATCTGGACTGTCTTCGTTATGGTTCAAATTTCAAGGAGATGAAGAAGGAGCCATTAGATTAGAAAGAGAGGGCAAGGGAAATCTTCTATACAACTTTTGTATTTACTTATTATATTTTGGGCTTTCGTTGTTTTGGAAGAAGGAACAATTATGGATATTTTTACGTTTATATAAATAGTAATGCAATATTTTGGGATATTATTTTGTTAAGCCATGTGATGTACGTTTAGAAAGGTTTGACCTTTTCTGCTACGAAAACCTTTATTCTTTGCTTTAAAAAAAATTGTACACGATAAGACGAGGGGTGAACTTCCCTGTGATGCTCATACTTGATGTCTCGGTTTGCGTATGATCTCAAGCGCAAGCAGGGGCGCCGACACTATCATCCACTCCTTCAGAGGAATTTTCAAATATTGTGATTATGATTTTTCCTTGACATCTACTCTTTTCTAAAGAGAGACCACGAGTAATGCCACGACCGCTTCTAGAAGACAATACTTCAACTAACATATATAATAGCATGATATTAGTTATATATGTTATTGAGTATTAAAATATAAATAATTAATTACCAACGAAATTTCATTACTATTGGGTGTCGATTGACTATCTATCTCATGCATGTTGATCTCTTCAGGAATGCATTTCTCAACATGGGAGTTCGGAACAGGTTCGGGACTTGGAAGATGTAACACATTTCTTTGTTGTCTTTTTGGTAATATCCTTGAAAATGAATAAAAAAATAAAGAAAAATAATTAGAATGCTATTAAGTGTTGTATAATATTGATAATTTAACTTATATGATTTTGTACACTTATTCTTCTTCGTTGTATAAATTTTTCATGCTTATTTAAGAATTTTTCTCAATAGCGTCTTCTTCTTCCTCTTCACTCACTTCAATTGGATGAAGAAGAAGTTCGGATGGGTCGAGGTGGATAGGTGCCACATCATCTCTAGATAATGGGAGTATCTCAAGTGTACCAAGGTCAACAAATGAGTTAATACCTTGATCTCCATATTCTTAGTAAGCCTCTATAATCGGAGTGTCATTTTCATCTCCGTTGGACTCATGATCCGCACTTGTTCCTGTCTTATATATGTTCCTATGAACAAATTTTTGCATGATTCGCCAAATTATCTCTCCACTATTTTCATCAACGCCTTTTAGTAGATCATTTAAGTAATAGATTTGCGTAACTTCACAAGTTAATACGAAAGGATCATTTTCATACTATTTTGATGCAGTGTTGACGCTTATGAAATGATTATCCTTATGTAATGAAACCCGCCACCACCTAGATCTCATCAATCACATCTAAAAATATAAGTTATGGACCCACCTAGATATTACTGTCCAATTATATTACGTATGATGTAATATCTCAAAATTTCTAAGATGAAGTATTATTGGATTTCTTTAAAGGCCTATATTTTGGGTATATTTTCTAGGATAATAAAGTTGGAAACCTAAATGAGAGTATTGGACTAAGAATAAGTGAGATCATGTATTAGAAAAAAAAAAATATTGTGGAGGAATCTTTGAGATTTGGAACAAGGTATCAACTAGATAAATTCATTTCTAAACTTAGAAGGAGTTGAATTTTCAAGAATTAGGGTGTAAATGCAAGAGGAAGTGGTTGAACTAAGTATCAAACACTTGGTTTACATTCTCGAGTTAAACTGTCGAGTTTTAGTGTAATGATCATAAATTACTTATATGAGGTCCAAATGAGGTGATTCTAATTTGTATAGAATCATAAGAGATAGATCTAAAAATTTTATGTTATGAGTTTTTGAAGATTTGGACAGCATCAAAGACTTATTTTGGAATCAATTGGATAACTCTGGACTGAACTTAAACCAGAACTCGAGTTGGAGAATATATATCCAAATGAGATTCTATCCTAACCAAACTAAGAAGTGGCCTTCTATAACTTGTTAAGTAGAGTCCTAAGGAGGTTAGCAAGTAACCAAAAGAGTTAGGGGAAAGCTAAGGGGGCGTGGGCTAACCAGATGAAGGCTGGAAAGGGAGATGCATGCATGGGTAGGTGAGATGACACCTCATCCCTTATCCTATAAGCCTCTACCCCAACCATTGATCAAATGGTTAGCAAAAATATCTCAAATACTGACCATTGGATGAATCATTTCAGCGACAAAGCTTAGGATTTCTGGGGATTTAGTTTAATCATGGAAAAAGATTTAGGAGTGACACCTCAGCCCATGCAAACCAGAAAGCATTTATTTTTAACAAGTTACCCTCTTCTTTCCTTCACATGAGTTATCCACCACCCCTATAAGTAGACAATTAGGAGTCTTCAAACTCTTTTGGAGAAGCATAAAATGAAATACTTTGAAGGAAACCCAAGCAAAACCCTTCTCTTGTCCCTTAACCTCCAATTACATCTTAAGTGAGCTTAGTAGGAGTTTTAAGGAGAAAACTTGCAAAGATTTGGTTTGATCATCTTCAACCAGATTTAGAGAGTGTGTAAGTTCATATTCTAACTTAACTTTAGTATGGAGATACTTATTTAAATAGTTGGACTATACATGTTAAGTATTGAACCTTTATAGTCTTGTTAAAGAGTTTTAATAAATCAAAGTGTTGATTGAAGTGGTTTTAGTAAATGGAAATGCGTTATATGAAGTTAAAAGAACCTAAAAACTATGTTATAATAAGTGAGAATCAAGTTTGTGTGAAAAAATTACGAATTTTGGATTAAAAAGCCCATGCTCTATAACTTTGCTCGAGCGAGGATTGAGCGAAGAACAACTGTAAACCCTCGCTTGACTCTCGCTTAATATCTTGGCTCGAGCGAAGTGCAACCCGAGACTTCACTCGACACTCGCTCAATATTCTGCTCGAGCGAGTTCTAACCCAAGAACTCGCTTGAATCTCGTTCGATACCTTGCTCGAGCGAGATACCCAGTTTGTCTAATATTCGCCTGATACTTTGGTCGAGCGAGCTCCAACCTGAGACTTTGCTCGACTCTTGCTCGATATGTCGCTCGAGTGAGATACTCTGTTTTGCTGATTTTAAGACTTTTGTTGGGATACATGTGGACATTGAAATAAGAAGGAATTATATGTGTTATCTAAGTGTATAGCATGTGTAAAAAACTTGGCAGAATTTAAGATACATACATGTGTAAGTATGTGATAGTTTAAGAGTACATGTATGTTCTAATATGTGGTAAGATTTAAGAAAAGTGATATATCATGTACTTAACAAACGTTCCTAAGAATAAGAAAGGAACAAATAAGAATAAGAGATATGGATAAGTTAGTCATGTCGTGATGGGGACGGCGAGACGTAATGCCCGGATGACTGACGTGCCGACAGAGATGGTGATACGTAACGCCTGTCGTATGATGAGAGTGATATGTATTATCATGGGGACGGCGAGACGTAACGCCCGTGAAAATGATATGATTAGTGGGGACGACAAGACGTAATGCCTACTATGCTACGTATGTTCCGTGTCAAGACGGGGATGGCAAGACGTAACGCCTGGAAGATTGACACGAGACTCATCATAACGGGGATGACGATACGTAACGCCCGAGTGATTGATAAGTTATATGCAATGGGGACGGCAATATGTAACGCCCATTGGTGATAAGAGATAGATATGCTATAAAAGAGTTATATGCGATGGGGACGACGATACCTAATGCCCATTGAAGATATTAATTGAATAAGTGTTAAGAATGTATCAATGATTAAGAAAAGAACTTAAGATATCCTAAGAGTGTAAACCTATGTGGGTGATTGATAAATCACGTGAAACATGTTTTGATCATGTTCTGTTATTCTCTTTTCTTAAAAAGATTAATGATGACTGTGTCTATGCTTTATTAAGCTAATTATGCACTTATTGAGATTTCTAAGGAAATCTCACTCTTTTGTGATTTTATGTTTCTTTCTTGTATGTGTAAATTATATATAGGATATGATGGCCAACAGGGGGAAAACCCCGATGATGCAGGAGACTCTGAGGAGTCCTGAGGGACTTTTTAATTACAGTCCTTATGTAGGTTTTACTTTTGCGTCCCTGGGACTTTCTATAAATGATTAGCCGGTAGAGTTGTGGTATCACAATGCACCTGCTTTTGTCGAGGAGGAGTAGCGTATAGGTTGTTGTTTAACTTTGGGATTGGATGGTTCCCTAGCTGTTTGTAGAGTTTTATCGACACCACAGGGACAGTATCTTTAGCAAGACCGTTGTTTTAACTTGGATATGTTCCGTTATGGGAGGGAATTTCCTGAAGTTAAGAAGGAACTCAAGTGACCATATAGATGGTCTTTTGGATATGTATTTTATTTGGTTGACACTGATAACTACTTTGGGCATGTATATATAACAGTACAATATTTGATGTATGAAAGAAGAATGTAGAAGTTGTATGTTAATTTTTGCCATATGTGATCTTTAGAATTTGTTATAATTAATAACTAATTTGCTGCGACTTATATGACTTATGTCAGTAAGTCAAAAGGAATTTTTTAAGATATTGATACGTACGAGGGTGAGTAGCTTAATGCTGCTTATCCTGACCCTTTGACTTACGTTAAATCTTAGACGTGAGTTGGGGGAGTCACATATGACATCATAATAGTCAATATAATCTATCTCATGACTCCTCTCGACCAACACACCATAGTTCTGTATTTTTTTATTTCGTTTATGGTCTAAAGTAGGGAATCTATAACCTTGAATAGTGCATACTGTGTATCGCATCGCTCAGTGTGAGGAACCACGGGCCAATGCATGCACTTCAGAAGAAATTGACCTAGGATCATGAAGACGTTGTTTCAAGATCTAACAATATAAATCAAAATATATAATTATTAAAATAACAAGAATATTTAAAAATTTTAAAATCAAACATGTTCAAATTTGTAGTTCATACACGTTGATTAAACTAGTTGGAAAATTCTTTTTCGTGTCTTGCCTCTAAATTATTTGCGCCTTCTACACTAAGCCAGTCCAAGTGCTCACTGTATAGTAATGCCAAAAAATATTATAATACGTCTAGTGTGTTAAGATCTAGTAATTTTAGGAAAAAATGGATGAATGCCCTACTTGAGATAGTCGTCAACCTCCCGACAATTATACAACACGTACCATTGAACTTTTTCCTAACTTTTCATCAATGAGATCGTAACTGGTTTGTGCACCCAAGGGTCGTACATTTTGGGAGAATATTGATAGCACACGAGGAAGTGGAGCAGCAAGATCAGCATTTTGTTCTTCACGATTAAATCGTGTCTCAACACGTTAACCATTCATCGTGTATATAAGCCTCTGCTATTGAACCTTCAGCTTTGGTCTTATTCCTAACTGCGCACTTTAGTCGACCCAAATATCTTTCGACTGGATACATTCATCAGAATTTTACCGGTTTACTTAACAATACCTCTTGGGGGTAAATGTATTGTTAAGTGGACCATCACATCAAATAATGAGGGTGGGAATATCTGCTCGAATTTATAACTTTTGCATAAATACGTGACAGTCATGATATTTCAATCCTCTAATTTTCCATTCGGCCGAGTTCACACACCTGCCGATATTTAAAGCATAACCATTTAGCAGTTTCACGCCTTGCAACCATTTGCAAAAATTCATTCTCTCATCTTTTTTCATCGTAAAGCATGCAGGGGTCATAACCACCCAGTTTTCATCCAGCCGCAGATGTAGATTATGTTTAATGCCCATTAATTTAAGATATTTCCTCGTCTTGGCCGTATCCTTCATTTTGTTCTTAATGCTCATCATTTAAGTATATTGTCGCAAATGTTCTTCTCTATATGCATAACATCCAATCTATATCGCAACATACAGGATGACCAGTATGGCAAATCAAAGAAAATACTGCGCTTCGTCCAGTTCAATTCTATTGTGCCTTGCTTTCTTTTGTTCTTTCCTCGACCTTTGCCAAAGTTATTCGTGGGTAAATGTTGTAACTGTTCTAATATGTCATCCCCGGACAACTCCTTCGATGCAGATCTTTCTTCCATTCTCCCGTCAAACTCATTGTTTCTCTATTCCATGCATGATTTGCTGTGAGATACCAGCAATGACCCATGAAAGAGATCTTCTGAAAAAATTTTAACCATTCACTGAAAGTTTCTCGATTACATGTCGGGCACACCAAGTTCTCTTTAGTGCCCCAATTGGACATATTTTCATATGCAGGAAAGTCATTTATCATCCACATCACTGCAGTATGCATATGAAAAGATGTCCTGATTGTGATGCATCATAAGTTCTAGCACCTGTTTCCCATAGCTCTTTAAGCTCCTTAATCATCGACTGCATATATACATCAATGTCATTACCCGGTGATCTCGGGCCAGGGATTAGTAGAGTTAATAAAAAGTTTGGCGCTTTTCGAGCCTGTTTGGGATTGCGTTTTGAGGCATAAAAAGTGTTTTTAAGTGGTTAAAAACACTTTTAAAGAAAAAATGACGTGTTTGGTAATGTTATAAAAAGTGATTTAGACGGTTAGAAAAACTAAAAATCAGCTTATTCAAAAAGTGCTAAATTGGAGCTTTTATCAAAAGCTCCTGTAGATAACTATATATTTTAAAAAACTACCGTAACTAACTATAAAAAATGCTTTAGGTATATACATCCCAAACAGTAAATAACTTTTTAATAGTAGAGCTTATTACATTAAGTTTTAAGCTATAAGTCTTAAACTAAAAGCAATATTTTCCATTGCAATCCCAAATATGCACTTTATGCACCTTCACGGGGGAATATTATATGGTATCAACACAACCGGCCATGTGCTATAACTTGTACTCATGTTACCAAAGGGATTGAATCCATCAGTCCTAAGTTCCAGGCACACATTCGGGGTGCTGTTCATCAAAAGACTGCCAGGCTAGTAAGTCAGCTAGGTGCCTCATATATGCACTATTTTTAACTCTTTTCCCATCGTGCCACCTCATATTTTCAATTGTTTTCTTAGACATATATAGTCTTTGCAGTCGAGGTCTTAATGAAAAATAGCGCAACACTTTAACCGGTAAGTTCTTCTTAGTTTTCCACCCCGACTCTCTGCATACAGGACATGCTTGTTTTTCCTTGTTCTCTTTCCAAAAGAAAACACAATCATTCTTGCATGCATCTATGGACTTGTATTCAAATCCTAGTCCATTTCTCAATTGTTTAGCTGTATAGAAGTTCTTCAGCAATGTAGACCTTTCAGGAAGCACCTCGTTAAATAAGTCCAATATTATGTTTATTACTTTCGTTGACATTTCACACAATGATTTAATATGAAGCAACCGCACAATAAATGACATTTTGCTATGCTTTGTACATCCAGGATAAAGCTCATGCTTTGCATCTTTCCATATTATGGCAAAATTATTTGGATCACTTTCTCGACTGCTTGGGTCATTGTTCTCAGGTTCATCCATTAACAAGCCAGCACCAATGTCACCCAACATTTCCTTCATCTCATCCCGTTCATCAGCATCATCCCGTTCGTTAACATCACTAATATCTCGCATATAATTTAAATGATTGAAGGATACATCTGGTAATTGTTCATACGGCTCACCATGGAGTACCCATGTATAACTCAGATCCATCCATTGACAAAGATATGATGCTCGACTTCATTTAATCCTATAACACACAAATTCCTTCAACCTCGACATGGAAACTTGATGTAACCATAACTCTTAGTAGAGGCTCGAGCAAATTCAATAAAAGTCTCGACTCCACGGGCATAGGGAACATAGTCATTCCCAATTTTATCGCCTAGGCACATCCAACTTTTATCTATTTCTAAAAAAACCACCTATTAGTTTAAGGCATTAAAATCTATATGCAAATCATGGTCCAAAGTAATTCACTTCATCTTTGATAAGGTAGTTGGTCCTATCCTGTTCGAGATTATATTATCCATATTGCACAACTTTTGTTACTTCTAATTTTCATAGGTAGTAGAAATTTCGGCAACACCTTTCCATAGTTCTCCAAATATACATGTTCGTAAAGAGGGATTGTGATCCTACAAACAGTATACCTAAAGAACAAATGAGGAAGACATCGAAACTTCGTATAATCTCAAACTGTCCCCACTGGATAATTAATGAATTAATGGACACTTAAGTGTACATTGATGTCCAAATGGATCTAAGATTATTCATATATGCAAGGTTCTTTTTTCTCTCTCTCTCACATACCAAATGAAGCCAGAAATGAGAGTTCTGGCTTCATCCCATGCCTATATTTAAATCTGTCTAATTTTTAAGTACGTTTGAACGTTCTAACCTAATGTTCAAACGTATTTATATTCACTCGTTACGTTCGAACGTTCAATTCTGACATTCGCACGTCAGGATTTACGTTCGAATGTTTATATAAAATGCTAAAAAACCTTAAATTAAGGTAGAAATATTCAAACATTATAAATTTATGTTCGAACGTTATAGAAAGTGTGAGAAATTTCTCACACTTTTTTTCGATAGTTGGAATGTAATTGGATGACGTTTGAATTTTTTTTTGACTTTTTTTTATGATTAAATCCCTAAATTGGTTTATTTATTAAACCAAAATAGGATAAAAATATTTAATAAAATTATAGTAAATATACAAATATCTTAACCACGATAATGATATAATATTATATATTTAAGGGTTTTATATACCATAGTAATTATATAGTGAACACTATATAATACTATGGTTTTAATATTTATGTAGTGTTGCCTATATGTGTGTTATTTAGTGTTGTAACAAAATAGATAACATCACTTTATACTAAACAACATAGCATTATATAGTATTGACTAATCATATTTTAAACATTACTTTATATATTTTATCGACTATAGTAATATTATACAATACTAGGTGTTATAGTATTATAGATAGTAGACTATTGTAATACTATATAATACATTATATAATAAGAAATACTATAATATGATATAGTGTTGGCACTAGAGAATTTTAGTAATGTTTTAGAGTATATCATATAATGTATTTAATTGTGTTATAACATATTATAATTGAATTTTAATTTTAATTTAAAAATACTAGACTGTGTTCGAACGTTTAAGTTTAACATTTGAACGTTCCTATGAAACGTTAGAACGTTCATAGAGAACGTTCGGATGTAAATGATACTTGATAAATAAAACACTCAAACTACATTTGAATGTTAGGTAGATTACATCCTAACATTTTAACAATATGTGCAAACGTATGTGATGGTTCATGTTCAAATGTTCATTTTAGAACGTTTGAACATTAAATGTATATATACAATAATCCGATGACATTTTGGCATTTTCACAGGAACTCCTCATTTTTCTCAAATTCTCTCCACCACGCACGCCACTGTAACTGTCACCAAAGCCATCGTAATTGTGACCACCAGATGGGCACCTCTAAACCAACTATTTTCATGTAATTTGAATTGCATTGAGTTGTTTTTTTAAGTTTTTAAAAAAAGTGGTGGCCATAACTTTATTTTGATTTTTTGGCCACCATGGGTCTCTATTGGCCAAAAGGACTCCGTAGAAAGATTCTTTCAATTGTTAACTTCATTTCTACGAAGTGTTTTGGCCCTAAAACTCCACAAATTGGAGTTTCAGAAATGACAGAGTCGAACTCGAGTTTACGTTTGAATGTTCTGTACAACGTTTAAACGTCCAAGTTTGAAATTTGGGAAGATGAAGTGTTACATCTGAATGAAAAGATAATATGTTCGCACGTAACATTTCCAACGTCACGTTCCAACGTACATTATGTACGTTGAAACGTGACTTTGAGAAAGTTGGAATAGCAACGGTTACGTTCCAACCTTGGAACGTAACTGTTTAAACATTGGAATATGAATATACACGTTCGAAGGTACCTATGGTATGTTTGAACGTGACCAAATTGACGTGCAAGCCTGAATTTACTTTCGTTCGAGCGTTTACGCATAATTACATTTTTCTGGGCTAGACTTAAGATTGTAATACTAAAAATTTATTTTTTATATTTATTAATTTTTATTTCATTTATGCAGATATATATAATGGCTCAAAAGCCTTGGACCACAAGAAAAAGGGGTCGGGAAGGAGCCTCATGAGAGATGTACCGTGTCGAGGCCGGCACGGTAACACCAAAGCGGGAGATACAAATTAATGAGTTCGACTCGTTATTCTAGCAGCAGAGGAGTCTACGGTCCGTGGATAGAGGCTTGTTGTCGATCTGCGCACTGAGGGGGACCGTGCACACTAGCATGGTCCATGAGTTCTACGCGGCGATGTCCACGTTGCCACACGATGCCGACTCCCACTTCATCGAGATTCGTGGGGTCTGGATCACTGTCTCGGCAGATGCCATTGCCGAAATGATGCAAATCTGGGGTCAATCACCACAGCTAGCAGTTGCACATCAAGTGGAGGATGCAACTGTTGTACTGGCTTTGCTGCTAGATGCTAACATTGGCATGACAGAGTCCTAGCTGGCCCAATTCTTTCTATAGGCAGTCATCATGTCGACGACGACGTGACACACGACGAGGATGGATCCGAGAAGGAGGGTCCATAGTAGGATGAGGATTTCTACATCCTCACGGGTAGAGACCGAGAGGTGCACGAGACATCAGACTCATTCTCCCAGAATGCACTCCTCGATTTCTTTAGTATGCTGCATCTTATTGTTGAAGCAAACGTGAATCCCATGGCACACATGGTGACATTCAGCCAGACATGCGCCCGATCTCTGATCAGGTTAGCGCATGGAGACCCAATCGACCTACTATGATTGATCTTTGAGAGGATCTAGTACAAAGCATGCAATGTCTGGACGGACAACCTTCCATACGGAGTCATCTTCACCTGGCTATTCCTAGCACATGGAGTGGAGCCACGGCTCTTGGAGACAGTGCAACCGCATATAAGCCCCATCGACATCAGCAAGTACAACCGAAGTCGGGGGCAGAGGAGGCGCATTCCTCCTCCTGTAGCTGATCTGGTGCCACTTCCCCAACGTCAGACCTTCTAGCCTAATCCTGCTGACATTGGGAGACCCGATCGACCTACTATGATTGATCTTTGAGAGGATCCAGTACGAAGCATGCAATGTCTGGACGGACAACCTCCCATACAGAGTCATCTTCACCCAGCTATTCCTGGCACATGGAGTGGAGCCACAGGTCTTGGAGACAGTGCAACCTCAGATAAGCCCCATCGCATCAGCAAGTACAACTGGAGTCGGGGGCAGAGGAGGCGCATTCCTCCTCCTGTAGTTGATCTGGTGCCACCTCCCCAACGTCAGACCTTCCAGACTAATCTCGCTGACGTTGTCGGCAGTAGTCGACAGCCTCAGACGACACAGACTCTGGGTTGAGACGTGGCACTTTCTTGGGTCTCGTTGATGTTAAGCTAGCTACATTGACAGATCAATCGGTAGTTTGCTGCACAGACTGCGGCAATCTCCGCGCTCACTCAGTATGTGGATGAGCGTTTGGACCAGCTATCGACTAATATAGGTACCTTGCGTGTTAAGGTTGAGATTTTGACTGATGAGTTCACATTAGTCAAAAACCTCATATAGATTGTGATTTTATGTTTTTTTTTTAAAGTCTTTTTATATTTTATTTTTAATTTATGTACTACATCAACTGCTCATATAATGTATATATTATTTTTTTAATTCTCAATTTTTTTAATATTAGCTTATCTAAATTTAATTTTAAATAATTGCACTTTATATCTTTCACAAATTAAATTATTTATAATTAAATGAAGTACAAAATTTGTATAATGTTAATAGGGCCTGCTTGAGTATAATCTTATTTTAATTTCTTTACATATTTTTTCACTCATGTTTTAATCATTTTAAAATATTTAAAAAAATAAATATCAATACACCAATAATCAAATCCTACACTATTAAGTAAAGAAAAAAAAAATCAAAATGTCTTAAAATACTAAATGTGTCAAAATAAGGTGTCAAAGTATTTTTAAAAAAAAATATAATCTAAACATTTGAACGTTCTTTCACAATAGTTTGAATGTTGGTGCCAGAAACATAAACGTTCGAACGTCAGTGATCCCATAGTTCGAATGTAAACTCAACGTTCGAACAAAATATCTTCTTAGTTTGAACGTTAAAAAATTCACCAGTTCTCTTTAGTGATGGTTGCAAGAAACTGTCACAGAAAATAGGTTTTGTTGATGTTAGAGACTGTCACAAATTTCAAACCATCACAAAAGCCCAAATGTGTTGTAGTGCATGGGAGCTAGATGACGACCTTTTTTCCAGTTGGCAAAAAGAAAATTGAGAAAAGAAAAGAAAACGCATGGTCTTTTTTTTTTTTTTTTTTTTGTGAATGACTCCATGAGACAGTTTTATAATATTGGTCCCAATGACATGTTTAGATCATTAATTAACATCCATTGGTCGATGTAGCTCTCAAAAATTGATTGCATTAATCCTTGCAATTGCTTATAAACTCATTCAGTTTTGGATTCCTTCCATACATTTGAATTTACACGGCATAACTATTAAAAGTTTGATTATTATGATGTTAATTCCTAAGAAAAACTCTTCATGTTCCTATTTATGTTTTACTATATTTAGCTTTCCTTTTATTAATTTGTGTTGGAAGTTGTATTTTGGTTTTAATGAAGTTTTTAAGTCTCAATGTAAGCTTATAAAAGTATGGTTAATGGAAGATGAATAGTAGCACCATAGTATCAATCCATGAACAATTGGGTTGAGGTTTCTCAAGTAATTCCTCTGTTTTCCCTGTTTACTTCCTTGTTTAAAACTAACAATTGGTATTAGATCTAACCAGGTTCACCCTAAAGTTCGAAAAAATGGCTACCTTTGGAGCAACAATTTTTGTTCTGATCTTCAATGGTAAAAGCTATGATTATTGGAGTATCAAAATGAAGACATTTTTCATCTCTTAAGATTTGTGGGATGTAGTGGAAAAGGGGGTGGCAGTTCCAGCAGTAGGAGTCTCGGACACAATGCAATCCAAGTAAGAAACCACCAAGGATGCAAATGAATTGTTCATCCTACAACAGGCTGTGTCTGAATCAATCTTTCCAAGATTGATGAGGGCTGATACTTCAAAGGCAGCATGAGAGATTCTGCAAACAGAATTTCAAGGAAATACTAAGGTAAAACTTATTAAACTTCAAAACTTTAGAAGGGAGTTTGAAATTTTTTAAATGAAAGACTTTGAAGAAGTGAAAGAATATTGTTCTAGATTAATTGAAATTGTTAATCAAATGAGGGCTCATGGTGAAAAGGTGACTGATGAAAGGATTGTTTAGAAGATTTTGATCAGTTTACCTAAAAAATATGATCATATAGTGGTGGCAATTGAGGAGTCAAAGGACTTGCAAACTCAGTCAGTTATTGAGTTGGTGGGTTCTCTTCAAGCTCATGAGCAAAGATTGGCTAAAAGAAATGATGGTTCCTTGGAGCATGAATTTCGGTCTACAATGAATCTGAAAAATAGAAAAGTAAAAGAATACAAAAAGAAGTCTCAAAAGGATTACAAGAATTCTAATCATGCTAAAAAAGAGAGTAAGATGAAAGGTAAGATGGGTGAATTTGCTCCTTGTGGTATTTGCAAGAAAACAAACTATTTAGAAAAAAATTGCTATCATTCTAGGAAGCCACAATGTTAGAATTATAAAAAAATTGGGCACATGAAAAAGGATTGCAGATATAAGAATAATCAACAAGCAAATTATTCAGAAGAAAAAGAGGCTAATGAGCACTTATTCTTTGCATTTCAAGCACTTACCCAAGAAGATAAACCCTGGTTTGTAGATAGTGGATGTAGCAATCATATGGCATTTGATGAAGATATGTTTTCTAGTTTGGATACTTCTGTCAAAACAAAGGTAAAGATGGGAAATAGTGATTCAGTTGAAGCTAAAGGTAAAAGGACATTGACTATCTTGACCAAGAAAGGTACTAAGTTTATCAAAAATGTGTTGTTAGTTCCCTCTCTTGATCAAAACTTGTTGAGTCTGGGCCAAATGATGGAAAATAGTTACTCCTTAAGTTTTGAAAATAACTTATGCAAAATTTATGATGAGAAGAATAAGGTGGAGCTAGTTGAAATAAAAATGGGGAGAAGTAGGAACTTTCCTATTCAATGGAATTTTCCTAAAGGTAGCAACTATGGATGAAACTAGATTGTGGCATCAAAGATTTGGCCACTACAATCTTAATTCACTAAGATTAATGTATCAAAAGGAAATGATAACAGACCTACCTCTCTTAGAAAATGAGACACCAATATGTGAAGGATGTATGGTTCGAAAACAGCATAAATATTTATTTCCATATGAGAGCAGCTAGAGAGCCAAGGAAAAGTTGCAATTAGTCCATAAGTCCATACTGATGTATGTGGACCAATGAGGACTTCAACTCATAATCAAAGCAGGTATTTCATTCTTTTCTTTGATGACTTTAGTAGAATGATTTGGGTTTATTTTCTTCGAGAAAAATTTGAAGTCTTTGGAACTTTTAAGAAGTTCAAATTTTTAGTTGAAAATCAGTCAGGCTATAAGATTAAGATAGTAAGAAGTGATCAAGGCAGTGAGTATAACTCCAGAGAATTTGCAAAATTTTATGAATCTGAAGGCATAGAACATCAATTGTCTGTGGCATACTCACCTTAATAGAATGGAGTATCTGAAAGGAAAAACAGAACTGTAATGGAGATGGCTAGAAGCATGTTACATGAAAAGAAATTGCCTAAGGAATTTTTGGGTGAAGTAGTAAATATTGTTCTATTTTTTCTAAATAGATTACGAACCCAAGTTGTGGAGAAACCGACTCCTTAAGAAGCTTGGAGTGGAATAAAACCCTCTACAAGTTTCTTAAGGGTGTTTGGGTGCATCTGTTATGTTCATATTCCATCCCAAAAAAGAACCAAGTTAGAAGAGAAAGCTGAAAATGGTCTATATGTGGGTTAAAGTATAGTTTCAAAGGGCTTTCAAATTTTCAATTTGGAAACCAAAAAGCTAGTTGTGAGAAGAGATGTAAAGTTCAATGAAGATGTATTTTGGGACTGGGAAGCTGAGAAAGTAATTCAACAAAGTGTTGAAGTATCAATTGAGGCATCAATTGAAGAAGAAGCTGAACCTGAAGTAGTTGAAGTTCAGCACATTCAGACTGGAAGTCCCATAGCTACTTGAGTGCTTTCTGATGATAGTGAAGATGAATAAAACCCTGAAGCGCCAATAAGAAGAACAAGACTTCTTAGTGAAGTTTATGAGCATTGTAATTATGCTACACTTGAACCAAACATTTTGTAGCAGCCTCGAAGGAGGAAGTTTGGCAGAAAGCTATGAGAGAAGAAATCAGGATGATTGAGAAAAATGAACATGAGAGTTGGTTTCTTTACCTGGAAATAAAGATGTTATTTGAGTAAAATGGATTTCTAAAACTAAATTAAATCCTGATGGCTCTATCTTGAAGCATAAAGTAAGGTTAGTTGTTGAGAGATATGTGCAGCAACATGGAATAGATTACAATGAAACTTTTGCTCTTGTAGCAAGGGTGGACACCGTTAGAGTTTTGATTTCACTTGTTGCTCAAAAAGGCTAGAAAGTCTTGTAATTAGATGTGAAGTTAGCCTTTCTAAATAGGGTGTTGGAAGAAGAGGTCTTTGTGGATCAACCCGAGGGGTTTGAAAAGGAAGAAGGTAAAGTTTATAAATTAAAAATGGTTTTGTATGGATTAAAATAGGCACCAAGGGCCTGGTATGAGAAAATTGATTAATATTTCATTGATCAAGGTTTTAGGAGGAGCAAAAGTGAGCCTACTTTTTATGTAAAGTCTCAAAACAGTAATGATTTGATCATTGTATCACTTTATGTAAATGATCTGGTTTTTACAGGAAGTAATGTTGAAATAATTGAAAACTTTAAAAGAGAAATGCTGGCAAGTTTTGAGATGAGTGACTTAGAAAATATGTATTATTTCCTAGGCATGGAAGTGAGTCAAGAAATTGAAGGAATTTTCTGTTCCTAAAGGAAATGCACTGAAGATCTTTTAAGAAGATTCAACATGGCATGTTGCAAACTAGTGGCAATTCCATTGATTCCTAATGAGAAATTGAAAAAAGATGATGGTAAAATAGATGCATCGATTTATAAAAGTCTTGTGGGAAGCTTGTTGTATCTGTGCAATACCATACTGGAAATCTAGTATGCCACTAGTTTACTTTCAAAATTCATGCAATGCCCTAGTCAAATTCATCTTGGAACAGCCAAGAGAATTCTGAGGTACTTGCAGGGAACTATCAACTTTGGTATTTGGTATAGAAAAACATTAGATACGAAATTGGTGGGATTTACAGACAATGATTGGGCATGTTCTTGTGATGATTTAAGGAGCACTAGGATATTGTTTCAGCCTAGGATCAGCTATGTTTCCCTGGAGTTCAAGAAAGCAAAGTAATGTGGCACAATCTACTGGTGAAGCTGAGTATGTGGCAGTTGCAGGTTGTGCAAACCAAGCCATTTGGTTGAGAAGGATACTTGAAGACATGGGAGAAAAATAGTTGGGATCTACTGAAATTTTCTATGATAATAAATCAGCTATAGCCATTGCCAAGAATCTTGTCCAGCATTGTAAAACTAAGCACATTGCAATCAAACATCACTTCTTGTGCGAAGTTGAATCAAGTGGAAAAATTGCTTTAAAGTTTTGTAGATCAGAAGAACAAGTTGCTGATATATTCACAAAAGCTCTCCCTCGAGACAAGTTTCAATTTCTCAGATCAAAACTTGGAGTAATAGGAATTTACATCAATGAGGAGTATTAAAGTCTGATTCTTATGATTAGGGCTGTAAAAATACTGAATCGAACCGGTAGACCAGATCGGTTGTCCCAGACCGGGACCTGACCGGACCGAATGGAATTCGGTCTGGTCCGATCCAAATTTTACATGGACCGATTAATTCCGGTCCGGTTCCATTCGGTCCGGTCCGGTCCCGGTTCAAAGGATTTCTCCCCCTGGACCGGGCCGGACTGGACCGAACCCCACATATATATATTTATATATGTAAATATAAAAATAGTATATAAATTATAATATTAATATTAATATATAATATATATTAACATATTATATATAATAACATATTAATATATAATACATACTCTTATAATATTAACATATTATAGTTTATTGGATGATTAGTTGTAGTATAAAAATATAAATTACAATATATCTATATAGAATATTAGTAATAACTTATAAGTAATAAGTGTATTATTATTATTTAATATATTATTACTAATTTATCACTATTTACTAACATATAAATATATAATATACTAATGTAATGGTGTTATTAGTTATGATTTATTAACATACATAATATATAATATATACTAACATATTAATATATAATATATACTCTTATAATATCAACATATTATAATTTATAGTAGTTAAATTTGGGTCAAAAAAATATTTTATCATTGTAGAATTTTAGATTAAATTTAGCCCATTAAATCATATGGGACACCCCTGGACCGGACCGGACCGCCCCTGGACCGAATTAGACCAGACTGGTATGGACCGAACTCCTGTTCGCTCCGGTCCAGGGTGAGAGAATTCTTGGACCGAATGGAATCGGTCCACAAATTTCCCGGACTGAACCGAACAATTTACACCCATAATTATGATGTTAATTCTGGAGAAAAGCTCTTCATGTTCCTATTTATGTTTTACTATATTTAGCTTTCCATTTATTAATTTGTGTGGGAAGTTGTATTTCGGTTTTAGTGAAGTTTCTAAGTCTCAATGTAAGCTTATAAAAGTATGGTTAATGGAAGATGAATAGTAACCATAGTATCAATCCATGAACAATTGGGTTGAGGTTTCTCAAGTAATTCCTCTATTTTCTCTGTTTGCTTCCTTGTTTAAAACTAACAGTAACTGCAATTTGAAATTATGGAGGCACGCTACTTCATATATTGTTATCCAAATGGCTTTACATTTTGGAGGCACCTAAGCAAGCATTATTGTCATTACAATCTTAAAAGTATGGTACGATCAAATATAGAACAAATTCTTCATCCTAAAGTAAAATTTAACATGACTTGAAAGGTTTTGCTTGAGGCAGGCAGATAAAATCTTCTACAGTAGTAAATTTCCCATCTAGATAGCTTATGTTAAAAGAGTGTCCTTGTTCTGTAATAAATGCTGCATCACTAAACTTGAATATGTGGAGTAGTTGCTGCAATTTAGAATCTCCTTGGAAGAGTCCTTCCTATTGACAGCTCAGCTACAATTTAGATGAATACATTTAATCAGTAAATGATCGAGCAAGTCCAAGATCTGCTATGTTAAGCATCAGTGTCTTTGGGTCCATGAGCATAAACACAACAAAAAGAAGATGATAAACAATTGATCATAAAACATAATAGTTCAAGAATTGATCATAAACAATTGATCATTAAACTAACTATATAAAGAAAATGTCATTTAAAACCGACATGAGATGGGGTATACAAAAAAAAAAGGATAAATTATAAACCCAAAAAATGTAACATAAAGATCAAAACATGGGCTAGCTTAGTGGTCAGATTTTGGCATAGCAAGAGTATACCAATGAACCCGAAAAGCTGTGAAAAGCGCTACAAGTATTGCATAAAGATCAATACATGGGCTAGATCAATACCATTTTTTTTTAACAATTCTATCTATATGGGGAAGAGTTACAGCCATAACTTTAATTTTCACTACAATTATTGTTATCATCTAGTAGAAGTATGCAATGGTTCATTTAGAAGAGCAGATTTGGTTGTTGCATTCTGTGGAGCACTTGGTGCTAGACAGAGTCACTTAATCCCCCATAACATCACATATATGACTAAGCCACAACAACAATACAACCAACAAACCCAAGAAAAGAATGAGAGAGAAGAAAAAAGCATTGCAGGGAAATGAAAAAAGAAAAAAATTTACGTCAAATTTCCTGAATGCACTAAACCATTGGCAATGGTTTTATTAAAAAATGGCACAACAAAAAAAGGAAAAAAAAAACATTTACCTAACATGGAAGTCAGAGGGGAGCAGTGCAGTTGTCGGAGATGGAGGTTGGAGGGGAGAGTTGTCGGTCGGGGGTGAAGTGATGTGAACTGAGATGGAAGGAGAGGGATTTGTTGACCTGGGTCCTGCGCCTTGCGAAGTGCGAAATGAGATGGAAGCGAGACGGGGACCATAGCAGTTTCCTTTTCAAATAGAATGTATATATCTAGTAAACTGTTAGGGAACCGCTGTGGAGCCGTCAGGCCTATAATATTCAAAAGGAAAATGAAAAGCAGCCCTCCATTCACAGTTAAGCACATGCAAAAATACAAGAATAACGCTAGACGTCACCACACCAAATCACACGAGCACCTCGCACTAAATGCGATCTCTCAACCCTTGAGGTTCCCCCATTTCTAGCGACTCTGCTCTGCGACCTCCCCTCCGGCAACCTCGCACCAGCGTCCACCTCCCCCAGATCCAAAACCCTCAATCTTCTCCCCAATTGATCTTGACCTAGAGAAGTTTCACCCTCACACCTATTCTGTCACGGGCCTCAATGTGTGCGAGAAGCAATGCAGTAGAAGCGAAAGTGACTGGAGTACGGAAGAGGAAGGGTGCTAGAGTACGCAGTCTGTCGAAGTGAAGAGGAAGATGAAGGAAGCGGTAGTTGTTAGTTAAATTTGTAGTGCGCACCGTTTTAATAAATGATAGTATGTAGTTAGTGTTGGGAGACTGTCGTTTAGTGTTGATGAACGTAAACGATAGTGTCGTTTCATTGTAACGTCATCAACTGCCGTAGTTTCATATTTCCCGCCTATAAAAGCATCTCTGTAGTTGCAAATGAGGGCAACTCAGATTCAAGCTCAATTTCCTCTCTTTGTTTCCTCTACTTCTCTGTTTCCATCTCTTTCTGGAGGTAGTGAACCTCGAATTCACTTGAATGTTGTTGAATATTGAATAAGGTCCATCACATATTCCTTGGTTTCTCCCCAATCGATCTGAAACCCTCGTACCAGCGTCCCTGCATGTCTCTCTCAGTCTCCTTTTTTCTAACTAATCTGACCCTCAAATATTGGTTGATTGCACGACAGATACATCATGCTCTGTTGAAACTCATTCAATTTTATTGAATTCAGAAAATGCTATCGGCAACTCATAGAATTCACAAGCCTCAAGATATCAGAATTTTCGTTATAGATTTTCCATAACTATTTTTTGCACATTTCTTCTCCTTTCCAACACCAGCTAGAGAAAAGGACAATGAGAGAGATACACAGGGACAAAGTGATCTTGAGGAAATTTGAGGTATTTTTCTTGGAAAATTGTAGCGAATGAGAGATGCCGAATGTCGGAATGGCAAGGGGGTGACAACACTGTGACTAAATCAATGAGATTGGGGCTGGCTGTGAAGGGGTTTTCCAGTGCCGAACAAGGGTGATTGGGGCTTCTTTATTCGATTTTCTCTTCATTTCTAGTGTGACTCTGCTCAAAACTCTTTTCCTATAGCGGCTAACATGTCAAGTATTCATTGGGGGGCCTTTTTTAACATATGTTAGCCCATCCGATCCGTAGTTAATCCCAAACTTTTAATAGGATGTAAGTCGAACCCTGAAAGATGATGATCAACATTACTCGTTTGAATCGTAATCTCAGTTTCTCATCAAGTCCTGAGCTAAAAATTATGGATAAAAAAGATAAAAAGATTGTTTTGATTGGTTTAGTCAACTGAAAATTTATGAAAATTACAGGGTATAAAAAAATTGGTCATTCTCTTCATGAAATTAATATATATATGTGTGTGTTATAAAATGAAACGTACTCATGTTAGGTTAAAATAAAATCTCACAAAAGTAAAATTTACAAATTGTAATTTAGATGTGATATATATGTTACATCTACTTTATAGAAAAAAAGAGATTTACAACTTCATGTGTTGGATAGGGCAAGTATCATCAGTTTGTCAGTTTATTTTACAACTTTTTTGTGAACTAAATATTTCTGAAATTGTTTGTTTTTTACTTTTTGGAATATTGACTCTTAGCAAGACAGTTATTACAGTTGTAAAGCTCTTGTAACTTTTTTAAGGGCAAGAAGCTAGGAAGGGCTTTCTATGGACAACTATATAGCTCTTTCATTCAAAGTCATGAGGCTGCTACTGGGCAGCATCCATTAATTGCGATTTACCCATGATTATCAATTTTTTAAGGCTGAAGTTTTGGTTTTTGTTTAGCAACAAAAGTGGCTAAACACATGATCAAGAATATATTTCTTTTTCTTATAAAAAAGAATAATATATATCTTTTCCTATATATATATATGTGTGTGTGTATTTGTGAGGATAGCCTCCCAAATTAAAGCTATTAATTATATATGTTAACAAGATCAATTAAGTTTACTAGCTAGCTTGTTTGTCCATCCGTTAATCAAAAAGCAAGAGCATTAATTTGCACCATTCACAAGGCCATTATGGTTTTGCCCTTCTCGCCGTTCTCGGCATAAATATGGGATATTTATGTACAAGTTATGAAAAGCAGGAGGTTGACTTGAGAAAATTTTTGAAGGGGCGAGTGGGAGGTCAATATACAGGGAATATTATTAACACCGATTGGATTCATCTCTCAAAGTTTCAAGAGCACTCCACGTACAAAAGAAACAAGCTAGCATGAAAGCCAATGCTAGATTCTATGACTTACAATTAGCTTAACAATTCTAGCTCTTTCAGAACCTCTATAAAATGAGATGCATGTAGCACAGGATTCTCAATCCAGATCGACCCAGATATATAGCATTAATCCTCTTTCAGCACCAGAATTATGGCAGCTCAAGCCATTGCCCGCTTGAGCGTGTGCTTTCTCCTCCTGTTCACTGCAATGGTGGCAGAGGCAGGACCTCATAAGCAGAAGAAAGTGAGATGCAAAGACAAGATTAATTATCCTGCTTGTTACAAGGTACAAAAGCTTTGCCCTACAACTTGCGAACCCACCTGCGAACTTGCGTCATGAATTGCCGAACTTGCGAACCGACCTGCGAACATCCTCCACCACCGTCGCCATCTCCGCCACCACCGCCGTCAAAATCGAAGAAGCATTCACCTCCTCCTCCACCAAAGAAGCATTCACCTCCACCTCCACCTCCACCTCCTAAGGCTTCTCCTTCACCCCCTCCACCTACTGCTTCTTCTTCTCCTCCTCCTCCTCCTGTGTCCATTCTGTAAGAGTTTTATTTAAACTCTGTGACCCACACACCCATCTTATCAGTTTGAAATAGTTCAAAATCTTATTGGATAATATTTGAGTTATGAAGGGATAAAAATTACTCCTAAGAGATAGGATTAAACTCTGTATCTCTAATTATAGTCAAACACAAACTCATAGATTTCTTGATGGTCGGAAGTCTATAAATAGTACTGGGAGGCTCAAGGGTTCTCACCTACAACATTAGAGTGCCTTTAGTCATCGGGAGACACTTGTGAGGCAAACGTTGTTAGGGCGATCCTTCTCTCATAGTCAGATTAATTATTCATCAATCAGATGGAGAAAGGTACGTTTGTCATATTATTAATTTATTATTGTAGATCATAGAAAATCAAAGATCCGTTTTATTAATGTCATGTTAAAATATTTAACATGTGGTATCAGAGCGTCAGGTTATAGACTTTTTATGATCTCAATAAAATATGCCGTTAATGTATATTTAATTATATATATATACTTTCGCATCTGGGCTTTTATCTATTTGTTATTCACGAAAATCACAATATGCGTATGTTTTAAGATTAAGCCTTCTGACTTCTCCCTTGCCGTATTAATGGAGAAAGGTTGTCTCTGCGTTTGGTTTTCACGTAAGTTTCGGCTTGGGCATTTTGTTGCCTCCGTGATGTTGGTTTTAACATCGAAGAAAGGAGAAAGGCTGTAGCCACTAGTTGGGAACCATGTGGTGTGGAGGTGGCTCCACACGTCGGCAGCGTAAAGGGGCTGAGAAGCCCACTGGCCGACGTCCCTGTAAACGACGGCAGTGGGCAGTCGACCATCCCACTGTTCGCTGTTGTTGTGGAAAGAATAGGAAACAAATAAAAAAAAAAAAAAGAAAAAGAGGTGCAGGAAACTAACCTGAAGTCGCCGGCGGAAAGAGGACGGTGACATGTTGCCTCGCCGACGATGCAGTAGTCGCAACTTTAAGTTGCGGTGGTTGAAGTTTGCAGAACATGAGTCGGCGGCTGGCTGGCATCTGAAGGTTGAAGAAGAATTAAACATAGGTTTAAGTTTTGACATGGGCAGGGTCATGGGCGGTGGCCCAGTTAGAGTTAAATGCTGAAAGAACAGAAGGGCTGCTGGGCCACCGTTGTGGCCCAGCCTGATTAAAAAAAAAAAAAAAAAGGGAAAGAAGGGGTCGGGCCAGCACAGTAAAGGCCCGACCCAGGTCAACCCAAAACAGGTTGACCAACTATGATTCGGGTCCTGACCCGGTTTATTGACCCGACCCGTTTCCGACTCAACTCAAATTTAAATAATATTATTTTAATATTATGATATTATTTCAAAAAAAAAAAAATCAATTAATTAATTAAAGTTTTATTTTATGCATACCTTAATGTTATATGTATGCATTTAAATTATGTACATGTTATTATAATTATTTACATGTATGTATGAAATGTTTATTTAACTCATATACATGTTATTATTGTTAATTGTTATGTACATGTATACATGAAAAGTTTATTAAATTCTATAATATTATTATTGTGATTTTCCTGTAGAATCAATCAAGGTTTAAACATGAATTTTTTTTTTTTAATGAATTTTGCTGTGGGAGTGTGAATGTGTACAAACTGAGGCGGTTCTGTCTAGGAGATTGGAAATTCCAAGTGTGTCCGTTGTGACCCTCCAATCTTTCCTGGGAACCTTGAAGTTCTGTCTAGGAAAGAATATTCTTTCCTAGGAACTTACTTAGTAAGTATTATTCACATCCGTTGTAAAATTCATCAAACATTTTATTTCATGCATATTATTGCTATCCACATTGTATGCATATTATTATTGTGCACTGTCTATTTTGGCTTTTGTTATTATGCCATGTATATCCAATATGGGATAAATGATTTACGTCAAAATCAAGAGAAAATTGGTCGCCCAAAGGTACAAGATTTTCTTGATTTTGGTGACAAGTCGTTAAACCCATAGTAAGGTGGATATGATGAAGGGAACACCTTGTGTGTCAAGATCTACTCCCAAAGGAGGATTTTGATGACACTACTAGTTTATCCATCAAAGTAAGGTTGGAGGGAACACTTTGTGTGTCAGAGTTTACTCCCAAAGGAGAATTCTGATGATACAGCTAGTTCATCTACAGAATTTAATACTGGATGGAACACCTTGTGTGTCAAGATCTACTCCCAAAGGAGGGTTTTGATGACACTATTAGTTCTTCCATAATTGTTTAAATTCTGATTATTGTTCATAAGTGTCTAACTCAAAGCAATTTATTATAAAATTTTCTTGCAGTAAGCGTACCCACATCACTACACTCACAGACTTCATCTGTTACTGTTTTGAATGGCTTCAATTTTTCTGAATGGGTTAAGAGAGTTAGGTTCACCCTAGGAGTCTTTGATTTAGACTCATCCCTTATGAGTTCAAAACCATCACCTATTACTGAAACCAGTACCAATGATCAGAAAGAATCTTTTAAACAGTGGGAGAGATCAAATAGGCTGAGTTTAATGTTTATGAAAATGACCATAGCCGAAAATATCAAAAATTCACTCCCTAGTACTGAGGAAGCCCAAACCTTTTTGAAAAATGCTGAGGAGAGGTTTAAATCCGCTGATAAGTCTTTAGCAGGAACACTGATGGCTAGACTCACCACCATGAAATATGATGGTGCTAAAGGAATGCAGGAGCATATCCTTGAAATGACCAATATTGCTGCCAGATTGCAAACCCTAGGAATGAAAGTAGATGAGTCTTTCGTTGTTCAGTTTATTTTGAACTCATTGCCACCTCAGTATGGTCCATTCCAGATGCATTACAATGCTATAAAAGAAAAATGGAATGTGAATGAGTTGGCAAGTATGGTAGTTCAGGAGGAAGCAAGACTGAAACAACTAGGACATCACTCTGTCAATTTCGTGAATAAAGAAGCTGGAAAGAAAAATCACAATTACAGTAAAAAGAAGCGAACTGGACCACTGAAAGGAAAGCAACCTGTGAAAGCTAATCAGGTTCAGAACAACAGTAGCAAATGCTACTTTTGTAGGGAACATGGACACATGAAAGCTGAGTGTCCAAAACGTAAGGCTTGGTTCGAAAAGAAGGGTAAGCCTCTTACCTTTGTATGTCTTGAATCAAACCTTGTAAATGTTCCTACTAATTCTTGGTGGCTAGATTTAGGTGCTAATGTTCATGTTTCTATAACCATGCAGGGATACCTTACAAGCCAAACACCAAGCCCCAATGAGCGGTTCATTTTTATGGGAAATGAAAATAAGGCTGAAGTTTTAGCCATAGGGACCTTTCGTTTAGTTTTGAGCACCGGTCATTGTTTAGACCTTCATAACACAGTATTTGTGCCTTCTGTGAGGCGTAATTTAATTTCCCTTTCCAGACTTGATACTGATGGTTATTCCTTTTCGTTTCATAATGGTAGTTTCAATTTGTTTAAAAACAGTTTATCTATTGGTTCTGGGTTTCTTTCCGATGGTCTTTATCAACTTTGCCTTGATAATACATTCATTAAAAATACCTATGCCCAACACCATGAAACATGTATTGGAATGAAAAGAAACATGATGAATGAAAACTCATATGACTTGTGGCATAAAAGGTTGGGGCATATCTCCAAAGAAAGGTTACAGAGATTAGTAAAAGAAGGGATTCTTCCGCACCTTGACTTTACTAATCCTGAAGTGTGTGTGGATTGCATAAAAGGAAAGCAAACCAAACATACTAAGAAAGGCGCCACAAGAAGTAAAGAGCTTCTTGAAATAATTCACACAGATATATGTGGACCATTCTCCATAGAATGTTTTGGTGGAGAAAAGTATTTCATCACCTTTATTGATGACTTTTCACGATTTGGATATATCTATCTGTTGCATGAGAAATCTCAAGCTGTATCGGTACTTGAGGTATTTCTCATGGAGGTGGAAAGACAGTTAGATAGAAAAGTGAAAATCATTAGGTCGGATAGAGGTGGAGAATACTATGGAAAGTATGATGAATCGGGCCGTAATCTGGGCCCATTCGCTAAACTTCTTGAACAGCGTGGTATTGTTGCACAGTATACGATGCCTGGGACGCCACAGCAGAATGGAGTTGCTGAAAGGCGTAATCGGACCTTATTGGATATGGTCAGAAGTATGATAAGTAATTCTACCTTACCCAAATCATTGTGGGGTGAAGCCATTAAGACGGCAATGTATATCTTAAACCGAGTTCCCAGTAAGCAATTCCAAAAACTCCTTTCGAGTTATGGACTGGTAAGAAACTAAGTTTAAGACATATGCATGTTTGGGGTTGCCCAGCCGAAGCCAGACTTTACAACCCACATGAAAAGAAGTTGGATCCTAGAACAGTAAGCGGGTATTTTATTGGTTACCCAGAGAGATCCAAAGGGTACAGATTTTACTGTCCTAATCATAGTCCGAGAATGGTGGAAACAGGAAATGCCAAATTCATTGAACTTGGCGAGATCAGTGGGAAAATTGAACCTAGAGATGTGATCATTGAGGAAATACGGGTAGATGTCCCTATACCTACATCCTCAGAAAAGATAATAGTTCCTCTAATTGATCATCACGATGATACTGTGGAACAAGTAAATGATCACCCATTTCAGAATGAAAATACCATTGATGAACCAAGTTCGGAGTCACCAGAACAGATTGTCTTGCGCAGATCTCAGAGAGATCGGAGATCTGCCATTTCGACAGATTATGTGGTGTATCTCCAAGAATCTGAATTTGACATTGGGACAAGAAAAGATTCACCAATGTTTTCACAAGCCATAGAGGGAAGTGATTCTAGTAAATGGATTGATGCTATGAAAGAAGAGTTGAAATCCATGGATCAGAATCAAGTCTGGGACCTCGTTGAATTGCCTGAAGGTAGTAAAAGAGTTGGGTGTAAATGGGTCTTTAAGACCAAACGCGACTCAAAAGGCAACATCCAACGACATAAAGCCAGACTTGTTGCTAAGGGTTTCACTCAGAAAGAAGGCATTGATTACAAAGATACCTTTTCTCCAGTATCTAAAAAGGACTCATTTAGAATCATTATGGCATTGGTAGCTCATTATGATTTAGAGTTACATCAGATGGATGTGAAAACGGCATTTTTAAATGGAAGTTTGGATGAAGTGGTCTACATGGAGCAGCCAGAGGGCTTCTCAGAAAAGGGCAAAGATCACCTAGTGTGCAGACTTAAGAAATCAATATACGGGCTTAAACAAGCTTCCCGACAATGGTACTTAAAGTTCAACGATACCATTACTGCCTTTGGTTTTAAAGAGAACATCGTTGATCGATGTATATACCTAAAGGTCAGTGGGAGTAAGTTCATAATTTTGATTCTGTATGTTGATGATATCTTGTTGGCTAGTAGTGATCTTGGCTTACTCTATGAAACCAAGGGTTTTCTCTCTAAGAACTTTGAAATGAAAGATATGGGTGAGGCATCATTTGTGATCGGAATCGAAATCTTTCGAGATCGAAAACAAGGACTGTTGGGATTGTCTCAAAAGAGTTACCTGGAAAGAGTTCTTGAGAAATTTGGTATGAAAAGTTGTTCGTCACTGGATACTCCGATATCAAAAGGTGATAAGTTTAGCCAATCACAGTGTCCTAAAACTGAGTGGGAGTACAAAGAGATGACAAAGATTCCCTATGCTTCGGTTGTGGGAAGTTTGATATATGCACAGATTTGCACGAGACCGGATATTAGCTTTGCAGTTGGCATGCTTGGGCACTACCAGAGTAACCCAGGAATGTCTCATTGGAAAGCAGCAAAGAGGGTATTGCGATACTTGCAAGGAACTAAGGATTACCAGCTTACTTTCAAAAGAACTGACAGTTTGGAGGTAACTGGATACTCAGACTCTGATTTTGCCGGTTGTCCTGATAGCAGGAAATCCACTTCGGGTTATGTTTTCCTGTTGGCCGGTGGAGCAATCTCATGGAGAAGTATGAAGCAAACAATCACTGCTTCATCAACAATGGAGGCTGAGTTTGTGGCGTGCTTTGAGGCCACAGTGCATGGTTTATGGCTGATGAACTTTATCTCAGGGCTTGGGGTTGTTGACTCTATAGCCAGGCCGCTGAGAATTTATTGTGATAATTCCTCTACAGTCTTTTTCTCCAAGAATGATAGGTATTCTAAAGGTGCTAAGCACATGGAGCTCAAATACCTAAGCGTCAAGGAAGAAGTACAAAAACAAACAGTGTCCATAGAACATATTAGGACTTATGATAGCAGACCCATTAAAAAAGGGTCTGATAGCGAAACAGTTTAAAGAACATGTTAACAGTATGGGTCTTATGATGTAAACATGTTATTGAGCTCATGGATGTTATGATTCTATTTTGACACTTAATGATATCAATTATGGTTATTTTGTTTCTGCTTTCTTGTCTTTCCACTTTATATGTACATTGAATGGTGTGGATGAATGATTACAAGATAATGTCTACAACAGACATGAATTGGAACCCAAAGGCATTATTGTATTAGCCTTAATTATCCCAATTAAAGATCGTGTGTTAAATTGATTATTGGTGTTGTGGTACATGGAAGGGAATCTGTTGATTATATAATAGAGGACCGCCATGACTCGCATTGGTAATTAGTTTGACATTGATATTATGGAACTCATGAAATGTGTTTTGAGCTATGAAAAGTTCAGGAAATAAATTTGCGCAGTATGGTTAATTTCCTGTGATAAACCCATAAAAGAAAAGTATTGTTTTATGGGCGTATGGGCCAAGTGGGAGAATGTAAGAGTTTTATTTAAACTCTGTGACCCACACACCCATCTTATCAGTTTGAAATAGTTCAAAATCTTATTGGATAATATTTGAGTTATGAAGGGATAAAAATTATTCCTAAGAGATAGGATTAAACTCTGTATCTCTAATTATAGTCAAACACAAACTCATAGATTTCTTGATGGTCAGAAGTCTATAAATAGTACTGGGAGGCTCAAGGGTTCTCACCTACAACATTAGAGTGCCTTTAGCCATCGGGAGACACTTGTGAGGCAAACGTTGTTAGGGCGATCCTTCTCTCATAGTCAGATTAATTGTTCATCAATCAGATGGAGAAAGGTACGTTTGTCATATTATTAATTTATTATTGTAGATCATAGAAAATCAAAGATCCGTTTTATTAATGTCATGTTAAAATATTTAACACATTCCTCCACCCCCCCTGCTTCAAGTTCAGCACCAAAGACAATTAAATGTACGAACAAGGATTTCCCTCGTTGCTATGGTATGCAACTTACCTGTCCTAGCGGTTGCCCCGACAACTGTGGTGTGAACTGCGCCACTTGCAGCCCAGTTTGTGGTGAGTTTAATTCTCCCTAAACTACTTCTATTCTTTGGTATTTTATAACTTACAATTATATAAAAGCAATTTTACAAATAAGCTGACGTAGTTTCATATAATTTATTAGATTTATTTTACAATAAAAATAATTTTATAATTGAATGAACATCAAATTATATCAATTTATAGTATTATTTGAATATAATTCTTTTGTAGTTAGAATATTTCCCATTAAGCATACCTTTTCTAGTTGAAAATACTTTCAAAACATCATGCATTAATAATCGGTGCGACTTAATAATTTCTTAACTTGATGCAACTGATAGCGTAAGAAGATTTGGCTTTTATTGAAGAAATCTTGCATACCAAATGATCTCGATAGATCTGTTGATCAACATGTGTTGTAGCTAGTAATAGATAAAACTTTTGTAACACTGATTTCACATGCAAATCTGAGCAGAATGCAACGGTGCCGGTGCTATGTGCCAAGACCCACGATTCGTTGGTGGAGATGGAATCATCTTCTACTTCCATGGTCAAAAAGAGCACGACTTCTGCCTAGTTTCCGACTCCAATATCCACATCAATGGTCATTTCATTGGCAAAAGAAACGAAAACATGAAAAGGGACTTCACCTGGGTCCAATCTCTTGGAATCCTCTTTGGCACTCACAAGATCTTCATCGGAGCTAGAAATACAGTGATTTGGGACGATTCCGTCGACCACCTTTCACTCGACTTCGATGGTGAACCAATATACCTTCGTGATGAAGAAAGCTCAAGGTGGCAATCCATGACGTCTCCAAGTGTTACAATCACAAGAATTTGGGACACAAACTCAGTAGAAATTGAGGTGGAAGGGAATTTTAAGATCAAAGCAACAGTTGTGCCTATAACTGAGAAAGATTCCCAGATTCACAATTATAGAATCACCCAAGAGGATTGCTTCGCGCATCTTGATTTGAGTTTCAAGTTTTACTCATTGAGTGGTCAAGTTAATGGTGTTTTGGGCCAGCCTTATGCAAGCAACTACGTGAGTAGGGTGAAGATGGGAGTGCTCATGCCTACTTTGGGTGGTCAGAAAGAATTCTCGTCCTCAAGTCTCTTTTCCATTGATTGTGCTATAGCAAGGTTTACGGGTGAGTTAACAGAAGAAAATTCTATGAGGTTAGAGGAGTTTGGAAATCTGAATTGCGCAAGTGGTATGGATGGTCGTGGAGTAGTTTGTAAAAGGTAATCAGAGTTCAAGCTAATTGAATAGTGCTCTTGATTTCTAGTCAAAGATAATCTGGGGATTGAAGCACTCTTCTTTTTAAAATTTAATAAGCTTCATGTTGAAGCAAGATGGAAATATATCTCGTCATTTTAATAATGCATGTATCTGTTTTGTTTGTTCATGAATTAATACGACTTATAAAATGAAGATTTGGATACATATGTATGTATATATATATATATATATATAAGTACATCCAATTCAAAATGCTACAAGATGGCAGTGACTAGTAGTATTATAAATTGCAATCCCCAAATAGGTTGGTAATGTAAATACCATCTCGTCAGTTTAGTCGCATTTATCTATTGCAAATAAGTACTTTTATCATGTTACTCAAGCCCAAGGTATCATTAGTGTAAAATTAGTTTTTAATTTATTTTTATTTTTTATTATTTTTAAATATTTTTAAAAATTAGAAAAAAAATCAATACATTAATAATCAGTTTTTTAACTATTAGATAAACAAAATTATTTTAGCAGACATATATATAAGATGTTAAATTGAGGTGTAAAAATAAAATGTCAAAGTACCATTATTTTTAAAATTTTATTTCGTTCGTACCGAAATGATTGAAATTTTCAGTTCAGTATATGGCCGGTACACTAGTCATCCACCTTGTAATAACCCTAGTCCAAAGATCAAGTCCAGCCAATCCGGCCCATTGTAAAAACCTTGTACCCCTTTTTTCCCATAAGCAACCCATCTCGGTTTGGTCTCTCTCACACACTTCTCTTTCACAATCTCTCTGAGTCTCTGTATCATTCCCTCTTTGTTTTTCTTATTTTTCTCTTTGATCTCTCTCTCTCTCTCTCTCTCTCTCTATATATATATATATATATATGCATGTCTTTACTTCTATTTTTCTTTTTCCTTCTCAGTTCTTATTTTTCCAATGTTATCTCCCCACCCACAGCCTCTTCTCCATGCCACTTTATCGCCACCAACGACAATATTTGGTTAATTCTCTGCCTCATAAGGAGAATGTTTAATGAATTTCGAATAGGAAATGACCTCAATTGATGTTTTGAGTAGTTGAGAATGTACTTAGTCAGTTAGTTAATTATACTGTTGTGATGTGTTAAAAATGAATTTAATACTCGTGTTAGTGGTGGGTACGTACAGTACGGAGTTGGTAAAATTTTGCAAGATTGAATCTTTGATCAATCGTTTTGAATGAATCTGGATGTGCTCAAATCACTATAACAAAATCAGCCTTTTTCTGCACCATATTTGACTACAATAATTAGTTAATTTTGCCACAAATACATCAATATTGACAAAATAAAATGGTTATATGTTTGTAGATAAAAAAAAGCCAATTTTTACTTTAATTGATAAAATGCAACTTTGCCAAAAATTGTTACTTTATTGTGGCAACTTCAGTTGTCACAAATGAAATAATATTTTGCCAGAAATACAATTACAAAACTGTTACTAATTGACCCAAATTATGTATTCCCAAGCTTCAATATTGCCACAAAAGATGTTTTATATCAACAGGTCTTCTCACTATTGTTAATTTGCTACAATTGTTTATGGTTATTGCATTAATTGTATAAGTTGCTGCCACTAATCAAGTATATTGGCAACATATATCGCCACAAAAATATATTTTCTACAAAAAGATATCGTAAAAAATACTTTAAATATTGTTAGTTTTGTTGATTAATATCATAAAAAAATATTTGTGATAAGAATTTTTCTCACTAATTCCTTTTCTCTACAAATTTTTTGGCCAAAAATAACCTATTTTGATAGAAAAAAAAATATTTGTACCTACAATATGTTGCCGCAAATAGAAGAAAAATTTTCAAAAAAAAATTATAGAGTTGATAATTTAAATCACTAACACAAGTTATATACAGACACCTTTGACAAGCTAACTAAGCAAATGTCTTCTAGATAATTATAAAAATATGAGAATAAGAAACATAAGCCTTAAGCAAATAATTTTACTTTTCTTTACTTATCTAATGAGACGAGTATCTTTACTTTTAATAAGAGCATGTTTATATTATTAAGTATGAACTAAATAATATTTATATTTTCCAAGTCATGCCATGTGGCTACCAATGTGCATCTACTCAGTCCAATGTGCACTTTAGCATGCATGTGAATGCACACATGGAAAGAATCTATTTTTAAAACCGAATACCAACGAAATCATAAGCATAGCTCTATTTTAAAAGAAAATCTTGACTTTTCATGTGGAAAAGCAAAAACTAAATGCCTAAAAACAAAGTGTTTAACAAAAACATCAACCAAAATTTACAACCCCAAAATACAAAATGTAAAGATATACAAACTCTAAAGCCACCTCAAGATCAAATAAAGAATTGTTAACAAAATATATAAACTTTGGGAAAAAACTGAAACACATACATTCAGAAAATAAAGATTTTGAGCCAGGCCAGGTACTCAAATAAATGCCAACCAAAAGTCCCAAAGCAGAAAAATAGAATTGACAAGTATAAAAAAGTCCAAAGCAGATTAAATTCCCAAGGGAAAAACTGGGAGTAAACTATATAAACATGAAATAGAAACGGGAAGACAAACAAACCTCAAAGCAATTGAAATCCAAAACAGAAATTCCAGATGCAAGAAACATATAAACAAATGAAACTAATTAAAAGATATAAAAAAGTCCAAATTAGATTAAACTCCAAAGGGAAAAATTGGGAGTAAACTATACAAACTCAACCATCTAGATAATCGGCATAAAAAATAATATATTTGAAGCTCTGTGAAACAAAGAAGCATTTAGTATCCTTTTAGCAACACCCTATCAGTGAAAATCATGGAGCATTCTCATGAAATCTCATATAACACTCTCAATTGGTAGTACAATAAAGCCAATAAAAATGTGATCAGAGAATGAAGTCTTTTCATCGACTACTTCAAGAGTCCCCTCATTTGGTGCTTTGCAAGCAACCTCACCAGCCACACACAACCTTCATCACCTATAGGCAGAAATGGTCGAATCATCCACTTGTGGTCATATTCCACAACTTTTTGGTATACTAAGGTTGCATATTTTAGGAATTATTTCTTCACTACTAAACTTCTATACCCATAAATTTTTATAGGACAAGATTTTCAAAATCAGATTATTGGAAACCACCACTATCATGGCAAAAGGAAGATCTGATTTTTAAGAAGTAGATATAATTCAAAAAAGGGCTCTTGAGTGCAAATCAGCCCCAAGTCTAGGAGGGCACGCCACCTACCATCTACACTTTTATATTCATTTCTGTTTGAGCAAGCAAGATAAATCGACACAACTACAAATCTACAAAACCATATCATTGGTAGGCGCACATGATAAAATAACACTTTGACCTACATTTTCCAGCTCCAAAAGGAGCTTTGAAGTCCAGACCACAACAATTTCAACAACAACAAAAAAATTGGTAGATTGGTGCCAGTAATTCACCCATGCATAGAGCATTGACATAACTTACTTCTAGGATCAGCAATATACAATATCTAAATGTCTCATTTTTTTTATACGTAAAATGTCTCAAAATACTGAACCTAGATAATTAGCCAGCTAAAAGTTCATCAATTTTTCTTGCAAGATAAATAACCAAGTTATTCCCCATCTAATTTGTTTCTCAAGAAAGAAAGTTTGAAGGAAAAAAGTGGTAAATTAATGTAGACGCTCAAGTGCTCGTCTTGATGCAAGGTCTTGATGCTCACACAATTTCAGTTGTGAGAATAAAGTGGTAAATTAATGTAGATGCTCAGGTGCTCATGTTAGTACAAAAGTTAAAAACCAATCGTGATGCAAACTCCAGCACATCAAGAAATTCCAAAGTAGGAATAAATAATATAGGAAGGACAAAGACCACACCTTGAAAAGAATATAAACAAGTCCCTTAATACAATCATTTGGCTCTTGCAAGCTAATGACCTTCTAGAAGTAGTCAATAGTAATATTGAATGTGCTTTCAGATTTGGATCTGGAAGCACATTCAAGATTACTGTTGACTAGATAGCCACTTATAGACTCTTTAAATAATTCATAGTTACTCCCTTCTCCGCAAAGCTCATAAATTCTCTTCACTTATATCTACAATTTCACCAAACTACAATCAACAAAGTACTATGTTGTGTAATTGAACCAGCCTACTCTACCAATACAGAGGAAAACTAAAAACAAATCCTATAATCTA
The DNA here is from genome assembly GCA_036559045.1 of Platycarya longipes. NCBI lineage: Eukaryota > Viridiplantae > Streptophyta > Magnoliopsida > Fagales > Juglandaceae > Platycarya > Platycarya longipes. Next base: position 22,626,093 of record CM071802.1, on the reverse strand, counting down.
ATCTACAACAAGTAAAAAAAAGAATAAGCAGATGTCAATTATATTATGTACTTCAAACTAAGCACTGAATCAAATCTGCATATGGGTTTTAAGCATGATTTAAAACCCAAACTTAGCATCAAACTAACTAAAGATATAAAGATGCTTGATTTGTTAAAACAAATGAGTTTTTATTTCTTTATATCCCTTGTACTACTTAAACATCCCCTCAAGAACTAAGCATCAAACTAAGCATGGGCAAACCTGATTTGCATTCTGGGAATGCAACAAATTTTAGAATGGTAACCTATCAAATGTAATGTCTCATAAGGCAACATATTTTCATGATAAGACAACTTCAACTACAACAAAAAATAGACAAAGGTAAGCAAAAAATGACTTAATTGAAGAAAGGGAAAAAGAATTTCTTTTGAACTTATATTTAGCTGGCAATAGTTACTAGCTGGACAAACTTGATTTGTATTTTGGGAATGCAGTCCAGGATTCCTCTTTCATGATGAGGGCATTTGCTAGTGCAAAAGTAGTAAGCCAATAAGGAACTTTGCTGCAACAAGAATTACAATCGTATGATAATTTAAAAATTATAACATATATTTTGGAAAGTAAAACACTAATAATAACAAAACAAATATATGAAATTTATAATATAAATTATATTCTAACGTCTCTCAAAAGTTAATTTATGTTCATACAAATTTTATGAGCAATTATTATGAAAATATATGTAGCCCTCTTGTGAGCCAAAAAAAATCTCATCCTTTATATCATTGAAATCTGAAAGTTTTTATCTAGTCAAAATCACAAAAATAACAATCCAAAAGCTTCGATCTTTATTCTCAAGCATTATTTTGCCCCACTCCCTAAGAAACTAACCAAAGTCTTTGGACAAAAAGAAAGTCTTCAAACGAAACTAAGGTGACTAACTAACTAACTTAGAAGAAGATTTTATTTTACGTACTTTATATACATATAGTGTTTACTCATCCATGCTATAAAGTGAAGAGTATATCTTCAGACACGTATGTATCATGATATATTTAATAAAATAGATTTTTTCTATAAGTATTTACTGAAATGGATTTTTTTATAAGTATTTACTGAAATAGATTTAATGAATATGTATGTTGACCCATATCCATTAATTGATACTCATACAAATTAAATCATGTGCCAAGAACCAGATTTGAACTGGGGACATGAGGATTTTCAGTCCTTTACTACCAGCTGAGCTATCCTGACCATTTCTGTTGTATCATCCTTATGTTTTTTTTTTAAGTAATGTATCATTCTTATGTTAAAAGATGATCACAAAATCTTAACTACGTACTGGAATTAAACCCAATAGAAAACACAACACTCATTAATAAGAAAATGCAAGTCACAAGAGCTACGAGGAAGAAAACCAATCCATGACATGCATCTTAATGATTAACTAATGCACTCAATCAACAGGTAAAGGCACGCCAACTTCCATCAGCCACCACAAAGAATTGATGAGAAGGGGAGGAAAGATCAAATTTGACTTTAAAGTAATCAACAAAGCCACCTCCACGCTCTTTATCCATATTCTAAGTGACCAAACATAAGCTCCAAAAAGAAAGAAAGACAAGAATGTTAAAAACACAATCACTTGGTATGATGTGGGTAAATGACTTGAGGATAAAAACTAATGACAATAACTAGAATTGGAGTGAATCCCTTGTGAAGAAGAAAATAAGAACTAAAAAGTTCAGTTAAACAAAATGATGACGCAAAGTTATATGCCCAATATTGAAGAAAATGTTCTTTTTATTCTGATCCTTACAAATTTTGCTTGATATGTTACCAACTATTCCAAAACCTATTGAGAGCATTACTAATCAAAATAAGGAAACAGAAAATTACAATTTACTTGAAGCTCTTCATTAATTTTGTGACAAGCAATAAGTTTTTCCTTGTAATTGCAGAAGGAAAAGTATCATGAGATGTGTAAAAGAAAATTGCCTAGCTAAACATAAGTATAAAAGATAAAGATAAAAAAAAAAAAATCGTGGAAACTAAAACCACTAAAATCTATGGAAGTTTTTCAAAGGAAGAGAGTGTTGAAATACCACAAAAACCTCTGGCCATTACTTCAGTAATTGGAATAGCTTTGGTGCCACCTACATTGCAAAATAGAAATATTAGAAAAGATACAAATCAAAGTAAAAGAAATCAGTCTCATAATTATAGAATCCTAATTAAACATTTGTCAATACAAGACCAATAATTAGTCTCCGAAGCCTAGGCGAAGACTCCATCAGTAAAGATTCCAAAGCCTCTGAAAAATCAAAAGCGAGACCCTATCCAACCCAGCTATGAAAAATCAAAAACGAAAATCAAACAACCAAGAAAAAAATAAAAATTAAACAACTAGTACATATGCATTGACTCGTGTGGGAAGAATTCCTAAAGAGTCCAGTTGTACCTTTGAAAAATTCATTTCACAAACAAATAGGTAATTGGACGTCAAGAATATTAAAGATGAATTGAATTTAACTGGGATCCAAATACAAGTCAACTTCAGGAAGAAACTTATACAGGAGAATAAAACTAAAATTTTCATTTTTATTGTATTATATATATATATATATTGATAGGTTGTTTAATTGTATTTCATATTTATTCTTTGCTAATTATAAAACATGCAAGTAGCCTTGGATACGTGCATTTTTGCATTTAGGGGGGCCTAAGAACAGAAAATTCAGTACCCACCAAGCAACTGATTTACAAAAATTAGATACACAACCAAGGTCAGATCAAGAGATTCACCAATTAAAAAACAAATTGTTAAGCAAGCTACCTTCAAAATAGCAAAATCCTTAGTAATAAATGGCTATAATCAAATCCTCTCATTTGCACTAACATTTAAAAGAATTAATCAATTTCTCATGCATTAACATAGCATATACCTTCCTTCAGTGTTGTAGACACCATAGTCACTCCCATATTTGGCTCTATGAACGTTGTTAACCTCAATTGGTAACAGAAGAGAAGGAAAATTCCCCTACACCATGCGGAAATCAGATCAACGATGATAAATGAAGAACAATTGGAACAAATAGACTAACAAAATGCAGAATATGAATCCTTCAAGTTACTTTTAGTAGATAGTTTATTGCCTATGCCACTTTGAAGGCCATTCATTAAGAAATTTTATATTTTTATTTCTCATCATCAGTGTTTTAGTGTAGAATAGACAGTATTTGGTATCAAAAAGAAAGGATCATAACACTTATCTTCATTTACATTAAGAAATCTAAAATGCATGACAATTCAACTAAATTTGTAAACTCTATTATTTTATAAAGTATATCAGTAGGCATTATAATTGGCCTATCAAAGAAAATAAATAATCAATACATATTACATTCACTCTTTGGGAATGTACGTGTAACTCAGCATTGAGCAAAGAAATACTCACTGAGCAAAGGCTTCAGCCATGGCAGCCACCTATTGGTGGTCGTCATCAAAGCCTCCAACACCCTACTAAAAAAAAACCCAAACTCAAAAATAGAAAATTAGAGTATAAAAGTTTCCTACAAAAACAGATAATAGCACAAAATGATAAAAATAAATAAATAAATATTACATACAACATAAATGTATTGGTATTAAAGTTGTAATAGCTTGGAACATAGAAAATTATTTCATTTCAGATAGTTTTACATGCATATTATGAAACATTCATCATTTTCATCTCCAATTATGATCATATTAACAATATGTTGAGTTGCTTAAAAAAGGAAACTACGGCTAAAACACAACTAGTGAAGTAAATATGCTTTCGCAATTTGCTGCATTGTTGTAATTTGCAGCATATACAAACCACTTAAAAAATACAGTTTTTCTATAGCTATATGGAAGAGATCATGTGTTCTACAGCTAATTTTGTTTCCAAACAGTTGATTAAAACTATTGTCTTCAACTCAGATCCCATCTAAAGCATACAAACCCTATTTGCTAACAATGCCCTAGAACACCTCAATAATCACTAGACAGATATACAATAGAATAGCATTCCAGTGCATTAATAGTTATTGCATTCTACCAATGCCCTATCCTTTCTTCCAGTGCCATATAACACCTTAATAATCACTAAACGGTCTTCTTATTAGTTATTGCATTTTACAGTGCATTATAGAAATAGCAAAAAACAAGATATCATTATAATAGATGGAGACTTACACATCAGTCTGTCATCATGAGTTCAAGTAGACCTGGCTCTGGTATTGTGACATCCACATGTGAAACCTACATATATTTAATAACCTAGTTTTAGCAACAAATTATGTGTACAGTTTGCAGAAATTGTACCACCCAAGTTGGCTCAAGTACACGTCAGCCACCCATCCATACATAATGCCAAAGCACCATCTCATAGTTCGATAAAATGATAAGGAGTGAAATGGACAACAACTATAGAAAATGAGCTCAACATTATAACAAAAAATGACTACCCAAGTGGAAAAAACAAAAACCAAAAAATAAAAACACAAACAAAACAAAAATCTAGAATAGTATTCCAGGCTTACGTTAATAAAATGCATATGCTTGACATATATAAGATAATAGGTGGTCTTTAGAATTCATAATTTATAAATCATTGCAAGTGAAACAAAGTAAAGGAAAAGAGAAATGGAAAAGCAAGATTGATATTCCCACAAATTGTATTCTTTTTAGGGATCACTAGGCTTTAAATGAATAATTGTTCAGAGCTAACCCACAAGCATAAACAGTTACAAAACTTGTTTCCATTGATAGTTTTAAGCAGATGAATAGATCTTCTAAGAGTGAGCAAGAATCTCCAATAATAATATATAATTGGAGATAAAAAAAAAAATACACCAATGCTTTTTACTGATGAAAAAACAAAAATCTATAATACACATAGATCCATCCAGATTCTCCCATTCGCTCTCTATATCCCTATGTATGATTGCAATGCTTAATTTCTCCAAGCGTGTGTCATCTGTGATAAGGAAAGCATTGGTGTTAAGGCTGTAATCAAGCCCAAGTTATATTATTAACAGGGTGCAAAGAAATCAAGTTAATATGTTTGCAATATTAAAAGAAGGTACTTGATCTAGATCTACTTGTTCAAAGCCAGGAAATCCTATTTCATTGATAGTTGCCAAAAACTTATTTAATTTGGATTGCATGTACTATGATCACATTCTAATGTACTTATGCCCTGCACTTTTAAATGAAAGTTAACAAAACACAAGGTGAAAAATGGACTGAATCATACCAAACCTATTTACAAAAAAATCAAAGAGATAACACAAATTATCATAGATAGAGTACCAAACCTTAGAATTCAAAAATAGCAGAAACAAGAAGATTAAGAAAACCCAGGCCGAGGACTCATTTTTAGTAAGAAATGGGGTGAATATAAATAAATTCAGGAACTACACAAAAAATATTATGATTAATGCTCTAAGGTAGGTGATCAATGACGCTAATAACTGAGAATTTGTTCATAAAAAAATAAAGAATGCAAACACCAATCATTATAACCGTCACATGTGATTCTTACCTTCGTCAATGCGTTGGAAAAATGGAGAACAAATAGGGAGAGAGAAGGGGAGAACGAATATGTAAGAGACAAACGGAGAGGGAGAAAATGAGAGAGACACTACCTGCTAAGCAATTCGGCTACGACAACGGCATGGTGACAACGAAAGGGTGGCGCAATCTCAGAGAGAGAGGGAGATTAGGTTTTGGGGGAGAATTCGCCGTTGTAGGGGAGGAGAGAGATATTAGGTTTTGTTATTTTTTTAGGGGGGGTGTTAGGTTATCGTGAATGGTGATAGTTTTTTCTAAAAGACTATTTGCGGCAAACGATAGGAAAGCGCCGCAAATAGCTATTAAAGTCGCCACAAAAGCTATTACAGTCGCCCAGAATTAACTTAGAAAATCTGCTACCAAATTAAAATTGCCACTATAACCACTTAATAGGCGAGGCTCACTTGTCAAAAAAAAAAATTTTCATCAATATAAAGGGATTAATAATTGTGGCAAGATAAATACTTGACAATAGATAACTTTTTGATCAAAAATGACTTTTATCTACAATTTTATTTGTGGCAATAGTTTTTTGTAGATAAAAGTAAGTATTATTGACAAAAACTTGCCTTATTGTCTGCAACATAAATGTGGTGAATAAAAGTGACTTATTGCGGCAAATTTTTGACTGTGGCAAAAAAGTTGGTGGCAAATGAGCTTATATGTTGTAGTGAATCATTCTAAGTTGCATCTAGACTTACTTTAGAGTAAATTAGTAAATTAGCTAGTGAGTCTTATATGTGGTATTAGCTAAAATTAATCTTTTTTTTTTTTTTTTAAAATTAAATGAACATTAGATTCATTCAACATGACCAACTAAGGATCCAATACAATTTGGTACATCTTCAAGCTCTAGCAATACATCATCTATGGTGAGAGCATCTTTAGTATCCATAAAAATTAATCTATTTTTATGTCACTGTTATATGGTTGAGTTTAGATCACCTTTTTACGATAAGACAATAAAAGAATGGAGGATGGTATATGTGCTATCCAGTAGCATGTTCACAATCTAGAACTTTAGGGTTTATCAATTGTGAGGATAATCTAATATTGGGCAAGTCTAAATTCATGTTATTAAGGTTTGGGTGAAGTTTTAGAGTTAAATGATCATTTTTAGCATAGAGGTCAACATATTGTAATGGTATTGAAATAGGTTTTGAGTGACTATTAGGGAAATAATATCATGTGATCACTTTTTACTAGCAATCAAAATAAGTGACTCATTAATGTATTTTTTTTTATTATTTATTTAAGAATTGGTTGGTTTGATCTAGAATGGTGCTATTGAGCACGTGACGGACTTACCCTTCATTTTACATCTTTTCATAAATATAGAAATTTCATTCTTTTGAGATGGTAGCCTTTGACCCAAAGACTTCAAAGTGGACTTGGTTCCAGTCGATTAAGTTGGAAGTTTTAAGACTTAATGGTTTTGTTGATTGAAGATGGTTTTGGTTGTACATAGATTTTTCTCAGAGTCAAATCTTAGTTATTTTTACAGTTTTTGTAAGATTATCTATATTGTAATAAATTAGAATATAATGACTGTAGCATAACTTGTGAATTGATTTTTAAGAACTATTGGATTATTGTTGCGAATAGTTTGGAAGATGTTGGGATGGGGTTAGTGAAAGCCAAATTTTAGAGTTTAAGATTATAGAATAGACTTGTGAAAAGTTGTTGGGAGCGTCGGGTCTGTGATCGTTTCGATGATAAAGTTAGTTGAGGGTGAATGTTGTAATAAATAAATAAGTATAGTAAGAGATTAGAAGACGTAACCTTTGTTCTGAAGAGTGTGGTGCTATTTATAGGATCACTCGAGTCCTGCTTGCTAACAAGAAATGTTGAGGATGTCTTGTCTACCTGTTCGATCATCACTCGGTTGGTGGTGTTAGAGCGGGTAGGTTTACCTTAGGCAGTGTTGCCAAAAAAGGTCAATGGCAAACATCTTACCCGAGTTACATTAGTCTTTTACTTTTTGTCACCATGTGCCCGAGATTTTTGACTTATATTAAATGCAACGTAGTGTGTGCCTAATCCCTGAACATTTAATGCGGTGTGGTGTATGCCTAATCCCTTATTTAATGTTGTGTCAGGTGCCGTTTCTATTTCCATGCCTCTTGGTTTTGAGATGCTTCTTACTATAGGTACCCAACCCTTCCCAAGTCAGACATCCGTTACTTGGTTGACTTGGTTCATATGACTGAAGTTGGAGTACCCCATCTCAGGCTAGGACCTTTCTCATCTAGATGGGCCTCTTCTCACTATACCTCGCAAAATCTTGGAGAAGGGATTTCAATGGGAAATTCTCATACAGTCTCCTTTCTGTTCATTTTTCCTTTACCCCGCAAGTTCCTACCACAAAGGTAGTGGTGGGAATTTTTTAGCCCTCCTGTCCGTTTGTCTTCTGAACCTTGGGTATCTGAACCTATCTGTTTGTCTTTCGAGCCTTGGGTTTCTAAACCTATCAGTTTGTTTGCTGAGCCTTGGGTCTTTGAACCTGTTTGTTTGTCTTTCAAGCCCTGGTATCAGATGCCAATTGTCTGGCATAGTCGTTAATGTAGCCTTGTCTACACGGTTCCGTTCTTTTGATTTTTGTAGCAAATGGCTTGACAGGACAACAGTATTTCCCATGCCTCAGAGCCCTGATTGGTCCATGCTCCCAATGCTTCTGTCATGATTACCACGTTTGGAATCTCTGCCAACGCCTCTTGGTGCCCATTGAGTCATGCTGCCCATGCACTTGGCGTACTGATCTTCATTCTTACTAATTGGATCGTGGGGCTGTCATGTCGCTTTTTTTCTCGTGCACATTTATTTGCCCGTCAGCTATAAAAGCTTCCCTTTCTTCCCTTCATCTTCTTCTTTTGCTTCATTTCTGTCTTACTTTCAGAACTTTTATTTCCTCTTTACTCTCTTAACTTTGTTGTGTAAACTTCAAACTTTTCCCTTTGCGTCCATGCCTGCTGAAAGCCTATTCAGGTCCCAACCAACGTGTTGACTGCCTTCATGGGGAATGGTTGGGTATCTGTCCTTCCTCCCTCCATATTACCTCTGAGCTACAGGATATCCTATCGTATTACCTTGGCGCTACCTAGAGGGATAGAGCACACCTGTGATTTTCATGGGAAGTCGCAAAGGGTTGTGCTTTATCCGGGATGTTCGCCTGTGGCTTCTAGTTCCCCTTCATTCGCCTGGTTCCCGAAGTTCTTCATTACCTCAGTTTGGCTTCTGCATAGCTCTTTCCGAATGACTGGCGTTTACTATTGGCAGAACAAGAAGCCTAAGTCCGGGAATTGCCTGAGTAGCCGGAGGAGGAAGGTCCGTATCCTTCCTCTTCTTCCTTGAATTCTAGTTCAAGCAAAGAGTTTGAGGTGGGGAATGATGTGAGGTCGAGAACAGATGTGTCATCGACAGGTTTGAAGATGGAGCCAAGAGGGCTGAAGGCTAGGTAGAGGGAGCCGAAGCTGAGGGAGTTGGCTATTGGGAGGAGATGGAGGCCGATGGTGGTGAAATCGATGGCCATGTTGAGGAGGAGAAGAGGCCGTAGGAGCCAAGGGCCAGGATGAGGAAGTGGCCGTGGGAGTCGGAGGCCAGGATAAGGAAGTGGCCATGGGAGTTGGGGGTCAGGATTAGGAAGTTCCACATTCCTCACCCCAGTTTTTTACGTGGGGTCAACCTCCAAATCCCATACTGAAGTCCCTCCTTGGGCTTAGTCCCCATTTTGAATTCGTAGAGGGGTGGCTGCCTAGGCCAACGTTTCGAGTCAAAGATCGGGGCTGGGAGTAGTCAGACTTCGATGTCAGGTCTTGCAACTCATGCGGCTTCAAGTTTTGAGTGGGCTCAGATGGCTGCCATCGAACGCACAATGTAGATGCTGCAACCTCTCATCGCTCAAGTAAGTACCCTTTGTCGGATTGCCTTGCGTTTAATTATAGTGAGCTTGCTGATCGTCTCTTGTGTTCAGATTGCAAACCAGTTGGTGAGGCTAGTTTCGAGCTGGTGGAACTTGAAGAATCCAAATGGGAACTTGGCACAGTGTCCTGCTTTGGATTCTTTAGGTTAAAACAAGTGTCTAAGCAACTTTAGACTTCTATGGAGGAATGCAAATGGCTGATCCAGATAGTCCAAGAGCAAAAGGAGGAAATGAGGACTTGGAGAACAGTAATGCGGCCTAGTAGGCGTCACTTAACGATGCCCGTTTTGACCTCGAGACCACAATGAAGAAATGCTAGTGCCTTATGGAGGCCAACATGGAAGTCGAGCGAAAATGGTTGACCTTGGAAAGGGAGCTAGCTGCTCAGGAGGCCATGTTGGAAGTCTCAAGATGGGAGCGGGCTGTTAGAAAGGCCAAGTTAGAGGTTTTGGCAAAGGGGCTAGCTGTTCAGCAAATAGCATTGGAGATCTCAGAATAGGAGCGGGCTGCTCGGGAGGCAGAGTTATCGAGTACCCAAACCTCCCTGGAAGAGACCACTAAATGTTTGGACGAGTTCGAGCCTCGGATATCTCGTGCCTTAGCCATTCGTAACTCGACCTATGGCTATGGTTACCAAGAAGGTCTGATGATGAGGCTGAGGGAACATCTCTTGGCCAATGCCGGGCTGGACCTGCGTACATTCAACTTGTGTTCTCTCCCTCTTGATCTTGCTGCCAACAATCTCGCTAAGACCCTTGGGAAGCTTGGGTACCCTTTGTTTCAAGACACTCGTCCACCTCTCAAATGAAAAGATCTCCTTTTTGTAGATTCTTTGTTGTTCTTTCTTTTACAATGTAAATGGAAATTGTGATAATGAAAGTTTCTTCTTTTCTTTTTTTTCTTCTTTGTGTTTTGTTTCTTGTTATTTCCCGTGTTGTTTTCCTTTACTTTCGGGTTTATTTGCTTTGCAAGGGCTTATCGATTGTTCGGATTTGAAGTCTGATCCTAACCCCACAACATTCGACGTTGCGAGGGTTTGTTGAGGGCTCGGACTCGAGGTCCAGCTTAGACCCCACGAGAAATAAGTGCCTAGCCTTAATCCTGCAGAAGATTGTCATCGCAAGAGATTACTGAGGACTTAGATCTGGTGCCCAACCTTACCCTCGCAGAAGATTGTCATCGCAAGGTATTATAGAGGGCTCAGTTTTGGTGTCCAGCTTGAACCTTGCAGAAGGTTTTCATCATGGGAGATGACTAAGGACTCAGGTCTTGTGCCCGACCTTGATCTCACGAAAGATTGTCATTGCGGAAAATTACTAAGGACTCGAGTCTGGTACTCGACCTTGATATCGTGGAAGATTGTCATCACGGAGGATTACTGAGGACTTGGTTTGGCGTCCGGCCTTAACTCTGCGAAAGATTGTCATCACGGGAGATTACTGAGAACTCAGGTCTGGTGCTTGGACTTGATTCCACGAGAGTTGTCATCGCGCCTTTGTTGATTTCCAAGCAGAGAGTGAGCCGTTGATTTCAACATTTGCTTTCATTAACAATACTAGAGACAATAAAAAAGATGACATGAAAAGAAAAAATTATACATAAATGTCTCTATCGATCCTCATATGTAATACCTCTTTAGGTGCTTGTCATTCTAAGGGTCGGGGGAGTTCGATCCCTTGGCTGTCCCTGAGGTGGTAAGAGCCAAGTCGGTTGCTTATAGCGAGCACATACAGGCTTTCGCAGCATGGTCCTAGTTTTCCTTCTTCTGGGGTGGTGACTTTCGTTTGCCTTAGCACCAAATCTCCTGTCTTGAAGCTTCCATTGTGTTGCTTTGATGTTCTTCTCTATGGGTTGTTTGGAATCGCATTGTTATCCACATATGAAGTACACACTGCTAAAGAATCAAGATACCACAGATGGAGCCATTGTTGATGTGGTGTTTTGTGGCATGGGCTACTCGATAATGGCCCAACAATTTGCATGACTACTCCGATGGTAAAATCAGTTGAGGGTGAAGGTCGTAATAAAGTAATAGGTAATAGCAAGAGATTAGAGGATGTAACCTTTGTTTTGAAGAGTGTCGTGCTATTTATAGGACCACCCGAGTCCTATTTGCTGACAAGGAATGATGAGGATGTCATGTATGCTTGTTTGGTCATTATTCGGTTGGTGGTTTCAGAGTGAGAAGGTTTATCTTGGGCAGTATTGCCAAGAAGGGTGAAGGGATAGACGTCTTATCCAAGCCGCATTGGTCCTTTACTTTCTGGCACTGTGTGACCGGGATTTTCGACTTAAATGTAATGCGGCGTGGCTCAATGAAGATTGGCACGCCAAATAGCTGGCATTTAATACTAGGGGTTAAAAGATGAACCAATAGGTTCAGAAACCTGGCTCGGAAGATGAACAGACAATTTCAAAAACCCATGGCTCAAAAGACAGATGGACAGAAGGGCTAAGAAATTCCCACCACTACCTTTGTGGTAGGAATTCGTGGGGGTAAAAAAAAAATTATCATAAAGGGGATAGTATGAGAAATTCCCATCGAAGTCTCTTGGCTAAGAAGTTATGGGATATTGTGTGGGAAGGCCCATCTAGATGAGATGGGGTACTCTCGGACTTTAGTCATAAGAATTGAGTCAACCAAGTAATCGATGCTCAATCCGGGAAGGGCCCGGTACCTACAATAGGGAGCATCTAAAAAATGAGGGGATGGAAGGGATGGAAACGATGCTGGACACAATATTAAATAAAGGATTAGGCATACACCACATCACGTTAAATGTTAAACATGTCAGAGTCACGTTGCATTAAATGTAAGCTGAAAATTTCGGTCACAATGTGACAAAAAGTAAAGGGCTAGAGTGACTCAGATAAGATGTCCGCCCCCTGACCATTCTTGGCAACACTATCCAAGGTAAACCTACCCGCTGTGGCACCACCAACCGAATGATGACCGAATAGGCAGACATGACATCCTCATCATTACTTGTAAGCAAGTAGGACTCGAGTGATCCTATAAATAGCACCACACCCTTTAGAACAAAGGTTACGTCTTTTAATCTCTTGCTATTACCTATTCCTTTATTACAACCTTTACACTCAACTGACTGTACCGTTAAAGCAGTCACGGACCCCACCTCCCCTTTCACTTCATCTATTTTGCAGGTTCAGATTGTTTCAACCATTATCGAGTAGCCCAGGTCGCGAAATACGACATCAACACTCGCCACTAACTCATAAGTACACAAGTCAATCTTAAGCACACAGCTCGTTCCTATGCAAGCTAAGCAAACCATACATATTAAAATTCTCAAGCTCATTCCTTAGCCTATCAATACAATTGTGAAGGTTTTTGGCCTAGTAATATGGAAACTATAAAGAGATTTCTTTGGTAAATTACTCGTCCTAATTTATGCTAGCTACAAGAAAAATGAACATTTACGATGGATTATTTACGATGAGAATGAAAATTTGTGATAAAAAATAAACTCATTTTAGTAGAAAATAACTATTGCAAGAAATAATTGGCCACAAATTAAAAAAAAAAAAATTGTAGGGATATATATCGTGCATAATCGTGTGAACTGAACATTATCGTGTGCGCTGAACATAGATAAAAATGGATTATAAGTTTGGGCCATGAGTTTGATGAATTAACTATGACTAGAAAGAATATTATTTTATTGGGATGTTAGCCTATACATATTACTTGAGGATCTGGTATTGAGGAGAGAATAATGGATCTGAAGTCTCCAAATGAAGTATATTTCGTCCATTAGGCCTAGATATAGATGGATAAGCCCATGTATACTTTAGCCGAAATCTATTATATTTTTTGCAGTTAAATTCATGATACTTGATAACCAATCTCTAGCCCTAGATAAATACTGCAATTTCAAGAGTTCGAAAAATAAAAGCAGTCTCATCCTATGAAGTCCAACTATTAGAGCAGCATGTCCAACACATCTCCTCCACTGTCATATCTCAAGATCATAAAGATGGACTTGCTGCTACTACTATGAAGAAACCCCAACTGTAGCCTCATGCATTACATAGTGCACCCACAACTCCTAGTAATGCCTTTATCAAATTATCAGAAAATGTCTCTTGTAATTGAGTTTTTATGTACTTTTATGTTTTTTTACTTATTGTTACGTAGATGTACCTCTTAGGTGTATATTCCTTTATTCTATGGTTTGTCAAAGTTAGCTATTTTGTTGTGCATAAGTAGCCTCTTTTTGTAAATGTAAACACACGATGAATGGAATGAGTAGCATTCTTCTCCAATGTTCTTCTCTGTTTTTAGCTTATTGCTCTGCAACCTAGTTTCATTGATATTCTTACATGGTATCAGATACTAGACATTGCACTGAATCTTTTTGCAACCTGGTCAACACACAATTTCAATCAAAAGTTCAAATCCTTCGAAGTGACAATGGCCTTGAATTTCAAATGAAAGAGTTCTTCAATAAAATGTGAATTATCCATCATAGAACTTGTATGGAAACACCACAACAAAATGGGTTGTCGAGATAAAACACCAATACCTTTTGAATATAGCTTGAGACCTCAAAACTCAATCAAAACATCCCAATAAATATTGGATTGATTGTATCCTCACTTTAACATATAAAATTGATCGTATACCCAATTTTGTTCTTTCCTATAAGACCCCCATTAAGCTCCTTTCCAAAATTCCTCCCACATATTCCCATATGAGAATTCTTGGATGTCTTTGATTTGCTTCAACTCTCTCCCAAAACAGGAAGAAATTTGATCCCAGGGTAGAAAATGTGTCTTTCTTGGTTAACCTTTTAGGGTAAAAGGGTACAAGTTACTTGATCTTAACACTCAAAACAGTTTTTTTTTATCTCGGGATGTCACCTTTTATAAGCATATATTTCCTTTCATCATTCTCCTCAACCATTGCATACCCTCATTACTCCATCAAACACTTCTACATCCATTCCAATTCCTTCACATATTTTCCCCAGCCCTACCACATTCTTCTCCAACTACATTACCTATTCTTGCATCTACTTCCCCATCCCCATAGCTTCTTGACACTGCACAATCTTCTCATTTGCCTTCTAACCTTCCACACCTTCTTGTTTCTTTAGAACTTCCACTTCTCACCATTCACCTTCACCACTTCTAAAAAGGTCCACCAAAACTAGGAAAGCTCCCCAATTTCTCAAGGAATTTCACTGCTAGCAAGCATCCTCCATCTCACATTCTCAATGCAAAAACATGACATCAAGTACAACTTTCCCCTTATCTCAGTTTATCTCTTACAATCATTTATCACCTAGTTTCTCTTTATTTTCCACTTCCATTTCATCTACTCAAGACCCACAACCCTATAGACAAGTTGTTCAAGGATCTTGATTGGTGTAAGGCAAAGGAAGCCGAAATTGATGCATTAGAGTTCAATAAAACTTGGGTTCTCACTGACCTTCCCCCTGGTAAGACCCCAATTGACTGCAAGTATGTCTATAAAACCAAGTACAATTCCAATGGTACTATTGAAAGGAAGAGGGCAAGACTAGTTGCCAAAGGATTCACTCGGCAATAAAGAGTGGATTACCATGAAACCTTTTGTCCTATGGTTTAAATTGTCATAGTTAGAACCATTCTTTCCTTGGCTGCAATTAAGGGTTGGTACCTTCATCAATTTGATGTTAACAACGCTTTTCTCAATGGAGAACTTTAAGACGAGATTTACATGAAAAGACCTTCTAACTATCAAAAAGGCAACCCAGGACAAGTATGGAAATTACTTAGAAGTCTTTATGGACTTAAACAAGTTTCACGGCAATGGTATGACAAGCTTTCTACCTAACTTATCAAGTTTGGCTTCACACAATCAAAGGCTGATTATAGCCTCTTTACTTGCATCAATGGTTCAAATTTTACAACCTTGATTGTCTATGTAGATGACATAGTGGTTGCAAGCAATTCCTTTGATTCTGTTTCAACCTTGAAAGACATTTTTAAATCATCATTTCATAATCAAAGATCTCGGCCATTTGAGATACTTTTTAGGCATCGAGGTTGCTAGGTCTCTTAATGGCATCCATCTATGCCAAAGAAAATATACTCTTGATATTCTTGCTGATTCTGGCCATTAGCATCTAAGCCCCTTAAAATTCTCATGGATCAAAACCATAGATTAAGCAAGACCAATGGTTCCCCACTAACTGATCACACCCAATATAGAAAACTCATTGGCAGGCTTCTCTACCTTACTTTAAACAGGCCTAATATCAGCTATTCCATCCAAGTTCTCAACCAGTTTATGGATACACCCACCAATGTTCAACTTGCTACTACTCATAGAGTTTTAAGGTATCTAAGAAATGCTCCTTGCAAGGCATCTTGCTATCTTCAAATTCATCAAATCATTTAAAGGGGTTTTGCGACTCAAACTGGGCATCATGCCTTCATACCCGAAAGTCTGTTATTGATTATTTTGTTTTCTTTGATAATTCTCTCATTTAATGGCGTTCAAAGAAGTAAAGAGTGGTTTCAAGATTCTCTATCGAAGCAAAGTATCATGGAATGACATCTCTATCAATTGAGCTTACATGGTTGAGGCATATTTTCTTTGTTCTTGATATTTCTCATCCTTAAGCTGCAGATATGTACTGTGACAACCAGGCTGCTTTTCACATAGAAACTAATATTGTCTTCCATAAGAGGACAAAACATATAGAGGTGGACTGTTGGCTCTCCTTAAAATTCACCTTCCAAGTGTAGAAGGGTTCAATTGTAGTGTGATGGGTGCCAAGGTCGATTCCTAGGAGCCAATCCTATTTTTGTAAACTAGACACTTTCCAACTTAATACAAGGTTAATAAAAATAGTGAAAGTGGTAAAAATGAGGTATGGGTTTAATATTGTTGGAACACAATTGAAGATTTATTCGTGAGTAGAATAAGTAAAAAAAAAAAGTGTGAATCAGATTATGGAAGAGTGAGATTGGAATCAAAGTTTTCTTAAACAGTTGCAGTAGAAGGCCACCTAGGTCTTGGTTTCCTTTCTCAACGCAGATGGCTAAAATGGATTTTTAAATTCCTTGACTAGATTTGTCACATATAGAGTTAGTCCAAAGTTAGATACTTGGATGATTTGACGATAAAAGCACACCAAAACAACATTTCTAAGAATTTTCCATCAGTTTCTTTCAACCCTTAGTTTAAAATATAATTTCAAGTACAGGGTATGTATCATCTAAGTAATAAATGTGCAGTAAATCAACAGTAGATCAAAGAGAGATGAATAAACCCTACTGAAAGTCTAAGGACGAGTTAATGGAGTGATGAAAGACAGATTTAAAGGCATATTACAAGATATCTGAAAAAATCCTCTTTGCTATCGTGGATTGAAAGTTCTCGAGACTTGATGAGATAGATATACTCACCAATGTGAGGTAAAATCTTTGGTAAAATTTAGAGAAAATACACTGAGAACATCAAACACTGAAAACCCAAAAAGTAAAGTAATACCTAAAAAGTTTCCTCTCAACAACTGTATCCTTTCCCTTATATATCTCCAAATCTTCTCTTTCCCTCGGTCTCCATCCTGCTTTCTCGCACAATCTCCCCTCCAATGGAATCGTCTCCAATTCCTTCCATTGTGCACGAGATCCCCTACAGTACCTAAGAGACACCATCAGAGAGAAAATGTCGAAGTATTTTGCTAAGTGTGGTGCAAGTCTGTATAGAGATAGTTCTATGTGTGTGCGTTATGATCAAAATGCCCTTAAACTCTTTACAATGTCCTGTTATATCCCTTAATGAAATAAGCAAAGCACAACTACTCTTAAAATTCAAGTCACATTTAACATAGCTAAAATTAATGTATTTAATCCATACATTTCACACTAAATCACACCCCCGAACAAGTTTTTTGCTAGCCTCTAACAAAGATTGCAATTTAAAAAATCGGGCGTAAGGAAAAATTCAAGGATTCAGAGTGTTAAAAGTAGAAATAGTTTAGACACCAGTCCCTCTAAAAAGTTTATACAATAATCAATCTAACAACCATGAGGAGATAGCTAGAAGAAGCTATCCAACTTAGTGCTTAGTGAGTGAATAAAAGGTCTCCCATCCTAACTTCCATGTTCCACTCAAGGGAATCAATCACAAAAACTGCTATATTCTCTAATTCAAAATCATTGTATTGGTGGCTTTTACGCTATTACACTTTAAAAAGCACTCACTTTTCTTGTTGTAGGAACCTCGAAAATAGGCAACATTTTCCAATACACAAACTCTTACATATTTGAAAGTAGTCTTACATACTATTTTTTTTTCTTTTACTTCTTTTTTTTCACTTTTTTTTTTTTGGTCCCTGGTTGTCCCTTTTCTTCTTTTGATTCAAATATTTTCCTAAGCCACTAGGACATGGTTCATTAGATTCCTTTACAGTCGCTAGATTGAGTGCACCATCATGGTATAACAGGGTCAAAATGGGGATTTATGTATTGTTACAGCTGTGGACACTTTTTCAAATATCTCCCTATTGGTTAAAATGACTCAAAGTTGGATAAATCTCTTCTTAGCATTGGCATCTCAAGTATTAAAGCTAAAACTACCCATTATCCACTCATTTTTCTGCAAAGCAAGTTCTGGTCAGGGGGTTTTGTCTTAAAAAAAAAATAAATCAATTCTGCTTCACTAAGCACTTGAACTGTTGTGATAGAAGGAATGAGTTAACCTACTTCACACACCCCCAACTAGAATTGAACATTGTCCTCAATGTTTTGATGACAATAAAATGCAGATCACAATGAAAAGTTGAGGGAGACGATTCATACCTGAGCAATGTTCAGAATTAATGACTTAAGAAAATAGTGGAAAAGGGGAAACTGTTGCAGAAACTAAACTTTGAACACTCAAGCAATTAAACTTCAAATTATCTAAAAAAAGCAACACAAATAAAGCAAAAGGAAAACTGAAACTTGAACAGAATTAAAAATAATTAAAAGAAATTGAAAACATCAAACATTGGAGTAGATGGGATCTTGTAGCAAATGAGTTGATGCTTCAGTGGGAAAACTGGTTAAAAACATTTTGGGGATTCAGGATTTCCACAACACCATGGGAAAAAACTGTTTTCACTATATATGGTCTACTCCATCGAAATCTAAGCTTACCAAGAAATAAATAAAGCCTGGAATTGTACAACAGAATTTGTTGATTTATTTCAAAAGATTTTTTGAGAATACTTTTATCATACAAATTTTTCATATGTGCTTGGTTAGCTTAGAATTCTCATAAGCATCCCTTTTTAATTCCTCTAACTACGAAAGTTGTAATTTTCTCAATATCCCTGTCCTATCCATGTCAAAATTAATTTTTTTAGCCCAGTATGCTCTATGCTCCACTTCCACAAGAAGATGGTAGGCCTTGCAAAAGACCAAATTGTATGGGGACATGTCTAGAATGGTTTTGTAAGCTATCCTATATGCCCACAGTGTTTCAATTAATCTCAATGACCAATCTTTCCTAGAGGGGTTGACAGTTTTCTCAAGAATGTTTTTGATTTCCCTATTAGCCAACTCAGCTTGTCCATTAGTTTGCGGATGATAAGGGTGTGTACACTTTGGGATTTATCCCATAATTTTTCAAAAGAGACTCCATAGGCTTCTTGCAAAAATGTATGTCGACGCCCCCAATCAATGCTTGAGATTTAATGTAAACTGAAGTGTCGAGGACATGTAATATAAGGCTATATACCCTTCGTTCATAATAATATAAAATGCATGTATCTAACTTACTAGGAGTAGGCAATAAATATCGTAGCGAAAAAATCATTTTTAATTGAATAGGCAAAATAAAAGATAAATGCCAATTATCACATGGTAATACTAGTGCAAATATCCCAAAAACTTTCATAAAGCAATTGCACCTCAAGATATCATAGTCATAAATCCTTAAATTCCCAAAATACAGGAAACCAAACCTTTAAACATATAAAATGATTGTCTCATGATCAGAGGAACTTGACTCTCTTGCCCCTTAGAAAGGGGGTTTGATCTTCATGTTCTTAACCCAAGCACTAAAAAGAAAACGACCCAGAATCAAACTCAGACTATGAGCTTTTTGACAACGTATCCCATCCGATGTGGCATAAATGTCATCAAGGGATAAAGATCCGTCTAGGCGCAAAACCGTGCAGCAATCTTGAAATTGTGGTTCCTCTAGCGATACGGGCACGTTCTTCCTAACGAACTCCTAAAATCTGTGAAACCAAAATGGATCTGCCTCCTCTAGCCTATTTTAAACAGAGTACTCTGAGGGGCCCTCAGGGCTCTTCGAGATCTCCTGAGTCTCCTTGGGAGGTGGTCTCTTGCATTTTCCCATCTAATCCTGCAATCACTTCTACCATCCCGTAAAAGGAATGGTAGTTGAAACTATCAGAGTGAGATTTTGAGAAATCTTAGTAAGTATACAAATAACATAATATATATATCATAGACATATAAAGGTAAACACAAACAAATGCATAAATCATGAATAATGTGACTTATGACTTGACTTATTCATCATGCACTTTTCATGTAAAAGACTTTCTTTCTTCTGTGACTTTCTTAAAAATGTTTCCATAACATATCAAATCTTTTCATAGCATTCATATCATTCATAGCCTTGTCCTTATCATGACTTTTCATATATGGATACCTTACGGCTCCCTTATACACCGTGCGTTCCCCACTAGTTATCGCATCACTCTACGACTCTTTTAGTCAAGGTGACTATGTTATATTCATATTCTTATATGACAGTTCGCTTATTTTGCCTTCAACGTTCTTAGCACCCACTAACTTTAGGTTCAATCTCATTCCGTAATCCTTCTATAGGAACCATTCGAGACTTGTCGATTGTTTTTTGTCGACCTAGGAGTTTCACTCGACTTTAATCACTCCTAAGTAAATGGGGAGTTCCCCTAGGGCATTTTCCCGTTCTAGTATTTAGAGTTCTTATAAAGATACTAAACTCTTTTCTTTTGAAAAATATTGACTCAAAGACATGAAACATGTGACATGGATGGACTTGCATGCAAACTCATGACTTTCTTATGCAAGGCATGTAATCATGAGACATGTGAAGCATGCATTTTCTAATCATATCTTGAACACATTAGAACATACAACCATATTTCATTTCAAGAAAACATACTTATGCAAGTTAGGAAAAATAGCAACCAACTTAACCAAAATCCTAAAGGGGTATGGCCGAAACATACATGTGGTCTAAAGCTCTATTTTCCTTCACTCTCATTCTTATCAACTCATGCATTAGAATACATCAATAACCTAAATTTAGGGCCTTAACCGAAACCCTAAGATGTCCCATTATCTTGTTTTCTTCGACAAACCAATATAACTTAATCTAAACCTTGAACATGCATATACCCAAATCATACAATAGGATAAACAATGAATTAAATCCATAAATCACCCATAAAATTGGGTATAAAGATCATACTACCATTCATGAGTCAAAAGCATAATTCTTTCTCCAAGAACACATCATGGCTGAAACATACAAGTCCCAAGAATCCACATTTCATCAAGCAATCATCTTACCATAGCTCAATCACCTTGGTCGAGAATTACCAAGCCTTACTTCTCCCACATTTTTCTCAAATAATCACTATAATCGATCAAGTACTTTTAGATTAAACCCTATGGTAAAATTTTTAACATATTCTTGAGAAAGTATAGTAATAATCGACCAAGGAAACAAAGAATAATAAAGACAACAAACAAGTTCCACATCATATAAAAATAATATCAAAGTTAGGTCAAAAGCATACTTACAAGATTTCCAAGAATATAAGTAAAGAAAATCTGAAAATGAATTATGAAAAACCAAAATTAAACTCATGAATCTCCAAAAATCCAAAACTTTATCGGTTAAGAAATGGTGTTTAACTTCCAAGAAAAAACACTATTTTCTTAAAAAATCCTAGGGTCGATCCCTTTAAGAGATGAATCCTAGTTTTCACTTTTATTTTCAAAAACACATCTTGACCCATGTAAATCTCTACTTTTATTTGTTTAAAAACTTCAAAAGTCTAGGATTTCGTTTTAGAGAAAATCAAAACCCTAATTTTTAGGTGTAAGTGTGCGGATGTGCATGAAACCACTTGGGTTGAGAGTTTAGAGAAAAAGAACTCTTTCAAATCCTTGCATTGCTCTTAAAAAACAAGGTCATGTGATGCTTACCTCTTGTAGAAGACGTTTCTAAAAGATTCGCGTTGAAAATCAAGGAAGAAACCAAGAGAAAATAGTGTTTGGCTAGAGAGAAAGTGGAAGAAAATGGAAGAGCATAGAGATGATTGGATTGCATTGGGAGAAAATTCTAGGAAAGAAAGAGTAAAAAAAGGGTAGGGAAAAAGACTCTTGAATTTTCGACCCTACCTTTTTATAGTACTCCCAAAATTTTGAACATCCTCCAATGCATGCACGACACATGGCGATTTCTGCTTAGCCCTTTCTCTAAATGATGAGATTGCATTAGGAAATTAAAAGGACTCAAGATTTTGGTTCCTACTCTCTCTCCATATCCCAATCCTACAATTTTCCAAGTTTCCAAATTGTCATTCCATCCAAATCTAAGACAAAAGCCTAAGAATGGTTCTTTTTGTATTTTACCTTACCTAAGCCTCTAAGCATGCCACTTGGCATGATGAGTGTGTGAGTGTGTTGTCATTTTCAAGGGAGCAATGCTATATGTACATGGCTTCGTGTACCTTTTGTAGAATCGGTGATGTGGTAATATTGTCACGTCAACCGAAATGTTAAAAAAAATATGTTGACGCCCCTCCTACGCTTGGGATCGGATGTAAATCGAGATATCGGGAATAAGTAACACAAGGATACTCAGCCCTCGTTTATGTCATAAATAAATGCATGCATCTAACTTACAGAAAAATGGTCAAGTCGAGTATTACGTCCAAGAAACATAAAAACTTGTCACGCGTCACATGGTACAACCAAAATAAATACCCAAAAGAACTTCATATATACGTATAAACCTATAATGTTTCAGGTTCTACAAAATACCAATTTTTCCGAACTAAGGGAATGATACAAGACCTCCAGAATAACCAAAATATAGTGAAGACAACATCAGACAAAAGCTAGCCCCACAACCCTCCCCTAAAATAGGGGTTCTTTCTTGACCTCCTTGTACTCCGGTCCAAAAAAGGAAGCGCCTCAGACTCAGACTACGTCCTTGCTTGATACCTATCCCCACCACCGAGGTATAGACATTGTCCAAGAATAAGGACCCCTTTGTCCCCAAGGCGAGGTAGCACCCAATGGGGTGTCGGTTCACAAACTGTATAAGCACGCTCCTCTGCATATTTGCTACAAGGCGATCATACAAAACAGGGCCTACAGCATCAAAATGAGAGTAATTCGTCAGACCCTCAAGGGTTCGAGGAGTCTTTTGGGGTGTCTGACTCAACGAATCCATCACTACTTGCAATTACTTTTATCACCCCCAAGAGGAACGATAATTGAAAATTAAAAGGATGAAATTTCGAGAAATATCAGTAAGTACACAGTTATCTTAACAAAATCATTACAAGCATATATATATATATATATATAAGTGAACACCAAAACAATACATGTGTCACGAACATGAGACTTGTGACTTAACTTATGTACATGCACTTTCACATAATGACTTGCATAAAACTTTGACCTTCTTAAGATTTTAACTCATGCTCGTGCTTTTCCATAAAAGGTCTTCATATAACATGGACTTATTTGTCATGTACTTAAGAATATTTTCGTAAAATTTTTTATGGCTTTCATCATTTTCTTATCTTAGACACCATTAATCATGTTCATATCATTCTCGGGCCTTAAAGTCGTTCTTGTCATGACTTTCATGTTGGATACCTCACGGTTCCCCTATGCATCGTGTGCTCCCTCCTAGTTACCACATCACCCGGCGACCACTCAAGCCAAAGTGACTATGTTACACGTTACCGCATCAGCCGGCGACTACTCAAGCTGAGATGACTACGTTATCTGTTTTTCATCACCCGGCGACCATTAAAGCTGAGGTAACTACATCCTTAGTTCTTATAATGGCAAGGTGCAATACCTTCATAGTCATTGGACACCCACTAGCTTTAGGTGCAACCACACTCCAGAATCATTTTGGAGCCATACATTGTCCATCGACTGTTGTTCATCGACCCAGAAGTTTTCACTTGACTTTAATCACTATTGAGTGAACAAGGAGTTTCACTGAGACACTACCCCATCCTAGCATTTAGGAGTTTTTTAACAAAAACTTAATTCTTTTTCTTCCTTTTTCTAAAAACATATGTTGGCCCAAAAATCATGGAACTTTTGATGTTCATGCATGCAACACGTGACTTATTATGCTAACCATATAGTTCATGGGACATATACATTCACACGCATTTTCACGGCATTTCTCAACCAAGCTACTTCATGAAATCATCAATATGATAAAAAAAACATGTTATTAATCTAAAAAGAGAAAACAAACACTCAACCCTCACCCATAAAGGTTAGGCCGAGACACCCTAAGGGCTAATTAGCTAATTTCTCAACCCTCACCCATATTTTTCAAGCATGCCTTAGGAAATAATTAGCTAATTTCTTCACCAAAAATAGGGCTTGACCAAAACCCTAAGAGTCCCTAACTTGAATGTTTTGTCAACTTTCACAAATAAAATTTCGCACTTTATTCCATATGAGGACCCGAAAATACACCAAGAGATTTTTCCTAGTTTGAAGTTTCTAAACTTCTCAAATATCCAAGTCATGATCCTTACATAAATCAAAAGTCTTATACTTAAAATCGTGCCTCCTAAACCCTCCATGGCCGAGAGTCCTAAAGTCCCAAAAGTTATATTTTCATTTTTCAACTTATCTTCTCATGATCTTACCATCATTACCCAAAATATCATAGCATACTCCTTATATTTCATCCAAGCCAAGTTCACTACAAACCATCTTCTATAAATTGAAGTTCTAAGATTTTAACATATCCAAGCATCGGATATACACAATAAAACCTACTAGTAAACAAACCAAGTAACAAGTGAAGCAACCAACAACAACATGTTTACTTAACATATACAAGAAATGCTAGTGTTAGATTAAAGATGTATTTACAAAGTTTCAAGTGTAGAGAAAGCGTGAATCTAAAAAAATGACTATGAAGAAAGCAAGATCAAATCCATAAAAATTTTAGCTATATCCTCTTTCGTTTTAAGAAAACTAATAAGCATGTAGGCTTGAGAAAGAGCAAGAAAACATGGAGGCTAAAATGATAGTGCCTAGAGTGGCACATCATAGAATCGGTTTGCTTCCAAAAAGGGTTTTGCCCAGACTCAGGGGAAAGAACTAGAAAAGGGATGAGTTCCAAGCTTGTCAAAAGACGTCCCTACATCTAAAATTCATCATGCCTACCCTACCAAGAGGACACTATATCTCATGATATGAAAACACCAAGATAAGCAAGGTTGAGGTGTTCGATTCTTTCTCCCAAAATCTCCTAGCCGAAACCTCACAAAGCAAGTCACCTCTCATCTTGTCACTCAATCACTCACTAGTCAAATTCCTTTTCAAATCTCCCTAAAACCTTACTTCAAGATATGGCTTCATTGGGAGAAACAAAGGGAAGTCGGTAGCTCCCCTTTTCCCTTACACCCGAATCTCACGTCACAAATGATTACATATCCACACTTGTCTCAATCACCACATTTTCCAAGGGATTAGCTAGTCAAACCTTCCATTCTCAAGCTCTTTATCCTTTCTTCCATTCTCAAGCTATTTATCATTTTTCCCATAAACCTACAAATCTTTGAAGACCAAAGAAGGCTTTCTTAGAGTGCCAAGTATCCATTTAAATTTCACAAAGTCCCTAGTACTTTTTGATTCATAGGTGGCCGGCTATCTCCATTCCTCTTTGAGCCTTTGGGCCTTGCCACTCTTCCTTAACCCAACTCACATATTTCATCTAAAAAATCAAAGCCCAAATACTTCCCAAATAATTATAAATGAATCAAAATGCCAATATTACCCTCATTAAGAATAAATTATTATAGAAGGAAATATCCGAATTGTCACAAAATATATTTTTAAAAAGATAAAAATATAATAAGGGAGAAAAAAAATAAAAATATGAATAGTTAAATTATAAGATGTTTAAAAATAATATTTATACATGACGTGTACACAAAAGTACACAAGCTGTGTACATATAACATTTATCTTTTCAAGGTGACCTTTACAATCCCCCACTCAACCTCTCTCTATACACCTACCATTATCCCCTTTCCCCAAAATCCTTCCATATTCATCTTTTCCACATCCCCATGCAAGATGCTTATTGGAAATGTAAAAGACTTTGAGTCTTAGCTTGACACTTGTCCAAAGGGACTCAAATGGACTCTTTGATGGCCACATCATGATCGATTGCCCAATGGGCTCCTCTTGGACCAAATTCCACTAAACCTTAAACAAAGTAAAATGGCTAATGCTCAAGGGTTTCAAGCCCAACACTTAGAAACTTCTCCTAAAAGGCCTCTCTCTCTATCTCTAAAACCCTAAACACCTTAAAGTTAAATAAATAAAATACTCATTCACTCCAAACATGGATAAGGTTCATCATGAAAAAAATCCAGGATGACACACTGTGTTCCATTGTCACTGATAAGTTTACTTTTTATATGAATTTTATTACATTTTTAATTATTAAAATTGCTGGTTTTCTTTTATTTATTTTATTTTATTTCTTTTATGTTATTTATTTTATTTTTACTTATGTTTTTCTATTTATTTGTGTTTGAAGGAATGAGAAGAAAAAAAAGAACAAAATTACAATACAGCATTCGAACTGCAAGACACAAGCCACATATTTGATTTTCTTTTCATAGCACTTCACTCGGCCTAAGACAATTACAATCATTCACTATTCAATTCACATTTCACTTGGGCTTAAAGTTTAATACATGGGCCTCACGGTTTTGGACCGATCATTTTACTGCTGGGAAATTCTATTCCAGCGCCACCATTTAATTTCATTATGGGGCATAACACCTAAATAACCACACGTCACATATATATTTCAAAAAAGAAAGACCGAGGAGAAAAATAAATAGAGAGCTCTGCGAGATAGACCAAGCCGAGAGGTGAAGGAATATTTTGAGGAATTTCTTCTTGGGAGTTTTTTAGAGGAGGAGAATTTGGATAACGAAAAATATGATTATTTTTTTTTTTTTCAATTTTATTATGAATTAAATTTTATTTTCTATAATTTTGATGTAAATTAGTATTGAAAACACAATTTATATTTCAAGTTATTTTATTTTTAATATTTTTCATGATTGAGTATTTAATTCTTATTCTTAATACTTGTAATCTTTTACGAATTTTTGTTTGATCAATTGAATTTCAATGGGACCAAGAGGTGATTTGTGGTTTTAGTTCTAGAATTAAACACCATTAGTTGAGTGAAAGTAAAGATACTTTATTACAACTAGTGTGATTTTTCAGAAAAAGTCAAAGAACATAATAAGTTTTCAATTAATTAAATTCACATAAAGATATGAAATTGTTAGTTGGAGATATTTTTAGTTAAGAAATTTTTAATTATCAACATGAGATTATTAGAGTTTAATAATTAGGAAGAATAAATTGTATGAGATTTGCCAGGTGAAATCAAATGCTCTAGATTCATTTTTATCATATTTTTATACTTTTAGATTTAAAGTTTTGCTATTTTTGATTTTTGATTTCTTTTTCTAAGTATTTTACTTTAATTTAGATAGTAGAATCGTTTAATTTATTTTTGGTTTTTCAAATAGTAATTAATTTATTAAGTTTCGGTATTCAGTAGCATAATTAATCCCAGTGGATTCGACATCTGTTTTTTATGAAACACTTTACTACTTGCTACGATTATGTGCACTTGCAGATATTTTTACTTGAACAGTTTTTGGGTACTGTTGCCGCGGATAATTATCTGTTATTGATACTAATACTGACTAGATAATTACTACTTTGGATTTTATTTTATATTTTGAAATTGAATTAAGTACATTTGAGTTTGTTTTATTTCTTTTCAGGTATCAAAAGTGCATGCCCCGACCTAAACCATTAGAGCATACACTCTTTGATCCGGATATTGAAAGAACATTATGTCAGATCAAGAAAGGAAAGATGAAAGAGGCCAACACATCTCTATCTAATATGGCTTAAGGAGCACAAGGTGTTAAGAGACTATATTATGCCCTCGGTCAATGGAGCTATATCGAGCATAAGGAGGCCAGCCATACAAGCTAATAATTTTGAGATCAAGCCGACCATCATTCAAAAGATACAGCAGACTATCCAGTTCGGGACTGTCACAAGATGATTCTAATGTCCACATTGCAAATTTCTTGAGAATTTGTGATACTTTTAAAGATAACGAAGTGACAGATTATGCGATTCAATTAAGACTTTTTCCCATGTCACTTAGGTATAAAACAAAAGCTTAGTTGAACTTTTTTCCGTTCGGCATCATTACCACAAGGGAGGAGTTGACACAAAAGTTTCTAATAAAATATCTTTCTCCTACAGAGATAGCAAAGTTGAGGAATGATATTATCACATTCATCCAATTTGAGAGTGAGTCATTCTATGAAGCATTGGAGAGCTACAAAGATTTATTGCAAATGTGTCCTCGTCATGACCTTCTAGCATGGCTTCAAGTGCAAATATTCTACAATAGTCTGAGAGTTACAAATAGGTCTATGGTTGATGCAGTAGCTGAAAGGGCTTTAATGAGTAAAATTCATGAAGCAGCCTATGAACTTCTGAAAGAATTGGCATCCAACAACTATCAATGGCCTATGGAGAGAACAATGCTAAGAAAAACGGTTGGAGTTTTCGAACTTGATTCTATTACTATATTGGCAGTACAAATGACAACTTTGTCTTAACAACTAGGTAAAATGAATGTTAATGTTGTTCAAACTAATGTTGTTTGTGATCATTGTGTAGGAAATCAATCAAGTGTAGACTGCCAAGTGGGGAATCCTTTTGCCCAATCGAGTTATGGACAAGCAAATTACGTGTCAAATTCTCAACGTCAAAATAATCCATACTCGAACACGTACAATCTCAGATAAAGGAATCACCCTAACTTTTCATGTAGCAATAATCAAGAGCTAGCTAGACCACCTCAACAATTTTCACAGCAAGAGAAGAAGTCAACACTTGAGGACATATTCATGCAGTACATGTAGAAGACAGATATGGCGATCCAAAATAACTCGGCTTCAATCTGCAATCTTGAGGCACAAATCAATCAACTCTCAAACATACTTACATAGAGGACCATAGAGACTTTGCCGAGCAACACTGTCACCAATCCGAAAGAATGTGTCAAGGCAATATCATTGAGAAGTGGGCGGACATATGAGGAGCTTAAAGTAGAAAATACCGAGCAAGATAAAACTGAAGATAATGAGGAGTCCTAGATGAAAGAAGTCGAGTCAGAGATAAAAAAAAGTGAAGCAAGCTAAGGAGATAGTCCACCATAAAGCTGACAAGATTAGAGAGAATCAAAGAGCTTCAATGTGACACCCCCAAATTTCCCTTAAAATAAAAGCCGAGTCGGGATGCTGACAACACGGGTCACGCACCTCCAACGTCAAGTGCTAAGTATGTGAACACGTGACATGCATAAATAAAAGCAGCAGATATTTGAGGTCAATATCTAAGTACCAGAAGTTTTAGATTTATTTTACAAACTAATTTAACACACATTCTCCAACAGGAGATTTAATATAGTCATCCGAAATACAAATTAAACAAATACATATTTATAAAAATGGGACAACAATTTTCCAATATAACAATTTATAATAAGAATACTTCAACAGCGGAGTCGCCTCCTCGGGCTCAGCCTCCACAAAACTTTGCATCCAAAAACTACGACGCCAGAAATGGTATCGCAGGTAAGTACAACCCAAACAAACCCCAAGATATAAAATATACTCATGCAATAACAAAACTCAAGAACACGACACCAAATACATGAATCTCAAAAGAACATCTTTCTCAAAATAAATAAAATAAACACACGCCAAAAGTCCATTTTGGTCCATGATAAGATTCCAATAAAATCATCCATTATTTCCCATAAAAAGATATCAGTAAATCCAATCATAGCAGGCGTTACGTATCGCCGTCCCCAATATGATATACACACAACATCAATCATAATCGACGTTACGTATCGCTGTCCCCATTATGACTCATACACACTCATTTCATAGTGGGCATTACGTGTCGCTGTCCTCGATATGAAATACACACCCAATGACCATAACGGACGTTACGTATCACCGTCCCCGTTATGTCATCCACACTAGGGGTGTCAAAACGTGTTAACAGGTCGTGTTCGTATCGTGTCAGGGCGTGTACAAAATGCTTAAAGGGTCAACACGAACACGACCCTTTAAGGGTTTCGTGTCAAAAATTTCAATCCTAATACGAATACAACCCGTTAAGATAACGGGTTGACACGACCCGTTAAGACCCGTTAAGACCTTTGACACTATATGACATGACATGACACGACACGACACGATACAACACGATCTAACCCGTTTCAACCCGCAAACCCGTTAGTGACCCCGTTTGAGTTTAACCTAATTGATTTTATACAAATATTAAAACTTAAATGATAATTATAAAACATAAGAAATTAATTATAAATTACAATCTTAAAATTATAATTCAATAAGTAGTACACTATAAAATATAATAAACACACAAATATGATCTACACATTATAAAATATTAAAATTATAACCCAAACATATTAAATAATAATAGGTTAACTCGTTAATGACTTTTTAATAAGTATTTAAATGGGATAACAAAGTGTCTAAGAGTATAAAACTAATTTTAAATTAGGATTTTTTGAAGTTTAGCTCAAGGGTATAAAAGTAAATTCAAATTTCTTAACGTGTCTTAATGGGTCATAACGGGTTGACCCGTTATGACCTGTTATAAAATCGTTTCTTAACGGGTTAACACGAATTGACCCGAAACCCGTCAAGGCTAAATACTAACCCGCTTTTATCGTGTTGTGTTCGTTTCGTGTTAACGTGTCGTGTTACATATTGCCATCCCTAATCCACACACTATCAATCATAATGGGCGTTATGTATCGCCGTCCCCATTATGAAATACACACACAATGATCATAATGGGCGTTATGTATCGCCGTCCCCATTATGTCATTCACACCCACTAATCATAACGGGCGTTACGTATTGCCGTCCCCGTTATGACTCAGTCAAAAACCATTAAAACCCATTAAAATCCATAAACCCAATAATACTGTTTCTCACTTATAAAACCCTTCAAACAAATAATTTTAATATACCATAACTCAAGTTTCACGTAAAGACTTCAAATATCATATATACACATGAACGACCGTGCAATTTCACAATGCATAACACCATGTACAAAATATTCAATATTCAATAAATTCAATCAACCAAAAAATACCAACATCCACTAACACATAGATGTTGATGCAAAAATATATTTAAATCTTATAAGTTCGTTTGGAAAGTATTTGCAGCGGGTAAAAATGGGATCATTGAGCAAACGCCAGTCTACAGCGTTCACAGTGAGTCACTTTGTACGTTGGGCTAAAGTGCTTGGTTTGACACCAAAATTTAGAAAAATACTCATTGGAAGGTAGGGAATCTCATGGAGGTAGTGGTGTGGCGGCACAACCACGAGAAGGTGGCGGATCAGGCTCAAAATGGGTGGAAACCCATTTTCAGATTTGGGGTTGTACAGGGAAGGTAGGGCCACGAATGGAGGAGCTGAGTTAGGATGGTGGTCGGCTGAGGTAGGGGAGTGTTTTGGTGGTGGAGGTGAGGCTAACGGTGGCCAGACGGCGGCGCGGCGAAGAACAACCCATTTAGGGACCCATTTTGGGTGGAGGAGCAAGTGGCAGAACTGGGTGATTCTATGTGGTGGGTTATGCTCACTGGAGTGAGGGGAGGTTGCTGGTAGATCGCCGGTGCCAAGGGGTGGTCGGCAGTGGCCGGAAAATGTAAGAGAAGCCACAAAACCCATTTCGGGTTTATGGTCGTGCAGGGGCCGTGGGGTGACAGGATGTGACACCTTCGGTACTAGTGAACTCGCCGGCGGGTGGGGAGGGTCATGGGCTGGATAGTGTTGCCGAAGGGTGGCCGACGGCGGTGCTGGGTGGAGAAGGGAGAAACGGCGAGAGATGAGAGGGAGAGAGGGTATCGCGGGTCTGGGGGTCGAAAACAGAGAAAATAAAGAAAAGAAAAGGAAAGAAAAGAAAAGAAGAAGAAAAATAAAGAATATAAAAAGAAATAAAAGCCTACTAAAAATAAAGTACAATAAATTAAACCAAAGTGCAATTTAATTATAAAACAATAATTAATATAACGAAAGCACATTAATTAAAATCATATAATAGAATTAAGAAATTTAATTCCAATAATTAAAATAATTACTTCCATTAAAATTAGTAAGAAAAGCAACGTAAAACTAATATTAATAAATTAATAGCTCAAAAAATTATTTTAAACAAATAAAATACAACCGATAATATTATTATAATAAATTAAAATAATCACAACAAGAATAAAACAATATATAAAAATACACATAAATCTAAGATCTCACATTCAAAATCTAGAAAGTCTAGAGAAGTTACTTTTAAAACTTATTTTCATTCAATTTATGATCCACCAATTCCTTTTTTGCAAAGATTAAGAAAGAATAAGATAAATGATTAGTTCACTAAATTTTTGAGTATATTTAAGCAACTGCATATTAATATTTATCTCATTGAGGCTTTAGAGCAAATGCTCGATTATGTTAAATTTTTTAAGGATATTATATCGAAGAAGCGGAAGTTGGAGGAGCATGAGATAGTAATGCTGACAGAGGAGAGTAGTGCAATTTTACAAAAGAAGCTGCCACCTAAGTTGAGAGATTTGGGGAGTTTCACAATCTCGTGCATTATAGGAAAATCTTATTTTGATAGAGTTTTATGTGATTTACGGGAAGTGTTAGTCTAACTCCTCTCTTTGTTTTCAGGAAATTAGATCTTGAAGAAATAAAGTCGACCACCATCTCTCTACAATGGTGGACATATCTATTAAATATTCGGGAGGAGTTATTGAGGACGTACTAGTGAAAGTTGATAAGGTTATCTTCCCAACTAACTTCATTGTACTTGATATAGAGGAGGACGATAAGAACTCTTTGATACTAGGTCGACCTTTCCTAGCGATGGAGAGAACCTTCATTAATGTCGAGCAAAGAAAACTCGTTATGAGGGATGGCGAGGATCAGGTCACTTTTAATATATTTAAGCCTATCAATATCCTTTTTGAGGTACATTCTTATTTTTGAATAAGTGATCAAGATGTGGCCAACGAGACTTATGGAGTGAAATTTCCAAAGCTACCACCTAAGAAAGTGGAAGATCTAAATTCACCTCGGCCTACATCTCCAAGTAAGGAACCACTTAAACTTGAGCTTGATCCGCTTCTATCAAATTTAAGGTAAGCTCACTTAGGCCAAGATTCTACTTTTTCAGTTATCACCAACAATTTCTGGAGTGATGTAAAGGAGGAAAAGCTGCTGAGAGTTTTGCAGAAACACATGAGGACACTGAACTTTGATTCACAAGCAGCTGTCGAGAAAGGAATAATGCAAATCAACGAGATGGATGAATTTCGCAATGATGCTTATGAGAATACTTGGATACAAAGATAAAACTAAAACATGGCATGATAAGCATATTCTGAGAAGAGAATTCGAAATCGGACATAAAGTTTTATTATTTAATTCAGAAAAGTGTTCCATCGATCTCACCATAGATAAAGGATGAGATGATAACTTCTAGCTACAGACATTAAATAAAGTGCTTTTGGAAGGCAACCCAAGTTTTTTTTTTTTAAATTTTATTCCTTTGCTTTTATTTTATAGGAATAAAGCGAGCAAGAAAATCTCCAAGGGGTATACGGCTGCACTTGAAGGAAAAATATTTAGTTGGAAAATAGGAGAGCATCTCTTAGTCTCTCTCATTCTTTTATTCAAATTTTCTTCTCTTTTTCCATTGAGGACAATGTGCCACTTGTTAATTCTTTACTTGATCTTATTTATTTGATATGATCATTAATCATTGTGCATACCTATAAAATTTTTATGTGAATTATGTGAAGTTGGATGGTCTCTACTTATTCTAGAACTTGTTTGATTACTCTCAAGGTGAAATCTCAGACAAAATATTATTTGGGAAGTGATTTAGGCATTCTTTGAATCTATTGAGCCTCGCAAGCTTACCTCTTTATTATCTTTATCCCGAGTCATTCATTTGATCTATTTCAAAATAGGGTTGAAGAAAAGAGAGTAATATACAAGTGAAAAAGAAAGTATACAAAGTTTCATTTACTCTAATGTTTTAAGTTGCTTAATAACTAGGAGTATTCATTACCAATGTTTACTCTTATGTCAAACAGTAACTTGAAATATAAGTTTGCAAACAAAAGAAAGAAAGAAAACCTCCAATGTTTTGAGTTGCTTAGTAACTAAGGGTATTTATCATCAATGTTTACTCTTACGTCAAACAGTAACTTGAAATATGAGTAAGCAAAAGCACCTTAAGTGTGTGACTTATTGAATAACTAGGTGCATCCATCACAAATGCTTGCATTCACGTTAAAAGATGAGTGACAACTTGAAATAGAGGAAAAAAAAAAAAAGAACTTTGAAAGAATGATGAGGAGAGAGTGCTCTATTTGCTTAAATCCTTTTTTTTTAAGCCCTCTCCCTAGCCATATATCACAAGCCTAATAAAGACTTATTGATCCTTAGACAAAAATGCTAGGACAAACACCGGAGACAAACAGCGAACAAACGTCAACTGATAATTTGTTGTGTTCGATGCCTGTTGTGTACTGCATTATATCTGTGAATTAAGGAATAAAGAAATGGATTCGAAACTAAAAAAAATAAAAATGGTATATTTTGTTTATCATGTCATATCAATTGGCGTTTATCTACCGTTTGTCTGGTGTTTGGTTGTAGCATTGTTCTATTTTGTTTTACATTAGTGAAGAGTGATTTGAAAAGCAAGTCTATGAAGTTGTTAGATAACCATTTTTTTATTTACATGTCTATATAAAATCATCCAGAAAGTTAATGATAAAGTGAGAATTATAGGTATGGATGAATGTGGAGATAGCTAATGTGGTGGATTTGAATTTTTAATTAACTTTTGGACTTGATTGATTTTGAATGATTCATTTGAATTATAAATTTTATGCAATCTTTGAGCCAAGAGATTTTATGAGTCAAACCAATGCTTATTTTAGTAGTTTTTATTTTTGTTTGCTCGAGAACTAGCAAAGTTTAAGTTTGGAGAAATTTGATAAGTTTAATTTTTTTTATGAATTTTATTACCTTTTTAATTATTAAAATTGCTATTTTTTTTTATTTCTTTTGATTTTATTTGTTTGATTTTCACTTCTTTTTATTTATTTATTTATTTTATTTTTTGTGTGTTTGAAGAAATGAGAAGAAAAGAAAGAATACAAAAAAATACAAAACAGCATTCGTACTCCAACACAAGCCACATATTTGATTTTATTTTGATAGCACTTCATTCAGCCTAAGACAATTACAACCATTCATTATTCAATTCACATTTCACTTGGGCTTAAAGTTTAACACATGGGCCTCACAGTTTTGGACCGAGCGTTTTACTTGTCAGGAAATTCTAATCCAGTGCCACCATTCGATTTCATTATGGGGCACGACGTCTAAATTACCACACGGCACATATATATTTCAAAAAAGAGAGACTGCGGAGAAAAATAAACAGAGCGTGTCGCGAGATAGACCATGCCAAGAGTTAAACGAATATTTTAAGGAGATTTTTCTTGTACCTTTTTTTGAAGAGGAGAATTTGAAAAACCGAATACAGATCTATATGTTTTATCAATTAATTCTAATAAAAAATATGAGTTTTAATATTTTTCTTTTCAATTTTATTATGAACTAAAATTTATTTTCTAGAGCTTTGATGTAGTCTCACATTGAACACACAATTTATATTCCAAGTTATTTTATTTTTAATAATTTCATGATTGGGTATTTAATCGTTATTCTTAATGCTTGCAACTTTTTACGAATTATTATTTGATCAATTGAATTACAATGAGACCGAAAGGTAATTGTGATTTTAATTCTAGAATTAAACATCATTAGGTGAGCGAAAGTAAATATACTTTACTGTGACTAGCGTGATTTTTCAGAAAAATTCAAAAAATGTAATGAGTCTCCAATTAATTAAATTCAAATAGAGATATGGAATTGTTAGTTGGAGATATTTTTAATATTATTTGAAAGAAGATATTGAATAGTTAAGAGATTTTTAATCATCAACATGTAATTATTGGAATTTCATAATTAGAAAAAATAAATTGTGAGAGATTTGTTAAGTGAAATCAAACGTTCTAAATCTATTTTTATTATATTTTTAAACTCTTAGATTTTAAGCTTTGTTATTTTTGAATTGTAGATTCATTATGCTAAGTATTTTACTTTAATTTAGATAGTAGAATCATTGAATTTATTTTCAGTTTTTCAAATAATAATTAATTTAGTAAATTTCGATATTCAATAGCATAAATAATCACTGTGGGTTCGACATCTGTTTTCTATGAAACACTTTACTACTTGTTACAATTCTGTACACTTGCAGATATTTTTATGCAAATAGTCACTAATGATGGCCTATAGCATTCCAAACGTAGGCACAATGTCTTCTTTCAAAAACTTAATAACCATTTAATGGTCATTCTTTTTGCATGGAATAACCTCTATCTAGTTAGAGACATAGTCCATAACAACTAAAATATACAAGTGTCCATATGAGGGAGGATAGGGTCCCATGGAACCTAATTCCCAGTAGTAAAAAATTTCTAATATCAACACAAGTTATAGGGGCATCATGTTTCTCTTTGTGATACTTCCTATTTTTTTTTACAGTTTTTACACCTCCTATAAATCTGTAAGGATCCTAAAACATGAGTGGCCAATATAATCCTGCTTGAAGAATTTTGGCCCCTATTTATTTTCAGAAAAATGTCCTCCACAAGGTTCATTGTGACAAGCAGTGAGGATAGAAAAAAATTATTATTAGGCACACATTTTTGGATTATTTGGTCAGAGCAGTATTTAAACAGGTATAGGTCATCATAAAAAAAAAAAAAAATACCTGTACTCTACTTTGAATCTCTTCAAATCCTGAGTAGTCCACTGTGAATGAGTTTTACCTATAACTAGAAAATTTACAATATCAGCATCCCGGGGATGGATTCCCTTGACAAAATATTCTCACGAGGAAAAGAATCAAAAATGGGGGAGGAAGATTCAAGTTTAGGGAAAGTGAGACTGGATAAATGGTTAGCTACTACATTCTCAACCCCTTTTTTGTCCTTGATTGTGACGTTGAATTCTTGGAGAAGTAGCACCCATCTTATCAGCTTGGGTTTAGAGTCCTTCTTGGTCAATAGATGTTTTAGAGCTACATGGTCAGTGAAGATAACAACATGGGAACCCAAGATATAAGCTTTACGTTTATCTAAAGCAAAAACAATGGCCAGAAGTTCTTTCTCAGTTGTGGAACAATTTTTCTGAGCTCTATTTAATGTTTTGCTAGCATAATATATGACATAGGGGAGCTTATTTCTACGTTGAACTAGCACAACTTCTATGGCAAATTCACTAGCATCACACAAGATTTCAAAAGAGAGAGACCAATTCGGAGGGTGCAGAATAGGTGCTGTGGTGAGTAAACTTTTTAGATGATCAAAAGCGGTTTGGTGTTCTGTCTAAGCCTCTTAAAATTCCCATGGATCAAAAGCATAGATTAAACAAAGCCACTGGTTCCTTACTATTCGATTTTACCCCATATAGACAACACATTGGCAGGCTTCTCTACCTTACTCTAAGCAGACTTGATATCAGCTTTCCATTTAAGTTCTCAGCCAGTTTATGGATACACCCACCATTAATATTCATCTTGATGTTGCTCATAAATTTTTAATGTATCTAAAAAATGCTCTTGGGCAAGGCGTCTTGTTGTCTTCGAATTCATCAATTCCCTTAAAGGGGTTTTACGACTCAGACTGGGCCTCATGCCCTGATACTTGAAAGTTTGTTACTGCTATTGTGTTTTCTTGGGTAATTCTCTCATTTCATGGCATTCAAAGAAGCAAACAGTGGTTTCAAGATCCTCTACTGAAGCAAAGTATCGTGCAATAGCTTCTCTATCAACTGAGCTTACATATTTGAGGCATCTTTTCTCTGATCTTGCTATTTCTCATCCTCAAGCTGCAGATATGTATTGTGACAACCAGGCTCCTCTTCAAATAGCAGCTAACCCTGTCTTCCATGAGAGGACAAAACATATAAAGGTGGACTGCCGCCTCTCCTTAAAATTCACCTCCCAAGTGTAGAAGGGTTCAATTGTAGTGTGAAGGGTGCCAAGATCGATTTGTAGGGACTAATCTTATTTTTGTAAACTAGACACTTTCCAACTTAATACAAGTTTAATAAAAATAGTGAAAGTGGTAAAAGTGAGGTTTAGGTTTAATAATGTTAGAACACAATTGAAGATTTTATCCATGAGCAAAACAAGTAAAAAAATGTGTGAATCAGATTATGGAAGAGTGAGATTGAAATCAAAGTTTTCTTAAACAATTGCAGTATAATAGAAGGCCACCTAGATCTTAGTTTCCTTTCTCAATGCAAATGGCTAAAATGGATTTTCAAATTCCTTTCCCAAATTCTTCAAGTATAGAGTTAGTCAAAACTAAGATACTTGGATGATTTGAAGATAAAAGCACACCAAAACAACATTTCTAAGAACTTTCCATCGCTTTCATTCAACCCCTCGTTCAAAATATAACTTCAAGCACATGATATGCATTATCTAAGTATCCAATATGCAGTAAATCAATAATAGATCAAAGAGAGTTGAATAAATCCTACTGAAGTTCTAAGGACAATTTAACGAAGTGATGAAAGACATATTTAAAAGCACATTACAAGAAATTTGAAAAACCCTTATTTGCTATTGTGAATTGAAAGTTCCCGTGACCTAGATGAGATGGATCTACTCACCTATGTGAGGTAAAATCCTTGGTAAAATTCGGAGAAAATACAATAACAACATCAAACACTGAAAACCTTAAAAGTAAAGTAAAACATTAAAAAGTTTCCTCTCGACAGTTGCATTCTTTCCCTTATATATCTTCATATTTCCTCTTTCCTTCAGTTTCCATCCCTACTTTCTCGCACGATCTCTCCTCCAACGAAATTGTCTCCAATTCCTCCCATTATGCATGAGATCCCCTACGGTACCTGAGAGACACCAACCTTCCACCAGAGAAAATATGTCGAAAATATTCTACTAAGTGTAGTGCGAGTGTGTGTAGAGATAGTGATGCATGTGCATTATGACCAAAATTCTTTTAAACTCTTTACAATGTTTTGTTTTGTCCCTTAATGAAATAAGCTGCACACAACTACTCTTAAAACGCAAGTCACATGTCAACATAGCTTAAATTAATGTATTTAATGCACACATTTCACAGAAATCAACTGCCATCTAATCCGAGAGCAAATCCTTGTAGGCCATATCAGAACTACACATCTTCTTGCGAATTTATAGTTAGTTGATATTTTCACTAAGTCCCTTCCATCACATATCCTCTCCTTTCACTTTTTCAAGATGGGAATAAAGAATCTATTCTCCATCTTGTGGAGGGTATTAGAGTAGCATGTACATCACAGCTCCTCCACTATCAAATCTCAAGATCATCAAGATGGACGTGCTGCTGCTACTATAAAGAGATCCAGTTGCAGCCTCATGCATCACAGCCTCATGCATTACTAGTTATGCCCTTATCAAATTACCAAAAAGGGTGTCTTGTAATTGAGTTTTTATGTACTTTTATGTATTTTTATATATTGTTACGTGGTTGTACCTCTTAGGTGTATATTCCATTATTGTTTGGTTTGTCAGAGTTAGTAGCCTCCTTT
This sequence comes from Platycarya longipes, assembly GCA_036559045.1. Taxonomy (NCBI): domain Eukaryota; kingdom Viridiplantae; phylum Streptophyta; class Magnoliopsida; order Fagales; family Juglandaceae; genus Platycarya; species Platycarya longipes. Next base: position 22,586,402 of record CM071802.1, on the reverse strand, counting down.
TGTAAATGTAAACACACGAAGAATGGAATGTGTAGCATTCTTCTGCAAAGTTCTTCATTTTTAGCTTATTGCTCTGCAACCTGGTTCCATTGGTATTCTTACACCAACCCTGTTCTAGCAACTCAAGTAGGTGATTATTAGCATTTGACACATGTGTTTCCCTCTTGAAGGTGGCCTTGGTATCATAATGTCTTCGATAATTCTCAATGCCCTTCATTGCGAACTTGCTTGAAAATTTTTTTAGATCTGATTTCCTTTGGGCTAATTTCTTACACCACAAGTATGTGCTTAAGGACTTTTCTCATAATCACATTGTGGCCAAACCTTATCACTCCAGCACCTTGAAATTCATTTGCAAATTCATCTCTTTTTTTCATCAAAGGAGTCAATGGAGAATCCATATGTGAGGGTGCTATAAGCTTTTGGTATGATAATTGATCTAGCACTTGTTCTCTTTTTGAGAAAGGTTTTCATATTTCTTCCCCCGATTTGCAAATCAAAGATGTCTATTCTCTTTTTGGGTGGAATTGGGATGCGATTTTTAGTTTGGATGAACATTCTCTCATACATGAACTTAAACAATTTTCCATATCGCTTAGGCCTATCTTGGATATTACAATTTGGAAACATTCTACAGATGTCTCTTCTCCAGCAAATCAGCTTGAAATTTCCCCAAGGATGCATCTCCCATATTTTCTTTCGCGACCTTCATTTGGAGCAAAACTATCCCCTTAAAAATCTCCATTTTTGTTTAGAAACTTTGGCATAATGGTATTCCCCTTTATGACAATATACGGCATTGTGGTATTGCTATTGCTTCTAAGTGCAACTTGGTTCTTCAAAAATTGTCTCTAAATTATATTCTGACTCCTCTCTTAGCAAGACTTTAGTTAAATTTTTATTTTTTTTGTACAACAAATCCATAGATAGGTAGGCACATAGTAAGAAAGGAAGAGACAGTAAACTAATAGATAGGCACATGTTTTTGGTTACCCTCCCACTTGTTTTCCTTTCCTAACTGGAAAAGTCATGCCATTCACTAGTGGTATTACTTTTAAGGAAATACTCAACTTCACTTGATTGTCTCTCTTATTCCTACTCTCATTTTTTTGGAGATTTGGCTTGCCCGGAATAGAGCCATGTTTGGTGTCTCCTACATCAACAATCTATCTTTTATTTATTAGACTAAAGCATGGTTGAGAAATCTCAATTTTCTTCTCAAATTAAAAGCTGTTGTGTCCAGCTCTAGGATTACCACCTTGGACACCCCCAATCTCCCTATTCTCACGATTAGATCCCCAGAAGATCTATCTTAGTCAAATGGATTCGTCCTCGCCTTGGTAATTTTAAGTTAGACATAAATGGCCTCTCAAATGGATCCCCACGATTAGATCTCCACGTTCTCATGAATATGGTTCCTTTATTGTGGGGTTTCCCTCCTTTTTGGCGATCAGTATTAATAGCTGAACTTTCTGCTCTGAAGTTGCATCTTACCTTATGTTATCAATTGAGTATAACTAGTCTTATTGTGGAGTCAGACTCTCTTCTTATTGTTAATTGGATCAAGAGTAACTTGCTACCTGCTTGGTTGTATTTCAATATTTGGGATGACAGTCTTCATTTTAAAAGTCCTTTTCAATATGATGCATGTATATAGAGAATACAATGCCTTAGTTGATAGATTTGCTTCCCTCTATGCAATGGGTAATACGGTAAGTTTTTCCTCCTTTATGAATTATCTAAACCCATGATGATTCATATTTCTTCTTTGGATAGTGCATGAACAGCCACATTGCACCATTAATTTTCTTTAATTTCTTTCGTTCTCATTTCTAATTAGTTTTTATATATTAAGGATGTATAAACTTAGGGTTTCTTGGTTCGGTCAATAATAGCATCAAGAACTCACCAAAACGTGATTAGCAATTTACACTAGTAATACAACAAAAATGAAAGTATAAAGAACAATAGTATTGTAGAAAATTAAAAGCAAGTAAAGAATACAAAGGAAATTTACGTGGTTCAATCCCTTCATCTACATCCACCGTAGAAACTTATTCTAGGAGCCTTTTATTGAAGAATCAGTAATAGTACAACAGAGCTTTACAAGATCATCACTATCTCTCAGTATAAGATTTTAGAAAAATGAGTTTCACTCTCTTGGACTCACTTTTCTCTCACACTCTCTTCTCCTTTGTTTTTGCCCTTTTTGTATTTCTTCTCTCATGTTACAGCACGAATCAAATACACAAAATTATGACTTACACCTCCCCTTTTATATGCAAGATCAAAATGAGTCAAAATGGAAGTAAAGTAGGGAATAATTCTTCTCGGCCACTTAAGCATTCAGAACCAAAACAGTGTTTTTAAAGTAATTTTGGCATTCTTTTGTTGACTTTGACACACGTGTAGCTCATCAAATGGTTGCCATCACAACAATTCTCCACCTTGGCAAGCATTTTACTCTTCCAAGTTAATCATGATTCTTCATCTTTCCTCCCTAGACATTTCCTACTTTCCCCCATCCAATGGGGCTTTCTAACATTCTTCCATGTTAATCAAGTCCAAACAATATTTGAACTTGGTTGAAGATAGTGACTTTGTTATCATATCAGATGTATTTTCTTCACTTGGTATCTTTTTCATACCAACCTTCTCATCTGCTATATTATCATTTACAAAATGAAGTCTAACATCTATATGTTTAGACATCTCACAATAAACCTACTTTTTAGCAAGATGTATTGTGCTCTAGTTATCACAATACACCACAAAATTTCCTTCATACATGCATAACTCACTTGATATAGCTTTTAGCCATATTGACTCTTTTATTGCCTTGGTCATGACAATATATCTTGCCTCAGTTGTTGACAAAGCAACCACTAGTTGTAGGTTAGCTTACCAACTGATAGCACTCCCAAAAATAATGAACACAAAACCAATCAAAAATTTTCTGGTATCTATATTTTCTGCATAGTTCGAATCCACAAAACCCTTCAACTCTTTTTCTTGTTGAGTATTCCTCCAAAATTCCAATTCCAAGCTACTACTACCCATTAAGTATTGAAATATCTATTTGATAGCATGCCAATGATGTTTACCTAGATTGCTCATAAACCTTAGCATTGGTTAAGTCAGGTCTTGAACATACTATGACATACATTATACTGCCAACCATACTAGCATAAGATATTTTCTTCATAAATTCCATATCCACATGAGTTTGTGGTGCTTGACTGATTGATAACTTTGAATATTGGCCTGTAGGAGGGTTGACTAACTTCAAATTATCCATTCTAAATCTCTTAAGGATTTTGGATATGTAACACTTTCAAGAAAGAATTAGAATTCCTTTTTTCCTATCTCTCGTAATTTCCATTCCCAAAATTCTTATCGCTGGTCCCACATCCTTCATTTCAAATTTTGTCTTTAGCATGCTTTTAACTTATTTCATCAGACAAGTATTCTTGCATGCTATAAGCATGTCATGTACATAAAGCAGTAAATATAACATGTTTTCTCCAGTTTTGTAATACACATGTGACAACCCGATTTCTTTTCCATTAGGCTTTTTTTTTATGCTTGGAATGGTTATATTTGCTTTAGAATTATTTTAGTCATTCTTTGGAACTTTTCGGAAATATATGATTTTATTTTTGATATGGTGATACATGGTAATTGAAGAAGAAAGGAACAAGCAAACTTAGAACCCTTCCTTGGTGAGTTTTGGACATGAGGAAATATAATTTTTAAAATATATTCAAGTGTTTGAAGAACCATTTGAGACACTTGGCACAAAGAGAATAAGTTGGTCATTTGCTAAAGAGGGGGGCTACGGTTTGGATGATTTAGGGGAAGAAAACTCAATTCTAGGCATAGCTCACTTTACTTGGAAGATGTATACTTGTTTGAGGAACCAATTGGTACACTTGGCATGTTAAGATTGCATATACCTTTTTAGAATTTCAAGATGATATGGCATAAGCGTTTTAGTGAATCAAGTAAAGGATATTCCTTCTTGTAACCAAGGGATTGGATGGATTCTAAGGGAGGAACCGACTTAGGCTTTTGCTATTTTATTTCTTTATGCTAGACTTTCTCTTTTGAAGAAGAATTTACCAAAGGCAAGTGATGATTGGAAATAAACATGGAATTTCCTATTGGTGGTTTCGGATTGGCATATACTTGATATTTTGTTTTATTTTCTAAACTAGAACTCAACTTTTGAGAGATGGTGACATGTGGAAGTGGGAGAGAGGGATAAGTAAGATTTAAAGATTTTTCCTCCTTGGGAAATTCGAATAAGATGGAAGTGGAAAAGGGGAGTAGCCGAGTATCATCTTTGTCTTATCTCATATGTATAGTACTTCAAGGAAAGGATAAGGATTTGATATTTGCCTATCTTTGTCTCTTTCTCTACAAAGGAAATGTATGACTTGTGTATTTTTCCAGAAACTCTTGCATAAAAAGTGATTTAGGAAGCCAAAAACATGGGAATTCAAGTCAAATAAGTAAAGAATTTTGAGAGAATATTCTCACCTATTGGAAGCAATCGGATTGGGGTATTTGGGAAGTGTAAACCGACTTAGTCATTTGTCCTATACTCTTCCATATTTATCAATTTCTTTTGGGAAATATGGGACATGTGGTAAGTGTTGATTGGAAGAAAAATATATATAGATGTTTTCTTGTTGATTTTTGGCTAAGATAGAATGAAATGGGGATGAGTTAGCCGAATGAAACTTTGTTTTATCTTCTAGGAATCTCCAAGATTTGGGATACGGATTTGGTTATGTCATGCCACCTAAGTCTAAGAGTGGTATGAGTACTCTAATATCGTAAGTAGACACTTGGCATAGTTTTGATTAATTTTCAAATTTTAGTCACTTCTTTTACCCTAGGGTGTCGACCAAACACCCATGGTACACATTCACTCCATTCTCTTGAAGCTCTCGGCCAAGACCTCCCATCATCTCTCCAACTTTTTTCTTCCTTTTCCTTACCTTTCAAACACTTATTCCTAACACACTTGAGTGGGTTCTTTTCAAGGATTTAGTGGGAGACTTTCTCTTACAAGGAGGTTTCTTTAGTTTATTCTTTGAAAAGTTGTAGGTGCTCTTATAACTTTAGTATTTTTGTATATATACATGGTGAACTTGTTATTTAGTATTTTACTTTGTTATTTGTTTGCTTGAAGAGTACCTTTATCATTAGTTGTTTGATAAGTGATTAATGGATATTTTATTTTAGCAATTGATTGATGAGTGTTTAGGTTATAATTTCTTTATGTATATCTAAGATGATAACTTAAGATTTGGATCAAGAGATATAAAGTGAAAAGTTTGATGAAAGAATTCAAGGAATAAAGTGGAGAATTTTGATTAAGGGATTCAATCTATAGCATGATATGTTTGAAGAATAGAAATTTGTAGTTTTGAGGTATATGGTTCTCGGCCATAGAAAAATCTTTTGGAAAATTTTAAGTTTTGTTTACTCATGGATAATATGATTATAAACTAGATTTTTTTTAGAATAAATAGGAAAGTATACCCTTTGAATTTTTAGGAATAGTCAAAGACTTGTGATTGGTTTGGAAAGAAGATGATGTGATGAAGAGAAATTGAGAAAAAATAATAATTTTGTAAGTCATGCTAGTGCTTTCGGCCTAGACCATTTTAAGGCTAGGGTTTGTTTTTTTTTTTTATATCTTTTTATTTAATGGAATATTCATGATTTATTAAAAGGAGTGATGATCACATGTTTAATATGTATATGTCATGATTTGATAAATGCATGCTTTATACGTCTCATGAATCATGTATCATACATGAGAAAGTCCAAGTCATGTTTCTATTCAAAAGATATTAGAATAAGAAAGATGAAAAGTCATGTCTATCAGTGAAAATGATTCGATCTGCCGAATGATTGACATGAACAAAAGAACTCGACGGTGATGGCGTTTCGATCTACAGTTGAGGTTAAGAAAATTGACGGTGAAGGCGTTTCTATCTCCCATCAAATGATGAAAAGTCATGTCATGACGGTGAAGAAGATTCGATCTGCCGTATGACTGACATGACTAAGAAAGCTATCGATAAAGGAGTTTTGATCTACCCTCATGCTAAAAAATCGGACGATTACGACGTTTTGATTTGCCATCATGATTAAGAAATTCCAATGGTGATGGCATTTTGATTTTTCATTGTGGTTAAAAATAAGAATGATAGTGAGGACGATTCGATCTACTGTCATTTCAAGAATGATAAGAAAAAGAACAAAGACACGTAACGTTAAGAATTTTTTGAAATGACATAACAATTATACGAAAAGTTTTGTTTACGTGTCCATGAAAATATCTTTATGAAAACATAACAGTTTTTATTAAAAATGTATCATGCATAAGTCATCTCACGAGTCTCATAATTATGGTGTATGCATTTGTTTATCTATATATATATTGAAGATGTTTTTATTACGTTATTTGTGTACTTACTAGGATTTAATGAAATCTCATCCTTTATTTGTCTTTATTGTCATTCTTTTTGGAATGATAGAAGCATTTGCAGGAATAAATGGCTCAGCACGTGATGCAAACTTGCCAAGAGACTCTAGGGCCCCTTGAGGGTCCTACAGAATACTCCAATTTTTATGAGATAACCCATCTCCTATATGACCACCTATTGGAGATTTTGTAGCAGGATGCAGCGGAGTCGTCAAAGGGACGACGACTCATGGGATGTTACATGGTTTTGAGTCCAGATGGCTCATTATCCCTAGAAAACATATACGTGACGCCAATAGGGATAAAACGCCAATAGGGAGATAAGATTAGTATAGGTCGATTTCGTTTTGGTGCTGACTATAAGGAAGTAAAGGAAGAACCTTTACAGTGAGTAAAGGGGTATTTGTATCAAATAATGATGTTATGATATGTTATGTTGGGGGACTTGAATTTGTAAGTTGGTACTGTATATTTATGTATGATATGAAGTTTATGGGTTTTGTTATAGTTTACCATGTGATTACTTGCAAAGTTTTATTTCTTTACCTATTTTAGAGATTTGACCTTATTCCGCTGCGATACATATAGCATATTGCTAGTAAGCTTAGATGCATATTTCCTATATGTACGAAGGTGTAACTTAGTGTTACCTATCTCAACGCTTCAGTCTATGTTAAATCCTAAACGTAGATTGGAGGCGTCATAACACATAACTGTCATACTTGCTCCTATAGAACCCATTTTCAATTATGAGTGTATCAAATCATTTGTACCACCACCTAAGGAACTACTTTAGTCTATACAAGAATTTCTTGAATAGATAGACTTAATCTTTGTCTTTCTCCTCTGAGAACCCTTCTGGTGGCTACATAGATATAACTTCTTCAAGTTCTCCATTTAAGAAGGCTCTCTTAACATCTAGTTGTTCCAGGCTTAAGTCTCCATAGGTAGTAAAGGCTAACAACAACCTAATGGAGCGGTATTTCACTACAGATCAAAAGATTTCATTGTAGTCTATCACTTATCTCTGTGTGAACCCTTCTGGTGGCTGCATATATATAACTTCTTTAAGTTCTCCATGTAAGAATATTGTCTTAACATCTAGTTGTTCCAGGCTTAAGTCTCCATAGGTAGTAAAGGCTAACAACAACCTAATGGAGCTGTGTTTCACCACAGGTAAGAAGATTTCATTGTAGTCTCCATAGACAGTAAAGGCTAACAGCAGTCTAATGGAGTTGTGTTTTACCTCAAGTGAGGAGATTTGATTGTAGTCTATCACTCCCTCTATATAAACCCTTTTGCCACCAAACTTGCATTGTACCTAGGAGGTGATCAACCCCTAGGATGCATTCCTTTTTCTTGAATATCCATTTGGACCCTATAAGTTTCATCTTGTCACGTTTTTGCACCAATATCCAAGTGTTATTCTTTTTAATGATTTCATTTCCTCTTGCATGGCTTGCGACCACTTATGTGCTTCTTCACTAGTCATTGCCTCATTATAGGACCTTGGTTCCATTTGAACCGTTTCTTCTGCCACTGTCAAAGTAAAAGTAGAAAGCTCTACTTGTCCATACTTTGAGGAGTTTGTAACCTTCATGTCTATCTCTTGCCAGATTCCATGAACTAGCTCTTCTTTGATCTGTGTTAACTGAGCTTATATCCTCAAATTTTTCAACTTGATTATCCAACTTATTTGAGGCATTTTTATTATGCTCCACCTCAAGCTGCAAGTTGTCTAAATTTTCTGTGTGGACTCATTGTCCTATTTCTGAATTCAGGCCATTTTATTCTCATTGAAGGTCACATATCTACTTATTATGCACTTTTGTTTTCCATGTTCATCCACCCACAATTTATACCATTTAACACTTTCAAGAAATCCTACAAAAAGCACCTTAGAGCTTGAGGCTCTAAGTTATCTATCTATAAATGTGCATATGCAATACATCCAAATATTCTAAAGTAGTCATATTTTGAGGGCTTTCATGACCACATTTTTTGGGATGTTTTGAACCCTATTGCTAATGAGGGCCACAATTTATTAGATGCACTATTGTAGACATAGCTTTTGCCCAAAAGGCCTTTGATAGGGCTGAGTTTAATAGCATGCATCTAACCCTCTCCAAAACATTTTTGGTCTAGTAGGTGGCCCTTTTGAAACTCACTCTTGTAGACTTTCCCATGACACAGTCTTCACAAAATGGCAACTTTTGTTACCTAACAAGCCTTGATTCTTTACTTGTTGTAATGCCCTTTCACTCACATACAATCACCTCTTGTCCCAAAGCACAACTTGGTTTTCTTATTGTTGATTAAATAGGTGATGCTTCCCCTATCACTATCTTCCCTACCAGTGTATAGAGCCCATTTTTTATTACACCTTTCATTACTATCATGGACCCCTTAGCAACTTTTAGTATCCTTGCTCAGACATAAAGGTACAACCAAACTTATCTAACATCCCTAGGGAGATTAGATCCCTTTTGAGTTCAAGTATGTATCTTAACTCAATTAGTAGCCTTTCCATGTCATCATGTAATTTAAGTTTAAGTGTTCCTATACCTAAAATCTTGCAAGACTTATTATTGCCTAGAAGCACATATCCTCCATCTAATTCATTGAAGGATTTAAACTAAGATTTTGAGGGGCATTTGTGGAATGAGTAGCCAAATTCAAGGATCTACTTCTTGCCTGAGTCTACATCAGAAACATTAAGGACCTCCACACTGTTATATCCATCTTGCCTGAGTTTTGTTTCCTCTTGGGGTAGTCCCTCTTAAAATGTTATTCTTTATGGCATATAAAGCACTTGATTTGTTTCCCCTTTGATTTAGATCTATTCCTATTATTTTTTTCTTTTTGGTTTCGTTTCTCATTTCTCCCTCTAACAACTAGACCCTCCGCAGACTCGAGTTTATTGTTTGCTACTTTGTTTTGCAACTCCCTTGAGTGCAAAACAAATTGCACTTCTTCTAGAGTCAAAGACTCTTGGCCATACATCATTGTTTATTTCAAAATTGTATAAGAAGTGTCTAATGAACTTAAATACAGGATAGCCTCATTTTCATTATCTATTTTGATGTCTATGTTAGCTAAATCAAGAACAATCTTGTTGAACTCATCAAGATGTACTTTCTTCCATAGATATCACAGGGGCCATTTTAAAAGTATATAGCCTAGTCTTCTTGTATAATCTATTAGCAAATGATTTAGTCATGTAAAGGCTTTCAAGTTTAAGCCATATATACCTACAACTGTATCCTCTTGAGTAATCTCCCTCAGGATTTTATCATCCAGTGAGAGGATGATAGCATTGTGAGTGCTCTGCAAGATATTTGACATATTAGAAGAAGAAGCCATGTTCTTCTTTTCAATAAGAGCATCTTGCAGCCCTTGTTGAACCAGCCAAGGAGGATTTACCCGATAAAGCATAACTAGAGGAGCAGAGGCTTGTTCGACGCTTACCACGAGGAGAAGGTTGAGGTGCGGCGACTCTGGGTGGCTGGCCGAGGTTCACAGTGGGACATAGGGCCAATGCAAAACCTTGCATACAGGGTTAAGTGTGTTGGCCAATCAATCAGTTATAAAAGTTCAGTTAGTTTCAGTTCAATTAAATCAGTTAGTAAATTTAGTCAGATCAGTTAATTCAGACTAGCGACTTAGGTCAGTTAGTTAGTTAAATCAGATAGTTAAATTCTTGCATAGCATAACATCAACATGTACAGTCATGTTTTAGATCTCAGCATAAGTTTTATGAAAATTTCTATGATTATTATTTTCACGTTGTGGTGGATTTCTTACTGAGTCGTCGCCTCATTTTAGTTTTTTCCTGTTTTAAAACTATCTAGGTGAGGAAGAGGACCAGTGCGAGCAGGCAGGCTAGGAGTAAATTGAGCAACTACTTAAATTTTAAGTTTTTCTAGAAATAAGTGTCTTTACGACACAATTTTAATTTCAATTATTTCAGTTTAAATTTTTTAGTTTTCTAGGAAATAAGTGTCTTTACGACACATGCTACTTTCAGTTATTTCAATTAAATTTTTTGTGACAGACAATTTATTAGAACTTCATTTCTATGAACTAAATGTTATTTTATTTTTAATATTAAATCAAGAATCTTGTACCGGATTAAAGTTTTTAGAAAATTTACGTGACACTTCTTACCATACGGGAGATGAGTGTTACAATTTGCATTTTGATCCTCCATAAGTCGAAGTCATTTTTGCCAGTGAACTTCTCAACATCGAATTTGGCACTCCCTATCAAAACTTGGCTCTTGATGCCATTTATACAAACTTAGGGTTTCTTGGTTCAACCAACAACAATATCGAGAACTCACCAAAACGTGATTAGCAATTCACACGAAATTGAAAGTATAAAAAACAATAGTATTGCAGAAAATTAAAAGCAAATAAAGAAGACAAATGAAATTTACGCCGTTCAATCCCTTCGATCTACATCCACTGCATGAACTTGTTCTAAGAGCCTCTTTATTGAAGAAGTAGTAATAGTACAACAGAGGTTTACAAGATCATCACTATCTCTCAAAACAAGATTTCAGAAAATGATTTTCACTCTCTCGAACTCACTTGTCTCTCGCACTCTCTTCGCCTCTTGAGTTACAACATGAATTGACTACACAAAATGACCTAACACTTTCCCTTTTATATGTAAGTACATAATGAGTAAAATGAAAGTAAAGTAGGGAATAATTCTTCTTGGCCACTTAAGTATTCAGAACCAAAACAGAGTGATCTTCAAAGTAATTTCAGCATTCTTTTGTTGACTTTGACACACTTTGACACAAAGGGTTATAGTTTTTATTGGAGCCGTATTTTGGGATTTATATAACCCCTTTGCTCTCCTTTACAGAAGATATCCATCCGCTATAAATTATAAGGGTTAATCAATAAAATTAGAACCGTCATCGCGCGATCTTCTTAAAAACATGCATGCATTGAATCTTAATTAATATGCATATCTGATTTTCCTTGAAAGTTCAGCCCTGCTGGCCTCAGCATGTGAGCATGGGACTACTTTAATTTGTCATTTGTTGTGGCTGTGTGCGGTAGGTAAAAGTAGAGATATTGGAACAATGGAAAAGAAAATTGCTAACCTGCATGGCATGCGTGCGAGGTAGGCTACAATCTTGAATTTCTTTGATTAATCTACTAGTGCAAATATTGCTTTATCGGCTTTCTCGAGGATAGTGATAATCATCACCACCTGAATTTAGGCATGCGAGGGCTACTTCCACCTACCTCCATGCATTCATGCATGTGAAAACCGAAACTGCAGAACCCATTCTCCTTTTTAATTTGGTCCAACTGAAACTTCTACATATATCTATTATTCTCCAACTTTTCGGTGCAACTCATTGGGACATTCTTTCATTCTTCCTAAATTTAGACTCCCATTTTCATTGAAGTGTGCGAGCTGTATGCATATCTATAAATTATTATTAAAATATTAAGATGAATGTGGTTGGCATCTATCCAACAAGCTGGTTTACGATGGATAAAAGTGCATAATTAGAAGAACAATCAAATACATGATTACGTACGCGCATGCGATCGAGATCACTGATCGAATAAAATATTTTTGTTTTTTGGTTTAATTTTTTTATGGGCAGTTGATCTGATAATATATAATATCGGTCTACGATATGATCCAGTACTTCGATCAATGATATGACTCTTTAACTGCCAACAATAAACCAGACATGGCATGCTACCTTGTCTATAAAACGATATAAAAATGGAGAACGTGGGGCAGTTGGATGCAACCTTATCCACTAATTAATTAGAAAATGCATGGGAAGAACGATATATCATGGGATGAATGTGCTCTTTTTTTCACGTGCTTCAAGATACAGCCTCCTACGGACTGATGATCATGATAAGCTGGGGAACAAGTGAATCTCTCGAGAAAGCAAGTACTCTGCACCTGAACTCATGCACAACCTCAAGCCCGTTGATTAATTAATCAATTATATATAATTACGTGTTTGAAACTTAGAACTACGTATCTCTCGTTCTGGCCCTGTCTGATCTCATGCCCATGGGGGAAACGTACAAATGTAAACCGGATGCATGTTTTAAAAGATGTGCCGTTTCAGTGAAACAGGACAACTGAGGCAGAATAAAAGCAGTATTAAACTGACAAGTACCCGCGAATATACATGATCTTGTAGAAATATTGAGGGAAAAGTCCACTTAAATGGAAATGCACACCAGATCAATTACTGATACGATACTTATTTTATTGTTTATTATTGGTAGTCGGTATGTTCTCATGACTTGAATAAACGAAAAAACGTTCGTATACAAGCAGTCATACGCTTCAATGGTCCATTAAATAGGCTTTTCTAATTCTAAACGAGACATTGATCTTTCTCTAAACCTACTATTCCTAAACTACAAAATTAAGCTACAGATCGGAATGGGCAGGAGCCGAGTATTCTCCCATCCGATGAGAATTACGTGGCTTAAATAATGAGAATATTTTGTAAACCACCACACATTTGAAGGTGGTGACTGTTCTCCATTTATAGAGTTGTATAGAGTGTATACAAGAAATATACATTTATGATAATTACAACTAGAATAGAAACTATATATAAATAAAATGAGCAATCTTCTAGAGTCAAGGGTCAAGCATTATATATATGGGAAGCCTATAATTTAGGTGAGGATATTTGGGAATTCTCAACACTTTCCCACAAGCTAAGCGTTGGGTTGGAGCAAATGCAGAGCTTGAAGCTAAAAAAAAGTCAAACAGATGCCGAGAGATGCCCTTCATGAAGATATGAGCAATTTGCAAGTGAGAAGGCATATGTTAACTGCAAATTGTGCTAGCGACAACGAGTTCCTAGAGAAAGTTACAATCTAACTTGATATACTTAGCTACCTCGTGAGAAACTGGATTGGAACTAAAAAAAAATTGCACTTTTGTTGTCTCATAGAAGAAGAGGTTGAAGTGTAATATATAGGAACCTTGAGATCGCAAAGGAGATGCATAAGTCAAAGTACATCAACAATAGTGAGAGCAAGAGTGCAATATTCGGATTTGTAGCTAAAACGTGCGAGTACAGTAGGTGGCTTCTTGGCACTCCAGGAGATCAAATTATTGCTAAGATAAATGGAATAGCCTAAGGTGGAGTGACAAGTATCAAGACATCCTACACAATCAGCATCAGATTACACAATAAATCCTCTAAATGACTAAGGGCTAAAGGTCAAGCTGAAATGAAAATGAAAACATGGGGTAGTTCCTTTGACAAAGTGAAGGATGCGCTTGAAAACATAAAAATGATCATCAGTTGGGGCGTGCAAAAGTTGGCTAACAGAGTTGACAGCGTGGGCTATATTAGGAGTGTGATGGCTAAGTGTCACAACGCACCAACAAGAGAGCAATAGAGAATAGGGTCTAAAAAAGTGGAGTCATCGGCATACAAGTGCTACGACACTACCATGGGGTGTGTGCAGCTTGCTGTCAAGAAGTTGTGCCTGACCAAAGAACATCCCATGCATATTTGATCTAACTAATGAAGAGACCATTAGAAGTAGGTGAAGCCTCAAGACTAAGGATATAGCTTAGAGCACCCAAGTCCTTGGTGGCAAACTTGAAATTGAGCTGATGAGTAAAGCTAGCAAGGAGAGATGAATCATTTTCTATAATAATAATATCAATAACATAGAGAAGCAAATAAATAATATTGTGCTTCCCATGAAAAAAGAAAAGAGATGTGCCAGCATGATTGCAATAAAAATTGAGTTTGAGAAAAAAGACCCGAATAGCTGGAATAGGTATGGTGTGCTTGCTTCATCCATAGCCCTCATTTAATTTGCATACATGATTGGGAAATTGAGGGTCAAGATACTTGGGAGGTTGCTCCATCTAAACATCTTCATGAAAAATACCGTTGAGGAAAGCATTCTTGATGTCTAATTGACGAAGGGGCCACCTTTTGGTCATGACAAGAGAAATCACAACATGACAGTGGAAGCTTTGACAAAAAGACTAAAAGTTTCAGTGTAGTCGAGACAAGATAACTGCGTGTAAACCTTGGCAACAAGATGAACTTTGAGACACTTAATGGACCCAACGGATAAATATTTGGTCTGAAAAACTCATTTAGAGTGAACAATGTTGGTATTGGTGGGATAAGGAACCAAATCCCTAGTATGATTATTTCTCGATGTTTGATTTCATTTTCCGTAGCAGCGAGCCAAGCAAGAGTCTTGGTAGCATACTTGAAACTCTTGGACTCAGTGATAGTAAGTCAAGTATGATAAAGTTCGGAAGAGCCCAAACTTCTAAGATAGGCCAGATGACGAGACTTGAAGATGTTGGCCTTGGATCTCGTGAGCCTTAGGTGCGAGCCCAGTAGAAATGCCACAGTGGTAGTGGTAGCATAGATGGACAAGCAGTAGGAGGGCTAGCGATGGGCTCAGTAGAGTCAGGGTGTGAGCTGCAACATCTGAAATATCTATTAGAAAAAGAGACTCATGGGCCTACAAAGACTCAGCCAATAGAATAGCATAGATCTTACATGGGCTGGAATGGGGTCGTGTAATAAGTGGGTAACGAATATAAGGCGAAGGGTTTAGAGATTGTATATGGGCTAGACTAGGTTCTAAAAATTTTTAGAACATTACGGACAAGATGGGTTGGGCTTGAGAAGTGTTTAGGAAGGAAAAATAAGACTTATTAAATTGGGCATGTTTAGTGATATAAATCTAAGACTAATCGGGTCAAGACAACAAAAACTTTGTATAATGGATTGTAGCCTGAGGAAATGCAAACAATACTACAAGGTACAAATTTATTAAGCATATAATCACGTAAACAATGATAGATAAGACAACCAAAGAGAAGCAAGTTTTCATATTCCAGAGACTTACGTACAAAATCTCAAAAGGTGAAATACCTCCAAGAAGAGGTGTTGACAAATGGTTAATGATGCAAGTCATAGTACTAAAGGTGTCAACCAGAAATAAAGGGACATATGTGAATGAAAAGGGACATCAATTCCCATTTTAGTCACATGTCGATATTTGCGCTTAGTACGTCTATTTTGAGCATGAGTATATGGGCAAGATATTTTATGGTTAATGCCCAAGTTGCGTAGACAAGCTTGGAAGCGATTGCTAGTGAATTAAGCACCTCTATCACTATAGAAAATTTTTATTTGGCTGAAATTGAATAAAAATGTCATAGAAATTAGATTTCAATTTCATATGGTAAAAGCAAGTGAAACAAGAATAATCACCAATAAATAAAGCATATTAGGCAAAACTCAAATTTGATTTAACAAGAGAAGGAATCCAAATATCACAATGAATAAGATCTAACACATGAGTGGATCTATTTTAATTATGAGAATAAGGCAAATGATAACTCTTAGCTAGTTGACATGTAGAACAAAGTGACGGAGTAGGTAGCAAAGATGTAATAAAAAATGTCCTTTTTATTGAGTAAAGAAATAACAGAATGAATTATTTATATGCCTAGGTCATGCATGCCATAAATCATATAAAGCATGTAAGGATTTATTTCTAAGGACAAAAAGAAAAGCAGGGTTTACACGCTCCAGCACATATAGACCACCATCTCTTTTACCAATTGTCATCACGCTTCCAGTTTTGCAATTCTAAGTAGTAAAATGATTATTAGTGAATGTAACGAGTAAAGAAAAATCAAACATTAGCTTAATAATGGACAACAGATTTTTAGTGAGATAGGGGACAACTAAAATATCTAATAATTCGATATTTGGAAAAGGAGAAATTGTACCAGTATGGTTAATAAGACAGAGATGGAGCAAGTGCTGGTGAAGGCTTTGACCAATTGAGAAGCAGGCTCTATTGCACGATCATAACATTCATGACAATAGTCGACAGTATGTCCTTCATTCATGCATATTTAACAACGAGGAGTGTAATGGGTAAACTTACCATGCCCTTGCCCAGAGTGGTTGTTGCCACTACTGCCCGCACGATTTCCCCAGTTGCAAGATGAACCTCCTCCACAGTCTTGAAAAGAGCCTTCCATGGCAGTGAATGTTACAGCAGATGGGGCTGAAGAGTCGAGAGATTTTTAAAAAATCTCAGAACTCTCAACCTTGGTTACAACGTCCACAAACGTGAAGAGAGGAGTGAGGGTCATTTGAGCTATGAAAAAATTAGAAAAACCAACACCTAAACCACGGAGAAACCATTGGACCTTATCTATTCCATGGACTAGACGACTAATGGCATGGAGTTGGTAATAGAGGGCCTTGAACACACGAGAAAATTCTGCAACTATGCGAATTCCACGCTTCATCAGTTGAAGGTCGTCCTTGAGGCATAGCTCTTGAGCTTTGGATCAATGGCTAAAAGCAATCTCCAAGGCAAGCTAGATCTGGCCAGAAGTGAAGATTCTGACAACTTCAGCCATGGCTTCTTCGATGAGGGAGGAAAGGATCAAGCTGAGAATGTGCTAGTCATTTAGTCTCCATGTTAAGTGTTTGTTGTTAGGTGTAGAAGAGCTAGTAGAGTCAAAGATGGGTGGCGGTACAATTTTTTCATCAATATGATCCAATAGCTCCATGCTCTCAAGAAAGGGAAGCAGCTGACTCTTCCAAAGTAAGTAATTGGAAGATGATATCTTAATGGTCACCATGTGAACAAGGGTGCTAAAAGAAAGAGAAGAGGAAAAAGAATCAGAGGCCATTGAGATCGAAGGAAGGGTAATCCAAGTGATGCATTGATAACATGAGAATATTTAGTAAACCACCACACCACACATTTATAGAGAATTGTACAGTATGTATACAAGGAATTTACATCTATGGTAATTACAACTAGAATGGAAAATATGCACATAAATAAAATGAGTGATCTCTTAGATTAATAAGCGGGTCAAACATTACATATATGGTAAGCCTCCAATTTGGGTGAGGATATTCGAGAATCCTCAACAAATATAATGCGACATTGGAAGTAAAAGTTTTGTGTCCCTTAAGATAGAAAAGCTCCTATTATCACCTAATTTCATCCAACTTCGAGCGACACGTGATGCACCACTAGCTTCCAATCAACTGTGTTTAAAAAAAAAAAAAAAAGAGTTTCCAGTCAACTGATTTATAACGATCGATACATGTATACTTGAAGTGGGGTATGGGCCACTGTACACGCCGCGACAAACCTATAAACGCCACACGCGTCTGATCTCTTAGACTCATAGGCCTTAGATAGCCAACGTCTGATCATCTAGTCCCTTCCGCAATTGGCAAATAGGTCTCTGTTTTTCTTTTTTCTTTTTCTTTTTTTCTAAGCAATTAGCAAATAGGTCTCATATGCTAGTATAAGTACTCTGCGCGTGCTTCTCGTATGCATGCAAGGTTGTGATCGAGTTGCCTTTCATTAATGCAAGGGTCAACTAGAAAACGGATGAATGCAACAATTTGTCTAGAATTGATGATGCAATCCCCCCGTCTACGCTAATCTCTCAAGGTTATGGTAGAAAGCTTAGACAGACTAATTGTTTGAGGACTGCCAACAAAATCACCTTCATTGTTGGTCTTCTCTTGGACCATATTTTAAGAGTCTACTAACCAATAGAACATAGAACTGAACTATTCTATTAGTCCCAACTTTCATTCTTTTTATAATTCTTTAATCTTTTGGCACCTAGGTTCGAAATTTTAGAACATGGTAATATGAATTATTATAATAATATCACTTCCTTTGAGAAAAGAAAGTCATTAATCATATACTGCTACCGGCCGAAAAAGTTAAAAATCCCATGTTAAATAAAGTGAATTCGAATTATCCTAAACATAACTGAATGCCTACAAGTTTGAATCTAATTTGCTCGTCTTAGCCCATGTCACTTTATTGTAATTGCACCTCTCCATCGCTAGCTTAGGAGGCTACTAGCTAGAGTCCTGATCTAAATAATTTCACGCTTCAAGATCTCGAGTTGATCATGAGGGTTGTTCTAAAAGATCGTAAAGAGAGAAGAGCCTTTGTTTCTTGTACATTTACTATTCACACTCTTAAAATTAAACTGTGTAAAACTCTTATTTAAAGAGTTCTATAATGTAATTAAGTCTTAACTTCCCTGAGGTCTAATGTGAATGGTGACCGGGAGTTGATTAAGTCTTAGTGGTGAGAGTTAATTTTGTGCTTTTAATTTTTCCATCCACATGGACACAACGTTGCATAAGTCATGGGGTAGCCAATATTATGGTACTAACAGAACACCCATTAACAAAAAGCAGACACCTCAAATCATGACATGATAAGTTCATTCGCTGATCAAAGATCATAAAGAAGCATATACCCATGATCTGCTATACATCAATCATCTTGTACATGATTGTCAACTATCTACGCAAAGGCCAGGGCTGGTTAGGGAAATTGGGGACTAATATTAATATACCAGATATATGCATGATCTAACAAATCTAATGGTGGTGTCCCTTGGTTAATCAAGCCCCCCTTTCACGAACAAGAACAGGCAGGCCACCTCTCATGGTGGCTGTAAGGCCGGGGACGAACCTCGGTGCCTTGTTTGGACCAGCAACCCGTATATCAAAGCGTTGAACTAGAGCAAGCACGACACTTCTCATCTCCACAAGTGCCATTTCCTTGCCCAGACAAACCCTAAGTCCACCTTGAAAAACTGGAAATTTAAAAGGGTTCTCCGACTTGAAAACGCCGTTCCTTAACCATCTCTCTGGCTTGAATTCGTAACAGTCCGGACCCCATATCTTCTCCATACGACCCATTGCATAGGGATGGTACGTAACTCTGGTGGCTTTCCGTACAAAGGTACCGTCCGGCAATATATCATCCTCTTGGCAACACTTTGAGTCGAATTGAACTGGAGGATAAAGCCTCATGCTCTCGTAGATTGCTGCGTTCAAGTAATGCATTTCGCGCATTTGGTCGAAGCTCGCCGCCGTCTCAGTCCTCCCAATGGACCGTTCTACCTCGTCCCGAATGGCAGCCTCAACGCACGGATGCTGCGACAACAAATAGAAGAAACTAGTCAAGGCCGAGGCGACTGTGTCACGGCCGGCTAAGACGAAGCTTATGACAATGTCGCGCAGATACTGGTCGTCGTCGACAGACGCCATGAATCTTGATAGCAGATCTTTCTGGTCTGAAAAGCCCATTTGGCGCCGTTGATTTTTCATCTCAGCCGCTAGTGTATTCAACACTTTAATGGCTTCTTTTAACTTCCTTTCTGAGCCCAAATTTAGCAGCCGTTTCATCTTCCAGACCAAGGGCGAGACCGCCATGGCTCTCTCTGCGGATAACTTGGACGCGAGGTCGAAAGCAACTGAAAATTTAGAAATGGGAAGCGATAGTTGGAGACAACCTGGGTCTAATCCGAAGGATAATCTGCAAATGTTGTCGAAGGAGAATCTGCGAAACACATCTTGCAAGTCTAGAATTCCGTCTTCTTTGCCAGCAACGGATGACAAGAGAGGAATTAGCCTAGACTGGATCTCAGAGCCGACAATTTCAAACCCATATGATCGAACCGAGACACTACCGAGTTCCAGGCTCGCCATTTTCCGCTGGAACCTCCACGAATCGCCATCAACGTTGAAAATTCCTCGACCCAGAAGATCGCCAAGAATAACCGAAAATGGCTTCCCTTTCGGGTAGTTGTCGAACTTGGTCTTCAGCATGTGTTCGACATTTTCCGGGTTGGCAGTAATGGTGTTACCGAGCACATGAACATGGATAGTTCCGGTTGGAGATTTCTGAAGAAGATGCGTATACCAGTCGCAAAGATTACCGAAATCCTTAACCCAACTGGCCGACAAAAAACACCGGCAAACCTCGCAGTTACAGCACGGCTTCATAAGCCGCAAGATGAAGATCAACAAAGAAAACAAAGAGAAGAGAATGGTGAAAGAGAAGAACAAAGCGCAGAAAGTGGTGGACATGGATTGCAGAGGCAGAAAGCAGGTGACTTCACAACCCATATTTTTTGCTTTAGTTTCTAGATTGGACTCGAACGAGAGAGAAAGGAATTGAGGATAGAATTTAGAGGGAGATGAAGAAGATATGCAAACAATTGAGCTTTATAAATAATAGAGGTAGATAAAAGGGGGCGGGGGTGGGGTAGAGGAGACATGGGTTTCAGTGTAGGAACTGTGAGTTGTGAAAATGGGTGCGAATGAGATGGAAGTAGCTGTTCGATTTGGTACATATGAAAGGCGTGCGTAAAAGAGCAACTGGGTCTTCAACCGAAAGGGACGTCGTGGCTGTGACTAGCTGTTTGTTTGGGACAATTTGCAAACCCACTTTTTCCCCACCACGTGCTCTTTCTTTTTTTCTTGATTTATTTTTTTTCTCTGTCCCTGCCGACTTGCCAGCACTAGAACTGCTCAATGAGTACGAATTCTAGACTCTAGCATCCGATTCGTCGAAATGCATAATATACGATAAATACTTTTATTCATTATTACTATCATCAGTGACGAAATCAAAAATTTTAATTAGGGTGGATCAAACAAACAATGATGAAACCAAAAATTTAGGTTAGGGGGTTAAATAAAATTAAAATAATATATAAAAAATAATTTTTATTTTATTTATATATAATTTTTTATATGGTATAAAATAATTTAATAATAAGATCTACAATAAAAATAAAATACATTTAATATAATTTATGTATTAAAAAAATATATAATACTATAAAAACATATCATCATAATAAAAATATATTAGAAATCATTCAACTTCTTTTTTATTTTTATTTTTATTTTTATTTATAATAAAAACATGTCATCATGTTATTATATTATTTTATTTTATATGAGATGTATTTCATTTTTAAATTAAATTAATTTTGTAGAGAAAAGTCAAGATAATTTTTAGAGAAAGAGCAATACAAAATAAATTTATATTATTCTATAAAATTATAAAAAAAATAAACATATTTTATTTTTTCTTTAAAATAACATATGTTATATTTTTTTTCAAATTTTTTTTTTCTTAAAATAAGGGTGGGGCCCGTGGGGGGGGGGTCCGTGGCCCTCCTTGCCCCCCTACCCCAATGTGGCTCCGCCACTAACTATTACGAGTTTATAATTATTGCAATCTGTAAGTTGTTCGAAAGAAAAAAATTTTATAGAGAAATAAAATTGTATAGTAGAGAAATTGAAAATAATTTATAAGATGATTTATTTTAATGAAATACTATAAATATTAAAATAGAACTTTTGAGTGAAGTATTGAATTTATTTTTATCTTTATATATAAAAAATAATAATAAGATTTAAAGTTACGTAAGTTTATAATCAAACGTTACTTTTAAAAAAGTTACCACTTTACAAATATAATAATTCAGGATTCTATAAAAATAACCTACTTTTATAGATAAAATGTCAAGTCGAAAACAATATAGGACAATTTATTTACGAAACAACATAAAAGTTAAAATAGTACATTTTGATGAAATTTTGACTCGGTTTATATATATAAAATAAAATTTAAAAATTATAATTATTCATAATGAAACATTATTTTTAAAAGATTATTTCTTCATAAACATAATACTTCAAAATTTCATAAAAATAATCTACTTTTATGCCACGTTAAAGTCCTATGACTCTACTTTTATATATAATAATTGATAAGAAATAAATGATATATTACTTTTTGTTATTCTTTGACATGTTATTAAATAATTAGCCTACATATAAAACATAATAAATATTTTTTTATTATTTAATATTACATCATAAAGTGGTGACAAAATAATAATCAACAAAATATAGTAAAAAAAATAATAAGTAATATAACGTATATAATAATAATTTTTGTATATATACTATCTATGCTATATCATTATTGACTCCGTTCTATTTTTTAAAGAATAATATATAGTATGGTTTCATTTTCTAGAAATAAATCATTTTGCGATCAATATTTTGAGTTAGACTATGCACCTAACTATTATTTTACTTTTATCTCACTAATGTAAGATATGTAGCATATTTATTACTATTAAATAATAAAGGATTATTATTTAATAAAAAATATCTTATATAATAATATGAGGATGAGATGATAATATAATATATAAAATTTTCCTTATTTAGAACCCTACTACATACATTGAGAAACCCCATTGAGGGTTTCTACCAGGAGTCTGCACCGTAGCATCGAGAAACCCCCTTGAAGACTTCTACCAATAGTATAATTTTTTAAAAAAATTTTAAACCTCGTTAAAAATTAAAAGAGGAAAATATTATTTGAACTGATAAAAATAATCGATTAAATCTTTTTATTTTTTATTTTTTTTATTTTTTACTTAATGGCTAAAGAAGTAAATACTAATAAATTAGTAGTTTTTGTATTTTTCTTAAATATTTAAAGATATAAAAAAATATATTTAAAAATATGAAAAATATATTTATACTTATCAGTCGAATTCTTATCTTGAATCCTCGATCTTTATAACATTGTCCTTAACAAAATTACAAATTTATTGAAAACATTTCTTTAACCATTATTATAAAAAAAAAAAAAATTAGGATGGTTATAATAGTCTCCTCTCTAGTTGCTAATCATGCTGATAAGCAAAAGATAGAGAATAGAAGGCCCTGGCTCTTTCATAGGAATTTGTTTGTAATAAATGCTTTTGATCAATTTACTCCCTTGAGTAAAATGTCTTTTCATGTGGCGACCATGTGGGTTTAGTTCTATAACCTACCTCTGATTGGTATGTCTAAAGATTTTGATAAAAAATCTAGAGTGTTCATTGGGATGATGGAGGACATTGAAATTGATGCTGATGATGCAAGGTAGGGGTTTTCTTTGTGGGTGAAATTTGTGATGGACTTGAGGAAACCTCTAGCGAGGGGCAGAACTGTGATGTTGCAAGGTGTGAAGAGTTGGGTCCCTAACAGTACGAAAACCTAATATGTTTTTTCTTTTAGTGTGGCCGTATTATCCATGAGGAGTCAAGGTACCCCTCTTTTGATTCAATGTTGATGGGTGGTAAGCAATTTGAAAGCTAATTATAGGTAGATTCTTGGGGCTAAAAATTCAAATCTTTCTCACCGTCGGGCCAAAGTTCGTCAAGGAAGCAGTTGACGATGGAAGGAGGCGAGAAAATTGTTGTTAATTTTGATGGTAATAAAAAATTAGTTTCTTAATACTCAATTATGGGTAGTGCGAATGCTGGCGACACATTAGGAACGACGAAGGGCAAGGCAGTTGAGATTCCTGTGAGCATGGAAATGAGCAATTACCAAAGGTTATGGGAATGTCAGTTATGAAAATAGAGGATGGCAATTACAACAGTGCTTTAGATTCTGAAAGGGGGGAACTTATTGAGATAGACTTTGGGTCAATGGGCCTCCCATATGTCCAAGCCAAGATGGACTCCTTGGCCCATAACATTTCACAGTAGTTTTCAAAAATTACACCTCGCAATACTTGGAAGAAGTGTGCACGTTAGATAGGTATGTCTTCTTCATCCCAACCCATAATTGTAGGAAGTAAATGAAGTCATGAGGTTTTGGGGAGTGGCATCTCTACTCGAGTAGGGGCTTAGAAAAGTAAGTTAAAAGGTACCTATGAAGAGGTTACAGAATAACTCAAGGGCTGCATGTATGAAAGGTGATCAAACAAAGATGATATCGGTAAAGGCTGTTGAACAACCCTGTCGTCCCCAATGAGTCTCCTAAGTCAAAGCTCCCATGGGCTTGGAAACCCACAGAGAGTTCGAGCTCTCTCTTATTTGATTAGAAAGGAAGTTTCCACACCTTGGTCTTGTAAGAGACGAGACTTCATGAAAGAGAAATGACAAGATTAAATTTAAGCTGGGTTTTGAAATTTGTTTGGCTATAAGTAGTGAAGGAAGAAGTGGTAGTATTTCTTTGTACTGGAAGTGGGAGATTACGATTGAAGTTCAAAACTTTTCTCAACACCATATATAAGCCTTTATCCAAGAAACTGATTCTTCTGAGATGTGGTTTTTTATTGGGGTGTATGGACACCCTGAACTAGAAAAAGAAATGAAACTTGGCACCTCTTAAAATCTCATAAGGCACCAATGGAGAAAGGGTGGTTGTTAATAGGAGATTTTAATGAATTGTTAAGCCCAATGGAGAAGTGTGGAGGGAGAGAAAGAACAGAAAGACAGATTGAAGACTTTAGAGAGGTTGTGGATGAATGTGAACTTCTGGATTTGAAATATTGTGATAACCCGAATTTTTACTTGTCCTTATTAATTTCCATGCTTAGCATAATTATCTTTTCTTTAGAATTGTTTTAGTAAACCTTTAGAACTTTTTGGTAATATATATATATATATATATATATATATATATATGCTTGAAGAACCAATGGATATACTTGGCACAAAGTGTCTTATTGCACAAAGATAGCCACGGTTTGGATTCATTTGGAAGAAAATTCTAATTTCATCTATATTTGATTTGGATTGGGAGACAAGTTCAAGTGGCATGTGGCAAAAGGATTTGAGTTATACCTACTTTTGTCTCTTTCTAGATGAGAGCAACAAAATTAGATGAAAATTGGAGGATATGTTACTTTTTCAAATTTCAGAGGGTCAAATGTTTTAAAAGTTGAGTTAGGTAAATCTTAGTAAAAGAATTTAAGAGAATCAAGTAAGGAATATTCTCTTAAGAAATGCTGGCTATTGGATGAATCTTAATCGGAAGAACCAACTTATGCCTATTATTTTAAGTTGTCTATGCAAAGATCACTTTTCTTAAGAAATAAGGAACAAGTGACAAGTGGTGATAGGATGCACAAAAAGGTGTTTAGTGCAAATAAAGATAATAGAGTAATTTTTGATAGTTTTGATGCCTTTTTGTAATCTAGGTATAACTCTCTCATCTGATCTCCGAATGAGGTGATTCAAGATGCTATGGAACACCAAGAAAAAGATATACAATTTTCATGTTTTGAGTTTTAAGAGATATTGGCTTAATTAAGGACTAAATCGGGTTTGAAACTGACTCACCTGTAATTGATCCAAGTGGTGGCCGGGTGCATGCTTCCTATAGTCTAGTCAAATTCTTCTTTGTCCACTTGTGCCAAATCACTCCAAAATCTTCACTAAATGAAGATTACACATCAACAATAGCCCTACAAGTTTGAAAAGGAGGAAGCAAAGTTGAATAATGTATCTAAAAAGTAGGTTACTTGTAGAAGTGAAACTGCACTAGTATTTCAAGATATTTTTCAAAGGTATGGATGATGATGTGAACTTTGACTAATTTTATTATCTTCTACACTAAGAAAACTAGATGATATGTATTTTTCTAGAAATTCAAGCAAAAAGAGCCAATGATAGGAGAGTTTTAGTTACACAAGCAAAGTATTTTTGGAAGAAAATTCCTAGGCAAAATGGGGCATACGAATTGGGTGTTTTAGAGGCCATGGATCAACTTTTTCATTTGTTTTGTTTACCATGCTTTAGCTTACTTCTTAAACAAGAGAATTAGACAAATGAAAGGAATTGATTGGAAGAAGAATACTTAACTTTTCCTATATGTATTACAGCAAATCATGGAACAAAATGGAAAAAGTGTAACCGACTTTATCTTTTGTCATTTTCTACTACACACTTAGTCCACCTACTTGGTAAGAATTGAGACAAGTGGCTATTGATTATTTCAAGAAATAATATTGGATTTATCTATATGTGTATCGACTGAAATGGGATGCCAAAGGAATGAGAGTTAGCCAAAGTAATCCAAGGGCTTATCTCTTAAAAAATCTCAAGATATGGATAAGTAATTTGTCAAGTCAATTGCCACCTAAGCCTAATATGTTATGAGTACCCTATGGTCTATATAGACACTTGGCTTCATGGGGCAAAGTGTTAAATTTTAGTCTTGGTATTTCATATATGTCGCCTACCACACACACACACACACACACACACACTTCTCACTTTGTTCCTATTTTAGCTCTCGGCCAACACCTCATTTCTCCTCTCCATTTCTTTCATTCTTCCTCCTCACCTTCAAACACTCTTTCATAATATATTTGAGTGAGTTATCTCAAGAATAATGAAAGCCCTAGCCTACAAGTTGTTTTGGAAATTCTTTGAAAGTAATAAGTGCTCATATAACTTAGCTATTTTTGTATATATATTTGATAAAATTGTTATTAAGTGTTTTACTTGTTATTTGGTTGTTTGAAGTATATCTTTATCATTAGTGATGGATAAGTAGTCCAAGAGTACTTTATATTAGTATTTGATTGATATGTGTTTAGGTTTAATCTTCTTGGGTTTATCTAAGGTCATAAATTAGGATTTGGTTCAAATGGTATTTTAGAGATATATGATGAAAAGTTGAGGAAAGAAATTAAGGAATATAATGGAGGGTTGTGGAGTAAGGCTTAAGTTATGGTATGATATGTTTAAAGACTAGGAAGTGAAATTTTGGAAAAAATACTAAGTTTTGTCTCCTTATGGATGACAAGATTATAAATTAGATTTTTAGAGAAAGTAATAAAATATATCCTTTGAATTTGAGGAATAGTTATATATATGTGATTGGTTTGAAAGGAAGATTACATGGTAAAGAGAAATTGAGCAAAATTTTATAAGGCATGATTGATGTTTTCGGCTTAAACTGTTTTAAGAATGGGATTTATTTGTTTCATTTTCCTCTTTATTGGAATGTGTATGATTTATTTGAAAAAAATTATAAGCATATGTTTAGCATGTATATGTTTTGATTTGGTAAATGCATGCATTATATGTCACATGAATCATGCATCATGCATGATAAAGTCCAAATTGCATACATTTTTATAAAAGTCTCATAATTTGAGTTATCATGGTTTTTCAAAGAAAATAAGAACAAGATAAGAAAAGAGTAAGAAAAATGAAAATTCGCGTCATGACAGTGAAGGCGGTTTGACCTGCCAGATGATTGACGTGCCGACAGTGAAGGCATTTCAATCTGCCGTCGAAAAGATGAAAAGTCATGTTATGACAGTGAAGGCGATTTGATCTACCATATGACTGACGTAACCAAGAAAACTGACGGTGAAGGCGTTATGATCTACCGTCATGTTAAGAAATATAACGGTGAAGGCGATTCGATCTACCGTCGTGATTAATGAAAAGTCATGTCACGAAAGTGAATGCGATTCGATCTGCTGGATGACTGACATGAAAGAAGGAACCCAATGATGAAGACGATTCGATCTGCTGTTGTGATAAAGATTAAGAATGACAGTGAAGGAGATTCGATCTGCTATGATTACAAGAATAATAAGAATAAGAACAAAAATACGTAACATTAAGAATTTTTGAAAAAACATGGCATTCATACGAAAAGTTTTGTTTACGTGTCAAAGAAAGTCTTTTCTTGAAAACATGACGATTTTCACTAAAAATGCATCATGCATAAGTCATCTCATGAGCCTCATGATTATGGTTGTATGCATTTGCTTATCTGTATGTATATTGACGATGCTTTCATTATGTTATTTGTGCACTTACTGAAATTTTACAAAATCTTACTCTTTTAACTTTTACCTATCATTCCTTACAGAATGATAGACGTTAGTGCAAATTTAATGGCTTAATACAAGACTCAGTCTATTCAAGGAATTATGAGGAACCCCTAAAGGGCAAGAGAGAGGGGTAGTTGTGTATTTGTTCTTTTGGGATTACAAATAATAATATGTACTGTAAAGAATCTGGTATAGTACGCTTTATGTCTTATGAAGTTATGGATTTTAATATAACTTACCATGTGATATTTGCAAAGATTTAGATTTCTTGGCCGATAATTAGAAATTTCCCTTATTCCGCCACAATACACATTTCATACTTCTATAAAGTTAGGTATATGCACATTATTTTCTGACATGAACATGGAATATGTAGCCTAGTTTTACTAATCTCGATGCTTCAATTTACGTTAAATCTCAAACGAAGATTGGGGACGTCACAAATATCATGGTAAACCTTTCACACGTTGTAATAAAAGGGACCCTGATCACAGTATAAGCGAGAGACTTGATCGTGGGTTGGCAAATCTGAAGTGGAAATATTTGTATCCTATGGCTTCTGTGAGACATGGCAGTGTTGCTTATTCTGACCATGTTCCATTACATTTGAACTTGCATGAGAACCTGTCTTCGAGAAGAGGTAATAAGCTATTTCATTTTGAGGCCATGTGGGTAGAGGATGCAGGCTGTAAAACAGTGGTTTTAAATGCTTGGAGGGAGGGTGAGGGAGGAAGAAGTATGGAAGGAGTGATAAGATAGATTGAAAGATGTGGGGAGAAATTAGCAACTTGGAAGAGGCACAATTTTGGCATTGTCCAAAAGAATTTAAAGAAAGCAAAGATGCAACTCCAGTTAATTCAAGAATCAAATCCAACAAGTCATAAACAAGAGGACTTAAAGCAGGCTCAAGTAGAAGTACAAAGGTGGTTAGAGAGGTCTAAGATAATGTGGAGACAAAGATCAATGGTTTTATGGATGATTGAACGGATACTTTGTTTCATTAGAAAGCATAATAAAGAAGGGCTAGGAATTTAATCAAGGGTGTTTGAAACTCCTATGGTAATTGGCAAGTGGATGATGCACGAGATGCAGTGATACTTAACTACTATGAAGGTCTATTTACAACTTCAGTTTAAAGGAGGAAGTATGCAATTTCTAGACAGCCTACAAGGTCGAGTGACAATTGAAATGAAAGAAAGGCTAGACGTGGTATTTGTACAAGAAGAGGTGGAAATAGCACTCAAGGTGATGCACCCCACTAAGGCCCTTGGGTCTGATGGTAAGGTCATTTTATTCTTTCAAAAATATTGGTCTATTGTGGGGAGGGATGTGACAAATGATATACTGAATGCTCTGAACCATCGTTGTTTTCCTACAACTTTAAATCACACTTTTGTTACTTTAATATCAAAGAAAAAAAATGCTAAGTTAGTTTTTGACTTCAGGATAATAAGCTTATGCAATATGATTTACAAAATGGTATCAAAAGTGTTAGTAAATCAACTAAAGGGTATTTTATCATATTTGGTCTCTCAGTCATAGTGTGCTTTTGTTCTAGACAGGTTAGTATCTGATAATGTCCTCATAGCCTATGAACTAGTGCATTTCATTAAAAGAAGAAGCAAAGGTAAAATTGGATTTGTATCCCTCAAACTTGATATTAGCAAAGCATATAATCATATAGAGTGGGACTATCTTGAAACTGTGATGCTCAAAATGACTTTTGGTGCTAAATGGACTGGTTTAGTTATGCATTGTGTTAAATCAGTTTCATTTTCCATATTGGTGAATGGTGAACCTAAGAGACCAATTAATCCTACTTGAGGTATAAGGCAAGGGGACCCCTTCTCCCCATACCTTTTCCTCCTTTTAACAAAGGGCCTAATTTCATTTCTGAGACAAGTTGATATGCAAGGAGCAATGGCCGGTATTTGGGTCTATAGAAGGGCTCCAAAGGTTAATCACCCTATATTTGTAGATGATAGTGTTGTTTTGCAAGGCTAATCTTCAAACAAACAAAAATAACCTTAATTTCTTGGAGATATATGAGCAAGCATCTAGCTAAAAAGTAATAAGAGATAAGACTGTTATAGTTTTTAGCAAAACAGTTCGTATAAGTTTCCAAGTTGAGATCATGCAGTTTTGGAGAGCACAACAATGCCACCATTATGATACATATTTGGAACTTCCATCTATGGTTAGGAAAGGTAACATCATGCTTTCTCTGTCGACGCCCCAACCCACGCTTGGGATCGCATGTGAATAGAAGCGTCGGAGATGAATAACGCAAGGAAGTTCACCCCTTGTCATATCATACGTTTACGGTTTTTTTTTTTTTTTGAAATGTCAAAGAAAGGTTCTTGCAGCGGAATAAAAAGGTCAAACCTTCTACATAAGTATGCATCACATGGTTACGCTATGAATCCCAAACATAATATCATACATAGCCCAGATTTCAAAAACTACATAACTTTGTCCAAGTAATCAAAATAGTGCTTCCCACAGGCGGGAAGACTTTATCGAAAACATAAATACAAGGCGTTACAAAATAATATGGGTCTTAAATTGTCCATAAATTCAACCGACGGGTTCTTTCTTCACTTTCTTAAGGTTCGGGCTCCAGTGAAGCCGATCCAAGTCTATGTTAGGCCCTACTTCACAAATCGTCCTAGAAGGCGGTCCAAAAATACGTCCCAAGTGAAGGGACTCGTCAACCCCTAACACCAAGCAACACCCCGCAAGGTATAAACCAACAAAACTATACATGGTCATCTTTAGTGACTCCACCTCCCACTGACCCGGGAGGTTCAGAGTCACTGGTCCCCTAAGGGCAGCCTCAATCGGGTCCCTAAGGATCCGAGGTGTCATCACGGGGGTCGTACTTGGTGGAGTCATCCTCACCTGCAAGTACTTCTATCGTTCCCAAGAGGGAACGATAGTAAGGATATAAAGAGGGGGGATGAGATTTCGAGGGAAATCTCAGCAAGTACATCTATACTTTAACGGAAGCATTTTAAGCATATAGTCAAGTGAATAACAAACAATTTCTTACGTATGCATTTACATGGGACTCATGCTTAGACCGATGCACATGCTTGTGACAAAATTCATCTTTCTCATCCTTTTCTCATTTTCTAAAACATACTTGTTCAAATTTCATAACAAAGCTTCTTTAATGCATATTCTTTCAAAAGACACTTTGTTCAAAAACTTTTATCTTTTCTTATCTTAGGCGCCACTTATCATATCATATCATATATGGCTCGAAAGCCCTTTTCGTTTCATCATGACTTCTTATTTTGAACACCTCACGGTTCCCCTATGCACCGTGTGCTCCCCGCTAGTTACCGTCACACCTGGCGACCAAGTCAACCTAGGTGAATATATTTCGCGCCCTTTCGCGCTATTCGTCACTCGGGGATTTCTCTCCGAGCAACTACAACCTTATCAGATGGCGAGGCCTAAGCCAACACCGCTTATATGGCACCCACTAGCATTAGGTACGACCACGCTCCGGACACCTTTTGGAGCCATACATGGTCCGCCGACTGTTCTTCGTCGACCAAGGGGTTTTCACTCAATTTAGACACTCCTGAGTGAACAGAGAGTTCCACTGGGACACTTCCCCGTCCCAGCCTTTGGGATTCTTATAAAACTTTTAACTCATTTTTTTTTTTTGAAAACATACTTTACTCAAAACATGGGTTTTCGTGCTTATGCATGGGACATGCAACTTTCAACTTTGTGAATGCAAAACTCGAGGCGAACTCGAGTACATACATTTGGTCGTTCTTCCTTCAATTCCTACTTCCTCTTAGCTCATACTTATGCAAAAACACTTGAACAAGTGCATTAGGGTGAATAGGGTGCTCGGCCTCCACCCCTAGGGTTTTGGGCCGAGACCCACTTTGTCTCACATTGATGTTCTCTTCTTCTATTGATCTCTCTAACACCATCTAGCCTTAGTTCCATATATATAAAACAATTTCCTAGCCTCACAAGGGGTCAAACCCGAAACCTATAGCTCTCAAATTTTGCGTTTTCCTTTTCTTAGCCCTTCAAAGCTAGGGTCCTACTTGAATACTCTATGTGAAACCGAATCCATACATGTCATTCTCCTAATATATATATATATATATATTTCTACTTCTCCAAAATATCCAAACATGAATATTAAATAAAGAGGGAATTAAAACTTCAAGATTTCCCACTTCAAAAGAATCCTCCAAAACATAACTCCACAAGCATGCATTTTTAGTAGCCATCAAGCAACAATAATATCAATATCTTCTAAGATCAATATAACTAGTTTCCATCAATAATTTATACATGTTCATCCTAGCATGGCATTTCAATAGACAAGATATTTACAACTAAAATCAAGATACTTCTTCAAATAACATATATGCATCTATCCCATATTCACCAATGCTCAACTAGCTCAACATCTTCATGCTTGCATGTTTTTCCTCATCAAACCATCAAAATCATCAATCATCTCATAATTCTTTAACCAAGAAGATCATAGGTTCTACACATGGATTCTAACCAAAATAGCATTTCTACCCACAAAGTTTCATCATAGCACTATTAAGCAAGTAACCATTTACCATTTATTAAGCAAGCATATACAAGCATATACACAAATTCAAACACATTCACTCAAAAATATATTAAAAATGCTAAAGGCAAAGTAAAGATATACTTACAAATCTTCCTAACTAGCTTATATAACTTCTGAAAATAAAGGAAATACTTAGTTAGAATATGCTAACAATTTACCATTTTCAAAAGAAAGGATTTTCTTTTTGAAAGCATGAACATAGGTTTCTTCCTTATGCTTATAGGTTTTATCTTAAAGCAAGTAGGTTACTTACCTCTTCTAGGCTTTCTCCTCCTTCTAAAATTCACTATCTTCTTCTCCCTCTAAGCTTGGAGTGTTTAGGTATCTAGGTGGTGAAAATAAGTGAAGCAAAGTGGAGGGAAATGAGGAGTGGTTGCCGTGAGGTGCAAAGTGAGGGATGTGTGTGTGTGTGTGTCCGAAATGAGCAAGCCAAAAGGGTGAGGAAACTAGGCCATTCGGCCAAGGCATTTTGCTAGGCTTCTAGGCCACTCATTTCCCTAGGTTTGTGTGACTTGTGATGGGCTTGAAAGACCTTTGAGTGACTTCCATCACTTGATCACATCAACCCTAATCTAGCTCATCCTAGGTTGGAGATTTGCTCCCTCTTTCTCTCCACATGGCCGGCCTTTCTCTCTAGGGTTCCAACCCCTTTCCATCATCTCACATCACATTTTGTCTCCCCAACAATCCTCTCACATATCATTCCAAAGGATTTGAGAATCTATTTTTGGGAGAACACACAAGTGAGTTTCGGATCCCATGGCCTCCATCCGAACCCTCTCTTCATCTCACTCTCATTTCCTTTTTGTCACATGCTCTTTCCATCAACCAATCACCTCACCTCTTACACAAGCTTGTCCTATCACTCTTACACATATCTAGATTTGGTGGCAAAAGAAGGTCAAACAAGGGGAGGGGTGGTCGGCTAAGGCCATACCCGAAACCCCTATCTCCTTTCCTCCCACTTTTTGATCCATCAACTCACATCTCATGTCACTTCTTCTTACACCCTCTTACACATCATGTCTCATCCAATCTTACACAAATCCTACATGTCCCTTCCATCTAGATTTGGAAATGTTTAGGTGAGAAAACCCTAAGGCCATTTGGCCAAAGCCCCCACCAAAACCCCTCTCTCTTTTCTCATCTCCAAATCTTCTCAAATCCTATTTCATCATTTTACTAGATATGGTAGGATCTCATATTGATCTTATTTGGCAAAATCCTACACCTCACACACTTATCTAGGTAGGAAAAGATGAAAAGATTCCACTCTTGTCTTCTCTTTTCTTTCTCTAACAAAACAACTAGTCAACTAGCTCACCTACTAGTATTTTCTTCTCTCAACTACTAGTCTTGACTCAACTTACTAAACTTCTCCTAGCTTGACATGTGTCATCAAGCATGGGCTTGGGTTGACTAGTGGACTTCCTCTCATGGACTTATGGGCTTGTCTTTCCCCCATTTAGGCCTAAAGCTGTTGCTATGGCCTTAAGGCCCTTAAACTCCTAAGTCCATCTTCTTAAGGCTTTAGCCACCAATTTGCCTAAGTCACTATGTCATATATATATATATAATTAAATAAAAGCAAAGTATGATAATTTTGGGGTCGTCACATTCTCTGAGTTGAAGATAAAGGTATGGCATAAACTCCAAGGGTGGGAGGAAAAGCTCATCTCTCAAGAGGAAGAGAGGTGCTTATCAAAGCTGTTGCACTCTTTATGCCCACTTACACTATGAGTTGTTTTAAACTTCTCACTCTCTTTGTGCCATGAATTGGAGAATCTAATTGCAAAGTTCTAGTAGGGCCAACGGAAAGAGGAAAATAAAATTAGGTGGGGAAGTTGGAAAAAACTGTACAAATCCAAAGCTCAAGGTGGCATGGGTTTTAAAGGTCTACATATATTCAACATGGCTCTTTTAGCTAAGCAGAGATGGAGGATATTAAAGAAAAGAAGACTCTTTGCTGGACAAAATCTATAAGGCCAGGTACTTTACTTCAACTAGTTTTCAAAATGCCAAGTTAGGTGGTACACCTTATGTGTGAAGGGAAATTTGGGAGGCTAAGAAGTTGTTACTACAAGGGTGTCGTTGGAGAGTAGGTGATGGGAAGGCTATCAATATATGGACTGACTATGAGCTACCTCAACATAAACTTGTTCTTGTCTCAGATTCTATCTCACCAACACAATTGGAATGGAAAGTTTCTGAGTTGATTGACAGTCACACAAAGCGGTGGGATATGGACAAGGTTTCTAAACTCTTACCTCCAAGAAAAGCCTATGAGGCATTCAATTAAGACTCCCATCTAATGATAAACCTAATTTATAGTCAAGGAACAAGAAAAGAATGGCATTCTCACAGTTCGTAGTGCTTATAGACTGTTTTTGGCATCTAAAGAATTAAGACAGCTTGGTGAGATATCCTAGGTGAGTTACAAAGGAAGATATGGAGGAGAATTTGAAAGCTTAAAGTCCCTAACATAGTCATGATTTTTGCTTGGATGGTCTGTCACAATGTTTGCCAACTTTAAAAAATCTGGAAGCAAGGAACATACTACTAGAAGCAACTTGCAGATGGTGTAACATGGATGAGGAGGATCTGAATCATGCTCTCCTTTATTGTTCTCAACTAAGAAATGTTCTGGTATCTCGACTACCTTTCTTGCAAGAAAATTCAGTGCAGAGAGATTTCATCCATGTGGTGAATCAAGTAATTCAAAGGTATAATGATGGTCAGCTTGAGAAGCTATTTTTGTGTGCTTGGGTATTTGGTACAGCTGAAATCAATTTATATATGAGGACAAGAAGATTTCTCCAGAACAGGCTATAAAACATGCTCTATCAGTTGCAAATGAATATAAAGCTATTGCAGAAGAAAAGAATAAAGGCATGAGACCTCAGTGTGGTGGTATTCCACCACCTGTTGGCACTCTCAGAAGCATGGAAAATCTGGTGTGGGAATGATCCTTCGAGATGAAACTAGTCAAGTACTTTTCACAGCTAGCAAACCCAAGGGGTCTACAACCATGTTTTTCCATAGGAATTCATGATCTAATTGTGGAAAGTGATACTTTATTTATTAGCTGTTTAGGAGGTTATAAAAGCAGAGGATTTAATGTCTGTTTGGCAAAATATTGTACTTGAGATTAGGAATATATTGAACAGGTTCCCAAAAATTGATATATAGCATAAAGGCTATATGACCAATACTGCAGTCGATTGTTTGGCTTAGTATTCTAGGCATCATCATGACTTGATGGTGTGGTGGAACTCCTTTCTTGAGTTTGTTTCCCATATCATTGAGCATAATATCTTGATGGTATTCTCAAGTTTGATTAATCAAGTTCATTGCTTTGATATTAAAAAAAACAAACAAACAATCGGCACAAGTCCTGTCATTCTAATTATCATTTCCATTTGTTTATCAGCCATGACGCCCGCAACATAAAAGACGCGTACAGCATGCATCAAATCCCGACGGTTGTGTGCCAAATATTAAGATTTCTTACATTATATTAAGAAAGTTTATTTATTAAAAAATAAAAAAGCTCAAATTGTAAGCGACAACTGTTAATATTAATTAATGAGTAATGCTACATATAGTTGTGGAATGCGCAAACAACATGCAGTTCCTTTGAAAAAGAGCAAGGTCAACTATTAAAAAATTATTTTTTTTGATGTGGATCTCATATTTATTTATTGTTTTAAAACAACTGTACGACGTTTACGCATTCATGACTGCAACTATCATTTGTCTTTTAACTATTGTAACATGCAATCTTAAGGTGAGAAAATCATATATACTTATTCTAAGAAAGAATAAAACCTACCATTACAAAATGTGTTTTTATGTGAGTTCTAAATGTGCCCATTTCTTTCAAAGAAAATATAAGAAAATTGCAAAGCTTAAAACTGTTCACAAAATTTCTTAAAAGATTTAGACAATTAAATCCGCCAGATAGTAATTTCCATCGTTAGGTTCTACAAACCAAGAGTGTTAATATTGGATTATCAATCAAATTAGGGTTTTTTCAATGAATATATGTGTAGTCAAGTAATTATAATTAACCTAAATGAGAATTTAAGCAAGTGAGACGTCACATCGCAATTTTTGTCAATATGTACAATATGTACAATTGGAGATTACAATTATATTTACAAGGTGCAAAAATAGCTAATAAAAACCACAAAGTCTTTAGTCAATTTAACCGTCCTAGGAGCTTGAAACTCAATGAAAATTGAATTGAAAAGAAAAGAAAATCAAGGAAATGCTAGCACCAAGTTAAGTTCTTTGGGCCTTCCTTATATAATCAAGTTACATGAAAATCTTGAGTTTGGATTTCATTTTTTTTTCACTTTCGTGTTCTTAATTTATTTGAGTTTTTTTTTTTTAAAACACATGAACTATTAAAATTTAATTTGATAATCTTTATTTTTGTTTCTAATGCAACGTGGAGACAAGTGTAAGAAGAGTATTTAAAAAATATATATCTAAAGTGAACATTTCCTTAAACAGATCTTGGCTATAAGAATCTGATCAATCAAAGCAATAAAATGTAGAATAAGGAGAGTTTGCAAGTTCCAATGATGAGTATCTGGATCAATTAGAGATGGAATACTTGAGTTGTGATCTAAGGCTTTTTTAGGGGACTGAACCTTATAGGAGGAAGGGATGGGAATCTATTTGTCATGCCAGACTTTAATGTTTGAGCCATTTCCAACTTTTCAGATTAACTCCTCGAGAAGAAGTGGTCTTGCAGCAGTGATACTCTTCCAAACATAGGAATCACTAGGTTTAACTTTAGTTGAGGTGAAGCCATCCTGGGGAAAATACTTGGCCTTAAGAACTCTGGCAGTAAGAGAAGATAGGTGAATGAGTAGCCTCCAGCCCTATTTAGCCAACATAGTTAAGTTGAAAGATTCAAAATTTCTGAATCCAAGGCCTCCACTTTGTTTAGACAGAACTAGACCTTTCCAATTTAACCAAAGAAGCTTGGACTTATGTTCCTCCATACCCCACCAAAAGTATTGCATTAGTTTTTTAATGCTATTGAGAATGCTCATGGGGATTTTGAAGACGCCCATTGAGTATGTGGGGATGACCTAGATCACTGCTTTTAGGAGGATTTTTTTTCCTGACTGAGTTAACAAGCCAACTTTCCAGCTCTCCATTTGGGTTTTGTTCTTGTCCACAATTGGGTTGAAGGCTTTTTTTTTGCCTACCAATGTATGAAGGGAGCTTAAAATATTTTTCAAAAGCTTCAATGGTGCAAATACCAGCCAAGGAGGTGATAGAGGGTCAAGTGGAATGCTTTGTATTCTTGCTGAAATAGATAGAGGTCTTTCCCAAATCCAATCTTTGTGTCGAGACTTGCTCATATGCTGAGGGGCTTCCATGTAACCTGCACCACTTATTGATATTGGATTTACAAAAAATAAAGTTATCATCAGCAAAGAATATATGGTTTATGGAGAGAGAGCCTCTGTTCAAAGGGAAACCAAAGATTTGACCACTTTGCTCAGCTCTATTAAGAGCACATGATAAGGCTTGAGAGCCAAGAATAAAGAGCTAGGGGGATAGGGGATCCCCCTGCCTAATGCCTCTAATGGGATGGAAAGGGTTTTGAGGGATTCCATTTAGTAGGACTGGATAGGAGACAAAAGAGATATAGGCCATGATTAAGTGGATCCAGTCATGAGCAATGCCAAATTTTTGAAGGACTACTTGGAGAAATTGACACTCAAGCCTATCATAAGCTTTACTCATGTCAAGTTTGAGTGTTGTGTAGCCTTATTTCTTATTCCTCATTCTATTTTGCATTGAATGGAGAAGCTTATAGGCAACAAAATTATTATCTGAGATTAGCCTACCTTGAACAAAGGCATTCTAGGTTTCTAAAATGAGTTTAGGCAGTATGGTTTGGATTCTATTGGCTATAACATTTGTAATGATTTTGTAAAAAAAAAACATTGGGTTTATAATATGTGAGAAGGGAGGGGGTTCTTTTCTTTGGGATCAAGGTGATGAAGGACTGGTTTAGGGTAAGGAAATTTGTTTTGGAGTTGAGGAATTCCAAGACTACTGAAATCACATTGTTTCCCATTGTGGACAAGTGATTGTGATGAAAGAGGACGGGGAATCCATCTGGGCCTGGGGATCCTAATGGATTCATTTAGAAATAGCTCTCTCCACTGCACTTGTTTGGTATTGCTTGGACAGGCTCACATTCATCTCGAGAGTGACAATGGGTTTAAAGTGATCTAGGAAATCTGCAATGCTTGTGGGGTTATAGGAAGTGAACAAATTCAAATAATGAGATCAGTGCCATCTCCAAGATTCCTATTAGTAGTTTCAATAGACCAGACATTCTTTCATAGAGATGTTCACCTAATGGAAAATTCTCAGTCAAATCATCCTACCACTTGCAGACTACACTCTCATCCTTCTCACTTGGCTAGTCATCTAACCCCCCCCCCCCTCTTTTTCCTGCTTTTTGGAACCTTATATGGCATTTGAAAGCCTCCAATCCTCTCAAGTTGTTCCTTTGGCGAGTAGCAAAGGACATCCTTCTCACTAAGGTTAACCTGCACAAGAAAAAAGTGGTAGAATCCCCCTATGCCCCATTTGCATGCAAGCTCCTAAAACAATCTCCCATATCCTTCGGTCTTGTATAACAGCTTAGTCAGTTTGGAGCGGCAGCTTAAAAGGGATCCAGAAATGCACCATCAGTGAAGCTCCCTTTCACATGATCTTGGATGATTAACTCTCTTCCCTTGACATTAAAGATCAACTCACCTTGGCCCTGAATGCTAAGTCATTTTGGCAGAGAATGAACAAATTCATTTTTGAATCACAATTCCTTACCTCATCAACTCATCTCCTAGGTGGCTACTCAAAAGTCTGAAATTCTTGATATTCAGAAGCCATTTTCTAGAAAGCAGGCCTTACACTCATCCCCTTCCCAGAGGTGTAAGCCTCCACCTAACTACTACAACGCTAAATGGAATGCTGCAATTGATGACGTTCATAGTAAGGTCGGGATTGGCGTTGTTATCATAGGCTAGAATGGCCTTGTCACTGCTACTCTCCAATCGAGTTGCTTCTCCTTTCCAGACCCACCACTTGTTGAAGCAATGGCAGCCCTTAAGGCAGTCCAGGCATGCACTGATCTAGGCCTCCACTCTATTATCCTTGAAAGATACTCCCTAAGTGTAGTAAAAGCTATTCAGGTCCATGAAGAGAACTGGAGTTCCAGTAGCCTTATTATCTCAAAGATCAAGAAGTCTCTATCTCGTATAGATAGTTGGCATGTCACCACGTATCTAGACACATTAATTCAATGGCTCATTGTTTAGCCAAGGGTTCTCTTGATCTTCAAGAAGAATCCATTCTTTTATAGGACTACCTCAATGTATCCACAACCTCCTCAGTTGAATTTTTAATACAATGGTCATCTTTTTCTGAAAAAAAAAAAAGAATAAATGTGATGAATATTTAAATGCTGCATCAACCCCTTAGATCAGAACCTGTTAATTAGGACCCTTTGTCAAAACATCCCACATTAGATTATCCAAAATTGAGAGTAATTTTAGTGTCAATCAATTGATTGATCCTTAATTGGTTTGAACAAGAATATAATTCCATGGTTTCTAAGAACTAATTTATTGAGTTTAAAATGGTGTTGTTGACAATCTCATAATCCTCTTTTGTATCCACCATCTTGATCTTGTAATCAATAAAATGTTTTCTTTACAAAAAATCAACCACTATAATAAGCTAGCTAAATGATTTTCTAGTCATTTCTATAATCTATACTCATACTTATCTTCATCTATTTTTTTTCTTTGACAGTTAACATTTAGCCTCTCTTGATTTCACCTGACATTTGTTGCCTGGTTAGCTTTCTCCTCAGACTTATTGTTTGCCCTACTCCCTAGACTAAAGAAGTTCCAGTTATCATGACGTCCTACTACTCGTGTGTGTACTTCTTCACATTGATTGGAAAATTTTCTCCATCAAGCTGATCAATGTAGCTGTTATGATGTAGCTCTTATATCATAACACGACCTTGTTTGATGTTTTGATGGAATGGTTTCAAGAACATTGTAAGTAATCTAACTATTACTACTGATTAAAGATATACTCTACTCGATAACAAAGGATTTTTTTGTTGGTTTCGAGCATAACAAAATTGTGCTCAAAATCCTTTCTCACCATCTAAAGGTATTAGACAAGGGGACTCCTTCTCTTCCTAGTTATTTATCTTGTGTGCTGAGGTTCTAAGCAAGTTAATTAAAAAAGCTGAAAGTAGAGGAGCAATCACAAGTGTTCCAATTGGCAGGCTAGGCTTGCATATTAGTCACCTATTTTTTACAGATGATTGTGTCTTATTTTGTAAGGAGAATCCCCTTGAATGCAGCATATTACTCTTTTTATTCAAGACATAGGAACAAAGCTCATTTCAAATACTCAACAAGGACAAAACTTCTATATATTTCATCAAAAACACATGGAATGAAGCAAAGGATCTAATCATATTAGTTGTAGGCATCAAATCTTCCCAATCTTATCACAAGTACCTTGGATTATTAACTCGGATAGGGAGAGATAGGATTAAAGGCTTCACAAGTATCATTGATCGAGTGAGAGATAGAATTAACAATTGGAAGTTGAAGATTTGAGTCAATAAAAGAAATTCCTATCAAAGCAATCCTTCAAGCAATTCCTACTTACAATATGAGAGTTTCTAAACTCCCAAAATCCATCGTGGAGGAGCTAAATAGATTTATTAGACAATACTAGTGGGATCAACAAGAGGAAAAAGGCAAGATGAGTTGGTGTTCTTGGGATCACATGAGAAATTCTAAAGCTACTGGAGGCCTAGGTTTTAGAGACCTGAAGCTCTTTAATCTGGCTATGCTAGCAAAGCAGGGTGAGGTTGGTTCAAAACCCTAATTCATTAGCTGCTAAGATCCTTTCTGCAAAGTACTACCCTAAAGGGAACTTTCTTCAAGCAAAATTCAAAAGAAATGTTTCATTCATCTGGAGAAGCATCATTTCAGCAAAATCCCTACTAGAAGCAGGTCTGATATGGTGTATTGGAGATGGGAAAAGGACTAGAATTTGGAAGGGCAAATGGCTCCCATGCTCCACTTCATACATGATTTAGAGCCCTGTCGAAGATCAAACCCCGAGGCAATGGCAGCATCACTGATGGATCAACCAACATTATCATGGAAAGCTAATACTCTGAAGACATTATTCTTTGAGGTTGAAGTCAATACAATTATGCAGATCCCAATCAGTCTTTGCCACAATCCTGATAAGATAATATAGAGTGGAACCAAGAATGGGATATTCTTTGTTAAAAGTGTGTATAACTTGCAGGTGGCCCTTCACCAGTCATCTCAAGGTCAATCCTCCTCCCCAAACCACTCAAAAGAAAATGGGGAAGAATTTGGAATCTACCCATGACCAGTGCTGAAAAACTGTTTCTTTAGTAGCCTTGTCACAATGCTTCACCCACAAAGCTCAATCTAAGAAGAAGGAGGATCATTGAAGACTCACTTTGCCCCATTTGTTGTATGTTAGACGAAACTGTTGAGCATGCTCTTGGGGAATGCTGCTAAGCTAATGATGTATGGATCAACAACTGCTCGGTGCAATTTGAGAAGAAGAAAACTCCTCAAATCTCATTCAAAGGCATGGTCCTTGCGATGCGAGCTGATATGGAAGAGGTACTTCTAGTCGAATTTGCAGTGGTTATATGGAAAATCTAGAAGAGGAGAAATGAGCTAATTTTCAAGAAGATTTTCACAAGTCCTCTAACTCTTATCTCTTTAGCCAAAACATAAGATGGAAGATATGCAAATTCTGCAAAAACATAACTCGACATCCTCTTCTTTGGTTGA
Source organism: Platycarya longipes (assembly GCA_036559045.1). NCBI lineage: Eukaryota > Viridiplantae > Streptophyta > Magnoliopsida > Fagales > Juglandaceae > Platycarya > Platycarya longipes. The sequence continues at coordinate 22,543,823 of CM071802.1, read as the reverse complement.
GACTCTATATCTCAGTAGAAGGCACCTGATCCACATGGTTTCTACAAGATAAATTGGGATGCAAGTCTTCAGAAACAAAATTGCACAAGTGGACTTGGTGTGGCTATCAAAGATTGGGAAAGTAACTTTATAACAACAATGAGGATAAAAAGATCCTTATATCCAAACCCCCATCTTGCTGAATCCTAAGTTGTTCAACAGGCTGTTCATCTTGCTGAAAAAATTGGACTTACAAAGATCATTCTTGAAGGTGATGTCGTGCAGGTGGTAAATGAATTCAAAGGCTCGAGTGAGAACTGGACTCAAGCTGGTCTACTTTCCATGGATACAAGGATTCTTCTAAACAGATTTCAATCTTGGTCTACCCAACATGTTAAAAGAGCATCCAATGAGATTGCTCATGTTTTAGCTAAGCATGCTCTTGTAATATATTGATTATGTCCTCAGAGAGCTTGAAGACATTCCTAATTGTATTGGCCATTTGGACCCTACTTAATAAATAAATTACTATTGTTCCTTTAAAAAAAATTAATGGATAACATATGTAGAAACAAGTCATTTACGAGGGATGCATAGTTTCATGCTTAAATTGGATGAGTACGCAATGCTAATTACGTGAAAGTTTTAAATATACAAGTTGACAAACATTCTGCAGCAACTAATGATGTGTGGACTGAATCAGGTAGTTCTTTGGACAGTATCAGAAAATGATTTCCAGGATTTATGGGATAAGATGTGTAATAATTTAGATAAAGAAAAGCTGGAGGAAACTTCTTCAATATTGAGAGGTATTTGGCATCGAAGGAATAAATAGTTATTTGATAATATGTTTAATTCTTGGTCCCTCACAAGTAATCAAAGGGGCTTTATCTCAACTTAAGGAATATAAGGAAGCACAAGTGAAATCAGGTGGAAGACAAGCAGCTGAAGGAAGGAGAGGGACATATTTGCTGAAGTTGAGGAAGCCACGAGAAGGGACTTTTAAAGCCAATTTTGATGCTGCTATTGAGAATCATCAGAAGAAAGTAGGCTTGGGAGTTATAATTCGAGATTGGAAAGGTCAGATTGTGGCATCTATATGTGATCTAGTGAAGATGGCAACGAATTCAGCAATGGCAGAAAGTTTAGCACTTAGGAAAGCTGTACAAATATGTTCAGATTTGAGATTAAATAAGGTTACCTTTGAAGGAGATGCTCAAGTAATTGTCAACTCAGAAAACAAAGAAGAAATTTGGACGCAGTATGGACAAGTGTTGGAAAATGTAAAATAATTTTTTAAATCTAGATATACAGGAAGTTTGTTTTTATTCGTAAATCTTGTAATGGGGTTGCTCATCTTTTTATTTTGGCAATGGGGTTGCTCATCTATTAGCTAAAAAGGTATTATTTATGGATAATTGTAAAATTTGGATAAAAGAGAGTCCTTTAAAGATAGAGCACTTAGAACTGGTTTGAAAATAAAGTATTTTTAAATTTTTTTAAATACTTTTTACTACTAATAATTATTTTATTATTATTTTTTATCTATTATTATTATTATTTATTATTTTATTATTATTATTTAATATTTTATTTTATTTTCTTATTTTTTTATTATTATTTATAAATACTTTCAGATATTCTTAATATTCAAACGTAATTTTAGGACCCGCTTGGATTCAGGAATGAGATAAGATAAGATGAGATGAGTTATGAATAGTAATAAAATAAGTGGTTGAGATGAATTGAAATTTGAAATAAATGGTTGAAATGAGTTGAAAGTACGAAATGAAATAAAAAGAGTTGAACCCAGTTTGTTTTAACAAACTGGGCCTTAGTGCCTTGTTAAATGATGTGTAATTGATATTAATATTAAAGAAATATGTTGCAGTTTCCCAAAAAAAAAAAAACCTAACATACATTCTTCGTAAAAAACAAGATCACATTAAAAAAAATAACTTTTTATTATTATTATTTTTATAATAGAGTCTACCTTTTTCATAAAAATGATAATATAGAATTTATACCAATTATTAATATAATTATATATATATATATATGATGTAAGCATGCATGACATATAGAGACGGAGCTATCTATCAATCTTGTCAACCTAGCTAATGATAGTCATATTTTGAGTCTTTGACAATTCAGTACTTAAGAAAATAATGCCTTCGGACATGTTATTCACGTTTTAAATATGGATGACCACAAATCTTAGAGTTAGGACACAAAGTACAAGAGCTAGCCTATAGAAACGTAAGAAGTATGTATGGCCCACTTCCAACATGTTTTAAACAGTCCTATATATAGAAACGTACAGAATATGGGAGGATTTGGCAGTTGCATATGAGTAATAATACGCGTACGATGCATTTTATAATATTTTTATAATTTATAATGTTAATGAATTTTTTTTATTTTTTTTAAGTATTTTTTTAATATTCTTAATTATTAAAAAAATAAAAAATATATATAATTTTATTAATATTTATATTCTTAATCACTAAATAAAATTAAAAACTAAAAAATATAAATATAAAAAAAGTTATAAAATAATTATGAAATAGTAAATAAATATCATTTCTGGTTGGCATATGTACGAGTTGTTTGTTTGAAAGCTGGGGCCATCATGACATTGACATCGACTCTAGCTATAAGCTAGCTTATTGACAATTTATGTACGTAACTAGTAATCTTAGCTTCGACGAGTAATTTAACGCTGTCCAATTTGCTTGGGAAACCTCGCCACTTGCATGGCCAGTTGAATATTTTATCAATTAACGTACCATCTTCTTTTTCACTTTTTCTTCAAATTTTTGTCTAAAAGTAAAAGCTTTATCCGTCTTATAATATTTATTATTGTCCATGTAAATATTTTGAATAATAGTAAATAAGTATTAAATGCTTTAGGATACAACTCATGCGTGATGCGTCACTTCTTCTACTAGCTAGAGGCCGTTTTCTAGGAAAAATTTGAGACCCTCAAGTTCGAATTAGAATTTGAAGTAAGATCCCGTAAAACTCTTGCTCGTATATATAAGTGTTATAGGGCTCATCTCACATATATCTCTATCTCAAAAGAAATAAATGTTGTAATGCTCTCCTCATATATCTTTGATACTTGAGGCCATCAAATATCATTAATTAATTAGTACTCTTAAGTAGAGGCACTATTTAATAATAGTCATAACTAAGTATGCATGGATGTCGGGTCTATAATCAGGATCAAATCAGTCCCCCACCCATTAGTGTCAGTAAAATAAATTAGGTTACTACACTCAATATAGCACAAAGCAGAATAGGGATCGATTTGATTGTTAGGGACTATTGGGAAACCACAATTCATTCAAAGAAATTTTCTAAAACTAGTTTCATGGACTCGCTCCTTGCTGAAGCCAATGGAGGACTTGAAGTTGCAAAGCTGGCCAACTTTTTACACCTAAACAAAGTGATTTTAGAGGGTGATAATCAACAAGTTGTAAAAGGGTTAAACCAGTCCAATGATAGACTAGATAGTGTGAGGGTAATCTTGAATGACACTAAAAAATTATTATCTAGAATTACCTAGTGGAATGTCTCTTTTATTAGGAGAAGTGGTAACAATTTAGCACATTGCCTAGCAAAGGAAGCATGTATGCTAGTTGAGGATTGAGTGAACTAATATCATCAGTTGTAAGCTCTTTGTATCCTCATGTTTTATTGAATATAGATGAAATGGTTTTTGTAAATATAATTTTCGTGGTTGGCTAGGATCAGATGACTAGGGTTTAAATTTGAATATTAGATAAATGTAATTTAAATAGGATTATAAGTGTCTATCCGATAAGACTCTAGGATTTGAATAATGGATGAATGTAATTGTTAAATAAGACTCTAGGAGTTAATTCGATAAGAATGGAGTATTTAAATTTGAGTTATTCGATAAGGATAGTATTTTGAATTGTAATTCTTACCCAAACTTGTTATATAATTATAAGATAAGAGTCTATAAGAGTCCTATGTTAGTTTCGAGTCAAAGAGTCAGTTGAAGAAATAAATATTCATGTTCAAATGAGAAGACCGAAGTTGATTAGAACTCAAAATTATTCAGTTGAAGTGATCCAGTCTGGGTTTGTTGAATCCAAAATTTCAAGTTTCGTATCTACGTGTAGATTTTGATAATAATAAATAAATTCAAGTCTCAAGCTCAAATTATCTACGCAATGGAGCGAAGTGCACATCAAGCATAAAAGAACAAGTCTACAAATGAAGCTCATAGATTATTTTTGTACATTTCTTGATAAAATTTGAAATTGGACTAAGGCTCAAAAATTAATCTTTTCTCATAAAGCATTAAATTGTATTTTTTATGCATGACATAAGCATGATATATCCATGACATCATTAAAAGTTTTAATTTAGAAAATTATATTTTGCATGTGCATGACATATACAATGATCTCATTAAAAGTTTTGTTTTCAAAAATTATATTTTACATGTGCATGACATATGCAATGACTTCATTCAAAAGTTTGAATTTTGAGAATTGAATGACATATGCAATGACTTCATCAAAATTTAAATTTTGAATTTGGAAGATGATTGTGTGTGATCAATTTGCCTATAAATAGCTCACTTGAGTTTTGCAAAATCACAATAACAAGAGCTTACACATCTATTGCTAAGTTTTGCACCATTCTTTCAAAGCTCTCATTCTATCTTTTCTAAAATTTTGAGCCTTAATTCTTGTTCTTTTTTATAGAAATATAGGTTGCGTTGTATTGTTTCTATATCACTCATTGAGGAGTGTACTCTGATAGTTTACCTACTATCAACTCTTGTATCAGTAAAAGGGTGCGTATAACCCTTGTGTGTAGAAAGTGTTCTACATAGAAAATAGTTGAATCACCAAGTGTGAGGTAATTGCAAGTGTAGAGGGTATTCTACACGGATTCTTTGTAGCAGTGCTGCTCAAAAGTGTAATAGGTTTTTATCTCCACCTAAAGGAGATTGAATAGTGAATTTGGGATTCTCAAGGGGTAGCTTGAGGCGAGGACGTAGGCAGTGGGACTGAACCTCGTAAAAATACTGAGTTTGCTTCTTCTTACCCTACTCTTTACAATTCTTGCTGCTTTATATTTTGTTTATATTTTATATCGTATATTTGGTTTACAATTGCTGATTTTATAATATAACACAATTCACCCCCCTTCTTGTATTAGTCATTTGGGCAACAATTGGTATCAGAGCAAGGGCTCTATTATAAGATTAACTATCTGTTGAGTTAAGATCATATGACTAACATTACAGCTACTTTCACTGAAGGTCAATCCAGTAGTCGACATCCACTATTTTGTGGAGATAATTATACTTTCTGGAAAGAAAAAATGAGAATATTTCTTCAGTCTCAAAGTCGAGAAATCTGAAAATGTATTGTAAATGGGTCTTATATTCCAACAAAAACTGTTGATGGAGTAAAGGTCAAAAAGGAAGAGAAAGAGTTTGATCGCGAAGACGATAGACTTTATACTGTGAATGTAATGGCTATGAATTTTCTATATAATGCTCTCAATGGTAATAAATTTAACAGAATAATGACTTGTAGGACAGCAAAGGAAATTTGTGACAACTTGGAAGTAACCTATGAAGGAATTTCGCAAGTCAAAGAATAAAAAATTTATGTACTTACGCATGAATATGAAATATTCAAAATGAATGATGATGAATCTATCTCTTTTATGTATACTCGTTTTACTAATATTATAAATAGTTTGACATCTTTTGGTAAAATTTATTCCAGCTTGGAGATAGTAAGGAAAATTCTCAACTTCTTGCCAAAACATTGGGAATCAAAAGTAACAGCGATTCTTGAAACTAGAGATCTTAAAAAACTCAAAGTAAATGAACTCATCGGGTCACTTATTACCCATGAGTACACATTGAAAAGATGAGAAGAAGAAGGAAAGCAAAAGAAGAGCTTGGCACTCAAAGCCGTTCCTCATGAAAGTGAAAGCGATGAAGATGAAGAAAGCGATGACGAAGAGATTGCAATGATCACAAGAAGATTTAAGAGATTCTTGAAAAATAAAGCTCCTCCAAGGAAACCTTTCAAAAAATCTTCCAACAAAAATACAAGTAAAAATGATTCATTAATTTGTTATAAATGTAAAAAGTCAGGACATATCAAGATAGATTATCCCCTGCTAAAGAAAGATCGATACAAAAGCAAGAAAGCAATGAAAGTTACATGGGATAATGATTCAAGTAGCTTAGACAGCGACGCAAGTAATGAAGAATCTGCAAATTTTTGTCTTATGGCTAAAGATGATCTTGAGATAACAAATCTCGAAAATCCCTCTTATGAAGAATTGCAAAATGCTTTGGAAGATGTATATGAGGAATTTGAAAAATTGAGTATTAAGTATACCACTTTGAAAAAGAAAAATTCTTCCTTATCAAATGAAATTGATGTTTTAAGAAAAGAAAATATAGTTTCAAAAGATGAAAATGATGAACTGAAAAAGAAAGTAGCTGATTTAAAAAAGATTGTTGAAAATTTCACAAATGCAAAAAGAAATTTCAAAAAACTTCTTAGTAATCAAATATGTATTTTTGATAAGGTAGACTTGGGATACATGCCAAAAGAAAAACTCTAACCCTATAAACATTTCTTTGATAAATCCATTAAATCAAAACCAGATTTTCAAATTTCTTTTCCTAAAAATAGATTTGTCAAATAAAGACATTATTACAATCACTCAAGTTCTTCAAGTATGTTACATGTTATTTGTAATTTTTGCAATAGAAATTGTCATAACTATCATGTTTGTCGTATTAGAAGAAAATATACAATGACTATTAGGGTCATATGGGTACCAAAAAATCTTGTTTCTTCTAATACTAATAAATAAAGGACCCAAAAAACATGGGTACCAAGAAAAATTATTTTAATTGTTTTTGTAGGTATGCATGAAGTCTTCCGTAGGTAAAACAAGATGGTTTTTAAATAGCGGATGCTCAAGACAAATGACAGGAGATAAAACTAAATTCATTGATCTCACTCCTAAAGAAGAAGGACACGTGACATTTGGAGATAATTCAAAAGGAAAGATCCTGGGAATAGGTAAAGTTGGTAATAAGTCTTCTCTCATAATTGAAGATGTTCTACTTGTTGATAGCTTAAAGCAAAATCTTTTAAGTATAAGTCAATTATGTGATAAAGGATTTACAGTTACCTCCAAAAAGGATAAGTGCATTATTTTGAATAATCATGATTGCAATGTTTATTTTATTACTCTTAGAAACAATAATGTTTACACAATTGAATTTAAAGAAATTGCCTCACAAGATACTATTTGTTTATCAGCTCAACATGAAAATAGTTGGTTATGGCATAGAAGATTAGGTCATGCAAATATGGAACTTATTTCAAAATTTTCAAAAAATGATCATGTCAGAGGTTTGCCAAAAGTGAACTTTGTTAAAGTCAAAATCTGTGATGCATGCCAATTTGGTAAACAAACAAAAACTTCTTTCAAAATCAAGAAATATATTTTCATTAGTAGACCATTGCAACTAATACACATGAACCTTTTTGGACCAAATAGAGTTACTAGTTTGGGAGGAAAATATTATGCATTTGTTATTGTTGATGATTTCTCTAGATATACTTGGGTCATCTTTCTCGCTCATAAAGATGAGGTACATAATGCATTTACCAAGTTATGCAAGAGAATTCAAAATGAAAATGGCTATACTATCTCAAACATCCGAAGCGATAAGGGTAAAGAGTTTGTTAATAAAGATATTTAATCTTTTTGTGATGAAAATAGTTTTGTGCATGATTTCTCTACTCCTCAAACTCCTCAGCAAAATGAGGTAGTAGAAAGGAAGAATAGATTTCTTCAAGAAATAGTAAGAACAATACTTAATGAAAATAGTTTACCTAGTTATTTTTTGACCGAAGCAGTAAGTACTGCATGTTATGTTATAAATAGAGTTATGTTAAGGTCTAAATTAGATAAAACCCCTTACAAACTTTGAAATGAGAAAAAGTCCAACATTGGTTACTTTCATGTATTTGGATGCAAATATTTTATACTCAATGATAGAGATAATTTAGGAAAGTTTGATGCAAAATCTGATGAAAGTATCTTTCTTAGGTATTCAACAAATAGTAAAGCTTATAGAGTATTCAATAAAAAGACTTTGACTTTACAAGAATCTATGCATGTAGTATTTGATGAATCTAACCCTCTACTCTCTAAGAAATCTATTGATAAAAAATCAGAAGGTACAAATAACACAAATAGTCTCAATCTCGACAAAGAGAATACAATGGAAGAAATCAAACATGGAGACATCAGGAAAGATCATCAAGATTTAGTAGAAGATGCAATCAAACAGTGGAAACATGTAAAAGATCATCCAATGGAACAAATTCTAGGAGAACTTTCACGAGGTGTAAGTACTCGATCATCTCTTAGAAATATTTGTAATCACACTGTTTTTCTATCTCAAATTGAACCTAAAAATATTGATAAAGCACTTATTGATGAATCATGGATTCTAGCTATGCAAGAAGAGCTAAATCAATTTGAAAGAAATAATGTATGGACACTTGTTCCTAGACCCAAAAATCATGCTGTTATTGGAACAAAATGAGTTTTTAGAAATAAGAAAGATAAGTCTGGAATCATCACTAGAAACAAGGCTCGACTTGTAATCCAAGGTTTCAATCAAGAGGAAGGAATCGATTATGATGAAACGTATGCACCTGTCGCAAGATTAGAAGTTATTCGAATGTTATTTGCATATATGCATGTTATAAAAATCTTAAACTTTTTCAAATGGATGTTAAAAGTACTTTCTTAAATGGTTTTATAAATGAAGAGGTATATGTTGAGCAACCTCCAGGTTTTGAAAATCATATTTCTCCTAATCATGTTTTTAAGCTCGCAAAAGCATCATATGGACTCAAACAAGCTCCTAGAGCTTAGTATGAAAAGCTTAGTGGCTTCTTGATTGAAAAAGGTTTTTCAAGAGAAAAGATCGATACAACTCTTTTCATCAAATATGAACAGGATGATATTCTTCTAGTTCAAATTTATGTTGATGATATAATATTTGGTGCTACTAATAAAAATATTTGTCAAGATTTTGCTAATAGCATGCAGGAAGAATTTGAAATGAGCATGATGGGAGAATTTAATTTCTTTCTTGAATTGCAAATCAAGTAAGCAAAAAGTGGAACATTCATTAATCAGTCAAAATATATCAAAGAGTTACTCAAAAAGTTTGAGATGGAATGTGCGAAAGTAATTGGAATACCAATGAGTCCAACCACCAAACTTGATAAAGATGAAAGCAGTAAGTCAATTGACTCAAAGGTATATCGATGTATGATTGGTAGTTTATTATATTTGACAGCTAGTAGACCTGATATTATGTTTAGTATATGTTTCTGTGCACGTTTTCAATCATCTCCAAAGCAATCTCATTTGACTGCAGTCAAGCATATTTTTAGATATCTTGCCGGTACCATTGGCATAGGGTTATGATATCCTAAGCACACTTCTTTCGATCTTATTAGTTATTCAGATGCGGATTATGCTGGTTGCAAAGTTGATCGAAAAAATACTAGTGGAACATGTCATTTTTTAGGCCATGCACTCGTTTTATGATTTAGTAAAAAATAAAATTATGTTGCATTATCTACTATTGAGGTAGAGTATGTTGCTGCAGGTAGTTGTGCTTAAATTCTTTATATGAAACAACAACTTGAGGATTTTAAACTTATGTACAATCATATTCCTATTAAATGTGATAATACTAGTGTTATAAATCTTTCAAAGAATCCAATACAACATTCTAGGACCAAACATATTAAAATTATATATCATTTTCTTAAAGATCATGTGCAGAAAAGTGATATTGTACTAGAATTCACAAGCGCACATAATCAATTGGTAGACATTTTCACAAAACCCCCACAAGAAGATAGACTATGCATGATTAGAAGAGAAATAAGAATGATACATGCCATGAATATCTGCTAGATACTTTTATTTCATTATCTCAAATGACCTACAAAAACTTGAGACGTTTAGCCTCATCATTCAAATGCATTTGCTCCTCATAAATCATCATGTAATCATTGTTTAAAGGATTAGGCATCGAAATGAAGAGGCAAACAAAGATTTTAAATCCTTATTCTGTTGTTTTAACTCTACTATCTTTTTGTTTGACTCATAAATAAGTCGTTGAAGTACAGAGACCGTTTTGCTAAACTTCTCAATTTCGCGAGTTTTGGACTGCAACCGAGCAGAAAAAACAACAATGGAATATGAGTATCGAGTCCCGAGACCCACAAGCTCATAAATGGCATCATGATCTGATTTATTAGCCAAATCAGTCTCTTGCTACTTCATGACACCTACGACAGATGCAAAAATAGATTGATCATAAGAAGCACTGAAGGAAAATTGATGAGCCATTAAAATTTTGTAGAGTGAGAATGAAAATGAACTACAGAGATGAGAAGAAAATTTGATGCGAATTAGATAAATTTAAGGATTGCTTTTATAAATATGGAAATAAATACAAGACAAACTGTCATCTTTTCAAATCTTACTTAGTCAAGCTTATAAGATATGCCGGATGCATATTGTCAAAAGTTACCAAGTTAAGCCAGCGAGATTAATTACAATTGTCCATATTTCTCTCGTGAAGCGCTGCCATTATCTGCTGATGTTGACTATGTACTTGAACTCTCACTCGTTCCGATTCCTCTATTCGAAGTTTCAGAACACGAGCTAATTCTGTCAAATCTTTATTTTCTTATTTTAACCTCTTATTCTTTATACCTTTATACCTTTATTTGCAAGCTTTTGATGCAGAGCAGATATTTGATTGTTAAGTCGATCAACCTCATTTGCCCTCGCTAGTAATCTCTGAAACATGATCGTAACAGAGGCAGCATATTAAGCACTGAGAGTTCTTGATGCTACAACAACCTCAGAATCAGTTCTACTAGAAAAATGCATCCCTACTTCTATCATGGTGTTGACAACCTCAGAAGATAAAATGACTGGTTGAGACGGTTCCTGATTCAAATCCGGAAGATTATTAGATAAAATTTTCTCCGTCATTCTATCGTTTTAGATAAACAGATACTTGATCAATGAGCAATGTGAGATTTGTTTTAGCATTTGGTAGGTGAAAATGGTCATTTAAACAGAAATCGAAAACTTTCAAATCTCTACGTATCTTATTTGTCAACAACATCAAGCGGATTTGAATCTCCTTCCGTACCGAATTGCCAGAGCTAGACCTCCAACCTTTACAGGTTTTGTCGGACACGAGTGGCTCCGCACCGAATTCTCTATAGTCTCTACTAACGCACCGTTTTATTTGTCTATTGGTTATTGTAGGAAGATATCTTATTGAGCTAATTATGATTCCTTTTTAATGATGCCAAAAGGGGGAGAAGTTTTAGACGTAAATATTTAGATTTTTAACTCTGTTATATATGCTGGAATTATGTTTATCTATTACTTGAAAAACTAACGCATATTCTCAGGGGGAGCTTAAACATTACTGCAAGTCTCAAAATTTTACTAAGTATTTGTCATCATCAAAAAGTGGGAGATTGTTGAATCCAAGGTTTCAAGTTTCGTATCTACGTGTAAATTTTGATGATAATAAATAAATTCAAGTCTCAACCTCAAATTATCTACGCAATGAAGCGAAGCGCACATCAAGTATAAAAGAACAAGTCTACAAATGAAACTCATAGATTATTTTTGTACATCTCTTGATAAAATTCGAAATTGGATTAAGACTCAAAAATTAATCTTTTCTCATAAAGCATTAAATTGTATTTTTTTTATGCATGACATAAGCATGATATATGCGTGACATCATTAAAAGTGTTAATTTGAAAAATTATATTTTGCATGTGCATGACATATGCAATGATCTCATTAAAAGATTTATTTTCAAAAATTATATTTTACATGTGCATGACATATGCAATGACTTCATTCAAAAATTTGAATTTTAAAAATTGAATGACATATGTAATGACTTCATCAAAATTTGAATTTTGAATTTGAAAGATGATTGAGTGTGATCCATTTGCCTATAAATAGCTCGCTTGAATTTTGCAAAATCACAACAACAAGAGTTTACACATCTATTTCTAAGTTTTACATCATTTTTTCAAAACTCTCATTCTCTTTTTTCTAAAGTTTTGAGCCTTAATTCTTGTTCTTTTTTAGAGAGATATAAGTTGCACTGTATTGTTTCTATCTCACTCATTTAGGAGTGTACTCTGATAGTCTACCCACTATCAACTCTTGTATCAGTAAAAGGGTGCGTATAACCCTTGTATGTGTAGAAAGTGTTCTACACAGGGAATAGTTGAGTCACCAAGTGTGAGGTGATTGCAAGTGTAGAGGGTGTTCTACACGGATTCTTTGTAGTGGTGCTGCTCAAAAGTGTAATAAGTTTCTATCTCTACCTAAAGGAGATTGAATAGTGAATTTGGGATCCTCAAGGGGTAACTTGAGGCGAAGACATAGGCAGTAGGGCTGAACCTTGTAAAAATACTGAGTTTGCTTCTTCTTACCATACTCTTTACAATTCTTGCTGTTTTATATTTTGTTTATATTTTATATCGTATATTTGGTTTACAATTGCTGATTTTATAATATAACCCAATTCGCCCCCTCTTGTGTTAGTCATTTGGGCAACAGGGTTGTTAACAAACTGTTAGCAACGTAATAGACTAGGACTCTAGATAAGCTCAACGGCAGATTTCTTCTCCAACACAAGCACTGCACCATTGCAATGCCTATAAATAGAAGAGCGGCTAAAGGATTTGATGAACGCTTCAAAATATTTTTATGATTATTCTAAAAAGTTTGAAGCCGAGAGAGTGTTCAAATATTTTTGTGAGAGAGAATTTTCAGGAGACAAATTTTCTAGTGTTCAATCCGTGTGATTGAGTGAGGGTATACTCAAAAGGAGAGTAGAAGTGTTTGTGATCAACCACTGGAGATTTCAATAGGAAAAGCAAGGAATTGAGAGCGTTAGAAATTCTAGCTACCTACTACGGTAGAAGACAAGCTGGTTGCATGTTTTGAGTAAACGTGTTGGGTTACAAAGGTTTTGTAAACAGTTTACTTGTAAAACTCTCAATTAATAAAATTGACTTCCTGAGATGGGTTGCCTCACAGGATTTTACCCTTGAGGAGTTCTTCAAAAGGTTTTCATTCGTAACCAAATATTGTGTTTAGTTTATTTAAATATTTTATGTTGGTTACTAATCTGTGCTAATAATGTTGGTTTAACATTCATGTGTAATTTAGGAGTACTTGGATAATTTCAGCTTTTATCTAAAAAAAAAGTTATATATATCTATGAATAAATAGGAAAATGCTAGCTAGTTAGCTCTAGATTTGCCTCTTTAGTTTGATCGTTACTGTATTTTATTTTATTTATTTTTTAATCTTTTTAAATGTTTAAAGAAGTTACCATGCATTGATAAATTGTGTATTTTTTTTAATAATTAAAAGTATTAAAAAAGTGAACTAGCAATCGGCCCAATGTAAGCACTACAATAAGATCAACTTATTATGTATAGGATTTTTTATGCCAAAAATCCACATCTTCTCACCAATAGTAGTTGTCGTCCAGATTTGATCGACGCAAATTAGTCACTATTAATGACTCTCAAAATGTTTATTCCGTCCAAATGTGTTAATGTCACAAAAAATATACTTTTACATCTAAATATATTTGATGCAAGTGTTAATTTTTCATCTCGAAAAAGAACAAGCCGATAGTAGGAAAAATACATTTGCATCAAAAACATGGTCACACAAAATGTATACATATAGTTGGAAAAAATTTTAATTTCGCATTCATTTTATGGTTGAAAAATGCATTGTCACACTAAGTTATTATTTGTGTCAACTAAGCCCATCACAAATTGATGAGGTGTATTTTTTGGTATACGATTTTTGCAACTGAAATATTTTTGTTGCAAAAATTGTGGTTATCAGTTACACTTCTTATCTGACAAATGAAGATATCCCGCAAATAATAATAAAAATGCCTATTATATAAGTTTTTGTAGCAATGTGATTGTTGCAAAAGGTTAATTTTATTTGCGACTTAGTTGTATTGTCACAACAATTGGAAGTTGATTTTTATCCTTGGAAGCGAGTTAATTGTGTCCATAAAATTAGTGATAGAAATCGTTTTCATGTAGCTAGATATTTTTGTGTTCATGTCCAAAATTACAATCTCGCAAATATTGTAGAAGTGATGTACATATATAGACAAGTTGGTTCATATATAAGTTTCAGTACAGTAATGGTCTTTTCACATCCATTTTCTTCCCTGTGGCAACAATTGCACGTCATCGCCAAAAGGATTGTAGTTGATTGAGTACTCAACCCATTGACATCATACTGATTTAAAATTCTTCAATTTTTTGGACACTTATGTTGCCACTTACAAAACTATATTGTAAGCCAAGCATATATATCAATGCATATACTGATAAAAGTGATACCCATAATACCAAACATCATGCCAATTTTAGGTACAATAGTTAAAGTGATGTCATCATACATACCACATTGTTATATCTACCATTCTAAAGACAACTATGGTAGTTGAGTCTAAACCTATACATATAGGGTGACAATCATTATACTAGTAGTGACAAAATACATAAGCCTTCTAGCATAAATAAGATTGGACATATCATGTTAAGTGTTCTTAAGAAACCCTCCAGGCACAACAGCTAGCAACAACTTGAACATATGTAGGAGACAACCTTAGCCTACCATCAATGGTACAGCTAGTGCACAAGCCATGTAGCACAATGTTTCAGTGGAAATCATTTGCTTCTTCACTCAATTTCTGAAGATTGCTTCGAAATGGGATTGTTGTCTCGAATTCTATGCGAACTATCAAAGATTTCCTGCATTCATTTCAGGCAAGGTATGTAACCTGAACAAATGTGTCATTAAGTAGGAATATGGGAAGTGAAAGAGAGATTTAGATGACTGACTATTTTAAAACTAATAATTATCACTGACTATTTTACTAGCAAATTATTTGACTTTACAAGTTTAGATGTAAACTATCATTGAAAACACTACATGCCCATGCAAAACTGGCCATCTAAACATACTTGCCAAATATGCATGAGCCAACATTTGAAAACAACACAAAAAATTGTCTACACATATCAAACATAGATGAACAAAGTTTACCTGTCCAAGAACAAACCTGTGGCCTCAATTTAGTATGTATTTATACAGAGTGTGAGCTATATAGTGGTACATACCCACCACTCAATCCTTGACTGCAATAAAAGCTCCTTCAAAATCCTCATCTCGACCGTGTTGTCTCCCATTTATTTCCTAAATATTTTCCAACATAGCCTCTCCAAAAGGTTGGTTTTATACAACAAAAAGTATCTCGACACCTTCCATCATTAACTCAACACCAAAAGTCTCTAGTAGATACTCTCCCTGTGCAAATTGTATATGTGACATATTAAGTTGAAAGTTCATGAATCTATTAAATACAGCCTATTTTTTTAAATATCGTATGCAATTGTTTCTTTAACTTATCAACTTCTGTTTTGTAATGACAACTATCTTGTACTCATGCCCCCGTCATTAAAACCTTATGCACAAGATTGGGACCTCCCACTCAACTTGAGCATCTCTACCTCACCCAACGAGCATCTCTCCCTCGCCCAACCCTCTAACATTGGGCGGCCATTTTGAATTAATTATCCAAATGAATATTTGAGTATTATTATTATAGTTGAGATTTTTAGTTATAAAATCTAAAAGTGCTCATAATTCATAATTTTAAGAGATTGGTCCGTCCAAAATGTTACATATATTTATTTATCTTAATTAGAACATAATTAAATGATTAAATTTATTTATATTTAACAGTCCTTTTATTCATTTTTATGTTTTATATCTTTGTCCCTCCCTAACCAATTAATATGCCACTAGATGTTTAACGACTGCTTGAAGGTTAGGCTCTTAGCATGCAGCAAAGTGTCAAAATGGGGAACCAACTGACAAATGTTGCCACGTGTTAAATATGAAAAAAAAAAATATATATATATATATATATATATATATTGGAGAGAGAGAGAGAGATGATCGGAGACTTCCGATGCAGTTCAGCCTTCGCTTTTTAGAGGACAAGTAAACATGCATGCATGAGAGAGCTTTTCAACAGAGGTTTTTCAGATTTTTTCAAAAACAGATAATCATTATTTGTTTGGTTCTGTCTCTTTCAAAATAATATTGGACCAGAAAAATTATAATGCCTGGGTGGCTCAACAACTAAAACTCGAGGTTTTTTAGTGGATCGGTCAATCAACCAGCTTGGCAAAGCAGGCAAAAGAATATCATCAAGAAAAATCGAAGTCAAATTTCAGGCACACAAACTATACATTCTCTCTCTCTCTCTCTCTCTCTCTCTCTCTCTCTCTCTCTCTCTCTCTCTCTCTCTCTCTCTCTCTCTCTCTCTCTCTCTCTCTCTCTCTCTGTGGAAGAAGAGTGCTAAAACACGTGTGACTTGTTTGGCCTAACTTTTAAACTGGGATTATTGTATATAATTATATCACTACGATAGAAATTTTTTTTATTATTGGAATCCATGCATGGATTTTTTTTCGTGAAAAATTATAATAATTTTATATAATTTTATGGCTATCATAGTACTTTATCATGTCTTCATACATAATAATGCAAAAGTGAATACATAAACCATAATTGATTATATTTATAAAATCAACTTGTTTATCAATTTGAATAAGCTTAGAGCATAAGAGATCATGCATTATAAATTATAGAAGTTTGTATGTATTTTTTAATAGATTTTTTGAAAAGACTTTATGAGTTTTTTCAAAGTTTTTAGGGTTTCGGGGTAGTTAATTTGATTTTTTTTTTTTTTTTTTTTTTATAGACCTATTAATTTTTAGAACTGTTTTATGATAGGGAAAGGTTTGTTTTGTTTTGGTTTAGTGCATGCATGGGTTCCTTTCATTTAATTTTGATGAGTAAAATCATTATCCAGAGTTTTTGAGATGGGAATTAACTCTTTTTAGTATAATTTTTAAGACAAATTACTATCATTGACTAGAGAGTACTTAGTTACATAACTTTAGTTAATATTTTTTGACGGCACCATTTTGATCCAATATTAATGAATAATTTAAAAATCGAATCGGTATATATTATTTCCAGAATTTTAAAAATTAATATCAAACTGATCACTACTGAAATCAGAAGTACTTTCAATTTTTCAAATTTCGGTCCAATATGATCCAGTCTGATTTTACAATTAAACAAAATCATACTGTAACAAAATCTTAGCAAGTAATTGACCCATATTCCTCATTTTACCTTATATTAATTTTATATTAATTATATATATTATAAAATTTATATTTATATTTATATATCAGAATTCAAGTGTTATATTATAAAATAATTTATATTATTTAACAATTTAACATATAATATATATATATACATAAAAAATTGTATAATTAAGAATTATATTTTATATAATATAAATAATATTATATATGTGTGTCGTGTGTGTGTGTAACATGAGTTCGGTACTTCGGTTTGAACTGGTATTCTAAAAATCAAAATCAGAACTAGCTCTACCATTTACCAATATCGTTACATACGAACTGATCATATCGCATTGTACTGATTTTAGAACCAATCCTATTCAATTTATCGGTTTTCCCCAAAAAATTTTATTTTTATTTTTTTACAGCGCAAATCTTTATTGGGAAAATATATATACATGGGGAATGCGACAAGATAAGACGGTTGAAAAACCATGTTGTCTACATTTGAAAATAGAAAGATTAAAGAGCATATAGTTGGTCGATATTGGTTTCTAAAGTGGCCTTATGTACTGCGCCGTGAGTGGTGACGATGTGTTGGAGAACTTGATTTGATATTATTAGTTAACACGTTTTCCATGTTTTCCACAAACTCCAATATATCCATCCCCACATCATGTCTATTTGGACATTTAGTACGGACACCTGTATTCCACAAACTCCAATAAAAGTATTCAAAAGCTGTTTCATTTTGTTGGTTCAAAATTGCAGAACTAATCAATAAAGGTTGAATAGTATCCATGGCCCATGGGAGTACGATAGCAACGTGACTATGCTTCGTGCAGTAGTATATTTATAAAATCACAATTTATTTTAAAAATTTAAGATGATAAAAATAGATAAATTTTATGTTTTATATTTATCTTAAATCATAAAATATTTAATTAAATGAAATAAAATAATGTAAAATTAAGATTTGAATTTAAGATTTCAGTTCTAATATAATATAAAATTATTATTTATCCCAAAATATAATAAGAAGATAATAATGATTATTTCTCTCATAATAACATTTTTTGATACGTGGGAGAGGAGGATTCGATCCTTGGTTTACTCAATGAGAAACTAGAGTGTTGCCAATTGATCCAAAGGATCTTGGCCTCGTAAAAACTTATATATCAATCTTATGGTTTTTTTATTTTGTTTTTGAAGAAGATGATATCCCGTAATTTAATTAATAATCCTAACTTTTGGCGGAGAATTTTCATAGTTACAGTTGAATAATGTGGTGTTTACAACATAAAAGCCCTATAATGATGAAAAAGATGGTCAAGGAAATCATGTTCTCTTAAAATATATTATATTTATTGTTTTCATGAAAATTTAAAAGTGTTCTTTAACTTCTTTTGCAGCCTGTTAAAAATTTGAGGTCCAAAATTCAACGGGCTCATTGTCTATATCACTAAAGCCCAAACATTCAATGATCTAAGTTTCCAAACAAACAACTGGGCCAGGACAACGTATGAATCACCAAATTCCAAAGCCCAATTTCCCAACCAAAAGTAGCCCGTAATCCTCACCCTTCAATCTCTGCTGCAATATCCATATCTAGCTAGTTGATCAACTAACGCGTACAGTTTCCACATTGCTTATAATACATATATAGAGCAAGGTATTTAATTTGGCCAAATTTTTTTGAGGTAATTTTGGTTTTATTTTGGGTTTTTGGATATCAAAAAGAGAAGTGACATTAATGAAAAAATATCACCTCAACTTCGGATAGAATATAAATCCATGATGTTAATAAATGGTACTAGGAAACGTAGCACTTCATTTTAATAAATATAAAATTCCGTGATAACCGAAGGATATATGCATGGTCAAGTTTCACGCGGACATATATGGGGTCGGAGGGGCTTTTACATGAGCAAAGGGGCCGGGCATCCTCCGACTTGATAAAATAGGTTTGCCTAATTTTAGATCATAATAATTTGGTTTTGTTGTAATCAAATAATTGAAATGGGGTGAATGACCCCCCTACTCCATCTACTGCTTCCCTCAAAGACTTTTGAGGGAGGCTGGGACATAGAGTTTTGAAAATTTTAAACATGTACAGTATTTTTACACAATAACTTATGCTTATAAATATGAACTTCTTCGATCAGTTTTGTACAAGCAGAAGAAATAAGAAAAGAAAAGAACGAAAGAAAGAAATAGGAGAGAAAAGAAGAAATAAAAGAAGAGAGTTCTAAAATATTTTCTCTTGCAATAATAATTTTTATTCTAGTTTTATAACACGTTATCAGCACGACGGTTCTACCAATTTTAAAACTAATGGTCTTATTCCTCATTAAGCTTTTCAATATATTATTTGCAGTTTTTGATATATTTTATTGATGATTATTATTTAAAATCTGTGTGACTTTATAAATATATTTCTGAGATACACATATTTATTTCATTATTTATATGTGTAGAAAATGTCAAACCTTACAAAATTGGAATTTGTTTCTCTTGACATATCTGGAAAAAATTATTTATCCTGAATACTTGATGATAAAATCCATCTGGATGCTATGAACCTGGGAGAAACAATTAAAGAAGGAAATCAAGCGTCCATGCAAGACCATACTAAGACCATGCTAAATCAATGATTTTCTTTCGCCACCATCTTCATGAAGAATTAAAATCTAAATATCTTACAATAAAATATCCATTTATTTTGTAGAATAATTTAAGGGAGAAGTATGAACACCAAAAGACTGTCATCCTCCCAAGAGCTCGTTTTGAATGGTTGCACCTGAGGTTGCAAGATTTTAAAAGTGTTAGTAAGTATAATTCTGTACTTTTTAAAATAAATTCAGTACTAAAATAATGTGGTGAGAAAATCACCGATGATGATATGCTAGAGAAGACTTATACTATATTTCATGCCTCCAATGTGCTCCTGCAGTAGCAGTATCGAGAGAGAAAGTTCAAGAAATATTCTGAACTTATATCATGTCTTCTAGTAGCTGAGCAGAACAATGAGCTTTTATTAAAAAACCATCAGTCACGTCCTTCTGGCTCAATATCATTCCCTGAAGTGAATAGTAATAGGTTTGCATCATTCCCATAAGTGAATGGTACATCTTTTAGAATAAATCGGTGGCGTGGACGTGGTAGAAGAAATTATAGAAATATTAGTCCCAGAAGTGACCACAGTAAAAGGGATAATAATAATATACCGTATCACCAGAAGTGGTACAACTCAGAAATGGGTAAAAATTTCTAGAATAATTCTTCAAAAAGATGCGAAAATGTGTGCCATAGATGTGGTATGACTGGACATTGGGTACGTACCTGTTGTACGGCCAGACACTTAGTAGATTTATATCAAGCATCAATAAAAGGAAGAAATAAAAATATTGAAACAAATATAGTAGAACCATCAGATGATTCATTAGATTCAGTAGATATAGATATCACCTATCTTGATGTTTCTGATTTCTTTAAAAATCCTGATGGTAGAATTGATCACCTAATTGGAGATGGAAGTGTTCCACTCAATTAATGTATTCTTTTATTATTTGTAATAAAATTTTTGTATATTTTGTTAAATCATGGATCACATTGATGAGTTTTTTATCTCTGAGTTGAATGATAAAGATGTATGTCTGCTTGACAGTACTACAACTCACACAATTCTTAAAGATAAGAAATATTTTCAAAATCTAACACTAAGCAAAACCTGTGTCTATATCATATCAAGTTCATCAAATTTAATTGAGGGTTCCAGAAGATCTTATATTGTGTTGCCTAATGGTACCAAATTTTGTATTAATGATACTTTATTTTCCTCACAATCCAGAATAAATTTATTGAGTTTTAAAGATATACGTCATAATAATTACCATATTGAAACGACCAATGAAGGCAGTAAAAGCATATTCTTATTACTAAGACAATATCAGGCCAGAAGCTCGTATTAGAAAAACTGCCGGCTCTATATTCTGGGTTGTATTATACAAAGATGAGAACAATTGAATCATATGTGATAGCGCACCAGAAGTGCACTGATCCCAAAATATTTATGACTTGGCATGATCGCCTTGGACATCCGGGATCTATAATGATGAGACGAATTATTGAAAATTCACATGGACATCCCTTAAATAATCAAAAGATTATCTTACATAATGAATATCCACACTCTGCATGTTCCTAAGATAAGTTAATTATCAGACCATCTCCCTCAAAAATTATTGTTGAATCTTCATCCTTTTTACAAATGATTCATGGAGATATATGTGGGTCTATTCATCCATCTAGTATACTATTTAAATACTTTATGATTTTGATTGATGCATCTAGTCGATGGTCACATGTTTGTCCGCTTTCTACTAAAAATATTACATTTGCTAGACTTCTTACTTAGATAATCAAACTACGAGTACAATTTCCTGAGTATCCAATTAAGACCATTCGATTGGATAATTCAGATGAATTTTCATTTCAAGATTTTGATGATTATTACATGTCAATAGGACTAGATGTTGAACATTTTGTTGCCTATATACACACTCAAAACGGTTTAGCTGAATCTTTGATCAAAAGACTTCAACTAATCGCTAGACATTTACTTATGAATTCAAGACTACCTGTTTTTGCTTGAAGACATGCTATACTTCATGCAGCATCATTCATTCGAATTAGACCATCTGTATATCATAAATATTCTCCATTACAATTTACATTTGATCAACAACCAAATATTTCTCATCTTTGTACTTTTAGATATGTTGTATATGTTCTAATTACACCTCTACAGCGAACAAAAATAGGTCATTAACGTAAACTTGAGATATATGTTGGTTTTGATTCTCCATCTATTATCAAATATCTTGAACTCTTTACAGGGGATATGTTTAAAGCATGTTTTAAGAATTGTCATTTTGATGAATCCACTTTTCCATTAATGGGTAAAGAAAAGTCGGTGTCTGAAACACGATAAGAAATTACTTGGGATAATAAGACTCTGTCTCAATTTGATCCTCCTACAAATGAATGTAAACTAGAAGTTCAGAAGATTATTCATTTGTAAAGTGTTGCAAATCAATTACCGGATGTATTTACTGACACAATAGGTGTAGTAAAGTCATATATTCCTGCTGTTAATGCTCCAGTAAGGATTGAAGTCCCTGAAAGACAAATTGTCAAAACAGCAATAGGTGAATTTAAAACACGTCTAAAGAGTGAAAGACCTATTAGTGCAAAAAATAAAATTCCCAGAAGGAAAAGAATACAAAATGAATTTGGTATTCCTGAAGAACCCATACCCACAATACAGGCTATAAATATATTTAATGCTCTTGAAGAGATCAAATCTTCTATTTCAGAACCTCCTAAATAGGATACTCCTGAAAAATATAAATCTTTTAGAAAGAGACCTCCTGAATAGATGTTTCATGAAATGTTTTCCCCTGAAGAGGAACAGGTACCTGAAAATAATGAGATCTCAATACATTTCATGAATACTGGAGAAATTCTGGATAGAAATAAAACTGTTGTCGACAACATATTTTCATATAAAATGGCCATTGACATTACCAGAAGTAATGAAGAAAGTGAGTCAAAAACTATCGAAATATGTCGACGTAGAAATAATTGGTTAAAATGGAAAGCAGCTATTGAAGTTGAATTAATTTCGCTAGCAAAGCGAGAAGTATTTGGACATGTTGTCCAAATACCAAAGGGTGTAATGCCTGTTGGATATAAGTGGGTATTTGTACAAAAACGCAATGAGAAAAATGAAATTGTGCAGTACAAAGCAAGACTTGTCGCACAAGATTTCCTGCAGAAACCCGGAATTGATTATGAAGAAACATATTCTTCCGTTATAGATGCAATCACATTTAGATTTTTTATTAGTATGGTTGTTACAAAATGATTAGAAATGTGGTTGATGGATGTGGTCACTGCATATTTATATGGATCCTTACATCATGACATATATATGAAAATCCTTGAAGGATATAAAATGCCTGAAGCATCTACAAGTACATCTAAAAATATGTACTCTATCAGATTACAAAGATCTTTATATGGGTTGAAGCAATCCGGACGCATGTAGTATAATCGCCTAAGCGAATATCTGTTGAAAGAAGGATTTGAGAATAATCCTAAATGCCCATGTGTTTTTATTGAGAAATAAGAATTCGGATTTGCCATTATTGCGATTTATAGTGATGATTTAAATATTGTGGGAACCCCTGAAGAGATCTCAAGAACCGCTACATATTTAAAGAATGAATTTGAAATGAAAGATTTTGGCAAAACAAAATTTTGTCTCGGCCTGCAGTTTGAGTACTTCCAAATGGAATTTTTATTAATCAGTCCATATATACAAAAAAAGTCCTGAAGAATTTTTATATGGGCAAAGCTTATCCCTTGAATACTCCAATGATTGTTCGAACACTATATCTCAGTACAATTGGAGCTTTGATGTATCTTGCAAATTGCACTCGGCTTGATATTACATTCTCAGTTAATCTGCTTGCAAGATATAGTTCTGCACCAACTCGAAGGCATTGGAATGTGATTAAATATGTCTTTTGTTACCTTCATGGTATGGTTGATATGTGATTATTTTATCAACGTAGATCAAGTCCACAATTAATTGGATATGCAGATGCAGGTTATCTTTCAGATTCACACAGAGGTAGATCTCAAACTGGATATTTATTTACTTATGGAGATACTGTCATATCATGGAGATCGGTTAAGCAGACACTATTTGCTACATCTTCAAATCACTCAAAGATTATTGCAATTCATGAAATAAATCGAGACTGTATTTGGCTGAGATCAGTAATCCAACATATCCAAAAAAAGTGTGGTCTCTCCATGACCAATGATAGCCCAACAATTTTATATGAAGATAATACTGCTTGTATCACTCAAATTAGAGCAGGATATATTAAAGGTGACAGAACCAAACATATTTCAACTAAATTCTTTTATACTCATGAACTTCAAGAGAAATGTGAAATTGATTTTAAGCAGATACGATCTAGTGATAATCTGGCAGATTTAATCACAAAGGCATTGCCAACTGCGACATTCAAGAAGATTGTGCAGAACATTGGAATGCAAAGACTTAAAGATCTATCGACATGCACTTTTCAGGGAGAGTAAAAGTCTTGAAGACTTGTATTGATTGTACTCTTTTTTCCTTCGCTGAGTTTTTATCCTACTGGGTTTTCCCTCGCAAAATTTTAATGAAACAATCTTAAAGCACTTAAAGGTACATAAGAATTCTATACTCTTTTTCTTTCGCCATTGGTTTTTCTTCCTACTGGATTTTTCCTTGGCAAGGTTTTAACGAGGCAGATTCTTTATGAGTGGTCATTCAAGAGGGAGTGTTGTAATCAAATAATTCAAAGGGGGTGAATGACCCCTCTACCCCATCTGCTGCCTCCCTCAAAGACTTTTGAGGGAGGGTGGAATACAGAGTTTTGAAAATTATAAACATGCACAGTATTTTTGCACAGTAACTTATACTTATAAATACGAGCTTCTTCGATTAGTTTTGTACAAGCAAAAGAAAGAAGAAAAGAAAAGAAAGAAAGAAAGAAAGAAAGATGAGAGAAAAGAAGAAAATTCTAAATATTTTCTCTTGTAATAATAATTTTTATTCTAGTTTTATAATAGGTTTTAGTTTATTTGTTTAGGTTAGTTTTTGTATCAGGCATGTTTAGTCTTGATTTATTTGATTATTTGATTTGATTGTTTATTTTTAGTAAATTCTATAGGTAATTTGTTTGATTCTTTAGTTTATTTTGATATCTGGCCATAAGCCTAAGTATAAGTGGTGGAGCCACGTGGGGGTGGGGGGGCCATGGCACCCCCCTCCCCATGGGCCCACTCTTACTCTTAAAAAGAAATTAAAAATATATATAATATCTATTTTTTTAAAGAAAAAAATAAAATATGTTTACTTTTTATAATTTGTAGGATAATATTAATCTTATTTTGTGTTGGCCCTCTCTTTAAAAATTATATTAGTCTCCCTCTACAAAATTAATTTAATTTAAAAATAAAATAAATCTCATATAAAATAAAATAATATAAACATGATGACATATTTTTATTATAGATAAAAATAAAAATAAAAATGAATGAATGATTTTTAATATATTTTTAATATGATGACATGTTCTTTTCATATTATAGACTTTTTTAATGCATAAGTTGTATTAAATATATTTTATTTTTATTGTAGATTTTACTATCAAATTATTTTATACTACATAAAAAATTATATACAAATAAAATAAAAAATATTTTTTATATTTTATTTTAGCCTTATTTGGCCCCTCTAACTAAAATTTCGCTACTGCCAAGTATCCATTTGTTATTACGTTATTCTTTTATTACTATAAACTAAAACTATTTATAATATAATTCAGATACCATTCTCTTCTTATAAAAAAAATATATTAAAAAAACAAAGAGAATTCATGAAAAATCCTAAAAGTTTAAATTTGGAAACAAGATTGAAAAGCCATTGACGGTTTTAAAAAAAAAATGAAAAAAAAAATAAAAAGCACTAATAGACGTGGTGTCACTTTTTCCTCATGGGACATTGGATTTGGCATTTAGTATATATATATATATATAAAATAAGAAAAAAAATTATGTAGAAGTTTTACACCACATATGTATGCATCTAATTAGCACGTAATTTGTTATTTTTGCTTTCCATCTTAATGCTTAAATATGTGTGTATTTAAATATAAAAAAAAAATACATGTTAATTAGGTAGAAAATAATGTGTGGTGTAAGAATTTTTTATAGCAATTCTCTTCTACATATAATATAAACAAAAGAAAAGATATATTTTATAAACAGCGGCGAAGTTAGAAATTTATTTTAGGAGGGCCAAGCAAAATTAACGCAAAATATATAAAATATTTTTTATTCTATTTCTATACATTTTTTTATGTATAATAGAATAATCTGATATTAAAATTTATAATAAGAATAAAATACGTTTAATACAATTTATATATTAAAAATATATATAATATGTCAAGTACATGTCATCATAATAAAAAAATATTAAAAATACATTAGAAATTATCCAAATTCTTTTTTATTTAAATTTTTATCTATAATAAAAATTTGTCATCATGTTATTATATCATTTTATTTTATATGAAATGTATTTTATTTTTAAATTCGATTAAATTTTGTAGAGGGAACCAAGATAATTTTTAGAGAGAGTGCCAACACAAGATAAAATTAATATTTATCCTACTAAATTATAAAAAAACTAACTTACATTATTTTTTTTCTTTAAAAAAATATATATTTTAAAAATAAAAATAAAAAAAGGGGTGGGGCCAGGATGTCTCCCCTTGCCCCAACCTGGCTCCGCCACTGTTTATAAAGGGATAAGAGGAGATGAGTGAGTGCAAGAATGTATGATTAAAGATTTGTCGTTAGGAGAGGCTGCCGTGTGTTAGTCTCTATTTCTACTTGTGGCAATTATGAGACTTAAGAGCACTTTCATTAGATTGTCTAAAAATATTTTTTAAAAAGTATAAATTTGTACATTTATCAAAAGATTTTGATCATATTTGATCAAAAGTGTGGAAATAAAAGTGAAAAAAAAAGAATAAAAATATTTTTTGTGAATAGTAAAACTACAATTTTATCTAACATTGGTAAAATCTGACAAAACTTTTAACTTTACTATTCACTTTTGAAAATAAAAAGTACTTTTATTTTCTTTCTCTACAAATTTCTCCTCATTTTTGATCAAATATGACCAATTTTTTTAATATTTGTACAAAATTATACTTTTTGAAATTTAACTTTGGACAAACTAATAAGAATGCTCTTAAGCACGACATAGACTTTACATGCTCTAAACTTGTGTTGTTATTTTTCATACTAAAACAGTTATTATTAGATTAGGAGATTAGATGAGATGTGTTGAGATGAATTTTGAAGACAAAATAAAATATTATTGAAATATTATTTTTTAATATTATTATTATTATAGAAATTTGAAAATGTTGAATTAGAATTTAAAAGAATTAATTATTTATTATATTTTATATGAGAATTTAAAAATGTGTAATATTGATAATTTTGAGATGGCTCCCAATCCAAAGCGGACCTAAAAGGTGAAAGTAATATTTCTAAAAACTATTTTCCAAAATTAGATTGATATTCTTCTATTGTTCATACTCTTACTTTGCTTCTTTCTTTTCCCTCCCCTTTAGACCTCGTAATCAGTTGTCATACTAGAGTACATTATAGAAATCCATCACATTAATTAATTAATCGTTTATACAGTATATAATATATGAGGATTGACATTTGACATGATACACACTTGACAAAAGTTAATTAATAATTGAACAACACACATGAACAGCTAGCTGGATGCAGTAACATTATACTGCTTTTATTAAATAATACCACATGAATTTCAGTAAGAAAAACAAATACTTTTTTAACTTTGGAAATCCATTAATACTACTATATATTATAAAGTCACTTAAAAAGGTGTTTTACGACACCAGGAAGATGAATATTCAGAAAGTAGTCATCCCAATCGATGCACTTTGGGTCGAAGTAAAACATGTCTGCCTCAGCACCACTCTCTCTTATAGCCATGCGCAGCTTCTCCGTGTTCATGTCATCAAAGCTGTGTGCAAAATGTATATACATGATAATGTTAATAAATCTCAAATTAAGAGAAATAATAAATTTATAGACTGACGTGATATAATATAATATGTTAGATTATAAAATTATTTTTATTAATATAATATTAATATTATATAAAATTTTATCAGTTTATAAATTTAAGTTTATGTCATTTCTTTATTTTACAAAAAATGCAATAAGTTAATCGAAAAAATAATATATATATATATATATATAAACGCATACATACACGCCCCTGAAGAACAAATAAGGCTTGTATAGTTCCACCAATCGCATCACGAAGTTGATCTTGTGTCTAAGACGAAGATATTTGTCTCGGAAATATTGACAAAGAGCTTTGTTGGCCAGTTCTAGTCCCTAGAAGACAAAAGAAAAGATCAATCCAAATCTGACATAAATAATTATTACACGAAAACGAGTATTTTTAATAAATTATTTATGATAATAATAATTATTTCTAATAAAAATAAATTTATTTTAATAAAAATAATAATCAATTTGATAAAAAAAATAATTAATTACAAATAAATAATTTTTTTTTATAATGAGTACTAAGGATTGATTACTTTATTAATGAAAAGTGGTATATGATGATCATGTTTTGTTTGAAGGAAAAGGAAATTAGAAAAGTAGAATATAAAATTAAAGGATTAAAGATGAACAAACCTTCAAAAGAAGCAAATAACGAATGGCCATGTATCTGTGAAAGCTTTCCATATCACCTAACACCAAAGCCTTGGTAACCTTGACAGGTTTGCCATTCTTATCAATCCATGGTTTTTGGGAAAAGTAACGGAAGCCCATCTCTTGAAGAATGCTGTTTCTTACAGGATTTCTTACTGAAGATCCAACTTGGTAAATTATATCACAAGGTTGATATGCATGAGCCACCATTGCTACTATTATAGCATTCACCACCAAGTCAGCTGGTATCTGCATGATTAGGAAACCATTATATATAATATTTAATTCATCCTTTTATCGTTTTAAAGAAAAATCTAAACAATATTAATGTGCATGTAATGTGTCACCTAATTAATTACAAAAGTAGGAAATTTTTTATATATATGCTTTCATGTCATGCAAGCTTAATTAATTACCATAACTCACCAAGTCAACAATTGCCATAAGATCTCCGAGGAAGCATGTTAGTTTTCCTTTGCCATAACCAACTGCTAGACTGTCGATCGTCCTGTAACACAATTAAACAAGCAAGTTTCATGTCTATATTCCCCCTGATTTTCTCGGCAACCAACCAGAAAAATAATGACGTTTGGGAAAATAAATTAGAAATGAAAGATAGTTTTTTTTTTTTTTAAAAAAAAAAAAAAAAAGAAAATGAATGGATTTCTTGTGAAGAAATTAATGATATATAATTAGGAGGTTACCTGAGACCCTCAACCCAACCAGGAAAAGGTTCTTTGAAAGTACTTGTTACGATGGTTGGACGAACAATTACCACAGATAGATTTTCTTTCAAGTGCCCAAGAAGCATCTCTCCCATTGCTTTTGTAAATACGTACGTGTTTGGCCATCCGTACATTCTTGCCCTGATATTTACATTATAAACCTTTCCTCGTTAATTTAGAGCTTAACGCCAATATAACTTGTATATATCATGTATATGATAAACTAAGAATTCGATCCATTGACAAAATCTTGCCCTGATATTACTTTTGGAGAATATTCGCTCAGTTCATGATAGTGAGGGTTTGGGATTTACAATTTTAAGACAAATAAATGCAATAATATGGAACTTTTAAAAGAAACGTGTATTATGATGAGGTGCTATATTTACTTATCGCTTTTTCTATTTTTAAGAATTTTAAAAATAATTCAAAATTGATAAAAGTGGAGATTTTCTTAGTAAAATGAGTGTGACAACGTTATTTATTTTTAAAAAATATATATATTAAACTTTATTGGAAAGAGACATTGTTAGACATAAATTCAATCATTAAATATCGACATTGGTATGCGCACTACAACTAATGGTAAATCACTCTAAAATAATAATAAAAATGTTTGGAAATATAAAATATTATTATATATTATGAGAAATTATTTATATATGAAGCCAGGCTTTTATTAGAATCTTATCTCCATGTGTCGGCCTAGTATTGAATGCACCGAAAGCAATGACCTATCGGGGTTGGGCCCCGACATAAGCATGTGAGGATGCAAGGACCTCTCTTAATTGACTACCCACTACTATTAAAAGACAAGACATCCTTGTTATGATACAAATGTTAGGATTTTCAATATAACAAATTCTGCAATTTTTTCTTTAAAAATGGGTTAAAACTTTCTAGGAAAAATCCAATATTTATACATTTCTTTTTTTGTTAACATCTCTGATTCTCATTTATGACATAAATGCAGAGACAGACTTTATGAATGTGGAAACCTTGACATTACAGATCTGTTTAATTAAATTCGAAATGTTTTTAATGTGATATCACTTTCTGCATATACATACTTTGTATATGCAATTTTCCACATCTAATTAGAGTATTTTTATTAGATTATTTAAAGTTCAATTTTAAAAATATAAGTTTGCATATATATTAAAAATAATTGTTTATATTTGATCAAAAATAAAGAAAAAAAATTAAAAATATTTTTTATCTTTAAAAATGAATAGTAAAACTAAAAATTTATATAATTTTTTAGTTTTTTTTTTAATTTTTTTTTTAATATGATCAAAATTTTTTAATATATATATAAATTTATATTTTTATAAAATTTAATTTTAAAAAATTTAATAAAAATGCTTTTAAAAGGGTGGATGTGTATTTAATTAACCCATCGACCTAACCTAACTGTCGTACAAGGGAACCTATTGTGATGAGTAATTGGACGGTGACAGACGTCAACTTCTCATTAACTGTTATTAATTTGTGTCTGCGCTGCTGTTTCGTGTTTGGTGGGGGAAGTCATGAATTCATCCCCAAAGTTTTTAATGTGACAATCAAACAGAGTCCTATTTTTTTATTGTTTTTTTTCCTATATTTTATAATTTTAAATATAAATTAAAAATAAAATAAAATAATTATTATTATTTTAGAATTTTAACGAAATAAATTATTTATTATATTTTGAATAAAAACTTATTAAAATTTTAATAATAAAATGAGTAAAGATAATTTTGATTCTAAGCAATTCCAAAGGACACATGTTTAATATTTAGAAAGATCGACAAAGACAGTTTATATATTTAGGATCAAATATACTAATGAGTAGTATTATATATCGCGCGTAGTTTAAACATCAAACAATCATTTTTTTTTTAAAAAAATAAGGAATTTATTATTAAATGATTTTTTATCTATATAAATCTTATATATATTTATTCACTTTTTTTAAAAAATTATATTATATTTAGACACTCTACAATTATAAATATTATTTTTCCATATTAATTATACAAAGAAATATAATTGTTTTAAATTTATACCGTTGTAAAGATATTGAGTTCAATTATTATTTATTAATCTAAAAAGTTTAAACCCATAAAAGATGTGACTTGAATGATTTAAGTACTTGTATTTCAACACAAATAAAACATGCACACATGATGATGGAGGCAAGACAAATGTTTGGGACTTGTCTTCCTAGCCATATGATCAAGATGTAAGACTTTATTAGGATCGCTCATATCTATATATATCTATATCTATATATATATATATATATATATATATATATTTATATATATAAATAGGGTTGGAGGACAAACCTTTGAATACCCAAATTCTTCATGGCCAAAGTGATTTCTCCTTCAGTAGCACCCTCAGCTCGAAGGCAGTTCAATTCTTCCTCCACCACTTTCTTCTCTACTTCCATGTCTAATCCCTGTGCCCCATTAAGTGTTTCACCCATTTTATAAGGGTTTTCAAGGATCAGTCCTCCTTTTTCACCTGATACATATGCTAAAAACAGGGGGGAAAACAATTTTACATTTCGAAAAGTCAAATATTGAATACTAATTATGAGCAATATTACTCGTAATCTCTCAACTTCTCATCCTTTCATGATGTAGTATTAAATAATTAGATGCTATTTATTATGTTTTACTTGTCAACTTATCATCTAATATCAAATCATGAGATGAAAAAGAAAATAATGACTAAATTTATTCTATAATTATATATATATATAAATATATATATATATATATATATATATAGATCTTACGGATCTTAGACATTTAAAAATGGTAGGAATAATTAAAAAGAAAAAATATTTGTAATAATAGAATTGGAAATTAGGAGTTTAACTAACCGGTGGATACGTGGACAAGCACCTTTACTCTAACACATTTTTTTGCAAATCGTAA
Organism: Platycarya longipes; assembly: GCA_036559045.1. Classification (NCBI taxonomy): domain Eukaryota; kingdom Viridiplantae; phylum Streptophyta; class Magnoliopsida; order Fagales; family Juglandaceae; genus Platycarya; species Platycarya longipes. Next base: position 22,511,381 of record CM071802.1, on the reverse strand, counting down.
AATATGCTCAGCTCCATGTGTATTGAGGGCCAAAGCAACGTCATATCTGCATGACATGTATAATATTAGAGCAAGTGATCATATTTATCTCTCACTATTGAATAAATTAAGGAAAATACTTTAATCAGATTACAAAAGTAAAATTCATAGATTGATCTGATTTAATATGATATATTAGAATATAAAATTATTTTTATTATAAAATAAATTTAACAAATTCTATGAAATTACATTAATTAGTTTGTAGGTTTATTTTGTTAGAATTATTCTACAACAATTGTTGAAAGAGTTGGTAATCAGTCTATAAATGTAAGAAAAAAATCTAATCTCCTGAATTAGCTTTAGAAGTTAAAAAGATCCAAAACCATCCACTAACTTTTTATAATCCTTTTGTATATATATCAGAAAGCTTAACAGTTGTACGTACGTACTGATGATCATCATCCATGATCGATCTTACCTTTCATCAAAATTGGTGGTTGCAGCTAAATTCATAATGAAATCGATTTGGTTCAACATCTCTTCCCTCAAAATGGAGGAGCAGTCCTGCAAGCCCAAATCCTCACGACTGAGGTCCCCAGCTACCACCGTTACCTTCTCTGATAAAAAGGAATTCAGATTTGTACCCCATTTTTGCTTTAGCAAAATGAACAAGTCCTTCCCCAAGATCTGCAGCAGTAGCAAGCCACAAAAATTATGAAAACAAGTCATGCACATCATCTAAGTGTATCTATGTGTCTGTGTGTGTGTGTGTATATATATATATATATGTGTGTGTGTGTGTGTGTGTGTGTGTATATATATATATACCTCATTATGGAAACGTTGTGTTGCAGATTTGGCATCTGCAGCTCTTAGAAGAAGATAGAGCTTCTTCACGTTTGGTTGAACTCTCAGAACTTTCTCCACAAAAACTGCATCCATTCAAAATTAGCATCAAAGTTACAAGTAAAATCAAGCTTTAAAAGGCACATTCACACTGCAACTTAAGAGGTGACACAAAACAGAAAGATATTAGTAGTACTGAAATATATTTACTTTTTGCGAGAAACCCAGTTGCACCAGTGACTAAAATGGCCTTGTTCTCAAGGAGCTGTACTATACTTCCTAACTCCATGGTGGTGAAAATATCAGTCACAGAGAGAGAGAGAGAGAGAGAGAGGAGAATGGTGATCAGCCTTGATCAGGAGAAGAAGAGATCAAGCCGTTTCATATACTGAAGGGAAGAGGTAATTATATGATGGAGTGCACGCAAGCACCAGTGATGGTTATTTGTTGATCGATGGATGGAAGAAGTAAGCACTCCAAAGACCAATGGATCCTCTATTTAAAGCAAGTAATCAATTATTTTTCCAAAAAAGGCTCCCCAATGGAGTTTTTTTTCGTTTTTTATTTTTTATTTTTTATTTTTTTAAGAGTACGGTACGGCCAATTAATCAAAAATCCCAATCCAAACACCAAAATAAACTGAAAATTAGACCCTCATCATATATTTTATCTACATGATTTTCTATTTTGCTTCAGTAAATATCCCACTCCATTGGCACTATTCATATATTCATATAATTTTTTTTTAATTTATTCATTTTTAATTTCCGCTTTGTTTTCTTCTTAATACTTTCTAGCTATATAGATAAAATGAGATTTGATATTTTGATAGCTGCATCTATATATATAACTAGGAATGAAATGATTTGCTATGCATCTAATATTTCTAACTTTCCTTCTCTTAATATAGTCGCATTTTCTCATCTTTTGATTTTATTTTTAGTTTCTTGCTTATACTTTTTTTATTTTTTATTTTTTATTTTGTGTGTAAATATATAGGATGAGATTATATTATAATATTGTATATGAATAATATTGAAAATATAAAAAATATGGGGATCATATTGCAAATTCATTTGTAGTTAGAAAGAATATTACAAATTAATAAAATATTTAGATAAACTAATATACAATGTGTTATAAAACTCATTAATTAAAATACATAGGAAAATAAATTTTGGTTATATATAATTATAAAGAAAATATAAACAAATCATTTGGTGTACCCTAAGAATTATATATATCAAAAAATGTAAAGGAAATAACCCAACTTCACCGGTTCTTCAACTATATAAAACTTTATGCATATTGTACATTCCGGCAGGCCGCCGGCCCATACTTGGCAGCATAGGCCTGATTGATTGTATAACCGTGGGGTGCTCACCTACCCAGACCAAATAAATATAATAAATACCAGTGGTCCAAATGCTGGTGTCTTTTCCTACCTATTCCGCTTCTCCAACATAATTTTTGGAGTAGATGATAAATAAAATTCATGATGTCGACCAATATCTATGAACATAAGAACATTACTTAATTCAACATGCATGCATGCATGCATGTATGTATGTATGTATAAATTGCAGCTACATATATTTATATTATATAGACATGCTTTGCATATGTCGTATTCAAGATGTAGTTTTATTTCTTTTACATAAGATGCTTGGCATCAGCCAGCACACCACACACCACAGACACATCAATTTTTTTTGTTTTAATTTTCTTCAATGGGTGTGCTGCTGCACATCATTTTTCTAAAAAATTGTAAGAAATCTAGAATCTACATAGAAAGACAAATTTTTTTGTGAATCTCACTTTTTTTAAATGGAGCTAACGGAACTTGCATACCCTTAAAATTATATTTAGTATTATTCGTGTGTATATGTGTGTGTATATATATATATATAAGGGTACGCAGTATATGTATATGCATACTGCATGTTTAGTTTGTCATTCCCCATGTTAATTTTGATCGGTTATTCCTAGGTTGTGGGTTTTTTGGTGTTCTTTCATTAAGGGGCTTTTATTGACCTGTGAAATTTAGTTGAGGAGAAGAAAGAAGAAAGCAGTATGGGAAAACGAAAAACCTTATCCGGACACTGATACGACCGACTTGAAGGAATTAAGGTCACCAAACCTAGCTAGATAGATACATACGTATCAGGTATACATATATATATACAAATATCCTAATTCAATTCCACTACGCAGTTATACCAACCCATGTTATTAGGTCTCTCTCTCTCTCTCTCTCTCTCTCTCTCTCTCTCTCTCTCTCTCTCTCTCTCTCTGTGTGCAAGGGAGTTCCCTGGCCGTCCGATCGCTCTCATTTTAATGTGGTTTCCATGATTACCTTAGCCTTTTGTATCACCTTATTTAGATTTTTGTTAGGAACGATCTTCCTTTTCTGTTTAGAGCCTTTACCTTCCTTTCATGCCTTTCCTTTTCTCTTTCCTCCACCCTCATTTCATGCCTTGGGATATTTCAAGCTACTAGTATTTAAGAAGTAAGAAAAAATTATGGTGTTTAGAGTACACCTAATTAGATGCTTAAATGATGATAAAATTTGATATGAAAGATAATTTTAAAATTTGAATTTTACCCTTTAAATAATATGGATGATGTTATGAATTATTAGGGGCGGTTCCTGCCCCCTTAATTATTTTGTGAATGACCCCATCACCATTATTTTAAGTCTTGTACAGTAACTTGCATAATAATTTCAACGCCTATAAATATGGGTTTCAGTTGTTATGAAATTCATAAGAAAATATAGAGAGAGAAAGAAAGTTTTAGTTCTTAAGAGTTTCAGAGAGAGTTTCTTATTTCTCTTTTGCAATAGTAGTTTTTCTTTTTAGTTTTATAACACGTTATCAGCACGAGGTTCTACCGATACTGAAACTAGTGGTCTTCTACTTCAAGTAAGTTTTTCAATATATTATTTGCAGTTCTCGAGATAAATATTAAAGGTAATATTGCTGAATATTACTTGATAAAATTCTACTTTTATTCTTATATTAATGTGAATATATTTTTTAAATTTACAGATTTATTTTTGTGATATAATTTCAAATATTGAAATTTATTACTATTGACATTTCTGGAAAAAGTTATATATCCAGGATCATTGATGAGATCCATTTGGATGTAATGATGAACTTGGGAGATACAATCATAGAAGAAAATCATGTGTCCCTGAAGGACCGTGCTGTGTATCTCATGATGAAAAATCATCTTACTGTGTGAAATCAATTAAGAGAGATATGAATACCAGAAGATGTAATCCTCTCAAAAGATCATTATGATTTATTGCACCTGAAGTTGCAAGATTTTAAGAGTAGTATTGAATATTCTGCACTCTTTAAAATCAGCTCAATATTAAAATTATGCAGTGAAAAGATCACTGATGATGATATATAAAAGAAGACATATTATTTTTCATACCTCGAATGTGCTCCTGCAGTAGCAATATCGAGAGTGAAAGTTCAACAAATATTCTGAACTTTTATTTTGTCTTTTAGTGATTGAGCTAAATAATGAGTTTTTGTTAATAAATCACCAGTTACGTCCTATTAATGATATTGAATTTACACCATTCTTAGAAGTGAACGGTGCATCATTTCAAAGGAATTAAGGGCGTAGACGTGGTAGAAAAACTATGGAAGTGTTGATCCCAAAAGCGACAACACTAAAGATGATAAAAATATATCATATCACCAGAAGTGATCCAACTCAGATAAGGGTAAAGGCCTTCAGAATAATTCTTCATAGAAAGATGAAGATGTTTGTCATAGATGTGGTATGACTAAACAGTGATCACGTACCTGTTGTACGGCCAAGCACTTGATAAGCTTTTATATATAAGCTTATTACTATTTCATCATGTTTTGAAATAATGAAATATCGGTGCCTGAAGCACGATAGAAATTATTTGGGATAATTAAACCCTGTCTAAATTTGATCCTCTTACAAATAAATGTGAACTAGAAGTTCAGAGGATTATCTATCTACAAAGTGTTGCAAATCAATTACATGATGTATTTACTGACAATAAAAGTGTTGTAAAATCATATATTACTGCTATTAATGCTTAAGCAATAATTGAAATCCCAGAAGGACGAGCTGTTAAAACAACAATAAATGAGTCTAAGATACGCCTAAAGCGTTGAAAACCTATTGGTGCACAAAAGAAAAAAAAAATCAGTGCTCATGAAGAGACCGTATTTTCTGTATAAAATATAATCCTCCTGAAGAGGAAACCTCCTGAAGAGGTAACTCTTGAAGAGTATAACTCCTGAAGAGTGTAACTCTTGAAGAGGTAATTCCTGAAGAGTATAACTCCTGAAAAGAAAACTCCTGAAGAGTACAACCCTCCCGAAGAGGAATCTCCTGTAGAGGTGTTTCATGAAATGTTTTCCCCTGAAGAGGAACAATGAGATCTCAATACATTTCATAAGTACTAGAAAATTTATGGATAGAAATAAAACTGTTGTCGACAACATATATGATAACACTTGACATTACCAGAAATAATGAAGAAAGTGAGCTAAAAACCGTCGAAAAATGTCAACGTAGAAATGATTGGCCAAAATGGAAAGCAGTTATTGAAACTGAATTAAAATCGCCAGTAAAGCGAGAGGTATTTGGACCTGTTATCCAAATAACAAAAGGTGTAATGCCTATAAAATATAAGTGAGTATTTATACAAAAGCATAATGCGAAATGAAATTGTGCGGTATAAGTTGTCGCACAAGGTTTCCTGCAGAAACCCAAGAGCTGTTATGAGGAAACATATTTCCTTGTTATGAATGTAATCACATTCATATTTTTAATCGATTTGGTTATTACAAAAGGATTAGATATGCAATTAATGAATGTGGTCACTGCATATTTATAAGGATCATTAGATCACTAAATATATAAAGATATACGATACTTGAAACAGCTAATCCAAGTACATTTAGGAGTATGTACTTTATAAAGTTTCAAAGATCTTTATATGGGTTAAAGCAATCCGGACGCATGTGGTATAATTGAATCAACGAGTATCTATTGAAAGAAGGATTTAAGAATAATCCTATATGCCCATGTGTTTTATCAGAATCCGGATTTGTCATTATTGCAGTTTACGTTGATGATTTACCTTGTTAGAACTCCTAAAGAGATCACAAGGGCTGCTATAAATTCAAGGAATGCATTTGAAAAGAAAAGATCTTATTATTCAATTAATAGACGAGTTACAAGAATTTGAGACTTCTAGCCTCATCTCTCAAATGTATTTGCTCTTTATAAAGTAACATACCATCCTTATCTAAAGAATTAGGCAGTCGAAACGAAGAGGCAAGTAAGGATTTTAAATCCTTATTCTCTTGCTTTAAGTCTGTAATTTTTCTGTCAGACTCTTGAACGAGTCATTGAAGTACAGAAACCTTCTCGTTAAGCTCCTTAATCTCACGATTTTTGGATTGTAATCGGTTGGAAAATCCAACAATAGAGGAGGAGTATCGGGTGCCGAGAGTCACCAGCTCATAATCGGCTTCACGGTCTGACTTATTAGCCAGATCATTTACTTGCTGCAACAAGGCACCTGCAGAAGATGCAGGAATAATTTGTAATTAAGGTGAAAGACACCTCATATGTTGATCGTGAGAAATAGTAAAAGGAAATTGATGAGCTATTGAAAATTTGTAGAATAAGAATACAAATACAGATGAATTATAGATATGAGAAGAAGATTTAATGCGTACTAAATGAAACTAAAGACGGTTCTTATAGAAATGGAAATAAGAACAAGACAAACCAGCATCTCTTCAAATCTCACTTTACAAGATATGCTGGATGCATAATTTCAAAAGTCAGCGAGATTAATTACAGCTATCCCTATTTTCTTGTAAACGCTGAACCTCTGTCGTTAGCTGCTGTTGTTGACTTTGTATCTGAGCTCTCTCTCATTCTAGCTCTTCTACTCGTGTTTTCAGGTCACGAGAATACCAGTTTACAAGTTTCTTCAGCTCCTTGTTTTCTTGTCTTAAATCTTTATTTTTTCTATCTTTAGTTGCAAGCGTTTGATGCAACTCAGATATTTGAGTTTTAAGATGATCAACCTCACTCATTCTTGCCAATAGCCTCTGAGACATGGTTATAAGAGAGGCAGCATATTGAGCACTGAGGGTTCTTGATGCTGCAACAATTTCAGGATCAGATTTACTAGAAAGATATATCTCTGCTCCTATCATGGTGTTTACAGCCTCAGGAGAAAATATAAGTGGTTGAGGTATAAAAGGTTCATGGTTTAAATCTGGGATATTAGAATTTCTATCAGACATAATATCGTTATGGATGAACAACAACTGAATCTATGAGGAATGCGAGATCTTTTTGCTGGAGTAAACCAATGGTAAAATTGGTTATATTTAAACAACAACTCGAAGTCTTCAAATCTCTTCAAGATCTCGTTTGTCTACAATGTCAAGCGGATTTGATTTTCCGCCGAACCGATAATATTAGACCTCAAAGCTTTTACAGCGTTTATCATACATGAATGGTTTCCAATGTTATTTCCACCGTATATAAACAAGTTCTTCCTAATAACGCCAAATGAAGGGGAGAAAATTTTAGATGAAAATATTATCATGTTCTCTCTAATGCATTATTTAGATGGAAATCATGTTTGAATTCATAATCTGTTATATATGCTGAAATAATATTTGCTTATTACTTGAAACACTAATGCATATTATCAGGGGGAGTTTAAGTATTATTGCAGGTATCAGATTTCTATTAAGTCTGTCAACCAGATATTATTTTTCATCTTCAAATCACTCAGAGATTATTACAATTCATGAAACAAGTCGAGAGTATATTTGGCTGAGATCAATGACTCAATAATTTTATACGAAGATAATGCTGCTTGTATCATTCAAATCAAAGGAGGATATATCAAATATACGATCAAGTGATAATCTGGCAGATTTATTCACGAAGGCACCACTAACTGCGACATTCAAGAAAATTGTGCAGAATATTAAAATGTGAAGACTCAAAAAATCTATCGTCATGCACTTTCCAGGGGGAGTAAAAGTCCTGAAGACTTGTGCTGATTGTACTCTTTTTTTTTTCGCTAAGGTTTTGTCCCACTGGGTTTTCCTTTGCAAGATTTTAATGAGGCAATCTTAAAACACTTGTGGATACATAAGAAGACTGTACTCTTTTTCCTTCGCCATTAGTTTTTCTTCCCATTGGGTTTTTCCTTGGCAAGGTTTTAACGAGGCAGATTCTTTATGGGTGGTCATTCAAGGGGGAGTGTTATGAATTATTAGGGGCGGTCCCCGCCCCCTTAATTATTTTGTGAATGACCCCACCACCATTATTTTAAGTCTTGTACAGTAACTTGCATAGTAATTTCAACGCCTATAAATATGGGTTTCAGTTGTTATGAAATTCATAAGAAAATATAGAAAGAGAAAGAAAGTTTCAGTTCTTAAGAGTTTCAGAGAGAGTTTTTTATTTCTCTTTTGCAATAGTAGTTTTTCCTTTTAGTTTTATAACAGATGATGTGTTATACACACTTTTTTAAAAGTAGCAACATTATTACTGAAAAGAAGACTTACATCATGTCATTTAAGACAGTGGACAGGACTGAATACAAAAGGAAATTTCTTTAAAATCATACAAGTCTTCACTCAACTTAAGAGCATCTCAAGCTAAGTTATGTACAACCCTATTAGCTTCTCTCTTAATGTGATAGGTAGACCATAGGGCAAAGGAGTTGAGCATATCTTTTGCATCTTCAATCAATAATCCTTCCTGTCTTCAGTAAGTAGCAGGCAAGTAGTAGGCTTACTAAAATTGTTCACTTATTGAAGAGCATCACCTTCCATGATAACACTACAAGGCTTTTTGCGACGATTGAAAATCGTGACAAAAAGCCTTAAAATCGCGACTAATAAGCTTTTAGTGGCGTTTTTGTGGCGCCGGCATTTCGCTGCAAAAGCTTGGAGGCTAGAAGTCTTTAGCTGCAAAATGGACAGAGCACAGAACTAGTGATAGTTTTTGCGGTGAAACGTCGGCGCAACAAAAATGCCACTAAAAGCTTATTAGCCTCGATTTTAAGGCTTTGTGCAGCAATTCTTAGTTGCCTTTTACAGAAGTTAAAAAAAATGCTAGTGAACCGAACCAATTTCACTAGTATTTTGTTAAAATATATTATAATAAGCTCTCATGTGATAGCTGATCATTATTCTAAAAAAAAAATAAAGAAAAAAAACTAGATTATTTGAATTTTACAATGGAAATAAAGTTACTTCAACAATTCAAAAAAGTAATTGAAATGTTTCAACAATTATTAGTGGCTGTCTTCCCATATAAAATTAGCTCTAAATATCATATAATAAAAAAAGGAAAACTAGGAAGTTCTAGAAATGATATAATCTATCAGCAGCCCAACTCAAGCCTTCAAAAGCAAATATACAATAGAAAAAGAGAACTCGGAACGCCTACTAAAGATCATAAAGTAAGAATCTAGATAATAAACCCTTATAAACAATGCTGAAGCTACAAAAATCCAAATCATACCACAGCAAACGGCATTGAATGCCTAGATTTACCTCATCAACACAAAGCCATGATAGTTCTTTTGCAAGCTCCAAGACACCTTTAATTAAGGATCTTAAACCCTTTTTCAGGGAATATGAGATATGGTTGATATCCATCTACTTCCAACACAATCCACTACAACAATTAGAAATGAAAAGGTCATAAGAAGCCCCCATAAATGTCCAGACAGTAATAAAAGGTAAGCTGCAACAAGACAATTTGGGAACAAGGGGAAAGATAAAACGTACCCTCTTGTGTTGAGACATCCTCACCCAAAGCCACTCAATTATGTATTTCCTGCAACAAAGAGAAAGATTTGCATTTAAAAAGGAAAAACCTAAGAAACTAACACTTAAAACAATGTAAGAAATCTATAAAAGTTACTGCAAATATATATAAATTCCAAATTAAACAAACTGACACTTAGAAGTTAAAATACCAAGGTTCAAAATTATCATTTTTTTACAAATGCTCTTTTAGTTTTTGTTTTATCATTTTTGGCCTTCACTGCTGTACATATATATTCTGAAACAATCACAATAAAATTTCCACAATTTCTTTTTGTCTAATAAATAAGAAAATTCTGAGACAATCATAATAATATAAGCACAACTAAATCTGTAAATCAACAAAAGCACAACTAAATCTGCATACCAACATAAGCACAACTAAATCTGCATACCGAAGAAATAACTTATCATACCAACATTCAAAATAAACACTAGATCAACCAAATTAACCCGCATACTAAATGTGATTTACAATACCAATCATAGAAATGTGATGAAGTATGTACATAACAAGACAATTATAAAGAAAAAAAAGTAAACATTTGGCTTGTCAAGAAGCAATTTGTACATACTTGATAACCCCCTTTCCTTCATCTGCCATTGAGTCCACATTACTTTCCAGCATACGGATATAGACCAAAGAACCAAGAAACCCAACACCAAAGCTAAATACATAAAATTAATGAAATTCAAATGTTAAGAGAGTAATATTATGAATACTCCAAAAGTAAGAAACACATTAATAATAGAGATACTATTAAGATTCATTGGAGGACTTCCCACAGTGCTCTGCTTTGCTAATCTAATAGTATGAATTACAACCTAACAATAGAACAGTACATTGAGTGGCATAAAGTTTAACATAATGCAATAAAACTCAAACATGATTCAAACTTAAGAAAGACAATGAATAAAGTGTTTAAAAAATACATTCTCATCTTCACTAATTTAACACATATTAATAAAGGGTTAAACATAATATAATCAAACATGATTCAAACTCAAGAAAGACAATGAATAGCCATAGTACAATTTTTTTCCAAACCCACATGATTGAAATAAAACAAAAAGGGTAGAAAATTCCATTTCACCTCCTCAAGCTATGGTTTCACTAAACAGATATTATATTTGTTGAACTTGCCTCAATTAAAGTAACAAAACATGAATTAAAAGCTATAAACTATATTTGCTAAAACTAGACCAAGAATAATAATGTAAAAAGATCTCAAAGAAAGACTGTTAAGAACAATTGTGATAGACTATGCAAGAACTCCTAAATGGGCAGGACCTATAAAGCAGGGAAGCTATGTCTACAGAAAATTTACAATCACATAGAGTGAGAAAGTTATAAAGGTATTCATAGGCGTTCCTTAGTATGTGAATCTTTTTGTGCAATGACAACGCATATAAATACACGAGAACACATGCTTAATTTCAGAAAATAAGTTCATAACATCAAGAAGCCTACTAGCGTTGGCAACACCCAATCAAGCAGAGGTAGGTAATGGAGACCTAGTTTTACCAAATGCAAGGCAACAACAGCAACCTCATACTTAGTCACACTAGCATCACACAACCAGCGATAATCTAAGCTAACAGCATGTCCAATCCAAATCCATTATACCGGAATAGTGCAGCTACAAATTAAAAGCAGGCAAAGACCGTTTTCCTTCGTTTTCTTAGAAAATCAAAGTCATAAAGCTCATCCGTCGGACCGGCTTGAAAGACTAATATTTTACACCAATCAACAACTTCAAAATAAAATCTAGACCACATTAAAGACAATAAATAAATCAAACACCAAACGGGATTCCAACACTTATCTAAAGTTACGCTTATCGAAAACCCTAGATCTGCGTCCTCGGCAAGGGGCTTCCGGTGAACCCTAGATCTTCTCTTAATCTTCCTAATAGCTTATGAACCATGTATTCAACTACAAGATCAAAACTAGAGAGAGAGAGACGAACAGAAAGAGAGAATGAGTGACGAACGCGTGGAGAGAGCGAGAAAGAGAGCGACACATACTAAAAGAGGCGGCGACAGTGCGGTAGCGGCACGGCGTGAGTAGAGACGGCAGTCCATAGTGTGGTCCAAAGAGAGAGAGAGAGAGAGAGGTTTGGGATTATTTGGGCAAGTATCCGGGGGGGGGGGATAATAATTAAAAGTTATAACGGCATTGTAAAACTCGCCATTATAACTTCAAAATAACAAAGGAAAATGCGTTGTGGAAGAATACAACTTTAACGATGACAAAGTCGCCGTTATAAGCTGGGATCTCACTGCAACAAAGGCAAAAACAACCTGCCTACATATATTGATGCGATTTGTTACGACATTTTCGATTTCGCCATTATAGATGCCCTTTTCCATTAATTTCATATGCGGCACTCTAAATTCTGCCGTAATAAGGTAAAATTCGCGTAGTGTAAGCTGTTTAGTCTCCACTTCTCGACTAAACAATACTTCTAGCAAGAGTGCATATGCTTTTGCTATAAAAGGATTTGTAGACAATTCAAGTGAAGATCTAAGTACTGTTTTGGTAACATTGCCATTAGAATCTCTTATGATAGCCCCTATTCCAATTCTTCCATTAGCATTACTCATAGCAACATCCCAATTTACTTTGTACATACTCTCTAGAAGTTTTTGTCATAGTTGTCTCTATGATGCTTTAACCAGTTGCTTCCCTTGCACCTCTTTGAAAAACTGCATCTCCTCTCTTATTTAGCTTTATTGAGAATAAAGTTTGGATGAGAAAGTTCTTAACCATTTTTATAACACTATTCCTTCTCAGCTAGAATAGTCTAGCTATAATTGCACCTTCAACAAGTTCTTCTAGACTCAGATTTTTTAATAAAGGACTCCTTGCCTCAAAAAAAGAATCAATTGTACCTTTCATTTTCTAAATTCTTCGACAGCCTTGGCTCAAAACATCTCATGCTACTTCACAAGTTCATAGAACGTGCTCAACAATTCCAGGAAATTTTTTACAGATGAGACACTGAGCTTCTTTTATCACCTTTCTTCTCCACATATTTGCAAAAGTGCATAAAGCATCTCTACAAGCTCTCCAAATAAACATCTTCAATTTACTAGACTTTTTCAACTTCCAAATAGATTTCCAAATATCAACGTACAAGTTCCCGCTTGAAGATTCCACAGCTTGTTTGATTTTCAAATTCTTGTGAAGGTAATATGTACTTCTCACTGTAAAGACTCCATTTGAGAAAAAGAGTCTAGATTTTTAAAATGTACCAACTTTAAAAAAGACTCCAATATGCACTTTGCTTGAATACCTGAGCTAGGAGACAGTCTAGTTTTTTAAAATGCGCTAACTTTGTTTTCACAACTTTAGATCTTTTGGAACTAAGTTTTCGTCCCAAAAGATAGGATTTTTGTAAGAAAAAAACCCCAAGGTCATCCCAGTTTTAATGTCCCAAAAGGTATATTTCGTCTCAAAAGATTGGGACAAAATTTTACTTCATTGCTCAATCATGTTCGAACGCCTATTTTGTTGGGAAGGCTGGTTTTCATCCTAGAATGGCATTTAATGGCCTCAAAATATGTTTGAACGATAAATGTGTTCGAATGTGTCCTTCAAAATTTATGATTGCGTAAATTATATTAGTTTTATAGATTTTAGTAAGAGGTTCGAATGTGCAATGAATGGAACAAGCGAGTGGACTGTTTGAAAGTGTTTGAATAGTTGGAGTCGTTTGATTACCATTCAAAGTCGAATGCCAATGTTTGCTGTTCAAATGGTTATTATTTGATTTTAATAAAAAAATTTAAAACAAAATAGGTATTTAACTATCATGTATACCGACAACATATGTGAACTTGGTGCCTAAGGAGCCTACAAATAATGTGGAGATGACTGAAGAGATGGCTAGGGACAAGGGCATTACTACTAATGGACTCAATGGCCTCCCAGATTTTGAGGTGAGATAGTTCGCTGTTAGTCTCGATACTCCTCCTTATGATGGGATGTTTATTAGACTTCTTTCGGATGATGAACTTAATCATCACCCAAAACACCGACCCTCGACAGCACAGATGGAAGTTGGCATAGATCGAGCGAGGTTTATGATACCTGTCGCTCTTATGGTACCTATTGACCTACCGGTTTATATATTCAGTAAGATGTTGTTAGAGACTACATATGTTAGGATGGATATTTTGTCTTTCAGGATCATGATCTTAAGACTCATATCAAAGATTGGGCTCTTACCTAATATTGTTGAGCGTGTCTAGCAATCGATGAGACTAATCAACTCCTTCAGCCTGTCACAAAGTATGAGATACTCAAGATTTAGGCCTGGTTTGCTCTCAGAAACTATCTCATCTCATCTCAAACTTATCGTTACATTTTTTTCAAATTTCTAACAAAATAAAATAAACAATTCAACTTTTTCAAATCCCAAAATAAAATCTAATATTAAAATAATATATTATAATAATATTTTATTCTCTTTTTAACTTTTATCTTATCTCTAAAAACAAACCAGGGCGTAGTATTCGTGCTTCTACTACAGATCAGCCGGTCGACACTCAGATTGAAGATGCACAGCAGGCAAATCATGGAGTATCAGCCAATGAGACATCCACATAGCCCAATATATCACGCACTATTACTCATGATCACATATTCCAAAGATAGTCGCTGAAGTGCATACAAAAATCTAGGTTGCCTTCTCTGGCTTATGTACAAAGATTACTACTGTCATTTCTGAGTTAGCTGGCGATGTTGATCTCTCGTCTCATACTCAGAAGACGATATGTACTCGACCTAGACAGATAGAGAAGAAAGAAGCTCCATGCAAGGATATCCTCAAATAGTTGGAGATGTAGTATTTTATATCTTTTATTTATGTTTTATTTTATTTTTGATATGGACAATATTTCATGTTTTATATTTTTGTGTGAACTATATTTTATAGTTTGTAAGTTTAATTAATTATGCACGTTATCTTTCTTTTATATAAATTAATCTTTGATTATTATGATTATTTCTTGATTAATTTTTTTAATTAAATTAATATTATTATTTGAACAAAATATTACCATTCAAACATCAAATTACCGTTCAAACACTACTACAAATTGAGATCAACAAGTTCGAACGGTCTAGAGGGCTATTCGAACAGTTGATCAATTTTCAGCATGTAACTGCCAAATTTTTCTCACTTGTGAATACTTATTTTATTAGGAATAAAATTTATCGTCCCTAAGTATACCGATTGAGTATGCATTTTTAGTCTATTTTAGATGAAATAGAAATTTCGTCCCTAGATCTTTCTTTGAGAAAGACTTTCATTTCCTTCTAAAAGAAAATCATTCCAAAAGCTAAAGTTTGTTATAGTGTTAGTATATATCATTTTTATATACAATATATAATTATATATAAAATAGTTTTACATTATATGATCAATTACTAATTAATATAATATTAAATTTTAAAATCTTATAGCACTATAGTTTATTGTTTTAATAGTTATACTTCTCCTATATCACTATACTATATTATATATTATAATATATTACTATAGTCAATAATATAATTATAATATATATTATAATATTTTATAATATACATATATATTATAATATACTACAATATGTTTTTACTATAGTATTATATACTATAATCTACTATATTATATATAATATAATATATTAAAACCGAAAAATCCAACCAAATAGGTTCAAAATCAATAAAACTGAAAGTATCGATTTAAAAAAATAATTCATACGAAATCAATTTTTAAAAATACAAAACTAATACATATCGATTTGATCTTAAGTTTTATTCAAAATCAAATTAAACCGAACCGATTATACTCTAGACAAATAAACTATTTACACAGGCAATTTGTTACAATCTTCATCCCATTTCTGGCACAATCCTTTCATATTGATACAAATTAAACTATTTTTCTCTAGTGAAGCATGGTCATGGAGATAAAATTGTAAATGAAAAGGTCTTATCGTCATAAGCCTGTTAGTACCGTATGACGGAAATAGCTAGCCTCAATCTGATGATAACATGATGTTATGACTAGGGGTGTTCATTCGAGTTCCGGACTCCCAAATCCGGAACCCGAATTCGAAATTTTCTTAAACATTTAAAAAAAAAAAATTTAAAAATGTTAAGAAATATATAAAATTTTAAACTGGGCCGGATTGATGAACACCCCTAGTCATGACTCATGAATCCATAATATTTAAGATTAATAAAAATTAAAAGACAATAAAAATTAAAAAATAATATACACAAGTATTAAATATATAAATTACATACAAATCATTTATAAAAAAAAGTGCCCATTATTAAAAAATGTGAAAATTTTACTATTTTTTTTATGAGATCCATATTATATTACAAAAAACTTGTACAAAACTTGTACATTGAGGGCTTATTACTTAAATAAAAATTAAACATCCAAAAAACTGAAAAGTTTAAAAATAGAAAATATTAAAATGATCTAATTATCAAACATAAATAAAAATCTCAAAATAAGAAACTAGATGAAATCTAATTAAACAAAAAAAAATATTTTAAAACCAAAAGTTTAAAATAAAAATAAATATTAGAAAGGCCATATATTTCTCACTAGAGAGAAAAATAAATAAAGGGTTCGCAGCTGCTTCCTCATATATATATATATAGGAATTAATGGGTGCTCAATGATTGATGTCCATTCATGTTGTCGATACAATTTCAGAAGTTAATTGGAGTTTACAAGTTAGAGGCAACCTGCAGCTATCTCTTAAATAACACGATACGGACACCCACCTCTACAAGCTACGTTAAAAGCATATATTTTATTCTCATGATTAAAAGTATATATATATATATATATATATATATATATATATATATATATATATATATATATATATATATATATATTAAGGGTACCGTTGAGTTTATCTTTTATCTTATTATATATACCTATTATATTATAATGAATAACTATCTAACGATCACTTAATAAATTTTTTAGATTGTCCAATCTTATCCCAAGCAACCTAACGAGTCTTCTACTCATTACTCATATAACTCCACTAAAAATCTATCATTAATTTGGTCATTTCATTCACTAAAGCTTTAGGCAACTTAAAGACCTACATTGTGTAGATAGGGATGGATTGAACTACAGCTTGAGAATGATTTCAATTCTCGCCTGTGTAAGAAACTTGGTCTTCTAGTTACTAATTCTCCCTCTGATTCTATTTAGGATTTCTTTAAAACCTTTTTCCTTGATCTTCCAACTAAGGCTGGGAGACCTAAATAATTCTCATAGAATTTGACTGTTCTAGTACTAGCAAGGCTTTGAATATAACTCCTTGTCTCTTTTCTTGTATTAGCACTGAACTAAATCAAGGTTTTAGTTTTATTGACTTGCTGTCTAGAAGCTTGTTCATAAATACTGAGGACTTGGTTAAGATTTGCTCATTCTCTGGCAGAAGCTCTACAAAATAATAGACTATCATCTGCAAAGAATAAATGGTTGATGCTAGGACTCCCTCTATTGATTCTATACCCATGAATAAGCTAGTTAGTCTCAGCTTGCTGAATTAAAGAACTTAGACTCTTCGCCACCAGTAAAAAGAGGTAGGGGAAAAGGGGGTCACCTTATCTAATCCTCTTTGTTAGAGCAATGAACCCCTATGGTCTACCATTAATGAGAAGAGAATATCTGGTGATGGTAACACAATGCAATACCAGCCTAATCCAACTCTAGCTAAACCACATTTTCATCATTACTTTCTTTAAAAACTCACACTCTACTCTATCATAGGCTTTTTTCATATCCAGCTTGATAGCCATGTGGCCTTGCCTAGCCTAGCCTTCCCTTACACATTTATAGAATGAAGTGCTTAAAAGGCTATGATGATGTTATCTTGGATAGCCCTCCCTGGTACAAAAGCACTCTATGAGTTGGAAATAATTTAAGGGAGCACATTTTTAATCCTGTTTGCTATAGTTTTAGAAACCACTTTATAGAGCACATTACATAGCGATATTGGTCTAAACTCAAACCCATCTCCTATTCTTCAGATCAACCCTTTCCAAATTAGCTCTCTAGTAGCACAAATACTCCTCCAAATCATGGAGGGTCTAGCCCTAGGGTATTAAGCAATGAGAGCTAGTTAAGCAATAATAGATATTACAGTGTTACAATTTTGCCAGTTCTAGCCTCTGATCACAACCCGATTTATTTGAAATAGCTACAAAGGGATTAGGGGAGGTTAAATGAAGAGGAAGAGTGCCTGAGACAAAAACTATGTAGATATAAAGCTAAATGGGACATGCAATAGGAGTGTAAAAGTGTTATTCAACAAAATTGGAATTGTCTTCACTTTGATCCGGGCTCTAGAATAGATGCAGTTCAAGTCAGACTACAGAAATGCAAATTTACTCTAGAAAACTAGAGTAAGAAAGTGTCACAGAAAGATGAGGAGGAGTTGCAAAGAAATATGAGGAGGATGGCAAAGATTCAAGATATAAATTGTGGAGAACATAATGAGGAGATTAAAGCTCTCAAAACAAAGATTGATAGCAATATGGCTAAAGAGAATTTGAGATGATAGTAGAGGGCTAAGCAAAATTGGCTAAGGCATGCGGATTGGAACACAAACTTCTATCATATTTTTGCCAACCATAAGAGGAAAAATAATGAGATCAAGAAGATTACTAAGGAAGATGACTCGGAAACCAAGAACACCAAAGAAGTGGCTGAGGTATTTAATTCTTTCTATCTTGAGCTATTTACTTTCCAAAATCCTATTAATATTGATGCATGTTTGAGTTATCTGCCTGCTAATATTAATGATGAGATGAATAGTTATAGTAATGAATATAAAAGTATAATGTAATTTTAAAAATTATATGAACATTGATCCATCAAATTTTTACCTCATTTATTTTTTGGTAACTTTTTGTTATTATATTAAATTATCATTTAATGCATTATAGTTGGGTTGATGAATGATGAAATTGACGTTGGGTCACCGCGTACACTGTTAGATGTGAACAGAACATTAACGGAACCGTCAATCCCTTTTAAATTAATGCCCGCAATAAATTATTTATATACACGCATATATATAGGACGTAATGGAAAGAAGAAGGCCCATTTGCGTTAAAGAGTGAATTAAGTTCATTTTAACTCTTATTTTTATTTTTTTATTATATATTTTTTTAATTTTTTATATAAAATATAAATTTTAATATATCTTTTTTAAATGTTAATATATATTTTTCAATTTTTAATTTTAATTTTTTAAATTTTAAAATAATAATAGTATTAAAAAATATATTAAATTTATCTCTTTATATTTCATCTCTCAATTCAATAGGCCTAAATTTATAATGTCGTCTGCGTCTTAAGTGTATCAATTTATTTGATTGCTTTTTAAATTAATTTTTTTTTTTTAATTTTAGATAATAATTAAAGAAGTAATTTGTAATATATTAATATTTTTTTTAACTTTTTAAAAATATTTAAATATAATAAAAAAATATTAAAAAAACTGCACTAAACGACACATCCAGCCGTCATTGCTGACGACATAGTAGAAGTAGCCTAATGGAAAATATTGGATCGATCTTTTATGCATTTTGAATGAAAAGCCATAAAAAGGATTGATAACTAGTACTAGCTTTCTGGACGTGACAGGTGCAGGACTCTTGAATACCCATACCTAAAAAGTTGATAGATCTTGGGAAATTAATGTTGGATAAAGAAGAGGAAGGTTAGGCCGTTTGAATTTAAAAATGAGATAAATTGATAAAAATTTTATTTATTTTTTAATATTATTATTATTTTAAAATTTATAAAATTAAAAATTTTAAAAATATGTATTAAAATTTAAAAAAATTATATTAAAAATTATATTTTGTATAAAAAAATATAATAAAAAAATAAAAATAAGTCTCGAATCCAAACCGAATCTATATATAATATAGGCGGTGAAACGTCCTTATATAATATAATTAGGATTGTCCAACTAGCAGTCTAGCAGTACATGAACAGATCCACATGAATATCTCTTGTAAATGAAAAGAGGAAAGTAGTTTGATGGACAAATAATTATGCTAATTAGTAAATAAAATAAAGTTGATTATTATTTAGAAAATTAAACATAATGAGATATTTTATTCTCAAGTCAAAGCGCAAAGTAGGAATTTTGCAGCATTTAAAATGGTGCGCAAAATTATGTAAATACTTTATTTGGTTTGATATAAACTTATAAATAGAATTTTTCAAACACTAATTAACTATGGAAGAGGATGGCTCCCAGATTATGCACCCAATCTCCTTAGCTCAGAAAATGTGTCATCCATCCGAAATTCAACTTCAACCACAAAAACTAGCAATTTTGGCATTAATTCATATCTTCAAACTACCAACAACTATCTCCGGCCAGCCCATTCATAAAAATTGGTACGGTGTTCAACCTAGGCGCATTGATTAGGAAAATAAACCAACATGAGGATCTAACTCAAAAAGAAGCAAAGGAATGCATTGAAAGATTCGATATCCCCGGTACCAACACGGCAGTACAGATCATTATGTTATACTCTTTGTTGTCTATCATGTCATCCTTCTTTATAAGGTTAGGTTTGAATTTAAAAATGGAATGAGTTGAGATGAATTTAATTTATTTTTAATATTATTATTATTTTAAAATTTAAAAATTATGTATTAGAATTTAAAAAATGTATATTGGGATTTGAAATATGTATATAAAAATTTGTGTCTTGTATAAAAAATTATAAAAATATAATGATGAAATGAAAATGAGTTGAGATGAATTTTACATACAAATGGGACAAAAGCAAGGAGGCAATCCAATTAGCTGCTAAGATATATATTGATCCAAGATATTACAAGAAAAATAAATTTTTGTGATTAATTATTTACGATAAAAAAAATTATTTGTGACTAATTTTGGTTATAATGAGTCATTCTACTGAATTAATTGGTTGCATATAAGCAATTTTTGGATTAAAATTTAAAAAAAAAAATAGTTCAAACTAGAATGAAAACAAATAATAAAATATATAGAGAAATACTTTAGTCACAAATAAATTATACAAAAATAATCTCATAAATTGATCTGGTTCTATGTGATTCGTTAAATTATTAAATTATTTTTATTATAAAATAAATCCAACAAATCAAGTAAAAATTAAGTGATCAATTAATAGAGCTGTTTTTATCATATAATTTTTTTTAAGATATAGTAATCTGATAAAATATATATATATATATATATATATATATGTGTGTGTGTGTGTGTGTGTGTGTGTGTGTGTGTGTGGATATATACCCCCGTAACGTCGATATATACCCTCGTAACCTCCTAGCCTCTCTAAATGGGTAGACGTGTGGATTTTCTAGCCCACCGTTCAGCCTGTGCAATTATTTAAACACAAGACACACATTTCGAAACCAGATCCCAAATTCAAAAATCTAAAAAATGGAAAATATATTTGTAGGAGACTTGGCATAAGAATTGCGTGAAATATACGTTACAATTTGTCTCTGAATGTGTTTTAGATTGCAGTTTTTTTTTTTTATTGTGTTGGGCAAATAATCAATTCTATTTTCTTTCTTTTAAAATTTTTTTAATTATAATTGACGTGAAATTAAAAACTTGTTCCTATGCATCTGCGCGAAGTTTCCCTACCTGTAGGAGAATCACTAAAAAATATACACAAACCCAGAAAAGTAAATATGGGTAGACATGCAATGCATCAATCCAATTCGTGAGTTTATAGTGACATACGACAAAATCACATCATGGGTATGCACTATAAAGATAAGGAGCAGGAGGTGAAGAAGACATGGGGAGCTAAAAAAAAAAAGAAAAGATTTTTTGGGGGTCAGTCCGACCGACTACTTCACTAAAAGTAGTCTGCCGCCTCCGGTAGTGGCATCCCATCGAGACTAGCACTGGACCAATTTTGAATTTAAGCCTTCGTGGAGCACACCGGAGCTCGCCGAAACTCTCCGTTGAAGGGGTAAACTCGTCGGAGCCTGCCGGTTCAGATGGGATGGGCGGTGTCACCCACTGCCTACCAGAGGCGGCTGGCTGCAGTCAAGGCCGAATGCCTTAAAATTTATTTCTATTTTATTTTTTTATTATGTTTTTTATTATGTTTTTATTTTTTATTATATTTTTTATTGTATTTTTTATTATATTTTCTTCATCATATTTTCTTCATCATATTTTTTTATTGTATTTTTTATTATATTTTCTTCATTATATTTTTTTTATTTTATCATATTTTTTATTATATTTTTTATTAAATTTAATTTAATTTTAATATATTTATTATCAAAAAGCAGCCAACAATACGTTAGACTGTTTTTAACGTTGAGAACAACCGACCGACCCAGCATCTCTAAAAAAAAATATTAAGGGGAGGAAAAAGATATTTAAGAGTTTTTAGGCATACAATGTATTCCAAACGGGCAAGCCTGAGCTAAAAAAAATTTACAACTATCCGCCCGCTCCACACGTGGGGGCCAGACTAGCAAGTGGGGCAAGTCCGTGTGACCTGCCCCACTCACCTAGACTCAATAATCCTACCTGGACTTGTTTTGATGCATAATTGCATAGTTTAGTACTAAACGCTATTTTATTTATGTAACTACTACCTAAATATATTAAATTATAATCATCTTAACTTGTTTTCTATTTGTTTGTTTTTCAAATTTAGGACATTATGTCTAAAGCTAGCAGTTGGAAGCACAATCAAGATGGTAGGCCAGTTCATCCGGACCGAATTGTACTCAGCCCAGTTTAAAATTTTATTTGTTTCTTAACATTTTTTATTTTTTTTTTTAAATTATTTAAGAAAATTTTAAATCCGGGTTCCGGATTCTCAAATCCAGAACCCGGATGAACACCCCTACAAGATGACGCTCGCCCAGTAATTAGCTTAATCTCTTGATGCAAAATATTGGGAGTTCCAGGAGTTCATTTGGGAGGGACAAAAACATTATAATTACATGGTGTAATTGAGGACCAACTACCAAGTATTGTGGCTTCCTCTCCTCGTGCTCAAGGGGACCATACTATTGTCAAATATGGTTCTAGACTCTAGAGTGTAAGGCTGTAATCGAGCCGAATCGAACTTAATTTTGGCTTGTCGAACTCGACTCGACTTGAAATAATCGAGCTCAAAATTTTATTTATTCTTTGTTCAAGCTTGACTCAATAAGCTAAATTTCTACTTCAAACTCAAGTTCGAGTTCGAGCTCGTCCCAAAAACAAATTCGAGTCGAGCTGAGCTCGAGCTCAAGCTCGATTGTTTTTTTATTTTTTGAATAAAATTTAAAAATAAATAAAAATCTAATAAAAGTCAATACTCAATATCTAACTAGTTGAAATTTATTCATCATAATAATATGTTATATGCTTATATATATTATTAATAAATACATATAATATGATAGCATATATGTATTTTATACATGGTTTTCACGTATTAATATATAAAATTATTAAATTTTATAAATTAATTATTGTACAAATTATAAAATATAGTTATGAAGTATATTCATTATATAGACATAAGTAATTAGATTACATATTACATATTTAATTATAAAAGTATTGTACTTATATTATTAGCAATACATATATATATAACATATATATATATATGTATATGTGTATATATTTATCAATATATTAATGAACTTTAATCGAGTCGAGTTAACGAGTTGATTTGAGTATAAACAAGCGAGTTTTAACGAGTCTTAGTCGAGTCGAGTGGAATTTTGTCAGGTATGTGTCATTTACTAATCGAGCGGGTATCTATTTTTACAAGCGAGTTTTTTTTTTTTTTCACGAGTCAAATTCGATTCGAGTTTAACTGAACGAGTACTGAGCAGACAATGAGTAATCTGGTTCATTTACAGTCATACTAGAGTGTGGATCGGAGTTTCTGGTCATGAATTTGGCAATCCCAATTCCCATCACTAATTTCTTTTATGAAGATCTATTTGAAACAAGAAGTTGTAAAACTTTGCGGAAACATGCCAAGGTTACATCACCATGCTTGCTTTTGTCGGAAGTCAAAACCGAAGTTAAGGTTGTTTTACTCCAACTATTAGCTAGCTAGGTCAATCATCGATAATCATGTATATACAACCATGGTTTTGGACATGACCAAGTTATCCAATCAATAAAAACCTAACCCCAACTACCCAACTTGATTAATAATCTCCAGAAGAACGAGTGAATTATTCGTGTTTTTATAGGTGAAGGGATTCGAGAGCATACATAGAATCTATCATTTGTCAGCTTCTTCTTCTTTGACGTACACGTTTCATCTTATTTCTTTTTGTGCAGCTTGCTCATTGTCTTTTAATAATCCTAAATATCGTCTTCTTGTTCTTTCTCATGTGAAAACATAATAAAAAAATCTTGCTCTCATCTAAAAGAGATTGACATATTAATGTCTTGCTCGTGGTGTTTCTTTTTCTAATCCTTATTCCTCTTTCTTGTCAACAAGTTATTGGAGAATTTACGTTTACAGCAAAATTTAGTTACTTGTACGTTTTAGATGTCTCACTCGTATCCTAGATATTGGATTTGCTAAAGCTCCATGTGCGCGCTGTCATCATATATACAACATGATTAGAGCATTCTCAATTGCATCTCTAAACTCTTATCTAAACTATCTTTTGGTAATGTACAATGTGAACTTATTATTGAAGTATATACATATATATATATATATGTACTTTTTCCTTTTATTATATCTCTATTCATTTTATAAAATATTTACATTTTTTCCTCTAACTTGATATAAATTACTAATTGTAAATCTTCGGAACTTTTAAAATTTGTAATTATTATACATGTCCCTTCTCATGTATAAATTACATTCATAATGATACAAACATTAACCCATATTAAATATTAAAAGGAGAATCTGAAGATAAAGAATCCGAGTATATTATAAGAATATTTCCTATATATATATATATATATCACATATTTTATCACCCAAAAATAAATCCAAAATTTATAAATCAGTAATGTTAGTATTTATTTATTTATTTATTTTTATCATCATGCTCGCATCATTATATATATATATATATATAATATTAAATAATTAAAAATTATTTATTATATTACATTTATTTGTCAATAATTTGATGTCACATCAAGATATTTCGAGAAGGATATAATAAAAAGGATCATTGATAGTTTTAAATAAAAGTTTGGAGTTCCAATAAGAGTAATAACATATATATCTATATATTTATATATATATATATATATAATTCTTTTACAACTCATTTTACAATTAATCAATGCAATTATATACTTCAATAATATAATTTTGGTTTTACAAAACTAGCCTGTATTTCATATAGAATTATAAAATAATTGTAGAAATGTAAAAAATCAGTTATAAGTGAATCATTTAACTTTAAAAAATACGATATCGTACTGTTTTCCTTAAGACTCAAAATTGGCGTATTCTCCTTATAATATAAATTATTAAATCCAAGTATGTGCAACAGAAAAAGAGGACCTTCAACCACAAGATCAATATAATAAAGCCAAAACTGGTACAACTCCATGATCTATGGCAGCCTCTTAATTATAGCATATATAATGGAAATAAAGTTGTGGCAAATCTTTAATATTTTTAACGGCAACAGAAGGTACGTACAGCCTTCAAAGTTGGTCGTCTGATGTTGGACTATATTGCTATGATCTATTTGCCAAGAGGACATGGGGCCTCGTCCTACTCAGTGTTAGTCCTAATTTCTAGTACTTCCTATATTTTCATTTATACATTTCTTAGACTATCTAACACAAAAGTTTGGAAACTTTGTTTGTGGTTGTAACCTCCTTAGCACATTTTTGAACTTTGGCATGACATACTCCTTTTTTTCTCACATTTTTCTTTTGAGTTTTGCCACATTTTAACATGTTATTTGAATAATGATTTAAGATAAAAATTGAATAAAATATATTAAAAATATTATTTTTTTAATATTATTATTTTGAAATTTAATTTAGTTAAATTATTAAGATGAAATTCTTTTTGCTATTCAAACAGGACTTAGAGCAGGTAGTTGTTTCGTTAATGGCTGGACAAATTATATTATATATTAAAGGCTGACTGGGCACAATGCTCCGTTTTTCTCGACTTGTTGAGCTTCCTCATTCTATCGTACTTGGTTTTTACGTCTTTGATCATAAGTCAAATCTCCCTAATCAATTTCGACGATAACTTTACTGAGTTTCATCAGTTTTGCTTGGTTCATGGTAATATGACATAAAGTTCGTTTTGCATTTAAACATAACTCTTTTTGAAGAAATTATAAGTACTATATATAAAGATATGACATAAAATAGTGAATTTATATAATTCGTTAGATTTATTGTAATAGACTAATCTAGAAATATAAAGAAAAGTAGAGAATGGATGAAATAGTCATACAATTTTGAGATTAATAGTGTTTTCTTTGATAAAAGCTCCTCCAGGGCCAAACAGCCAGAAAATACAAATTCCTGATACCTCTCTCTAACGCAAGAATCACGGGAAATATACCCCGTAACTAACTATGGGAAATATTAAAGCTATCTTACACTAGATATAGTAGCTAATAGGCAAATAAAACATAAGCAAATAAATGGGCCTAAGGCCAGTTCGTAAAAAAAACTAAAGACAATGGGTTAGAATCCAATTGACAAAGCATAATAACATTCGGCCCATGAGGCCCAATGACCATCATAACACGCCCAGTCAACCACCACAGCTCTAGCCTTCGAGCCACTTCAATCTCTAGGAGCTTCAAACCCTAACTTCTCCCGTTAGCCATTTAACGTGTCACAACTCCCCCCCTCCCCCTCTCTTCACAATACCTTGCCCACAAGATGTGGGTCATCGGTGCATAGCTGTGTATAGGGTTTCCAAGAAGCCTTGTCAACCCCTTGGCCAGACTAGCAAACCAAAAGTTCCACCACCGGTAAGTTTCTCACTTTCTTCAATCTTTGAATCAATATTTCCTCTCATTCCGATTCAATATCCCATTTTTATCCGTTGGAAGAAGGGTGGGAATGGTGTTAACATTAGGGCCTAACTTCTTTTTTAGTTGGGAAATTTGGAACACATCGTGTATCTAAGTTGATGGGGGCAATTGGAGGCGACAGGCCACCTCACCTACGCGCAGCAACACCTAGAAAGGGCCATAGAAGCGGGATGAGAGTTTCAAACAGTGGTGATGATGGAGGGAAGACTATCGATACGGCTGGAGTTTGAGGTAAACCCAATCCCCAACTTGAAAGATCTTCTCTTTACGCTCTTTGTCAACATAACGTTTTATTTTCTCCTGAGATCTAACTAGATTTTGCTTCAACAAGGCCCAAAGCTTGTCCCTTTCCGCAAGATAAGCTCTACTTCTTCAATTCATGTTGTTCCTACTGTATAACTAGTGAGTCTTGGAGGGTTGCAGTCATACAATGCTTGGAAAGAAGGGAGTTTACTCGAAGCATGTTGGCTCGAGTTATGGCATCACTCGGCCAAAGCTACCCATTTTGTCCACTCCTTAGGTCAATCATAAACGTAGGACCACAAGTAGTTCTCAACCCGCTTATTCACTGCTTCTATCTAGTCATTAGTCTGGGGAGGTACGCTATACTGAAAGCCAACTTTATCCCTTGGAATACGAGAAGTTCCTGCCAAATTTACTAGTAAATGTGGGGTCCATGTCTAAGGTAATAGAGTTAGGCATCCCATGAAGTTTAAAAACATGTGTAAAAAAGAATTAGGCCAGAGTCTTTGCAGAATAAGGATGTGAAATAGGAATGAAGTGAGAATATTTGGTGAATCTGTCCACCACCACCCATAAGGCGTTAAACCCACTAGAGTTAGGAAAACCTTCAACAAAATCCATCGTAATATTTGTCCGTGGGGCTGATGGTACTGGTAGAGACTGCAAAAGTCCATTGGGTAAGGTATTGTCTACCTTGAGAGCTTGGCAGATGTCACACTGCTTTAAAAAGGTCCTCACATCATTTTTCTAACCTGGCCAGTAGAAATCCCTCTTGACCCTATAAAGGATTTTATAAAAGCCCAAATGACCACCTAGGGGACCGCCATGTAGTAAATCCAGAAGCTTATGAATAAAAGAAAGAATACTAGGGATATAAACTCTGCCCTTGTAAAAAAGAATGTTATTCTTTACTATGTAAGGGGATAGTAGCTGCCCTTGCTTGTATTTGTCCCAAAGAGCCTTCAAACCCGATCATTTAAAGCATAGAGAGCTTTTATTTCTGTCATCCAATCCCAATTAGGCACAGAAATGAGGGAGAGTATGACCTCAGGTTGTGCTTCTTGCCTAGATAAGGCATCAACCTCTAAATTCTCCTTCCTTTTCTTATACTCAACAAGAAAATGATATCCCATGAGTTTGGCAATCTACTTTTGCTGCATTATAGTTCCCATCCTCTGGTCTAGCAAAAATTTTAGACTTTGGTGGTTGGTTTTGATCACAAATGGCTAACCCAAAAGGTAATGATGCCACTTCTGAATAACTGAGATTAAGGCTAGAAATTCATTTTCATAAGTAGAAAGTCGTAGGGACCTCCCTTTCAAGGCTTGGCTGAAAAATGTAATTGGTCTCCTCATTTGCATGAGCACAACCCCAATAACTTGCCCTAAAGCATCACATTCCACCATAAATGGTTGTTGAAAATTAGGTAAGGCCAATAATTGGGGTTCTGTCATAGCTTTTTTAAGCTTATCAAATGCTGCCTGAGCCTCCTTATCCTAGGTAAAGTTGTCATTTTTTAGCAAATTAGTGAGAGTTGCCGCTATAGCCCCATAACCTTTAATAAAGCGTTGGTAGTAACCAGTTAGGCCTAGAAAACCTCGTAAGGCTTTAAGGGACTTAGGGGGTGGCCAACTAATCATGGTCTTAATCTTCTTAGGGTCAACTCGTACCCCATGGCCTGAAATAAGGTGCCTAAATAAGCAATCTCAGTGTAGTCAAAGCTACATTTACTAAGTTTTGCAAATAGCTAGTTATCCCTCAAAATCTGAAATGTGATCTGTAGATGTTGGAGGTGGTCCACTTTATCCTTTCTGTAAATTAATATATCATAGAAAAAAATAGAATAAGTTTTCGTAAATGAGGTTTGAAGACCTGACTCATCAAACTCTAGAAGGTAGATGGTGCATTGGTTAAACTAAATGGCATAACCAAAAACTCATAGTGTCCCTCATATGTACGAAATGCGGTTTTAGGGTTGTCTTTAGGCTTCACCCTAATTTAATGATAACCCAACCGTAAGTCGAGTTTAAAGAACACCTTGGCACCATATAGCTCATCCATTAATTCTTCCACTGTAGGAATCGGGTACTTATCCTTCATCGTGATATTATTAAGGGCATGATAATCAACACATAAACACCATGTATCATCCACCTTTCTAACCAGCAAGATTGGAGAAGAATAAGGCTTTTGACTAGGGCAAATCACACCTGAGTCTAGCAACTCTTTAATGATTTTTTCAATTTCATCTTTTCGAAAATAGGAGTATCAGTAAGGTCAGACAAAGATGGGTTGGGTACTAAGTTGAAGGGTAATTGAGTGGTCATAAGATCTGGTTGGTGAGAGGCCAAATGGGAGGGCAAAAATATCTGGAAATAGGTTTAGGAGTTTCTGTATAGATTAGGAAGTACAGGTGGCCATGTGAGTAGGAGAAACATGTTCAATGAGTTGAAGTAAAACCCCTTTTTCCAGAGAATTGGCACGGTTGAAAGCCGCTTTCTTCCATGAGGTTACTGCCCTTCTGCTT
The DNA here is from genome assembly GCA_036559045.1 of Platycarya longipes. Taxonomy (NCBI): domain Eukaryota; kingdom Viridiplantae; phylum Streptophyta; class Magnoliopsida; order Fagales; family Juglandaceae; genus Platycarya; species Platycarya longipes. Next base: position 22,481,808 of record CM071802.1, on the reverse strand, counting down.
TTTCAGACTTACCAATTTTTCCTGGTAAGTAAACTGCATTGTAAAAGTGCGAAAATTCCACACAAGAAACTCTAGATCTTGTAACCACTGCATCCCAAGTACTAAATCACAGCCAGCTAGCACAAATAGATACATGTCTATATTAAATTTCAGGTCTTGAATACTGAGAGACACTTGCTAAAATCTGCCTTGACTTTGGACTTTGTCTCCATTTGTGACCTACACTTTCACTTTGTTATCAATTAACACAGGTAAGGAAAGTGAAGAGAGGAGGGAGGGGTCTAAGATGTTGTGGGTACTTCTCAAATCAACGAGGATTGTGACTGATTGATGACCAATTTTTCCTATCACCCTCATGGTCTTAGGGTTGACAGACCCCCACAATTGCATGTAACGTGATTTCTAGTGTGCCATTATGAGCTAGGGGTTGGAGGTGCACAATCTAGGTTTCGGTTTGGCTAGGACCAGAGACATTATCTTCTTCATTTTCCTCAAATTCTTCAATTAAAAATAGTTTGGGATTGGAAAATTTGTGTCCTAGTGCCCACTTCAAATCACAAGAAAAACATTGGCCCTTAGCCCTGCACACCTTCATTTATTCCCTGCTGACTTTGTGTACAGGAACAAGGCTTGTTTGGGTGTTATGGGGTTTGTCTGTGGGTTAGGGGGGTGGGTGGAATTTTATGTAGGCCGGTTCATGGAGTTGGAAAGAAGATTGAAATGATGGAGTTCTGTATTGGGTTTTTTTGGGAGGGAAAGCTTTTCTTCCTAGATTTTGGCAAGGCCATAAGCTGCGGTGAGTGTAGGAGGATTAAACATCCTCACAGTTAATTCGATATCGTCCTTAAGACCACTAAGATAAGAAGTGAGCTTGCTCTCAGATAATCCTTTCAGTTGATTGGCTATCAGCTCAAAGTCAACAGTGTAATCTTCAACAATACCCTTTTGGCTCACTTAGTTAACTAGGCCATAGGATCATCATAGCTAGTGAGACCAAATTTCCTAGTAAAGGCCTTCACAAAAGTATCCCAATAAAAAAAAAAACCCCAGATTCTTCTAATTCTTGAAACCAAACTAAAGCCCTACTTTTCATATGTAGTGATGCCAATCTCAACTTATGTTGTGCAAAAATATCATGATGGGTAAAAAAGTGATTTACCTCGTAGAGCCAGACATGAGAGTTCTCACCATGGAAAAGGGAAAACTCGATTCTAACAGCCTTTGTTTGAATTTCTGGAGCATGAAGGACCATTTGTTTCTTGGCATTAGCTTGTGGAATGGAATCATGTTGGTTTGGGATACCACTTGATAATGTTGTGTTAACATTTTGCAGGTCAGCAACCATTGAGTCCATTTTGGTGGAAAATTGTAGTATCATCGCTTCCATCTGGCGGCACATGGCCACCATCTCAACGCCAAAAGTAGTGAACTAATTCTCAGTGTGTTTTATATGGTTTTTGGTGGGTTTTTTTTTTAGTGTGTTAAGACCTTCATTCAAATCTTTCATATGGGTGTTTTTAATCATGGTACAAGGCAGGTAAGGGGCTCTGGATACCACTTGTAATAGACTAATCTAGAAATCCAAAGAAAAGTAGAGGATGAATGAAATAGTCATATGATTTTGGGATTGATGGTGCTTTGTTCGAGAGAAGCTCTTCCAGGGCCAAACAACCAAAAAAATACAAATTCTAGATATCTCTCCCTAGCACAAAATTCATGAGAAATACACCCTCGGAACTGACTATGGCAAATATTAAACTACCTTATATTAAATATAATAACTAACAGGCAAATAAAACATAAGCAAATAAATGGGCCCAAGGCCAGTCCGTAAAACAAACTAAAAACAATGAGTTAGAACCCAATTAAAAAAGCATTATAACATTTCAACTCTAGTCTTCCAGCCACTTCAATCTTCAAGTGTTTCGAATCCTAACTTCTCCCCTTAGCCATTAGGCATGTCACGTCTATTTTATGATAAAATTAATTTTATAATTTATTAATACTTCTACTTACATCAATTTATAAATTTATTTTTGTAAAATTTCTTTACGCCTATTCTGCGAATTTCTTTTTGAAGAATTTTGGTCTTAGAATTCTTGAAACTCCCAAAAACTTCGAAATTTGTATATGGTTTTCCTCCAATAAAAAGTAGAATACATAAATAAATTTGAAATTCCATTGTCTTTATATATATATATAATATATATCTAATGAAATTTAGATTAAAAAATTAAAACTAGCAACTGGAGTATGACTCATCATCTTTCATTACACATCATACATATTTATTTTTTATTTAATTCATGTTAAACCAAATTAAGTTGTTCTATTTATTATTTATACACTACATACTATTTACAAAAACAAAAAACAAAAAAAAAAAATATTATGTGTTGTAGAAGATGCTAAAGTTTTTTTATTTTTTCAAACTATTTCATCTCATCTTAAATTCATTATTATACTATTTTAAATTTCTATACAAAATAAAATAAACAATTCAATTTTTTTCAAATTTCAAAACAATTTTTTCAAATTTTAAAATAAAATTAATATTAAAAAAATATTTTATAACTTTTATTTTATCTTATTTCATTTTATTTATAAAAATAAATCAGACTAAGTAAAACTGTTATCATTTAAATATTAAAAGGACACGTATCTTTCAAACTAATCACTGCATTACATGTGTGCCCACATGTCATTATCCTGTTAAAGGCAGCAAGTTGTGACCCATAAATAATTTAATTTGAAAAGGAAGAATAGATGTTTTTTATTAATGGATATTGATATTTTGCGTCTTGGGATGTTATAAAGGTTTTGTAAATAATCAAAAATAACTAAATTAAAAATAATTTTCAAAAATAACTAAAATCTAAAGAAAAGTGCATAGGAGAGAGGCCCTAGAGAGGTTCCCCTCTACTGTTGCTCTTTGACTCACTTTGAGTAATGAAAGATACAACTTTAAGGCATGAAAATCTGAATATTTCTTTTGAAAAAAATAAAATTTACTATTAGAAAATGTGAATCTCGAATTTACCTATTTTTGTTATAAAAGACAAAATATACGCAATCTAAAACTGTAAATATCATCTCCATTTTTTTATTGGACATCATGGTACCCACAACCACTAGGCTTTTATAAGTGATATAATGATTTGTAATATTCAAATTTTAAAATTTATCCTTTAAATTCAATTAAGCAATGTGGATAATGTATGATGTAAGAGGCTTTAAATAGAATTATTCTTAAAATGAAATTGAGAGTTCTTCTCTAAATTAAATAGATTCATATTTGAAAGAGATTGATTAATTGACTATGAGTAAATCTATGGAGCCCTAGCGTTGGAGCCTATTTACGACCCCATGAAATTTTTTAAATAGATAAAACAAATTAAAAAAATATATATATATATATTTTATCTCCACACATTCTTTTATTATTTTTATAAAAAAAAATTGAAAAAAATGAAAAAAAAAAAAAATTTACACTTCCAAGAGTGCAAAGGAGCCCCAACGCCGGGGCCCCAAAACATTGCTCATCGACTATTGAAAACAAATAGTCCAGTCCCTTAGCACCCTGAATTTAAGGCCACCAAAAATAAATATTTGGATGTAATCAATTCGATTTTTAATAACTCACCAACCATACAAGATGTTGTTGAGCATGGTTATTTGACACCTTTTAATTGTCATATGGCTTCTTCCTTTCAAGCATTTACCTTCTCAAAACTCTCTTCATTGTCACTTATTACTTTAACTTTGACTTACACAACCTACGACTCATAACTAAGGCCGGTTTGGATAGTATGATAAAATGCACTAATTTTATATGAAAGTTCAAGTTAAATAAACTATTATTAAAATATTATTTTTTATATTATTATTACTTTAAAATTTGAAAAAAAAAATTATTTATTATATTCTATATGAAAATTTTAAAAAATTATAATACTAAAATAAAATAAAATGAAATGAAATTGTTTCTCTATCCAAACGGGATCTAAATGAAAATGTCCACTCAGTTATCACCTACACCAAAAGTGACAATTAACTTCTATATAAAAAGTATAAAAATACACTTGATTAATGATAAAAATAAATCTGGCAAAGTTTCAATGTTTCCAATAAGGCTTGGCTTTAAGGCCTTTATTTCTAGCAATGCTTAGTTTCTTGTTTTCAGAACAAATTATGAAGGCAAAAGTTAAGACATCGAAGGTAAATATCCCATGAACACAAAACAAAAACCATTGAATTGTAAGATTGATTGAGCAGCGAAAAACAAAATACAAATTCACAGACAAACTTACACATTGTACACTGATTGATCAACCCTTCTTGGGACAAAATAACTTAGACCTACTTCTACCTAATCAATAAGACAATGAGCTTAGGAAGGATGTTAATTCACCATTACGATTAACATTATACAAAAACAAAAACAAAACAAGATTCAATCATGTTGTTAACAGAAAGCTGATGATGAAGAGGCAATATCTGATTTTTTTTTTTTTTTTTTTTTTTTTGTGCATCATTTGTCAGAAATGTTGTTTCAAAACCAGGTGCAGCTTCAGAGAGGTGGTCAAAAGAGTTAATTCAGGACAAGAGAGATTATACACTGAAATAGCATTCTCAAGCAAGAAGCTGAAAGCCTCAAAATTTTGATATGCCTCCTATGTCAAAACATTAGCTCCTGACAGTTAGAAGATGCAGAATTCAAGAACCTGAATCTTTAGCTAGTGAAGGCAGATTAACTTGATCTGTCACTGGCAGATCTGAATTAACTTGATCTATTACTGGTCGAGCAGAGTTTGGTTGATCTTTTGTCAGCTCAGTCGAGTCCTGTTGATCTCTAGCTGCAGGGCCAGAATCCTTACGGTCCGTCATTGTGGGAGCGGAGTCCATTTGATCTGCTGCTGGTACGGCAGAGTCCACTTGATCAGTCGCCATCAGAGATGCTGTTGGTGGAGTGGGATTTTTTTGGTCAAAATTAGTTTCGGCACTCTCATATTCGGATAGGAGATCCATGAACTCATTAAGCAATCTCTGGACTTTTCTGTTTGATGCCATTGCTGGAAGAATATCTTCCCTTAAGAGTTTGTGTTTTCTCATTCCCTGCAGAGAACCATAAGACTCAACTTACACAAACCCCAGGACTCAAGTACCAACTTGAAAATATTAGGAAGCAAGGTTGGAGTTGGGTGAGGGCTAAAGACCTAATCTTGTGTATTTTTTTCGTATCCTAAAGCAATTGGTATTCACCCTGCAACAAAGACCCCACGGGCCACAACAAACTCTTTCATCACAGAGGTCCGAATCTATAAAGCAGCCTAAGTAGTGTGGAACGTATCTGTTAGGTTCACTTCGAACTATGCACCACTTGAAGAGAAGCGGCAGCAGAAGACTCACCAACATCGGTCTAAAGCCTCTGATTCTCTAACGTACGACTCATACGAGCATACATTGGGTCTATCTAACAAAATTAAGGCACTAACATAGGCATTATAGAACAATTTTATACTCGTCAATTCAAGGAGATCACAGATAAATATAATATAGGCATATCCAATGTGGCAAAACAAAAGCTAAAAACTACAAATTATCATATGGTTGACCAGCAAATTTCATCTAGATAGTTCATCCATCATAAGAAATTTAAACGGGTCGATCCCCCATCCCTCCCTAGAGAGAGAAGACATACAATGGCCAAAAGCAATTACATACTAGCACACTTCCAATAAAACTGAATTATCAAAATAACTTTCTGATGATGATGAATCTCTAAGACCATGCAAATGCAACATGTGTTTATCCCAATTAAACTCTGGACCCGTGTAATGCATCCCCATCATACGAATCAGGAAAATCATTGGCTATTCACCAATGCAACATGGCCTCTAGAAATTGTTTGCACCCAAGACTTTGAACCTTAGACCTAGAGGGAGCATATCATCAAGACCAAGACCCTTAACACTTGAGCCAATATAAATGCAAAACAGACAAAATAGAAAGAAATAAACAGCATATTAAAGAGCATATCCGATTTATCAAGAACAAAAAACTTGCTAAAACGTTTAGCCAAAGCAGACAGATTCTACCAACTGAATTATGAAAAAATATTGATGGAGTAACAGAAGTCTTACGAGCACACAAGGATCCCATGCCGGGTTCTTTGAATCTGAAAATGCAGCTTCAGCCATCCCAGTCGGAGGTCCAAGAAAACTCTCACAGACCTCTCTTAAACGAGACTCATCTGCTTCTCTGCAATTATGAAAATGAAGAAAATCGTTACCTATACTGGCACATGGATAGATGCCAACTATGTTCACTGTTCAATATATATTCAGCATTAAAGGATACAATTGTTTGGTTCCTATAAATCAAAAGCCATATGTACATCACTCCAACATCCTACAACAACATCCTACAATAACACTTAGGTTCACGCTCAAGAAGAGGCTCCATATGTTTAAGAGACAAAAACTGCTCTTTTCTATAAATGCAAGCACAAGGTGAGTTGCAACTGCTCTTTTCATCAATGAATGCTTAAGAGACAAAACTATGAACACCAAAATCTTAGTAGCATTCCTATACTTACGGGAAGAGAGTGTTACATTACACCTACACAAATGCTTTTTATGAAACAATCCTTAACAAAACTTTTATTTAACTACAATTGAATTCCAAATGAGGAAATATATGTATATCAAGTACAAATGAGGAGGAATATAAAAGAAAATATATAAAATATTAGGTCATGACATCCCCTTTTAACATAATTAAGATGCCTCATTCACATATATGATACATCACCACCATTACCACCATAGGAGAGAGAGTCTAAGAAACAAAAATGAAAGACAAAAGATGAAAGCACTAGAATAAACAAAATCCAATAAAAGCCCCATAAAAAATGCATGTACATGTGCGCATCGGATGGCAAATTATATATCGACTGGTTTTTTGGATAGTAGTCGATATATAAGACAAGGAGACCCGTTGTCACCATTGTTGTTTGTTATTGTGATGAAGACGCTAAGCAAGATGACCTCAGCACTAGTTAATAGTGGTTTCGTGGATGGCTTTTCGATTGGAACTCTGAAGAAGGGAATCATTAACATTTCTCATTTGTTATTTGCAGATGATGCACTTCTTTTGTGAGGCTGATCAAAATCAGATTCGAGCACTAAAGACCTTGCTCCTTTGTTTTGAAGCACCAGGTTGAAAGTGAACTTCAACAAATCACAGATGATGCAACTTGGAGGTGTTCTCAACATACGACAGCTGGCCAACATGCTGTGGTGTAAGATAGCCTCTCTTCTTATGACTTACCTGAGCCTTCCATTGGGGGCTCTATCGAGAACATCCTCTCAATGGGACATAGTGATTGAGAAAGTAGAGCGGAGACTGGCAGGATGGAAAATGATGTATTTGTCAAAAGGTGGTAGGATTACCTAGATTAAAGAGTCATTTATATAATTTACTAACTTATTTTTTGTGCTTATTCCCCATACTTGCAAGTGTGGCGTTCCAAACTGAGAAACTCCAACGTGATTTCTTGTGCAGTGAGGGAGTTCAAGTTTCGCCTAATCAAGTGGAATATGGTATGTCGCCCCATCTCGGTGGAAATATGGAGATATATTTTTTTTTTTTGGGGGGGGGGGGGGGGAGAGATGGTGCACTAAAGAAGTAAGAGGGGCTTATGGTGTGGGATTGTGGGAACACTAGAAGAGGATGAGAAGTCTTTACTCAACACACTAGACTTCATTTGGATGGGTTCAAGGATTAATTTCTAGAGAGATATTTGGTGCAGTAATAGTACTCTACATAGGTATTTCCTTCACTTTTCCATATTGCTTGTGCTTAAAGATGTTTTAGTGGTGGAAGTCATAGGAATATTCGGGGGGCAAATCCATTGGAACAACAATTTAGTCGGATGGCACAAGATTGGGAAAGAGCAAGAATATGTGTTCTTGTGGATATCCGTGGGTAAAAGTGTATTCTCAATTCACTCTTTTTATAAGGTCCTCACACGAGCCCAATATTCAATTCCTTTGGAGAAGGTCTTGGAGACACAAGGTGCCATCCAAAGTTGCATTCTTCGTGTGAAAAGCTTTATTGGGTAAGATTCAAACAACCAAGAACTTGAGGAAACCAAGGATAATCATTGTAGATTGGTGTTGCATGTGTAGAGAAGGGGCGAGCATGTGAACCATCTCCTACTACATTGCGAGAGAGCTAAGGTATCATGGATGAGGTGATCAGTAGATTAGACTTGGCTTGGATTATGCCGAAGACAGTGGTGGCAATGTTGGCCAGCTTCTAAGAGACATGCAAGAGATTAAAGCTGTTTTGAAGATGATCCATATATGCATCATCTGATGTTTGTGGCAGGAGCGCAATGACAGGACATTGCGAAGACAAGGAAAGATAGCTGGAGGAGCTTAAAGTTTTATTTTTTAGAACTCTATGTACTTGAGTCATTGCTATTGACTTCAACGACATGGACCTCCATGATTTTCTTGTCTCTAATGAGCTTACTTAGTTTAGGCCATACTTTGTTTTCTATTAGAGTTCTATACGTGGCTATGTCTATTCATTGATCAATAAAATTTGTTTGCTTATAAGGAAAAAAAAAAAAAAGAGGTAGAGATTCTGTATCGAATCAACTAATCAATGTAAACACACCATCACACATCAGCTTTCTGTTGAATGATAAAATTTGCACACCCAATATAAAGAATAAAGTAAAATATCCCAAATCCTAATTATTTCAAAGACCTCCAGCCACCACTTCAACTGTCACTCAGCATCTTGAGAGACGGCTGGAGTAATAGCCATCAACCTGGCTGCAGCTCGGGGATGGCATCCGCCATCAGCCACCGACCAGCAGTGATTCTTAATTCTCTGGACAGTGGAGGCCAGAAATCAAGCAGACTCCAACTGCCAGCAGCCGGAAATCCATTGACCACTGTCTGCCTCAGCTGCTACCCCAAGCAGCATTCAGATAGCCACCCATATTTTTTTCCCAAAATTTTAACCCAATCAAAACAAGCCTGAGAGGCTACATCTCATTAAGAACCCAAAAAAAAAACCAAAAAAATATTAAGGGAAATTTCTCAGGTCTCAGCCAAACAGAACTAGAATATCACTCTGAGGCCAATTAGTAAAAGTAGAAATAGAGAGGAAGGCGGTGGACCTCGCAAGAATGCGTATGTATGACAGGAGGCACTGGCGATATTCATGAGGGGACTTCAAAGCCAAAGCGGATTCCAACTGTGCTTCCAAATGAGCACGTGTCTGCACTCCATCATCAGTCATTCTGTAACAACAAAAAATAAATTGCCACTGGTCAATTGTAGGAGTGGCATACTAATTTATATTGTGAACTTATAGGTTGAATTACTAAGAACAAAAGCTGAAGATGTGCCAACATATAAACACCCATCAGGAGTACTTTGAAACTGAGGAACCAATCCAGAAACATTTTTCCTTTTTTTCTTTTCTAATAAGACTCAATTAAAAGGCACAAAGGAATCAATCCAGAAACTCTCAATCATATGTCATGAGAATTTCAGAAAAGAATTTAGGATGTTCGAAAGCCAATCGCAAAGAGGAAAAAGATAAAAACATCAATATGGTCATCATTCTGGAATTAAGTTGAAAAGTGCTTTAGTAATTATTCATAACACAAAGTGCACTTCTATTACTGGTAATAAGATCTCACAGAATCTTGAGTACTTTGCAAAAAAAAAAAAAATAGACAACTCATTCAATCCCAAGATTTCTTGGCTTTAGAAGTAATTCAGTCTTCAATTAATGCCTGTCAATCGACACATGGGATTTAAGTAAATACACATCAAGAATTCATATTGAAGTACAAACCTGCTCCAACCAGGCTTTCTTGCCATATACTTCCTAACATCAACCTGCAATGCAGCCAACTCGCCACTCTGAACTGAACCCAAATTCCAGGAGCTAGCAAAGTTTGAAGCTGGGAAACAATCATCTACAATCCTTAGCCAACACATTAGACTCATATCAAAGAGGAAGGCATGGCGAGTGGCCAGAACCACCAGAGGAGAACCAGATCTTGATAGCTTTGCAGATATAACTTTGATTGTGCCTAAAGGGAAAGATTATAAGAAAATGACACCGAATCATCAGTGCATGTTTCTCAAGGAATATTTTTTATAAAAAAAAAGTTCCAAAATTCACTCAGACAAAAGCATAGGAATTCCTGGTGATTTTATACGCAAGAAAAATCTTGTTACAAGAAAATATGAGAGGCACAATACCTGCATCTTTTGATGATGGGTTTGGGTTCAAGGCAACAAGAGATGCCAGTGAGTCATGAAGGAGGCAATTCCGGTTGAATAGATCCCAAACATACAACAATCCTTTCCTTGTGACTAGCAACAACTTCCAGCACTCATCACAATCTATAAATGTTGCTGCTGATCCCATCATCATGGTCGGCATAGCTCGTCTTCCACACTTTGTGTAAACCTTTTCCAAGGGAAAACAAACATAAACATATGTTTGTATCTTCACTTATCAAAATATGTGCGCATGCGCGCTTGTGTGTTTCTTTGTATCTTGATATATTTAACTGAGATTTTCTGATAGGATACACTGTCCTTTAGGCCTTGATTATAATACCAAACTCAACCATAAGCCTAGGGAAGCTAAGCTAATTATCAGCGATGTTTAGAAAAATCTATCAAAGCTTATCAATAAATTCCTTCAATAGGGCAAGAAAAAATAAATAAATAACCACTACAGGGGTTGGCAATTGAAAATTTGCATCAGCAAAGGCATTAATTAGTAACAAGACAAAATGAATTTATAGGTTTGAGATTATAATCAGTCGCCAATCAGGACAAATATCACGATCAGAGTGATAAAGATGTGGATTGCAAACTATGGAGAATAATACTGCAAATATATCATGCAGTGCACTCAACTTCCATGAACTTTTCAAGACAAAAAAAAAAATAATAATAATAATAATGTTCAAATTTGAGAATTTACCTGTATGCATCCATCTTCACATCCAACTGCCCAGAAGTTTGCATTTCCAACCAAAACAGTGACTTTCCCTGCAATCCTATCACACCAAAGTGTTTGAGACCCCCTTGTGCATGCAATTTCCGTTTCTCTCATCATTAATGTATTGCCCACCCCAACAATATCATTTGCAGCATGTTCTTTAGGCCGAGCTTCCAAGCAAATTGGTAATGCATCTTCTCCTTCTTTCTTATCAAACACCCTGATAGAAAGAGAATTACTAGAACCAGGCAAAGAAGGAGAGGCCTTGGCGGCCCCCAGCTCCTCCACGTTGATGCTTCCATCTCTGGCTGTGGAGATTGGAACTTTCTCAATAATTAGGCTCTCAGCAATTGAAGCCCTAGCAGTGACCCCGGAACGTTCCTTTACATCTGAGCTTCTGCCTACTGTTCCCCTGACAGAACTTTCTTTAAAGCCCACCCCAGTCTGTACCACACCATTATCATCCTTTCCATGATCAGATGACATGATAGGAAAGTCGAGTGCTTGGGCCTGAGCCCCAACGGAGATATTCTCCTGCTGAATAGGCAGACCAACTGCTTCAGGAATGATCCTCTTTCGGCCATCAGGGCGCCTATATTCTCTTTGTTTTACAGGACTAGAAATTCGACCAGAAGTCACTTTATTTAACCCATCACTACCCATTCCACTACTCTTCTTCCCCTCATCAGCTTGAGGCTCACTCTTTGTTGCAACCCCCACATCAGGTGAAGATTTTACAAAGGTCTGCTTTTGATGAATATTAGCAACTTTTTTCCTTGGGTTTTGTTTAGATGAAGCTGCTTCAAGCAATAACTGTGCTGGGCTTTCTGCTAGGTTTGCTTGTCGACCTCTCACGTCACCATAACGATTCTTTTTTAACTCATCCAGTTCAGCATCACTTAGTCTGTGACCAAGTTCTTTCACCTCAAAATGGAAAGTAGCTACCGACCCATCCAAAGAGCAGGCAAACAGTGAATATCCATCAGGACTCCTGTTACCAGAAAAAGAATAAAGAGTAAAAGACGAGAAAAAATTTAAGAACAACAGTTGGAAAGTCAAAAATCAGAGTATACAAAAGAAGCATGTTTAGTCAAAATTCACACACGCAAACATAATGGTTACATTTTTCCTGGAGATTTAAACCATACCAAGATAAATCCACAACACTTTGAGCAAAGAAATGCTTGGCAACAAAGAGAGGACGAGGACTTGCAGTTGTCCATACGGTTATAGTGCGGTCTTGACTACCAATTGCAATAACATTATATGGCTGCGGTTCTTTGCCTCCAGTCTTTGAAGCCCCATTACTCCAACCGACAGGTGCAGATTTCACTTCCTGAGAATTGGTGGAATTCCTTCTGAACATGGAATGATTAAACTTCACCACAATAACTGGGGCATTATGTCCTAAGAAGTCAAACGTGGCAGACCATTCCCCTCTCTCTAGAACAGGTGCAGAATGCCTTGGCTTCTGGAAACCATGAGTGGTAGTAATAAAATGGCCACAAGGGGACCACCCAAGCCGCCTGAAAAATGTAGATCCAAGCTGAAAAGAACGTACTCCCATTAGGAAACAGAGATTAAAACTGAACAGTACAAAGATTTATGATTGATGAACATACCGACTTAGCCCAGTGACCATCCGTCCTGTGAGCAAGGCTCCAATCACTTGTTCGCCAAATGATGACAGTCTTGTCATCTGACTGACTAGCTATGAATGAGCCAATGGGATCCCAAGCAACTCCTTTGACCAGGCTAGAATGACCCCTAAGAACAGCAGTGCAAATGCCACTGCTCATATTCCAAATATGGATAGTATTGTCCAAACTCCCAGTTGCCAGGGTCGAGTCATCTGGTGACCAATTGAGATCCACCTACTTCAAGCAGCATGGAATATTAACCTCCACGGTTAGAAGATGCCCAATGAGAACACATTTCTGTATTATCATACATAGGCGGCATTTGCTTGCACATAAAAGTATTTTTGATAGGTAATTAACAAGCAAGCATTAGTCGCTTGGAGTAACTAACAAGATGGCAATAAACATTATCTTTTAAAGATATAAACACTCTCTCCCCATCCAAATTGTTTGCAACCTTAGAAAATCCAATTGTTTTAAAAGTTACTGATAAATATGTTGCTTTTGAAATAGAAAGTATCAGTTTCCAGAATCGCACCTCTTAGTTTAAGCTTTAAATAAACATATTTTTTATAAGTGAAAGTTATTGAAGTCTTTAAGTAAGGAAGGTTATTAGATTTTCTCCATTGACTTCTAAAAGTGGACTATACTGGTCCACTTAAAGTCCATATATATATTTTACTCATGAAAATATTATTAAAAAAAAAAAGTGGACTATACTTTGGGATGACCCAAAAGTGGGATAGTGTACAAACAATATGAGACGGTATAAGCAATAAAGGACATTCACATGCAGCCAGACAAAATAATTCAAAAATAATAGAATGAAATGTTCTATTTTGGTATGCTCGCATAGTGTTCCATTATTAAAAGCAATTTCATTACCACATCTGCAGTGTGTCCTCTCAAAGTCATTGCAACCTTCCAGTTCTCAACATCCGGGGGCTCTCCACTGCCAAACTCAGTGGTTCCTGAACCAGGCTTCCTCTCATGAACTAAAATCACCTGATCATCAGAGCCTGATGCAACAAACCTACCGTGTTTAGCCCACCTGACACAGTTGACAGAACCAAAGTGATCACGGAGGGTTGCAAGAAGCCTATGCGTAGTTTCATCATTCGCCAAGTCTCTGCTAACAGATTTCATGTTCCATATACGGACCTGCATTCAAGGGAAGGGCATGAGGAACTAAGCTTTCAGAATTACCAATATAATAGTTAATTCTTGCATACTACTTAATAAATAGAAATCATAACCTGTAACAGTAAGAATCCAATGCAAGATCTCCAAGTGCATATAATATCACAATTAATACAAGTTGTAGCTATAAAACATCACCCTTTATCAATACTATTTTTAATGCCACCCCATGCTCATTGCCACTTCTTCCAAGGGCTGTGCTACTTACCGGGTTGTGTTATCCCCAATGATGTTTAAAGTGCGCTTAAGCACAAGGCCAAAGCTTTGCTTATCAAGAGTGAAGAGCATTTACAAAAGCACGCTCTTTGCGGCAGTTTAAAGCACAAAAGATTGCATCTTATAATCTTTTGAAAAAAGAAAACCGTAAAATATAATTTGCAGACCCAAAAAATGATGCAGAAAGATATTCTTCAGCCTTAGACGATATTGAAGATCATTTACATACCATAGCACCACATAATGTCATATGTTTATGCTTTGAACTCTATATAATAGACCAAATTGGCTCTCTAGATGGAATGATATTTGAATACGATATCCCTTTGGTATATTTTGATTCAAGAATGTACTTTAATTTGATTATGACCATCAAATAAGTTTTTTTTTTTTTTTTTAATGAGTGGCAATCAGCATCATATATGTGTATATCAAGGAAAGCTAAAATGATATGTTTAAGTAATGCTGGCTCACCACGTGGGCATTCCAGTTTTTTTTATTATATTTCAATGAAAATATGTTATGTTATATAAAGTTTTTTAAAATTGAAGCTGACATGTGGCAATTTGTGAAGCTGTCATGTGTTTTCTATTACCGTTGATGGACTAAAGAAACTAACAAAGGTTCCTCTTTCTAATTAACTCACAAGTCATTCTCCGCATGGTTAATTCTCAAAAAACATTTACAGGATCGTAAACCCAAGTACACCATAGCACAGGGGTGTTTGACCAAAATTTCCTAAATCTATGTAATCAGTTGACTGCTTGATTTTCATTTTGCATTACTCTAATAAAGAGAGTTCATAGACTAAAGATATTACCATCCTGCTTTTTAAACCTTTTTGGTGTATTTTATGGGTTTTCTGTTATTATAAGTTAATTTTAGAAAAATGCGCCTACTTCAATCAGGCACCAACTCGCACTTCGCGCCTAGGCTCTAGACAGAGTTTGCACTTAAGTGTGCCTAGCCCTTTTAACAACACTGGTTATCCTAGAAGGGTGTGCCTCCCATACAAGAGGTTTGACTCTGACAAGCAAAAACACAAGTCGCACTATCGTTAGTGAAAGCATTAGGCACATTTAAGTGCAGAAGCAGCCTAGAGATTAGGTTCAAAGTGCAAAGTGTGCATATAATTGACGTAAATACACAGTTTTAAAAAAAATGAATAATAACAAAACATTCATAAAATGAGATAAAAAATTACAAAAGCAATATAGTAATATATTTGGCCTATTAAATCAATTTGTTAGAGAAGTAAGCAACAGGAAAATCAAGTGAGCAATTAATTACATAAAATATAAACGTGGTATTCTATACAATACTCTTGTGCTTTACAATATATACAACCATGACATCCGATAGCCATATTCAAAATAAAGTACAAGGTTGAATCAGAATATACCAAAAGACAATGACCAAAAATGCGTAAATATTGTAGACATTGACTTCTATGCTAATTGCTAACATTAGCAATATAGTGTTGAAGTATTAATCATGCTTGCCATTAAGCATAGGACCATCATCATTGTCATTAAATGGTCTGAAAACCTCATCATCTTCCTCCATCTACTTCATCTAAATTAATGGCCCGTGAAAACAGTAATAGTTGAAACTGATTTCGCTTTTCCTTTTTCACAAAAAGCTAAAAGAATTTGTTTTTGCTTTAAACCAAAAAACACTTAAAATGTTGCTTAATGCTTGCTTTTGTAAACGTGCTTTGCTTTTGGCAAGCAACGGGCTTAGGCTTTTTGTGCTTAAGCACTCTTTACCAACACTACATCACACTAAACTTATGTACTGTGACCAACATTGAAGCTGAGTTTTTGGATTTTCTAATTTAATATTAAAGGAATAGGGAAAAAATGAGCTGATTGTACGCAGTTCTAGATGTTTTCATAACAAATATATAACTCAAAGCGTGAATATCTGTTGTCTGCATAATTTCCAAGTAGCCAAATTCGGCACGAACTATGAGAAATTCTCTCGTCAACCAAAGAAACAGGAAACAATGAGAAAGACTACACTTTTAAACCAAGATACGATTTTGCGCTCACTCATCACAATGAAGAACCTAAAACGCAGTATTCAAAGCATTCTCCTCTCTTGAAATTTATCAAAAAGCAAACAGAGCACAAAGGATATAAAAGCGCCATACCTTGTGGTCGCCCCCACCAGTAGCGAACCTAAGCCCCCCGGGTTGAACATCAATGGAGAAAATCTGCATCCCCTCATGCCTAATCCAACTAGGTTTCTCGGCAATCATCTTGTTCCCGATCCCAAAACCCAAGACTTGTGCACTTTTACTGCTTGAAAATTGCAGGTTTGCAACAAACAAGCACTTTGTTCAGTAATTTGAGGAGAAGCCGTTAAGTGTCCAATAATCAAAAACCAAGAGAACCCACCGAAGGGGTATCCTAGTTTATAATTTTGGAACTGAAAGGGAAGAAACCAAGAAAAACCACACCAGATTAGTATAAGAACAAAAGCCTCCCAAAGATGAAGCCTTTGACCGTGTTTCTGGAAAACCAAACAAAAAATGTATGCACATGATGTGTTTTGGAGCACGAAAAGCCCTGAATTTGAAGAAAATACAGAACCTAATAAGTTTCAGAGAAAACAAATCCCTAGAGGCTAGAGGCTAGGTTTGGACCAAAAGAGCAAAAACCCTATAAACTGACGGGGTGGGGAAGATCAAGAATTAACTTCCTTTTTTAACGGTCAAATCTCCTAGAAGATTGCGGGTCTAAGATACGAAAGCAAGACTGCAAAAGAAAAATTGCAAAATTAAAAAAACAAAAAGGTTAAAAAGAAACGTAGTGTCGGAGTGAAAGGGATAGAGAGACTGTGAGGAGGAATGAGGGTAGAATGGAGTTCTGTGGCAATTTTTGGCATTTTGGATTGGGTTGTGGTTGCTATGTTTCGTTTCTTTTCTTTTGTTTTTTTTCGAGTTGGTTGCTATGTTTTGTTGTACTTAAACATGTACACGCTCGAAAATAATATTTGATATTTTTCAAATATGATGGGAAGAAAATATTAAAAAGGAATGAATGCTATATATAAGTTGTAAACTATATAAATATCATATAGTCATTTTGAAAAATAGTAAAATTTATTATTAAAAAATTAATTTCTTTATATAAATTTTGTACTTATATATTTTTTAACAAAACGTTTACGCGATATTAACACATTCACGATTACAAATATTTTTATTCAGAAGTTTTGGATATTCTCACAAAAGTAAGGTCCATTGTACCAAATTTACTATTAAATCTTTTTAATTTAATTTCTTATAAGATTTGTTTTAATAGGCTCCAAATGATCAAGTTCCTTGCTTGTAATGTTATAGATGTATATTTAATAAAATAATTTAATTTGAAGCATTTTATAATATATTATTTAATATTTACATGACATAAGTTGATTTGAAAGATTAATTTTAAGATTTAAATCTCATAAATTAAATCATGTTATGTGAATCATTTGTAATATAAATGCCTATAAATAACATTTCTCAACCCAATAAAGATAGGGTAATACTATTTGTCCCTATTTGAAATCCTTATTAGAGATTTTGATTTTGATTTTTTTTTTTTTTAGTCTTTTAGTTTTTTCACATAATTTTTAAGTATGTATTTTAAAATAATGTTGTGATTTTTTTACATTTAAAAAAATATATATTTTAAGATGTTAAAAAAATCATGTTTTATTTACATGATTTTGAACACTTTAAAATATTTTTTAAAATAGAAAAAAAAAATTATCATGTGAAAGAAAACTAACAAAAAATAAATTAAAAATCAAGATCCCTAATAAGAACCCAAATAAAAATAAATAGCATTTTCCATAAAGATACTATCGTCCATCCTAAACATCTTATTGAGGTTTATAGTTTACCTTTCTAACTTTTCTAGAGCTGATGATAGCGAATCAGTGATACATTTTATTAAAGAAATCTATCCAAAATTGTATTTTTTTTTTTTTTCAAAGTCTTTCCAAATGAGGAATAACGAAGAAAGGTTTAGTTATGTGTTAAACCTTTGATACCAACTAATGGTAATTTGGAACGTAAGCCTCAATGATTTATAAGGATATACCTATTTCTCTTAACAACAGTTTATAATTTTTTTTAATTAATCTTATTTCATCTAATCTATTTATTATAATTTTTCTTAATTTTTACATAAAATAAAATAATAATTTGACTTTTTTAAATTTTAAAATAAAAATAATATTAAAGATATAATCCTAACAATATTTTATTTAATTTTAAAATTTTAGTTTAATTGATTTTATTTTATCTACAAAGAAAAAGTTGTACTTAGTTCCTTTATTTCTTTTTAGTTTGTTTCTGCTTTCTTGCAAACCGGATATCGACAGCACACTACTTCACATCCTCTGCCGTTGCTTAAATTCTTTGTTCCTTTCCTGGTGGTTACCACAAGGATTTTACAATATTTTGTGAGACATTGTCTTTGAGATTTCGTTTTGTTAGAATTAAGATTTTGTTTGGATTGTGAAATAATTTCAACTCATCTAATCTAATCTAATCTAATCTAATCTTATCATTTTAATTTTTTCAAATTTTAACATAAAATACAATAAATAATTCATCTTTTTAAATCTCAAATCAACTTTTTCAAATTCTAAAATAATAATAATATTATTAAAAAATAATATTATAATACTATTTTACTCAATTTTTAACTTTTGTATAAAACTATCTCATATCATTTCACTATCCAAACAAGATATAGTCCTTGAAATTTCATTTTGTGAGTCTCACAAGAAATCTTTTTCCGGTCATCACTAAGAGTGTAATTGGTTCGATTTAATTCTATTTGTTACAAAATTTAAGACCGAACCGATATATATTGATTTTGTATTTTCAAAAATTGATTATGCACCGTTATCACTCTATACCAGTACTTTCAATTTTATCGATTTCGTTCCGGTTCGGCTCAGTTTTTCAATTTTAATATTAGTCCACTAGTATTAGTATATATATTAGTATGAATTATAGGAATTAGAATACTATATATTAGTATTAATATATATTAGTATATATATTTGTTATAGTGATCAATTTATTTTTTTTATAATTATATTATTGATAGTAATAGTATTAGTATATTAATACTAATAATATTAGTATTAATATTTTATTATCTCATATGTAATTATTTAATATAGGAATTTATATAATAATTTATATATAGACTTAAAGTACATTACTAATAATAATATATTATTAGACTATTAGTATTAAGTCATAAAATGTAAATTATTAATTAATATACACTATATAATAATGTAAAAATATTATATATAATATAAAAATATTATATATAATATTTAAAAAATTAATTAGTAATATATACTACATCGAATAAGTCTGGTTCGGTCCTAAAAAATTTCAAACCAAAATCAAATTGGTACTGATCGATTTTGACATTGTGGAAACTGATTCCGTAAAGTCCAATCCAAAATCAAATCGATTCTACTTGTTTGGTCCAATCCAATCTGATTTTCTAGTTATTTCTTACACCCGACTAATCACCTGTAAAAGAAATCTTTTTATTAATATACTGTTTCAAAAGAAATTCAAATATAACATGCTTATAAAGCTCTGGTAATTAACTCTAAGTTGTGCAACGCTGTTATAGGGATGAGTCATACTGTACATGTTTTAGGATCGATTTTGCATGGATGTGCAAGCTTTGCTAATTCTTGGCATTAGGGGTGTTCAAGCGGGCCGGATAATTTTTCGGTCCGGTTTAAAATCCATATTACCGGATTCTAGATCCTGTTTCCAAATCCGGATTAAATGCAAATTAAAATTTGGATTTTAAACATTCGGATTATATGGGCCGGATATGGATTTAAAATCTGGATACCGAAATTAAAGCCGGTACCCGGATTCTAAAACCTAAAAGGCTAAAACTCGCTCCATCGCTCCATCGCCCCCAGTCCCTTCTCTCTCTCTCTCTCTCTCTCTCTCTATGAAATAGAAACCCTAGCCTCCTCACCGATCTCCATGAGTTATCGCCATTGCCAATCTCCGTGAGCTGTTATCGTTGCCGATCTACGAGAACTATCGTCATCGCCGATTTCTCTCACACTCTCTCTCTCCCCCCGATAATCGATGCCCTCCCGAAATGACTCTCTCTCTGTTTTGAGCGACAAAACCATAGTCAGCTCTCTGTTTTGAGCGACGAAACCCTAGTCATCGACGCCAATGCATAGCAAAGGCTCCGTTTGGCTAGATTTCTCTTCTTTCTTTTTTTTTGGTTCTAGCCCGATTGGGTATATTTTCTTTCCTCTTTGTTTTGTTCTCTCTTTGTTTATTTGGGTTTGTTTTGATGAGAATCTATGAATGTTTGAGAAGTATTTTTGATGGGTTTGTTGCTACATACATAAAAGAAAAAAAAAATTGATCTCTTAGATCTGTTTAGAGTATTTTTTTTTTTTATGGGCAGATCTCTATATTTTTATGGTCATATTGCATGCGAATAACTTGGATTCATGATCCATTTATGTATCATCTGACTTTCAAATATTTCTCAGTACCATCTAATGCCGTAATACATAATCTTTTTATATATAATTTTTTCTTAAATTAGATGATGTTGTTCTACCTAATGTCATCATTATCTGTGGTCTTTAAATTCAGGAGCCAAGATTATAGAGTATAATATGTAAATAAAATTGTATGTTATTAATCTATTGCCTTTCTTGTTGGTGAGACGCTTTATAAATTTTCAAAATCTGTAGTTGTTTTGGTTACATTGTTTTGGGTATTTTTGCTGTCTTGCTTTGATGGCCTTTAGGAGACATCTTAGTAGGGATAAAGATGGTTCTAAATCGTCTAAGTGCATACAAGCATTTCAGATGTAGTGGGTTTGGTGGTTTAGTTATGATTTGGTTGCTGCTGTCAGTGTTTGATGCTTTCTTTTAGTGATTTATGTGTTTTTGAAATGGGGATTTTGTGTTCTTTTTTTACAGGACTTTTCGACGTGTGGTTTCAGACATTGAGATTCAACAATTCTGGGAACCTTTTTTTCAAAGAGTGGTAATTAACCTGATTCTCTGCCCACCTATTTCTGTCTTCCATCTCTACTCTTTGGTATCTGGACTCAATTTTAGGACTTCACTTTTATCTCCTAATTCAATGTCCTAATGATTAAACAATATTCTTAGTTGTTATTTATTTTAACTTATTATTTATTTGTTATTTATGATTAAATAACAAATAAGAGCTTGACCTCTATTTATGTACTAATGATTAAATAAGAGCTTGACCTCTATTCATTTTTTGTTATGTTTTTTTCTTTTCTTCTTAATATTCTAATGGTGTATGAATTCTCCATTTGTTGATATGTATTTGATCACAACTGCTACAAGACATTCTTTTTTAGTAAGGTTTGATTTATTGTCCAGTAAATTATTGATCTTAAATGATTACAGAGTATCTTAACCATTAAAAACTTTAATGGTTTTTTCATTTTCTTTGGTATACATGATATAAATTTTGTAAATAAATTGCAAGTCTTTGATTCTTGTTGTGTAGTTTTTCAATTTTATGATAAAATGGAGTGCAGCAGGTAATTGTTTTCCACTTTCGATTCCTTTGTGTATATGATTTGGCTAGTATTTTCATGAATTGGGTTGAGTTACAATGAGTAAAACCCCAAATAATCTTCTATTTTTGTTTTTCTTTTGATGAATTGCAGATGGATAGCAAATCAAAATGGGACTATTTTCATGATGATGGCAAATCAAAATTCTTTTGTGATGTAGTAAATTAGTTGATCATGTTTAATATTGTGTATTGGAGTTTAATTAAAGCAGTATATGTGTTTTGTAATATTCTAAAGAAATTAGTTCAAACAATATAATATGTGAGGATTCCTTTTTTTATTTTTATTTTTACACGTATTTAGTTAAAAAGTTAATTATTTTTTTCATTTTGATGTATGGACGATGATAAAAATGAAGGATTTTATATAATAACAAAATTTTGTTTTTTAACATTATATCTTAAAAAAAATAGGTAATGAGATATAGGATTTTTTATAAACATTTTTTCTCCAAAAATCAACAAAAGATGGCTTATACCAAAAAAAAAAAAGGGTTTGAGATCCGGTTTAAATTCAGAAACCAGATTTCCGATTTTTAAAAAAGGGGATCAATCCGGATCCAATTTGGATTTAAACCCGGGTGAATCTGGGTTGAAATCCAAACTGGTTTTGACCTATTGGTTTCGGGCTGGATTGACCCAGATTTTCGGTTCGGAACCCGTTTGAACACTCTTACTTGGCATTGTATTGACTCAAAGGCTCCGTTTGAATTCGAAAATGAAATGAGTTGAGATGAATTTAGTTTATTTTTTAATATTATTATTAATTTGAAATTTAAAAAATGTGTATAGAAATTTATATTTTATATAAAAAGAATTAAAAAAATATAAAAATAAAATAAAAATAAGTTGAAATGAGTTGAACTAAATCTCAAATACAAACTAGGCTTATTAATGCTTAAAATTCAATATTTGCCAACAAATTAACGGCTAAACGTAGAGTCTTTATCTTTTGAAAACTAAAAAGTCGTCGGAGTAACAATGAGAAAACGAGGGACAAAGAGAGCGAAGATACGATGAAAGGAAAGAAAAATGGACATGGAACTTGCATGTGGATCTACGGTAAGTAGAATAGAATCATGATGTGTCACCCTTCCATGGAAGAGTGTAATCTCTCACAAAGGCATTGCATCTGATTTGAAGATTTTCTGATGCTAAAAATTAGTACTGTTGATTTAGATATCTATATTATACTCTGTTTTTATAATATAATTTGATTTGAAAATTTCTAAATTAAATATTATCATTTAAATTATGTGAATGGTATGTTCTACTTATCAACTTGACAACAAAATAAGTATTTATGTTCTTCATTCTCAAAAGAGTATTGTTGGGCTGCAGTCCAGCAGCACAACTCACATAATTTTAAAATAAAAATTAAAATATTAAAAAAAAAAAAACATTCATGTGAGTATATATTATAGGACTACAATAAACAAGAGCTGCAGTCTAGATTTATTGTTCTCAAAATAACCATCCAACTTTTGCTACTATAAATGCAACATGCCCTTTTTAGAATAAAAAATGCTAAATTATATGACTAAATTATTTGAGCATTTGTCTTGATATAATTTTTTTAAAATTTTTTTACTTAGTAATTAAAAAAGTAATTTTTTTTTTTTTATGATGTTGTGAATTGTTTCTTAATATTTAAGAATATGAAAAAATGAATTAAACAAATGAAAAAATAATTTTTTTGTTCTTTATTGAGACCAACTCGTGGTATATTCTCACTGAATGTAAGGACTGTACATAAATCGATGGAACTGACTATCCCTAATGCGGACCGATTGTCGGAGTCTGGAAACAATCGAAACAGACACAGAACCGGTCGGTCGGGGGTATAAAAATGAGGAAATTGATGCCGTCCAGTTCGATTTCAGTCTGAACCCATATAAAATGACGTTATTTCACATAAGTAAAATAAGTGAAATAACGTTATTTCATTTAAGTAAGTGAAACGGTATCATTTTATGAGATTTATTTGAAAAAAATAAATGAAACAGTACCTTTTAATAGTTTTAAAATGAGATTAATAAATGAAACAGTACCATTTAATAGTTTTAAAATGGGATTAATAATCCCCTTTTCTTCTTCTTCCTTTGGATTTCTCCTCTCTGGCTTCCGTCTCCTAGTAGTGGCACATGACGCTCCACTCCTATTGTAACATCCCAGACTAAAATAAGGATTTTTTTTTATTACTATTATTATTATTATTATTTTATTATATATATTTCGAGATGGCATTTTACTTTAAATAGGACTCATCTTCTATTAACTATACGTCCCTTTTATTTCTATATGAATTTCCAAATAAGATACTCTTACCTTCTCCATTTCAATTTTTCAATTAAAAACGGACTCTCGATCATGCTTCAAAGTTCAAATTCAAAATGCATCTCCCCAAGTATTTGAATCCTTGTAAAAAAAAATTCATAAATCTAACCAAATTCAAACTTTATCCAATCTTCAGCTTCAAATTTAAAACTCGGTCTCTTCATCAAACATGTTATCCTTTCTCCCTTATCTATAAAACAATCCTGAGACCCCTCCACAAAATCCAATAAATCAAACTTTGACATAGCCATTGTAGCAACCTCAGCAAACTAGAACACTTGGCAACATCATAATCCAAGTGATGTCCAACCACCATTGACCATCACAAATATACCTGAGAACCTACCGACCAGGCATCATCCACCATTGCGTGCGTCTTTTGGTGAGTTCCCAATGGGATATCTCTTTCTTTCTTGGCGTGCGTCTTCTCAACTTCTCATTTTCCCTTTGTTACACCATCACACTAGAGGAGCCAGTGCATTGCCTGTCACCCAGCGCTACTACGAACCTCGACTAGTCACCAGAGCATCGCACATCAACCTTTCCTCTCGATGAGTTGCCTTCCGTTGTCGATCACCCAGCGCCAATTTCAATACTTTGTTTTGCATCTTATATATTTACATCTTGTTTCATGCTTTTCCAAAAGGTCCTCAAATAAATTCTATATTATCATCATGACCCTTTAAGCCCCTAATTGTATACCTCTCAGATATATGGGTCATGGGCCTTAAGTCCATTTGGCCAGATCCACAAATGACCTTAGGTTCTTTCGGCCTAGTAGGGGTGATTCCTATCTTAGCGGGGGCGGGGTCCTCCAATTACCGCCCCCACCTCCGCCTGGGCGGGGGGTCACATATTTAAACTGCACCCCGCCCCCGGTTACACTGGGGCGGGGTATCCCGCCTATCAGCGGGGGGCGGGGGGAGTGTCCATCCCCCCCCCCCTATTGGGCCTGACTCAGTTGACAGTTCTGGGTCTGTTTCGGCCAAAATCAAATTTTTAAGCTATTTTTTACCCAGAAAATTATCAAACCTGATATAATTTCACAATAATAAATTCAATATATTAAATACTAAATAATTATCATTACTAAATTCTAAAGTGACAAAATAATTTTAAAAAAAACATTACTAAAAATATAAAAGTCTAAATCAGTAAAAGTTAAAATTTAAAAGTAAAGACTACTAAAAGTCTAGACTAGTTACTAAACTATTACAATTTATAAATTTACAATAATATAAATTAATCCTACAAAATACAAAATTACAAATTGTGCTATTAGCTATTAGCATTACAAATTTACAAATTTACAATTTACAAAATTATAAAAAATAAGATTGATAATAATGGTCCTTGGACACTGGTGATTGGACTTTATCACTTTAACAGAGTCATAATGCAAACTTGGATGGAGACTGTGGGGTTGTTGGGCCTTAAGCTTAATTTGTAATAATAAATTAAAAAACAATTAGAGTACAAATATAAAGTTATAAACATGAAAAAAACAATAGTTTATTAAAAATACTAAGTTACTTACCAAGATTAAATTGAGTTACTAACTTGAAAGATAAGCTTGACAATTGACATACAAAATAATACTGTTATAGAAAATGTCAAAACTCATAAACAAGAATTACAAAATAAGTTAAAAACTAACATTACAAATATTATAAAATTATAAATATAAACAACAATTAAAAAAAATTGTGTAAAGTGCAAATTGTAATGATGGGCTGGTAGGTGACGTAGGTCATACTGCAGTGGAGGTAGCTGTTGACGGTGTCCCAGGTGTTGGCGTTACGGTCGCTACAAATTACAACAATTAAATGTAAAATCTGTGTAATATTAAATTTAATTAAATAAATACAAAATAATGTAAATATTTATTGCATGACAATTTACCAGATCCAGACTGATCAGCAGCCTCGTCCTCAGCCTCAACCGGATCATAATCAATAACCTCCAGAATATGATTTCAACACCCGTGATCCAATTCTGTGCGCAAATTAGAGACTTAACAGTGATAGGATCTAATGAACTCCGGAAAGGATCTAATACGCGCCCTCTAGTGCTGAAAGCCGACTCTGAGACTACTGTACTGATCGGGATGGCCAAGATACTGTGGGCAACCTTTGAAAGTACGGGATATTTAAGGACATTCATCTTCCACCAAGCTAACATATCAAAATCTCGTACAAATGGATGAAGATCCAATACCAAATATCTATTTACCACTAACTGGGCATCTGTGGTGGAACCCATAAAATCCAAAGGGGTCGACTCCATCTTGTTACCCCAGTCCATTTTATGTTTTTTTCCACGCCTGGCATCTGCACCTGGTGGGGGGATACCTGTGGCTGTAGGTGCTGCAATACTACCACTTTCCACGATAGTGAACTTATCAAATAATCTAACAAGTGTTTCCTGAGCTCGAGATGCAATAGCTGACGCACAATCTTTGCCAATTGCATCAGTCAACCCAAATACCATACATTGGACCTTAAACCGTGGGTCAATGACACATGCAACATATAACAAGATATTCGCTTTATCAAACTCTTACCCCCAATATTTGACGAATTTCTCCATCATGGTCCTAGACATCTCCCGCAATGTGGCGTTACTACCCGCTGCAATATCATCTAATTCTTCTTTCACCTTGGCTATTTGTTGACAAAATTGATGTGCCGTGAGATACAGAGAATCAGATAAAAGCTTAGTAACATCGTAAAAAACTCTCAGAAACTCTACAAAAATATATACAACCTCCCAATCATTAGACAAATAATGCCCCAACTTTTCATCAAAATACTTGACGTATTGTATGTCTTCATTACCCAATGTATCAAACGCCAACTTATACTCCTATGCTGCCTCCAACATAAAAAATGTTGAGTTCCACCTTGTAGGCAAATCATTGCAAAAGACATTTTTTACATGTTATATCTACAGTAGTTGCAGCAACTTTGAACCTAGCCAATCTAGCAAGAGAAGATCTGACCCATCTCACAGCAATCCTGACCCGAGCAACCGAGTCACCAAGTTTATCCAAGCCATCACCCACAATCAAATTAAGAATATGTGCTGCACCTCGCACATGCAAATAATCCCCACCCAAAATCGTTCTACTCGCATTATTCATGAGAGTCTTAAGATGTCTCATTACAACATCGTTAGCCCCGACATTATTAACCGTGCAAGTGCAAACCCGAGTCAACCCCCACTCTTTTACAGCGGCCTCTAAGGCCTTCCCTATTGTCTCACCTTTGTGATCAGTGGTTTGACAAAATTTGAGGATTTTCTTATGCAATTTGCAACCCCCATCAACCCAATGCATAGTCATACACATAAAATTAAGATTATTACAAGAAGTTCAACAATCAGTAGTGAGACAAACATTCTCCTCCGCCAATAAACCCCTCAACTTCTCTTTTTCTGACCGATAAAGTTTTTTAACATCTCTTGCCACTGTGTGGTGAGAATGAATATTGAATCATGGTTTCAAGTACCTAGAATATGCTTGGAACCCTTTCCCATCAACCACTTGGAAAAACATCTCATCTATAACGATCATGCAAGTTACGTGTGTCCTAGCCTCGTTAGGATCGTATTTTGTCTACCCCTTTAATGCCAAATCCCCACTACTCCCCTCACCCATTTTTTTAAATCCAACTTCAAGCCTAGATTAGGTCTTTTCTACCAAAGATTTCAAAATTGGGGATTTCTTGCACTGTTCCTTAAAGTGCAATTTTATCTGGGAAGTGTCATGTCTCTTATAGTGGCACCCATAAATTTTGCCACAATAGTTGCATTTGACTTTTGGGTTATTGGGATCACCACCTTCTATCTTGGTGACATAAGCCCAAATTATGGATGGAGCTTTCTTGCTAGATTGCTTGGGGGCGGGGCAAGTGGTAGTGGTAGGAGTAGGGTCAGGGGTCTCAACCGGAAGGGGAGTACTAGTAGGGTTAGGGGTAGTGGTAGTAGTAGTGGTAGTGGTCGGGATAAAGTTAGGGTTAGGGCTAGAGGTACCGAAGGCCCCTGCTTGGGAGCTCGCACTAGAATTCTCTGGACTTTCCATTTACAACAAATCTGAAATTATAATAAATGCAACACCAATGGTCATACAAAATATAATAGGCTCAAATCTCAATTCAAAATTAGACTCAATTGTCCAACTTTCAAATAATACCTAATGCATCAAACTATATTAATTTATATGATTATATCACTCATTTTGCCTATTAATTTAACGTGACATCACAAATATATATGTGTGTGTATGAATATTCTCATTTATTTTATTTTGAGATGTATAGACTTATAATTAACATGTATGGTTAGTAGTGATTTTATTTTTTAAATAATAATTTTATTTGTCGAACATTTTGTTTTTTCTATTGATCCGATTCGTTCATCCATATAATATATACTAATATATTAATATAAACTAATGGCTGAATGTCTCTGGTATTGGTTTAATGAAAGAACCAATTTTCATAAAAAAAAAAAAAAAATAAAAAGATCAGTGCCTCAGCCTTACAATTTGCCAGAGCAAGCCTTGGTTGGTTGATGCATAGCAATAGATAGTAGCAGTGGAGCCACATATGTAGCTTGAGGGGGTTATTTCAAAATTTAAAATAGTTTCTTAATTTTTTTTAGTTACTTCCCTTTCCATAGGTTTTGTCCGGCCAACGCAGTTATTTGATGTTAAAAAAAATGATTATATAGTCAATTATATTAGTGATCAAATGCCAAAAATAATTGCTGGTATTGATTTTTAATATATATATATATATATTATATATGCTAGCTACTATATTAACGATTCAGACAATCCATCCAAACCCTAGAACTACTCATTGTACTCAACACAATCAGACAATCAACGATTGAAGATAATCAGACAATCCATCTGAAGTTCTGAACCCTAGAACAACTCAAGTCTCAACACAATCAGACAATCCAATCCATAAACTCATAATCAATTATTCAATAAATTCAAGTTTTCAACACAATCATATATTTTCAAAATTTTCAAGAATCAAAACGAAAAAAATGGGAGATTAGTATTTAGGTGATTACCTTTGTGGAGAATATCGGAGAGGCCGAGAGGGAGAACCGGAGAAATATCGAAGACGAGAAAGAGGGATTCTTCGCACTTGGCAGCGACGGTGGCCAGTGGCTGTGACGACGGTGGCCTGAGGTGCGTTTTAAAGCTAGGCTTCGGGCCTTTGGTGATTTCAGAAAGAGACTGAGAGGGAGACGAGAGAGAGATAAGAGTGAGAAGAGAATAAGAGACGGGAGTTCGAAAGGGGGAGGGGGAGGGCTTAATTCAAGTATTCGTTTACATAAAATGACGTCATTTTATGTAAGTAAATTTTAAAAAAAAATCTAGATGACAAAACGACGCCATTTTGAGTCATCTAGGTTTTTTTAATATATAATATATAATATATATAATATTTAATATATATATATATATGCGGAGGCGGGGGCGGGGGTGGGGTAATGCGGGGCGGGGTCACACCTCTATTGCCCCCCGCCCATATCCCAAAAAGCGGGCGGGGTTCACCCCCCCATTGTAGTCGGACGGGTTAACCAACCACCGCCATGCGGGGCGGGGCGAGTTGCGGGCAAGTCAGCGGCACGGATATCCGCTGACCACCCCTACGGCCTGGTGCTGTTTATTGTATGATAATAGCTGATAAGTCATACCTTGTGTTGGGCCAATTCCATATTATTATAGAAATTGTTTTAGTGTGTTTAGTGGACCAGATTTCAACTTCTTCGAAAATTGTTCATCTTATTAAGTGGGTTGATTTTATAAAGTAATATATTATTTTAAAGTGGGTTGCAATATGTTACAAAAACGGTTTTAATGTTCTTAATTGGGATAGTTTCTTCAATTGGATCTTGGGCCTTCCTATTCTCAAAGAGTTTTAAAGTATTTTTACAAGTATACTTTTTAGCCTATTATTTTTATTAATATTCTATTTGTCTATTTAACTATTTTTAGAAAATTATTAAGTTATATTTTTGAGTAGAAGTTAAGTAATTAATATGTTATGGATTTTGAATAACTTTTATGTATTAAATGTATTATAATATTATTAAATTAATTCTATGATATGATTTTAAGTAATTAGAATGCTACGTCACGATTTCTAGAAAGTAAGTGACAATTAATGTCTCGTATAAGTCACGAGTTACGACGTGTGAACTAAGAAGCAATATTAAAAAATAAGTATCATGATCATGTCCTTATACACATGTATGCCCTTCATTGGAAACCCATTTTTACATATGCAAGTTATGATAAAATTATAAAAAGTCGTGTATGATTCTATGTGAAAGTTATGTATTAAAATACTTATGAAATGTCATAATTTTATGCATTTAAAATATTTATGAAAACTTATGATTTTATGCGAGTATTATGCATAAAATTATTTATGAAAAGTCATGAATTTATGTGAAAAGTCATGCATCACGAAATTTTATAAAAAAAGGAATATTTTTAAAAAAAAAATCTATGATATGATAAATATACAAGTATGATATAAATTATACGATATGTAACGACCTATGTTATGATATGAAGATGGTACTTATATTATGGGCATATTGCATTGTCAAGTCGTATATACTGGTAGTGTATCTAGTATGTTTTTCTTATGTATGGATTCCCCAATCTGCGATCATAGTTGAAATCAAAATCTATTTTAATTCACTAATTCTAACTCACAGGAGTCAACAGTGGATATTAGCTTATGATATGACGAGAAAGATCATAAACTTATGTTTATGTTATATATATATATGTATGTATGTATGTAGTATTTACGATTATGCATGTTTTTCAAAAAATCTGATATTTATTATGTTTATTATATGATGTGTTGTTTATTGAGTACTCGGCTCATTTTTATATATTTATATGTTTTTAAACTATCACAAGTGATAATGTTTATAAGGATGCACTGCAATACATGACTTGACTCTGAAAGGCGAGGCAAAGGCCCAAACAATTTATGATAGGTATAATTTTACATTTTTCATTAAATAAAATATTTTTGATAAACATATGAGATTTTAATTGTTATAAATAAATGCTTTTGCTGACTTTTTTTAAATTTTAAATATTTAATAAAATTTGTTTTCTTTATTATGGAAACTTTTGTATTTGATGCATTACTGGTAAGAAAGTTTTTTAGTAGCACATTGGCTCTCCGAAATATTTTTCAAATGGCTATATTGGAGAGCGAGATGTTACATCCTCCTTCACAGAGACGCTAATGGTAAACCAACAAACGCACTTATGCAAGTTGAGATTGAGACTGTCAATTTTCTTTCCCCCAACTGATTAGTTTAGTCAGTTCTGAGCAAAGAGCATCACTCAAACACGTTGGCGCGACGTCGTTTTGGTACCGACATGGTTTCGCCAATCCCATTAATTTTCAGCTCTAGAGGATGTAACATTGCTATTTTGATATAGTCATTTGCAACACTATTTATTAGTCTTAACAGGATAAATTGCATTCAGGAATCAATTTTATTATTTATACTAAATGCAATTATTTGCTGAAAAGTCTCTTTAAGAGGCTATTTTTAATCTCAACTCAGCTTCTCTTTTTCTTGGATGATTATTGGCAACTTTAACAAGCTTTGATTTACTCCATGAGCATAGATGTACCCTTTTTACAAGTAGTGGGTCATGTGTACTCATGGGATGACTTTTTTTGGAATAATCTGAAAAAAAAAAAACCCTTTTTGGGCAACAAAATATTGATAAAAGCTTACTTTTAATTCTTGGACAATGAAATTGAGAAGAACTAGATTAGGTGCTAATGATGAAAAAGTTGTCTTGTTAAGACAGTAAGATAAGATGATCTATAAATTATATAAAAAATTATTTGTAAATAGTAATAAAATGAGTTGTTGATGTTGTGCTCTATGGCCTAGGCAACTCTATGTTGCTGGGCTCAGTCTAGAATCTGCAATTAACAACGATAAGTGGAGGGCTCGGAGGACCACCTCTGACACTCATATTAGTATGAGAGAGATAATGAAAGCTCAAGTGGTAGAGTAAAAGAGAATGAAATCATATAAAGTCATAGTGGGGTGAATGGGGTATTTATATACATAACCAAAGAGATATTCTGACAATGAGATGCAGGGGTATTGCCCATACCCGTTAGCTGGATTGTGGAGATGCTGCCCATACTCTTGCCACATACTTTGTCACTCTATTGTCAGACAACAATGCCTCTCACGATTGATCGCGCCGACTCATGCACCCTTATCGTGTCGTGTCGTGTTTAATGTCACTTTTTATTTAATGCGGCATAGTCTTCATTTAATGCGACGTGCCTCTGGTCTGACCTATCCGTGCTGCTCGGTCCTATCTAGCCGTCGATACTCGATACCAAGGTTGTCCCTAACACCATGGGTCTGTACTATCGGAATTAGATATGACATTTTGCTAGCACTACTGTTGTCTCCCAGTCACTAGATCTATTCCTAACACTTGACCATGGCCCCAGTCTGGGCCGTGGCTGTCCACCTCAGGTCTAGGCCTTAACAGCTAGGGCCAGTTCAAAAATTAACTAAAAAACTAGAAAATCAGTTTGGCTCGAACTGGTTGATTTGGTCTGGAACTGGATCCTTTATGTTAAAAATCGGTCAAGTCTGATCTGATATCGATTTTACATTTTTTGGGACCGGACTAGTTCACATATTTTCATATTTTACATTAATTTTTAAAATTATGTATAATATTTTTTTATATTATGTATAAATTCTTATATATAATATATATTAATATACTTTATAATTATATTTAAAACAATGTTATATTATAATTTATAACATAAAATTTATAACTTAGTCTTTAAATTGAGGGTGTAACAGTCTAATTTGGTTCGATTTTAAATAAATTTTGAGATAAATTGACACTTTATTAAAATAAAAAAACCAGATTGAACCGGATGCGAATCAGTAAAATCCAAAGTACTAATTTTGGAGAGTAACCGGTGCGGGATCAATTCTTAAAAATGTAAAATCGGTATATACCGGTTTGGTCCCAAAATTTGTCTAAAATCACACCAAATTGCACCGGTTATACCTCTAGCAGTATCGATTCTTTAAATCTCAGAACCTGTATATACTTATCCGATTCTAAAATATATTCAAAATTAGATCAATCCAAACTGGTTATACCCATACTCTTATTCCTTAAGTTTCAAAGAAAACTTAAGAATGTGAATTTCTAATCCTTGTTTTTTATTAATTACTTTATCTCCAATAATTGGGCTTAATACTTAAACACGTTCAAATGGTGAGCTATGCACTGATTCTTCCACTATTTAATCTTCTTCCGATATCTTTTGGATGTCCAAAGTCCTTGCATTTCAAATTTGCTTGAAAATTGCTTACTAAAAATTCATTGTGGGCAAATTTCTTTAAGGCTAAGTATGTGAAAGATCAACATATCTCTTTAGTCAATCCATAGAAGGGATCTTGATTTTGAAAGATGGTCATGGAATCTATATCGTTTGTGTTGAGTCACTTAAAATGGATGGTTAAAGAAGGAAATCTTTCATTTTGATGAGACAAATGGTTTAAGACAAGTCCTATTTGTAATGAGTTACAAATTTCTACTCTTCCACAGTTGAAAATTAAAGATTGTATGGTTGAGAATAGCTAGGATTTGGAGCTAATAGTGCGATTTGTAGGTCCAAAATTTTCGGATAAACTATTATCCCATGTTGGATGTACAAAAAATGAATCCAACATATTGATTTGGTTGGGAAATGCCGATGGAAGATGTACTACTTCCAACGCTTGGGACTTGGTTCGTGTCATTGCTCCAAAAAAGATAGTGGTCAGAATGGATATGGCATACTGCTTTGCCAAAAAAAATTCGGTTGTGATTTGATGAGCTTTTTCTCACAGTTTGAGTATGGATGATCGTATTTGGCGCATTGGTGTTCCTATGATGTCCAAATGTAAATGTTGTGAAGAGGAGCTTTTGAAGATTTGAGTAAGGTTTTATATGGGCTTCAAAACTTTGGAAAATCTGCTTTTATTGATTAGGTATTCCATTCGTGGTGAACCATTCTTGGTCTGAGTTGGTGGAAGCGTGGTTCAGATGCACAAAAATAAGTTCACAAGTTGGGACTTTGATTGGGCTAGGACCGATGATTTTGACAAGGAGTTAGTGGTCTTGGCGTTGTTCGACGAGTATAAAGGGTAGAAAGGTCTTGTTCGATTCTCTATGGAGGTTAGTTAAATATTGGTTTAGTTGGGTGACAAGTAGATTGAAAGATTGTAATAATTTGCAATAGAGAGACATAACTATTGAGTTGAGTTTGTCAATTTCTCCTACTAGATTTTGTCAAATGCGTGTAGTTTTTTGAAAAAAACCCAATCCAAAGTGGTTTAAGTTAAATGTGGATGGAAGTAGTATCAACCAAAGTTTTGAATTTCATTTTGGTGACTGTTCCAGTTGAGGTATTGGAATGAAATATTTCGATATCAGTCCGTTCCGGTGTGCCATTTCGAGATTAATTATATATTATAATATATATATATATATATAAACTAACAACTAATATAATAAATATATATATATATATATATGTAAGTGTGTATCATGTATATGTGTACATATTGGAAGAATTGAAGATTTATAAAATAAATATAAGTTGAAAAAATACAAACTTGAATTGAGATAAAAAAAAAAAGAATAGATAAAATATTAAAAAATAATGATATTTAAAAAAAATAGACGTATTTAAAATTACAAAGTATATAAATATATTTTATGTTCTAGAATTAATTAAATATCATTTGAATTTAAAATTTTAAAAAAATATAAAAAAAATATTAAAATAGTCTAAATCGAAATAAGGACCGGAATTGCCAGAATTTAGACTGGAACAGCTAGAATTCGACCGGAATGACCGGAATAGGCCGAAACGGGCCGGAATTTGGACTGGAACGGAATGGAATTCAAAACTTTGGTATTAACAATCCGGATATATTGGGTGCTGGTGAAGTTTTACGTAACCATGAATGTTTATTGTTGTTTGCTTTTGTAGGGTACACCAATGTTGGTTGGAACAGTAGGGTGGAGCTATTGGCTTTTTGGGTTGTGGTGATGCATGTCACGTGGATTCCTTAACGTGGTGATTGAAATGAACTTGCTTTTGATAGTAAATTGGCTGAAAGATGGGAGGAACTTGGAGGAAAATTGGGAGGAAATTCTTAGTCTTTTTTTTGGCAGATAAATGTTCCATATCAAGATGTATTTAGGGAAGGAAACTTAACTGCTGATTGGTTTGTGAAAATGGGTAGTAGGGGATGTAATCAAGAGATCTCTCCCAGTAACATCCCTCTTATGCTAAAAGGAGTTGTGAGATTGAATCTAAGTGGATTGCCTAATTTATGTTTGATCTAGTGCATTTGACGTCAATTTTGCTGTTTTTAGATTGATGTTTAGTTGCTTTGCTTTGCTTTTATTTCTTTTATTTCTTATAAGCTTGATGTATTTTATTATATAGGTTTTAGAATTTATAGTTGTTTTTTGACACCTGAGTTTTGGATTTGAGCATTGATACACATACAATACAATTTTACAACATATTTCATAATAATATGTTAAATGAGGGATAATTTTATAAAATACTTTATAAAAATAATGTGTTTGACAAAATTACCCCTCATTTAACACATTATTGGAAAATATGTTGTAAAAAATATTGTGTATAAATCATTTTCCATCAATAAAATGGGATATCATTCTTTTCTCTAAATAAAAAAATCTTCTTCTGACGCCCAATTTCGTTGCCCATTGCAAATATCATCTCGAATGTTAGATATGGTTGAAGATTGCACAAACATCATACAATCATTTAAAAAGAGAGTGAAATTTATTATTAAAAATTAATTTTTTGGTATATTCCGTATTTACTCATTTTTTTCAATGAGATTGTGCGATATTTACATACTCTAAAACTGCAACTATAATATCTCATTGAGATATACTCTTTACCTAGACAAATATATTTACAATAATAAAGTGCATAACATCATGCACTACTTTTAAAAAAAAGTGAACAAATACCAGATTTATATACAAAAAAAATTAATTTTTTAATAACAACCCTTATTCTTTTCCAAAATTAGTACACAATGTTTGCACAATTTAGGATTATATCTAACGTTATTTTTTTAGAACTTTCTGAAAATGCCAAAGTTTCACCCAATGGGTAATACTACTTTACCCACTCTAGTTGACACTTAGGATTGTATATAAATTAAGCTACTCGACAGTCCGCTTGGTTAAATTCGAATCGAATTCGATTTGTGAAAAAAAAACTCTGAAAAAAAAACTCGCACGTGAAAGCAGATACCCGCTATATTAGTAAATGACACATATCTGACAAAACTCAAATCGACTCGACTAAGGCTCGTTAAGACTCGCTTGTTTATGCTCGAGTCAACTCGTTAGCTCGACTCGATTAAAATTCATTTATGTATTGATAAATATATACACATAAATATGTTATATATATGTATGCTAATAATATAAGTATATCATTTTTATAATTAAATATGTAATATGTAATCTTATTACTTATATCTATATGATGAATATACTACATAATTATGTTTTATAATTTGTATAATAATTAGTCTATAAAATTTAATAATTTTATATATAATTAGTACGTGAGAAGCATGTGAAATACGTATATGCTATCATATTATGTATATTTATTAATAATATATATAAGCATATAACATATTGTTATGATGAAGAAATATAAACTAGTTAGATATTAAATATTAATTTTTTATTAGTTATTTATTTATTTTTAAATTTTATTCAAAAAAAAAAGAGCTCAGCTCGGCTCGAGTTGCCCGACTTGAGCTCGAACTGTCCTCAAATTCGTTCGTGGGACGAGATTAAGCTCGAATTGGAAGTTTAGTTTATTGAGTCGAGCTCGAACAAAGAATAAATAAAAACTCAAGATTGGGCTCGAACTCGAGCTCGAATATTTTGAGTCGAGCTTAAGTTCGGTAAACCAAAATTTGGCTTGACTCGGCTCGATTACAGTCCTAAATGACACTTCTTTTTGATATCTCATGTATTTTGATTTATTTATTTATTATTTAATAATCAATGAAATAATTATTAATGTATTGATTTTTTTTTATATTTTTTTAAAAAGTATTTAAAAAAAGAGATATAGATACAGCCCGTACAGAGGTACATGTATTGCGACCCTAACATTCCTCCTCCTCCTCATTATTATTATTTATTATTATCATCATTATCATTTTTATATAATAGCAAAATCATATAATTTCCATGTATATTTTACTCATAAAAATAAATTATTGTTGATAATAGTTAGAATAAAAAATATAATCTTAAAATATTATTTTTATAGAGTGATAATCTTTTTAAAAGTAATATTTTATTATAAAATATTATAACTTTTAGATTTTATTTTATTTTATTTCTTATTTATAAATATATAAATCGATTTAACATTCCGTCTAAAAGTATTATTTTAATTTTTATATTGTTTTGTCAATATAAATTGTATTATAAACCGTTTTGAATTTTTTTTTTATAAAAATATGTATTTTTCTATATAACAATCAATGTGTATGTGCTCGATTGCTCCTCTCTCGAATGCTAAAAAAAAAAATTCTAGTTCCTTTTTAAATAGCGCCTTCGGAGGGGGGGGAGTTTGTGTGAGCACCGGCTCCAACTCCCCCTCTCCCCTCTCCTCCGCCCTTCTCTTTTTCCTTTCCTTTCACTTTCTCTTAGTTTTCTTTTGTTTTTTGTTTGTTGTGTTTTCTGTTTTCTCCCGTCCCTCTTCTTCCCCGGTCTGTTTCGTCCCCCCTGGTTTCTTTGTTCTATATTTGCAGGTACACGCTTGGAGGCAATAGAGGCACTCGGCATTCAGCAGTTCGTAACTTTTTGTGGCCTAAAGCACCTCACGCCCCCCACTTCTAGCTCTCCTGTGTGCAAATCTCTCAGTCGGAGCAGACCCGCATAGAGTAGAGCGGTGCGTGAAATGCATTCACGCACTGAAACCTGGGGTCTAAGTTGCTGAGCGCTCATCCGGCGGTAGTTTCCAGTGGCCGCTCGCGGTGTCGTTGGGACTGGGATCTTCAGCCGATTCAACCCTGATCGTCCGCCACCTTCCATAGATGGCGCGTGTACCCCACGCGCCACCCTTCGCTGCTGTGCACTGTATTTATTTGAATTCTTTCAAAATTGAAAATCGGATGTATTTTTTTCCAAATTATGTTTATTTTCTGTTTGGTAGTTTTTTTAATAAAAAAAATAATGTCTCTAGAACTTCTGGTTCGTAGAGTGGTTTCTTCTTGGACTTTTGTTCGAAAGGATTTTTCCTCCCGCATCATTTCATATGGGCTGGGAGCTAGTTGGTTGTTGGTTAACTCTAACTTGGACAGAGTTTGACTGTCTCTTAGACGGTAGTTTGGAGAGATTTTACAACTTAGGGTTAGACAAGACTAGTCACGCTCAGTGTATTAGGAAGTTACTCAGTGTATTAGGAAGTTACAGATTTTCGATTAATTGACTTATTATGTATATCTCAAGTCTAGTTATAATGCTCATTTATTTAATAAATGCAAGTTACCTTCTTTTCAAAAAAAAAAAAATAACAATCAATGTGTGTGAAAAAAAATATGCTAACAGTATATAAATAATATTTTTAATTATTATTTCTTAGACAGAGTTAGAAGTTCCATATTCTTGCCGTTGTATGTACCTGTTTCGCAGCCAAACGGAGAACCTCATGTTTCCGAAACTCGCCGCCTTCTTCAATTGAATGAACTTGCGCTCCAGTAACCTGATGCGGCACCACACACCCACTTTCGAAATACAGCATTCGGCGACAACCGATGTCCAGCGCCGCTGCTTCCCATTATCTGTCGCCATTCTATAGAACTACTGCGCGTCTCCGTTTGCAACAATACCTTCAAACATAGCGCTACCTCTAGGCTCGAGGTCACTGCGAACAGCACAGCTGATTCTGCAGCACGTGAACCACCAAGCGTCAGCCGAACACCAAGACACCAACGGCACACCAACTTCACGGTTATCCGGGTTCAGTTTACGGACCTTCTTATCATTTTTTTAAAGAATGGGTTCAAACGAAAACAGACAAATTACTGGGGACGCTACCCACGTCTCGGATCATTATTTCTTTTGGAAAGCAATTTAAATTTAGATCCATGCTAAAATTCCACCATTAATAGCCGGAGAGAGCATGACTCTCTATCGTCCCTTTTTAAGGACGCTCAGAACGTCTCAGACAAAGCAGACACTGAACACTATCAAACTCTACCATTTGACATACTACAAGAGTTCTCCATCTCAATCACGTGCCATTGCCGTTGACTCTGAAGATCCATGTACGCCTCGGGGCACATGCAACGTTGATCATGCATACCCCATGTTCGGCAAAAGTACCCAGAAAGACCTTTCGGTATATAATCACTTTCTTTTCGAATACTCACGCACTGGCCGTAACCAGGAGGCTCTGAATCTTTTTGTGGAACTCCACTATTCGAGTTTACCTGTTGATGGGTCAACCCTGTCGTGTGTGTTGAAGGTCTGTGGATGCTTGGTTGATCAAAATGTGGGCATGCAGGTGCATGGTAAATGTATAAAATCCGGGTTTCTTGAGGATGTTAGTGTTGGGACTGCTCTTGTTGACATGTACATGAAAACAGAGGGTGTAGGCAATGGGAGGAGAGTTTTTGATGAGATGGGTGAGCGAAATGTGGTGTCCTGGACTTCGTTGCTTTCTGGTTACGCATGGAATGGGTTGAACGAGCAGGCCATAGAATTGTTCTTTAGGATGCAAGTTGAGGGAATTAAGCCTAACCAGTTTACTTCTGCGACTGTTCTTGGAGCTTTGGCAGATGATGGTATGCTTGAGAAGGGAATTCAAGTTCATTCTATGGTTATTAAAAATGGTTTTGATTCTACCACATGTGTGTGCAATGCTTTGATTAATATGTATTCAAAGTCAGGGATGGTTAGAGATGCTAGAGCTGTGTTCGATGGCATGGATAACAGGGATGAGGTTTCTTGGAACGGTATGGTTGCAGGTTATTTAACAAATGGGATTCTTGTGGAAGCTCTTGAGATGTTTTATAAAATGAGGCTTGCGGGCCTAAAGCTTACCCAGATGATATTTGCTACCATGATTAGGCTATGTGCTAATCTGAAAGAATTGGGTTTTGCAAGACAGCTTCACTGTTGTGTTTTGAAAACAGGATATGGATTTCATGACAATATCAGAACGGCACTTATGGTCACTTACAGTAAGTGCAGTGTTATGGATGATGCGTATCAACTGTTTTCTAGGATGCATGGTGTCCAGAATGTGGTGTCATGGACGGCCATGATCAGTGGGTACTTGCAGAATGGTGGAAGAAGGCAAGCAGTTAATTTATTTTGCAAAATGGCCAGGGAAGGTGTTAGACCAAACCATTTCACTTATTCTACCATCCTTACAGCTCAACCAGCTATTTCTATCTTCCAAGTACATGCACAAGTCGTTAAAACTAATTACGAGAAATCACCTTCCGTAGGAACTGCACTCTTAGATGCTTACATTAAGATAGACTATGTTGATGAAGCTGGAAAAGTATTTGAATTAATTGATGAAAAGGACATTGTGACATGGTCAGCAATGGTAGCCGGATATGCTCAAAGAGGAGACACAGAGGGAGCTGTTAAAATTTTTCTCCAGTTGGCAAAAGAGGGGGTAGTACCAAATGAATTTACCTTTTGCAGTGTCATTAATGCCTGTGCTGCACCTGCAGCAGCGGTAGAGCAGGGGAAACAATTTCATGCGTTCTCAATCAAATCAGGACTACATAGTGCTTTATGTGTAAGTAGTGCCCTTGTTACCATGTATGCCAAGAGAGGAAGTATTGAGAGTGCAAATGAAGTTTTCAAGAGGCAAGATGGAAGAGACTTGGTTTCATGGAACTCGATGATCTCTGGATATGCACAACATGGTCATGGGAAGAAGGCTCTTGAGGTGTTTGAGGAAATGAGAAGGAAGGACATAGTAATGGACGAGATAACATTCATTGGAGTGATTTCTGCATGTACGCATGCTGGTTTAGTGGTTGAAGGTCAAAGATACTTTGACATGATGGTCAAAGACCATCACATTAATCCAACAATAGAGCATTATTCTTGTATGGTTGATCTGTATAGCCGTGCAGGACTGCTTGAAAAGGCCATGGATTTCGTAAATCAGATGCCATTCCCTGCAGGTGCAACTGTGTGGCGAACTCTCTTGGCTGCTTGCCATGTTCACCGCAATTCAAAGCTGGGAAAACTTGCAGCAGAAAAGCTCATTTCACTTCAGCCACAAGATTCAGCTGCTTACGTCTTACTATCCAATATTTATGCTGCGACAGGAAATTGGAAAGAAAAAGCTATGGTAAGGAAGTTGATGGATGTGAGAAATGTAAGAAAGGAAGCTGGGTACAGCTGGATTGAGGTAAAAAATAAGACCTATTCATTTTTGGCTGGTGATCTTTCACATCCCTTGGCAGATCGTATTTATTCCAAACTTGAAGAGTTAAAAATCCGGTTGAAGGATGCTGGATATCAGCCTGATACAAATTACGTGCTTCATGACGTTGAAGAGGAACACAAAGAAACAATCCTTTCTCAACACAGTGAGAGGCTGGCCATTGCTTTTGGATTGATCACTACAACTCCTGGAACCCCTATCCAGATTGTAAAGAACCTTAGGGTCTGTGGAGACTGTCATACGGTTATTAAGCTATTATCAAAGCTTGAAGCTAGAGATATTGTTGTGAGGGACTCAAACCGATTCCACCACTTTAAAGGTGGTTTATGCACATGTGGGGACTATTGGTGACAACATGTCCATTGGCTCCTTCTTCATCAACTGCTACAGCTGCACGAGGTCACATAAACCTACCTTTATAGCTTTCCACAAATGACCCACACTCCATTTGGAAAATGGGTTTTATATGAAGTTTTCTGATGGTTTCTCATGTGAAGAATATTCTTCACCGGCAAAGTAGCTATACAACTTTTACACTTTCCAAGTATTCTGTTCTGGTAATCACATTGCAAAGAATAGCTCACATTGGCAATCTTTAGGCTTACCAAGCAACATAATTGACATGTTGCCTTGGGCAGATTTCTGAAGTGATGGCCGTTCCATTGAAGAAAGAAGGAAAAAGTACTAATTTTTAAAAATTTGTAAAGGTTAATTACATGAGTGGATATCAGAGCGAATTTGTGACATTTTGAAGAGTTTCATATCTTCACTCATGCTAATTGTTTTGCGCCATGAAGTCTGAAAGTCATTTTACCCATTATTCTTAAGCATGTTGGCTTAAGACGCATGTGCAAATGACCTTCAGGTACTTGGGATATGTTTCTTTAGCACGATTCTTTGTTTTCTGTCTTTCTTGAGTATCTTTTGGTCAATATCTGACCATGCCCATAAGGGCTAGTCCTCTCCTTTAACCCTTAAAACCAAGATTTCCTCACATGAAACCACGTCTGTAAGAACTTAAATTTTCTTTTGCAAAATACACAGTGGAACCATGTTTCTACACATGCTTTAAGGCCTAGGAATTGCTGAAATATAATCTCATAATAAAGAGAGTAAAATATTTTTTTCATAGAATCTTGTTATATTTGACATCATGTATTTACGTGTTACTTCCTCTTGAAGACTTGTTTAGAACAACAAAAGAGATAATGAGTAAAACATAATCATGTTTTAGAGCCCAAAACCTGACAAGCTTATGGAGTTAATCACTTGTTCCTACACAGAAACCACGTTCACACCAATAGAACTCCTAACCCTATGTATACCATTGGTCCATGTTAATGCCCCAAACACAAAGCTCCCATTGCTGTTCTTGCAGGGCACGAAATAAACTCTGAAAGACATTTTCTGCCCCATCTTTGTAAACTTCAGTTTAGCGGGCTTGACTGTAACTTTTACACCACTTGGGTAGTCAATAGATGCAGCACAGCATATGTCGTCGGATTTTTACCATAATAAGTGACTGTTCGATAAACAGATAAATTTCCATTCATGTTGGCAACACCAATTGAAGGGTAATTAAAATTGTAGGAAGGTGTAGGAGGGTTCTTGCATTGTACTAGTTCCCCTGTAAGGTTTTTCAACTGTGGAGGGGTTGCACCATTGCTACAGAGAAAATTGATGATGTCAGGGGAATTAAAATCATATACAAGTCCAGGATTGAATGCTGCAGCTGGGTTGATGTGCCCAGATCCATAGTCAAAATGCGTGGTGGGAGAGCCATTTGGATCTCTTCCTATGGCATGTCGAATGTTGTCTAGGATTATTGCTGTGAAGCCATAGATATTGGATAATCAGAGACTGGATTAAAAAACAATTTTTGATATTATAATGTTGGCACAACTTACCTGTTGTCATTATTGCGGACATTATGGCTGCTGGACTCCAGGAAGGTTGGTAAGATTTTAACATTGCTGCAACTGCAGAAACATGTGGGCAAGACATTGAGGTGCCAGAGATTATGTTATAATTGACAGATCGTTCAGCTGTAGCTGTAGTTGCCACTGGAGACCATGCTGCCAAAATATTCACTCCAGGTCCTGTGATATCTGGCTGCAATTGGAATTTCCACTGTTAGGCAAGTCTCTATGGATTACTTTTCTTTATTCCTTTGTTTTGTCCCACCACGTTGGTATAATCTTTTTTCTATTTGGAAGTAGTTTGAGTGAGTTTAGCATAAAATTCAAGAATACTAGATAAACTTACCTTAATAATGTCTGGAGTTATTATATTTGGTCCCATGGAAGAAAATACGGCCGCTTCTGGTGTGGGTTTAGTGTTCAGAACTGTCGTAGTTGGGGAGATTCTAGCAACTAGATTCCTGCAATAGCAGCAGGCAGCCACGATCAACTTAAACTACTAATTTTTTTTTATCAATGAGTTCATGGTGAAGTATTTTTTTTGATAAGTGAGTTCATGGTGAAGTATTCTTCCATCACCAATATTTTCGGGCTTTTCTTTTCTTCAATAAATTTATAAAGCTTGATAAACTCACTTTGCTGTAATCATATATGCTTGAAGTTCTTCTGCTTCTTCTTGACCAATTAAAGTGCCTGGGATGACGAACTGAAAGCCAACATCTTTTACCAACGGATCGACTAGTATCATTCCAACAGCACCAGCTTCTCTTAAGAATATGCTTTTTTCTCTCCGGTTATCGTTAACAGTTTCAATTGTGCACACCACTATTTTCCTCCCAACTAAGGTTGGGTTTAGTGTGTTGTTCTTGCAAAAGCTGATACAGAAAGGGGGGAAAAGAAAGCTTTTAAAGCAATAGATCAAGTAATGCAGTTTTGAGCTGTGGGGACAGGTTGAGCATTGTGGAGTCAGACATTTGGTACCCAAGTTATTTAAAATTGAAAGATATTACTCGTTAGTCACTAAACAAAGGATGCCAGTGTTCTGAGTCTTTTTTTCATAATGATTCCAGCAAACAATGTAGGAACTTGAAAATTTAGAAAAA
Organism: Platycarya longipes; assembly: GCA_036559045.1. NCBI lineage: Eukaryota > Viridiplantae > Streptophyta > Magnoliopsida > Fagales > Juglandaceae > Platycarya > Platycarya longipes. The sequence goes on along the minus strand of CM071802.1, from coordinate 22,437,084 downwards.
AAAATTCTAAAATTATTGAAGGTGGTGATAAGAATGAATATTATGAAGATTAGAAGGATAATTCTTGAGAAAATAATTCATATAGTGTTAGCATTAGCGGTGTTTATTGTTGGGTTTACTAGATAAAATTGGCTTTGATATAAGGAAGAAAAATATTTTGTATAGTTTAGGAGGAAGATAAAAGTTTTGTAAGACTGCTATCATAATTGAATTGATTTTGTGTAAATGAAGCAAATCATGCAGAAAGAACAGAACATACCTTGCATTCTTTGCTGTGACACCTGGGGCAGCGGCAGAACTTGCAGCTATCAAACCATAAGAAGTTTCCATCTTGATTGGGTTTAAAGAGAAACCCTGAAAGCACAAAAGCATTTCTGTTTTTAATAAAATATCTTAATGATATAACTTTTATTTGTTAAATGGGCGCATTGTAATATGCTAAACTCACCTTTAGAACTTTCGAATTTCCAAGATAAATGTTTGAATTGAATTCCCTGTCAATTGTGCTTGCAGCAACGGTAAGGATCCAAGGCGCAACGTTGGTAGCAGTCTGTGGTAAACCTGAGTTTCCTGCAGAAGCTGAAACTAGAATCCCTCTTTGGAATGCATGGAAAGTACCAATAGAGATTGCATCTTCAAAGTAAATAGGCTGGGGAGGAACTGGGCCAAGGGAAAGAGAAAGGATATCAACACCGTCGCCAATGGAATCATCCAGGGCAGAAAGAATGTCAGCATCACTGCACAGGTCAAACCAACACGCCTTGTAGATGGCAAGTCTGGCATTTGGTGCACCACCTCTTGCAGTGCCGCTAGCCATACCAAATAAGCTGACATTTGCTACCATGGATCCAGCTATTGTTGAGGCAGTGTGTGATCCATGTCCATCACCATCTCCAGCTGACCGGAAGAATGGGAGGTTAAAAGATTCAAGAGGTCCAGACTCTGCTTCAAACCCTTGTGAATAGAACTGGGCACCTATAATCTTCCTGAAAAGTCAAGCCCGGATGAATGGTAAGCCTCTTGGTGAGGTACTTGCATTCAAAATATTGGTTCGGTTAAATACTAAAACCTTTTGGTGTTTAATATTTCAGGAAGAATTTTGTGTCAATCATGGGAGTGGATTCTTTGATGTTTTAAGTGTTTTGGTACCTGCTTTATTGAATTTCTATTTTGCTTATCAAATAAAGTGTTTTGGTACCTGTTGCAGTTGGCCAAAGTAAAACGTTCACCAGTAACACACTCCCTTGAATTTTTCGGGTACAGGACCCAATCCTTTATCATTAAAGCTCTTTGATTCAGGCCAAATTCCTATAAAACACATGTTAAAACTATGGTTTGTTGGTAATAGGATAAAAACAGAATAATTGGATGAGAAAGCTAAAATGCGGAGCATTTACCTGAGTCAATGACACCAACAATGATATCTGAATCCGAGTTCATTGGCATCTGATTGTATTGATGTGTAGACTCTATTCCCAGAAATTCCCAGGAACGTGTTGTGTGGGGCTTATTCATCTTGCTCTCAAACACAGAAACAACCAAATCATTGGCTACAGAAGAAGCAAATTAGTTCAATTAGAGCTTGTATAAGACGTTGTTACCCATAAATAAAGCTTCCTATGAACCCCAAAAAGCGATATCAAAACTCTGAATTAGTTCAGTTGAAGATGCAAATGAATTTAGAGGTATAATAGCTCTATTTTTACCATTGACTGTTGATGTTGAGATCAATTTTTGGACTTGGACAATGTAACTTTCGTGGTAATTTTACCCAAAAACAAATCATAAGAGATGACATTCATTTCAGGTATCTTTGAGTTGTTGTGCCTGCTCTGGTGTAAGCATAGCTGAGAAGCCTCTAAAGCTTTTGCTGTAATGGTGAAGTGCCGCTCGTTGTGCTCCATCAAAACTGAGAAATAAATCACTTTTAGTAATGTGCAGCTCATATTTCTGAAATTCAATATTATTGCTAGGAACTTTTTATGAACGTCTCGATTATATCCAACAGAAAAGTTGGCAAGACCACTAAATTTGTGTTTGCTCCATATAACTCATGTTTTCAGTCAGTGCCTTGCCTTTCGGTAACTGAAGCAAGCATCTTGTGATTGGCCCTAACCACCGATTCTGAATTGGGGTGAGAGTGTTCCCCCATGTACACTATGTAATGCTGCAAAATTGCAGAAAATTTGAAAATGTGTTAGCTACATAAACATATGCATGTACAGTGCTGGCATTATCAATCTTGGAGAGTTTTCACTCACACACACTCAAATTCGAAGAAAAAGGCGTATCTCTTTGGATTTAATGGTTTTTCCATGAATGCTATATTTTTTTTCTTTGTTTTTGTTGAAAAGCAAAAGAAAGTGAGGAGTCTCAGACATGAACAAGTAGATTAAAGCAACTCATATGATTAACATGTTTTCTGACTTAATTCTTATAATGTTTGTGTTTGTGGTATTTGGATATTAAGATAAAATAGGATGAGATAAGATGAGATGCGATGCGAAGGAAAGCTTTTACTATCTAAACTAGGCCTTAGGTCTCTGCTATTTGTAATAGCTCTTCAGAGATCTCTAATCCATACCTTGATGTTAGTAGTGGTTGCATCTGAAAAGGCAAATCTAATGAAGAACAGAAGAGAGAAAAACTTTACAAGTTCCATGACGAAAGAAAAACTCCAAAATAATTTATGTCAAAACAATATTGCAACAGCTGAAAAGCTTGTGTTTGTGCAAAAGAAAGCATTCCCTTTTTATAGCTCAAATGTTTCAAACTCAAGCATGAGAAGTAAGATTTTTTAAGTGCCGGCTTGATGTGACATTAGGTTGAAAATTTCATATGCATAAGCTACGATACTCAGGAAAAAAATATACTTATGATTGAAATTTATTAGTTTTGACAGCTTTTATGCAAGCTTTTAGCCGGCTCAGGACGTTTTCTCGAGTATGAAAGCTTCAAATGTCACCCGATCTAAAGGTTCTAAACCATGAGATGGGTTTGTCTCCAATAATTAGAAGTAAGCTATTGGATTGTAGTAAGAAGTGTATATATAGGATGTGCTGAGTAGTGAGTACCGTAGCAATATTGCCATTCCAAAATATGCAGCTTCTGTAGATTCCATCAATTAGAATACAAGACACATCCTTACAGAAATGTGACATCCATTGAGAAGAAGCTTGCCTTTGTTTATTAATAATTGGCTAAATTGTACCTTTCTTAATCACATAATGTAGGTGTTTAAGGCCAGCCTAGAACTTCAAAGTTGTGATATGCATTAGGCAGAACAAAGATTGGGCAATGGGGCCCATTTCTTGATCCGTTCGTGTGTCCCACCCCGCTTGTATGGTACCGGGTAGATAATCCGCCCAGTTTATCGGATAGGCGGGGTGGGTAGAAAACTTTTATTAAAAGGGCGCTGCTATGTACAAGCAGTTGGCGTACCAAAAGTTATGTAGAGATATTTATTTGTTTTATTAAAGAAAAAAAAAAAGATAAAAAAGAAGAAGAAGAGTGTTGACGTTGATCTCCACTCCGCAACCCATTTTCACTATTTTTCTTTTACATTTCAGATTTTCATCCTTTACCCTCCATCCGAGTCCAGTCCCTTCTATTGCAGATCGTACCACAAACCCATTGAAAGTTTCATTTCTTTTACTAACTACTGTAGAAGAAGAGGGTTCTGCATCGTTTGGATTTATTGGTCCGTTTGGAGATAGTCAAACCCATTAAAAGTTTCATTTGTTGCAGAAGTAAAATATCAATATAATTTGAATTGTTGCTCCGTTGGGATCATATGGCATGAGATTTTCTTGTACAGCAGATTGTATTTTCTATGTTTTGAAAAAATTAATAATTAAGATGATGTTTACATTTCTTGTTAAAAAAAAAAAAATCCATCCTAATTTGTTTTTCTCAACACCATAGGTCTTATCTCTAGAAACAAATAGAATTTTATGGTCTTAAGATCTTCTGTGAGATTCAAGATGAGAAGATGAAAATTAGAAAGAGAGAAGAGGGAAGAAGAAGAACAGTAAAAAAAAGACTAAGAAAATTCATGAAGTGAAAAATTAAGGGCAACGCTACACGTGCGGCAAAAAGAATAAATGATCTTTCAGTTGGGGGGAGCCATGCCTGACAGGTGCACAATGGCTTCACAAAATTTGCTTGTATTTAGATTTTTTTTTTGAAATAAAATATTTTGATATTAGTATCATTTTGTAACTATTTTAAAATAATTTATATATAAATAAATTTTATATATAAACATATAAACTACAAAAAGATAAAAATAATTATTTATTTTGTAGTTCATACAAACAAAATATATATTTTATATATTAAAAAGGAAAAAAAATTGAAAATCTACTTAAAAAACCACTTAAAAAAAATTGTTTGTCAAATCCAAAATCTGATACCAGACGAAACAGGCCTCAATGGCAGAAAAATAATCCGGAACGAAAAAAGGCACTTTTTGTATCAACTACATGACCGGTACGATACATTTCATAATTCTGGCCGGTATGGTACAATATTTAAAACTTTTCATTCACCTGCTCTACCTATATATAAAACAAAAATACAATTTCAAGATCAAATCATCAAACTCTAGTTGTCCCTACCTTCTTCTCCAAAGTCAGTCCTCCTCTGCTCTCCTCTTTGCTTTCTTCTCCTTCCTCCTCAAAATAGTGGAGGGAATATTTTGTTTGTCCTATTTTTTTGTTTGATTTCGTTCGATTGTGGTTGGTTGTTTGGATCTAGAAGGTGCGCGTAGAGGGAATGGTGGAGGAAATATTTTTTTCTGGTAAGTATTTGTAGTTTGGGAAAGGAGTAGCAGCTAGTTCCTGGCCTCCATCTATCCCCCTATATGATGGGGATGAACAACCTTTGTGTAAGGTGGGCACCAAGGGCATAATGGACTTAGGACGAGGTACGCTTTCTACCCCCTTGCCTTGCTTGGGCAGGACAGTATTAGGCGACCTTACCTTAATGCCATTCCACCTAAGCGGGATAAGGGGCAGAGAGGGTTGCTACTTGCCCTTGTATAGCGCAGATAGTAGGCCTAAACAAAACGACTCAACAACTATATTTCATGTGAACAATCAAACATAGAGTTGGGAAAAGATAAGTAATATTATTCAATAAGCTGTCTAAGTTAGCTCAGTCAAACTCAATTTCGGCTTGATCCATCTATTGAACAAGTTGTTTGTGAACAAATAACTGCCAATTATGAAACAAACATAATTTAAATAAGAATAATGTTACATATAGTCGTGAAGTTACAAGCGGCGTGTACTCGTTTTGAAAAAAAGTGGAGTCTATTGTTAAAAAAATTAAATTTTTTAACTTGGTTTTAGTTATGTAATGTTGTACAAAGTTGAAACATTTATTAACTTTTCATAGCATAATCCTAGCTATAAACTTTATATAAGAAGAAATGGTATTTGTAGTTATGGAGATTGCAAATACATGGCGTGTAACCTGTTTGAAAAAAATAAGTAATACGAAATCCATATAAAAAAGATTAATTTTTGTTATAGTGCCCCACAAATCTTATTACTTTATGTACAAACTTTAATCGTTTAGCATCTTTTTATAAGTTATGTATATATATATATATATATATACTAGTTGAATCGCAATATGCGATGCACGTTTTTTTAAGTCCAAAAATAAATTTATGGGAAAAAACTACTTTAATTGGAAAAAATTTAAATGTCATAAAAAGATGAAAAAATTTATGTCTATCTTTATAATGCAAAGGATCACAAAATATTCCTATGTTGCCGAATAAAAAGTGACCTATGATTTGAATTTGAAGATTTTTATATAGCAAGAAAAATATATTCTAAGTAAGTAAAAAAAGAATTCCTAAAATAAAAAAAAATCACATGTAATAGTTAAAAAAGTTAGCTTCTGTTACATGAATAATCCAGAAGCAATTTTGACAGTTTAAAATAGTACATAAAATATTATATCTTAGTATCTTCTCAATGAAAATTAGCACATTTGGCAATATAGGAATGCAACGTGCAATGCACGTTTGCGTAGTTGTGAGGAAAAATTATGAAAAAAAAAATATTTTCCCTTAAAAGAATCATAATATCATATCAAGCTGTGTTTACTTATACAATGTAAAAGATGACAAAAATAATCATAGCCTACACATTATAAAGAAAATCCTAAAATAAATCCTAAAGAAAACTAATAAAAAAACTCAAAAATCTATCCTATCATCAAACATATATATATATATATATATATAATATATTTGTCGTATTTATCTATGCTTAATGAAATCCCTACTATTTTTTTAGGATTCATGAAGTTATTCTCATCTCATCAAGCATTATTAGCATGAGAATGACTAATAATAACTGTAATAAAATTACAACATTTACATCATTTATCATAAAGAAATAGTGATGTAATACAAAAATTGGAGCTTACTATCGTATCGGAATGAGCAACCCAACAAGAAAATGCAACCAATACATGAGTCATTACATTTTCAATTCCACAAATCCAAAACAACAAATTCGAACACACATGATAAAAGCACAATTTTCAAATGTGGTAAATCATATTGGCCATGAAGTGACTTTGTCACAGAAATTGAATATTTAATTCTAAGAAAAACCGATACACATTAAAAGAATTGCTTACTTGGGAAACATCAACAATTACTAATTCATTTTGAGCCTTATGATAATTTCAGCACTCATCTACAACTTCCTCGTCTGGTCGACTATCTAAATTCTTTGTTTCAATGTAAGGTTTTTGTTTGACACTATTTAAATCTTCATGCAGCCCATTTAGTAAAAAGGCTAGAAGTTCCTAGAGAGAAGAAATATCATCATTTAGAACTTTTTTTTATATATATCATTTAGAACATACATAAAGGTAATCTAAAATACAAACTATAATTGAGAATAAACAACAATAACTCCAAAACGCTACTCAAGCCGCAAGACTAAAGCAGAAAAATACAGTTTGCTAGATCCAAACATCTATATTGCAGTCAGATGTTGCACACAATACAACATATAATTACTAACTATAATTAACTACACAATCATTTACTAAATATGCTTATATTCCATATATATATATATGCTTATATTCCATTTTAGCCTGGGCCCACTATGGATTTTATTTTGAAACATTGTCAACCAAATTTGTCATTGAGAAATCTCTTGGAAGCATGCCATGCAAGTGTGATTATAATATTTATTTTATTTTAATTGTCAACCAGATTTGCCATTAAGAAATCTCTTGTTAGCATACCAAGTGAGATTATTATAATATTTATTAAAGAATTAATACTATCTTAAAACTTAATTGATATCGTTATAGATAGTCTATTGGTCATTATGTTTTTTTAAAGGACGCTAACCTAATTCCCTAATTTGATTAATAATCTTTACTTGAAACATATGAATATATACCATATTATTATTACAAACAAATTTAGGAATTACAAAAGTCCTTAACCAAGGTTTTCAAAACATTTATATACAAAAGTTTACAATATATGAGTAATGAAAGCATAAATTATTTATCATGCAAAAAGAATGATTATGTAGGTAATGTGGAAAAAGTGAAAAAGCGGAACTTCTCATTTAGCATAGATAATTGTTCTAAAAAACGGTAATAAGTTATATATTCTGACATCTTTTACAATACAGTAGAAGCACGTGTATTAAATTATGTTATACGGTCATTGGCACATTTATGGGTCATTATAGATGCAGACTTATTTAAAGCGTCCTATGTCAGCATGATAGGTTTGACATGGCAAAAAGGTTAAGAGTAGAAACTTGTTAATTAAGGGAATAACATCTATTACAAAAAAGAATCAAATCATTTATGTTCGTAATCTGATTGAACCAGTTTATTAAATATGCCCGTAATCTGAACCCAGCACATGCCGCACAATGCTTCTTCTCCAACCGGCATGCCCAGGTTCGAATCCCAGCGGATGCAACTTTGTATTTTTATTTTTCAAGTGTTGTGTTGTGCGGCATGTGCGCGTTGCACACCTTCCGCCGGTTGGGCGGCTCGAACCCATCCCAAACCATCAACACCACTAAGCCAATCAGTGACACTTGGTATTAATGCATACCCCAAATATTATAAGTCTTAAAACTTTTCATAACTTCTCTCTTTTCAAATTAATTTATAACTTTCAAAATAAATCTCCAAAATATATTAATAAATATAATATATAATTTATTATTTTGAAAATATTTCTAACATGAGTTGCATGGCTCACATCATCATGTCCATCACAACGAATGTTGGTTCGTCTATTAATATGAATTAAGATCAAATCTCTAATTCCAATACTACCTAATTAATGGCAAATAAATAGGAAAAAGAAGTGCTAGATCTAAAAAGAAACTTTACAATGTCCTAGATCATCAGTTACACTTGAATCTTGTAAGATTTCAAAAATATATTTTTTTTGGCTAATGTAATGCCTTTGGAAGATCTAGCAACTCTCAATACTAGGAAATACTTCAAAATTTTCAAATCAATCCAGAATTTTTTGTCCAAAAAAATTTTCAATGTAAAAATTGAATTCAAATGGAGATTGTTCGCATAAAATAATCTGCAAGCGCACAAAATCATAACAAGTAGTAAAGTGTTTTATAAAAAACGGATGTTGAACCCACAGGGATTAACTATGTTATTGAATACCGAAATTTACTAAATAAATAACTATTTGAAAAATCAAAATTAATTTAACGTTTCTGCTATCTAAATTAAATTAAACTACTTAACAAAAATAAATCTACGAATTAAAAATAACAAAACTTAAAATCTAAGTATATGAAAATATAATAAGAATGGATCTAGAGCGGTTGATTTCACCTAACAAATTCCACACAATTCATTCTTCCTAATTATTAAATTCTAATAATCTCTCGTTGATGATTAAAAATTCCTTAACTATTCAATATCTTCTCTCGAATAATATTAAAAATATCTCCAAGTAACAATTCCATATATTTATGTGAATTTAACTAATTGAAGACTCATTACGTACTTTGAATTTTCTGAAAAATCACACTAGTCGCGGTAAAACATCTCTACTTTCGCTCAACTAATAGTATTTAATTCTAGAACTAAAACCACAAATCACCTTTCGGTCTCATTGTAATTCAATTGATCAAACATTAATCCGTAAAAAATTGTAAGCATTAAGAATAAGAATTAAACACTCAATCATGCAAATATTAAAAATAAATAACTCAGAATATAAACTGTATGTTCAATACTAGATTACATCAACGCTTTAGAAAATAAAATTTAGTTAATGATAAAATTGAAAAGAAAGCAAATAAAACTTATATGTTTCATTGAAGTCGGTTGACGAACATGCAACTCTCGCCTCTATACTTCAGATACTCCTCCTCAGAAAAATTCTAAAGAAAATCTCCAATTAAAATCGCTCAAATGCCTCTCAGCTGCTGTCGGCGCCCCAGCTTGCGCTTGGGTTCGTACGCAAATTGCGACGCTGGGGACGAACGTCACAAGGAAGTCATCCCTCATCTTTACTTGTGAGAGCCTTTTTTTTTTTTTTTTATCGCAGCGGAAAAAGGTCAAGCCGTAAATAAACGACAAAACGTTACGCTTGTCGCACATCACATGGTTAACAAAATAGAACCCAAATTAAACATCACATGCACATATATATATATATATCAGAATAAAGTCACCAATGTAAACAGTTTTATACAAAAGTACTTCCCAAAACAGCGGGAAGCTTTTTCCACAAAATACATCGGTGTATACAAAATAAAGGTGCTGCTGATCCACTCCTCCCTCTGCCAACCATACTAATAGGCGGGTTCTTCTTTTATCTTCTTAAAGTTCGGGCCATAACGAAGGCTGTCCAGACTCAGTCCTGGACCTACGTCACACATCATCCCAGAGGATGACGTAAACAGGCGTCCCATGTGGAGGAGCCCGTCAACTCCCAGCACCAAACAGCACCCCGTAGGGCGTAGGTCGTCAAAAAAATACGTCGCCATAGGAAGCGACTCTGCCGCCCACTGACCCAACAGGTCTAGGGTCACTGGCCCGGCAGTCTCAGCCTTAGTCGGGCCCATGAGGGTCCGACCCATCTTCTCGAGAGTCGTAATCCAAGGATCCATCATGTCCTGCAATGACTTCTATTGTTCCCAAGGGAGCAATAGTAAAGATAATAAAAAGGGGGGTGAGATTTCGGGAGAAATCTCAGCAAGTACACTAACACTTAAACCAGAACATATCAGATATACAGATAAGTGAACAAAACATTCTTAACTAATGCACATGCAATGAATGACTGACTCATGCACATGCTCATGAAAACTTTTAAACAGACATACTTCTTTCAGACTTCTTTTCATAAAACTTTCATGCAGACTTCTTCTTTCAAACTTCTTTTCATATCATCATTACTTTTCAAAACATTTCTTTAAAACATTTCGTATCTTTCATTCTTTCTTCGGCGCCACTTATCTTAAACAGATCTTTCTTATGGCTCGAAAGCCCTTCTTGTCATGACTTTTCACTTAACATGTATGAGACACAACACGGTTCTCTTAGCACCGCGTGTTCCCTGCTGGTTACCGCATCACCCTAGAGTGAGCGTCATATAACTTTAAAACGGCAGGTCCTTACACCTTATCCGTCTTGGGCACCCACCAGCGTTAGGTGCTACCGCGCTCCGGACACCTTTTGGAGCCATACACGGTCCGCCGACTGTTCTTCGTCGACCCAGGGGCTTCCACTCGACTTTAATCACTCCTGAGTGGACAGGGAGTTCCACTGGGGCACTTCCCCGTCCCAGCCTTTGGGGTTCTTATAAAACTTTACTTATTTTCTTTTCTTTCAAAAATTCAATCTTTTCTTTTCTTTTCCTTTTTCTTAAAAACATGCTTGACTTTAAAAACCTTCTTTTCATGACTTATGCATGGGACATGCATGCTTACTTATTTTCATGCAAGAACCCGAGACGAGCTCGAGTGCGTTCACATTTCATTTTCCTTCTCCCTCTTTTGGGATAATTTCATAATTTTCCTACTTAGTCATCATATTCTATACTCAAAATGGGCCTAGGATTGAAGTGGGGTATTGGGCCCATCTCCAACCCATCATGGCCGAATTCTCCTAGAGAGTTTCTAGGGCTTTCCTTCATCATTTGACTTCCAATTTCCTCCAATCAATTTTAAAGTATCAAATTAAATCATGTACCCTCCTTAGCAAGGGGTAACCGAAACCTTAGTGTTTCCTAAGTAACCATTTTCACCTCCAAACTTAGTCATTTCTATTTTCTCCATTCACCTTTCTAACTTAAGGAATTTCTCCCCTTAGTCTATTCAAACTTCCTTTCCTAAAAGTTTCTTCTATGAGTTCAACTAAACAAAATCACCACAAAGCAATATAATATTAATCTTCCAAATCTCAACCTTAAATATCATAAAATTCCAAATAAGCATTTCTATACATCATACACAAGTGATCATTTCTTCCATATGCAAGTGTATACCATTTCCATTCATATCAACCATGTAGTTTATTCTCCTATCCAATTTCATTTTCTCAACACAATAAGCTCTTTGAATAAATCAATTTCATCACTAGTTTCCTCAAATAAACTTTACCTTAGCAACACCAAAATTTAACATTTTACACTAAAATCCTTCATGCATCATTTTCATCATTCCATCAAATAATCATGCTTTTTCCTTTCTTTTGCAACTAACACTTGATTCATCATTTCTACTCATTTTCTAAGCTTGTTCCATCATATAAATTTATCCAAGAATATTCATATCACAAGCAAGAAAAATCATTCCAATCCAAACATGGCAATGGCAAACATTAATCCAACAATCATGATCACTTCACTATATATAAGACTTGTTAAGGAAAAAGTGGGAGTATACTTACAACACTCCTATTAGGCTTTAGCTTAAATCTGAAAGTACACATATAAAATCTCCCATTAGGCTAGCCATGAACATAAAACTCAAAGGAAACCCTATTTCCTTCTAACCACAACAAAGTGTTACATGTGTGTGTGTGTTCTTCCTAAACTTGTATAGATTTAGTCACTAACCTTCTCCAATGAATTGATCACCTCCACACTCTTGCTTTTTTGGCTTTCCTACTATAGGATTCTTCAAATTATGTGGTGAAAAGAGAAGAAGCAAAAGTAGGAGTGACTAGAGAGGGTTTGGCCGAGAGGTGGAGAGGAAAATGAGGGTGTTTGCATGTGTCCAAGTGAATTGAGCTCAAGGGGTTTGCCTAAGGGGTCACACGGCCAGCTCTCTTCCCTAGGGTCTTTGGTACTCTTCTCATCATGTTTAGGCATGGCTAATGATAGATGAGGTGATTGACAACTCTAGGCCACTCCAAGATCAAATCTTGGCCATACCTAGGTGATTTCCCTTTCTCCTTTTCCTTCCTATGGCCGGCGGCTCCTTGGTGCTTCTAGCATCCATTTTCTTGTTTTTCACTCAATCATCATTCCCCTATCCTCTCATGTGTCCATCCAAGTGATTCCAAAGCCATACTTTTTGGAATTTGAGCAAGGCATGACCGGCCAAGCTAGCTCCACCGAAAATCCATTTTGCTCCTCTTCCTAGTTTTTGTCATTTCAATCACCTACACCCACACCATACCTCTCTTCACATCACCATACTCTCTTACACATGTACTTCATCCACTTACACACTCTTCCTCTTTGTCCCATCACTTGTTGGTGGCCATACCCCATGAGATTCTCCAATGAACCCCACGGATTGGCTTCCACCGAAAACTCCAAGCTCCTCTCATCCATGCTTCTCCTCATGCCACTTGTCACTTCCCTACACATCATGATCTCACTTGGCAAGTCAAGGGATGGTGTCTTGTACCTCCAAGATACCATGGTAGGAAAATCATTCCATTAGATCCTACACTCAATCCTACATGGCATGTATCCAACTACTAGTCAACCTCCACCAACTTAGATTTTCCTATAGGTGTTTGGATAATTTTCTAGGATTTTTCTTCAATTGACAAGTGTCTCTACTATGGGCTTGATGGGCCATGGGCTCATTCTATGGGCTTTTGGACTCACCATTGCTCTCTTGGCCCATTCACTTGATCCATTCTCCAAAGGTCTCATTCCTAAGCCCATCTCTTCAAGGCCTATTATGTTCTTTCACCAATTACCACTAATCTTGTGTATTAATCCTTAATTAACTAATTAAATCAAGATGAAGATTTTTAGGGCTATTACAGCTGCTCTCTCTAGGTCTCCTCTGATCTTGTCTTCTCATGAATATATATATGTGCGGTGTTCTATCGTTTCCAAGTGAATTTCGAATTCCCTCCATGAAGTGCCGTAACATTTGAGGAGTCAACATCCAACTGGCTTTTTGAATTGAAGTGATTGGTTGTCGTGTACATTTGTAGCTCCAAGGGATTAATTTAACATGTAAAACTATGCGGATATGTGCAATAATACATGCATGGGCTGATTGTTATGCAAGTGAAATCAAGTTGGGCTTTTAAAATGATGGTGGCCTGAATTCAAGTTATATTGCAACCCTTTAATTAATTGAGAAGTCTGCTTCCTCTTGTAATGCCTTAAAGTTCTTTTTGCTTTTCTTCTTATTCCTTTAGCACAAGAAAAAGTAAATAAATAAAATAAAATAAATAAAAGAAAACTAATAGTTTAGAAGAGAATAAAAATTATATAAAAATTATACTTATCAAATTCCTCCAAACTTAAACTTTGCTAGTCCTTAAGCAAAGAAAAAGAAAATGTTGGCATTTTCTTTTGACTACACCATTTTATTGTCGCTGTTCAACACAACTTTTCTGGTGTATAACACATTGAGAAGAAAAAAATTCTGCATGTGAAATTTCATCCCATTATTAATTTTAATTTTCTTTATTTAAGAATGAAACTGAGTTTCAACTAATTTTAAGAAATATTGCAAGTAAGTACTGGCTTGAGATTTGTTTTGTAGAAGATATACTCGAGTGGACTTGGAATAATCATTTACAATTATGAGGAAGTACTTTGAACCATTTAAAGCATAAATAGAGAAAGACCCCCACATATTACAATGAATAAGTTCAAATGCAAATGTTGAAATAGACTCACTAGAAGGAAATGGTAAACATTTTTGTTTAGCTAATAGACAGATTGTATAAACACAAGAATCAGGAGATTTTGGAACATGCAGATTTGTTACACAATTATTGAGAAATTTTAACTTGGATAAAGGAAGGTGACCTAACCTATAGTGCCACAAACTAAAATTTTGATTTATTGAAAAAGATGAAATATAACAACCTAGTAGTTATTAATATCGGCCAGCCTTCTCTTTAGCCATTCCAATCATTGTCTATGTAGACAGGTCCTGGATGAAACACAAGTTGGGAACAAAAAGAAGACAACGTGAATAAGTTAAATTGAAATAAAAAGAAGGAAAATAAAGTACATTAATAAACCTAGATTATCTACTAAATAAATAGTACCAATACGTGTCATTGAAACTGAATGGCCATTTGGTAGTTTAACAATAGAAGCAATTTTAGAAGTTACAGAGGAAAAATAAGCAATGGAGTTGATCACATGATCTATAGCTCCATTATCAACAATCCAAGGAACATGATTACCTACAAAATTATCAATAGAGGACAATTGTGGAGTTGGTAGAATACCAAAAATTGGCTTTATTCACCTAGTGTGGACTGAATTGTGGTTTGAGCATGGCAAGTAACTGCTAGTATTGATCTTGAGACAAAGGAAATTGTGAAACATCATCACTTGAGTTACCCAGAAGATGAAGTTGGATTAACTGAAGGAGTAGTGCCTCTTTTGGACTTAAAACTAGGAGGAAAGTCATGAATCAGATAACACTTTTTAGAATTATGACCTGTGCATCCACAATGACTACACACAGGTTTATGCTTGTGAAAATTGATTTGCTTTGAGACAAAATTTCCAGTTTCACAGACTTTGCTGACAAGGTAGCAATTGATTCAAGGCTAGGTACAGATATATCAAAAGTGTTTTCTCTCTGTTTCTCTTCTTGCAATACCGAAGAAATGACTTTGTTTATGGAGGGAAAATGATCAAGTAATAAAATTTGACTTCGTATACTATCAAAAGAGTCACTCAACCCCATTAGAAATTGCATTACCTATTCTTCTTGCTAAACTTCTTCAAAATTTTTTTAGGATTTCCATAGAACACTATGGCAAATTATGCCTATAATTTGCTACTTCATCCCAAAAGGAATTCAAATCTATGTAATAATCACTCACAGGTTTTTGATCTTGCTTCAAAGAACTAATTGCTTTGCGCAATGGGTAAATTCTTAGACGATCACCTTGTGAGAAGTTGTGACGACCCAAGATTTCGTTTCTTGTTATTTTATGAAATTATTTAATTTAATAATAATATCGGTAAATTAGGTTGATAAGGATGGAGGTTTGGGCCTGGAATTTGGTTTTGGGAAGCATGGACTAGAGTAGTGGCCCAAAGCATGGTGTGTAAGCCCTTAAGCCCACAAGGGTAACCTATTAGTCAACCAAGCCCAAGCATGAAGACACATGTTACTCTAGGAGAATTCTAGTAAATTTTCCAAGACTAGTAGGTGAGAAGCAGAGAAGTGCTAGTGGTTGGAAAATTGACTAGTTGTTCTCTTGGAGGAAGGAGTGTAAAATCTCATGATGAGATTTCCTCATCATTGGACAACTAGGGAGGCGTGTAGGGCTAGGAGAGATCATCCATTTTAGTCTCATTGGAAAAAAAGTACAATAATGTCACAGACATTGTCCAAGAGAACAATAACGAGCATAGAACACAGAACCATCAATTGGAAGAGCGTAGAGACAAAAACATGTACAAAAAAACAAATATATATATATATATATATATATGGAAGAGAAAAGTGAACTGATCTGATAAAACCGAGTCCATGGCTGAAAACCTTTCTTCTGGTTTGCTCATAATGCTCGGGAAAAAAATAACCCTTTATCTAACCAGTGTATTCTTAGATAGAGAAGGGATTTAAGAAGCAAAGAGAAAAGTAATACAAGTAACAAAATTGATGAAAATAAGAGAGAGAGAGAGAGAGAGAGAGAGAGAGAGAGAGAGAGAGAGAGAGAGAGAGAGAGAGAGAGAGAGAGAGAGAGAGTCAAATGCAAAAGTGGCATTCAAGTAATAAATAGAAAACAACAGACATGATGATAGAGAGATTTGGTATGGATATAATGCATACACGAATCAGAGATTAAAACCCAGAAAAAAAGAGAAGCTAGAATAGAGTAGCCATCGACACCTCCAAAAATGAAAACATCAATAAACCACATGAAAAAATCCTAGAATGGAGTAACAATAATCGATGCCCACAAAATATCAAAACATCAAAAGAACCCTAGAATAGAGCAGCAATCGACATCTCAAAATGTGAAATGGATGACACCTACTATTGCATCGACCACCGCATGACCTTCCCCCGCCGGTGAGCAACCCTAGCCAGCGTTGGCAGCCTCTCCCTTAGCCACACGCAGGCAACTCGAAATGGGTGTCCCGTATAGCCTTCAACGTGGAATGAACCCAGCGCCGGCCACCACGAGTCACCACCTCATGCCGGCCACCTTCTTGGACCACCTCCCTTCACCGGCGACCCCTAGCCACCGGACCCAGCCACTGCCGAGCACTCATATAGCCCCCAAATCGCAAACCCGAAAATGGGTATTCAAATCCGTTTCGACTCCTAGCCTGCCCTACGTCGCCACCTATGACCTCCAGCCACCACTATCGTCTCCTCTAGTCACCGGCGACCTTCCCATGCTCGGCCATGGCCCAGTCGAAGCCCCTCCCTCTCCCACAGTCTCTCGCTCTCTCGCACGTTGGCGCTGTCGACCTTCTGCCCGAGCAGATGAAAACCCTTCAAGAAAATAAAAAGTGAAGCAAATGACAACAAACACCACGCGGTTAGGGGCAAAATTGGAAGTCAAAAATGCTGAATTACACTATTCATCCGCATATACACTTTATTATAGTAGTTAGATATCACTACAATACTCATAAGGATCTAAGCAATACACATAATATTAGGAATATTTCTCCTCTCATTTATTTAAATACTCATGACATTCTCTTCAGAGAAATCTAGTTTGTCATAATTAAGTTATTTCTAAATAAATGATAATCTTGATCAAAATCATAAATGTAATCGAACACCAAATCATGTAACTAGGTAATGAGCGCAAGTTCAACTAATGTTTTAATCTTACAAAATTTTGTAAAATGAATTAATGCAGGCTTCATCACAGGCCAATATAAGCTAGCTTGTCACTATATTAAAAATGAGTTTAAATTTTACAAAATTATCATTCGTTGTTATTATTAATGCACATGATCTGATCAGTTGTAAAAGATTTACAAGAGAGACGTTTCATCATGTTAATCAATAATATTTTCTTTTTTGATTAAGTTATTCCACCTTTGTACTTTTATAAAAGACACATAAATATAAAAGAGAAATACTCTAGTCACAAAATTAAATAATTATATAAAATACGTAATTCTACAAATTGATATATATGACTTGATGTACTAGTTTGTCAGATTATAAAATTATTTTTAATCTTGATGGATCACATAAAATTATGTTAATTTGTAAAAATATTTTTATATAATCACTTTATGACCATAGCACGTTTATACGCGCGTTTGCTTATACTATTTGATGCAACCGGCAAGATTAAAAATAATTTAAATACATAATGCTTGCAAATCACGAACATATAATGTACTTTGCTCATTGAACTTAAGTCATGATATGTTCATGGGTTGAGTCGAGTTTCCATTATTGATGATTTTATGATTTTGGCTTTAACTCATCCATTTGATGTCCCACATCAATCCTCTTGCAAGTTCATTAATTAATGGATATGCCTGTTCCGACAATAACTCGTAAAATTAATCGTAATTACTCTATTTGTGAGTAATTGTTTTAATATGCCTTTCCATTATATAAATAGCTTAAACTCGTGACAATCTAACTTAATCGTCACCATGCAATGATTGATGGCAATGATCTTTCACTAAATCCGATATCTCTATTAATATATATTTAGCCACTTTACCTCTTTACTTTAAGAAGTCAATGCTATAAACTTAATCTTCATAGTTGAATAAGTTATGCATACTTTGCTTCTTTGATCTAGGAAATTACTCCTCCACCATGGGTAAATATCCACCCATTAGTTTATTTGATTATCATGCTCAGTTTCCAACTAACATTTATTTTCCTTCTACAAGAGAAAGAAACCTCTTTCTATAACCGAAGAAAATCTGTTGTATTCAATACCATAATTCATGATATTTTCAAATACCATTAAATTATTTGTACAACTCAATTCATATACATAAGTCATATTTTTATTTATTTGCATGCATATTCATAAATAAAATCTAAATTAATCATATGTATTAGATTTATAATATTCATGTGTTCTAAAAACAATTCTGTATATAATATCAATTAAGCAATATATTAATTTAATTATTAATATCAAGTTTGAACATGCCTTCATTCAAATATCCCTTCCCCACAAAATTATCATTTTTGATCAGTATAAATTCATCTGACTCAAAAATCAACTTAAACCTATACTTAGTTAGAAGACTACTAGATACAAGATTCTTTCTAATTTCTGGTACATGATACACATCATTGAGAGTAAGATTTTTTCCGGAGGTAAACTCCATTTTTATTATCTCTTTGCTTTTAATTATGACAGTGGATGTGTTTCGCATATAAAGAACATGATCATCTTCCATTGGCTCATACCTCTTGAACATACTATTATCTTTGCAGATATGCATTGTTGCTCTTGAGTCAGTCCACCAGGATTTATCTCCTTCAAGAGTGTTGTTCTCAGAGATCATTGCCTCAGAATTTTCTCTAGAACCAAAGTACTGCATTTTCTTCTCAAGAAAATGATAATCTCTTTTGTAATGGCCTTACTTGCCACAATAGAATCAACTTACTCTCAGATTCTTCTGATTCTCATTTTGGAAGTGACTTTGTATTCTTCCAAAATTATTCTTTCTCATCCGATTATCATATCTGGATTCATTGGATTATCTGGGTTTGTGGGTCTTTCCTTCCTCTACCATGTACAAGTTGGAAATCAAAGAGTTACGGTCTTCATTAATGTCTCTAAGACTAATCTCTTCTTTTATACGAAGATGTTGACCTACTTCTTCTAGAGACATTTCCTCTCTTCTATGTTTCAAACTTCTTTTATAATTTTTTCATGATTGAGGAAGTTTATCAATAATGGATGATACTGAAATTGATTCATCCATTTTCATCTCATGTTAAGAAAATTGATTAAGAATATGCATAATTTCATTAAATTGTTTAACAACAGGCCTAGATTCTACCATTTTATAATTGAAAATTTTGGTAGTCAGAAATTTCTTATTTATAGCATCTTCTAAAAGATACTTAGCCTCAAGTGCATCCCATAGATCTTTGGCAGTTGCTTTGTTCTGGTAAATGTCAAACAATGTATCAGACATTGCATTACAAATATGTCTCTTGTAAATGTAATCGTCTTGTTTCCATTTGATCCTTGCCCGACTTTGAGCGATTGTCTTGTCATCATTTGTAGATGGTTTAGGAGTGGTTAAAACATAAATGACATTGAGACTGGCCAGGAGAAAGTGCATCTTCTTTTCATAGCGTCGAAAATGAGTTCCATCAAAACGTTTCAGTTTTACAAAATTTGAAGCAAACTCTCTCAAACTATTTGCCATTAATATTTTCACATATTGTCTTAAGAATGTTAGTGCAAAGGGGCTGCAAAACAGAAAATAATAAGAGAAAAATTTGCTTCAAGATGCGTTACGAATGTCACTTTTCTTAAAACAATATTCGCCCCCACCAACAATAATAATTAGTATGCACACGGATTACAAGAAAATTTGCCTCAAAGATACAATGAAGCTCAGAACAAGTCTGTTTGTTTAACTGTGTTATGCACAAACGAAATTAGACCGTGAATACTCTTAAATTTTACTATTTAACTAAGAGATTAGAAATTTATTCTTCTAAAACGAATAGATCTTAATGTTAAGTTTTGAAAAAATGAAAAACTTTTAGGAGAGAGAGAATTTCGAAATTCACTTATGGAATCTCTTTTTAAATTGGTATGACATGGGGTCTATTTACAGAGGCTTAGAGGATATGAATGTCAATCCCTGATACAAACCGGTTTATATATTAAATCGGTTGCTAACTTTCACAAGGAATGGACTTAGTCTAGCGGTCACGCTGGTTGCCTACCAGCCCTTCACGCACGGGTTCGATACCCAGCTGGTGTGACTTTTGGTTTTTATTTTCGTAATCTTATTGAACCGGTTTATTATATTTGCCTGTTATCAAAAGCCACAGACGTTGGATCCAGTCTAGCGGTTACAATGCTTCTTCTCTAACTAGCATGCCCAAGTTCGAATCCCAGCGGATGCAACTTTGTATTTCTATTTTTCAAGTGTTGTGTCGTGCGGCATGTGCGCACACCTTCAGCCGGTTGGGCGGCTCGAACGCACCCCCAAACCATCAACACCACTAAGCCAATCATAGACACTTGGTATTAATGCAGACCCAAAATTTTATAAGTCTTACAACTTTCCATAATTTCTCTCTTTCCAAAATAATTCATAATTTTCAAAATAAATCTCCCAAATATATTAATAAATATAATATATAATTTATTATTTTGAAAAAATTTCCAACATGAGTTGCATGGCTCACATCATCATGTCCATCACAACGAATGTTGGTTCGTCTATCAATATGAATCAAGATCAAATCTCTAATTCCAATACTACCTAATTAATGCCAAATAAATAGGAAAAAGAAGAAGAAGTGCTAGATCTAAAAAGAAACTTTACAATGTCCTAGATCATCATCATCTGCCATTTCCTCTACATCTTGATTGATCTCTAAACTTCATATACACATCCCCTTGGTAAAACCCTCGTGTTCTCCCTGCAAACTTTAGGGAGACAACACCTCCGACGAATGAAATGATAGCCAAACTGGAGAAAAAAAGCCTGAAACAACACGAACCCTCGCAAACTAGATCCTTGATCACCTCCTTTTCGTAAAGAACTCTTCCGAGTTTTTGATTCATTAAATACAACCCAAGTGGAGTTGTCAACTGCGCAAAATTGAGCAACGTGCCGTAATACTTAAGGCCAAAGAACTCAGAAATCATTGCCAAGTTTACAGGCAATTGTGCACCAACTGGAAATCCAATTGTCATTGTTGCTAAATAGTACATGCCGGGGATTTCTGGGAAGGCGCCGAGGAGCAAGCCAAAGCCTTGCAAGAGAAGCACGAAGGCCAACATCTTCGCCCTCGGAACTCTCCATTTGATAATCAAGAGTTCGGAAAGGAACCCAGAATAGATCCTCCCAAAGCAGTTCCATACCCTCGCCTTTATTATAATGGAGTTCACGATTTGTTCTTTGTTTCCCAATGCTTTTCCAAGGCGCCAGTAGTTTTCGTAGGCAGTCAAGCCTGACCCATATCCGCATAGCATGATAACAAGGATATACAACATGTCCATGCTTAGGATTGCTTGGAAAATGGAGTGGTCCTCTCCTCTTTCGGGTTTTTTGGTGAAGAAATTTCTTGAGAGAAAATATCTTTTGGGCTGCTTCTTTTCTAGTGTTTGATTATCAGAAGAGTTAGAATCTTCGACAAGCGATATTCCTTGTGGGTTTTCAATGAATTTAACTACTACTACAGCAAGATGATCCATGAACTGCTGTTTCTCGAGTCTGGACTGGTCAGCAGCCTCTTCTTTAATGACAGTATAGAGCGGGAGGAAGATCAGGGCAAAGATCGCAATGACAAGAGAATTATGATCTGTCTCAGTAGCATCGAAGTATCTCTGAGTCAAAGTCACAACCATGGCAAAAAGTGCAACTATGCTCGTTAGATAATAGAAATTGAAGAACACTCTGAGCTCGTTCGGATGACGTTGCGACCAGCTTTGATCATCGTCATCATCATCCCGCTTTATCTTCCGGATTGTGAGCGCGAAAGCAACTGAAGTTATGGCGGGGAGCACAGCAGTAGCGAGAATAAGATTTTTAACATCATCATCTCCATTTATAAAAAGGTAAATCTGGGTCAAAATAGCTACGGAAGCTTCGGCCATGCCATTCAATAGACCCAACACAACGCCTCGGCTTTCTGGGAAGTTGTTGACACAGGCGACGAGCGCTATTGTGTGCGCAAAGTTTGGTGCGGCGGCGCCAAGGCCGACGTAAATGCCCATTTTCAAAGCTTTTGGTTTCGGAATTTTGTTCATGATGGCCATCCACGGCATGAAAAAGCCTCCAAAGTTAAAGGCTGCGCCGATGAGGAGCACAAGCCATGCTGGTGTCAAGTCACAAAGAAGGCCAACGAATACTGAGAAGTATGGATTACCCACATGTTCATAAAAGGTTATTTGATTAATTTCTTTCGCTTCAAACCCAAGAGTTTCTTTAATCACTTTGTAGAACACTCCATAGATGGAGGTTGACCCGAACCAACACATAATCAGCATGGTGGCGAAAAACATGAACCATCTTCCTTTGATCACTTTTGCATACTGTTGGAAAGTAGTCATGTCCCCTCCGTACTGGTCGGTTCCCGCACCCATTTTGTCCTACAACTTTTCTGTAAATTAGGCCTGCAGTGTAATTAAAGAGAACTAAATTATATAGGGATTAGAGTAGAGCGTCTAAAAGTGATATATATATATATATTATATATTATCTGAGTAATGTTAGAGAATTGGTATTGAATTTTTATTGAAATTATTAAATATAAATTAATTTTATTTAAAATAATTTTATATTAAATTTAACAAAATCCATTAATTTAAATTTTGAGTTATAGTTCTTAGATATTATTCTTTATATTTAAAATATTACTATTTATTTATTAAAATATTTTTTTATTATCGTTTAATATGTTTGTTGAATGAATAAAATATATATGTATTTATTGATTTCATAAATTATATATTATATTATTATTTTAATAAATTTAATGATAAATCCAATGTAAAATTATGAATATTGGAGGTGTTAATTTTTCATCAAATTTGTATTTTTTTATCAAATTTTGAAATTTTTTTTTATGTAACCAAGGTCAATACTCTTAATAATAAAAGACTGTTATGTCTTTTATAAAAAAAAATGAATTTTACTAGAAAATGGAGTTTTTTTAAATTTTTTATAAAAAATTTATACAAAACTTGTATATTTAGAACTTGATTAATAATGTCATGCTTTAATTTAGAGGGAAAATAAATCTAGGATAATCACTCAAAACAATATTATCAAACGGCCACTTGACATATATAGATAAATTACAAACGCTCTAATAATTTGCATTAAATTGTAAGCCAAAACCAACCAACCAAGATTAATATGGAATGAAGAAAGAACTGATCAAAATTCAAACCTCTGGAAGTTCAAACACATAACAAAATTAAAATACCCAATTAATACAGCTAATTAATGCATGTCTCAACGTTTAAATTTGTAAACTTCATATATATATATGTGTGTGTGTGTGTGTGTGTGTGTGTGTGTGTGTGTGTGTGTACAAAAGGCTCTCAGACTCACCTACTAATTAATCTCAGTCGTTGAACGAAAGCACAACCTCAATATATCTTACAACCAGACGGCACGGCCTCCACACCCAAAACAGAGTTGAAAATTGCAGAATATGTAGTGTGGGATGGTCTCAAATTGGCCGATTGATCCTGTGGCAAATGAAAGGTCGATTTCTGCGAGACGAAGTTGCAATATCGATGATTGAGAGAGCGATAGCGAAGAAGCAAGTCATGCAACGAAGAAAAGCACCTTCACTGAAGTTAAATAAAGAGGATAGAAATCAACACAATAAATAAACGACGTGGTGCATGCTTTAAATTGCAGCAGTTTCTTTCCCAACCGTGTCTTAATCCTATTTTTTTCGCTTTGGCTAACAACTAATTAGACAAACGCGGTAATTCGTTTGGAATTTGTCTGACTGTCTGTCCATCTCTTCGCAAATCTTGATGAGAAATATTGCGCCTTTTAACTAAGCTTAAATCTTAAGGTAATAAGTTCTATTACTAATTTATTTGTCTAAAACGTTTTTTAGAGTTAGTTAATTAATTTTTTAAAATATATAATTATTTATAAGAACTTTTTCATAAAAATTCTAATTTGATACTTTTGAAAAAAGTCAATTTTTAATTTTTCTAATTGTCTAAAATATTTTTTATAAAATTATCAAACACATTATTTAAAAAAAAAATACTTTTAATTATTTAAAAATATTTTTTAATTCTCGAAATACAATTCTAAACAAGTTCTAATTTGCTCTTCGGATGGTTTTGGTGGCATTTACGTTGTTCAGCTGCTCATAGCATTTTCCTTGGTCAGTAACAATATTTTCCTGTTTTTCCGTTGATGTGTATACGTAGAAGGAGTTTGGTTTCGGGAGCAGTTGTGATTTTCATGCGACTTTGGTTGGTGTTGTTAGTTTTGGAAGTTTGGGCCCGAACCGGCGCTGCTATTCGGGAGTTATTGTTTTTCTGAATTGTTTCATTGGTTTAAACATTAAACCCATTCAATCCAACCCTTTATTTGTTTCTTAAATACCACCTTTATTTATTATATTTTGGTGCCTACATTTGGGGTATGAAAGCCACGTCAGATTTTTCGGACTTTCTATATATATAGAGTTTTATCGAAGCAGGTAAAAATAATATTCTAATTAAAACGTTTAATAAGGATGATAATTAAGGAAAACTTGGAGAGGCGGTTAATCTTCCAACTGACCTATGTTAAACTATAACGATTATATAATATTTGGTCGATTACACTATTTTGAGATATTGATCAGTTAATGATAAAGCAGTCCTGACTAGTTTTGGCTTATTTCAAATTATAAAACAGAAAATTAGAATTCAAAAATGCTAAACTCAGGATCAACAAATAATAATGGTGAGAAAATCATGTGTAGTATTGGTGAATTTTGAATATAAAAAACAATATTTGCATCTCAAAATAAGTGTATTAATTTTTAAATATAGACCCTATGTTCTAATTTTGTTTAATAACGACCATAAGGAAGAGTACTTGGAGAGGTAGTAATCTTCCAACAGACCTCTGTTAAACCGTAATGATTATATAATATTTGGTTGATTACACTATTTTGAGATATTGATCAGTTAATGATGAAGTAGTCCTGATTAGTTTTGGCATATTTTAAATTATAAAACAGAAAATTAGAATTCAAAAATGCTAAACGTCCCACAAACAATTAAATGTCACAAACCAAATTCTAACTGCTTATTTTATTTTATTTTATTTTATTATATATATATATATTCTTGAATTTTCTTATTTGAATATATATATATATACATATATTTATATTAAAAAAGAATAATATATGTACATGTATTCGATCATGATGTGCAAGCAGCTCCCTTATTAGAAACAGTGATTTTCTTTTCAAGGAGTCATTTTTTTATGAAAAAAACTTATGCAATATTTGTATATTTGAGATTTATGCAGGGTCTCACATTCATAAAAAAAGAAAAGAAGAGATTGGGAAAACTTTCACGAAAAGAAAATCTGCCAAAATGTTTGAAAATGTGGCAAAAGTATTTACTAAAAATAGTAATGGTTTGAAAATAATGTGTACTGGTGAATTTTGAATATAAAAACTTGTTTAATATATTTGCATCTCAAAATAAGTGTGATTTTTAAATATATACCCTATGTTCTAATTTTGTTTCTTGTTATTATAACTTTTTCGACGTTAGGTTTTTTTAACATAGGGAAAATTACCAGAAGTTCGGATTCTTCTTCCTTTTTACTTTTTTTTATTTTTTATTTTTTTATTTTTAGTTTTAGTTTTGAGAAACGTTGAGCCACAAAAAATATTTTTTGAAATTAAACCCACAATTTAATGTGACTTAGCGTGTATACTAGATTGTAAATCTATTTTTTTTTAATAAAATATATCTAACATATTAGTCATTTCGATTTATAGATTTATTTTTACATTTTTTATTTTATTTTTATAATTGTGATACATCTCGTTAGATGTTTGGCATGATATTGCACAAATGGGCCGCATGGCATATTTTATGAGATTGAACTCCTCCAGTGAACTCCTCCAGTGCCGCATCTTATACTGGACGTTTATAATAATTCCCTATGTGTTAAGACACATGTATAAATAATAAAGTGTGGATACACTATTAGCCTCTCTCGACTTTTTCCCTCCATCTATTATTTTCCTCCCAATCAAAAGACTTGCGAGATTGCTTTTCATTGGGTGGAGGGGCTTGGCAATTCGGCATCGACTTCCTCCTTCTTTAACCAGCCTTAGAGGCTTTATTTTTCGAAGTTCTCTTATTTTC
Source organism: Platycarya longipes (assembly GCA_036559045.1). NCBI lineage: Eukaryota > Viridiplantae > Streptophyta > Magnoliopsida > Fagales > Juglandaceae > Platycarya > Platycarya longipes. The sequence continues at coordinate 22,410,570 of CM071802.1, read as the reverse complement.
CTCTTATTTTCCTATGTTTTTTCTCTATAGTGCCAAGCGTTGCCGTTCTATTGCCTTCTGGTGTTCTACAATCAACATGCCCCACTTTCTTAGCCACTATAGGCGCCAATCTACAAGTTAGGAGGAGAAACTTGCATTTTCGATGGGCACGTGTAACACACGCGCGATCCCTGCCGTGCACGTCGTTCATGCTCAATTGTGTTTTGGAGTGGCCGTGAAGGCCACGCGTGGCCTCCTGGGCCGTGAAGGCACTATATCCGTGAAGGGTGTGTGACATACGTGCCGTCACCTCCTGTGTTAATCTTCCACTGGTAACTCGGCTCCGCTTTCAACTGCTCTATGTTACCGCTTTCCATAAACAATGATCTTGAATGAGGGATTATGAACCTACCCAAAAATTATTTCTAGACAACAATCGACAATGCACTTGTCAATTTCTCCGCTCCTTGCAGATGTTCCATCGCCTACAACAGTGATTCCTTTGTTTTCTTTTGGCCAACATTTCATTTCTAATTGTTAATAAGATGGCGTCCTTGTTTAGGACATGGGTAGGGACTAAAAAACTAGTCCCAAATAAACTCGTTTTATTTTTTTTTTTTTTCCACCTCTTTTCACTGTTGTTTTTTTTGTTTTGGGTGATTGTTGAGGAACTCCACCCTCCCTCATGTATCATTTATTTAGTTTAATGATATTAACTTGTTTAGGAAAAAAGGGTATAAATAATAAAACTTATATTTCTTTATTAATTTAAATCAAAATTTGTTTTTTTTATTAATTTAAATGGTAGTTTTATATGATATTATAATATAGTTTTTGATTTTAAATTTAAAAACTACAACTTGTGAATCAGTTGTTGCCTTCTATACAACCATGATGCATCCACTCAGAATACAAATTGTGGAAATCATTCTTCACGTTCACATAAAAGACATAAAGGATATCATGGGGGTGGCCAATCTCAACCTCGTAACTCTGCATCATGCTTCCAATCACATACTACTCGTGGTGGTGGTCGTACCTTTAGACGTGGTGGCTAAAACTTGGTTTTGCTACGGTGGTCCTAATCATAAGATGGATGCCTGCTATGTTACGATGAAGATGCCGAAAATTACAAAGATTTTCTCTCCATCCAAGCTAGCGACCCCATGGAACAACCATGGTTTTTAGATACTGGTGTGAATTAAAATATGACTTTTACTGCAAATGACGCTTAAGGTATACAATTATAAGGGCACTAACACTTTGATGGTTGATAATGGCACTGGTCTTCCAATCTTTACAATTGGTCATTTTTCTGTTCCAAACACCTCTTTTCCATAAACAATGCACTCATTGTTTTGGAAATTAAAAAGAAACTCATTTCAATTTTTCCATTTATTATTGATAATCGGTGTTGTTTTGTGTTTTATCCATGAGGTTTCTTGATCAAAGACATGGCTGCGAATCAAGTGACGTTTAAGGGCTTGGTTGAAGATGGCTTATATCCATTACATGTCAAATCTCCTTGTTCTTCCCTTATTGCATTTCATGTTACAAACTTGCCGGGTACAATGTGGCATGCACCTTTAGGTCATCCTCATTCAACAACTCTAGATACTTTCTTTCAATCCTTACTTGTTTCGAATAAAATGTAGTTTTTGTGACAGTTGCTCACTTGGAAAATAAACAAAATTGTGTTTAAGTTCTCGCGCTGTTTATGCTCCAACACTTCTTCACACTCTTCATATGGATGGACTACAAGGACCAAGTTCAATAACTTCTTATGATGGGTTTTGATTTTATTTGGTTATATTGACGGATTTTATCGTTACATTTGGCATTTTCCTATGACATGTAAATCCAATTTCATTGACTCATTCCTCAATTTTTTAAAATGCTGGAAACACAATTTATCACCATTATCAAAATCATTCAAAGTGATGGAAGTGGTGAGTTTGTGAATCAGTCTTTAAAAGACCACTTTGGTACTATAGGTATTATTCATCACATTTCAAGTCCCAGAACTCTTTAACAAAATGGCTTAGCCAATGTCGTCATCATCATATTTTTGAAACCATTCTTACTCTCATGGCTCATTCCTCTTTACCGTCAAAGTTTTGGACTACTACTTTTGCCACAACAGTTGAGCTCATAAATCGAATACCAACACCTATTCTTCAATGTATCCCCATGAAATTGTTTTTCACTCACCCCCTTCTTATAGTCACCTCAAAATTTTTGGTTGTGTTTCCTATCCATATTTGACTCCTTTTGGTCGCTCCAAATTTGATTTTAAATCTACATGTTGTGTGTTTCTTGGATACTTAGCAAATCACAAGGGCTACTACTGCTAGAACTCTCTTTCAAGTTGCATTTATATCTCTTGGCATGTTCTTTTCGATGAAAACAATTTTTCATTCTCCACTCAAAAATCCATAACTCAACTTTTTTGCAACTTTTTCGAGTTCGACCTTTACCCATCAGTCTTCACAACTCCAATGCTTCACCACCTGAGCGCTCATAATCCGTTTCAGTACTGTCAACTTTGCCCAACATAAGTCTTCTTTATCAGCCCTCTGCAATGTCACCTGAATGTTTGCCATCTTCAGAGTCAGTTTGGGAATTTAGTGGCCCAAGCCCTACTCAGACTCACCCAATGGTTATAAGAAATCAAGATGGCACTAGAAGGCCCCAAGTTCACCTCTCTACTAGCCATCCTTTACCAGCTTGTTTTATGGCTGAATTAGTAGCCCAGCTTGCTAAGCCAAGATCTTTTAAATAAGTTCTCAAGAATCCAATGTGGAAATAGGCAATGCAATTGGAACTAAATGCTCTTTATGGATACAATACATGGACGTTGGTTCCAAAATCAGAGGATAAGATTTTGGTGACTAGTAAGTCGGTGTTTAAACTTAAAACTCGGGCATATGGATCCACTGATAGTTATAAGGCTCATCTTGTTGCCAAAAGTTTTACGCAAATACATGAGCTTGACTATGATGAAACTTTCAATTTGGTTCCCAAACTTGATACCATTCCCTCATTATTACATTGGCCTCTCTCATAATCAGTTGGGCGTAACACATTTTTATATGGTGAACTACAAGAGAAAGTTCTTCTAAATCAACCACCTAGATTTCAGGATTGAAATCATCCAGATTATGTTTGTCGCATACACAAAGTCCTCTATTGTCTAAAACAAGCTTGGTACATAAAATTTAGCAAGTACATTCAACAAATGGGCTTTCAAAGATGTCCCTGTGATGCATCATTATTTTTGCATTGACAAGGCTCAAATTTTGTTTTTTGATTTATGTTGATGATATTTATCATCGCTGGATCTTCTGTCTCCTCAATTGATAATTTTTTGTCTCATATCTCCACTATGTTTCACATGAAGGATCTTGGTGTCTTACATTATTTTCTTGGTCTACAAGTTACTCGAAACAGCAATCCTCTCCCACTATGTCGGACACGTTACTTGCTTTCCTTATTGTAGAAGTTTTGCCTTGAAGGTAGCAAGGCCAATTTCCACTCCATTTGCATATGATCTTCAATCGTATGCCTTTGTAAGAGAGGCTACATCAAAGGCAAGCACTCTCACAAGACCAGATATCCCATGTGTAGTTCACTATGTCTGTCAATAGACGTAAGCATTGTGCACCTCTCATCTTGTAGCCATTAAATGAGTTTTCAAATATTTAAAAGGGGCCCTCAGTCTTGGACTAACTTTGATCTCTTGTTCACTTATATCTCTTATTGGCTATTGTGATTGCGATTGGGTAGGATCAACGGAAGACCGTTATTGCACATCTGGTTGCCATTTTCATAGGTCCAAATCTCTTGTTGTGGGGAGTAAAAAAAAGCTCGATATCAAGATCCACAACGAAAGCTGAGTATAGATAATAAGCCTCAACTACAGTTGAAATCATGTGGTACATTCACTTACTTAAGGATCCCAGCTACTAGCTATCATCTCCTATGCTTCACTGTGACAACAGAAGTCTGATGTACTCCAATTGCTAAGTGTTAAAGTAGATTTTGTTGGCTTGGATTAGTGATGAAGTGTTTGAGTTTGAATAAGATATGATTTTATCTTATCATTAAAGTTTTAATTTTTGGATAAATGTAATTTAAACTATGGGATTTATCCATAGTAATTTGAGTCCTTTTAGAAGTCTTAAAAGTTAGTAAGAGTTGCTGGTATATTGAATTTCGAAATTTGGAATTGACAAATTAGAAAACCATCCGAAATCAAAATGTTGCAGAGATTCTCTTAGAGTTGTTAGCAATCTGTCAGCAAAGTAATTTCGATGAAGCACGACCTGTTAGTAGATGTGTTTCAGTAGGACTCTTTCAAGACTATCTATTTAAATCAACTCAAACTGTAATCCTAGCAAGGGTTCTTGACTAGAGTTGATATTCAAAGATATTTGAGAGCCGTTTAAGAAGAAAATTAATGGAGAATTTTTTTGTAATTTTTATATACTTGTGAGTGTGATCTTACTCAAGATTTGATATGATTATTGATTAGTGATTGGATCTCAATCACTAGAGTTTCTAAGAGAAAATGCAATAGATTGAAGATCGTCAGAGGTTTTAACTTCTATTGCGGTAGAAGAAAAATGAGTAGTTTGTTTGATTAAGTAAGTGAGTCAATTGACAAAAGTTTTGTAATTGAATAACTTGCTTGTAAACTGTTTTTCATCTAATAAAATTATTTTTTCTGGGTTTGGTCACCTCATAGGATTTTACTTTTGTGAAGTTTTTCAAAGAGTTTTCCTTCGTAACCAATCGTTGTGTTATGCTTGAAAATTGATTTATTGCATATATTCAATTGTTTATATATTCAAATGATTGAGATCTAATCAATTTTATTGAGAGAATTGTTAGATAATTTTTGGCCATATAGAGATAATTTTTGGCCATACAGGGGTACATAGGGAATTTCACTAAGAATATGGTCTCCATTGCACAAAGCATATTGAAATTGATGTACACTTTGTTCGTGAACAAATTGCTCATGGTATTATACAGCTCAGTCATGTCACCGATGAGGACCAAGTTGCCAATATATTTGGAAAGCCCTTGTGTAGTACGAAATTCACACTTAATTGGAGCAAACTCTACATTGTACCTCCCACCTTGAGTTTGAAGGGGAATGGAGAGACATATCATCCTAAAAATTTGTTCTCCTTGAATTATTGATATAAATAGTGGCTCCTTCATTTAAGCCTTTCACTATCTTAGTTTCTGTATATAACATAGTTGTTGCTTATAGTTTTGTATTTCCTTTCTCTATAAATAATAGTCACTAATGTATATTTGATTTTTTGTTCATGTACAGCTACACAATATACTCCTCCGTAAACATTATTTAAATAGATATACCAGCTTGGTATACTGCAAGTTATTCTCTTTACATTGAATGTGTAGAAATAGATGATATTTGCAGTTATAAAGTGTGCAAGTGTCGTACACACATTTTGAAAAAAATAAAAAAATATGAGATCAAAATAAAAAAGGTTTTTAATAGTGGACCTCACATTTTTTTAATAGTAGTATGCGATGCTTGCACAATTTATGACTGCATCTAGTATCAAAAAGTTGAATTCTTCCATGGATCTTGGGAGATGAAATCACAGATAAACGAGTATGAAGTTTTGAGAAACAGAGAACTAGGAATTGAGAGAAAATCCTTTTCTATATTCTTTTTGTGTGTTCGAAAAAACATAAGTGCAGAAGTATTTATATGCACTTCTTAATACAATTTGTAAATGTAAATGTAAAAGGGCACATATGTAAAAGTACAAAAAATTGTATATTTCTAATAGTTTCCCTTAAGATGGAGTGTATATATTCAGTATACCCATCTTGCTAAGCAAATAATGAAATTGATGATTTGGTGAAGATCTCACAGTGTTGAGAATGAGAAGCAACATGAAATGTTTTAATCATATTTGCTTACAGCTTCTCTCCCATAATATGACAGTCTATTTCAATGTGCTTTATTCTTTCATGAAATACGAGATTGACAGCAATATGAAGAGCTGCTTTGCTATCACAAAAAACTAGAGCTGGTTTTGAATGCTAAATCTAAAAATCTTTCAACAATGAAATCAACCAAGATGGTTCACAAGTAGTAGAGGCCATAGCCCTATATTCTATTTCAGCTAAAGATTTTGTGACAATTTGTTGCTTTTTAGACTTCCAAGAAATTAAAAAATCTCCAAGGATGACATAAAAACCTGTAATTGATCTTCTCATATCCACACACCCAGCCTAGTTCGAATCACAAAAGGCTTTAAGATGAAAATAAGAAATAGTAGGAAAGAAAAGTCCTTGTCTACATACACCCTTCAGGTACCTAAGTACTTTGTGTACTGTATCTAAATGTGATTGCCTTAGTTTGTCCATTATTGATTTAGTACTTGCACAAAATAAGAAATATCTGGGTGTGATATAGTGAGGTAAATAAGTTTGCTAATCAATCTTCTATAGGTAAAAGGATCCTTTAAAAGATCACCAATTGACTTTGAAAACTTTTTATTTTGTTCCATAGGAAATGCCACTGATATATATGGTAGCCAAAAACTTGAATATTGTAAGATATCCAAAATATATTTTCTTTGGCTAATGTAATGTCTTTGGAAGATCTAACAACTCCCAATACTAGGAAATACTTCAAAATTTTCAAATCAATTCTGAATTTGTTGTCCAAAAAAATTTTCAATGTAAAAATTGAATTCAAATGGAGATTGTTCGCGTAAAATAATCTGCAAGCGCACAAAATCGTAACAAGTAGTAAAGTATTTTTTAGAAAATGGATGTCGAACCCACAAGGATTAACTATGTTATTGAATACCGAAATTCACTAAATAAATAACTATTTGAAATATCAAAATTAAATTTGACGTTTCTATTATCTAAATTAAATTAAACTACTTAACAAAAATAAATCTACGAATCAAAAATAACAAAACTTAAAATCTAAGTGTATGAAAATATAATAAGAATGGATCTAGAGCGGTTGATTTCACCTAACAAATTCCATACAATTCATTCTTCATAATTATTAAATTCCAATAATCTCCCGTTGATGATTGAAAATTCCTTAACTATTCAATATCTTCTCACGAATAATATCAAAAATATCTCCAAGTAACAATTCTATATTTTTATGTGAATTTAATTAATTGGAGACTTATTACGTACTTTGAATTTTCTGAAAAATCACACTAGTCACGGTAAAACATCTATACTTTCACTCAACTAATGATATTTAATTCTAAAACTAAAACCACAAATCACCTCTCGGTCTCATTGTAATTCAATTGATTAAATAATAATCTGTAAAAAATTGTAAGTATTAAGAATAAGAATTAAACACTCAATCATGGAAATATTAAAAATAAAATAACTCAGAATATAAACTGTGTGTTTAATACTAGATTACATCAATGTTTTAGAAAATAAAATTTAGTTCATGATAAAATAAAAAAGAAAACAAATAAAACTTATATTTTTCATCGGAGTCGGTTGATGAACATGCAACTCTCGCCTCTGTACTTCAGATCCTCCACCTCAGAAAAATTCTAAAGAAAATTTCCAATTAAAATTGCTCAAATGCCTCTCGACTACTCTCTCCAGGTCTCCTCTGATCTCATCTTCTCATGAATGTATATATGTGCGGCGTTCTATCGTTTCCAAGTAAATTTCGAATTCCCTCTATGAAGTGCCGTAACATTTGAGGAGTCAACATCCAACTGGCCTTTTGAATTGAAGTGATTGGTTGTTGTGTACATGTGTGGCTCCAAGGGATTAATTTACCGTGTAAAACCATGCGGATATGTGCAATAATACATGCATGGGCTGATTGTTATGCAAGTGAAATCAAGTTGGGCTTCTCAAATGATGGTGACCCGAATTCAAGTTATATTGCAACCCTTTAATTAATTAAGAAGTCTGCTTCCTCTTATAGTGCCTTAAAGTTCTTTTTGCTTTTCTTCTTATTCCTTTAGCACAAGAAAAAAAAAAAAAAAAAAAAAAAAAAGAAAGAAAACTAACAGTTTCAATAAATAAAAAGAGAATAAAAATCATATAAAAATTATACTTATCAAATTCTCCCAAACTTAAACTTTGCTAGTCCTCAAGCAAATAAAAAGAAAATGTTGGTGTTTCTTTCGACTACACCATTTTATTGTGGCTTTTCAACACAGTTTTTCTGGTGTATAACACCTTGAGAAGAAAAAAATTCTGCATGTGAAATTCCATCCCATTATTAATTCTAATTTTCTTTATTTAAGAATGAAACTGAGTTTCAACTAATTTTAAGAAAGATTGCAAGTAAGTACTGGCTTGAGATTTGTTTTGTAGAAGATATTCCCGAGTGGACTTGGATTAATCATTTACAATTGTGAGGAAATACTTCGAACCATCTAAAGCATAAATAGAGAAAGGCCCTTACATATTACAATGAATAAGTTCAAATGCAAATGTTGAAATAAGTTCAAATACAATGAATAAGTTCAAATGCAAATGTTGAAATAGAGAAAGGTTAGAAGGAAATGGTAAACATTTCTGTTTAGCTAATAGATAGATTGTACAAACACAAGAATCGGGAGATTTTGGTACATGCAGATTTGTTACACAATTGTTGAGAAATTTTAACTTGGAGAATGGAAGGTGACCTAACCTATAGTGCCACAAACTAAAATTTCGATTTATTGAAAAAGATGAAATATAACAACCTAGTAGTTATTGATATCGGCCAGTCTTCTCCTCAGCCATTCCAATCGTTGTCTATGTAGACAGGTCCTAAATGAAACACAAGTTGGGAACAAAAACAAGACAACGTGAATGAGTTAAATTGAAATAAAAAGAAGGAAAACAAAGTACATTATATACAACTAGATTATCTACTAAAGGAATAGTACCAATATGTGTCATTGAAACTGAATGGCCATTTGGTAGTTTAACAATAGAAGCAATTTTAGAAGTTACGGAGGAAAAATAAGCAATGGAGTCGATCACATGATCTATAGCTCTATTATCAACAATCCAAGGAACAGGATTACCTACAAGATTATCAGTAGACGACAATTGTGGAGTTGGTAGAATACCAAAAACTGGCTTTATTCACCTAGTGTGGACTGAATTGTGGTTTGAGCATGGCAAGTAACTGCTAGTATTGATCTTGAGACAGAGAAAATTGTGAAACATCATCACTTGAGTTACCCAGAAGATGAAGTTGGATTAGCTGAAGGAGTAGTGCCTCTTTTGGACTTAAAACTAGGAGGAAAGTCATGAATCAGATAACACTTTTCAGAATTATGACCTGTGCATCCACAATGACTACACACAGGTTTATGCTTGTGAAAATTGATTTGCTTTGAGGCAAAATTTCCAATTTCGCAGACTTTGCTGACAAGGTAGCAATTGATTCAAGGCTAGGTATAGATATATCAAAAGTGTTTTCTCTCTGTTTCTCTTCTTGCAATACCAAAGAAATGACTTTGTTTATGGAGGGAAAATGATCAAGTAATAAAATTTGACTTCGTATACTATCGAAAGAGTCACTCAACCCCATTAGAAATTGCATTACCTATTCTTCTTGCTAAACTTCTTCAAAAAAAATTTAGGATTTCCATATAACACTATGGCAAATTATGCCTATAATTTGCTAATTCATCCCAAAAGGAATTCAAATATCTGTAATAATCACTCATAGATTTTTAATCTTGTTTCAAAGAACTAATTACTTTGCGCAATGGGTAAATTCTTGGAAGATCACCTTGTGAGAAGTTGTGACGACCTGAGACTTCGTTTCTTGCTATTTTATGAAATTATTTAATTTAATAATAATATCGATAAATTAGGTTGATAAGAATGGAGGTTTGGGCCTGGAATTTGGCTTTGGGAAGCATGGACTAGAGTAGTGGCCCAAAGCATGGTGTGTAAGCCCTTAAACCCACAAAAGTAACCTATTAGTCAACCAAGCCCAAGCATGAAGACACATGTTACTCTAGGAGAATTCTAGTAAATCTTCCAAGACTAGTAGGTGAGAAGAAGAAAAGTGCGAGTGGTTGGAAAGTTGACTAGTTGTTCTCTTGGAGGAAGGAGCGTGAAATCTCATGATGAGATTTCCTCATCATTGGACAACTAGGGAGGCTTGTAGGGCTAGGAGAGATCATCCATTTTAGTCTCCTTAGGATCTTACCAAATCTAGCATATGATGGATTTGGGGAGAAGAGAAGTGGAAGAATGGAAGGAAGAAAAGGCGAAGCATGTTCGGGTAAGAGGATGCCGAAACCCTTTGGGGGTTTTTCCAAGAAACAAATCCAAGTGTGAGATTTTGAAGGGACATGTGACAACATGGTGGATAATTGGTTGAGTGAAGGAAGCATCATTTGAAAGAGGGAGAGAGTGAGAAGAAGAAAAGCATGGCTTGGGTGAAGGAACAATTTGATTGAGTGAAGGAAGCCCACAAGGGTTGCCGCCCACTCCAATTGGGTAATCTTGAATTGTTTACCAAATCTAGGTGAAGGAACAATTGGATTGTGTAAAGAATGATGGGACAAGTGTATGTAAGAAGGAAGAGGATTGAGCGTTGCTTGAAAAGAGAGAAAACCATGGGAGAGAAAGGAGGTTTCGATTGAAACTAAAATTGGGCTAGCCGAAAGTTGCATGCCCTTTTTTCCAGAAATATGATCTTGAGATCTTGTGGAGTGACACATGGAATGATGAGGGAGTGTAAGAGGAGTGGTGTGAAAGGAATAGAAGGCATGAAGCCTTTGGTGGGCCCAGCCATAGAAAGGAGGATGGGAAGAGTTCTTCCACTCAAGTGCATCCTAAAATAGGAATGGTTGTACCCTAGTAATGGAGGACAATCCAAAGGTCTTTCAACCCATCAAATGTCACACCTAAAACTAGTGAAATGAGTGCCTAATACCTTATGGAGAAACTTGGCTGTGTGGCCTTAGGCATGCTCATTTTCCTTGCTTACTTCATTTGGTCTCAAAGTACACACACATACTTCCTACCTCTCGGCCTTAAGCTTTTTTCTCTACTCCCACCACTGTCTTATTTTCTTCTACCTCCTAAATCTTAAATAACCTAAGTGTAGTGGAGTTAGAGCAAGCATTCTTGAGTGGAAAGTGTTGAAGAGGTAAGTGCTTAAGTTGATCTAAGCATAGATAAAACACACACCACACCTTTGTTCTTATTTCAAGCATCTTCTCTTCAAGCCTCCATGATTATAGTTAATCTAATGGAATATTTTATATATATTTTCAGATTTAAGCTAAGCCTATTAGGAGTATTGTAAGTATATTCTCATTTTGCCTTTAGCATTCCTAGTATATTTTTAAGGGAATGTGTTTGTGTTGCTTGATTCCTTGATTGCGTATGCTAGGATAGATTTCTTTAGTAAAATGCTATGCTAGTATGAATCCATGCTTTAACCCATGATTCTTTTAGGTTTAAGGTTATAATGTGATAGGTGGATTTAGTTAGCTTGTTGCAAATAAAATCAATGTGATTTATGGATTATTGTAATGCATGCATGACTAAGGTTGAACTTGTTGGATATTGGGTGATGTAGGTTATATTTCTTGAAGAAAATGCCTTGTATTATAGTAGTAAAACCCATGTTCGCTTAATGTATCTTTTGGGGTTTTATGTTATATTGTATTTGTGGATTTAAACACTTTATTACAAAGATAGAATGTGGCATAATTGTTATGATGAATAGTGAGGATATGCATACATGATTATGATAAAGCTTGGAGTTGAAATGTTTGGATTGGTGTCCATATGAGTTCCGAATTTAAAAGGTTTAAGGTTGAAGTTTCAAATAATTAACTATGATCTTAAATGAAGACTAGGTTTGAATACTTGGAAAGTTGGAAGTATGAAAAAATAAAATAAATAAAACTAGAAAGATTCAATGACATGAATTTTGGTTTCCACATGTATGATTAAGTAGGCTATTTTGGTGAAAAGAAAAGTGACTAAAATGTTGAATCTAAGGCCTATAAGTTTCGACCAGCCCTATTTAGAAATTATAAAATGTTTTAGATAATCTCATCAAGGTTTAGAAAATGTGTGGAAATGAATGGGAGAAGGAAATCTTAGGATGGGACCAATGAGGGTCTCCTAGGGGGGGGGGGGGAGGGGGCGAGGCCGAGCACCCCTTCTTCCTACCAACCTCATTCGCAAGCTTTAAAATAAGAAAGAAGTAGAATTCTATGGTGTTTGACTTGTTAACGAGTATGACACTTGGTGCACGTGCGTTCGTCTTACGTTTCGCATGTTAAGTGTTAAGAGTTTGCATGTCTCATGCATGAAGCACGAAAATCATATTTTTGAGTCAAATATATTTTTAAAAGAAAAAGAAAAGAAATTAAAGTTTTATAAGAACCCCAAAAGTTGGGACGGGGTAGTGCCCCAGTGGAACTCTCTGTTTACTCAGGAGTGTTTAAAGTTGAGTGAAAACCTCTAGGTCGACGAAAAATAGTCGGCGGAGCATGTATGGCTCCAAAAGGTGTCCGGAGCGTGGTCGCATCTAAAGCTAGTGGGTGCCCAAGAGTGGTATTGGCTTTTGCTTTACCGTTATAAGAACAAGATTGTAGTTGCTTGGTGAGTGATCAATCACCGAGTAATGAAGAGCGAAAAGTCGCGAAACGTTTTCACTTAGGTTTGAGTGGTCGCCAGGTGATATGATAACAAGCGGAGAATACATGGTACTTAGGAAAATCGTGAGGTGTCCAATAAGAAGAAGTCATGACGAAAAGAAAGGCTTTCGAGCCCAATATATGATATGACATGATATGTAAGTGGCGGCTAAGATAAGAAAAGACGAAAAATATTTGAAAATGATAAGTTTGAAAAGAAGTTTCAAGTGTTTTTATCTCATGAATTTACAAGCAAGTATATGAAAGAAGTTAAAGAAAACAAGTCAATGATAGCTGACACGAGCATGAGCATATGCATCAGTAAAGTCATGAGTCGCATAATGCATGATGTATATATGATTGTTTGTTATTTGCTTAACTATATGCTTGAGATGCTTTTGTTGAAATGATTATGTAATTACTGAGATTTTTCGAAATCTCACCCTTTTTATATTCCCACTATCATTCCTTATTGGGGATGATAAAAGTAGTTGCAGAAGTTGATGACGACGGAGACAGTGAAGATTGGGGAGACTCTCCAGACCCCTGATGGTCTGGTGACCTCACCCTCTTTTGATGTGGTGGCCCCCGTTTTATATGAGCGACTGGTAAAGGATATGCGACAGAGTATGCTAGCGGAGCCTGTGGATCGCCAGTGTGTATGGTGTTGCTTGTCACTAGGGATTGACGGGTCCTTATTCATGGATCGTGTCTACGTCTCAGAGGTAGGGAAGTGCCTCTTATGGGGTGAGCGAGTAGACCTTACCAAGTTCCTCTTTGACCTTGAGATGAAGGAGGTCAAGGACGAGCCTCCTTCTAGATAAAAGGTTATGGGGTCATCATTTATTTGTTTATACTTATTTTGTGCAAGTATTTTGGGCTTTCGTTGTTTTGGAAGAAAGAACAATTACGAATTATCGTTGTATTTATATTTATAGTAATGAAGTGCTTTGGGATATTAGATTTATTGAGCCATGTGATGTACGCTTAGAAATGTTTGATATTTTTTCGCTGCGAAAACCTTTATTTACTGCTATTATTTAGAAAAAATATATATATGATACGATGAGGGGTGAACTTCCCTGTGATGCTCATCCCTGACGTCTCAATTTGCGTACGATTCCAAGCACAGGCAAGAGCGTCGATAGAAGTGATCTTGCAAGTCCTTACACATGTTGGTTGCATTATCAATATAGAAAATGCTTGATCAGCCATTGAATTGAGGATCCATGAAACAACCATATCATTATAATGAATTCATGACAAATAAAGAGGATCAGCTTCAGTAATCCGCTTCTTTAAAATTTCAGTTATGAATCCACTTTTGTTCTTGGCACTTATGCCTTTGGACATTGATCTCAACAAGGAGTGGTAACTATCACCAGTTAACTAATCAGTAACAAGCATTATGCAAAGATTGTCACCATGATGTAAGAAATAGGGATTTGAAGGATCTTCGAATGAGGTATTCAGGGAAGAAGAAGAAATGAAACCGGAATCCATGACATAATTCTAGAGCAGTGACAATTGCTCTGATATCGTAACAAAAATTGAATTTTATCATAAATCGTTGGAGATGAAATCACAGAGAAACAGTAATGAAGTTTCGAGAAATAGAGAACTTTGGATTGAGAGAAAATCCGTTCAATATTATTTCTATGTTCGAAAAAATACAAGTGCAGAAGTACTTATATGTGCTTCTTAATACAATTTGTAAATGCAAATGTAAAAGGGCACAAATGTAAAAGCACAAAAACTTATACATTTCTAATACATTACTCGTGCAGAAATTCTTTTCCACTTTGTAAAGATCATTTACTATAGGTTTTCTTCTATTTTTGGAATAGCCGAGTTCTACAGCTTGTTATATATTATTTTAATTTCTTTTGGATGTACATCAACCTCTTTTGGCTTCATTGCTTTGCTGTCCTATCTTATTTTTTTTTAATTCTTCACAATGAGCTTCCAATGAGCTGTACCTTTAATTTATTATATAAATAACGTAAACTCTATCTGCAACTCATTCACAATCTCTGTTATAAATATTAAACACATGATGCAATCTACAGTTTATAAATTAATAGCGGAGGAAGAGGAAAGTTTGGTGACACTTTCTATTTGCTTATAACTTATCTTGCTTCTTATTTATTTATTTTTATAATATATTCTTCTTGAGTCTCGAAAAATTGTGGCAATCCTTCAGGCTTCACGTGAGGAAAAGGTACTTTAAAAGACACAATATTTCTAAGGTATCTTTAATTTTGAATATATTCCTGTAAAAAATTCCAAAGTTGACTTGAGATCTGGTTGGTTGTATAGCAAAGTTGTCTCCTATACTCCACTATTTGTTTCTGTTTTTAAAGTAATAAACATATGTGGTAATCCTTCATTGATTGTAATCGAATTAATCCATTGACCATACATGATTCAAGTCTACTAGAGATTCATTTCTTTAAGCAGGAGTGATGATGGCCTTGTGGGTAGTAAATCATGAGTAGAGAAGTTTAATGCTTTATAAAATTAGAAAGCTTAACTATTTTTCTAGTACAGTTATTGTGAGGTCTTTGCATCATAAAGTATTTACGTGGCATAATTTGATTTATAAAATATATTTTAAAATTTAAATTTTATAAATCAAATTTTATTATTTAAGAGACATGAAAATATGATATTTCTTGCCTAAAATAAAATCTAATTAGCAAAATTATTGAGAGATATCATGTATGCATGCATCTTGGAGCATGCTTTCAGTCATGAATGATGGGAATACCAAAGCCAATGCAAAGACTTGATTCCTACTCATTAAATCTTGAATACATTAAAAAATTTGCACCATCTTGCTGGGATCTGATCTGGGTCCACTCTCAAATCAACACGCCCAACCTCAAGTCCCACCCTCACCACACCACACCACACCTTCCTCTCTGATGTTGGCATGTTATCATCTGCTAAAAGGTGTGCTTCTGCTTGTCAGTAAGATGTGGGGTTCTGCTCCTCTCTCTCTCTCTCTCTCTCTCTCTCTCTCTCTCTCTCTCTCTCTCTCTCTCTATCTATATATATTGATGGGTCCTCAATTGATCCATATCCACAGACCCCAGTTTACCTTCCTAATGCACTTTCTCCCTAGTCCTTCATATTTTCTCTGTTTTTGTTCTCCAAACTTTCTCTCCAAACTTTCTCCAAATCTCCCCAGTTGCCCTCTCTCTCTCTCTCTCTCTCTCTCTCTCTCTCTCTCTCTCTCTCTCTCTCTCTCTCTCTATATATATATATATATTGATGGGTCCTCAATTGATCCATATCCACAGACCCCAGTTTACCTTCCTAATCCCACTTTCTCCCTAGTCCTTCATATTTTCTCTGTTTTTGTTCTCCAAACTTTCTCTCCAAACTTTCTCCAAATCTCCCCAGTTGCCCTTCTAACTACCACCCATGCTTTGAGCTACTCCTCAAATCTTGCTTTCAGCTCAATCCTTCCCAAATAAAAGAAACGAAACTTAAGAATTTTCTATGGTTTTCTTTCTCACCACAAGGAAAGCTGATCTTTAATCTTTGTTTCTGTCCAATGAGTGATAGAACAACCATGGAGTTCCCATTTCCCAACCAAATCCCACATTCAAATTCGATTCTTATTTTCATGTGATAACTGCTTTCAGATCACTCTCGCTGCTACTTGAACTACTCCTCGCTACGAACTCTAGTTCTCTCTTCAACAATATTGAAAATCCCACTTCTTTACAAATCCCCACATTCTTATTCCGTTTTCTTTGCATTTCATGATTCAGATTTGCCCCCTTCTCTCTCTTCCGATGCCCGAAACTTCTTTGAAGATGGATCTGAGCCCCCTACCTTCAACTTCCCCACAACCCACTATTTGTAATCGTCTCTAGCGAAACCTGTCAACCAGTTCGGCGATTCATTGCGCCAATGAAACGGTCGGTCCGCCCTCTTTTCAGCATTCTTCTGCTCTTGGTGTTCGCCGCCACCGTAAGCTTCCGCTCAATGATCCACCACAGTGGGGGCTCGGGCGTTATCGAGGTTGACCTGATCAATATGTTCGGGCAGGCGCCGGCGCCGCCAGCGCCGGTCTTTAACTCCACGCTACTCCAATATGCCGCGATGGACATGGGTGAAGCACGAGCAAAGCAAGAGATTGAAAAATTGTTGGATGGAAACTTCACTGACCAGGTACGGTACAAGACATTCTTCGCTCTGCGAAGGTTCAATCGCCACGATGTCAGAGCGAGGTTCTCGGATGGACTACCGTTGACAATGCGGCCGGCACAGTTACATCGTTATTTGTTGGATTTCCGACGAGTATTGCAAGAATGGGCTCGAAAGAAAGCGTTATTCCAGCCGGAAATCATGTCGGAGCTGATTAGACAAATAAAACATCCGATCGACAAGCACATTGGTTTGGTGGGTTCCGACAGACGGTACGCGTCGTGTGCGGTAGTGGGAAACAGTGGGATTTTGCTAAAAAGTGATTATGGCCATCTGATTGATAGTCACGAGGTTGTGATAAGATTGAATAACGCCAGAATCAAGGGTTTTGAGCGCGATGTGGGCTCAAAAACCAATTTTTCGTTTGTAAATAGCAACATTTTGCATTTTTGCGTGAGGAGACAAGGGTGCTTCTGCCATCCATATGGGCTAAAAGTACCGATTGTCATGTACATCTGTCAACCGGCGCATTTCTTTGACTACACCATCTGCAATTCCTCCCATAAGGCTCCTTTGCTCGTCACCGATCCGCGTTTTGACGCTCTGTGCGGTAGAATTGTAAAGTATTACTCGTTAAAAAGATTTGCAGAGGAGAAGGGGAAGCCATTGAAGGAATGGGAAGCTGTTCATGATGCTCCTAATTTTCATTACTCTTCAGGTATGCAGGCTGTGATGTTGGCTTTGGGAGTTTGTGATAAAGTTGGCATTTTTGGGTTTGGGAAATCGGCTTCGGCTAAGCATCACTATCATACCAATCAGAAGGTTGAGCTTGCATTGCACGACTATGAGGCAGAGTATGCCTTCTATCGAGATGCGATTGAGAAGCCTTGGGAAATTCCCTTCATTTCCGGCAAATTCAAGATTCCTCCTACGGTGATATACCACTGATTTTTTTTTTTCGCCTCCTCAATAAGTTTTGAGGGAAAGAATTGTTGAGAATTTCTATTTCATATTCTGGCACATGTAATGTACTACTATCAAACGTTGTTTTTTTTTTGGGGGAAACTGTAAAATGGAAAATGCAAGTATGATTCAAGATTTAGGTACACATTTCTTTGTGTGGAAAATGTCTGCTTGTTTATAATTGAGATCATTATTTCTTTTAATCCAAACTAGACATTTTCTACAAGAAAAAAGCTAGGTAGACCGATTGATCTATCCATGGAATGCAACGATTGGTGTATATGCAAATCTTAATGTTTATAAAAATGAAAAAAAAATAAAAAATACAGGAATATATCAATTGGTGCATTCCATTGGTAGACCATTGGTCTCGGTAGAAGCTCCCTTTCTATAATGCTGAAGGGTTACATTTTAAACACATTGCCGAAACATTCCTATAACTAAGGGAAATGATACTTTATCCTTTCATTTTGATACTTTAATTTAATATTTTATGTATTTTTTTTTAAATTTTATTTAATGATTAAAAAAGTAATTATTACTGTATTAATTTTTTTTATATATATATTTTAAAATATTTTAAAATAATAAAAAAATGATGATAAAAAGATAGAAAAAAATTATTTTTTTGTTATTTTTCTTTTCATATTTTTTTAATGTATTTAAATAGTTTTAAAAAATATGAAAAAAATATCAATATACTAATAATCACTTTTTTAATCATTAAGTAAAATAAAAAATAAAAAAAATTAAAATACATGAGCTGTCAAATTGAGGTATCAAAATGACAGGATATAGTAACATTATCCTATAACTAATATTGGGATGTATGGTCGGGCAGCATTTAATGCGATGAGTTATAGCCTGTGCAATAGCCTGAAAGAAGTTTAAGAGATGATTTTTTTTTTTACTTTAATAATTTCATGAAAATTAATAAAATTTCATAAATAAACTCAATTGTATAGGTTTCAGTCTGTTAGCATAATTAATATTACGACTCACTATAGTGCCATAAGCATAATTTTATTTATTGGCGGTAATTAAAAGAGTGAGAAAATGAAAAGCGGTCTACTCAATTAGTTTTGTATGAATATTTAAGATTTTATGGTACGATAAAATCATTTTTTATTTTCGAAATAACACTACTTCAAAAATGCCTTTTGATTATTTTGTGGTAGTTTGTAGTCAAATTTTGATAAATGATTTGCACATTGAGATTAGTATGGATATAGGATTTTCCAATGCTAGTTATTTTTTACTTTTTTGGAGTGATTAGTAACCTCAGTGTTAACACCTAGAGCACCGATTTCAAAATTATAATATGAAATGTCTAAATTAGGTTATAGAATTTTTATTTATATACTTGACAAGATTTTAGCTACGCTTGATAAATAGTATTTGACATCTTGCACCAATAGTTTTATTTGGACCTCTTGTCGCTAGTCGGTGAGGTTGGAGTTGAGTTGATGTCCATTGGCATAATATGTTGTGACAAGTAGTAGAATGCATGATCATCAAACTCATACGTCTCGTTACCAAGGTGTCTTGGGTCAAGGTGTTGCCTGACCTCCTCATCATCTCTATTAGGTATGTGACATTCCACGAGCAGTCATCCTGGATGAGTATATGATATAAATGACCCTAACGTTGCAATTACAAGATTGGCGACTGCGGCGCGCTCCTTTACTGCTTATGTCAGTTCTGAAATAGAAACATAAACTTTATTCGATATCCAAGCAATATAAAGTATACAATCTAACACAAACTGCGATGCCCCCAACTCCCACTTACAAAAACATGAGAATCGAGGCGTCGGGATGATGACAACACGGGTCACGCACCCTAACGACAAGTGCTAAGAGTGTGTACATGTAACATGTGCACACACACACTTAGCGCTTGTCATTGGGGTGCGTAATTCAGGTTATTGTCATCTCGATACCTCGATTCTCGTGTTTCCATACATGGGAGTTGACGGCGTCACATGTAGTATTAGAACAGTTCAGCTCTAGATAAATCCATACGTTATCTAGGAACTGTACCAGAAAAGTTTATTGTTTTAAATTTGTTTATTTTATTGTTTGGTTATTTAACCTTATATTATTATTTCAATCGTTCTCTAGTTTATTCCTATTAAGCTATATTTTAAGATTTTAAATATTTATTCTTTGTGTTGTGCTTTTTATTGATACGCTTGTATTTAAGCAAACTTTTATTTAAGCAAATTCTGGTAATTATTGATCGACTTAACTTATCCGCTGCTTCTTTTATTTTACACATGTTACATGTAAACACATACTTAGCGCGGGTTGTTGGGGTGCGTGACCTGGATTGTCGTCATCCCGATGCCTCAATTCCTGTATTTCCATACATGAGAGTTGGGGGCATCACACAAACAACCCCTTACATAAGTGAAATACAAAATATTGGCTAAGTTGAGATCAACATAAAACAAGACTGAGTTAAGTGCCAAACAACGGGGGGTACTTGGCTCACATATTAGCTTATTTCTCCCAGGTGCCTTGATTTTGCCAAAGTACTTTGACCAAAGGAATCTTGCAGTTCGTAACTCCTTTTCCTTTTAATTAATCATCTGTACTGACTTTTTCTCATATGCCAGGTCGGATTGTAGAGGTATGCTATCGGGGTCTACCATTGTTGGTGTCTAATTCTCAAGACTCTTTTTCAATGAGGAGACGTGGAATATACATTATGGATTCCATGAAACTTAGTTGGTAACTCTAGACGGTATGCAACTGCTCCCACTTATTCCACAATTTCATATGGTCCTACAAATCTTGGACTTGCCTTGGCTTTGACACTGAATCTATTGTTAGAAAGCTACTTCAAGATTTTATGACCCGTGAAAACTTCACAGTTTTCTCCATACAAGTAGTGTCTCCAAATTTTAAGAGCAAAAGCTACTACAACTAAATCTAAGTCGTGAGTAAGATAATTCTGCTCATGATCTTTCAATTGACGTGAAGCATAAGTGACTAGCCCTTCCCCTCTTGCATTAGCACACATCTAGTTCTGCTTTAGATGCATCATTACACACTACAAAATGCTTAAAAGGCTCCAATAGTGCAAGTATTGTAGCTATCGTAAGTCATTTCTTCATCTCGAGGAAACTCAACTAGCACTTATCACTAAAAATGAACTTCATATTCTGCTTAGTTAAGGTGGTAAGTGGTCTAGAAAAATTGGAGAATCCTTCCACGAACTTCCTATAATAACCAGCAAGTCTAAGGAAACTTTGGATCCCCTGCACATTTGTCAGTCGTAGTTTATTACTACTTTAATCTTGCTGGAGTCTACTACTACTCCTCCACTAGAAATTACATCACCTAGAAACTTCACTTTACAAAGCCGAAACTCGCACTTATTAAGCTTGGCATACAACTTTTGCTCTTTAAGCATACTCAGAGCCATACTTAGATGAATCCTGTGCTCCTCTTAACTCTATGAGTAGATTAGGATGTTATCAATGAATACAACAACAAAACTATCCAAATATGGTTAGAGTATTCTGTTTGTTATGTTCATGAAGGTTGTTGGAGCATTAGTTAACCCAAAAGGCATCATCTAAAACTTGTAACAACCATACCTTGTTCTAAAGGAAATTTTTGACACATCTTGTTCCTTGACTTTGAGATGATGATATCTGATCACAGATCAATCTTTGGAAACACTACTACTCCTTGTAGTTGATCCAGTAAATTGTGAGTTCTAGGTAACAGATACTTATTCTTGATCATCACCTTGTTTAGCTCACTGTAGTCTATGCACATCCTTCTAGACCCATCTCTTTTCTTTATGAATAGCACAGGTGCTCTCAATGACGAAGAATTGGGATGAATAAATCCCTTCTCTAGTAATTCCTCTAACTACACCTTGAGCTCTTTTGATTTAGTGGGGGCCATACGATATGGCACCTTGTATGTTGGAGTTGTTCCAAGTTCTAACTCTATTTCAAATTGTGTTTCTCTATCCAGTGGGAAGCCAAGTAACTCGTCGAAGAAAACTTTGGGAAAGTTTTTCAACTACGGGTATGCCAGGGATTTCTTCATTCCCAACTATCTTCTCTACATTCATCAGTAGAAATGTAGATGCACCATTCTCAATACACTTGCTGGCTTGCAGAGCCGAAATCACTAGAGGGGTGGCCTTAATTAACACCCTTGCGTAACTCTTCTTGTCTTCACTTGGGGGATTAAACACAAATTCTTGCTTCTGATAGTTTATGTTTACATAGTGCTAGAATATCCAATTCATCTTCAAGATTGGAATACTAACAAGTTAGCCTTCAATGTCATTCCTTCCAGCTCCGCTGAACAATTCTTAATTAAACAGGTACACGTTACCATATTCCCATTAGGAATCTTCACTACACCCTAAACTACTTCTGCATTAGAGTGTTGCTCACCTGAAGGTCTCGGTTCCATTCTGGGTTTACTCACACTACATATTGTTAGCATGCCCTTTGCTCACCCAATATGGAGTACACGTATCCCATTGGTTGCCTTTTTCGTTGCTAACACAGAGTGACATTCGACTTGCTCACATGTGCTTCTTGTCTCGTGTCTTTGATTGCCATAGCTTTTTGCTCACCTCACTGCCTTCTTCCTAGTTGCACTTATCCATATCGTTGTCAATCCATAACTAGTCGTTCACACTACTCATACATCCTTTTGATTAGGCACGGTCTTCACATCCTTCCATTCTTAACAAGGATGACTACCATATGTCATAAACATAGGGGATGGTTTTGGGCTAGATACTTAGGCGAGGTGCTCACTATCGTTGATAGGTTCACTAGTTTACGACAATGGTACATTTGTCTCCTCGAACACCTTTGTATATGACCCTTTTGTCATTGTAATACATCTTTCTCTTGTGTTAGTCGTCGACTTATTTGCGTCGTACCCTAACTTCTCCATTAGATTCTGCGGCATTGGTTTCCAGTGTAATCCCTTCTTCACGTTCCCCTGAAACTTTCTTTCCTAAGCCTATTGTCTCACTTCAAGTAGTCTCACCAGTTAGGTGAATATGACATCGTCAAGATAGTCCAAGACTTTGTTGTGATGTCTGACAATCATGGCCATCGCTCGTTAATGCCTTTCCTTGGCTCATTGTCGTTCTTTAAATAGGCTCACTTCTTCACAATTCACACATTTTCTTTATGAATTGCCCAATCACTTGTAGTGGTGGAACAACTTTCCATGCCATTCTCTTTGCCATAACCATGGTGATGTCTCTTCAAAAGGTTAAAGGGCGGTACAACTGAATCGAATGGGCTTGGTAGGTTTTTATGATTATGTACCAACTAGTCAAATAAAATTAATGCACTTACTTAATATGTATAACGACCAATAATGGCATAAATGCCTTCATTAAACCGCATACTACCCAGTCATTGGAATCCAATTAATTAGGAATATTGTTCCCTTATGACTTTTTCACTTTCCCATGTGAACTCTTAGACTTCTGGCTTCCCCACAACACTTTACTATTGATATTGTTTTGGATTGTAGCCTTTGTTCCTTCTAAACATTTGTATTAGCTTTTCCTTGTAGTTAAGATTTGATTTTAATTGGGTCTTGCCTAGGCTAATTATTCAGGTGCTAGATCCCGGAAACTGTTCTTCAAAGAAATGACGTGAAATACATCATGCATCTCTTTAACTCAACTTGTAGTGCAATTTTTTGGGCCATTGGGCCCACCATCTCCGTCACCTAATTAGGCCCAACATACCTCAAGCTTAGCTTTATTTTTTTCCTTAATCATTTTAGGCCCTTCATGGGTGACACCTTAATATACATCTAATTGCCTCCCCTGAAGGTCACGTCCCTTCTTCTATTGTTGGCATAACTCTTTTGTTGTCTTTGTGCTGCCACCATCTTTTCTCGTATGATCATGACTTTATTTTTCATCTCTTGTATTAGCTCTTGCTCAATGAGCTTGCCATATCCAATTTCATCCCAGCAGAAAGAAGATCTACACTTCCTTTCATACAAGGTTTCATAAGGTGCCATTTGAATAACCTTCTGTGACGACCTCGACTCCTACGTGTGATTTAGTGGGACTCGTGACACCGGAATGATGACTGCACAGATCACACACCCTATCGCTAAGTGCTTCAAGTGTGTGTACAACATACATTAGGGGTGTAAGTAATATCCGCGGTGGAAAATAAAGGCATAAAATCTAGTACCCGAAAATTAAGGTTTACAATCCAAAATGAAAATAATTTTTCAAGAGGAGATTATACAGTCATCCGATGAAAGAAAATCAATAATTGAAGGATAAATAGCAACATCAGGGGAGATAATCCCACAATCAAGGTCATCATCAACATATCATTCATCTGACGAAGCCTGCCCCTCAGGTTCAATCTCATCCTCTGCATCAAAATCTACGGTTCCATAAGATGGAGCAGTAGGTGAGAGAAAATCACTGTGACACAATAAAATCTCAATAAGTAGCAATCAAATGACACTCAGAGTTTCATAGAACATAATATACAAGCAGGAAAATCAACATGTTCTCAACCCAACACAAGTGAAAAGGAACCAATCCGTCCTTTTCCTAGAAAAGGACACATTTACCCATGTAAGACAAAATCCCGATTTTCGGCCCACGACAGAAACTCATTTTCTTAAGGGTATACCACGATCTCCTCTAGAGACTATTCGTATATCCTGACTCTCTTCGTCACACCATGAGTAACGATCGTGCGTGTGACTTCGTATGAGTGATGCCCAACTTTGTGCTCGGTGCATACCATGACCATACATCCTCTAACTCCCGCTAGCAGAGGGGCTATGGAGTTGGCACTTGAGCGTTACTATATCGCTCGATCCTGTTGTTGCCCAGTGACATCCCAAGGGACGTCACATCAGTTTATTACGCTATCGAGTGACCAGAGGAGCTCCGTCGAGATAATACTCCATCTTGACTTGGGGTCGTGATACACACACAACTATATGTTAAGACCAACATCATCACCGAAATTCCAACAATAAACATGGAAACACATAGCACAGTTAAACGCTTGCAACAAATAAATAAAGATGCGTATGCATGATAAACAGTTATTGGATTACATGATAATGACACCTAAAAAGCAAACATGACATCAACATAATTACATCAATATTTCCAATTCAAAAGTAAACAAACTACAGGGTGATTTCATCCTCCTTTCATTGGTCTTGGGCCCAATCAACCTACTCCCATTTTATTATTATTAATTTTAATCAATGTTTCACTAGGCTTGAAGCCCAGTCCAACTAACCAAGCTGCAAATAAACGTTAGCGCATAATAATATTATGTTGAATAAAACTCTAAATTGCATTGGATGACTACTTATTTCGTGGTTGGATAAATTTTGGGAAGAACGCGCGAGCGTCAGGATACGGTCCTGCGTATCGACAAGTGTGCACGTCGCTACATCGCATACAACTCACCAACATTAATAAAGTAATATTTATAACAAATAAATAAATTAAAATATTACTTAAATAAATAATGGTATGAAAGGATCGGCTCACCGAGGTGTTGTTTAAGACAGTGATGCAATGGAGGGACAACGATGACTAAGAAAATAGCGATGGCAAAGAGGTTTTTTTTAAGTTCTCAGATTGGGGGTCTTTTTTGGGCTTAGAGTGTGGGTTTTTTAGGCGATGGGTTTGAGATGACCACGAGACCTCTTGAAGGTGGTACAAAGTGGAGGCTTGCATCGGTGCACTACGGTACACACGACGAAACAAGGGGGATAAGTATCGACTACTGCCAAGGGCTACTCAAAGAGGGGAGGAACTTGAAATCACAACTGGGTTGCAGAGGACGCATCTGAGGGATGGTTTGGAGAGGATGGGGCTTGACATATTTATAGGCTGAGTCAAAACTCTCGGACATCACAGCCCATGCTACGATTGGTGGGGGAAAACAGTGTCGGGGTCTTCACAAGACCACCGCGTGGCACACAAGAGCTGGGCCTTCATGTGCTGCCGTGGTTGAGATTCCCAACCCTTTTTTAGATGAAAAGTCAGGAGAAAACAGGGAATAACTTATGGATTTGGGAGAGGAAAGGTGGATTTTCTGGGCACGTGGCGCTCGAGAATGGTAAGAGAACAAAGATGGGTGTTCAGTGGGACCAAGTGTTGCTCGGCGTGGGATGTGTGGCATGGAGCGAGGGGCGGACAAGGCTAGGGCTCACAAGTTAACAGGGGAGAAGAGAAAGAAGAAAACCAGAAATGAGAGGAGAAAGGGCATGCGACGGTAGAAGAAAGTGATGAAACCCTACATGGGTCTTCAATAGCTGGCACAAAAACGACGCCGTTTAAGGTGGTTAGGGGCTGGGTTTCGCTTTTGGGCACGGGCTGGGCCCTCCACCAACTACCAATGTGTGGCCCAAGCATAACACACACAAAACACAACCCAAGAACAAAATAAAACACTCACAACAACTAGGCCAGCCGAAAATAACAAAAGAAAAGCTAAAATCCAACACATTAAAATAAATCTCAACATAATAAAATAAGAGAGATTAAATCCAAACATCAATTTAGATACATTATATATATATATAAATAAATAAAAACGAACAATAGATATAAAATAGTAGGTCCAATATTAAATTAATAAACAAAACACATAAAGCATTAGAGGAACAAGAACAACGGGATCTCACACCTTCTGATAGCTATTGTTTTAGTCAAACTTGATGAGGATTATATGGCTCTCCCACACTCCCTCAGCATGTGCTTTAGTGTGTAGATAGGTCGTTCTGATTGACCATGTATTTGTGGGTTATTAGCACTACTAAACCTTAATATGGTGTTCATCATTGCTTGTAAATACTAATTTCCTTACAAAAAGTCAAGTTCACTCCTCTCAGGAATTCATGTTAGTAACTGGAAGAAAATGAACACTCTTGGTTAACCTATCCACAATCACCCATATTGATATCTTCCCACTAGGAATCCTTAGCAAATTGACTACAAATTAGTCCATGGCATAATCATCTAATTCCTACTCTAGGATTAGCAAGGGCTGAAATTTTTTTTTCCAAGTCTATGATGTCTTGCTTTAACTAGTCCACATATGGCACGCCTTTCAATAAAGTAGGTGATGTCCCGCTTAATTCCTTCCCACCAAAATATTTTCTTCAAATTTCAGTAAATCTTTGTGCTCCTTGGATGTACCAAGTAAGATGCTGAATGAACCTCGACAAATATGCTTTCATTGATCTATGAATTCATCAAGTTCACTCTTTGGGCCTTATACAATATGTGCCTCTCACCTTCCTGACCCTTCGCTAAATGTCCAAAATTTCGATCCTCTGTTGCACCTTTAGCTCGTCACAGTCTGTCGCCTTCAATTCTTTCATTGAGGTGAAAACTTTCTCTTGATGTGATGGTATTTATGGATAGGGTCATTTCGAAATGATCAAAACACCATAGAGTAGTACGTAGTTGGTCGGTGGATTGATTTCAATAAGATTTTACTTTTTCTCTACGTACGCAATTATCAATTTGAGTGATGTCACTTTTACGTAATAAAATTACAAATTTTTATATACGTATTATTGTGCAATTGGTTATAATTAATGGGCTGCTTTTCTCACTATTCACCAATGCATATTTGAAAAGCTTGTGCTTTTCTTTTGATTGTGCTGCAAGTTTGACAATATCATACAGCTGTATCATTGACTTGCTTTGTCTAATGGACATCTCATCTTGCACGCCCCCCAGTTCTTCCTTTTATCATTATTAACCTTACATTATTTTTAATTCATCTAAATTTTATTTTTATAATCTTTTAAATTCTTACATAAAACATAATAAATAATTTAATTTTTTAAATATTAATTTAATTTTTTTAAATTTTAAAATAATAATTAAAAAATAATATTTTATTTAATTTTTAAAATTTTCCAATAGTAGCTTCCTTATTCCTCTATGGAGAGAATCCCTCTATGCAAATCCAACTATATTCTCCAGCCTAGATTTTTGACTTAGTGCATCAGCAACCAAATTGACTTTTGTTGAATAATACTTGATCTCACATTGGTAGTCACTTATTGTTTCCAGTCACCTCTTTTGCCATGTAAAGAGGTTCTTCTAAGTGCAAAGATCTCACAAGTTCTCGTGGTCTATATACACCTCACACGTTTCGAAATATAGATAATGCTAGCAAATCTTCAAACAAAAGGATCACAGTAGTGAGTTCCAAATCATGGGTAGGGTAGTTCTTTTCATAATCGTTTAATTGTCTTGAGGTATAAGCCAATACTCACCCTTCGTACATCAAAGCGCATCCAGGTCCATGTTAGATACATCACTAAATATCCCAATTTGTTGTTGGACCACACAGGAGTAGTGGTCAACCCCCTATTCAGCTTTTTGAAAATACCAACTTGGCATTATTTATGGTCAAAGTTTTTAATGGACCTGAGAATTAGAAAATCCTTCCACAAACATGCGGTAGTACTCAGCAAGTCTTATAAAAATTTTGACTTCACGGATCATCATGTGGCACAACCATTCTACCATCGTTTTGTTGTTGCTCGGGTCCATTGCAAATCCATCTTTGAATATCATGTGATCTAGGAACTTAACATCTTCTAACTAGAACTCGCATTAGCTTGCTAGGTTCCACTGCAACTCCATCTTTGAATATCATGTGACCTAGAAACTTAACATCTTCTAACTAAGTTTGGAAACATTTTATGTTCATTTAACTTCCCTAGCATTTGTAGTAGGTGATTAATATGGTCTTCCAAGCCCTTGGAGCAGACCAATATGTTGCCAACGAATTCACCACATAGTTGTCCCAATATGGCCTAAACACTATTTATAATATACATGAATGGAGCTGAGGCATTGGTCAAACCAAACAATATCACTATGAATTCAAAATATCCATACTTTGTCCTAAAATCTTTGATCCTCAACTGGTGATACTTAGATCTAATGTATATCATAGAAAATACTAATGCCCCTCTTAATTGATCAAATAAGTCGTCAATCCTAGGCAAGAGAGACTTGTTCTTTATAGTCACCTTATTCAATTCTCGATAATTAATGCATATCATTGTAATTAATTCACAAGTTATATAAGATTTACCCACAAATATTGAACAATGAATCCCATGTCAATAATCACTATTAGATGGCATGCGATTTCTCCGTTTAGCATGTAAATAATCACTATTATATGAGATGAGTTTCTTTGTTGAGAAATTATATATATTTTGCAGTCCTAGAGTATGCAAGTTTCACACACTCAATTTGAAAAAAATGGTTAAATATTGGACTCACATGATAAAATTAATTGTTTAATGGTAGACTTTGTCCTTTTTAAAAAGAGTGCACGAAACTTACACATCCTATAACTGTATCTAGCATTATTCTTGCCCTGTTCAACTGGTTTCTATACAATTTACGTACACTTTGTTTCCTTGAATAGCCAAGATTTATACTTCATGATGTTGACAGTTTGGCCCAAGTATATGGCCTAGCCTAGCCGGGTTTTGTCGAAGAAAAAGAACATAAGTAGTGGCTCTATTGTGCACAATATGTTATTTGCAATTGCATTAGTAACAATTCTTCTAGGAAAGGGTATTGCATACTTGTAGATAGGGGTGCTCATCAGGGTTCTGGATTTGAGGATTCGGATTCTGGATCGGAAATGTTTTTGAATATTTTAAGTAAAAATGTTAAAATTATTGAAAAATAAATAAAATTTCAAAATCGGGCTGGGTAAAACCTGGCCCGAATGAATTGGCATACTTGTAGAAGCTTGGGGGAATGAATTGATTAACTTGTAGAAGCTTGGGGGAACTTAGAACTAGAACAAAGGCTTTTATCAGAAAAAAAGTGAAGAAGTTTTGCCCATCTACTCCAACTTATGATGAAATAATAAGTCCATGGGGCTTTTGTGGAAAATTGTATAGGGACATCATAAATGTTAATGGGCTTGAATACTCAACAAAGATTACATTTGAAAGGAAGACGACATGTGGGGGCTGAAACCAAGAACAAAAGTTGGAGTAATTGGGAGAAGAAGTCAAAAAGGATATTGTGTAGTGCTAGACTTGTTTCATCGAATAAATATTTGGCTATGGAGCATTATCTTTTTAAAAATGATAAATACAACACATTTTACAATATTTTTAAAATGAGTATTTTTGTAAATTACCTTATAAAATTAATATTCCTTTACAAAAATACTCTTATTTTACAACATATATTATATAAAATGTTGTGAGATGTATTGTATGGATATTTTTATTTTTTATTTTTTATTTTTTTTGGGGGCGGGGAGGGGAATCATTGGAATCCTTAGAAATGATGGAGAAAATGAGTTCATTTTATGGGCTTGAGGACCTCAGGGCTTACAAAAAGTAGGATGGCATTAAAAGCAACACTACAGAAAATCCAAAGAAATTAAAGGGCAGTGGAAACTGAGGGACCATGCTAAAAGAAGCATTAAAATACGTAGATAATTTTTAAGTGATAGTGAACCTTTAGAAAGTATATGAATTCATTGGTCTTTCTTTGGGGACCTTCTTTCTTGGAAGGACTTTTGAGTATCTACTGAGTTGAATTATAGCGCAGATCTCATCATCTAAATAAGTAAAACCCCATTTTATCTAGCATTCTTTAGTACCTAGCTTGCTGAGCATTAATTTTTTCTTTGGCATTGCTATTCCTTTTTCAAAACCAATTCTATTAGGTATAAATTGGTGGGTAAACATATTGTAGGACCATGATATAAAAATAAACTCAAAGAGAAAATATTATTTCATGATAAATGATGTGATAGGCTTCTACATCAATGGTTTGTTTATAAAAAAGTAGTGATATAGAAAATATGAAAAATTATAAGTATTTGACATATGAAAAATAAAAGAAGAGTCAAATGAGGTAGGTGCGGCCAGCCCCACATACACATGTCCTTTGATAAAAGTATCACCTACCATGAAAATATTTTGTGAGATATTTTAATAATACGGCAAAATATTATGATAGAGTATGATCACTTCATCTCTATTTTAAGTTAACAATTTTAAGGGAAAACTCTCTAATTACTTAGTGTATGTTTAGGGTTGCATGAGGGGTCTTAAAAAGTTCTTATATAGTTTTAAAAGTTCTTTAGTGATAAAATTAGGTTGTTTTGATGTTACGTAATAAAATATTGTTTAATCTCAAATAAGCTAAAAAATATGTTTGAGGAAAAATATCAAATATATATTTTTGAATAATTCCTAACATATATAGTTATAATCTAAGAAAAAAAAATCTCTCAATAGGCAAAAATACCTATACAAATCTTAGATAGTTACAACTTTGCCATTTGATCTTATCACATGCAAGATATTACAACTTTTAAATGACCTTTTATTTTGTTTCTATCTCAAGAAGTTTTTTTTTTTTTTTTGTTGCCAAACAAATGTAACACAGTTGAAAGTGTGTTAGATATATGATTACGAAATAATAAATAACTTTTTAATAGCATACCTTAGTACTTAAGCTCTATAATTATAAGTTTTAAGCTAAAAGTTGTATTGCCCATTGCAATTTCAAAAATGTTATTAGGAGAGAACTTAATTCCTGCGATCTTAAATCGCTGGCATTCACTTAGATATATACCCATGTACTATTTAAAAATCTTCAACGACGAGGAAAAGCTAGTTACCATTCGAATAATCAAAGTCAGAGTTGTGAGCTACACTAGTTAAGTAAACAACAACTTAGCCCATATTATTGT
The DNA here is from genome assembly GCA_036559045.1 of Platycarya longipes. Taxonomy (NCBI): domain Eukaryota; kingdom Viridiplantae; phylum Streptophyta; class Magnoliopsida; order Fagales; family Juglandaceae; genus Platycarya; species Platycarya longipes. Next base: position 22,379,013 of record CM071802.1, on the reverse strand, counting down.
TCATCTCGTTCCTTCGTTCACACACATGGTGAATATGTCGGTTTCGTTCTCTCAATCGCACGTACTTTGTTGAGCTCCCTTCATACTCAATTTGCCTTCAATGGAACTGATTCAGGTTCCTACTTTTTTTCTCTTTCTCCACACAAAGCAACCATCTTGCCGTTGCCAATCCTTCATCAACGTTGCATAATCTTCGCCACTGTGAGCCCTTCAACATTTCCTCCATCCCTCACTGTTGCACCTCATGTTATTTTGAAGCAAGAGTAACTCACATTTTACTGCTCCTTGGATTAATTTTTATGTGGTTTGTGATGATTTTGAGTTATTTTTGTAAGAAAATAGCCTCAATGTTGTATGCGAGAATTGTATTGGTAAATATATATGGAATTTTACAAGATTAATCAATGAAAAAGTTTTGCTATGCTACTTGTACACACTGTAAATTATAGAAACTGATGAAACTAATGACTACAATATATGTACACTATACAGGATTGGTGGAGGAAATAATGAGGGAAAAATCACGGCAGTAGGAGTGGACATGTAACATCTCGATTCGAATATTTAGTATTTAGATGCAAAATAAAATATTTCAAATTTTTATATTATTATATAAATTTATTATTATTATTATTATTATTATTAGTGTTATCAATTTTGTTCGAGGTTATGACATTAATAAGTTCGTATTTGAAATACGAGCTTTGTTTATAGATATTATTTTTGTTATATAGTTATATTTTAATAGATGAAGTAGGATTAAATTCTTTTTAATTATTATTATTATTATTATTATTATTAAAAATAGGTTTTAAGATAGAGTTTGTTTCTAATTAAGCTTCTTCTCCTACCTAACTGATTAAGTCTTATGATTTTTTAGCCATGCACATCGGTTTCTATTCTTGCACGACTCTCACGTATACAGGTACCTTCATGCAGGGGCGGACCCACGCCTTGGGTTGGGGGGGGCAACGGCCCCCCTAAAATTTTTCCAATTTTTATTTATAATAAAAAAATATATATAATTATATATATATATATAATTAAAATTCTCTCTTAGATTGTAAAAATAAAAATAAAAATTGACCCCCCCCAAAATTTTTTTATGAAAATTATTCTTTTAAATCTCAATATACATTTATTTATATTTTAATTTTTAACTTTATGTAAATCAAAATCTTAACTTACATAATCTTACAGTTACTATAATAGTCTAACTCTAGCAAAAAAATTAATTATAAATTTATATAATTGTAAAATTCATTATTTATACTCACTTATTTAGTTTCACTCTAACTTGTATAATTGTGAGATATAGTATGTTAAAAATCTAATAGCATTACATCATTACTTAATAGAAAGTTTTCAAATTTATTCTTAATTTATAAATTTTTCTTAAATCATAAAAAAAATATGAACAAATACTTGAGAACAATTAATTTTTTTTTTAAAAAAAGAAAGAAATGGAGTACAATTCAAAAAATAATATACGTTTAGAGAGTTCGGTAACAACAAAATATGATATTTCTATTACTGATGATCATCCTTCTAAAATTTACATACACAGTACATTTTATCGATCCCCCAAACATAAAATTCTGGTTCGCCCCTGCCTTCATGCATGCACGTAATTTCCAATCCCAGATCAGCCACTAGATTCACGGCAACAGATGTGCATTAATTTTATGAAGCTTGCTTTCCTTCTTTCTCATCTCTAGGGTTTTTTCTTATAAATAAGCCTTCTTAATTCCTTTGCACATGAGAAAACTCCCACTGCCGCTATGCCCCTGCAAGCGCAAACCCAAACTGCCCAGCCCCGCGAGGAACCGCTACCACCTTGCTCCCTTCCATAAACAACAACGCCGCCCCTATCTCGCAGCACAAAAACCCCGGACGAAAACAAACATGTCGAGATCACAACCCACGTACGAAAGAAACCATCACTGCCAGCCCCTACGTTCGCTAGCCTCCCAGGAAGTGCACCCGAAACTGTTGCACCATAGAACTGCCCTTAATACGTCGCCCCATAGCAGATCAAACCAAGCTTCCACCGCCCTTGAACAACCTCTGATTTTGATCCGAAACAGAGGAATCCCACCGTAAACGCCGAAAACTAGCCACCAACCGACACCATCCTCACGGCCTCCCTCCATCGGTACCTCCCTCTCAACCATTGTGTAGTGTCAAGACTACTCACAAAATTAGCCCATAACCACCGTGTAAAGCAGCCACCAAGTCACCGATAACACTCTGTTTTCAGCCACCCGAAACAGGGGATATTTTTTTTTCCTCCACGTCGACCGTAAGGGCTTCGGACCACTCCTCAGCCACCACAGACAGTGCCGTCGGGCACTCCAAGCTGCTCCAAGTCCACTGTGACCACCTCTCGCCTCCTAGATTGCCTGCGTGTCCACCTCAGCCGCACAACTCCGTCACAGCTCCCTACTTAACGGTGAGCTTCACGGTGAACTTGTTCTATCACAGCATTGGTTTTATCTCAGAATCAGTTTAAAAAACCATGAACTTGCCATGCATGTTAGGTTTAATTCCTAAAACACCCTCTCTGTGTGGGTATTTATTAAGTCTATTTTTTTCTATTAAATGAAATGTTTCAACTATTATTTTATAGATAAAAATATATTTTTACTAGATTATACTTGAAAGGCTATATTGATATTTTTACTAGTTTATACTTGAAAGGCTATAGATAAATAATATTGATATTTATTAAATTTCGTATAGCGTGGAATAAATATGTTAGCTAAGATTTAGCTATTTACCGAAACTTTATTTTTATAGAAAATGTTTAAAGGTCTCATCTATATTAATATTAGATATTTTAAGTCTTTACAGATAGATTTTAGTAGTATATTGTAAGTTTTAGTTTTTACTTGGAAACTCTTTAAATACAACTTAAGTCTATTTCAAGAAAAGAATCATGTTATTTAGCTAAATAGATTTTGATATCGAAATACTATTGAGGTTGCGAAACTGGAAATAAACACTTACGTTAACTATAAGAAAAAAAACATATGTTAAGGACTTAGACTTTTCACAACCTAATTTTGATAGAATTGAATATAATTCAAAGTATTTTTTTTAAGTTTAAATATGTTATTAGCATTTAATTAGTTTAAAATTTAAGTGTTCATTGATTTCTTTGTTAAACACAATATTCATTTTGTAATAGTTTGAAATTTCTAAGATGAAATTTTTACTTGAGTTTTATTTTAAAGGAATTTATAGGAAATATTTGTTTAATAAGAAATAGAATTGGTGACTTAAATGAGAATTTTGAGTTAAGACAAGGTGAAATCATGCATTTTAGGAAATATTAAGGAATGACTTTTAAGATTTTGAATAAGGTATAAATTAGAGAAATTCAATTTAAACTTAGAAGGAGTGGAATTCTCAAAAATTAGGGTGTAAATGTAAGAGGAAGTGATAGAACCAAAGATCAAACACTTGGTGTCTGGAATATGCATTCACGGATTAGTCTGTCAAGTTTTAGTGTAATGAGTATAAATTACCCATATGAAGTCCAAATAAGTTTATTCCAATTCTTATAGAATCCTAAGAGACATATCTAAAACTTTCATATTTTGAGTTTTTGAATATTTGGACGGGATCGATGACTTAATTGGGAAACGAGTAAACTGTTCTGGATTGAGCTCAAATGAAACTCGAGTTAGAGAAAATGGATCCAAATTGGACTCTATCCCAACTAAAACAAGAAGTGGCTTTCTAGAACATGTTAAGTAGAGTCTTAAGGGGGTTAGCAAGTAACCAAATGGGTTAGAAGAAGGTTGGGGGCATTGCACATAGAAGATAGGGCTGGAAAGGGAGGTTCATGCATGGCTAGGTGAGATGCCACCTCATCCCTTATTTAATCAGTTCCCTTCTCAACTATTGATCAAATTGGCTGAAAGAATATCTCAAATGTTAGTCATTGGATGATAATTTTAGCTGCAAAGCCTAAGATCTTTTTGTTGGGTGGGGGGGGCTAAGCCTAATCATGAGGTTTGGAGGATGGACACCTCATGCTTCCAATAGGTAGCCGGTTGCACCCTTTCCCCTTCACCTCTTCTTTTCTTCATGTTGGTCAACCACCACCCCTATAAATAGGTATTGTAGAGTCTTCTAATTCTTTTTATAAGCATAGCATACGTTCCATGTGAAGAAAACCAAAGAAAAACCATTCTCAATCCCCTAAATCTCCACACATACCCTAAGTAAGCTAAGTGAAAGATCTTGAGGAGAAATGTTGCAAGGATTAGTTTGATCACTTCTAACAAGCCTTGGAGAAATATTAAGTACATATATTAACTTAATCTTTGTATAGAATAAGTGGTTTGATGATTAGATCATGTTTGATATTTATTTGAGCTTAATCTTAGTTTATGTGTTAAATTGAAGCCTATTGAGTTTTGGAGTGGTTTTTGCTATGATAAAATGTTAAGAAAATTATGATACCTTAGGAATATATTCTATGATATTATATGAAGAAGATTATATAAAAATATGAGGTCTTGATTTGGAAAAAAAATGATAGATTAACCCTAGTAAATTTCGGATTTAAAAGGGGTTATATTGATATATTTAACATCTTATGGTAAATTGATCATAACTTATTGGTATGATGTTAGAATTGAGTGATTCACGAGGCTATGAAAAGCTAAGACAGAGATCTAAAATTTTTGTGTTTTAAGATTTAAAAGATAAGAACTCTATAGAGGGAAAAATTGGGATTTAATGGAAGAATAGAGTATGTGAGCACTTCAAAAAGGTGTTTTTCTTATATTCTAAACTCTTAATAAACTATAAGAAATATAGATTTATCTTCCAACAAGTAAAAATGAGGTTTATATGAAAAGATGGGGTGTTTTAGGTTGAAAAACCATCGAACTCGAGATTTCGCTCGACTCCTCGCTCGAGTGATATTCAAGCCGAGATTTCGCTCGACTCTCGCTCGACTTCTGGCTCGAGCGAGATGTAGGGAGAGATTTGACATCTTTTGGTAAAATGGCCATAACTTGCTCATTTGATATCGGATTTGAGTGATTCAAAAGGCTATGAAACTATAAGAGAAATATTTACAACTTTTATTTTTTAATTTTAATAGATAAGGACTTAATAAAGGAATAAATTGGGATTTAAATCAGAACCAAGTTTATCATAGTATGCATTGATTTTATGAATTGATATGATATAAATGTATGTGTATGTAATGTGTAATGTTCTCACGGTTTATAAGGTTCATATAAATATACAATATGCATATTATAAGTCTAAATTTATGCTTATGTTATATTTTGTCTCATACGTGTCATCATAAGTCATGATGTCTGTTTTAAGAAAAGTCCATATTACATGTCGTCGAGTAAGTGTCGTCACAAGTCATGTCAAACATTTGAGAAATAAGAAAAGATATGGCATGGCCCGACTACGAGTAAAAATAGTGGTATGGCCCGACCACAAGTAATAATAGTGGCATGGCCCAACCACGGGTAATAATAGTGGCATGGCCCAACCACGGGTAATAATAGTGGTATGGCTCAACCACGGGTAATAATAGCGGATATAAGTAAAGATTTATAAGAACAAGGATTTTAAGATAAGAATAAAAAATACATGCATGAAACAAGTTTATAAGTCTAAGTCATGCATGAGTCACATAAAGCATACCATAAATGTATACTTTGGTTGTCTGGCTTGTATATGATTATTTTATGATGTCTATATTTTTACTAAGTTACGTGTGTACTTACTGAGATTTTCCTGAAAATCTCATTATTGTATATTTTTTTTTATTTTGGAAATTGATTTTCGTTGCAGGATTAATTATGGACATGGACAGGCCCTAGCTACTCGAGAGACTAGGAGAAACCCTAAAAGGCTCTTGGAGTACTCTCCCTAAAAATTTTGACCAATTAATAGTAATAATAATCGGTGTGGATACGGGAAAAAAATTTCAGTAAAGGAAGAAGGAGCCGATGTGGCCTTATGAAAATATTTGATAAGTCTTGTAATTTTGTATAAAAGAAAACTAATTGGGTTATGCATGTATGGAGATGATGTTATGATATAAATAATTGTGGTTTTTATGCTACCATGTGATCACTAGAAATTAATTTTTCTCAGAACTTTTTTGCTACAATTTGCATTAAATTTCAATAAGTGCGGGGGTGAGTAGTCAAGCGTTACTTACCCTGACACTCCAGTTTATTTTAAATCCCAGATGTAAATTAGGGGCGCCACACATTTAATTATTTTATACAAAATAGATTTAATTAAATAGAAATATCCGACTTGTTGAATATAACTTTGATTGTTTTACTAAAGCATATTTTATTTTTAAAGTAAAATATTTCATAAGTATTTTATTTTATGATATTAGTATTTAATGTCTTTTATATGAAGTATAATGTGTATTATATTATTATTCTCCACGATATGTGTTAATTTAGTAGAGTATTTCTGCACGTTATTTTAGCAACATTAGTGACGATTTAATAACTTTGTATAGGTAACAAGTTATGAGGGAGAATTTAGGAAGTAACGCTACGAGGTAAGTAAATTTGATCACAAAATTAAGATCCTCACAGTTAGATTATATTATTAGTAGAGCCAATTCTTTGATAGCCGTTTTCATATATCCCTCATATCATGCTAGCATGTCATTCAGTACAGTATAACACACGATTATGTTATTCAGCATCATATTTAGATTTAATGAGTTTTAATTATTTATATTAGTATGTAAATTATGCATCTCATGTAGCATTAATTGAGTTAAGTTCAAGTATAAATTTAGACCAGACCATTAATCAGTTAGTCAGTTGATCAGTTCAGTAAATCAGTTATTTCAGATAGTCATTTAGATGCATGTACCAATGTTTATCAGATTAGGGTGGATGTGCAAGCCATGGACCTAAGCGTGGTCCACCATAGTACGCTAGAGTACTATCAGTGGCTCCCTTTGCTATAGCGGGATGTGGGGCCGGTGCACAACCCTACACACAGGGTTAAGTGTGTTGGCCAATCAGTTCAGCTAAATCAGTTCAACTAAATCAGTTCAGTTAAGTCAATTAGTAAGTTTAGTCAAATCAGTCAGTTAGTTCAGACTAGTCAGTTAAGTTAATCAGTTAGTTAATTCAAACCAATCAGTTAAGTTGGTTAGTCAGTTAATTCAAATAGGTTAGCCATGCATAGTATAAACATCAACATGCACAGTCATGTTTCAGATCTCAGCATAACGTTTATAAAAAAATTCATATGATTATTATTCTTACGTTGTAATGGATTCCTTACTGAGTCATTGACTCATTTTAGTTTATTTTCTATTTTTAAAACCACCCAAGTGAGGAAGAGAACCAATGCGAGCAAGCAAGCCAGTAGTAGATTGAGTAGCTATTTAAATTTTAAGTTTTTCTATAAATAAGTGTTTTTACGACACAAGTTATTTTCAGTTATTTCAGTTAAATTTTTTAGTGAAAGACATTTTATTAAAACTTCATTTCTATGAACTAAATGTTATTGTTTATTATTAAAACAAGAATATTTTGCCGGATTAAAGTTTTAAAAAATTTCGTAACATTCCTTTGTCTACGGGAATGTGGTGTTACAGGACAGCTTCTGAGTCAAGTTATTCTATCATCCCCCCTTAACCTCAAGGTGGGATTGGACCTATGAGGACCATGTGGTTTGGAGCAAACTTAGGAGCACAAAGTGATTTAGTAAAGGTATCACCTTCTTGATCAGAACCTAGAAATGTGCTGGAGAGAAAGAACATGATAGGCAACTGGCTCAAAATTATAATGAACGTTGGTTTCAATATATTTTGTTTGGTGGTGGAAGATGGGATACTTGGCCATGTGAATAGAACTCAAATTATCACAGTAGAGAGTTAGGACTAGAAGAGAATAACCAATACACTTTAGAAGATACATTAACCACATGAGTTAGTAGTAGTTGCAGCCAGAGCTCTCAATAATACTGAGAAACCGTGGCTTGCTCCTTTGTGCACTAAGAAAGCAAGTTGTTAAAAGAAAACAACAAAGTCGGTGGTGGAGAGACGATCATCCTATAAGTCAGCATAGTCTACATGACAAAATGGATGAAGAGTAGTGAAAGGTGTATGAGTAAAATGAAGATCAAGATTAAGGCCCCATTTGGAATGAGAGACCATCTCATCTCGTTTCATCATTACAACTTCTTCAATTTTTCAGACAAAATATAATAAACAGTTCAACATTTTCAAGTCTCAATTCAACTTTTTAAAATTTAAAAATAATAATAACATTAAAAATAATATTTGAACAATATTTTATTTTAACTTTCGATTTTCATCTCAAACAACCTAATCTCAATATCTAAATGGGACCTAAGTGTTCCGTTTAGATAGTGGAAAATCCGTTTAATAGCAACAATGTGAGTATCATGGGTTTTTAATTTGTATAAATTGACAAATGAGATTGATAGCAAAAACAATGTTAGGGCAAGTTGGAGTAAGGAATTGTTAAAGAACCAACCAACTTGCAATACAAAGTTGGATTACTTCAGGGAATACAATAATCACCAAAAAGATGAACACCCAAGGCTAGTGGAGTGGTAACATGTTTAGCCCTTCCGACCCAAACTAGTGAAGTAGAGAGAGCACATAATTTTAGTGTAAGGGTTGAGTCATCTTGAGAGACTATAATACCGAGAAAATAATGTAAGTTTCCCAAATATTTGAGACAAATGAGAGAAAAATTTGGCAATAAAAGAACATGAGAACTTGTGTGCTGGTAAAAGAGGGAGGTGTCTTACGATTATCTGTGAAACTGCATTCGTTGAAGATAGGTACTAAACTTCATATACCAAGCTCGAGAGGCTTTTTGTAAGCCATAGAGCACTTTGTGAAGAAGTTGACATGACAGGACACTGTGATTCACAAAACTAGGAGCTTGAGTTAAATAGACTGGCTCTTGCAGTTCTCCATGCAAAAATGCATTGCTCAAATCGAGTTGCTTCAATGACCATCCTTGACATAAGGCTAATGTTAGAACTAAGTGAATTGTTCCTATTTTAACAATAGCATTGAACGTCTTAGCATGTCAAGGACATGAAATTGTGTGAAGCCACAAGCAACAAGCTATGCTTTATACCTATCAAGAGACCCATCTGCAAGAGTTTTGACTTTGAAACCCCACTTGCTGCTAACTAAGTCCATGTCTGGGCGTCGTGGAACTAGGGACCATGTACAACTTGCGTGAAGAGCATGGATATCATCTTGCATAGCTTGCTTCCAATGAGGATTCTTAACTGCAAAATTATTTAATTGTCTTTGTAAGTATGCCTGAAGTCTTTTATAAGAAAAAAAAAAGCTTCTAGCTAAAAAAAAGTTTCTAGCTAGAAAAATTCAAGATGCTCAAGGTATATGATTGGATATAAGACTAGAGTTCATTGCTCTTAACTTTAAAGATGGGATGACACATGACATTTGGAGACACCCTGAAAGGAATCTTCTAGGATAATTGAAGAAGTATCTACAAGAAAAATCACCTTTTATAGCACTTGGTTTGGTGGCAAAAAGTGACAAAAATCATCGCAAAAGGTTATTCGTATCGGTTTATGGATGGATGCCATTGTATGCTTGCTTTTGTATTGAAGCAACAATTCAATGGGAACATCACAAAAATTCATTTATTTTTTTTTTGACTTTTACCTACCGTAAATAGTGCAAAACCCACTAGAAATCGCAAATTCAGGCTTTATTTGCTATGAAAGATCATTAGCGGTGATCAAGAGTCGTCGCAAATAGTCCAAATTATGTTGCAAATACTTTTGCGTATTTTTTGACGAATTTGGATTATGACTTAAACCTTATTGCGACATAGGCTATTGGTCGTAAAAATCTGTTTTTGGTGCAATTGTCCCTTTGGCGGCGACTAGAATTTTATGCAAATACTCTATTACAAAAAAGCAAAAAAAATAGCTAGTGAACTTGTATGGCTTTCATAGCCTAAAACACACAAAATATTTGTTACAATACATTATAAAGTGTAGAAATCAAAGTGTTTGTGACGCCCCCAACTCATGTCTGGGATTTAACGTAAATCAAAGGGTTAGGATAAGTAACATTAAACTACTCACCCACTTACGTATCAATATCTTAAAATATTCCTTTTGACTTACTGACATAAGTCATATAATTCGCAGCAAATTAGGTATTAATGATAACCAATTCTAAAGATCACATATGGCAAATATTAATATACAACTTCCACATTCTCCTTTCATACATCAAACATTGTACTGTTATATATACATGCCCAAAATAGTTATCATTGTCAACCAAATAGAAATACATATGAAAAGACCATCCCTATGGTCACTTGGATTCCTTCTTAAGTTCAGGAAATTCCTTCCCATAACGGAATATATCCAAGTTAAGATAACGGTCTTGCTGAAGATACTGTCCCTGTGGTGTCGATAAAATCCCACATACAGATAGGGAACCATCCAATCCCAAAGTTAAACAGCAACCTATACGCTGCTCCTCCTTGGCAAAAGCAGGTGCACTGTGATACCACAACTCCACAGGCTGATCATATATAGAAAGTCCTAGGAACCCAAAAGTAAAATTTTCATAAGGACTAAAATTAAAAAGTTCCTCAGGACTCCTCGGAATCTCCTGCGTCAACGGGGTTTTCCTCTTGTTGGCCATCACATCCTGTATATAATTTACAAATACTAAAAAAAAAACATAAAACCACAAAAGAGTGAGATTTCCCTTAGAAATCTCAGTAAGTATATAATTAGCTTAATAAAGCATAGACACAGTCATCATTAATCTTTTTAAGAAAAGAGAATAACAGAACATGATTAAAAACAAGTTTCACGTGATTTATCAATCACCCATACAGATTTACACTCTTAGAATGTCTTAAGTTCTTTTCTTAATCATTGACACATTCTTAACACTTATTCAATTATTATCTCCAATGGGTGTTACGTATCGCCGTCCCCATCGCAGATAACCCTTTTTCAACATATTTCTTTCTTATTCTGGATGGGCGTTACGTATCGCTGTCCCCATCACCTATAACTCATCAATCATACGGGCGTTACGTCTCATCCCCGTCTTGACACGGAACATTCTTAACATAATAGGCGTTACGTCTCGTCGTCCCCACTAATCATATCACTTCCACGGGTATTACGTCTCGCCGTCCCCGTGATAATACATATCACTCTTATCATACGATAGGCGTTACGTATCGCCATTCTTGTCGGCACGTCAGTCATCCGGGCGTTACGTCTCGCCGTCCCCGTTACGACGTGACTAACTTATCCATATCTTTTATTCTTAGTTGTTCCTTTCTTATTCTTAGGAATGTTTGTTAAGTACATGATGTATCACTTTTCTTAAATCTCACCACATATTAGAACATGCATGTACTCTTAAACTATCACATACTCACACATGTATGTATCTTAAATTCTTCCAAGTGTTTTACACATGCTATACACTTAGATAACACATATAATTCATTCTTATCTCAATGTACACATTTATCCCAACAAAAGTCTTAAAATCAGCAAAACAAGGTATCTCGATCGAGCGACATATCGAGCGAGAGTCGAGCGAAATCTCCGGTTGGAGCTCGCTCGAGCAAAGTATCAGGTGAATATTAGGCAAACTGGGTATCTTACTCGAGCAAAATATCGAGCGAGATTCAAGCGAGTTCTTGAGTTAGAACTCGCTCGAGCAAGACATCAAGCTAGTGTCGAGCGAAGTCTCGGGTTGCACTTCGCTTGAGCCAGACATCTAGTGAAAGTTAAGTGAGGGTTTACAGTTGTTCTTTGCTCGATCCTTTGCTCGAGTGGGAGTCGAGCGAAGTTACAGAGTATGGGCTTTTTTAATCCAAAACTCGCATTCTTTTCACATAAACTTGATTTTTACTTGTTATAACATAGTTTTTAGGTTCTTCTAACTTCATTTAACAAATTTTCATTAACAAAACCACTTCAAACAACACGTAGATTTATTATAACACTTTAACAAAATAGAAGGGTTCAATACTTAACATGTATACTCCAACCTCTTAAATAACTATTTCCATACTAGAGTTAAGCTAGAATATGAACTTACACACTTTCTAAGTCTGGTTGAAGATGATCAAACCAAGTCTTTGCAATCTTTCTCCTTAAAACTCTTACTAAGCTCACTTAGGATGTAGTTGGAGGTTAAGGGACAAGAGAATGGTTTTGCTTGGGTTTTCTTCAAAGGATTTCGTGTAATGCTTCTTCAAAAGAGTTAAAAGACTCTTAATTGTCTATTTATAAGGGTGGTGGTCGACTCATGTGAAGGAGAAAAGAGGGTAACTTGGTAAAAATAAATGCTTTTTGGTTTGCATGGGATGAGGTGTCCCTTCCAAATCTTTTTCCATGATTAAGCTAAATCCCTAGAAATCCTAAGCTTTACATCTGAAAAGATCATCCAATGGTCAGTATTTGAGATATTTTTGCTAACCAGTTGATCAATGGTTGGGGTAGAGGCTTATAGGATAAGGGATGAGGTGTCATCCTACCTACCCATGCATGCATCTCCCTTTTCCAGCCCTCATCTGGTTAGCCCACGCCCCCTTAGCCTTCCACTAACTCTTTTGGTTACTTTATAACATCCTTAGAACTCTACTTAATAAGTTCTAGAAGGCCACTTCTTAGTTTGGTTAGGATAGAATCTCATTTGGATCTATATTCTCCAACTCGAGTTATAGTTTAAGCTCAGTCTAGAGTTATCCAATTGATTCCGAAATAAGTCATTGATATTGTCCAAATCTTCTAAAACGCATAACATAAAAGTTTTAGATCTATCTCTTAGAATTCTATACAAATTGGAATCACCTCAATTAGACCTCATATGAGTAACTTATGATCATTACACTAAAACTCGACAGTTTAATCCGAGAATGTACACCAAGTGTTTGATATTTGGTTCTATCATTTCCTTTTACATTTACACCCAAATCTTTGAGAGTTCAACTCCTTCTAAGTTAAAAATGAATTTATCTAGTTGATGCCTTGTTCCAAATCTCAAAGATTCCCCCACAATATTTTTTCTAATACAAATTCTCACTTATTCTAAGTCTAAAACTCTCATTTAGGTTCCAACTCTATTTTTCCTAGAAAATATATTCCCAAAAATATAATCCTTTAAAGAAATCCAAATAAAAATTGATCTTAGAAATTTCAAGATATTACATTCTCTCCCCCTTAAAAATGATTTCGTCCCCGAAATCGCTAAAACATAGATTAAAGGTTCAGCAAAATAATACCTCGATTGCTTGCAGCAGTAGATTCTTCTGAAGAGGTAGGGGCTTTCTCCTCATTTGACAGGGAATCTTGAGAATAGTAAAAGATCATCTCGACATCCTGATCAAAATACATATTCACACTAATCTCCTGTAATTTACGTAGTATTTCAGATTTTGTTTCTTCTATGACTGGTCCCTCCTCACTTTGACGATTTCTATCCTCAAACCTATCAGATAACTCCAATATGATGGATTTTCCTTTATCTTCTCTTTTCAATAATTCCCTTTCTGCTTCTAACCATTTTTGAGTGGGTTTCCTCTCCTCACCTGGCATAGCTCGTCTACAGATTGGATTACCTTTTGCATCTATGTCTATGACATGGGTTCTATGTTTTTCACTCTTATTAAGCCAACGTAATCTATCTACTTTCCATTGTTTTAGCTTTTCCCAAAAAAACCTTTCTCTAATCCTTTCCGATCTTTTCTTTAACTGATCTACATGAGTGACTGACATTCATGCTTTTCTTTTTGGAGCCATAATCCTGAGTAAAATCAATTATCAAAAACTATAAATACCAAAACAATACAAACATCATACAAATAGATTTATATACATATAACAGAGTTCAAACATAAAACACAAATTAATACAGCTAAGTTTCAAATAAATGAGGATAACTAGCTCTCATCACATCCTCACATTCCCTGTAGCTTCTTGAAAAGTTGAATTGTTCCAGAGCACTTTCACAAATAAAATTGTGCGATTCCGAAGTGTCTGCTCTTTCTGATCTTCAATCCTCACTGGCCACTCTTCATAGGTTAAGTTGGGACATAAATTAACAGGACTCGGATCTATCAGTGCCATTGATTCATTGCTTAAACTCTTCTTCAAGGAAGATACATGAAAAACGTTATGGACTCCTTGCAAAGCATCAAGTAATGCTAAGCAGTAAGCCACCAAACCTACTTTTTCCAGAATTTCATGAGGTCCAATATAACAAGGACTTAACTTTCCTTTTTACCGAATCACACAACACCCTTCATAGGCAAAATCTTCAAATACACTCAATCTCCTACCATAAAATATAAGGCTCTTCTGCGATTATCTGCATAACTCTTTTGCCTACTTTGCGCCGTTTTTATCTAATTTCTAATTCTTGTAATCTTCTTCTTAACTTCCTGTAAATACTCAGGTCCTAAAATGTTGCTTTCAGCAACTTCATCCCAATATATTGGTGACCTGCATTTTCTTCCATAAAGTGCTTCATAAGGTGCCATTTGTATGGTAGCTTGAAAACTGTTATTGTAAGCAAATTCGATTAATGGTAACAGACTCTCCCAATCTTTACCAAAATCCAATACACAAGCTCTCAGCATATCTTCTAAAGTCTGAATGGATCTTTCTGTTTGCCCATCCGTTTAGGGATGATATGCATTGTTAAAGTTTAAATTGGTACCCATCATCTTCTGTAAACTTTGCCAAAATCGAAATGTAAATCTTGGATGTCTATCTGATACTATGGTCTTGGGCACTCCATGCAGACGAACTACATCTTTTATATAAGTTTTTGCCAATCTTTCCATAGAATCTGTGTTTGAAATAGGCAAAAAGTGGGCACTCTTTGTCAATCGATCAACTATTACTCAAATCGCATTTTTTCCCGCCGATGCTCTTGGAAATCCAACCACAAAATCCAAGGATATATCCTCCCCATTTCCATTCAGGAATTGGTAGGGGCTGTAACTTACCGGCTGGTCTTTGGTGTTTAGCTTTCACTAACTGACACACTGGGCATTTGGCTACAAAGATTGCAATATCTTTCTTCATTCCGTCCCACCAAAATTTTTCTTTTAAATTCTGATACATCTTAGTACTTCCAGGATGTGCAGTATATGGTGTACCATGAGCTTCTTTCATCAAATTTTCTTTCAAGTTTGAATTATCGGGGACTATTTTCCTTTTTTCAAAGTATAACATCCCATCACCTGAAATCATATAGTGTGAGGACCCTTTCCTTCCAGCATTTGCTGTTTCATCTTCTCCAACTTAGCATCCTTCCGTTGTCCTTCCTTGATCTCCTCATCTCTTAAAGGAACAATTTCTTGAATCACTATTAACTTGAGTTCTTGTGATAACTTGTCTACAAGAATCTCTCGTATTGCTGCTAGCACTGATAATTCTACAGTTTGAGTTTTCCTGCTTAAAGCATCTGCTACCACATTAGCCTTTCCAGGATGAGATTTTATTTCACATTGAAAGTCACTTATAGTCTCCATCCATCTTCTTTGCCTCATATTCAGAGTTTTCTGACTAAAAATATATATACTTGAGACTTTTATGATCTGTAAATATTTCACATTTTTATCCATATAAGTAGTGCCTCTAGATTTTTAATACAAATACCACAGCTGCCAATTCCAAATCGTGAGTAGGATAATTTTGTTAATGATCCTTAAGCTGTCGGAATGCGTATGCAACTACTCTTCCTTCTTGCATTAATACACACTCTAGTCCTATTTTTAAGGCATCACTATATATCACATAGGGTTTACGAGGTTCTATAAAAGCTAAAATTGGTGTTGTAGTTCATCTCTTTTTTAGCTCTTGAAAACTCTTCTCACTTTGTTCACTCCAAACGTACTTAGCATTCTTCCTGGTCAATGCTGTCAAAGGCGCGGATAGTTTGGAAAATCCTTCCACAAATCTTCTGTAATATCCGGCTAGACCTAGAAAACTTCGTATTTCGTGTGCATTGGTTGGTTGCTGCCAATCCATTACTGCTTCTATTTTTGGTGGATCCACGGAAACTCCTTCACTCGAGATCATGTGACCCAAAAATTTTACTTCTCGTAGCCAAAACTCACACTTACTAAGTTTGGCATACAATTGATGTTTATGTAAGATCTCCATTACAATTCTCAGATGCTCTTTATAATCCTCATTAGTCTGGGAGTAATCCAAAATATCATCAATAAAAACTACCACAAAATTATCCAAGTAAGGTCTAAATATCCGGTTCATCAAATCCATGAATATCGCTGGTGCATTTGTCAATTCAAAAGGCATAACCAAAAATTCAAAATGCCCATATCATGTTCGAAAGGCTGTCTTGGGTACATCTTGCTCCCTGATCTTCAACTGATGATAACCAGACCGAAGGTCTATTTTTGAGAATACTGCAGCTCCTCTTAGTTGATCCAACAGATCATCTATCCGTGGCAACAGATACTTATTCTTGACTGTGACCTTATTCAAATCTCGATAGTCTATACACATCCGCATGGTTCCATCTTTCTTCTTTACAAATAACACTGGTGCTCCCATGGAGACGAACTTGGTCTGATAAATCCTTTCTTCAAAAGTTCCTCAATCTGAGCTTTTAACTCCTCTAATTCCATCGGTGCCATCCTATAAGGTGCCTTATGAATTGGAGCCGTAGCTGGTTCCAATTCAATAGCGAACTTCATTTCCCGATCAGGAGGTAATCCAGACAGATCATCAGAAAAGACTTGGGGAAAGTCTTCCACAACTGGAATTCCTTTGATACCTTCAACAACTTCTGAGGAATTTAACATTATTATCACATACGCTTTTGCCCCTTCTTTAATACTTTTCTTCATTTGTTTGGCAGTTATTATGGAAGAAATAGAATCAATTATCTCCCCCTTGTAACAAAATTTCTTTTTCATTGGTAAGTTGAAAACTATCTCTTTTTTACGGCAATCAAGTTTAGCATTATACTTCGCTAGCCAATCCATTCCCAAAATTAAGTCAAATTCCATTAAATGGAATAATATCAAATTAGCGACTAGCTGCAAACTCCCAATTTCCAAAGAACAATTTCTTACAATTCGATGACATCCTGCTATCTTTCCATCAGGCATGACTACTATAACTTTTTGACCCAAGGGTTCCGCCTCTAATTCACATCTTTGGACACACTCATATGAAATAAAAGATCTTGTTGCTCCCGAATCAAACAGAGCATAAACCATGCATTGCTTCAATTTAACCTTACATAAGAAAATTATCCTACTGTCATTATTACTGATCCAAAGAATCCATTCATTAACTAAAAGAAGGAAAGTTAGAGAGTTACCAATAATAACATTAGCGTTTATAATCTCATTAGCCTCCATGTCCACTTCTTCTGGCGTAATTGCATAAACTTTAGCTTTCATGGGTGTCTTGGTTTTTCCTCTTGGGATAGCTACGCCTTGAGGAACATTCTTGAGGACAATCTTTGATCAAATGTCCTGGCCGGCCACACTTGAAGCAAGCCCTAACATCCATTCTACAATTTCCCTTGTGTCGATACCCACATCTGGTACATATTGGAAATAGAATCGGTATATTTGAATTACTAGCTATTCCTTTTCCTCCATCCATGGATCTAAAATTTCGTTTCCTCTCAGCATCTTTTCTTCCGGAATAAGGAAATCTTCTTTTTCTAGCTACTGAAGTTTGTGCCATCACGCTCCTATGTTCAGCCTCAGCTATGGCTGCTATGTTTACTAGTTCCTGAAAAATTCTCCATTTGTAGGCACGCCACCAGCATACAAATCCATGGCTGCAATCCTTCTTGAAACTTCTGTGCTGTCATCTTCTCAGTGGCCACAAGGTGTGGGGCAAACCTTGCTAGTTCCATAAACCGAGCTGCATAATGATCCACCGTCATGCCACCCTGTACCAATGTGGCAAATTCTAATGCTTTTTGTCGCTTTACCGATTCCAAAAAGAATCGATTGTCAAATTCTTTCTTGAACCGTTCCCACGAAGGCACTACATTTTCTCCTAACTCTAGCTTCAACAACCTCAGTTTCATGTCCCACCATAATCCTGCTTCTCCTTGCAGCAAATGTCCAACATACTGCACTTTTTGAATCTCAGTGCAACCATTAACTTTAAAAATACGTTCCAGATTGATAATCCATTTATCAGCCCTCAATGCTCCTTCTGTTCCCATAAAATGCGGATATCGATAAACTAGAAAATTTTCATACGAACATCCTTGAGTTTCTCCTATATTTTCTTCTAGCTGACGATGACGACTCTGCTCTATCTGATTCCTCACAACTTCAGTCATTTGCCGAATAGCTTCGGCTATCGCCTGGCCTCCTTCTAGTGGAGGGTTTTATGCCTCCTATCTTCCTTCCAAAGGTGGGTTCTAAGCCATCGGTCCCCCTCCCAAAGGTGGATTTGATGCCATCTGCTCCTCCATCCTTGGAGGACTAACCAGGGGAGGATTTGGTACTGCTCTTTCTACTTGTTTCGAAGCAGGACGACCTCTTGTCATTTTATCTTCCTGAAATATACCAAACTCTGTCATGAGCTATATTTACTTTAGAAACTTTCAAATTTCTAAAGTACAAATTATTCATCCATCTCACTCCAAATCCAATCTTATACAGATTTAAACTTATTCTGATGCCATGTGATCCCTTTTTCCTAGGATAAAGTGGATTTCACCCAAAAACGTAATAGCTCTGATACCACTCTGTGATGCCCCTAACTCACGTCTCGGATTTAACGTAAGTCAAAGGGTCAGGATAAGTAACATTAAGCTACTCACCCGCATACGTATCAATATCTTAAAGTATTCCTCTTGACTTACTGACATAATTCATATAATTTGCAACGAATTAGGTATTAATTATAACCAATTCTAAAGATCATATATGGCAAATATTAACATACAACTTCCACATTCTCCTTTCATACATCAAATATTGTACTGTTATATATACATGCCCAAAATAGTTATCATTGTCAACCAAATATAAATACATATCAAAAGACCATCCCTATGGTCAATTGAGTTCCTTCTTAAGTTCAGGAAATTCCTTCCCATAGCGGAACATATCCAAATTAAGACAACGGTCTTGCTGAAGATACTGTCCCTGTGGTGTCGATAAAACCCCACATACAGATAGGGAATCATCCAATCCCAAAGTTAAACAGCAACCTATACGCTGCTCCTCCTTGGCAAAAGTAGGTGCACTATGATACCACAACTCCACCGGCTGATCATATATAGAAATTTCTAAAGACGCAAAAGTAAAATTTTCATAAGGACTAAAATTAAAAAATCCCTCAGGACTCCTCAGAATCTCCTGCGTCATCGGGGCTTTCTCCCTGTTGGCCATCACATCCTGTATATAATTTACACATACCAGAAAGAAACATAAAACTACAAAAGAGTGAGATTTCCCTTAGAAATCTCAGTAAGTATATAATTAGCTTAATAAAGTATAGAAACAGTCATCATTAATCTTTTTAAGGAAAGAGAATAACAAAACATGATCAAAAACATGTTTCACGTGATTTATCAATCAGCCACACAGATTTACACTCTTAGGATATCTTAAGTTCTTTTCTTAGTCATTGACACATTCTTAACACTTTTTCAATTATTATCTTCAATGGTCATTACGTATCGCTGTCTCCATCGCAGATAACCCTTTTTCAACATATTTCTTTCTTATTCTGGATGGGCGTTACGTATCCCCGTCCCCATCACCTATAACTCATCAATCATACGGGCGTTATGACTCGCCATCCCCGTTATGATGAGTCTCATGTCAATCTTCCGGGTGTTACGTCTCGCCATCCCCGTCTTGACACGGAACATACTTAACATAGTGGGCGTTACGTCTTGCTGTCCCCACTAATCATATCACTTCTACTGGCGTTATGTCTCGCCGTCCTCGTGATAATACATATCACTCTTATCATACGACAGGCGTTACGTATCGCCATCCCTGTCGGCACGTCAGTCATGCAGGCGTTACGTCCCGCCGTCCCCGTCACGACGTGACTAACTTATCCATATCTCTTATTCTTAGTTGCTCCTTTCTTATTCTTAGGATTGTTTGTTAAGTACATGATGTATCACTTTTCTTAAATCTCACCATATATTAGAACATGCATGTACTCTTAAACTATCATATACTCACACATGTATGTATCTTAAATTCTTCCAAGTGTTTTACACATGCTATACACTTAGATAATACATATAATTCCTTCTTATCTCAATGTACACATTTATCCTAACAAAAGTCTTAAAATCAGCAAAACAGGGTATCTTGCTCGAGCGATATATCGAGCGAAGTCTCGGGTTAGAGCTCGCTCGAGCAAAGTATCAGGCAAATATTAGGCAAACTGGGTATCTCGCTCGACCAAAGTATCGAGTGAGATTCAAGCGAGTTCTGGGGTTAGAACTCGCTCGAGCAAGACATCGAGCGAGTGTCGAGCGAAGTCTTGGATTGCACTTCGCTCGAGCCAGACATCTAGCGAAAGTCAAGTGAGGGTTTATAGTTGTTCTTCGCTTGATCCTTCGCTCGAGCAGGAGTCGAGCGAAGTTACAGAGCATGGACTTTTTTAATCCAAAACTCGCAATCTTTTCACATAAACTTGATTTTTACTTGTTATAACATAGTTTTTAGATTCTTCTACTGAATTAATTTAACTAAATTGATTTGGCTGATCTGATTGACCAACATAGTTAACCCTGTGTGCAAGGTTGTGCACCGGCTCCATGTCTCGCTGCAACAAGGGGAGCCGCTGATAGTACTTTAGCGTATTATGGTGGACCACGCTTAGGTCCATGGTTTGCACATCCACCCTAATCTGATATGTATTGGTACCATACATCTAAATGGTCATATAAATTAATTGATTTACTGAACTGATCAACTGACTAACTGATTAATTGATTACTAATCTAATTTTATATTTGAACTTAACTTATGTGATCTATGTAACATGAGATACATATCATATATACTGATATAAATAACTATGCTCGCTGAATCAAGACATGATGCTAAATGACATGATCGTATACGGTGCTGTGTTAAATGACATGCTTGCATGACATGAGAGGTATATGAAAATGAGTATCAAACAACTAGCTCTACTAATATATAAGCTAACTGTAAAGATCTTAATTTTTGTGATCAAATTCACTAACATTGATGCGCTGCTTCTTGATATTTACTTTGCAACTCCCCACCTATACGACTTTATGAATTGTTACTAAACTTCCAGAAAAGTGTGTCATACTACTCTACTAAATTAAATACATGTCGAATAATAATAATACCTATCGTGAAAACTAATAATTCTTTTTGTTTCAAATATCATATTATTTATTATATTATTAAAAGTCAATTAGTCTTTCAAAAATAATATTGAATATAGCTGAAATATTAAGTTCCTATAGTAAACTTGGTAATACCTACTATTTAGATTTTCCTGTGACATGTAATTATAACTTGATAATAAATTAATCATAATTTAATAGAGACTCATATTTGGTTTAAATATACTAATAATACTAAAAACTTGTTTTCTAAAATATACTTAACATATTTGAATATATCAAATTCTATTTATTATTTACTACTGAAATCTGATTACAAAATTTATCATATAAATATTCTCCTAATATTTTCTAGAATGGATTAATTCAAGCCTCACAAGTTTATTTAATAATAGGCCCACCGTGCTGTAAAAACTATATACTAATGTGGAACATTAAACTAATTAAAATACTAAATGGTCTCTGAAAGCAAAACAACTAGCTCTCATATAAAATATTTGGTCGGAAGGCCTAGGAGCTTTAATGGATTCTGGTCGCATTGGGCTTAAGGCCCGAATCCAAACCTTTGTAATTTAAAAGCCTAAGGCTTGAAATAGAAGTAGTCTCGGCTACAAAGATTAAAGGGCAAAATAAGAAAACACTAGGCGTGGGAACCTGGAAGCTTACGGAAACAAAGAAATACATGGGAGAAAAATGGGTTTCAAGCTATGTTTTGAATTCCGTTCTGTTCCGGCCGGAATGTTCCGTTCCGGTGCCTCAACCGGAACGGAATACCACCTTATTCCGTTCCGGTCCAAATTCCGGCCGTTCCGGTCCCTATTCTGGTTTAGATTATTTTTGTAATTTTTTTGTGTTTGAATGATATTTTTTTTTTAATTTTAAATTTAGATGGTATTTAATTAATTTTAGAATATAAAATATATTTATATGCTTTGTAATTTTAAATACGTTTTTTTTTTAAATATCATTATTTTTAATATTTTATCTATTTATTTATTTTTGTATTTCAACTCAAATTTGTATTTTTTCAACTTCCAATCATTTTATAAATTTTTAATTCTTCTAATATGTATACATATATATGATACACACTTACATATATATATGTTTTTATTCTATTAATTGTTAGTTTATATATATATAAATATTTATTATAATATATAATTAATCCCGAAACGGAACACCGGAACGAAATGGAACCGAAATATTCCGTTCCAGTGCCTCAACCGGAACGACCACCGGAACGGAATTCAAAACTTTGGTTTCAAGTGATGCGTACCAAAAGGGGAAACCGAGGTGCGGCGGCTCTGGGTGACTGGCTGATGATCGGAGAAAGTGGCTCGACTGAAGAGATTAAAAGAGTTTTAATGAAATTGAAGCTGAAACCGAGACAAAGAGAAGGGGAGATATCTAGCCAGAAACTCACCAAAAGATGCTTGAGTTGGTGATTGCCGCCTAGTAGACGAGTTCTGTGACAACTGGAAAGTGGTCTGACGCCTCTAGGGTGGTCGGCATTGGCTGGAAGAATCACAGAGAAAGCCTAGCTTGCTGGCAAAGGAGGGTTTTTCTCTTCGTATTTTTAGCGAGTTTTAATCTAGGGATTTTGTGGGTAATTTATAGATGAAAGGAAATAGATTATGTGAAAATTCTAGAGATCAAGTTTGAGTTTTGATCGGATTAGTTTGAAATTTGAGTTTGAAATATGCTTGTACATCTGAAAACTGAGAACGAAAAACATGGAAGACTAATAAGGATACCACATTTTCATATAAGGAAAGAAAACCAAGGAAAGTGTAAGTATAAGGTAGTGCATGCTGTATACACATGAAAGTTATGTTGCTAGCCAAATGCATGCTTAAAAATCCAAACCTAATAACTTGGAACATGATCTTTGTTGGAATTTAGAGATTTAAACAATCCAAGTAAAATTAGAAGGCAGGCACACACGGAGACAAGTAGTGTAGTGATATGGATGGAAACACCTCAAAACTGCACATCCATAAAGGAGTAATTGTTTACCTACACGATCCCAATAAGCCATATGTGTAGTAGAGTAGCTTCTCCAATCCTAATAGGCCATACGTTGTCTCAAGAACCTACATGATTTCAACTCAAATAACTGCTATCTTTTTTTGGCTGAGAAGACAAAAGTTCAACATCATATAAAAGCTTAACATAACCACAAAACTAGAAAAAGAGAGCTACGTTTTCCATTTTCTGAAAAAACAGGGCATCAAACCATTTTTGAAAACATAATCACATCCTAGCCTTATTTACCAAACTATCTTTGATGTAAATCCGAACCCCCTATCGTGGCATTAAAATCAACATTTCTACTTCTTTATTATTTCTCACACATCAATCTAATAATTAATGCACATGCCTCAACATCAAATACAACAAAATAATAAAAAAACAATGAGCAATGCTGCCCCTATGAAAATAACTTACACCAAAGATACTCTTTTGTATTGTTTGAAGCCAAAATAAAGACAAAGAAACAAAAAAAAAAGGCTTATGCTAAAGCAGTCAACAAACAAGGATGAGGTGCACGACTAAGAAGTGAAATAAAAGTAAGGAAAGTTAAAAAAATTAACAACAAGGCTTTAATTAAAAAAAAAAATCATATGCAAATCACAAGATTAATAAACTTTGGGTGCAAACATTGAACATTAAGAAACAACATATTCGAATTTAGAGACGATAATCTAAATCTATCAAAGGGCGAAAAAAATAAGAGCAAAGAAAAATATTAACCACTGCAACCTAATCTAAGAAAAATAATTGCTGATGGAAAATAGGGTACACATGATTTGGGAAGAGAGAGTTATCGTTGACTACTAGAGTCAAGGGAGGGTTTGACAATGACACCAAACTTTAGGAATGACCCACAACTGTGCTTTTGCAATATGAAGATTACATATGGGAAAAATGGAGGGATGAGAGAGAGAGAGAGAGAGAGAGGAATGAGTGAGATTAGCATTGTGGAGGTAAGGATTTTTTGAAAGAAAATTATGATGATGACTGACTGGGTGAGATTGGCCCTGCGAAGGGGGGGGGTGACGTTGTGTTAGAGAGGGGTTGGCCTTGGGTGAGCTTGTGGAGGGAGGAGAGAATTGTAGTTGCAAGGAGAGAGAGACTAAGATCAGTTATCTTAGGAATGGGGAAAATGGGATTTTAAGTTTAAAACTAGTTGTGAAGGTTCTTAATCGCCACAACAGAGAATTTCTTAGTAGCACAAGCTTATAAACCACACTGTAAATTTATTTACGGCGACTAAATATCACCGCAAATAATTCATTTCTTGCCACAAAATCCATTTTTCCTAAAGGTGTTATTTGAATCGGGCTGCTTACGCCGCAATATGCTTTTTTAATATTGCGTCGGATTTCTCCATCATTAAAAGTAAAAAATTGTTGCAAAAGACCATTTGTTTTTTGCAGTGAATTGTTTCATTGTAAAAAGTAAAGAAATTGTTGCAAAAGACCAATTTTGAAAGTGGATGTAAAAAGGTTGCAGTGATGTAAAACTCATTGCAATTAAAGAGTTTTTGTGGTGATTTTATGGCAGTTTTATTTCCAATAAACACAAAATCATTGCAAAAATATTATTTCTTGTGGTGAGTGCAATGTGCTGAACGTTCAAAGCATAACCTTTTGAACATAAGTTAATTATGTGATAAAAGTTTTATAGTTACTTTTAAAAGAGATAATTGCATTGTTTTTAATGATTATGAATACAATGTTTGTTATATTGTATTTAGAAGCAATAGTTTTTATACAATTAAATTTGGTGAAATTGTCTCACAATATACTATTTATTTTCAACTTTAAATAAAAAGTAGTTAACTATGACATGGTAGACTAGTTTATGCCAAGATAGAACTTATTTTCAAGATTTCAAAAAATGATCCTCTGAGAGGTTTACCAAAGTCAAATTTTTTTAAAGACAAAATGTGTGGGCCATGACAATTTGGTAAACAAATAAAAATTATTTTAAAACTAAGGAACATATTTCCATTACTATACCATTGGCACTATACGTATGGATCTTTTTTTTTTATGAAACAAGGTTGCATGTTTAGGAGGAAAATATCCATCTGTTTGATCCAAAAAGTTCTATGGGTTTCTAAGAGTGTTTTTTTTTTTTTTACACCAAGTTGGCATGCATCGCAAGTTTTGTATTTAAGAAAATATGCTTTTAGTAGACCTCTCACAATATCGTTTTTGAAGGTTTAGAAATAAGTTCCATGTTGGCATGACCTAGTCCCCTACGCCATGGCCAACTACTTTTATGTGAGTTAGAAAATAAGTACCCTTGTAATGTAATTTCTTTAAATGCAAATGTAAAAAAATAATTGCTCATAAATATAATAAAACAAACTTGTATTCAAGAGAATTCAAATTAAAGAACTTATTTCTTTTAGAAGTAACTAAAAAACCTTTATCACATGATTGAGTTATGTTCAAAAGATTATGTTTTATACCTTCAACCACTAGCAAGTCTTTAGTTATGAGAGAAGATTTCTTACCAATTTTACTTACATATTCCCATGACGTTTCATTTCAAGTTGTCTCCAAATATTATGTGTTCTCCATCTTTCAATTTAAATAAAGTTAATTTTATCTCCAATCATATGTCTTGAACATCTATTTGATAGAAATATTTTATTTTTTGCTTATAGAAGACTTCATGCATACATACAAAAAATAGTTAAATTATTTTTTTGATATCCAAGTTCTTTGGGTCCTTCATTTAATATTTTTTAAGTACCATATAGTCCTAATAATCATGTTTTGTTTTCTTGTTATAGGACTTGTATCATTTCTATTATAGATAACTTCTGATATATAAAAAGAACAATGATAATTGTAATACCATGTTTCTTTGGAAAAATTGTTTTAGAGAAGAGATTTGAGTATTAGACTTTGATTTAAAAGATTTCTCAAAGAAAAACAAATTTCAAGAGAATTTCTTTGCCTACCGCTGACAAAGAACTTTGTTTTCCAAGAGGTAATTTGGGGTCAAATCTTATCAATAGGTGAGTGAAATGCAGCAGTCTTTGATCTTCCCACAACAACAAGTAGGCCTTATAAGTACTTCGAAGTCATATGATAGAGTATACTTCACACTCTAATGGATTAGCTTTGCAAAAGAGGAGGCTGTAATTTGGGGAAAAAAAGGTGATTGATATAAATGGCCCTTTCCCAATAGGAACATCTGTAATGGTAACTCTTGCCTCTAGTTGTTTTAGGAGAGATGTTAAAGCTTACGCACATAGAATAACAAGATATGAGGAAAGTAGATCTCTCTGTCTTATATCCCTTGATGAAGAAAAAAATTAATGTGTTCACCAATTATTAAAATAGAGCAACAGACTGAAGCAATGAAATGCATCAATAGTGATATCCATCTAATATAAAAATCCATTATGGTCATAACATTTTCAAGAAACTTCTACTTCACTCAATCATATACCTTGCTCATGTCAAATTTAAGTGTCATATAGCCTAATTGAACATGCATTCAAGAATTCATGGTATGTAAAGTTTCATAGGCTATGCTACAAGAATATTATTAGTAATTAGCCTACTTGAAACAAAGTCATTTTGATTGGGGTATATAATATCAAGAAGGACTTTAGTTCACCTATTGGCTAATACCTTTGAAAATATCTTATAAATAACATTGTACAAACTGATTGGCATAGAATCAGATATCTTCTTTGGCTCCTTAATCATTGGAATGAGTGTAATAAGAGTTTTATTAACACTCTTTAAAGAACACCCTATTTTAGGACTTGTAGCACAAATAATTGCCCAGTTAACTTGATAAAATTGAGCTAGGAAACCATCAGGACCTAGAGAGCTCAGATGGATGATTTTAAAAAGAGTTTGTTTCACTTCCAATTAAGTAAAATCAAATAGAAGTTTGAGTTCATGTCAGATGTAACTACGATTTTCATGCCACTGAGACAACTAGAAATCTTACAAGGGTTAGGAGAAGTAAAAAGGTTAGAAATTAAACTAATAAATAAATCACCTATCAATGGTAAACCAATTATTAAGCTCCCCTGATGATGCATTATCCAGTTGATAGAGTTGGTTTTCCTTCTCTTGCTTGCATACACGCTGCATAATTTACTGTTTCTATCCGATGCTGCAACCAGTTCTATTTAGCTCATTGCCTCCATGTAATCTCTTCCTCTGAAAAAGTGAATTCCACTTTGTCATGGAGCTTCTAAATAGCGCCGAGGTAGCCTCCATCCCCTAATCCCTGTAGTTATGCAATCCTCTTTACTTTCCTCCTAATGTCTATTGGGGTGTTTCCATAGCTAGAAGAACTCTACATCTTGAGGGCCATTTTGCAATTTTGGAACTTGTTTCTCATCATTGTTAGTCCCTCATCTCCTCTAGTCTCCTTACTTTATGCTTCTGTAATTCATTCAAGCAGTCCTCTCTCATGTCCTAAGCAGCTTCGTATCTGAATATGTGGTGTTTCCTCTTCTGCCACTGTTTTTCCTAGAGAGCATTATGTGGAGGGAAAGTGAACTGGTTTTAGAGTAGGCAATACAAAACAAGTGGAATCTAGGAACATATTCTCCATTTAGAATTAATCACATCTTGATCAATCCTTGGTAAACCCCTACCTTCTTTATTGTTTGACTTTGTAGATTTTTGTCCCTTTGTAAGTAAGTCACTAAGGGTACAAGATTCAAGTGCTTCTCTAAAAATTTTCATTTGTTTGTATGATCTAGAAGTTGCTCCAGCCTTTTCACTTTGATAGGTAATCTCATTAAAGATGCCCACGCAAATCTATGGCATTATACTTTCAGATTTTAGGTGCTTAAGCAAATTCCAACTATTCTTCCTCTTAAAAGTTTCTAGGTGACGATAAAATCTAGCGAAAATTCAAGAATTTCCATTGTGTTTCTTCTTGATCAAGTCACTAAAAGGCCATTTGGTGAAGCTGCATAATTGGTCATGATTCCACATAAGATCATGATTCCACATAAGGGCTAGACCTCTGATTACACCCGAAGGATAATGCGGTAGTTGTAGTGCAGTTTTGGGATGTCGATTCCACAAAGAGACAAATTAAAAGAATAATAGAATAGCAAAGAAACTAAGAAAAAATATTAAATTATTTATGAGAAAAGAAAAATTGATTTTAAATGCAAAATAAAATTAAACAAAATAATTAGTGGAATAAGTTTGCTCAAATTGACGAACAATAGAGCGTTGGGAATCCCTTACACATATATGATATTTTAATTATTTTTAATTCACTAATAACTTAATTGAGAACTCAAATCCGTAATTCTCAATTGAAATATATAGAATTATAAACTAAAAATTAAATAAAATGTAACCCTTTGAAAAATTATTCATCACTTTTAAATTACACAAATTACTTTGAGAAAACTCAACGACGACAATATACTCAAGGAGCGATATTGTAGCAGAGAATTAAATTAATATAAACAATCAATTGATCCAAACATAATCAAAGAACTAATCCATTCAATAGAAAAAGTATGACTGAATCCATAAACGAAATAAAGTCTAAAATTATTCGGAGAAGAAAACATTAACAATAAATTGAGAATGATAAAACAAAGAGTTTTAATAATTGAAAATCAAATACATGAATTAAATATTATTTAAAAATATCATCTAATGTGCAAGTTCATCCCTAACTCTACTTGAAAATTTAGTTATCCATACACATGATGGATAATATAAATTCTTCCAGAAAAATCAATGAATCAGGCCCCATGAATTTTCGTCTCTGTGTCATGTGTATGCTTGTCCCCCCCTCTGCGGCGCTGCATTCAAAACGCATATATACATGCGTGTACCGAATTCCTTCCATTTAGATGTCGTGTCCCAAATGACTCATCAATTCATAAGTATTCGATTGTTAAAGTGAAGCCCAAATGTAGAGTTGAAGTGCGGTCCATTAAGTTGAGATACAGCCATCGTGCGGGCCTTGAGGTGTTGATGAAGTGCAGCTCATTAAATAATTGAGAAGTTTGCTTCCTCTTGAAGTGAAACCCGTGCCTCTCTTATCTTCAAAACTTGTGAGTTTTGTGGGCCATGCTTGAGATTATAATGCAACCTGATCTCTTTTGAAATAAATGAAAACGTGCGGCTGCTTCCATGTGAGAGTTAAGGCCATGCGATTCTTTTAAACTGAAAGAGTAATTGCAATCTCTCATCTGTCATTATTATAAGATTTGAATTTAGAATATTATAAAAATCATGCTCAAATATATCTCAATATGAATAGAAATTAAATTCAATAATAGAAATTATATTCCATTATTTCTATTCATATTTTTACATTTTGATCTAATAATAGGGTATTTAAAGTGTATTTTTGTACACTTATCGCACCCCCAACTTGCTCATTGCTAGTCCTTAGCAATTTTCATGCCAAAACAACGAAAAAGATAAAAAAAAATCACATACAGAGGCCACCAAGTTACATTTTCCAAATTCACATATCAAAATAATTTTAGGAATCCAGTAACCCTATCACAATCAATCCACTTCTACCGATCCACAGAGTGAGTGTGCGCTCCAAGCCATATCCATCGAACCACAAGTCTTGACACATGCAACATCAAGAACATCTCAAGCAAAATGTTCAACTTCATAACTCATGGGTGTAAAAGTGTTTCATATATGGGTTCTCTTTATGGAGTTGACAAGGGGTGTACACGTTCAATAGAGAATTAGGCAATTATATACGAGCAACAAGTAAATATTGATCTTATGATAATAACACTGAGAAATGAGAATTCCGCCACTCTTTCCACAGGCTTACTTATGATGAGAATGATCAACATAAAAAGGTTGTAGCGTGGCTCAGGTTAGGGGCTATATGAAGAAAATGATAAAAAGTATTCAAAAACTTCCAAGTACATATCAAGGGAATCTTATTTATTATTTCAATAGACTGCACTTGTCACTTGATGTACTTTTCAACTTTTCAGATCATCGAATAACAATGCTTTTCACTTTTTTTTCTCTTTCTTCTTCTTCTTTTCTCTTTTTATTTTTCTTTTCATTTTTTTATTCAACAGTTTGATGAACAAACACATGCCACTTTGGCATTCTTTCCACTTCTACCCAACTTTCTTCTTTTATTTTACTTGACTTTGAAGCTCACTCAATTTAATACTTTACACTTGTACTCTTCCTTTTTTTTTAAAACCCAACACAAAAGGAAGAAAATGCAAATTCCATACCTAGTACACACTTGGAAGTAAAAAGGGTAGGAAAATCAATGTATAGGCTATACTCCAATGTGGAGAGGTATGGATAATGTGGGCACATAAAAAGAAAAAGGCTATATGTATTTGTTGACTCAAAGTTGGCTACTAAGGGTTTATGATGAGAAGGGATAGCTTGAAAGGCTCAAACGTTAATCCTAAGTTGACCTTCGTCATATATCAAGTATATCCACTATTTTACCACAAACCATGTAATGATATTCTCAAAAGAAGTGCCCAATTCAATAGATCAATGAATGCTAATCACAATTTCTGCATTTGTAAGCTCTCAACATCTCCTAAAATTCACAAGAATACTTAAGTAAAAGAGTTCTCTAACTACATGTGCCAAACCACCATCTTACCACAAAGTTTGGATAAGTGCATTAAAAGTTCTGTGAATGCTTCAACAACATGGTTAAGATGGGTTTGTTGAATTCACCAAGATGGCCATAAATGAACATGAGTACACATGTGAAAAGGTGCCTATGTGATGCAATTTTTATTTAAAAAAAAAAGTTGACACATGGAAATATGTCATAAAGTTCCAACAAACATTTTAGATGTTGAATTTGCATTCCCACCCCCCTAGTTAAATGAAACATTATCCTCAATGTTTAACACTCAAAATTGAATGGGGAGTTACTGAAAATGGTAGAATACACCTGATGTGTGACGTGGGCAGCTCACTAAGCACCAACGATGATAGACTCAAATGAAAAGAATTAAACTAACCTGCAAACAAAAATAAAGAAAAACAGCATCAACCAAAAGGAAAAAGGAGCAAAAAAACAAAAAAACAAAAAAAGAAAAAAAAGAAAAGAGAACAAAACAAAATAAACAGAAAAAAAATGACTGCATGATGTAGTCAAGGTGGATATAGTGGGTTTGCAGGTGGAATGTCTTCCACTTCTGGAGCTGCCTCTCCTGGGTCAAAATTGAAATATTTGTTGGCCCAATAAACTCGATGCTCGTAGTCCACAGGCAGGTGGCAAGATTTCAAGTCAACTCTTGGTGCTTTTCTACTTGAAGGAACCCGTTTTTCACTTTTCTTAGGCAACTCCTCAGACTTCGGTTGCCAAGCCTGTATGCCATGATCCTGAGTTGTATAAAAAACTATACAAATATCAACCACATCAGATGATTCACTAATATGATTAAATTCAAAATTAACAATGAAATACTCAAGAGGATCAGAATCACGAGTTGTGAAAACTTTTTTGTCTATGAGAGAATCAATCATATATGTCTGGTGGCACTCGTCATCATTTTTTGGTTATTTTGCAATATGAAAAATATTTATCTCAAGGGTCATATTTCCAAAAGAGAGTTTTATCAAACCATTCATGCAATTAATCAGAGTATTAGCAGTGGCAAGGAAATGTCTACCTAAAATTAAAGGAATTTTAGAGGTAGAATCAATAGTAGAAGTTGTGTTCAGAATTAGGAAATCAACAGGATAATAAAATTTATCAATTTGAATCAAAATATCCTCTACCACACCCCATGGTGCTCTGACTGAACGGTCAGCCAATTGTAATATCACAGAGGTTGGTTTAATTTCTCCCAACCCCAACTACAAATAAATAGAATAAGACATTAAATTTACACTAGCTCCTAAATCTAGCAAAGTTTGCCCAAACTCATAGTTTCCAATGTTGCATGCAGTGGTTAGGCAACTAGGATCCCTTGTACTTGGGAGGAATATGTTGTTTAATTAGAGCACTATCTTGTTTCTGTCAGGAATGCTATTTTCTTCACGTGGTGCTTCCTCTTAACTGTACACAAATTCTTGAGAACTTTTGTATAAGTAGCAACTTGTTTAATTACATGCAAAAAAGAAAGATTGACTTTTACCTGCCTGAGATTTTCGAGGATTTCATTGTTAGGGTCCAAAGTTAGATTGCTTGATCTTAAAGCTTGAGGGAATGGTATCTTAACAGGGCTCTTTGTCATCTTCGGTTCTTAGGTAGCTCGGCATCATTACTATCTTGATTCTTTTTCACGTTCTCTGATTTATCCATTGTCGGTATGTGTAAAGACTTGCCACTTCTTGTCATAATAGCATTCACATTTTTCAAATTCTCTTGTGCCATATGTTGACCATGGGGTGCAGACTAAAGTTGAGAAGGGAACTTACCTCGCTTATTCACATTCAGGGAGCTTATCAATTTGGACACTTGGCTCTTTATATCCTTGACTTCTTCAACAATCTGCATAATCAAAGATTCAAATTTTTGGTTAGTTTTACCATGTGCCTCAATAAAAGTATATAAAGTCTCTTCTAAGGGATTCCTAGAAGATGAAGACGTATGATATGGGGTAGGGTATGCTCTAGGAGGCTGTGCAGGTTGCTAGTTTTTAGACTTCCAGCTAAAATTGGGGTGATCACGCCACCCTAAATTGTAGGTCTTAGAGAAAGGTGCAAAAGGCTTCTTGTACATACCTAAAGCATTACATTGGTCCTCATACACCCCTCTCATCTCAGCAAATGTGGGACACTCTTAGGTGAGAGGATTTATCCTGCCACAAACAAAACGAGGTCCAAAAGACTCTGCATGATTAATCAAGTGTGTTGGCTTCAAGTTCATAGTCTTTAACAACTTTAACTCCCTAGTAAGTATCTTAACCTTAGCCTTTAAGTTGTCCTCCTCCTTGAGATGGTAAATTCTACCACCATTTTAGTTCCCTGTAGGTCGTGACCTATTTGTACTCTTAGTAGCATTAGGTCCAGTCCAAGTATGAGCTTTTTCAATAAGCTCATTGAGGTACTCTTTAGTCTCATCAGAATTTTTCTGTAAGAACTCACCATTACACACCATCTCTACAAATTGACACTCTCTAGGTGTAAGTCTCTCATAGAAGTAATTCATTAGATGCCAACTCTCATATCCATGGTGAGGGCATATACTCAATAGCTCCTTAAATATCTCCCAAGATATATACAAAATCTTATTGTCCTTTTGTGCAGATGGTGAGATCTATCATTTTAAAACGTTGATCTTATGTTGGAGAAAGTATTTATTAAAGAAAACCTGAGTCATCTCATTCCACGATCCAATTGATTGTGGTCTCAGCTAGTATAGCCAACTCTTAGCTCTATCCTTCAAAGAAAAATGAAAGAATTTAAGTCTTACAATATCAGCAGTTGTATTTTGACTATGAAAAGTCGCAACTACTTCTTCAAACTCCCAAATGTGCACATATGGATTTTTATTTCTCAACTCATAAAAAGTGGGGAGTAACTGTATCACCTTCATTTAAACATCAAGTTGATGAGTATTGGGTGGAAACATGATGCATGATGGTGTGGCTGTGCGTGTAGGGTGGAGGTAATCCTGGAGAGTCCTAGTGGGTTGATCCTCGTGTTCACTCATAATTTCAGAAATAGAAGAATTATCAAACAAATTATTAGAGAAATTAGACTCTGAATCTGACTCTAACACAGGCCTACAAGCAAATCGACCTAATGTGTTCCTATACCTATTATGCATGCAAGATAATAATAAGAAAAATAAAATAAAATAAAGATGCAGAAAGCTAAAAGAGGGAATGGAGTTATCGTTTTTACAAACTGCTAAAAAAAAAAATTATCTAACAATTCTTCTACTATTTCTCCAGCAACGGCACCAAAATTTGATTATGCCCAAAGAATAACGCAATAGTTATAGTACAGCTTTGGGGTGTGGATTCTACAGGGAGACAAATTAAAAGAATAGCAGAATAGCAAAGAAACTAAGAAAAAAATATTAAATGATTTATGAGAAAAGTAAAATTGATTTTAAATGCAAAATAAAATTAAACAAAATAATTAGCGAAAAAAGTTTACTCAAATTGATGAACAGTAGAGCGTCAGGAATCTCTTACACATATCCAATATTTTAATTATTTTTAATTCACTAATAACTCAATTGAGAATTCAATTTTGTAATTCTCAATCGGAATATATAGAAGTATAAACCAAAAATTAAATCAAATGTAACCCTTTGAAAAATCATTCATTACTTTTAAATCACACAAATTGTTATCTACATTAAGAAAATCCAACGGCGACAATATACTCAGGGAGGGATATTGCAGCAGAGAATTAAATCAATATAAGTAATCAATTGATCCAAACATAATCAAAGAACTAATCCATTCAATAGAAAAAGTACGACTGAATCAATAAACGAAATAAATTCTAAGATTATTTGGAGAAGAAAACATCAACAATAAATTGAGAATGATAAAATAAAGAGTTTTAATAATTGAAAATCAAATACATGAATTAAAAATAAATTAAAAATATCATCTAATGTGAAAGTTCATCCCTAACTCTACTTGAGAATTTAGTTATCCATACACATGATGGACAACATAAATTCTTCCAAAAAAATAAAAGAATCACCCCCCATGAATTTTCATCTCTGTGTCGCGTGTGTGACGACCCCAATTTACATATGGGATTTAACGTAAATCAAGGTGTCAGGAGAAGTAACACTAAGCTATTCACCCTCGTACGTATCAAAAACTTAGTGAATATATTACATAAAATATAATATTCGCAGCGGATGAGGTCTTCAAATATAAAAATTTCTAGAGATCACGTGGAGAAAAATATACTTACAACATCCACTCTATTCATTCATAAACTTAATATTGTACTGTCATATATATACAAAGCCCAAATAGTTATCAAGGTTAACAAAATACTTATAACATTTAGAAGACCATCCTTATAGCAACTTGAGTTCCTTCTGAACTTCAGGAAATTTTCTTCCATAGCAAAACATATCTAAGTTAAGACAACGGTCTCATTGGAGATATTGTCCTTGTAGTGTCGTGTAGATCCCACATATGGACAATGAATCATCTAACCCTAAAATCAAGCAGTTTCCTGTACGTTGCTCCTCCTCAGAAAACGTGGATGCACTATGATACCAAAACTCCATCGGCTGGTCATAAATAGAAAGTCCCAAAGATGCAAAAGTGAAATCTACATAGTGACTGTAAGTAAAGGGTCCCTCAGGACTCCCCTGAGTCTCCTGTAGGATTGGGGCTTTCCCCTTATTGGCCATCACACCATGCGTATAGTTTTATGTACAAAAAAGAAATATAAAACTATAAAAGAGTGAGATTTTCTTATAAATCTCAGTAAGTATACAATTATCTTAATAGAGCATAGATAAGGCAACCACTAACATTTTTAGAAAATCTAAAAGAAGACATAATTTAAAAATATATATTTCATGTGACTTATGCATAACTTATCATTAACTTAAACAGATATGCATTCTTATGATAACTTATCACATTTTTCTTAAAAAAAGCTCAACTTCTTAAAACTTATTTATTTCTTATCCTTAATGGGCGTTATGTATCGCTGTTCCCATCACATATAACACATCAGTCATCCGGGCGTACTTATCGCTGTCCCTGTTGTGATAAGTCTCGTGTCAGTTTTTCAGGCGTTACGTCTCGTCGTCCCTGTCTTAACACGGAGCATCCTTAACATTGCGGGTGTTACGTATCGTTGTCCTCGCTAGTCATGTCATTCTCACGGGCGTTATGTATCGCCGTCCCCGTGATAACAATAAACATTCTTATCATACAACATGCGTAACATATTGCCGTCCCTGTCGGCATGTCAGTCATCTAGACGTTACGTATCGCCGTCATTGTCATGACGTGATTGACTTATTAATCTTTTCACTTGTAAAGTTTTCTTAAGGTATTTTCTTAAAATAGACTTCATGACTTGTGACGACACATATATGTGCTGTAATGAACATACGCATAAATTTAGACTAATGACATGCATATTGTATGTTCATATAAACCTTATAAACTGTGAGAATATTACACATCACATGCACATGCATTTACGTCATATCAATTCATAAAATCAATGCATACTATGATAAACTTAGTTCTGATTTCAATCTCAATTTCATCCTTGGTTAAGTCTTTATCGCTTAAAAGTTAAAACATAAAAGTTGTATATATTTCTCTTAGTTTCCACAGCCTTTTGAATCATTCAAATCCGATATCAAATGAGCAAGTTATGACAAGTTTACTAAAAGACATCAAATATCTACTTGTATCTCGCTCAAGCCAGACGTCAAGCGAGGGTCGAGCCATATCTCGGCTTGAATCTCGCTCGAGCCAAACACCAAGCAAGAGTCAAGCGAAATCTTGGATTTGATGTTTTTTCAATCTAAAACATGCAATCTTTTCACATAAACCTTATTTTTACTTATTAAAACATAAATTTAGGTTTTTCTAACTTTATTTAACACATTTCCATGATAAAACCAATTCAAACAATACTTAGATTACATTTTATCACTTAAACAAGAATTTAAGGGTTCAATACTAGCATGCATAGTTCAACCACTTAAATAAGCCATCTCCATGCTAAAGTTAAGCTAGAATGTGGACTTACAAGTTCTCTAAAACTTATTGGAAATGATCAAACTACCCCTTGTAAGTTCTCTCCTCAAAATCACTCACTCAGCTCACTTAGGGTATGTGTGGAGGTTTAAGGACTTGATAAGGGTTTTTCTTAGTCTTCTTTCAAAGGGAATATGTGCTATGCTTCCAAAGAGAGGTAGAAGACTCTCCAATGCCTTTTTATAGGGAAATGGTCGACCTTTATGAAAGAAAGAAGAGGTAAAATCTGCTAAGGGGTAACCGGCTACTAGTTTGCATGGAAGATGAGGTGTTCATCCTAAACAAATCTCATGATTAAACTTAAGCCTCCAAAATTTTAGGCTTTGCAGCTATAATGATTATCCAATGGCTAACATTTGAGATATTTTTGCAGTCAATTTGATCAATGGTTGAGAAGGGAGCTGCTTAGATAAGGGATGAGGTGGCACTTCACCTAACCATGCATGCACCTATCCTTTCCAGCCTTCTTCTGGTGTGCAACGCCCTCAGCCTTCTCCTAATCCCTTTGGTTACTTTTTAAGCCTCCCAAGACTCCATTTGACATGTTCTAGAAGGCCACTTCTTGGTTTAGCTAGAATCAAATCAAATTTTGACTCTAGTATCTTGTTAGTAGATTTGAGTTCCCTTATGTCTTTATCACCAAATAAGCTAAGTAGACTTCTAAATCAACTCTTCATCACTTGCCAACTATTCTTACACATGTCAAGATACCTGAAAGCTTCAAAACCAAATACATATTTCGTCACATGCCCCAAATTGGTCTATTTCATCTTACTCGAGTTCCACTTGAGCTCAATTCAGAATAGTTTACTCATTCCCCAATTAAGTCATCGATCCCATCCAAATATTCAAAAACACAAAACATGAAAGTTTTAGACCTGTCTCTTAGGATACTATAAGAATTAGAATCACTTTATTTGGATCTCATATGGGTAACTTATGCTTATTACACTAAAACTCGACAGACTAATCCGAGAATGCATATTCCGGCACCAAGTGTTTGATCTTTGGTTCTATCACTTCTTCTTGCATTTAAACCCTAATTTTTTTTTAGAATTCAATTCTTTATAAGTTCAAATTGAATTTCTCTAGTTGATACCTTGTTCCAAATTTCAAAGATTCTTCCATAATATTTTCTATAATACATGATTTCACTTATTCTTAACTCAAAATTCTCATTTAAGTCTCCAACTCTATTTTCCTAGAAAATATATATCCAATAAATTTCTTTTAAAAAGAAATTCAAGTAAAACTTCATCTTAAGAAATTTCAGGCTATTACATTCTCTCCCCCTTAAAAAGGATTTCGTCCCCGAAATCGTTAAAACATAAATTAAGAGTTTAGTGAATTAATACCTCGGTTGCTAGTAAGCAGTAGACTCTTCTGAAGAGGTAGGGATTCTTTCCTCATTGGACATCGAATCTTGAGAGTAGTAAAATATCATGTCTACATCTTGATCGTAATACATATTCACACTAATCTCATGCAATTTACGCAGTATTTCAGATTCTGTTTCTTCTATGAATGGTCCCTCCTCATATCGACGTTTTCGATCTTCAGACCTATTAGATGACTCCAATATGATAGATTTTCCTTTATCTTTTCTTTTCAAAAATTCCCTCTCTTCTTGTAACTATTTTTGAGCGAGTTGTCTCTCCTCACTTGGTAACGCTTGTCTACATACAGGGTTACCATTTTTTATCTATGTCCATGATATGTGTTCTATGTCTTTCACTCTTATTCAACCAACTTAATCTATCTGCTTTCCATTGTTTCAAATTTTTCCTACAAAATCTCTCTATAATCCTTTCAGATCTTTTCTTTAATTGATTTACAGGAGTGACTGACATTCGTGCATTTCTTTTTGGAACCATAATCTTGAGTAAGGCCAATCATCAAAATCTATAGACATAAAAATGAAAACAAATATCATACGAAAAACATTATGTACATACATAAGAGTTCAAACGTAACACAGATTAATACAACTAAGTTTCAAACAAATGAGGATAATTAGATCGCATCACATCCTCACGTTCCCAGGTAGCTTCTTGAAAAACAGGATTGTTCTAGAGTACTTTCACTAATAAAATTGTGCAATTCCGAAGGATCTGTTCTTTTTTATCTTCAATCCGTACTGGCCACTCTTCATAAGTTAAGTTGAGACGTAAATTAACAGAACTTGGATCCATCACCTCCACTGGTTCATTACTTAAACTCTTCTTTAGGGAAGATACATGAGAAACGTTATGGACTCCTTGCAGATTATCAGGTAATGCTAGGCGGTAAGCTACCAGACCTACTTTTTTCGAAACTTCATGAGGTCCAATATAACAAGGACTCAACTTTCCTTTCTTACCGAATCGCATAACTCCCTTCATACACGAAATCTTCAAATACACCCAGTCTCCCACCATAAAATCTAAGGCTCTTCTGCGATTATCTGCATAACTCTTTTGCCTACTTTGCACCGTTTTTATCTAATTTCTAATCTTTCTAATCTGCTCCTTAATTTCTTGTAAATACTCAGGTCCTAAAATGCTGCTTTCACCAACTTCATCCCAATATATGGGAGACCTGCATTTCCTTCCATAAATTGCTTCATAAGGCGCCATTTGTACAGTAGCTTGAAAATTGTTATTGTAAGCAAATTCGATTAATGGTAATAGACTCTCTCAATCTTTACCAAAATCCAGTACACAGGATCTTAACATATCTTCTAAAGTCTGAATGATTCTTTTTGTTTATCCGTCCGTTTGAGCATGATATGCACTGCTAAAATTTAAAGGGGTACCCATCATCTTCTGTAAGCTTTGCCAAAATCGATATGTAAATCTAGAATCTCTATTTGATACCATGGTCTTGGACACTCTATGTAGACGAACTACTTCTTTTACATAGATTTTTTCCAATCTTTCCATAGAATTCGTGTTTGAAATAGGCAAAAAGTGGGCACTCTTTGTCAACCGATCAACTATTACCCAAATTGAATTTTTTCCCGCTGATGTTCTTGGTAATCCTACCACAAAATCCATGAATTGTTATGATAACCGATCTACAAGAATTTATCTCATTACTGCTAATACTGACAATTCTTCTGTTTGAGTTTTCGTGCTTAAGGCATCGGCTACCACATTAGCCTTTCCAAGGTGATATTTGATTTCACATTGAAAGTCACTTATGGTCTCTATCCATCTTCTTTGCCTCATGTTCAGAGTTTTTTGACTGAAAAGAAACTTAAGACTTTTATGGTCCGTAAATATCTCACATTTCTCTCCATATAGGTAGTGCCTCCAAATTTTCAGTGCAAACACCACAGCTGCTAACTCCAAATCGTGAGTGGGATAATTTTGTTCATGATCTTTAAGTTGTCGGGATGCGTATGCAACTACTCGTCCTTCTTGCATCAATACACACCTCAATCCCATTTTTGAAGCATCACTATATATCACATAGGGTTTGTGAGGTTTTGGCAAGGCTAAAATTGGTGCTGTAGTCAATCTCCTTTTTAGTTCTTGGAAACTCTTCTCGCATTGTTCACTCTAAACATACTTTGTATTTTTCCTGGTCAGTGCTGTCAGAGGTGTAGAAAGTTTGGAAAATCCTTCCACGAATCTTCTGTAATATCTGGCTAATCCCAGAAAGCTTTGTACTTCGTGTGCATTGGTTAGTTGTTGCTA
Source organism: Platycarya longipes (assembly GCA_036559045.1). Taxonomy (NCBI): domain Eukaryota; kingdom Viridiplantae; phylum Streptophyta; class Magnoliopsida; order Fagales; family Juglandaceae; genus Platycarya; species Platycarya longipes. The sequence continues at coordinate 22,338,206 of CM071802.1, read as the reverse complement.
ATCCATCACTGCTTTTATTTTTGCTAGATCCACGGAAGCTCCTTCACTCGAGATCACATGACCCAAAAATTTAACTTCTCGTAGCCAAAACTCACACTTTCTAAGTTTTGCATACAATTGATTTTTTGTAAGATCTCCATTACAATGCTCAGATGTTCTTTATGATCCTCATCAGTCTGGGAGTAAACTAAAATATCATCAATGAAACTACCACAAAATTATCCAAATAGGGTCTAAATATCCGGTTCATCAAATCCATGAATACCACTGGTGCATTTGTCAGTCCGAATGGCATAACCAAAAATTCGAAATGCCCATATCGCATTCAGAAGGCCGTCTTAGGTACATCTTGCTCCCTGATCTTCAACTAATGATAACTAGACCGAAGGTCTATTTTTGAAAATACAAATGCTCCTCTTAATTGATCCAACAGATCATCTATCCGTGGCAACTGATACTTATTCTTGATTGTGACCTTATTCAGGTCCCAGTAATCTATAAACATTCGCATTGTTCCATATTTAATTTTCACGAATAACACTGGTGCTCCCCATGGGGACGAACTGGGTCTGATAAATTCCTTCTTCAAAAGTTCCTCAATCTAGGCTTTTAACTCTTCTAATTCCACTGGTGCCATTTTATACGGTGCTTTATGAACTGGAGCCGTAGCTGGTTCCAATTTAATAGTGAACTCCGTTTTTCGGTCAGAAGGTAATCCCGGCAGATCATCAGAAAAGACTTGGGGAAAGTCTTCCACAACTGGAATTCCTTTGATACTACTCATAACGACTTCTGAGGAATTTAACATTATTATCAAGTACACCTTTGCCTCTTTCTCAATACTTTTCTTCATTCGCTTGGCAGTTACTATGGAGGAAACTGAATTAATTATCTTCCCCATATAACAGAACTTCTCCTTCATTGGTAAATCGAAAACTATTTCCTTTTTACGATAGTCAAGTTTAGCATAATACTTGGCTAACTAGTCCATACCTAAAATTAGGTCAAATTCCATTAAATGGAATAATATTAAGTTAGCAACTAGCTGAAGACCCCCAACTTCCAAAGAACAATTTCTTATAATTCGATGACATCTTGCTATCTTCCCATCAGGCATGACTACTATAACTTTTTGGGCCAAAGATTCCACTTCTAATTCACTCCTTTGGACACAATCATATGAAATAAAAGATCTTGTTGCTCCCGAATTAAACAAAGCATAGACCATGCATTGATTCAACTTAACTTTACCTAGAAAAATTATCCTACTATCATTATTATTACTATTCCAAAGAATCCATTCATTAACTAAAAGAGAGAAATTAAAAAGTTACCAATAATAACATTAGCATCTATTGCCTCATCAACTTCCATGTCCACTTCTCTTGGTATGATCGCATAAACTTTAGCTTTCATGGGAGCTTTTGCTTTTCCTCCTCATAGAGCTACTCCTTGAGAGATATTCTGAGAGCAATCCTTGATAAAATGTCTTGGCCAGCCGCACCTGAAGCAAACCCTAATATCCACTCTACATTCTCCTTTGTGTCGACGCCCACATTTGGCACATAGTGGAAACAGAACTGGTACATTTGAATTACTTGCTATTCATTTTCCTCCATCCATAGGTCTAAAACTTTGTTTCCTCCCAACATCTTTTCCCCCAGAATGAAGAAATCTCCTTTTTCCAACTACTTGAGTTTGCGTCATTACTCTCCTCTGTTAAGCTTCTGCTATGGCTGCTATATTCACCAGTTCCTGAAAATTCTCCCTTCGTAGACACGCCACTTGCATACGAATCCGTGACTGCAATCCTTCTTGAAAATTTTGTGCTCTCATCTTCTCGGTGGCTACTAAGTGTGGGGCAAACCTTGCTAATTCCATAAATCAAGCCACATACTGTTCCACTATCATGCTGCCTTGTATTGTACTAACGTAGCAAATTCTAAAGCTTTCTACCACTTCACAGATTCCAGAAAGAATTGATCATCAAATTCTTTCTTGAACCGTTCCCATGTAGGTACTACATTCTCTCCTAACTCTAGCTTCGGTAGCCTTCGCTTCATGTCCCACCATAATCCTGCTTCTCCTTGTAGCAAATGTCCCGCATATTGCACTTTCTGGATCTCAATGCAACCACTTACTTTGAAAGTACGTTCCAAGTTGATAATCCATTTATCAGGCTTTAATGCTCCTTTCGTCCCAATAAAATGCGGGTATTGGTAAACTAGAGATTTTTCATACGGACATCCTTGGGTTTCTCCTCTATTTTCATCATGTTGGCGATAATGACTCTGTTCTATTTGATTTCTCACCACTTCCGTCATCTGTCGAATAGCTTTGGCTATCGCCTGGCCTCCTTCTAATGGAGGGTTTTGCGCCACATGTCCTTCTTCCAAAGGTGGCTTTTAAGCCATCTGTCCCCTTTCCAAAGGTGGGTTTTGTGCCACTTGCTCCTCCGTACGTGGGGGGATAACTAGAGGAGGATTTTGAGCTGTCCTATCTACCCATCTCGAAGAAGGACGACATTTTGTCATATTATCTTCTCTGAAACATACCGAACTCCTTCATGAGCTATATTTGCTTTAGAAACCTCCAAATTTCTAAAGTCCAAAGTATTCATCCATATCACTCTAATTCCAATCTTGTAAAGGATTTAAGCTTATTCTTGTGCCATGTGATCCCTTTTTCCTAGGACAATGTAGATTTTACCCAGAAACGTAATAGATCTAATACCACTCTTTGACGACCCCAATTTACGTTTTAGATTTAACGTAAATCAATGTGTCATGATAAGTAACACTAAGCTACTCACCCTCGTACGTATCAAAAACTTAGTGAATATATTACATAAAATATAATATTCGAAGGGATGAGTTTTTCAAATATAAAAATTTCTAGAGATCACATGGAGAAAGATATAGTTACAACATCCACTCCATTCATTCATAAACTTAATATTGTATTGTCATATATATACAAAGCCCTCTAGAGTTTTGTGGGCCATGCTTGAGATTATAATGCAACCTGATCTCTTTTGAAATAAATGAAAATGTGCAGCTGCTTCCATGTGAAAGTTAAAGCCATGCGATTCTTTTAAACTTAAATAGTAATTGCAATCTCTCACCTATTGTTATTATAATATTTGAAAATTCGAATATTATAAAAATCATGCTCAAATATATCTCAATATGAATAGAAATTAAATTCAATAATAGAAATTATATCCCATTATTTCTATTCATATTTTTGCATTTTAATTTAATAATTGGGTATCTAGAGTGTACTTTCGTAATCTTATCAACCTCCATTGTTGCATTTGCTTTACACTGCAAAACAATACTAAGCTCTAATTTAACCTTAACTTATTCATGATTAAAGCTTGACTTTGATACTTTTCCTTTGTCAAAAGACATTGGATTCTGACTGTTCGAAGATTCCAAGTCTTCGATACTTCTAGCTTAGGAGACTGGTTGATTCTGGCAGGTTTAGTGACTAGCCACTACCAACATTCATTCTTGCCGCTTTTCTAAAGAGAGACAACTCCTAATTGAATTTTGACACTTAATTTGCTCCATCTTCTCTAGTTGGCATCTTCCTAATTATGGGTGTAAATTTAAACCGAAAAATCGAAGAACCGGCCCAAACCGAACTAGACCGGACCGGAAATGCCGGTTTTGGATCATTTCGGTCAGTTACCGGTTTCATAAATTGAAAAATCGGATAATATCGGTCCGGTTCCAGTTCCATCCATTTTAAAACCGGACTGGACCGAACCAGACCGGTTTTATTTATTTATTTTATTTTTTATTTTTTTAGTATTATTATATAATATGTTCTATCCTATATATAATAATATAAATTATAATTATATATGAGATAATGTAGATTTTTTATAGAACAATTTTTTTAAGCAGTTTTTTAATGCATTTTTTTTTTACAACAAATTTTGCTAAAACAGATTTTTTTATAGAGTAGTTTTTTTTATAGAGCAGTTTTTATTTTATAGTAGTTTTTAATAAAATAGAATTTTCAAACCAATTTTTTTTTTTTTAAAAAAAAATTAGTTTTTATAAATTGACATTTTATTGCAACTGGAAAACCAGACCAAAACCGGACCGAACCAGTAAAATCGGTACTACCAATTTTGGGAGACGATCGGGGCGTAATCTGTTTTAAGAAATGTAAAACCGGTGGTACCGGTTTGGTTCTTAATTTTGTTCAAAATCGAATCGAACCGGACTTGTGACACCCATATTCCTAATTATTAGCTTCTCTCATGGGCACTTCTAGAGAATCAACCTTCTCTACCATTTGATTTTTCCGTAAAAGTTCTCAATCCCTTCCACGTCATCATCTCCAACATGCTGCTCTGTGGAGTGTGAACCTTAATTCTCCATTCCTCCATTCCCTTTCTAAATCACCTTGTTTGCAGACTTTGGGTTGGGTGCTCGAGGCCATACACTGTGATGCCCCAAATTTACGTTCATAATTCAATACAAATTAAAGTGTCTGGATAAATAACACTAGGTTACTCACCTTCGTACTTATCGAAATTTAATGCAAATCGTAGCAAAAAAATTCTGAATAAAAATCAATTTCTAGTAATCACATGGTAGCATAAAAACTACAATAACATTTTATCCTTACATGCATAACCCAACTATTTTTTTAGCCAATATACATATACAAACAAATTAAAATATCATCTTAAGGTCGCCTAGGTTCCTTATTCACTTCGAGAATCTTTTTCTCCGTGCTGATGCTGGTTCCTACTACTACCCACTGGTTAAAAACTTTTAAAGAGATAGAGTACTCTAAGAACCCTTCAGGGTTTCTTCAAGTCTCTCGAATAACTAGGGTCTTGCCCATGCTCAACATCGAACCTGTAATGAAGTTAAAATTTCGAAAGAAAAAATAAACATACAAGAATGAGATTTCCTCAGAAATCTCAGTAAGTACACACTCAACTTAATAAAGATATAGGTACAACAACATATCAATATACAAGATAAATAGTAAGAAAATGCATCTTATAATATGCTTCATGTGACCTACGCATGACTTATTTTTTACTTACTGGACAGACTTATACCATGCATGGACATTCATTCTTATCTGGAAGTTCTTATTCTTATAAGTTTTATATGGGTCCTTCTTATAACTTAATCTCGACGAGCGTTACGTATTTTCGTCCCCGTCAGGTTTTCCATTGTTATTACTTGTGGCTGAGCTATATCCTCTATCATTACCCGTGGTTGGGCCATATCTACTATTATTATCTGTGGTTGGGCCGTATCCATTTCTGAACCTCGACAGGCGTTACGTATCGCCATTTCTGTCATGACGTGACCAACTTCTTAATCTTTTCATTTATAAAGTTTTCTTATCTTATTTCTTAAATACTCGTCATGACCTATGATGACACTTACATAATGACATGTAACATAAACTTTTCTTAAAATGGACGTCATGACTTATGACGACACGTATATGACGTAGTGATACACGGACATATTCCTAGACTGTTAATTGTATATTTCATGTTTTCATAAGTTTTATGTCATATAGGAACATGCCAATAACACATATGTCAAGCTTGCATTCATTTACGTCAATCAATCTCCTAACATCAAGATATAACAAACATTGCTTAAATAATTAAATAAAATAATAAAGTATTCCCAAACCATGACTGACTGAATCCTATAGGGATCTTAATCTTATTTTTCTTTTATTTAAATCAAGCTAAATTCCTCATTTACAAAATACCAAATTTCCCTTAACTTTCCAAAACTAATTTCAAGCATAATTATATAGTTTTCTTGAATAATTTTTAACATAACAATTCTTGAAATTTTTTTAAGTAAACTAGAGTTTATAAACTCATCATAATCCTTGAAATATCATGTAAATAACTAAAAACCAGTTGTATAAAACTTAGAATCAAAATTTCATCAAAAACTCTATTAAGGCTGAAATACACTAGGGTTGGTTTCTTATTTCTTTGTCAAACCAAAACCTCTTATTTTCATATAAATATCTTCATATATCAGAATAGAACATATTCCTAAGTTCTTGCAATTTTTCTTAATATTTTTCCATAACAAGAACTAATTCAAGACTTAATAAGTTTCATTTCAACATATATGCAAAGTTTAATATCAACCAAATATCATGATCTAATCATCAAATCACTCATTCTATGCCAAGATTAAATTAAGTTGTGCACTTACAAATTTCTCCTAAGCTTGAATTGGTATTTGAATTAAGCCTTTGCAAAATCTCTTCTCTAATAAACTCAAAGCTCACTCTTTGTTTGTTTAGGAAGTAGTAGGTTTGATGAAGGACTTTTTTTTTTTATCACTTTTCTCTCTAACGGTCATTGTGTTCTCCAAAAGGGATAAGTGGAGAACTTACACACACATATATATATGTGTGAGAGGGATGGCACCTTAGGCAAGAAAGGGTGGATTTTTGGCTTAAGAAATCTGGATACTTCTTCCTCATTGTGCCATTTGTTTTTCTTCCTATCTTAGCTTATGATCACACCTAAATTTTAGGCTTGGTGACTTATAGTTTGATCCAATGGTTAGTTTTGGGCTGCCTAGAAATCTTCTTGATCAATGGCTCAAGAGATGCCATCACATGGGATTGCATAGCTGTACATAGCTGGCCCTTCCTTCCACCATGCATGCATCCGCTCTTTGCATCCCCAAAGGCCATCCAATGTTTTCCAGACCTCCTCTCCTCATTGGCCACCTTTTTAGCCTCCTAAGAAGACACTTGTGACATTCTAGAAGGCCATTCCAAGACTTGGTTGGAGTAAGACTTGGATTTAGCTCATTTGGTTGGCTGTCAACAGATTTTGGCCCCCTATAGTTTTCTTGCTAACCAAGGCTTCTAGATGACTTATATCCACTTTCCAAATATCCCTACACATGTCAAGATATGAGAGAAATTGAGAACCAATCATATTTTTTATCACAAGGCTGGAATTGGGATACTTTATCTAAATCGGTTACTAATTGCGCTCTATCCAGGGTCGTTCACATTTTTCCCATTTAAGTCCTTGATCCAGCCCAAATATTTAAAAAATAAAAACATGAAAGTAATAGATCTACCTCTTACTGTTCTATAAATATTAGAATCACATCATTCAGACCTAATATAAAGAAGTTATACTCATTACACAAAAACTCGACGGACTAGTCCGAGAACACTTAATCCGGGCAACAAGTGTTTGAGTTTTGGTTTTATCACTTCATCTTGAATTTTTCTAGTTGATACCTTGTTACAAGTCCCAAAGGTCTATCCATAATTTATTCTAGAATGCATAATTTCACATTTTCGTAGCTCACAATTATTATATAAGTCTCCAATTCTATTTCCATGGAAAAATATATTTCCAACAAATTATTTTAAAATATTCTCAAGTAAATACTTTATCTTAAAAAAAAAATGGGCTATTACATGCACTATACTAATTTTGTTTACCACTATGTATAGTTCTTTAAACTGATTCCTTTAAGCAACCATTTGCTCCATGCTTGCTAATTCCACATCTAAAGCATAAATTTGGTAATTTTTCATACATAAAGGAGACCCAAACTTTGTTACCTAGTATAATGAGGAGAATGCCTCGCATTAACAGCTTGGTGATGTCAAAAGAAACTTTTAACTCTGAGATAAGGGCCCCATCCAATTCCCTTTTCGCAAAATCTACTTCCTCCACCTCTCCTATTAAGTTCCATATTTGTTTAACAATGCGCACTGTCACCCCACCAAGAGGAACATTGTGGAGTTGAACCCATGTATATTCCTTCTGAATATAATATATTTTGGAGACGAAAAACCATCAAATGTGTTAAGATAGAGAAAGTTGTGATCAAAGAACAGTGGCCTTCCCTACTTAACTTTTTGAATGTCTTGTTCGTTTGATACTCAATAAGAAAAAGATTATCTCCTACTTTTCGAGACAACACCCCTCCTTTAGGCTTCCATATGTTCTGCATTGTGGATTTGAAGGCTTTGTTTTTTTTTTGGCATTGTTTGACATTGTAGGGCCAATCAAACAAAGTTTTCCACATCTGAAAACCACTTTCTCAACCGTGACATTCACCTTAACCTGATGTTGCTTTATGTTCGTCAATTTGAGTTGCCCCACTTTTCAATAATCTCCTTTGACATCCTCACCACCAGCTTTCTCTAATGATCTCACATATCGTACTTCCTCCTCAACAAAAGCTAGGAGACCAACCTAGACGATCTCCTTCTTTTGAAGATAGAAAAATATTATACCTTTGAATAATATTACTCTAAAGAATCTGCATAGTGTATACCTTGTGAGTAACTATACAACTATTCATTGTGTAGAGCTTGTACTAAACTCAAAAGGGTTATACACACTCTTTTAATGTTTATATAAAAGTTGATAGTTTGTAGCTTGTCATAGTACACTCATCTATGACTAAAATGAAACAATATAGTAGAAACTATATCTCTCTTGCAACGAACAAGTGTTAATGCTCAATGTCAGAAAAGAGATATTGAAAGCTTTTTTATTTTTTGTTTTGAAATGGGGCATATCTATCATTAATAATTTTAAACCAAAGTTTGGATACACGAAGGAATAAAAAACTACTGATGCTAAGAGTATCCTTCTTAAGGCATGAGCAATCACATTATTTGCTTTAACAATATGCTTTGTTGTCCATGGAGTCAACAAGTTAGTGTTTTCCTAGTATCTACAATGAGCTAGCCTGCATAGTTGAGGGCTTCGACTTGTGAGTTGAGGCTTGTAACTACTTGCCAGGAGTCTCCCTCGAGGATGATTTCTTTATAGCTTGTGGACTTGCAAAAAATGATTGCCTGGAGTGCTGCAAAGGCTTCCACCATTAGTGGATTTGGGAACAAGTCACATTCCAATCTGAGTCTACCAAGCACAAGACCTTTCCAATTTGTAATGACTGCAGCTACTCCTACCTTGCACGAGATTTTATCAATTGAGGAATTCCAATTCAGCTTAAACTTGCCCTGCGGTAGAGCTTCTCATTGAGAGTGCTGCTACTTTGGTATAGACTTGGGCCTTGATTGTAGTTTGGGCTGTTAGAGATCTTCAACTAGGAGATTTGCTTGTTGGACCACATTGGGGGGATGAGTGAAGAATCCCTTAAATACTATGTTCGTTCTCCTTTTCTATATGTGTCTTGTGGTTGAAGCAAAGGTCATCAGTTCCTTTGATTCTAGGGATTATACTATTCCTTTTATTAGCTTAGTGAAAAGAAGGGGGGGGGGAGTTGATGCTTGTATTTGTGCCATGTACAAGCAAAGTTCATCGTACAACCCTTTGTTTGAAAATGTTGCTCTACGTGCCATGAGGTTGAAGCAAAGGTCATCAATTTGAAAGCTTTTGATCAATGAATATTGTAAAGCTTGTAATTCTGTAATCTTGAAAATTTTAAATAAGCTATTTATAAATATGAGACTTCATTTCCAAACTTAAAAAGATTCAAATGTCAAAAAGAAGCATAATTTATTTTTTATTATTTTCCACAAAGTTTCTCATTTTTTAATTATAAAAGAAAATATCATTCATTTTCAAAATTTTTAAACAAAAGGTTTTACTTTTTGCATATGTCAAAAGGAGCATTATTCACTTTTCTAAATTTTCAAACAAAAACTTTTACTTTTGGCATATAAAAATTGACATTCATTCATTCTTCAAGTTTTCCAAATTTCAAACTTTCAAGCATATCATACGCACGTAAAAAATGAAAATTGAAAGGGATGTACGAAAATATCCTTATAGAGGTTCATTTGTAAATTTGCTCCAGTTCTTACTATATATGTTTGATGTGTTCATGTCCTTTGTTTTCAAAAAACTTATATGACAAGAATAAGTGTAGGTACTGTATGAGATCTTGCATTGCTTAGAAAAGAAAAGTTCTTACTCTTTATAAGGTACCAATTGGGCTCTAATTTTACCATTGACTAGTCCTTTTAATATATAGACTATGTGCTTTGTACTTCCCATTAGGAAGTTACAAATGGTATCAGAGTTACGTTTGAGATTCAATAGATTATAATAAAGAGTTTAATGAAATCTAAGGTTTGAGTTCTACAAACTATAATGAGGAGCTTGATAAAATTTTTGATTGGAGATTCTGTAGACTATAATAAAGAGTATTATGAAATTTGAGGTTTGAGATTCTGTAGATTTTATGGGTTGAGTTTTTGGAAATATGAGGTTAAAGATTTGCATTTTTTAGAAGTGATTTTAATGAGATTTAAGGTCGTAGAATTTTGCCTTTTTCGAATATGATTTATGATGATATGTAAGGTTTTAGCACTTATGGACCAATGAAGTGTGTGACGCCCTCAGAATCTGCTTGGCTATTATCAAAGAGCACTGGAGATGCAACTCCATAGTATAAGTAGTAACTTAAGCTAACTAACATATTAACATCGACGCTATCCTGTCACTCAGTCAACCATGTCTAGCTAGTACTCTGGTCTTGCAACAAGATCTACCATTCGGGGAAAATGGTAGTGGGACTACCACAGTGAGATTTGATTACAAATCTCAACAAATTAATAGAAAACCTCCACGCAGTTTAATGATGCATGCATGACAATAAAAGTATGAATACATAATCAAAATCATAAATAATAATATCATAACTTGACATATAACATGGCATAACTAAAACTAAAATGTGAACTGAATTTGACTTGACATGACATGAACTTGAACTTAAAACAACTTAAACCCGAACATAACGTGACTTGAACTTAAACATAGCATGAACGTGAACTTGAGCTTGAACATACATGGACTTGAAATATAATATAAATATGAACTTGAATATAACATGAACGTGTATTTGAACATAACATAAACGTGAACATAAATATAGCATGTACATGAACTTGAATATACATGCACTTAAAACATAACATAAATATGAACTTGAAACATAACATGAATGTCAACTTGAACATAACTTGAATGTGAACTTGAAAGATAACATGAACGTGAACTTGAACATAACTTGAATGTGAACTTGGTACGTAACATGAACGTGAACTTGAAACATAATATGAACGTAAACTTGAAACACAACATAAACGTGAACTTAAAATAACATAATGGCAGATTATTCTCTTTCACCATAGTATTTGGCAGCGCATAAGCTTGACCATAGTACTAGGCAGCGCATATCATCCTTCTATAATACTCATTCACCATAGTACTCGACAGTGCGTAGCCTTGACCGTAGTACCAGGCAGCACGTATCATTTTTTTATAATACTCCTTTACCATAGTACTCGACAACGCGTAGCCTTGACCACAGTACCAGACAGTGTGTAATATTCTTTTATAATACGACAGATTACTCATTCACCATAGTACTTGACAGCACGTAGCTTTGACCGCAGTACCAGGTAACACGTATCATCCTTGACCATAATATAACTTAATTGATTTATCCATCTGTAGTACGATAGATTATACTTCTTTACCTTAATACTCGATAGCGCATAGCCTAGACCACAATACTAGGCAGTACGTATCATCATTGACTGTAGTACAATTCAACTAATAACTAAATCTTAACTATTCTTGAAATACACAACTGTATTTAAAATGAACATGGATGGAATACGAAAGGACAAAAGTCCTAATGTCACACAACATGACTTGAACATAACTTGAGAGATATGACTTACTTGAGATAGAAATATTTCGTAGCATGACAAAACATATGGTAGAGAACATTTCGTAATGTATTATACAGATAGCTATTTTTCAAACTTACTCAAATCAGAAATTATTTTTCCACTTCCAGTTTTCAAGTTTCTAGATCCAAGAAAAACCATCATGAAAAGCTTTAGTTATGCAACAAAACCCCAATGGATATTCATAACCACATGCTAAAAATACTTCATAAAATTTTCGGACCAAGATATTTCCATTAACTTGGTTAAAACGTTAAAATATAACTCACTCTCCAGTTTAACGCCCAGAGTGACATATTCATGGTTTCAACCACTTTTTACCAAACAATTGACCATGAAATGAAAAAAAAAAAAATCCACGAAAACTAGACTCAAAGACGAAAAACATCCATGAAGGAGGTAGTAATAAAATACTTACAAGGAGTCCAAAATCACCACACAAAAGGATACAAATCTGCTAGAGAGAGTTGTTTCAAGTTTGTCTTTGAAAGTGGGGTGAAAAGATGATGAAATGATATTAAGAGGGTCTTGCACAACTATAGACCTTTGAAGGGGGAGGTATGGTCTTAAATGATCTTTGATTGAAAGTGATTAGGTCACATAAAGATAAGGAATAGTAAGAAGTATGACTGGCTGCTGCAGCTGTGAAGTATGGAGGGAGGTAAGGTGCATTTGTACTTCACAGCATGACACTATTGAGGGCAGCCAAGAGTGGGAATTACCTGCCATATGGGGGACGAAACTTCCTCAAGAAGATGTGCCAAAGTAGCCAATTTTCGTGGACCTTAGTGGGCCTCTACCAAGTGGGCTTCAATTTGAGGTTTAAATAGGGTTTGCTTAGTGCTTGGGATGCTATCAAGCCCAAATTCTATTTTTTTTGGCCCAATCAAAAATTTCAAATTTAAAAGGTTGGAAAATGATGTCATAACATGAATTTGAGGAATTAATAGCATATAAAAGTGATTTAATCAAGTGATTAAAGACAAAGCTAAACATTGGATAAAAATGGGTTTGGAGGCCAATTTAGGATTTGGGGAAACTATTTAAGATTTTGATTTCAACTAAGTTTTTTGGGTTTCAATTGGATTTTGACCATCTAGATTTTTACTAGGGTTGATACCCTCTTTGGTTTGGCACAATTTGGACAATTAGATGAAAGATAGGGTTTGGCCTAAGTGGCTCAGTCTCATACCTTGATTCCTTCTCAAAACATCTATTGCCTCTTGGTGCCAAGTGTCAGTTACTACTTACCAAGTGTGACTAAAATCTTTCCAAGTGTTCAAATAAAATTTTTCCAACCTAATTTGGACTTCCTACATTGTGGTTCTGAAAATACTGCTCTAGGTGGTAATAAGGAGGTTACTATTCACTTTGAGAAAGTGAAAACTAAACTTTGTACTAAAAAAAATTCTGAATAATAACACTAAGCTAAAAGTACAATTCGTCTATTGAAATTCACTCTAAAGTGTCTCGAAAAAATCAAAGTGCGAATTCTAACAAGCTTATCGACTGAAAACTGAAAATAGGATTATTACGCCATAAAATCATAAATAATCAACTGAGTCTAATGGTGTAGACCATAACACATTCTGACACTTCTAAATATCTCAAATAAATAAAATCACACTTCTGGCACCATAGTGAGTGGTAATATTGACTATGCTGACATACTAAAACATACGCGATTAGTCAATTCGTGAAAACTTACGAAGTTTTCACGAGATTTTTGAAGCCTATAGAAATTCCACTTTTGAATATTTAGCGGTCTGTTACAAAGTGTGTCCCCCAAAATCTGAATTTTTAGATTTTCCATATTTTAAGGAAATGATTTTTCTGACCTTTGTGGTTTTAGTTATGGTAAGCCTATCTTATGAACCGTAGGAAATGATTCTGACAAGATCTAAAGTTTTGATTTTGAAGTGTAAATAAGTTTGATAGAAAGCCAAGAATGAAATTCTGCATATTTTAAAAATTGAGATAGTTGAGGTGTAATGTTTGAGAATTTTGTGAATTTTCAAAGATGATATCTAAGGTTTAGAGTTCAATTTGACTTCATGGAACAAGTTTTGGTTATGAACTCGAGGTTAGACTTGTAACATTGATGTTTTAGAGGCTACAAACATGTTAGAATTTGTGAATTTAAATATAGTGGTTGAAAAATGTATGGTCAGGTTAAATGTGGGCTTTAGTTAATGTACGTGAGTGAGATACAATGTGTTTAGGACTACAAGTTGTTAGACTGCGCAACGAAAATGTGTTTTGATAATATGATGGTTGAGAGTTTATTTTACTATTTGTATGAAGATTACGTTATGTGGAGGATTCAAAATTAGTATCTGGTTTTTAATTGTCTTATTGATGTTTATATTTTAGACATGATTCGGACCTTTCGAAGTGTATGATAAGCAATACAATGTGCACGAAAGTGTATGTCTAGGGAAAATATGGGAGGAATCGGGCTTAAGTATTGGAGGGTTAGAATTTTGGAATACTAGGTTTGATAATATGACCAAAGATTGGGATAGACATTGAATGGTCTTGGCGGATAAATGTCTAGGCTTTGCTTGTGCGGAATTTTTTTAAAGGGAAAATTGTAACGACCTGACACGAAATTTAATTGGGATGAAAGATGGATAAAATTTTGGGACTAAAATAGGTTAAATGGACCATATCAAATAATTATTGAAATTAGTTAGGCTCATAGGCCAAAATTTTAATTGTTCAAGGTGTAGTTTATGATTTTGGAGAATATAAATGGGCCAATACTTATAGGAGCCCAAATTAGATTAGTCTATAATTCTGGAAAGACCCTAAACCCATAAATTTTTATGGTAAATTATAAGAGTTTCATTGAGCTCAATGATTGGACAAAAGCCCAATAAAGAATTGCCAGAGCAAGTGGGCCTAAATAATTAGAAATTGGCCCGAAATTTTTTCTAAAGGCCTAAAGATATTATTGGACTATGGATCTATTTTGGACATAATGATTATGGTCCATTTTAGTTATTACATCCAAGCCATGAGCGCAACCAAATTCAAGCACGTTAGGATTTCAATTTTAGAGTACCATTCACGTTTAAATTCCTTGAGCAAACTGCCCTCTACATAATTAAACCCATGCACATAACTTTTTTTTGCTCATCAAATCTAGGTATTTTAGTTTCACTGCAGCCCCACCTCACATGTATTTTCTTCAAAGAGCACCATATTCATACACCTTATACACGTTCATACACACTCTTTCAAGTACAGAATCACACAACAAGCTGTTGTCTTCTTCCTCAAAACCCTACTGCACTAAAACCACTACCTTTGTCCGCACATTTGTACAACTCAATGAAATGATGAACACAATTCTAACCTTCGAGGGGCCAGATCCTTCAACAAATCTCTTTATTGATTAATTTTAAACAATCACATAGTTTTGGCCTTAGCCCTTTTATACACGATGACAATTATTTATGTTATGACATTACACCCTTTTAATGAATCATCTACTTAGCACATGATCACTAAATAGTTATAGAGATGAGTTTTGTCTTTGATATTTCTTCTTATTACACTTGCTTTTACTCTTAACACTCATAACAACTCACCCTCCCTTCAAAAGACCCTGCCCACAAGTTCAGGGTATTGCAATCTGAATTGATCCACTGAGACCCAAGTAGCATCTTTTTCAAGAGTGTCACGCCACTGCACTAATAGTTTGATAAAAGGTTTGTCACTCGAAGAGTCATTCCTTTCTGCAATATCTTCTCTTGTTCAGTTTCGAGTGCCCCATCTCTATTAGTAACAATTGTTGCAAGCATCCCAAACAATTTAAAGATTGGTAAAATAAACAACTTTGCCACTGAAATTGCATTGTATGGATGGGATAATGGTAATAAATGTGCATTCCTTGTAAGTTTGTCAACTATTACCAGAATTACAGTGAAACTTTTCGAGTTTGGAAGTGCAGCAATAAATTTCATAGATATATCACTCCATGGCATAAAAGGAATGGGCAATGGCTATAATAAACCTACTGGTAGCAGATTCTCTACTTTGCACTTTTGACAAAAAACACATTTTTTAATAAACTGTTTAACATCCCTTCTCACTTCAAGCCAACAAAAATCTATTTTGGCTCTATGTAAGGACTTTGATAACTAGAATGACCACCAAAAGCACTACTATGAATGAACTCCAGCACTTGCTATTTTAAGGGAGAGTTAGATGACAAAAACACACTGCCCTTCTTCAACAACAATCCATTCTACATTGTAAATTTCTAATTTTCTAATTCACCTTTTTTCAGCTTTCCACATATTGCAGCAATTTCTTCATCTTGTAAATAAGATTCCTTCAGTTGCTATAACCACATTGGGTCTAAAACTATAATAGTAGCTAAAATTACTTCATTATCCATTGATTCATCTCTTATGAAAAGAGCATCTGCAGCCACATTTTCCTTGCCCCTTCAATATTCAACTTAAAATATAACCAATGAGTTTGCTGAGCCATTTCCATTGAGAAGGTGTAGCAATTCTCTGTTCTAATAAGAACTTCAAAATCTATTGGTCAATTCTGATGATAAATTCAGAACCCACAAGTTATGGCCTCCACTTTTTAACAGCCAAGACAAGAGCCAATTTTTTTTTCTCATATGCAGAATGTTCCAATGCCTTCCCTTTTAAAGGCTGATTGAGGAATGTCAAGGGTCTACCATTCTACATTAAGACAAATCCAACACTTTGACTTGATGCATCACATTTAATTCCTCAAAAGCTTGTGTAGGTGAAAGACCCCAATGAAAAGCATATTTTTTGAGTAAATCGATAAAAAAAAAGTCAGCTATTAAACCATAGTTTTTGACAAAATTTCTGTAATATCCAGTGAGGACAAGAAATCATTTTAAGGACTTAATAGATTTAGGCAAGGGCCATTCAACCATGGCTTTAATCTTATGAGGATCAACTTGTACCCCTTAAGCATATACCAAATGGCCAAGGTATTTAATTTGCTTACAAACAAACCTGCATTTACTCCTTTAGCAAACAATGCATGCTTTGCTAAAACTGTCAAGACCATATTCAAATGTTGCAAATGGTCCTCCTTGTTTCTGCTATCGAAATTTCATCGAAGAAAACTATAACAAATTTTTTTTTTAAATGACTAAAAGACTTCATTCATTAGTGACTTAAATGTGGCAGGAGCATTGGATAAACCAAATGGCATAACCAAACACTCATAATAGCCTTGATGTGTTCAGAAAGTAGTGTTTTTAATATTTGATTCCCTTGCTCGAACATGATGATAGCTAATCCTTAAATCAAGCTTGGAAAAAAACTATAGCTCCATACGACTCATCAAGGAGTTAATCTACAACTGGAATAGGAAACTTGTCTTTAATAGTTTCTCTATTCAAGGCTCTATAGTCTATACTTTGCGCCAAGAGCCACTGGCTTTTCTAACAAGAATAATAGGAGAAGAAAAAGAGGACTAATTGTATGACCTAACAGAAATAGGCGTCGTCCATTTCTTGAGATAAATTTTATGATCATGAATTCTCTTGGGAGGTAACCCTGTAGGTTCCCCAAAAACTGCATCAAACTTTTTTAGAATTTCCTCAACTTCAGTATCCATTTGCTCCTCACTTGCAAACTATTGTTGCTAAACTAACTATAACAACATGCATTTCCTTTCAACTGTCGTTAACTGACAAATCTAAATGTCTTCTTTAACTCAAGCTTAGTAGCACTCATTCCTTTAAGTGTCACT
The DNA here is from genome assembly GCA_036559045.1 of Platycarya longipes. Taxonomy (NCBI): domain Eukaryota; kingdom Viridiplantae; phylum Streptophyta; class Magnoliopsida; order Fagales; family Juglandaceae; genus Platycarya; species Platycarya longipes. The sequence continues at coordinate 22,320,707 of CM071802.1, read as the reverse complement.
GACTTGTTATTATGCTGGAATGACCTAGTTAACCCCTTGAAGTCCCATAACACACTCAAGGTCTCCAACCACTGCATACCAAACACTACAACACAGCCACCCAAAGTTAACAAGAAAAAATAAGTGGTAAACTAATTACCTTGAATTTGAACTTACAACTGTTCTACCATTCCTTCATTGCTCATTCTTTCTCCATTTTCTACACATACTTCAAGCTTCGCTCCAAAGCTAATTCTTAATCCTATTATTTCTGGCAACCATAGGATCATGAAAATTATGAGTGCTGCATGTGTCTACAAGAATGACCACAGAGCAATCGAGAATCTTACCATGAACTCTCATAGTTCTTGGACTCAAGGATGCTGCAATAGTAGCAAGCAAGGATATCTCAGGAATTTCACATTGAGGATCCACAGTAGTCTCCACTACACCATCTTCTACTAGTTAACAATCATGGGATTCTTCTTCTCGAAACATGTCCATCCCTTCCATAAGAGAAATCTTAGCCTTCCTTCTATGACATTTGTGATTAGGGTTCCATTTCTCATCAAACAAATAGTACAAACCCGTTTTCCTTCTTTCTTTCATATCATTTTGGCTTACTCTCTAAATAAGTAAGGAAGGTTTTATAGGATTAACTTTTCCTACCAAAGGACTCTCCTTTCTTGTAGTAAAATTAGAAAATCCGCTCCCTCCAACAGCTAAAGGAGTATAGGAAAGTTGATAACCTATCCCTTTAGTAAGCCCTTAAGTACTAATAATGTACTTTTCTTATATCGTTGCAAGTCCATAAGCAGAATTGAGGGATTGAGGATGTAATATCCTCACGGGCAACCCCCTATCTCTAAGTCCACTAAAAAACATACTCAATTATGATTCTTGAATAATCCCTTAATTCTATTAGAGATTATTTCAAATCGAGATTTAAGAGTAGCAGTAGTGGAATCTTGTTTTATTCAAGTAAGAATTTGCATGGGATCATCATATTATAATTTCCCAAATGTTAACCATAGGGCATCAATAAAAGCACCCCAAGAACCAAATTTCTCAGTTTCTTTAGCATCTTGGAAAGATATTAAAGCATTACCCTCCAAGTAAAAAGATGACTTTAAAATCTTTTGACCATCTGGCATAGGATTCAAAGCAAAATAGTGATTTACTTTGTAAACCCACCTAGTAGGATTATCCCCATCAAATCATGAAAAGTCAAGTTAACGGCACGAAATTGCATACCTCTCGACCCTTCTTCTTGTTCCAAAATTACTTCCTTCTTGTCTTGTACCTCGAGACTAAGGGACTTTTCTGCTACCATTAATAGCTTCGAGCAGCATATCCATCTTCGCAGTCAACAACTCAAGAGCTCCTTGATGATCTTCAAGATGCTTCGCTTGTTGTTCAAGATACTACCTTGTTGATATTGATTCTAACACAACCCCACTACGACTTCTTCCAATTCTTTAAAGTGAGTTCGTTATGCCATTTTCACAATTTGAAAAAAAAAAATTCTAGATTATGAAACTTGCTCTTGATACCAATTGTAACAATTCAATGAAATGATGAACATAATTCTAAAATTTGAGGGGCTAGATCCTCTAAGAAATATCTTTATTGATTATTCTTCAACAATTACACAGACTCGGCCTAAGCCCTTTTATACACGATGAAAATTATTTCTATTATGACTCTAGGGACATTTTAGTACATTTACATGCTTAAGTTTGGCCATTACCAACATTACACCCTTTTAATGAATCATCTGCTTAGCACGTGGTCATTAAATAGTTACAGAGATGAGCCTTGCGTTTGATATTTCTTCTTATTACACTTGCTTTTACTCTTAGCACTCATAACAACGTCTCATTCCCATGCCTTTGAAAACAACCAAGTCAGCATTGCATGCACCTTGTTCAACACAGCCATAGTTGCTCCAGCCCCATGAAGACCACGTTGCAACACCTAGTCAGTTCACATCCAGGAAGCAACTGTAGCCCTACTTTTCACGATGGAAATAGCCCTTCACGTTTCAAAGCATACATCCAACAGAGTCGGTGCGATGCCACTACCATACGGTTGCATGCACCAACCCGAGGACCACTATTAGAGCCATGTTTTCCCCTTCTGAAGGTAGGAACAAAACCACCACAAGAAGTTGTATTGCGACATACTGAACCACTAAAAATAGTCTTGCACAGCCTCTATTTTTTCTCCTCAAAACAAAAAATTTGCATTCCAAACTGCATGGGTACTCCATTTACTGTCGAGTCCAACCAAACGTGTACCACAAACCAATTCTTGCCGATGTGCAACCAGAAAGAGAGACCAAGAACTCAATTGAGCATTGTTGCCTCGCTAACTACAATACCCAACTCCATTAGCAATTAGTCAAAGTGTCTCCTTGTTGGAAGAACACAACCACATGTTCCTCCATGATAAACCAAGCTTCATGAGTTGCTATCAAGCACCAAACAACCATCCAATTCCAATTCCATGACCTCATCGATCCAAACTCCACAAAATAATGTTGTCCAAATCCACAACATGTGTACCCCTTTAAGCATGGCAACCCCAACCACCTTGCAAGGTGCTGCCTTATGTTGAAAACACCATGAAAATAGCCCAACCACCCTTTCATTGCCCTCTACCCTTTCCTCAATGAGTTTATCATCACATTGCCCCTATTTTTCTCAAAGAACAATTAGCATTTACAAATTTAAAAGTTGGCTCTTGCGTTTTACGTAAAGCACATACATCCTTTTTAAGTTGTTAAAAATGTCCTTAGTTACGTTTATAACCTTAATGTTAATCCATTGCAAAGATCATATTTTGGACTTACAAAGTTTATCCTTTACATGTTGGACGTGTTTTTAATAGCTTGGTTTTACCTTCATTTTACCTTGTTGAAAAAACTATATTTTAATTAAGTGGGCTTGAAGTCACATGGACCATATTTATAGGTTGGGTTTGATTTTACTGTAATTTAAAAACTCTTATATTATTTGAAGTTGGGATAGATTGAAAATAGAACTTTAGTGTGAATGTCTTAAATGGGCAGTTTTTGTGGAGTCACTTTGTAGTTTAGTAATAACGGGATTAGAAGAATTAGAACGATAAAAATTATTGTCGTATATCGTATAATTGTGACGCTTATTGTAGATGCGCTAGATTATTTTGTATTAGTTTATAGTAACTATTAATTATGTCTAGGTGAGAATCAATTTGGGTTGGTGCTATTGAGAGGATATTTAGAAAGAAATGTAGAGTTGGGTAAGCAGGATTTCTATCCTCTACTTTGCATAAAAAGAAATGAACTGAGGTCGCTTTTGAAAAATATGGATATTTTTTTATGAAAAAATTAAAACAACTTCAATTATTTGTTCTGCATTGCTCAAGAAAATTTGTATAAGAGGAAAATATTTTCTGTCATGACTGATGTAAACATAAGTTTTAGTTTTTACATTTTGTGCATAATTATATGACTATGATCTGATTTGTTGTATTCTCAATATGTTATGCACTTTGATATAAAATGATGTGATCTCTGAAGAACCTTTAGCATGACATTCTGTTTCTATTTTGATCTGACCTTACCACGATTATAAAACTATGGCAAACTTTAGAAAATATGCATGTTTTGAGGGGAAAAGAAATTTAAGACAATCTCAATTATTAGTTCTGCATTACTCATGAGATTTTGTATAAGAAGAAAGTATATTTTTTTGTTATGACTAGTGTATACATGAGCTTAGTTTTGACATTCTGTTTATGAACTATGATCCGATTTTGTTGTGCTCTGAATATGTTTTGTACTTTGATATAATATGATGTGATCTCTGAAAAACTTCTAGCATGACATATTGGTTCTGTTATGTTCTAATTTTATCATGAATGTAAAATTGTGACGACTATTTAGGTTAGTACCAACTTTTTTGTTTACGGTGCACCCACTTTAAAAACAAATTAGTTTTTTGTATGGTTGTTCTTATGTGCACACATTTTGGTTTTGCTCCACAACCATACCACAGAGATTAAATATAAAATTATGTCCTAATGTGATGTTTTAGTTATGTTATGCTAAAGGAATTTGGAGTAAGAATATTTTTAAACTTTCGCTCTGATATTTTTTTAACATGTTTTGATTCTATATTATGAAAATAAAAATATTTTGTTTTGCATTATGAATTCTGTAAATGCTCATATTTATATACTAGTATATATTTTCTATTTATTGAATTGTTAATATCTCACATATTATCTTCTCAATATTTTTCAAATAATTTTGATGTCTCAGCTGGAAGTCAATAGTACGAAGTGTTAACAATGTTTGATGAGGTACCGTAGAGGATTAATGCCAAATGGTACAAATATTTATTGGAAAGTTATATTTAGTAAATTGTTATTTTATGCGATTTGAGTCTTTTGAGATGTGAATATTTTTAAGCTTTTAGGAGATTTTTAGTCTGTTATGTTAAGGTCTTTATTTGGTGTTCTTGGGTAGGGATATAAATGATTGGTTGAAACAAGTGTATTTATATTTTATGGCGTCTTTCAAGTATATATAATTGTGTTATGGATATGATTTTGGGCTACACAAACTAGCTCTCTAGACCTTTGGGATCAGGACGTTACATTTAAGGCTTCATTATATAGACAACTTGAAAGTCCTAGCTATATGCTTGAACTGGTTTATTATTATCAAAATCCATAAATAATAGTCTTTTAGGGTTTGGTTTTGTCTGACCAAATGCTAGTAGTGAAGAATAACAACTTGATCTGAATTATACATAATCTGACCAATATATAATATGTGGCAATTTCAAACAGAATACCCTATCAGTATGATCGCATGATCTGTATCTGTATACAATATAATAATTTTTGAAATATAGAGTTTTTGTTTTAATGAAACCACATCATTCATCTCACTATTAACATATTTAAGGTAGTACGTATACCATAAATATGTTTCGAAAATTTAAGGTAGTACGTATATTTTAATTTAAAGGCTAGCTTGGAACTTTCCTCCTATATATGAATCCACATATTTAACTATCTCAGCACAAATTGTTATAACAAAATTTATTAACAAAAAAAATGTATATTCAATGAAATTTCTAATTATATTAAAAGTCTATAAAAAATTTATGCATGTAATTAGATTAACTAATGCTTTCTTAAATTATTAGTGATCTTTTTTTTTAATAATTACACATCTGATTTTATCAACATATTCCATTTTAATTTGTTACATTATATATATAAATAACCTTTGGTGTTTTTAGTCAAGCAAATTTTGTGAGGCTTTAAGGATCGCTACAAGAGATAATGGCTTTTCTGACGCCATGAAACTGCCGCAAATACCTCAAAAAATGCCGGAAATAAACAAAGTTGGCGTTTATGCCAGTGCCGTACAATAGACATGATAGAAATGCTACTTCTGCCAAAATGCGTCTTTTCTCCTAGAATACTGCCTAAATAAAGACTATTTGAGACACCAAAAACACACCGCAAATAACTAATGTGCTGCCTCAAATGCCAGTTTTCTCCTAAATACGGCCTAAATAACGACTATTTGAGGCACCAAGAAAACACCGCAAATAACTAATGTGCTACCACAAATAAGTCTCTCATATGAGATTAGTCAATGCCACAAAAGACTATTGCGATATAATTCTATTGCCGCTAATAGTCTCTCTAGCACCGGAAATATGTATCCTAAAATCGGCATTTGTGTTTAATGCTGCATATGACTACCCATTATCAACATAATGGAATTGCCGCTAATTGGACAAATAGCCCCAGAAAAGATTTTGTTGATGCCGGTGTTTGTTAATAATGCTGCATATGCCTTTTATTAGCAACATCTCGTTAAATGCCTCAAGAAATGCCCTCTTCTGCGGCAAAGGCTTTTCCAATAAAATTTATATGCCGCAAGAAGTGTGATCTGGTGTCGCCATTTGTTTTCCTGAGTTTTAACACTTTTTTTTGCGTCATCTGTATTTGCCGCAAGTGGTTATAATACATTAAAGCATTCATGCATTTACGTCATTATAATCTATATATATCTCCGCATCATGTCATTTTTTCCAATTTAATTATTATTATTATTTTCTCAAATTTATTGTCATTATTTCTTTTCCACTTCTTGCGGGAGCAGTGATCTTTGGAATCACCTTACAAATCCTTTAATGGAGCTGGATCAAAAAACTAAGTCATTTAATCCATGATTATATATATTACAGATAAATATATTAATACAAATTATGGGCGCATAGGATATTAATACAAATTGTATCAGTACTTACCACAATATTTGTTAAGTACTTATTAAGCAGTGTACATATAGATCATTAATTATAAGCACATAATCATGTACTTGCTTGAAGAAAATTTTGACTATCAAAATGCTAAGGTTGATTATTATTATTTTTTTTTTTTTGAAATATAGATTTCATATTAGTATAATATCTCGAGACAATTTTAGTACATGATACAAATTTTCAAATCTAACAATTTAGATATTCCTGCTGATCGATTATCATGAGAAGCTAACTATTACTGTGAGATCAATATATTATTTGATACCATGTGAAATCTATATTGCTTGAAGATCGATTATGATCAACTACTTGCTTGACGAAAATTTTGAATATCAATATTCAAAATGCTAACGTCATTGATTTTTTTTTTTGGGAAATACAGATTTCATTTTTCTATAATATCTCGAGACATGATGATACAAATTTTCAAATCTAACAATTTAGATATGGGAAATGCTATTCTTCCCCTTAAAATGCTTCTCGTTTATATTCCGTTGTGGAAAAAAAAATTCCAGTTTTTTTTACATGATTTTAAAGTAGGTATTTTTAAATAATATTAAATATATTTATTTTATATGATTTTTTTAATATTTTAAAATATTTTTTAAAAATATAAAAAAAAATCACAATATTTAAAAACACCTACTTTAAAATCATGTAAAAAAAAAAAAAAACTGAATTTTTTTTTCCCAAAATGGGGTACAAACGGGAGGCTACTCAAAGGGATGAGTAGCACTAGTTCCCTTTAGATATTCCTGCTCATCGATTTTGAGAAGCTAATTATTATTGTGAGATCGCATATATATGATTTCATATTATGTGAAATCAATATATTATATAGACTATAGAGTTAGGTTTAAATTCTTGAGTTTTATTGCTGTTCAGATATTATGTAAAATTACCATTTGTCTATAAAATTTAAGTTGATAGAAAAATATAAACTTAATTATTTGAATTATAATCTTAACATATGTACTAAACATATATTTTGGGGCCATCGTCAGTACATTGTTTGAAGCCATTAGCAGATCATCAAAGGAGTGAACTCAAACCGCATGTTTTACTCATGTGAATGCAGTTAGATAAGGCAAATGAATGCAGCCAAGGAAAACAGTTTTTTCTTTTGCCCTAAAGTTACTCCACTCCCGACAAAGCATGGTGGAGGCCCCTCTTATATTTTCAGAAATCAAACCTCATCTCACAAAATTTTCAACACCTTTTTAGTTGGTCAAGCCTACCTCAAAAGAAACCAAATTTCCAAGCCCTTCTCTCTCTCTCTCTCTCTGTGATCTCTATCTGTGTGTATCGACGATCATGATCACATACATGCATCTTGGCCGAGAAAAAAGTCTTGTGCAAACTACCCTTTTCCCACATACAAACCATACAGCTTTCAGCCTTGATCTGGGTTTCATATTTTTTTTTTTTTGGGCGAAGCAATGAAAAAGTCATCAGAGTAAGACTATATAAATCCAAGCTCCATTCAGCTTGATTAGTGCTCAATCATTCTCCATTTGATATTATAATCTCAGTTGATAGGTGTATGTGCATGATTTGGTAAGTAGGTCTCCAAATTGGACTCTCACCAACTTCCCCACTACGCTTTTGAAAGTATGGTCATAAAAGATTAGGATAATATCTACAGTTATCGGCCGTTTGAGCTGGTATATGATCATGAGATCATTTGTGCATGATCTCTGATAATTAATATATCACATTCAAAAACCCACGATTCACAAGCAAAAAAGTTTTACCTTTTTAGCCGAATATTTTGACATAATGGCTAAAGTAGTACTATTCTCGTGATGATCAACTAGTACGATGATTTTACACTTATCACATTCTAACCCAACCCTTTTTGTAAGAAGAGAAATAGTACTTTAGTCATAAAAAATCTCACACAAATAAACTAATAAATTGATGTGTTTTATAAATTTATTTTTATTGTAAAGTAAAATAAACTAACAAATTGATGTGTTTTATAAAATTATTTTTATTGTAAAGTAGATTACATGCATATAAATTAAGTTATGTTAGTTTATAAGATTATTTTTGTAAAATCTCTTTTTGACTTAACTTTTTTCTTGCAAAATACATATGTTATAATGGTTGCTAATTGTCCCGTACATTGCTAATTCCTAATTTCCTCTATGGCAACAAATTATTTTACCATCTTAGAACTGTCACTACATGATGCATTTTCTTGTTCTTGTTCTCAACTACGATTATTAATGGTCATTAGCAATCATCAAGAGTTTCTGAAAATGGACTTCCATATATATTTTTTTCTTTTTTTCTTTTTTTCTTTTTTTTTTCCTTTTTGTTTTTGGCAAGATGAACTAGTTCTGACGTACGAAGGGTGGAGGCCGTTGGAGCTAGACCCGTCCTATAACCTCAAAACATCCAAATTACCCACTACATAACATTAAAAAAAAAAGTAATCATAAAGAAGACATATACATACATACATACATATATATATATATATAGAGAGAGAGAGAGAGAGAGAGAGAGAGAGAGAGAGAGCTGATAAAACTTTTGAAAAGACAACAACAACAACAACAATCAAAATCCTTTTATAAAGATCACCAGTTAGCAATGAAGCTGACAAATTTTCCCCTAATTAGAAGAGTTGACATGAGAACGCATACAAGTGGAATGCCAACTTTGTGTTACTGCTGCTAGGAAAAGAAAATTCATCTACTTCATCCCCTCAGGCAATCTGCTTATTAACATACACCACAATCCAAACTGTCTTGATCAGATCTGAAATATATATATATAAAGACAAGCCCATCGGCCAGCAAATGCTCCGTAACAAACCGCTCCCTATATTTGCCTGCTGGGCAATCTGTTGAGAGAATTGTTTGTTACTGAGCACAAGCTTAGACAAGCACGAAACAAAGTACGTACGTACGTAGAAATTAAGGAAGAGAAAAAACATCTAATTATTAAGGTCAGGGATCGAGAGCAAATTCATCCTCAGAACCGGTGATGCATTCCCTGTCATCTTGATCAAAACCCTCAAGAGAAGGGTGGGGATAATGCCCTTTTCCAAAGGACCTGATGTGATCTTTAAGGGATCTCTTGTGTTTAAAGTCAGATCCACAAGTGCAATACCACAACTTTCCACAGTTCTTTTCATGTGTCCTCCAATCTCCTTTGACTGCAAATGATTTCCCACATTTTCTACACATAAATGGCTTGGCTCCATGCTTCCTTTTGTAGTGTGTTTGAAGTGTTCTGAAGTCCTTGAGTGGCTTTGCTCTCGGATGATTGATGTTGTTCTTGCAGCCTAGAGCACAGCAATAGCAAGGTAGCCGCAGCATAGCAGCTGGTTGTGTTCCTTTAAGTGAATCTGGTCCTTTTCTGAACTCAGATCCGTGCCCCCACATGTGCATCTATATATATATATATATATATATAGTATGATCATCACCAAATCAAACCCAAAAAAAAAAAAAAGAATTCAATACTTTCTTTCCAAGCTAATTAGTGCTATCCATGTTTAATTCATCTAAAACATGCATCAAATTTGTTGAAGACTAGAATCCTTGAAAGATGCAGAAATAAACTTCAAATGTGAACTATTTATATATATGTATGTATATATGATTAATTACCATTATATACACAGAATCATTTTGGCAGCCTAATTCATGAGACTAGACATTAGTTATATAATTTACCTTGCATGCATGCACCTTTCATAAAATGGTTGAGAAAACTCAAATAATTAATTAAAGTTATAATGATTTTAATTTGAATTAATTAGGAACGCTTTTATTCACTGGTCTAAATGGTCGGCCTCTTCAAAACCTAATTAAGTACGTTTTGATTTTCCAACCAAAAGGAAAGGAGATGATCAAGTATATATCGATCGACATTGAAGGCAGCTCATGATGATTTTTGCTTAATTTCTAAACACCAATTAAGATTATTTGAGCAGGCCGTTAGATTATTCTTCATTTTTTTAGACATTTAGGTGATGATGAGAATGATCGACAACTTTTGTGCGTATTTAAACAATAATTGCGTCAAGACTTGATGCATGTAAATACAAACTTTAAATTGCTCTTAATGACATGATTCATATCGATCCTTTCAATATTATGAGTCCAATGTTTTAAATATCGATAGTAGTGGACTTATAATATTGAAAGGATCGATATTAATGTCATTAATTAAGACCAGAATTAATGTAGGTGTTCCCGGATAATTAAGATCATCGATCAAAAAGTCCTCTTTTAATTCGAAATTGCTTATTTACATGAACACAAGGAATTAATGCATATTTCTCTTACAATTTCTAAAGTTTTTACCCAAACTCTACAACTTAGAATAAAAAAGATTAAAGACAGCTAGATACATGATAAAGTAGGACCCATTAATTATTACTGATCCATCATATTATTTGCCTTAATAATTGAGCTTTTCCCAAAATTTCTACCTTTTTCAGCAAAGTAGAAACACTTATTTAAAAGATAAAGCTGAGGAAATGATTTACAAATTTCTACCCTGCGTGTAAATTAAAAGCAAACAGTACTACTAAGCTAGGGAGTAGTACTACTGACATGGTTGCACATTAAAATGTGCATATTTATAACCCTTAGAAATTATCATCCATCACCATAAACAAATTATATATCACACCCAAGAACATGCAGTAATTAATTTTTTCTTTTCTTTTCTCCTCACTGAGAAATGAACCAAGAACACTTAATTACGAGTCGCATATTATATATATATATATATATATTTATACTTATTTTGTTCAATTCCACAATAGAAGATAAATGGCTGAACAGGAATATATATCCAGAAATAAACTGTGAGCTGGAGAAAGATCATGAGAAGAAGTAACGTCGTCGTCTAACCTGCATGTTATTGTACCTATTGAAGGTCTTGCTGCAAATGGAGCAAGCAAACTGCATCGGCCCAACAAGGATCTGTGCAGGAGTTGGAATCCAAAACCTACTCTCTGCGTTGAAAGAACATCCATAAAAGCTTTTCTTTGCTCGAGCTTGGTCATCTTCTTCCTTAAGCTGAAGATCATCATTTTTCTTCTGATCTGCATGATTTGAATCCCCCGAGTTAGGCAAACCAATGTGCAAGGCTACAGTAACTTTATCATTAACCCTCTCTTCTTTGATATTCGCTGAATTTTCTTTTCTCAGTCCCATATCTTCTTCCTCCTTTAACGTCTTCGTCACAGCAAACCTGCTTAGAAGAGGTAAACACTGCATCGTCTCCTGAACGAAATCTTTCGAATTCTCGGAAAAAGAATATGCAGAAGAAGAAGAAGAGGAAGAAGAAAAAGAAGAAGAGGGGGGAGGCTTGAGCCACTCGATGAAAGTCGGTGACTGGAAGCACAGATTCTTGTCCCTTACAATATGGAAATCCGCCATTAAACTCATCTTCAGAGAGCTCGTTGAAGAGTCTCCTTCGATGGGTTATATCCAGACTTTATGTGGGAAAGCTAGCACTTATATATAATAATATGGTCAGGAAAAGTGGTTTGGTTTGTCTTTTTGGAAATTCTACTGATTCCCCCGCGTTTCTTTCTTTCTTTCCTACCTTTGGTCTTTGTTTTTGGTTGGGGAGAGAGGGAAAAAAAAAAAAAGATCGGGGAGAGACTGATCATGGTGGGGTTACTGAAAATGACTCACACATGTGATCAGAGTCTCTTAAATGAAGAGAATCCTAGAATAGTATGAACTACTGTCTGCAATCTTAGCATTATGCGCGCAATGTATTATTTCTTCTTTTGTAGTATTGTCGGATCCGACCCAAATGCACATGACGACACTACATTTTTGTGACGTTTGATAAATCGTAGCAAAAAATTTTAAAATCATCATAAAAAATTTTAAAATCGCCACAAAAACCTTAAAATCGAGACAAAAAGTTATTTGTTCCGTTTTGAAGATCGTGAGTTAACCGCGATTATTTGGGCATGACAATAAGTCTAATTTCTCGCCGTAAATGCCTAATTTCTCGCCGCAATACTACTATTTGCAGTTAGAAAATGCAACAAATGCTACCATTTGCGACAAAATTTAACTCTCAACTAAACAAATACAGCAAAAAATCTTATTTGTTATAATACGATACTCAGTATAACATTACGCATACGTCTCCATTTAGGAAAGCAAAAAGGTGGGACACTTGGTTATATAGTAATGAACAAGATTGTGTTTGGATGGAAAGAATAATTTAGATTTAAATTTGAATTTGGATTTCAAGTCAATCATGATATAAAATTCAAGATTTTAAAAGATTTAAATTCTTTATTATAACTTTGATGTAAATCTAAATTCTAAACACAAATTTTAGAATTATTTTATTTTCAAATCGGTGTAGTGTAGAGCATCCAATCCACATCATACTTCAATGACAAGATTTTATTTGTAGAATTCAAAATTTAAAATTTTGCTTCCAAATCAAATTATTACATGTGACAATTCATGTTTGCAGATTGTGTTTATGTCATGTCAAGTCATTCATGGTATTTGGCTATATAGGTCAACCTTTATTGTTAAGTTAAACATGTCAAACTTTTAAACTCTTATGATACTCATTTAAATAACTAGTCATATAGTGCGTGTCATCCATTTTAACTCATTTAATAATTTATTAGAAAGAGTCAACCTAATATGACTCATTTTAGTCCGTTTCATGTAAATGGATTAAACTAACACACAACCATCTTGACCCGAATTAATTTCATATAAAAGTTGAAATCTATATTTATTAGTAGCTACATTAATATCTAGAAAAAAATAAGACTACATAACTACCTATTAACAAAAATTATCAATATTTTTAAGATTTTAACATATAAAAAAATAATCATTAATATAAATTATACAATAGAAAATATGAGCATAGGTTCAGAAACTGCAATCCCAAAATAAAAGTATAAACATATTCAGAAATACCAATATTACAACTCATCAATAATACAATTGTAATTTTGAAATAAAATTTAAACTGATTATTACGGGTTGATTTCGAGTTAAGCGGGTTAGCCCATTATTGACCTATTTATTGAGTGTCTCTTCACGAGTCAACTCATTTTGACTTGAACTCATTTATAGCAAACTTAAATCCACTAATTTCTTATTTGTGGGTCATGTTCGTATTGAATTTATGGATAGTACGTTATCATATATTGTTACCCTTACAAATTATGCCATGTAAGCATGTTACTATATCATCATGTACTTTACATCAGCTTAAGAATAGAATTTTTCATTTCAATATGACAGGATATATTTACATTTTAAACACCCCTCTAAATCATTATTCTAACATCCAGCCATCGAAACGTATCCCAAAAGAAAACAAGATAATATGAGTGGAATAAAAAACAGTCTTATTTAATGAATCTGTTAATCACACACGTGAATTGCATGCTATTTATTAACATTAATATAAACAGCATTATATATATATATATATATATATATACACATAGTACATCCCTTAGAGGAAGAGTTTTGTGCTTCATACATTATATAGTACATATATAGATTCTTTCTAGCTACTAGTTATAAAATAACATTAGCAAATATAAAGGTTAAGAGTGTGACCTAATCTCCCTAAAGTGTGTATGATAATTACCAAGTCAAAGAGGCATAAACCTTTCTCATTCAAATAAAGAAAAATGTCTGAAGAGTGATGTTAAGGGTATTACAAGTTTTATATCCTTCTTATAAACTGATATGCATGTTAGTGAAGAGTGCATGCAATTGCGGTACTTCTCGATTGGTACAAGAGTCAGATGGTTAATCTTGTCAATAAGGACAAAGTTCGCTTATCATGTTAGTCGAAAGATGATAAAATATATAGTTGAATTGAAAGTATTCAAAGAATTAAGAACTAAATATAAACAACTAAAATTGATAAATTCAACTAAAAATATAAATAGTAACTATGAAGGAAATTATGCACCTCCTCCAATGGGTAGTTATAAGGGCTACATGAGAGGCCAGGTCTCCACTCACAAGGTCATCTTCTCCCATGAGGGTTAGGATGGCTCCCTAGCTACCCTATGAAGAGGTTGTGCTTATCAGTGACGGAGTCAGAGATTTGTTTTAAGGGGGGCCAAATAAAATTAACACAAAATCTATAAAATATTTTTTATAATATTTTTATACATTTTTTTTATGCAATATAGAATAATCTGATATTAAAATATACAATAAAAATAAAATACGTTTAATAAAACTTATATATTAAAAAAATATATAATATGTTAAGAACATGTCATCATAATAAAAAAATATAAAAAATACGTTAGAAATTATCCAAATTCTTTTCTATTTTTATTTTTATCTATAATAAAAATATGTGAACATGTTTTTATATCATTTTATTTTATATTAGATGTACTTTATGTTTAAATTAGATTAAATTTTGTAGAGGGAGCCAAGATAATTTTTAAAGAGAGGATCAACATAAGATAAAATTAATATTTATCCTATTAAATTATAATAAAAAAAAACTAACCTATATTATTTTTTTCTTTAAAAAATATATTTTTTTTTTTTTTATTTTTTAAAAAAGGTGGGGCCAGGGGTAGAGAGACCATGGCCCCCCTTTCCCCAACGTGACTTTGCCATTGGTCGTGTTTAGTAAGTAAAGTAGTCTGAATATTATTATTCACAAATAGTTTCCTACTATTCACCAACCAATCATTATTTCAATTACTATTTATAGATGATCACCTTAACATATATCCAAACGTAGCTAAGAGAGGTCTCTTTCCTTGTGGAGTGACTTGGGCAACTCATAACCATCTCGTGGGAAAGTTCACTCTTTTTATAAGGGTCCATTTGGTTACTAAAGGATTCTTAGATATTTTCAAGTATTCTCATATATATATATATATATATATATATGCATCAGCCATAGCCAAGTATGGCCATGCATGGGCCACCTTTGATCATCATACATATAGAATGACTTTCTTACTACAAAAACATCCCTTCGAGGTCGAAGGCGCACCACAGTACACCACGAATTGGCACCCATCAACATTATCATGTACCACCTCAACCATGGGGATATATATAACCTTGGGGACCGGAGGGAATATTCCAACACCCTCTCCAATGGGTGGCACCCAATATATAGCCCATTAGAAGGCCATCAGGGGATCAGAAAAACTATGTACTAGACATAGCTTTGAATGAAGCCCTACGTACCCCAAAATTTTCCAAAAGACTCAATTTTTTTTTTCAAGCTTTCTATGTAAAAGCGCGTAAATTTTAATAAAGTAAATTATTTTGTCTTGAGGGCCACTAATTTGGAGGGGGGACCTCCCATTCATATGTAAGAATCTGTGTATGATACCATATCAGTTCACAAAAGTCTTAGTACAGTAAAGGTAATATATAATGTCTAATATTGTATTTTTCCCTTTAATTTCAAATCGCAAAAATCAGCAAAAGATGAACCCCACAAAAGTAGCATTATCCCGCGTTGAGCATGCAGTTAGATAGATTAGTCTTTAATCTTTGGGCAAACAAACATGCATGCATCAGAGGTGACCCGCCCTATATATATTATATTTAAATGCAACAAGCTCCTAGCTAGAAATTAATGAGGACACTGCCTGTGAAAGTAGTGCTCCCCCGACAACACCATATCTTCATTGAATCTTGATCAGCAGATAAAAACATATCACCCTTATTACTATATGCTTTGTTTTTTTGTTCCAAACCTTGTTGTTGTACTCATATAATTGGCCTGGTCTTTTATTCTGTAGCACAATCTCCTCATTTCCAAGCCAGTATAAGTAGTACTAGGACTCATGCTTTTTTGAGGAAAAAGTTTGCGCTTGTGGCTTTCTAGAAGACTACAAAATTTGTAGCATTACTCACTCACTATAAGAAAACTGATTATTTATGGTCAATTATTCTCTGTTAAAATAACTATTTTCTATCAAAATGAGTTTATTTTCATAGCAAATAGTTATCTTTATAGTAAATAATCCGTCAAGAATACTCATTTTTCTTATAATGACTTTATGATCTTGACGTCCCATCCCTTTACATATCATGGGTGTGCGCGCATGTATAGACATATATACATATGAGAGTTAATTGATCTTATATATACAAATGGATTCTATAAAAATAAATTCATAAACTAACATAATTTTATTGGATTTGTTAATTTATAATCTGCGAACTACATCAATAATCAAGTCAATTTATAAAAATATTTCCTCATATATGCTTGGTCTGTTGAAACTATTCAAATATGGTGGAATGGATTTTCAGACTTTATTTCTCAACCTATTTGACTTGATAATCGTCTGTATAAATGACTTCTTTGTTTAATGAAATGTTCTAGTTATAATATATATATATATATAGAATAATTCTTCTTGTAGTCCATATTTGATGGATTGTATTGCAATCCACATAAAAACGCTCCCGTTTTATAACTAAATGAAATGAATTTTTCAAGTTTTTAGAATTTTTTATTTGTAAATAATGATATTTTAATTAATCTTATTCTAAAATAGATATTTTTCTATTTATTTATTGTTTGAACTACAAATAAATCTAATTTTTTGAATTGTATGTAGCATTGCTCATATATATATATATATATATATATACTTCCTTACACATATATGTAGTCATGCATGCTTCCTAATGTTCGGTCATAAATGAGGATTTTTTTCTAATTTGGCGTGGTAATTGTATACGTGGATATTGATGGGTAACTTTTCTATTTGAATTCATGACCTGATCACTAATACAAGCATGCATCATGTGTGCAATTACAGTACTCATCGTACACCTACTATAAGAAAACTATTTATTTGTGGCTATTTAATTGCGACCAAATGACTATTTACAACCAATTTTAGTTGCAAATAATCATTTGATCGCAATTAAATGGTCATAAAAGCCTATTTCTCTTATAGTGACGTACCGGCCCTGCATTTTATTTTATTTTATTTTGTTTATATATAATCTAATTATGAGTTAATTAGATAATTAACTACAATTTACTTAGATATTTAATAATTGTATAAATTAAATATAGAGAAGAAAATAGTGAGAATTAAGATGACGAAGTGTCTTAAAGTTTTGGATTTCTCGTTAACTATGGGATTCCTGGCAATCACAAATAATTATGAACCATGGCCAATTAAATGCATGATTTTTTATCAGTCCTCATCCTAATTTATGTGTAATTTATAATTTATTAATTAGTTGTCCCATTGGCCGCGTCAAATATTGTATTCTTTTGCAACCAAATTTAATTAAGTAGGCCCGTTTGGTTTTTCATATATATAGTTTATAATATTAACTCATCTCAATTTAAATTTTAATCTCAGGAAACAAGTATTCTTCAATTTCAAATTTTTAAATTTTTAAAACTTTCATCTAATGATTACATAATTTAAATTTTTCAGATTTCTAACCAAAACACAAAAAATCTATATATTTCATTTTTTTCAAATTTTAAAATAAATATAATACTAAAAAAATATATTTTAAGAATATTTTAATATTATAATATTTTTATTCAACTTTTTTCCCTTTCCTATTTTAAACTCTACTAAACTCAAAATATTTTACTATTACTTATAAATTATTTTATTATATTTACATATTTCTTATTTCATCTCATCTATATAACTTAACGCGGTACAACACCTTAATTAGTAGCTTCAAACTCTATAACAGTGGCTTAAAAAAATAAATAAATAAATAAAAATTCTATATATAACACAGTAAAGTTATCTGCATGCATATTAATTTTAATATTTGTGTGGGCACTCTTCATCACGTACGTACAGCCAGCATCATCTTTATTCAATCCTCCCGGTTTTGCATTCGTTCTTTATCCGAAAAAATAATAATATAATAACAACAAAAAACTAAATTCATGATCAAGTGACCAATTGCATACTAGTATTTATCCAAATGGGTAACGCGTAATGGAAGGTGCAAACAAAGTTCACTGTGGTTAAACTCATGTACACAACAATAACAACGCTATATATATTACAAAGACTAGATAAGTGATATTATTTTTATAAATTATTATATAAAAATTTTCTTATTTCATAAATTATAAAAATTATAAAAAATGGTTATTAGTGTATCATTTTCCACTATAGTCCAATATCTCGAGATTGTGCATTGCTAGGTTGCAGGGCCAGCCCCTGTGTGCTGTAGTCCAGCAGCACACACTCACAATATAATTTTATTTTTTATATTTTTTGTATTTTTTTTTAAATAGAGGTGCAATCCCTGTATGCCGTTGGACTGTAGCAAAAATTTTTTGCTCGGGATTTGTCTAATGGTGATGCTACGGCCACCGTACGTTGGTGTGCACTGTTGGTCATGTGCATTGTTAGTGTATTCTTTTATATTATTTTTTTAACATTCTTAAATATTATTTTAAAAAAGTTCATAATATTATTAAATAATATTTTTGTAATCATTAAATAAAAAAATTTTAAAAAAAATGGTGCAAAAAATCGCGAGACACCCAAATGGTGTCCCTATATATATTAGGGTAATGCTATATACAGTTCAAAAAAGTGGACTTCTTTGCAGTCCAAACAATAAATAAATAAATAAATCTCTATTTTAGAATGAAATTGATTAAAATATTCTTATTTATAGATAAAAAAATTTAGAAATTTAAAAAATTCATTTCATTTAATAATAAAATGATAACGTTTTTATGTAGACTACATTATAATTCACCAAATATAGACTAAAAAAAAAATTATTCTATATATTATACTTATCCTTGTCTAGTATACCATCATGCAGCTTTTATCCACGGGAAAAAAGATCATTTCTCATTTATTAGGGATGAAAAAAAGTTATTCTACATTTAAATGAGTTTATCATTAACAATTTAACAGTCATTTTCATTATAAATATCTTTTTATAGTAATCTTACTTTAATTCTATTATATTGACGCATCAAAGTACTTTTTATAATCTTTATTTATTTAATTTTCTTTGTGAACGAGCTAATCCAAAGCAACGTCTCTTCGATACAGTAGCTGTAGAAAAGTGGGGGCAATATTATAATATGATTTGATATTCTTTATTTCCCATTATAGATACGTACCCGTGTGTCTACAGAGTACAAAGTAGATTCCCAAAGTGGACACAAGCAAATTCCCTAAACGACAAGCATGTTTTAATTATAAAATATTAATTTCTTTCCTTTCCAAAAATTCCTCCGCAAATGAAGGGATCGAAAGATCGAGATGGGAGTACAGATCACAAAAGGAGGGAGAGACCACAGTACCCCGAGTACGTGATAGAAACGTAAAGGATATAAATATCAAACGTATAATCATTCACTCTTATCACTTATATATGTATTGTCTAAAATTTGCATGATAGATTCAAAGGCGGGAAAGAATGATATTCGTCCACGACGATGATTCGGACGTTGATATATATGGTACTCTTTGCCTTTATTTATAAAATAAATAATAAAAAGTAAAGAAAGAAAAATATATCAATTTATGTAATTTGACATAATGCTTATGTTTACGAATTATTTGAGAGTGAAATTCACTGTAATGAGTAATTTATAATCTCTTATAACTCACACATCTCATATTACATTATTGAGAAATTTAAAGGAAATCTTTTGAAATCGTTATGTGATGAAGTTTGGGCGTAGGGAGCTTATGTGGAGAGATTTTGGGTAGCGAGGTTGCCTTATGAGGTAGCCTTTTCCTTTTATAAGTTTGAGTGTTTTTTTCTTTTAGGAATCTATGTATCTTTCTTTTTAGAGTTTGTGTGTTTTTCCTTTTAGAAGTATGAGTCAACTTGTCTTAATTTTTCTTGACTTTATCTCTTAATTAGGTTTTTGACCTTATCTCTTAGCTAAATTATAGATTGCAGATTTGACCCCTATACATGCCTGCGATTCTTAAGGTTGGTTTACTAAATAAAAAGGCCTTGAGTCTTCAAATCAATAGTCTGCAAAATAAATTTAAAGAATTGATCCTTGGCTTCCTATTTGGTCCCTAATTTTCTCTTTGTTTGGTGCTAAGTGATGAAAAGTGTAGCTTGGAGAGATATACAGGAGATGTACTTGACAACATTAGGTGCGAGCACAGAGCTCTCTTTTGGCAAAAAATGTACTCAACCGCATTAGGAGAGAGCATGGAGCTCTGCTTTGGCAGGAGATGTACCTAACTGCATTAGGTGGGGGCGTGGAGCTTTGCTTTAGCAGTAGATATACTCAACCACGGTAGTGGTGAGCACGGGACTCAGCTTTGCATTTGTTTATTTGTGTGAATGTTTGCCTAAGAGATTATTTATTGTTGGTGAAGAGTTTATATTTCCATAATTGGTTTTTTGTGTGTATATCCATGATCATTTTCTCTGTTATTGGTATTAGTGGATATTCTACCCCTTGGTGTGAATTTATGTTCATGCTCTCATTTTGTTGGTGGCAATTGTTAGTAGTAACCCGTGCTTAAGTGATCAGGAAACCTGTTGATTCGATGGACATTAGCAGTTGTCGAGTTTGTAGATTCATTCTTGAAGGAAACTTGCACGAGGTAGTTGTGGAGTTCAGTGGCTCGTTCCGAAAGGTAGCTCACTAGTGGCAATTGTGGCATGAGTGAAATCACTCGACATTTTCTAGAGAAGGCGTTGTACAGGGGTCGCAAAGTCTGTTGACTTGCATGCTCGTTTCATCACCACAAGTCTCTAGGGTCAAATTTGGTGTTTGAGGGTCTCGAGATCTTTTGATTTCCACGTCTATTCCGCCACGAGCTTTTCGACTTGACTTTCATATTAAAAAATGGAGGTCGTGGAGTCTCTTGATTTTCACGCTCATTGGTTGCATCGCAAGTTTTTAGACTCGATTTTGGTCGTTAAGTAAAGGAGTTATGGGATTTCTTAACCTCTACGCTCGCACCACAAGCCTTTGGACTCGCCTTTGACAACTAAAAACATTGGCATAGGCCATTGCCAAATCCAAATTTTGGCTAGAATTTAAAGTTTTGGCTATAGTATTAACTTCTGGTTAAGTGAATCCACATTGGACTAACCATCTTAAAGTTAAAATAGTAAAATAATATTAAATATTTTACAAATTTTTATAGGTTTTATAAATACACTTTGTATATTAATTAATAATTTAATTTTTATTTAAAATTATTGTTTCCCAACTATAGAATAAAATAAGAATAAATACACTTAATATGAAAAGGGAGAGAAAATAGAAATAAAAAAATATTTTGGTTGATGAATAGTAACTCACCAAATCTGACTTTATTTTTCCATTTATTGTAACTTAAAGTGTGAGCTGAAGTGGTTTGGTTAGTCTAATGCAGCTAGTTCTAAGAAAACTAGTCAAAATTTAGATTTGGCTGGCATTTCGTGAGTCAATGCCAATGCCCTAAGTAACAGGGTGGTGCGGTCTTTTAATCTCTACGCACATAAGTTGTACTATGAGTTTTTGGACTCGATTTTGGTGGCTAAGTAAGTGGCTCATGAGGTCTTTTGAGCACCATGTCCATTTATTATACCATGAGTCTTTAGACTTAACTTTGGGTTCTCTTGACCGCAGAACTTATTGGTTATACCTATAGTCTTTTGACCCGATTTGGGTAGCTGAGTAAGGGGGTCATGGGATCTCTTGATCAATAATCCAGTGATTGTATTGCAAGTCTTTGGACTTGATTTTGGTGGCTAAGTAAGAGGGTTGTGTGGTCTCTTGATCTATACGCCTATTTCGCCGTAAGTTTTTGGCCTCACTTTAGTGGTTTAAGGTTCGTTGTTCACCGCAAGTTTAGTAATTCAACTTTGGTTGGGTTGCTGTTCTCCATGAGACTAGAGATCTGACTTTGGTGTTTGAGGGTCGTTGTTCACCACAAGACTTTGGACTTGGTTTTAGCGAGGCCAATGGCGTGAGCCGAAGTTCACCTATCCTGAGAGGTTTCCACCCAAAACTAAATAGATTAGAGTAATATAATTACAAGTTTAACATTTGTAAACCTGAACCATTTCACTAGAGCGTGATGAAGGCTCAGGGGTTCCCGTGATACCAAACAATCTATACTAATGAAGATAGATTAAGATGATCGAGAGGGGCTTCGTAAGAGGTGCCCTGTGCCACATGGGTGATTTTCGCAAAATATATTCCCGAGTTGTGTAGCCACTTGAATTCCCATGGAATGTCGAGGGGTTTTGTTAGAAACCAAAGCAATTGTTATGCATGCTTTCTAATTTTTCAAATTGGAAATTTGGAATTGTTCACTGATGAATGGTGTTTCCCTAGGAAAGTTGTCCATTATTTAGCATTTATGTAGCATTAGAGATTGTTTGATTGAAATTTTTTTTTGGTTGAGCAGCTAAGTTACCTGTCATGAGATTGCTTCTTGTCATTAGGGGCAGCAATCCTGGATGCGTACATAGCACAGTAATAGCCTATCACAAGAAAGACAAGTCACTGTGGGGCAAATGTCACCTTCATGGTTGAGACTACATCAGCGGTGACATACACCATGAGCCTTATGGATGCAAGTTATATGCATGGCCTCCATAATCAGGTGTTGCCCCACATGGTTGTAGCAGTTAGGGACAGTTGCCATGGAGACAAAATATTCCTACGGTCCACTTGGTTGCTATCGAGATCTTTTTCTGTCCTACATGAGTGGGTGAAAAAGCCTCGATTGGGTGCATGAACATGTGTGTCATCGTCGTGATGAGCAACGTATCCATGAGGGGTGGTCGAGGACCACCCTGGCAAAGCCAGAGGTCGCCGATAGTCCACTTGTGGCAATCGACATCTCTACAGTTAGGCTGAGTTGCCATCATGTACCCAAAATATACTGAGCATGGCATGGGCCCCGCCTCCATGGGATGGGGAGGGGAGGGGGGAGGGTAGGCTGTTGATGCCATATTGATTTTACAATGGCGATTTTACAATCTCTCATAACTCACAATAAAATGGAGGAATTTTGGAGGGATCTTTTAGAGTCACTATGTGTGACGCTCCTAACCTCTATTTGGGATTAAATGGAGACTTGGATCATTGGTACATGCAGCACAATATTACATACCCTCATAAATATGCAATGCATCATAAAAATGCAACTAGTAGTATGCAATAATCGCAGCAAAAAGTAAGGGTGAGAAATAGCACTTATGCAAGAATAATTAAACCACCCCAAAATAGATTTTTATAAAATATACGTCTCCAAAATAAATCTAAACCAGTTGTTTCATGCACTCTATGGCATGAAGTGTAAAGCCTAGAAAGATTAAAATTAGATCAAGTCTCCTTTTGACGTTTGGTTTCTCCTTAATCATCTTGATCCTCTAGTCCAAGGGGTCCATCTGCATCTACAATTTTTATCATTTCGAAAAATGATAGTTGTCCACAAAGAGTAAGATTTATTTAAAATTTCAGTAAATTAGACAACCAATGTGCACCAAAATAAACTACACATGATGAACCAATGTGCACCAAAATAAACTACACATGATGAATGATAAACATGAAATGCAGGCAATGCAATAAGACTGTATTTGTCTCTCATGCAAATCTTTCAAGAAAATAGGTTTTGATGCACATTTTCTTATAAAGACGTAATTTCATTTTCTTCATAAAAAACTTAAAATTTTCATTATAAAAATCACATAAAATTCTAAAATTAAAATAACGTATGAAAATTTCATAATTCTCTATATGCACGGTAAGTACCTGTCGATGATGGTAGTACAACTCACATTGAAAACTACATTGTCGACATACTAGTTATCAATGCATTGATAACATAACATAACATAACATAATATAATATAGTAGAAATCATAACATGTACATCTACCAATATTAGGTGTCGTAAAATATGACTTTGCTCCGATTTTCTTTAAAAAAAAAAAACCCATTTGGAGGCCGTTGACTGTTGTTTGTCAATCTAGAGTTACCACTCTATATTTAATGACTCAAAAGTGGATAAAAGAATTGCAATAGGTACTTCCCCATCCCAGCATTTGAGGTCATGATAAAATTATTTTTCATGCAAAGACTTTTTTAAAATGATCTTCATGAAATGCATCAGTGACGCAAAAATAATTATTGAATGCAAAGTGAAAAATGTAATATAACAATTAATAGTCAAACACAATTATAAAAATGAATGAAATTTATTAAAGCATAGCTATAGCTAGCTTACAGACTATTGAAGTTGGAAATGAATTAGTGGCTGTGATAAAAATTATACTAAGTTAGAATATATAATATCTTATAACAAAATCGACATAAAAATGAAAATTGTACGAAAGTACTACTAAACTTCTAAATATTGTTATTAAAGGTTAATACTCTTAGAATACTATCTATACCTTCGGAACTTTTAAAATTCAAAGCCTATATATTCATACTCAATGCGAGGCATGCACTCAAGTTGATACCTAAATGAAATTTTCACTATTGATCCTCATGAAGACATGCACTCAATTCCATGACCATCCTCATGAAATTTTGACTAAAATCCTCAATGACATATTAAATCTTATTTCTAAGCAAGTTCATCCCAACATTTAATTATGCCTACTAAAATTCACAAATTCTAACTAAACCTTAAGTGATGTATATAATAAGGTTTTTTCTCCAATGACATGCTAGAATTAAATCATGCATTCATTTTATCCCAATCAGAAGGCTTTTCTAAATTCTTCAATTTGAGACTATGTTAATTCTCCAAACAAGACACGATAAAAGTCAAACCATACATGTTTGATAAAAAATACAAGATAGAAATTAAAACTTATTATGACATGTTTCTAGTCTCAAATTTAAACCTTCAAAAATCTTTCTAAGACATAATCAAATCATACCATGAATTAGTAAGATATATCATAGCTAATAGTTTCTCAAAAAAATAATTTGAACATAAACCAATCCTCCAATAAGTTTCGGCTTCTAACTAAAATATGGTCTCTCATGCTAACTTCACTCAAATGACTACTAACACTTAAAAACACAACCTAAGATAAAAATTAAGATCTAGAGAGAGAATACTTATAAAGATTTTGAACCCTTTGAAGCTTCCCACTCGAAACTCAAGAATTCACCAAGAACACTCAAAAAGTCAAAGAACTAGAGAGGGAGAACTCTCAAAAGACACTTAAAGGAGAAGTGAAGAAGTGGAGTAAGGATGAAGTGGGGTGGAATGGGATTTAAATAGCCTAATGGGATGAGGGTGGCATTGGCAAGGTAGCCTCCCATTAAGGGCCTAGGATGTTGTGCATGATGCCACCTATAGCTCTAGATCCTCCATCGGTGGTTAGCTTGCATGGCGATGATTGCACCTAAGGTGTAGGCTAATTTGGCTAAGGGGAGAGTGGTTTTGCCATGTGATAGTGGTGGTGCAATTCTATCAAAGTCAGAAAGAACTTGATCAAAATAGGTCGTGCCATTAATGCAAGGGTTAAGACTATAATGATGCTGATAATTTGGGTGTTTTACAAGACAAAAATGATTTCTTCTTATTTATTTGGACATTTTACTTGCCATTTTGTGGTTGGAATAACCCTATAGGTGGTAGAAGGTGGTGATTGGGTGGTGAAGTAATGCTAAAATAAAAATAGATAAATGAGAAATTTTTCTTGAGCAGTTGCCAAAAATCCAAGGATAATTTGGGTTGCACAAAACTTTGGGATTTCGGGATTTTTGAAGAATCGGGATTGGTGAGATTTTATGAATAAATTAAGATGCTAAAGTATACATTGGTGCCGGTTGGTATGTTTTGGGATTTGACATGTCATTAATCTAAATGACATGTATAAAGACTTGTCAAAAGTTAGTATGGTTAAGGAATGATAGAAATGGATAATCAAACTAGAATATTTCAAATCATGATGCGAAATGATTAGAATAAGAATTGAGTGCTAAAGATCAATGCTCTAAACCAAAATTCTTAAACTCAACTAAATCCTTTTAAGTGTCGTGGACTAATCTTCTAAGTCCTAGAATTAACCTAAGACTTCAGTTATCAGGAACCTAAGACATCACTTATCTGGATAAATGGATGGGGGTGTTACACTATGTGTGATGGAGTTTAGGCATAGGCAACTTCTGTGGAAAGATGTGTAGAGAGCTTGTCAGATTTGTAGGGAACCTGCTCCTTATATAGAGGTCTTTTCTCTGAAGTGATTGAATCAAACTTGTCTCATGAAGTCTTTTTCTTTTAGAAGTCTGAGTCACTTTTCTTTTAGGAGTTTGTATGTATTTCCTTTTAGGAATCTATATGTCTTTCCTCTTAGGAGTCTGAATCAACTTTTCTTATATATCTTCTTAGTTTTATCTCTTAACTTAGATTTCGATCTTATCTCTTATCTAAATTATAGATCATTTGACCCTTACAGCCACGTAGGCAATATTATTCTACATTGATTTTTTATTATCATTTTCCTTGATTTTATGGTTCTCTTTCTTAATCTAATTAAATAGAATAGTGCTACTATGCTTTCTCAATTTGCCTATTTATTGTGCTTCCTAGTGTAATTTGTACTTATTTATTTTTTTGCCTACAAGAAAGCCAATTTTATTTTTACTTATTGTGCCTCCTAATATTATTTTTTTGCCTTCTCAATTTGATTATTTGCCTATATCTAAACGAAAACTTTAGAAATGGTTAATTCACGTTGCAAGCAATGTTAGAAGATATTTAATCCCCAATGAGAAATATTCATTCAGAACAACAACAACAGGAACAAAATTCCCACAGCATTTTGACACCTAATAACTTCCAAATTTCATAAGTGGGTCAATGAAGTAACACATCACATGAACACAAATTATATCTTAAATGTCTAAGAAAACATTTTCCTTTCTGGCAAGAGGCTCGTTTCCTTAGAAGAAAACTCAAAGAATTGTGTCTTGGGTGTTCAAACTTGCGATGAGATTTATTTTGATGTAGATTTAATTTATTTCCCCGTGAGAGGATAAAATCATCAAATTTATACACTGACCTAAACAATTTTTAATACAAACAACATGCAACTAAATAATTCTTTTATTTTCCAGATAGAATTTACATCTGAGAAATATAGATATATAGACATTTAAACTCACAGAAACGCAAAAGTTAGACCTAGATGAGCATAGATCTATCCAATTAGAACAGTTTTAGAGCATCCTACATGGTGAAAGATTGAGAAATGAACAAAGTTACCAATAGACTGACGAAAAAGGGAAATGAACGAGCGAGGGGAGTAGGGAAAGGAGGCACCGGCTTGGCTCTGATACAGTAACACTAGGGTTTAAAGCTCCTACAAGTTTGAAAGTCGAAGAACTCAGAAGCAGTCAAAGAAGAACTGGGAAAGAAAGAGAAATGTCGAAGGACGGGGGGAAATTACGATTAATATGGGCGTGTTGCCACGGTTTCATTAAAGAACCCATTCCCAACAATTAAAAAACTCTTCAAAACCAACATGTAACATGTGATCGAAATACGCTTTGGTGTAAACCAGCAAGACATTGGGTTAAAGCTAATTGGGATGCACCATGGAATGTGGAGAATAAGTAAGTGGGATTAGGTGTGATAGTAAGGGATGAGGAGGGGGAAATAATGGCAGCACTTTGCACTGTGGTAGACTGTATACAAGATGCAGCAATGGGGGAAGCACTAGCGATGAGAAGAGCAATGTACCTGTGCAATGAGCTGGGATTCAGCAAGGTTATTTTTTAAGGGGATGCTCAAGTCATAGTCAAGGCAGCTAATAGTAAAGAGGAGTTGTACACAACATATGATAATATGGTGAAAGAGGTATGGAGATGGCTGAATGCTAGTGCTTTTAGGAAAGTAAATTTCATTCATAGAGAGGCTAATGTAGTAGCTCATTTTTTAGCAAAATTAGCATTTAATTTTCCTATGGAAAAGATTTTGATAGAGGAAGGTCCTTTTGAAATTGTTCATTCTGTGCAGACTGAAAAATTGTGTAACAATGAACAAGGCTGATCTTTTAATGAAATCATGAGGTTTCCATTCAAAAAAAAAAAAAAAAACTTTGCAAAAAAGTACACTAATCTTGCAACATATATATATAGCAGCAATTTATTTCGCTACTAAAGTCAATAAATTTGCTGTAAAAAAAGCTCAGCTATAAAACCATTATTAAATCACTTAATCGCAACGAATTAAATCGCTGTAAAAAAGCAGCTCTCTTTTCTAGCAATTCATCTCACTGTAAGAGTCACTGAAATCGTTGCAAGAGAGCAATTAGCAAATTAATGTGAGAAGATCACGGCAAAAACAAAATCGCTAGAAATAAAGAGTTTTCATAGCGATTTTATATCCGACGAGTTGAAAATCGAGCCTTTGTATTGGAGTGACTTGATCATCTTAGGCCCCGTTCAGGATTAAGAGATAAGGTGAAATAAATTAAAATGAGTTTGAAAGTGAATAAAATATTATTAATATATTATTTTTTAATATTATTATTATTTTTAAATTTAAAAATGTTTAATTGAGATTTGAAAAAATTGAATTATTTATTATATTTTGTGTGAAAATTTAAATAAGTATAATGATAAATTTGAGATGAGTTCTAATCCAAACCGGGCCTTAGACTTCATTAAAATGTCCTAAGATTCCATCAAATTTTAATAGAATTCTTTAAAGTGTAATGTTATTCATGAATAAGATCATGTAGTATATCTATCACATCTATCATCACAATCTTATTCCACTTTCGTCTCATTATATATAAGATGTAGTACATCTATCACTTAAATGACAATCTATTAATTATGATAAATATGCCATCTTATATACCGGGATGAAAATAAGATGATATTGTGTAGCATAGAATTTTCCTTCTTTAGAATTTCAAGGGCAATATTTTCCATAGTAAAATTGTTTTAACTCTAGTAATAATATTTGAATAAAATAATGACTATTTTGGTTAAATATCTCCCGTGCTAAGGTGTAGGTTCTTGGGTTAGCTTAAGGTGAGGTTTTGATTAAAAAAAAAAATTATTTTATTTTATTTTATCTCATCTCATCTCATCTTATTTAATTATATATTTTTTTAATTATTCATATAAAATATAATAAATAATTTATTTTTTTTAAAATCTCAATACAATAATAATATTAAAATAATATTCTAAAATTATTTTATTTCATTTTTAATTTTTATCTCAATTTATTTTATTTCAATTTATTATCGAAACTTTTCCTAAGACGCTATTATTGTGTAACTTTATTCTTCCAGAGATAACCACTCTGGTACATGGGAGATCATAAGGGAAGGATAAGAGCAGTGCTGCATTTGTCGGCACGAGTTGGTCTGGATAAAGAACAAAAAAAAAAAAATTATTATTTTTTATTTTCTTTCATTTAATTTTTCATATTCTTGAAGTATTTTAAAAAAAAAAACAAACTGATCACATCATTAAATATTTTATTAATCACAAAGTAAAAATATATAATTTTCTTGTGTCGAAATAAATTATTGGGATAAATCGTAGGGAGATTTAACATTTCTTAAAGGATATCAATTCATTATTCATGTTTCTCAAAAATTACCACGTGACAAGTACTTTAATTCTTTGAAAAATGAAATTTTAATTTTTTTTTATTTTATATAGTTTTAGAAACAAACTAATTTAATTTAAAAAATATATGTCACAATTTCTTGTGAGACCAGTACTTTTCGGTTAATATTGATGGACAAAAAGATTGACGAAGTTAGTCATCTTTTTCATAAATCTCATACTAGAAAATGCACTCCTATATCTAGGTACTTCATAAACATGATGGGGTTTAATCAAAATTCCCTAAAATTAATCGAAATTAGGAATATTTCTAGGCCATTAACGTTCTTATGCCTACTGTTGATACTTTTTTTTTTCCCGATATAATCGAATCTCAATAATACTATCTAATGGCCACAATTAGGGGTTTTCATCCGGATTCTGGATTTCCAAATTCGAAATCCGGATTTAAAATCTTTTTTAATTTTTTTGAAAAAAAAAATTAAAATATTAAGAAATATATTAAAATTTCAAACCGATACAATCCAGTCCGAATGAACAGGCCTAGCCACCATGAAGGGTTAGACATTGATATGGTGTTGGTGCAGATTCTCTTCAAATGAATAAATTAATTAATAAAACATATAAAATATAAATGAAAAGAGACATAGATTTATATGATTTCATATAAAACTTACTTTCACAAATCTTTTGGAGGCGAAATCTATTACCTATTACTATATATATTAAAAGTCAAGTTTTAATAATTGACTTGACATTCAATCCGTAAAGCTCGCTTAAAGTAATGTTAGGAACAAATGTTGGACCGATATGATATAATAAATAAAATATATTATTTCTATTTTCTTCGGTTTTACATCTATTTATTTATATTTTTAACTCACAGACATTTTTCAGCACATCATAACAAACACAAATGCTAAAAATTATCAGTTGACATCCGGACGTTTTATCCTTAACATTTTTTTTCCGGTTATCCCTTCTCACCTACTTGCACTAAACCCAGAAATAGAATGGCGCTTTAATATATTCAAAGCAGCGGTTCGGTTTAAAAGAAATAAAACAACATGAATAATGGTACCGATTGAAAAAAAAAAAAAAGCTTCAAATCATATATATCTTGAGAAATTACTTTTCCACCTTTCACTCTATTCTTCTCGCTCTTTCTCCACTGATAGCTTTGGCTTTCTCCCCGTCGATCCCATGCTTCGGCTGCCAAATTCTATACTTTCAAAAGAAAAAAATAAAAATAAAAATGAAACATTTTGAATATAATGCATGTATAAATATAAATCCATAAAATTCAATATGCACAATAATTTGCGCATTACGCAAGTTATAACCTCGTATTTGATAATTGTACATTAATCTGTCATAGTTTCACATAGCTCAATATAATGAATAAATTACGTTACTTAAAGAGAGGTTGAAGAAGATATTGATCTCCTTGATCAAGAGAAAGAGAGTCCAACCAGTTCATTTTATATATATCCAAGTACAGACACCAATTTTGATGTTATCTGGCACACGTAATATTCTAGCTGCATTTATGCTATATTGGTCAGCTTTCATGTGTCTTCTAGATCAATTACAATATTACCACCGAAAACTTGATACCACAAAGTCCAGCGCAACAACGCTGCAACAGCGATATATATATATATATTGATAGTACGAATTAGTACTACATTTATGGTATTTTTCTCATATTCCCATTATTAATATTCTCTTAGAGGTACCAAATTCGCTTGAAACGACTCAATTTCAAAGTTTGAAGGTAATTAGTAGAAAGCATAAGTAAATGTTGACTAAACCTAGCTATATATATATATAAATATAATGATTCAGTGGGTCAATAGATATATCATGGCTCGAGAGAAATGAGTAGTATAAATATAAACAATATGATAGTCAAAAACTTACACTGCAGGATTTATGACATTCTGAAAGCTGCGTATTGAATTTGGTATTAAAATGACATAAATATTTATTATTGGCTGCCTCTATCATTGACCCTGATGACCTAGCTCGTACGTGTCTTTCTTCGATCGACCTCACAGATTATGGCAGTTTTGAGCCGTTGGGATTCTAATGGCAGAATACCAAACATGGTCTCTGATCTATATATATTTTTCATCATGATGATTGTCGGAAGATAATATTATATCATCGTAACCATCACGCTGGAAAATTTCGGTTTTTATTTTTCTGAATAAATAATAAAGCTGGTCAAAGTTGGGATATTTGACTTGATCAAGATATGCCGTGTGCTTGTGTGCATATGAAGTAGGTGAATGAGAATAATTAATCTTGTATGTTTCGATATAATTTTGGTTTAGTACTTTTGTTTTTATTCAATTTAGGTACCTGGCCATTATATCCATTTAGATCTAGTCTGAGATTAGTAAATAAAATAATATCTAGTGGTTGAAGAAACATTCTCGCTGTATTGTTTTTAAATTAAACCCATGGCAGCAAGTTGATCATAATTAAATAGTAGCTAGGCTGTGTTTGGTAAAGACTACTTTTTTTTTTTGAAATAAAAAAACTTCATTAACCATCAGACAAAGTTACAGATTACAAGTTTCTGAATGTACATTCAGATCAAAGATCAGACATATTGTGGGATGCTCTAAGGGCTTCTTTTGCTAACATATGAGTCATATCATTTCCTGATCTTTTAACAAATAAAACCTTCCAAGTAGCTAAACAAGATAATCTACATTTGATATCACTTATGATCATACCAATTTTATCCTGTCTTGCCATTGGTTTTTTTAAAGCATTTACAATGATTTGAGAATTACCTTCTAAAGATTACATTTTGAAAATTCTGTTGAACAGCCCAATCTGCTGCATATAAAGCTCCTTGTGCTTCTGCTAAGAGAGAATCCATCAAACTCGGCCTTGAGATTATTTTAGTTGCTATAACTCTACTCTCACGGTCTCTAGCCACCATCCCATATGCTGCTACTCCTTTCTCAGTATTCAAAGCCGCATCCCAATTAATTTTTGTTATTCCTTGTAGAGGAGGTTGCCAATTAGCTCTTTCTTCAGGAACTACTCTTCTTATAGTACCATATTTCTGCTGCACCTCTTTAAATTCTGCCAAATATTGCTTAGCTCTTCTTACCAAAACATTTGGATGAATAAATGAGTTTTCAAATATAAATTAATTCCTTCTATGCCAAATGTGCCTTGCAGTGATAGTAAATAATTCCAAAGTATCTTTATCATAGTTCAACATTAATGTTTCAACTAATTCACTAAAGTGTTGAGTTCTAAAAGTGCATTTTTGCAGTCTGGTAGAGACTATACTCCACACATCCATAGCTGAAGAGCAATCCCATATTATGCATGTTATTTTCTCATCTTCCTTAGACATACAGGGCATATAGCTAATTCACTAATCTTTCTTTTAAATAGATTGGCATGAATAGATAAAGAATTTAAACATGCTCTCCAAATGAAATGTTTAACTGTATGGGGAAGGTGCTTTGGTTTTATTTGAGAATAGTAAAGAAAGAGAGGATGATCCCATTCCCCTAAATTCATTAAAGGAACCAGATTGGGTGGTCAAAACTACATGGGACATCAAAAATATTGTTGGAATTGCTTACTCAGGATTTGAAGTTGACTTTTTGGCACTTCTTACCATTGCTGAGGCTGCACATACACAATCCAAATCCAAATATTCTATCCTTTCAACAAAGAAGAAAAATCAAGAATTCAAGAAACTTACTTGGGATATGAATGATGATGGAGGAGACAAAGAGTTCTAGTTGGGCGTGTATTAAAGGGAGGGGTAAATCGGTTGGTTCATGAAGCCAAAAATAATATCATAGAATGTAATGGGGTTGCATGTTCTTAACAAGCGTCTCCAGGTGAGGAATTTACTTAGACAATGGAAAAAGGGATATAATCTGTTTACAAGAGACCAAGCTGAAAATTATTACTAGTCAACTAGTTCATAGTTTATGGAGAGGACAACATGTCAGGTGGTCTTACCTGCCTACAAGAGGGGCATCTAGGGGTGTCTTAATCATGTTTGACACAAGGGTGGTTGAAAGGGTGGAGGAGTGTGTGGGTGAATACACTGTCGCTTGTTCCTTTGTGAATCTGGAGGATGGATTCAAGTGGGCATTTGCTGGAGTTTATGGGCCAAACTTAGACACAAAAACAAGTCTACTATGGGATGAGTAGGCTGGCTTTCTAACTTGGTGGGAGTTACCAAGCTATATCGAGGGTGACTTTAATATCACTTGCTTCTTGAATGAAAGGCGGGGTGTCTTACATATTTCTCTAGCCATTAGGGAGTTTTTTGATTTCATTGCAAAACATGAACTCATGAACATTCCCTTAATGAGAGGCACATTCACGTGGTCTAACAATCGAGAATGCCCTTCTTAGTCACAGATTGATCGCTTTTTGTTAACCCCAGATTGGGTGTCACATTTTCTGGATGTAGCACAAAGAAGATTGCCCCGTTTATGTTCTGATCACCTTCCCATCATTCTAGACTACGGAGGGCTCCATGGTGTTAGAAGGTATTTTAATTTTGAAAATATGTAGCTTAAATCTGATGGTTTTGTAGACAGGGTTAGACTATGGTGGACTTCTTACAACTTTGAAGGCCACCCTAGCTACATCTTGGCAAAAAAGTTGAAAGTTTTAAAGCAAGATTTGAAGCAATGGAATGAACAAGTCTTTGGCAATGTTATTCAACGGAGATGCTTTCTAGTGGAGGAACTACAAGACTTGGAGGGTGAGGAGGAAACTAGAACCCTTTCTGAACCTGAGACAATATACAAGAATCAGGTAATCACTGAACTCGAAAGAGTAACTCTGATGGAAGATATCTCATGGAGACAAAAATCAATGGCGCTTTGGCTTAAGGAGGGGGATAAGTGCACAAAATTCTTCCATAGGATGGCTAACTCCCATAGGAGGAATAATGCTATTGATTCCTTGGTGGTAGATGGGGAGGCTTCATCGAATCAGACAACTATCAAGAATCACTTGGAACAGTATTACCAACAATTGTTTATTGAAGAGCAAATTTGGCATCCAAAGGTGGATGGCTTATCCCTTTCAACAATAGATCACAAATCAATAGTTTGGTTAGAGAGGTTGTTTACAGAAGAGGAGGTGAGCAAAGTTATTAGAGGCATGACTAGTGATAAGGCCCCTGGTCCAGACGGAATCACTTTGGGTTTCTTCCAAACTTGTTGGGAGGTAATCAAGGATGACCTCATGCAAGTTTTTTATGATTTTCACGCCAGTGCTAGATTTGAAAAAAGTATTAATGCTACTTTTTTAGCATTAATTCCTAAAAAGATGGGTTTTTGAACATTAGGGACTATCGCCCCATTAGTTTTCTGAATGGGGCGTATAAGATCCTCTCTAAGGTGTTTGCAAACAGATTGAGCTCGGTGGTGGAAAAGCTTATCTCGAAATCCCAAAATGCATTTGTAAAAGGCAGACAGATTTTAGATTTAGTCCTTATTGCAAATGAAATATTGGATGGATGCCTTAAATCTAGGGAACCCGGTTTGATTTGTAAGTTAGACATGGAGAAAACTAATGACCATGTTAATTGGTGATTCCTTCTAGACCTCCTTTCAAGATGTGGCTTTGGGGGGAAATGGCAGAAATTGATAGATTTTTGGATCTCTTCAGTTTGTTTCTCCATCTTGGTAAA
This sequence comes from Platycarya longipes, assembly GCA_036559045.1. Taxonomy (NCBI): domain Eukaryota; kingdom Viridiplantae; phylum Streptophyta; class Magnoliopsida; order Fagales; family Juglandaceae; genus Platycarya; species Platycarya longipes. The sequence continues at coordinate 22,285,148 of CM071802.1, read as the reverse complement.
CGGTTCGCCGGTGGGTTTCTTTAAATCCTCCCGTGGTCTGAGATAGGGAGATTTCTTATACCCGCTTCTCTTTTTATTTATTATGGAAGTCCTAAGTAAGATGATCGAACATGTGGTGGATGTGGGGTTACTCCATGGTTTTCTGGTGGGGAATGGTGATCTTTCCATATCTCACCTTCTATTTGCTTATGACACTCTTATCTTTTGTGGCACACACCCTGGACACATACAAGCTTTGAGGGGGCTTCTTCTTTGCTTTGAAGTTGTATCAGCGTTGAGAATCAATCTTTCTTAGTCTACACTAGTGCCTGTGGGGATGGTTCAGGAAGTAGAGTTGTTGGCTACTTTGTTGGGTTGTCAGGTATCCCTTTTACCCCTTACTTACCTTAGTTTACCATTAGGTGCCTCTTTTAAATCTGAACGGATTTGAAACGGGGTGATCGAAAGGTAGAGCGCAAATTGGCCACTTGGAAAAAGTTATATTTATCTAAAGGTGAAAATCTAACTTTGATTAAAAGCACTTTCTCTAACCTACCCACCTACTTTTTGTCTTTGTTCCTGCTTCCCTCCAAGGTAGCTAAGCGCATTGAAAAACTACAAAGAGATTTCTTGTGGAGCTACTTGGGGGAGGAGCTCAAATTTCATTTGGTTAATTGGCCAACAGTGTGCACTCCAATAACGGGGGGAGGTTTGGAAATTCGACACTTGGTGAAATTCAATGAGGCTTTGTTGGAAAATGGTTATGGAGGTACCAAAACGAAAGGGATGCGCTTTGGAAGTCCATTATAGACGAAAGCGCCTCCCTGGGAATAAGTTGCAATGGAAACACTCTAAGAAAGGTATTTTCTCTATTAGCTCATTCTATCAAGTCCTTTCTAGCCCTAGAGTTCTTAGATTCCCTTGGAAGAGTATTTGGCAAACGAAAGCTTCTTCAAGAGCAGTTTTTTTTTTTGTGTGTGGACAACGGCTTTAGACAAAATTCTAACTACAGATAATTTGAGGAAACGCCATATTATTGTGCTAGATTGGTGTAGTATGTGCAAAAAACATGGGAAATCAGTAGATCATCTATTCCTTCACTGTGAGGTGGCTAGGTATATGTGGAATGATTTTTTCACTAGGCTTGGCCTCTCGTGGGTTATGCCTCTTCGAGTGGTGGATTTTTTAGCTAGTTGGAGAGGACACAAGGGTAACTCTCAAGTGGCAACCTTTTGGCGTATGATTCCTATATATATGTGTTGATGCATTTGGGGAGAGAGAAATGCAAAGAGCTTTAAAGATTGTGAGAGATCTTTGGAAGGACTAAAGATCTTCTTTTATAAGACATTGTTTTCTTGGGCGGGTTCTATTTGTAACAGACTTAGTGTCCATGATTTTATTCTTTCTCTTGTAACCTCTAGCTAAGTTTTATTAGGTATACTTCCGGTGTATCTGAGCTTAGCCTTTTTCTATTAATGAAATCATTTTGATTACCTATCAAAAAAATTATTTATTATTATTCATAGATCACCTGAAATCATTTCAATATCTAAACATAACCTTAAAAGCTCGAGAGTATTTACTAAATTTTATGTGCATTTCTTCATAATAACTTGATGACCATCTTTGATGTGCAACTTGCATGGTGCTTTTGATTTGTGAGAAAAGGAGTTTTCAAGTACTATCTGGGCATCATGGGAACTAGTTTGTCCAAGGAACGTACTCATATATTATTACAAGAAAAATGAATATTTAATTGTGACAGATGATTTGCAATGAGAATGATTATTTACAACAAAAACTAACTCACAAGAAATAATCTTTTCACAACAATAGCAAGCCATAATTAAGTAATTTTCTTATAGTGATATATAGCTTCTTCTCTAAAGAGGGAAGAATAAAGAAGCTTGAGAACTAACTGGTCTATTTGCTTCTAGGAAGTATATGCAGGATTAGGGATTGAAATGTTAATTTTAGAAATTGTGAAAAGAGGATTAGAAGAGATAGAGCCATCTATTTAACCAAGTAGATTTTGGTTAGTAAGAAGAGGAGTTAGCTAGGAATTGACTTTTCCAAAGAAGATCATTGCCCAAAGTTAGTTTGATAGATATCATATAGATCATGCAGGTGTTCAAATAAACAAAATTGGGGAAAAAGGATGTCAATGCCCCCGTTTACACTTGGGATCGCACATAAACCGAGACGTCGGGGATGAGCAACACAAAGAAATTCACCCCTCGTTCTTACTTAAGTTCAAGAATGTGTTTAAAATTAAAAGGAGAGGATAGAAAAATTTTGCAACTGAAAAGGTTAAGCTGTTCTAAAGTTCGGCAAATATTCGGGACTTGCCATACCTCACATGGTTTAACAATTCTAATTTCCCAAAAATAACTTCATATAGATAATAATAACAAAGTGTTAGTTTCATAAGCTGTTCTTTCTTCCAAAATAGTAGAAGCCACAAAATACTTTAAACATAAATAGACAATATCAACTAGGTGCTGACCCCACGACCCTTTATCTAGAAGGAGGCTCGTCCTTGACCTCCTTCATACCAGGACCAAAAAAGAACTGAGTTAAGCCCACTCGTCCACCAAGTAGGAGGCCCGTCCCTGCTTCCGAGGCGTAGACGCGATCCATGAACAAGGACCCGTCACTCCCCAGAGACATGCAGCATCCTATACACTAGCGATCGATGGCCTCAACAAGTACACTTCGTCGCATATCTGCTATCAGTCGATCATACAGAATTGGGGTCACTACATCAAAAAGGGGTGAGGTCACCAGACCATCAGGGGTTTGGGGAGTCTCCCCGGTCGTCATTGTCTCCGATGCCATCATCTTCTGCAACTACTTCTATCGTCTCCCAACAAGGAACGATAATGAGAATATAAAAGGGTGAGATTTCGAGAAATTTTAGTAAGTACATAGTTATTTCAACGAAATCATCTCAAGTATATATTTAAGCGAATGACAAACAACCATACATATATTATGCATTATGGGACTCATGACTTAACTGATGCACATGCTCATGTCGGCTTTCATCGACTTGTCTTTCTTTAACTTAGTTCGTATACTTGCTTATAAAATCATGTAACAAAAACTCTTGACTCATAGTTTTAAAAGACATCATTTTCGTATAGTTTTCGTCATTTCTTATCTTAGACGCCATTAACTTATTCATATCTTTCTTGGGGCTCGAAAGTCTTTCTTGTCATGACTTCTTATTTGACACCTCACGGTTCCCCTATGCATTGTGTATTCCTCGTTAGTTTCCGTATCACCCGGCGACTACTCAAGCCTAGGTAAATACGTTACGCGATCTACGTGTCACCCGACAACCACTCAAGCCTAAGTGATTACGTCATCCGCTCTTTATCACTCGGTGATCACTCAAACCGAGCAACTACATTCTTGTTCTTATGGTTGTGCCGAGCCCTCTATGGGTGTTCGACTTTCACCCTCTAGGGTTGGGCCGAACCCTCTATGGCCCTTTACTAAAGTTTTATTCTTCCTTTTTTCTCTACACATCTCTAACAAGACTAAATAAAATTATTAAAACATTCTATTACCACAACAAGGGGCTAACCGAACTCTATATCTATTATGATTACACTTTAAATCACTATTTCCTTCAAGTAATTTAGCAAGTCTACTCCTAGATAGGAAAACTAAAATTTATGCCAGTAGATCTTACAAGTTTCATGCCTCTAGGTTCTCTAATTATCCAAGTCATAACCATCATGTAAAGCAATAGTTAAATATGGAAAATTTTCATCTCCAAGACCTCAAACCCAAAACCCTATATGCAACAAAACCATTATATTTCCTCTCCAAACTTATCTCTTGCCAAGTATGCATTATTATCACTATATATTATATCAATATGCATCATTTTCCTTCCATCAAGTAAGCTAAAATCATCAATCATAATATGATTTCTATGCCTAAAATGACCAAAGAGCTAAGCATAGATTCATGACTAGATATGCATGGCATTTCATCAATCTTTATATCATATTAATTTCTTTGCAACAAATTAGCTAAATCCACCCATCATATTAAAATTTTAGACCTAACAGAACATCGGATCTAGGCATGGATTCATAACTAGCTAAGCATAGCAGTTCACTAAAGAAATTTACCTTAGCACAATCAAGCAAGAAATCAAACAATGCAATCACATTCTCCTAAGTATATACAAGAAATGCTAAAGGTAAGATAAAGATATACTTACAATACTCCTAGTAGGATTAAATTAGCTCTAAAAATATATGAAATATTTCATTAGAACAAACTATAATTATATAGTTTTAAAAAGGAAGTTTTAAGAATAAGAACATTGGTGTAGGTGTGTGATCTAACTTAAGTTTCTATACTTGAATTAGTTTAAGATTCATCTTACCTTTTCAAAAGTATTTCCACTCAAGAATGTTTGTTTCTTACTCCACTAGACTTAGAGTATTTTGATGTTTGGAGGATAGAGGAAAGCAAGACAAAGTAAGAGTAGAGTGGAAGAGAGAGTTTCTGAAAGGTTGGGGTGAGAGTGTGTGTGTGTGCAAGTGAAGCAAATAATGTGAGGAATGCCAAGGCATTAGGCCATTCAGCCATGATGATTTCTTAGGCTCATAGGCACTTATTTTCCTAGTTTTATGATTGAACTTTGATGGGTTGAAAGACCCCTTTGATTGACTTCCATCACTAGATCAACTCATGCCTAAATCTAACTTATACTTAGGTTGGAAACATTTTTTCTTTTTCCTTCATATGGCCGGCGCATATCAAGGGTTTCAAGCCCTCTATTTCTTTGACATCATCACTTACACACTCATCCATCATCTCACAAGTCCCTCACCAAGATCTCAAAATCAAATTTGGGGTAATGAGTAGGGCATGCTTCGGCTACACCATCTTCCTAGTGTCATCCGAACCCCTCATCCCTCCCTTGGTCTCCTTTTTTCTCATGAGTTCCATCAATCACCATTCCATCATGCCCTCTTACACACATGTCCTATATATCCTTACACAATATCACATGTCCAAATCACTTAGATTTGGAAATCATTGGGAAGACTCAAAAATATGAGAAGTCAGCTACACCCCTCCAAATGCCATCCAAAACTCATCTCTCTCTTTCTCATGAGTTTTCTCCTACTCACTTGTTCCATCACTCAATCACTCATCTACCATGCCTCCACATGTCCTTTCAAGGTCCCACATTTGGATTTGCTCTATTGGGAAACCCCATAGGGGTTCGGCACTCCCCATCTCTCAACTACCCGAACATGCTCCTTCATCCACACTTCCATTCTTCCACTTTTATCCTCACCAAATCTAGCATGTGTCATTTGACTAGATTTGGTATGATTCTAAGGAGACTAAAATGGAAGATCTCATTCTCCCTTACAAGCCTCCCAAGCAAAAACAATGATGAGAAAATCTCATCTTGGCTTTCACACTCCAACTACTAGTATTTTTTTTTCTCATACTTACTAGTCTTTGAAGACTTACTAAAGCTTTCCTAGGGTGAAATGTGTCTCCTTGCATGGGCTTGATTGACTCATGGGTCACTCTCATGGGCTTATGGGCTTTGATGCACCTCTTAGGGCCAATATCCTAGTCTATACTTCCTAAAACTCAATTCCAAGCCCAAACCCCAATTCTTACTAACCTAAAATCCCCTTTGTCATTCCTTAAATCATTAAACAAGTAAGATAATAAGAGATGGAAATTATGGTCGTCACAGAGGAGCTATTGTTGGATGCCATGAAAACATTGTGGAGGTTAATCCTATAGGTACTCTGATATCATAGCAATATTTTGAGTTAATGTTTTTCTTAGCATAAACAATAGTGTTTGGTACAGGTGTCTTGTATTATATATAGATTATACAATACATGTGCAGTTGTACGTATATGATCATCCATCTGTATAAAAAAGATTACAAGGCTTAAAATAAAAAATAAGGAAAAAATTTACAAAGGCTTAAAGTAGCCACTCTCTCATTAGAGTCTGTCTGCACACTAATGGTTCCTACTATTCTACTCCCACAACTTAATTAGTTGTCCTTTATTACAACATCAAACAAAAACTTGCAGTAGACATCAACATTGGACTTGGACTCTCTCATCACTCAAACTGAAGCTTTGTCATGGCAAGACCATAATCTTCAACTTGCACAGAGTCGGCAAAAGCTATATCAAACTATGTCTTGGTAGGAAGGTTGGTAGCGGATAACTCTTTGAACAAATTTTCCATTTATTCTAGTATCAAAGCTACTTGGAATTTTATTCAGAACTTCCTTATTGAAGATATGGACACAAACAAGTTCATTTTGACTTTTTGATCACCTCAAGATAAGCTGAGAGTTCTAAACCAAGCTCTTTAGAACCTTAAATGACATCTGCTAATACTCAAACCTTGGTCACTTGGTGCTACACTCCAAGAAACTTGCTTAAATCACTCACTATTCAATGTTCTAATTCACGGCCTTCCTTTTCATCATATGACTCTGGGTAATGCAATCGATATTGGGAAAGCTTTAGGTAACTTGATCAAAGTGGAAGAAGACCCTATCAAAGTGGAAGGCGACCATATCTATGGGATAGCTTATAGAAAATACAACAGGATTAAAGTAGAAATCAATGTCACAAAACCTCTACAGCAAGTTTCCACAATGCCAAGGCTTGGAAATCATGAAATCTGGGTCTTTACAAAATATGAAAAGTTGTCTAATGTTTTCCATGCATGTCAAAGGCCGGGTCACTCCCAAATTTTTTGTAGCAATAAAAAATCACCTCCTATGAAATTCAACTTTGGTCCATGTCTCAAAGCAGGGAATAATAACAACCAACACAATACACATAGATTTCAACAAACGGATGGTGGGCAATACGTTGATACTGATCATTTGGGAAACTCGGTCCCATTCCCATGCCTTACATGAACATAATCAACAAAGGAAAGGAAAAAAACTCCGCAAGCAAGCAACAAGAAGAATGCCAGATTACTTTAATGGGGGCAGTATACACTCACCAGAGGCAATTTTAACCCGTTCTCAGTGGAGAAGCCAGAATTGCTACAATTCTTTCCGCCATTTTTGAATCCTTAAAAACAAGATGAAAGCCTCATGCGAGTGGCGTTCTCCAGCTCCAAAACACTATTTAGCTATAATGAACCAAGCTCATTCAATTCCCCACCTATAAGAGTCAATATCTTCACTGTTGAGCCAACAACTACATCTAACCATTTAAAGCTCGATCCACAGCCAAATCTCACTTCCAGCATTTGGACCTAATATAAAGGCTACATAAGGACTGAAGGCAATAAAATAGAATCCTTCAGAGATCACATCACCGATTGAAAATCTTAGTGGAGGCCAATCTACTCTACTATGCAAGGATACAAGTCGCGTAAGATAAGGCATAGGACTGGGCTTTACTTGGCCCATCAAGGTGAGCCCATTACCCAACTTTCATCTTCAATTGCTAAAAGGTCTTTATTTTTGAGCCCATAAGAAAATAAACTTACTGTTAAGCCCATCATCATATGCCCATTGAATCTACTCAAACTCCATTCACTGCCTCCCTAAGCCTAGATAAGCTTTACTAGAGCCCAATTCCTACGGTCCATCTATTGCACTGGGTGAAAGTTTAGCTAAGGCAAGTACCCAAACAAGCTCTCCTATGTTGACCCACGATAGCATTGTCTCACAGACCCAAGGCCCAAAAGCTTCCATACCATCAACCTTAACTCAAAGCAGTGCCACTGCCATCCTAAGCCCACCTTTCACCTTTAAAGAATCCCTTCAATTTCCATCGGCTACCCAAATGACAACTCCCATAAGCACTAACCCTGTAGCCAACCCCTTGAATGCAGAAGCCAACCTAGCAGCTCAAATGTCTCAATAGCCAGATTCATGTCCCACAGCTTGCATGTTAGTCGACATGGCCTTAATTGCACAGATTTCCCAGACGCAATAGTTTCATCAAGACCTTCTTCCAGCCAAGAGGTAGTCGAGTGTAGACCTACCACAACTTCCAAAGAGGAAATCACAATTTTTTATTATGATAAAAAAGATGAAATCTGATGAGCACATAGCTAAAGCACCATAAATAGAGAAATCATCACTGGCACTTACACTTTGGGAAATGCATTCAGGTTTAATGTGAAAGGAAGAAAAAATCTAAGGGAAAAGCCAAATTGGCTCCCTATAGTCGACCACTACTACACTCTCTGGGAAAGTCTACACAAGCTAGCGAGGTAAGTTTTAAAGTTCCTTCCCCTGCTAAATGAAGACACTGGTGTGAAATTGCAAGGGTCTTGTCCAACCCAAGGAAATTAGAAATCTAAAGGCTAATATTATGAATTATAATCTGGACGTAGTTTTTTGTCAAAAAACTTGGTAACGGATGATCACACCATATCTATTGTAAATAGCATAGGATTCCACCCTTTTGTTCCCTATACTACTAAGTGTAAAAAAGGGGCCTTTACTTTTGTGGCATTCAAGTGTAGAAATATAACCTATCCATATTAATATGAATGCTATATCAGTTTTAGTCTACTCAAATTCTCCACGCTATCCTTGGTTAATTACTTTGTATATGCACCATCCTAATGGAACTATAAAGCCAATTTTTGGAGTCACCTGGGATCAATACATCAAACTTTCCCAGGATGTGACGACCCAGAATTTCGTGTTTTATTTTATTTAAATTAATTAATTATTATAAGGGTGATGAAGGTATTTTATTTATTTAAGCACTTGAAGTTGGGCTTAAAATTGAGCCTTGGAAGCATGACTTAAGATATTGGCCCAAATTAGTGTATCAAAGCCCATAAGCCCATGAGAATGATCCATGAGTCAACCAAGCCTATGCATGGAGACACATGTCACACTTAGAAGAACTCTAGTAAGTCCTCAAGGACTCGTAGGTAAGAGGGAAAAGACTAGTGGTTGGAGGGTTGACTAGTTGTATCTTGGAGGATGAGGTGTGGTATCCAAGATGAGATCTTCTCATCATTTGGACACATGGGCCACGTGGAATGCAAAAGGGGAAGAAGCCAACTCTTCTAATTAAGTTTTCCTAGGTGACTTGACTTGTGCTAGATTGTGTAAGAAATGGAAAATTTGTGTGTAAGAAAATCCCTTAGAAGATGTGTGACAAGTTACAAATGACAAGTTAAAATGTGAAGTCTTAGACATGACAAAAAAAAGATTGAGTGTAAGAGTATTTTTGGAAAAAAGGTGTAATAATGACATGTGAAAATTTATGGAATTTTGAAGAAAAAGGCTTCGGTGGATAAAGAAAAGGGAGAGCCAAATCTCATTTTGAGTTTCCCAATGTGAAACCCATCCTTGACATGACAAAGAATAGATTTGGTGTAAGAAAAATCCTTAGGAATATGTGTTGACTTGTAAGAGTGATGATGACAAGTGAGGTGACTATTTTTTGAGAGGAAGAAGTCTTCCAATTTAGTTTTCCTAGGAGCATACCAAATCTAGTTGTGTGACATATGCTAGATTTGGTGGAAGAGGAAAGTATTTGAGAGGAAGATGTGAGGAAGCATGGTTCGGGTGGTTTGGGAAATGGGAGTGCCGAATCCAATTGAGTTTCCCTAGGGACCAAATCTAGATGGAAGATCTTGAAGAGACTTGTTAGTGTGTGATAGATGATTGATTGAGTGATATGTCAAAAAGGAGCACCATTGGAAAGAAGAAATGGCAAAAGGAAGGCAAGTATGGTTTCGGGTGAAAGGGGATGGAGTAGCCGACTACTTCCACTTGTAGTCTTTCCAAGTGTTCCCAAATTTAGGTGAGTTTGACATGTGAGATTATGTAAGAGAGTGTAAGATATGTGTGTGTAAGAGTGAGTGATTTGATAGTTGATGGATGGCTTGCTTGTGAGAAGAGAAAAGCAATGGAGGATGGATGAGCATTCGGATTAGGCAATGAATGCCTTGACCGCACAAGGGCTTGTCCCTTTTCCCCAAATTGAGCTACAAGATCTTGGCGGATGACTTGAGAAGTGATAGATGAGTGAGTGAGGTGTGATGTGAAAGAAGGAAGAGAGATTTTTCACCCAAGTGTGCGCCGGCCATAGAAGAAAATGGGAAGAGAAGTCCAACCTAAGTACAAGCTAGTTTTATGTATGATTTTGATCTAGCGATGTAAGTCAATCAAAGGAGTCTTTCACCCCATCAAATGTCAATCCAAAACTAGGGAAATGAGTGACTAGAAAGTCTAGAAACACCCATGGCCGAATGGCCTATTGCTTTGCTCTTCTTTCTTGTTTGTTCCACTTGTTCACAAACACACACACACTCCTCCACCTCTCGACAACTCTCCCTTTCATTCTACCTTCACTTTGCTTTGCTTTCTTTCACCTTCTAAACACTAAGATATCCTAAGTTTAGTGGAGCTTGAAGCAAGTTTTCTTGAGTGGAAGACTACTTGAAGAGGTAATGCAAAAACCTAAGCTATTTCAAGAATAAAACCCTAGGTTAGATCACATGCGCACACCAAAGTTTATACTTTAGGAATTTCTTTTAACTACATGCTTGTAGTTTGTTTTAATGGATTTTTTATATGTTTTTCAGAGCTAATATTTTCTACTTATATATTGAGTGAATGTGTTTGTATTGGTTGATGAATGTATGAAAATGCTAGATTAGGTTTTCCTAAAGGAAAGGCTTTGTTGTGATAGTAGAAAACCCATCCTTGATCCATATGATTCTTTTGGCTTGAAATTTGAATAATGTTGGTGGATTTAGCTAAGTTGTTGCAAAAGAAATGAAGGATGATGAATTGATATATGATGATGGTAGAAATGCATGCATGACTAAAATTAAGTTTGTTGAGTGCTTGGAGATGCTAGGCTAGGTTCTCTTGAAAGAAATGCTTTGTTTATTTAGTTAAAACCTATGCTTAGTCCATATGTTATTGTAGGCTTGAATCTACATGTTAATGGATTTAGTTAATTTGATGCAAAGGAAAATGAAGCATATTGTTATGGTATAAAGTGATAAGAAAAGGCATGCGTGACTAAGATGATGTTTGTTGGATGATTGGTGATGCTAGGATGAATGCTTGAAGAAATGCCTTGTATGTTTAGTGGTAAATCCATGCTTAGCAAGGTATATGATTCTAGGCTTGAGATTTATATTTTTATTGGTGGATTTAGTTACTTTGTTATAAAGGAAAAAGAGAGCATGATTAGTATGAAAAATGGTGACAAAATGCATGCATGTTAAAATAATGTTTGGAGTTGAAAAGAATTTAAATTGGTGCATATATGGGTTTCGGATTTTAAGGTTTTAGGGTTGAGTTTTTCAATGATCAACTATTATTTTATATGATGATTAAGTCTTGAATACTTGGAAGGTTTAGAAGCATGAAAGCTACAAGGATTCAATAGTATGATATTTCGGTTTAACATGTATGATTAAGTATGCTATTTTGGTGGAAAAAAAAGTGATTAAAATGCTAATCCTAAGGATTATAGTGTTCGGTCAACCCCTCTTAGTGGTGCTAAAAATGTTTAGTTAATTTTGTCAAGGCTTGATGAGTGCATGGAGAAGGATAAAAGAAGAAAACCCTAGGAAGTTGCCATGGAGGATCTTGGCTCAACCCTAATGGTGAAGGCCGAGTGCTCCTCTTTGTGTATTGAGCCCATTTGTATGCTTTTATATAAAGTAAAGATGAATTCATGTGATTGATTGATTTGTCAATGAGCATGATAAAGTACACGTGTGACTGAACTAGTCTCATGATTCGCATTTTAAGCACTAGGGGTTGCAAGTCACATGCATGAAACATGAAAATCATGTTTTTGAGTCAAACATATTTTCAAAGGAAAAGAAAAGAATAAAAGTTTTTATAAGAACCCCAAAGGCTAGGACGTGATAGTGCCCTAGTGGAATTCCCTGTTCACTCAGGAGTGATTAAAGTCGAGTGAAAATTTTTGGGTCGGCGAAGAACAATCGGCGAACCATGTATGGCTCCAAAAGGTGTCCAAAACGTGGTCGCATCTAATGCTAATGGGTGCTTAAGGACAGTGTAGACTTTTACCTTACCGTTATAAGAATAAGGATGTAGTCACTCGGTTTGAGTGGTCAGCGAGTGATGAAGAGCGGTAAACACAGTCACCCTAGTGATACGGTAACGCATAACGTATTTATCTAGGTTTGATATGGTAGTCGGGTATGACGGTAACTAGCGAGGAGCACACGGTGCATAGGAAAACCGTGAGGTGTCCAAAATGAACAGTGACGGGGAAGGAGATACGTAACTCCGGTATCACTGATAAGGACTTTCACGACATGACAGGGAAGGCGATACGTAACTCCCATATGACTAATGTGATGATGGTAAAGGCGATACGTAATTACCGTCGAGGTTAAAGAATGATATGAATATGCTAAGTGGCGCCTAAGATAAAAAATGATGAAAGAATCAAAAAAATTTTACGAAAAAGGGTTTTAAAACATGAGTCAAAAGAATTACGTATATGATGAACCCTTTTTATGAAAATCAGGTATACGTGTCAAGATTGAAAGAAAGTCGGGCTTTATGAAAGCCTTCATGAGCATATGCATTTGTTAAGTCAGTAGTCGCATATACATGACACAAATTCTGTTTGTTATTCACTGATATGTATGCTTGAAATGATTTTGTTGAGATGTTTGTGTACTTACTGAGATTTCTCGAAATCTCATCCCTTTATATTTCCACTATAGTTCCTTGTGGGGACGATAGAAGTTGTTGCAGGAAAAGATGACGTCGATGACTATGAGACTTGGAGAGACTCTCTAGACCACTGATGGTCTGGTGATCTCCCCACCTTCTAACGTGGTCGTGTGAATAGCGCTTGGATGATGTCATTTACTTACGTTTTAATTAGATTTCGGAGGTCCCCGATATTTTGGGAGAGTATATATTTTGTGGAAACCAAGATAATTAGCAATGCTATTCATATGAAATTTATTTTGGAATCTTAAATTTGTTATACCATGTGATATAAGGCAAAAATTAAGCACTTGCCTAATTTTAGAATGGCTTGACCTTTTCCGCTGCGAAAATTTTCTATTCACTACGTTTATTTTAAATGCATACTCGAACTTAAGTAAGAACGATGGGTGAACTTCCTTGTGTTGTTTATCCTCGACAGCTCAGTTTGCATCCAATCCCAAGTGTAAGCGGAGGCGTCGACATCTTGGGTATGTATGGGAGACTTTAACAACCTCATTGATCAATCCAAAAAGGCGAGCGGATGGCCCATCCCTTATAATCCAAACAAGTGCCTCGAGGTCCTCATGGATAGAAATGGCCTCATCGACATTGGCTACATGGTTCCAAAATTCATGTGAACAAACAACAGACCTAGGAAAGTTCTTATAAGAGAGATTATACCGAGCAATTGTAAATCAAGAATGGAGAGTAATTTCTCAGAAGCTACACTTCAACACTTAGGATCCTTATCATCAGACCATCACCCATGCTTGTTGCAAACTATTGGAAAGTATTGTCATGCGCCATCTTTTAAATTTTAAGAATTTTAGACTTGAGAATATCTAAACCATCAAATAATAAAAGAGCGTGGAGAAAAAACTAACAAGTCAATCCGGCAACATATTTTGCAAGGTAATCAAATCAACTAAAGATGCACTTAAAGTTTGGAATAAAATCGTTTTGGGTGAATCCAAATTACTATCCAAGAGTTAGAAAGGGAACTTCTTGAAGTACAAAGCAACCAAATGACTCCCTGCAAAAAGAAAGATTCTTTCAGCGTAGACTGTAACAACCCTAAAATTCTCATCCTAATTTAAATGTTTAATTAAACACTAATATGAGATATTAGTGATAATTTATAAGAACAAGCCCTAAAGAGATGGGCTTGAAAGCGAAGCCTTTGAGGCATGGATTGAGTGAATGGGCCAAGGGAGTAGTAGTGAGCCCACAAGCCCATAGTATGAACTCATGACCCACCAAGCCCATATTAGAGGCCAGTTAACAAGGAAGGTTTCATGTCAACTATGTTAAAAGTGTGGAGATGTAAGATTTGGATCCAGTTTTCTTATATGGGAATCAACTAATATTTAATCGAGTTCCATCAAGAACAAGACTTACAGATGGTCCTTAGTGGAAGGCCAAGGACATTTGATAAGTGCTTAATTTGCCTCCAACCATTTGAAGGAAATATGCCCATTAACGAAATTTCTTTCAACACATAATAGTTTTGGGTACAGGCTTTCAATATGCCATTTGCCAGTATGAATTTTGATGTAGGGAAAAGAATTGGTAACTTCATTGATAAGTTCATAACAGTCCAAGCTGATGAAATGGGATGCTACTGGGGCAAGTGTATGAGGATAAAAGTTCAGTTAGATATCTCTAAGTCACTACAGCGAGGCCTATTTCTAATTTTTTAGGAGAAGAGAATATGGATTCCATTTAAGCATGAGCGATTACCCAACTTTTGCTTCAAGTGTGGGGCAATTAAACATTCACATAAAGACTACAATGCTAAGCTGTCCACCAGCACCAAACCTCAATATAGAGCATGGTTGCGTTCCTCAGCAACCAGAAATAATGAGTCCAGTAGAAAGAAATAAAGGGGAATAACTGATAACAATCCTACAGAGGAGCAATCGGAATGAAGGGAGGCTGAGCTAAGATAATGCCTGACTCCTACTCTGTGACGCCCTCAATTTATGCTAAGGGTTTTAACGAAAATTGAAGAGTTTGAGTAAATAACACTAGGCTACTTATCCCATACGTATCGACCCTATATTGCATGCATCTAATCTTACTATTGTATATAATGAGACTCACAACAGAAATTGGTCTAAATAAAAACTTTTACAAATAAACTAGTGATCACATGTTAAAATATAAACATAATATTCACATCCACATTTATAACATCATATTGCACTATTACATGATCCGGTTTGTTTTCTTAGTCATATAAACATACATAAATCCCACTACTACGTCAGTACCACCTTGGCTCCCTTTTAACCTTTGGATACTCTCTCCCGTAACGAAAACTTATCCAAACTAACATCAAAATCCCGATGAAGGTATTATCCATATGGTATTGTATAAACCCCACATATAGACAATGAGCCATCTAATCCTAACGTCAGAAAACATCCTATACGCATATGCTACGCTGAGAAGGCGGATGCATCGTGTCTTCATAACCCCATCGGTCGATCATAAATATCCACAACAGGAGAGTCAAAAAAGTCAAAAAGGGAAAAGTCAGAGGACCCCTCAGGGCTCCTCCAAGCTCCCTGAGATATAGGGGTTTTCCCCTGTCCGTCATAGAGTCCTGTACAATATATAATTTTTCCAAGAAAGACACAAACAAACAAAAGTGAGATTTTCTCAGAAATCTTAATAAGTATACATATAACATAACAAGGCATAGATAAAGCATAACATAAATCATATGACAAGATCATAGCATATGACATATAACATTATCGTATGTAGCTCATGCATGTGAATGACATATGAATGACCAGCTTATACTTGTTATAGACCTACTCTTATTATACTTAAGTTCTTATTTCTTATTTTATATTTCGTAACATTGTGGGTCATACTTATTTCATAACCTTGACGGATGTTACGTATCGCTGTCCCAGTCAGGTGTTCTCAGTATGACGCGTCAGCTTGGCCATACATAAGCTCATCAATCTTCCGGGCGTTACATATCGTCGTCCCTGTCCTGACAAGCCTTGTGTCAATCTTTCAAACGTTACGTATTGCCGTCCTCGTCCTGACATGGAATTACTTAGCATAGCGGGCGTTACGTACCGCCATCCCCGCTAGTCATATCAGTCTTTCGAGTTTTACGTATTGTCGTCCCCGTCGTAACACGACACTTAACTTATCACTTTTTCTTAATATTTTCGTATCATATTTTCTAAAAATGAACGTTGTGACTTATGACGACACACATATGTGACGAAATATAATATACATACAAATTTAGACTTGTGACATGCATGTCTCATATTTTTGTAAAGCATATGACATAGAAAAGCATATAACAAAAACCTACATGCACATACATCACCAAAATTCACGTCAAAACTTAATAAATAATATGTATGCAATTAAATGAAATATTAAAATTTTGTTTAATCAAGGGTCTTTATGAAAAATAGTCTTAATTATTTATTCCTGTTAACTTATTCAACTCAAGCCCACAAGTTTGCATAATTTCATAACTTCAATATTTTTTTTTTAAATGTTTCTTGAACTATTCTTACATATATATAATTTTATTATTATTTTATTTTATCTTTTTATGATAAAACAAATCCTCCTAATATATTAAGATTCTTAAACTTATCATACTTGTTGAAAATATTATTCAAATAATTCACTAGAAGTTATAAATTGAAGGAAAACATCATTTTTTAAGAGTCCACCTACTCTGTTTTGTAATTTAATTCCATTTTCGTCCTTCATAGAGTTATTATCTATTAAAATGTAAAACACCAACGTTGTAGACCTACGTCTTAGATTTCTATATCCTTTTGAATCACTCAATTTCGACATCACATTAACAAGTTATGACATTTTTACTGAAAGATGTTAAATCTGTCTACTTAACTCCTCTGAAGTCCGAAAGTTACTAGGGTTGTTCTATCATTTTTTTCCAAATCATAACCTCATATTTTCACTTATTCCTCTTCTCATATGATCATAAAACATATTCATAAGGTTCTCAAAATTTTTCCTAGTATTTTTCCACAACAAAAACCACTCCATAAATCAAGAGCATTCAAGCTACTTCACACATAATACATATGCTTAAACAAGTATCAAATAGGCATCAAACTAAATCTATAAATTAAGCCACTTATACTACACCAAGATTATGTTAAGTAGTGTAATTAAAAATTTTCCAAAGGTAAATTAGTAGTCTTGAATGGATCTTGCACTTCTTTTCTCTCCAAGGCTCCTACTTAGCTTCCTTTTGAGGTATGTGTGTTTTGGGTGAGTTTTCTTGTATTTTTCTTGATTTTCACCCAATGTGAATGTGAGGCCTCTCTAAAAATAAAAAAAGTGGAAGTTTGAGGGTCTATTTATAGAGGTAAAAAGGTATTTGAAGGCTTGAGAAAAGAGAGGGCATCTCAGCACCCCTCTTTAGCCGAGTGATGTGTTTCTCTTCCCCCTAATTTGCAACATAATGATCACCCCTATATCTCACGATTTCACTAGATTTTCATTCCATGGCTAAGCTTCCTCCATATTTGAAATAATCTAAGATCAATGGTTTAAATTATTACAACACATAGGTAAAATAAATGGAATAAATCTTAGCATATCTAGGATATGCTTAAACTGGCCACTTGGCCTTAATCTGGCTCCCACGTTTTTAGATCTTCTCCCCCCCTTTTGCCACATGTTCCAGCCTTCCTATACATCCTTAGAACATCTTAGAAGAATCCCCTTAAGATTTGGTTGGCTATTGGTTGAAAATGGAGGGGCAATTTGGCTGGTTTGGTTGGTTCTCCTCCGATCAGATTTGTTCCCACTTCTCCCATGGTTATATGCAAAATTTTCTTCTAGAAACTCTTCCACCACCAAGTACAAACCTTTTTACACATATCTAGAAGATAAAAATGTAAAGAACCAATCAAATTGGAGCTTCTAAAGTAATTCAGTGGTTTGATTTATTTTCGGGTTTCAATTTACGCTCAAAACCGATCAGTCCACTTCTAGCCCCAATAACCCATTTATCCACTTTGATTCTCTGAAATCTCAAAACATGAAAGTTGTAGATCATTCTCTTAGAGATCCATGGGATTTTGAATAACTTAAATAAAATGTCATATGAGGGAGATATCACCAATCTACCGAAACATGTCATTCTAATCCAAGAACCCACTTTTAGGCTATCTAAGTGTTTTTCCACTCCACTTCGAATTTTCTCAATTTTCCTCTTAATCTCCTTGATATAATTATTCTATAAATTAAATTTAAAATATTTTAATTTAGACCTTTTAAAATTATAAAATAAATTGATCATAATTTTCCATATTTCCTTTACTACATAAGGTGTTTCTAGTTTAGATCTTCCTTCCTATTATCATAGCTTCACAAAATTCCCTTAAAATAAAAATAAATTTCTAAATGAATCTATTCCTAAAGATATATGTAAAAAGGAAGGGTTATTACATTCTCCCCCTATAAAATAAAGATTCTGTCCTTGAAATCGCTAAAGTATATAAAAAAAAAAATTTAACAGTAAAATTTATACCTCGATTACTAGTGGTAGTAGATTCATCCGAAGATGAGGGTTCTCTCTCTTTTATAGTCAGTGAGTCCTGTGAGAAATAAAGTATTGTATCAAAGTCTGGGTCGTAGTAAAGATTGACACTCATCTCTTGTAATTTAAGCAATCTTTCTTCTTCTGTTTCTATTATAATTGGTCTCTCTTCACAATGACGTTCACTATCTACTGATTTATCAGATATTTCTAACACAATAGCTTTCCCTTTATCTTCCATTTTCAACATTTCTATTTCAGCTAGTCTAGCTTTTCTACAATTTGAGTTTCCCTTTTTATCTATATCCATAACATGGGTTCTATGCCATTCATACTTATTCAACCATCTTAATCTTTCTTTACGGGTTTTTTCTTTACGTCTTTCAGCTCTTTCTTTTAGTTGATTTACGGAAGTGACTGACATTCTTACGGTTTCCTTGTTTTTGTCATTTTCTTGATTAAGGACAAGCAGTAATTAACGATAAGCAAACAGAAAATTAAAAACAAGCACCATATGAATAACATTTCACATATATATCCATTGTCACACAAGACACAGATCACTACGACTAGTTTTTCAAACAAATGAGGGTATTTAGCTCTCATCATATCTTCACGTTCCAAAGTAAATTCTTGGAAAGCGGGATTATTCCATAGCACTTTAACTAAAGAGATACTATGATTTCGCAGCGTTTGGTTCTTCTGATCTTCAATCCCTATAGGCCATTCTTCATTTGTCAAATTGGAGCATAAATTGATTTGACCTAGATCCATTATTTTTCGTTGGTACTCCACCTATATTTTTCTTTAAAGAAGACACATGAAAAAATCATGAACTCCTTGCAATTCGGCAGGTAGATCAAGACGATAAGCTACTAGCCCTACCTTTTCCAAAATCTCGTAAGGTCCAATGAGGCGAGGACTTTATTTACCTCTTTTCCCAAAACACATCGCACCCTTCATAGGCGAGACTTTCAAGTATACTCAATCACCTACCATGAAGTCTAATACTCTTCTGTGATTGTCTGCATAGCTCTTTTGTCTGCTCTATGCTGCCTTCATTCTATCTCTAATCTTTTTCACTTGTTCTTTGACTTCTTGCAAGTATTCAGGACCCAAAACACTGCTTTCACCAACTTCATCCCAATAAATAGGAGATCTGCATTTCCTTCCATACAATGCTTCATAAGGCATCATCTGAATAGTAGCTTGAAAACTATTGTTATAAGCAAATTCAATTACGGGTAAGAAACTTTCCCAATCACCACCAAAATCTAAGACACAAGCTCGCGATATATCTTCTAAAGTCTGGATTATTCTTTCTGTTTGTCCATCTATTTGGGGATGATATGCACTACTAAAATTCAGACTTGTACCCATCATCTTTTGTAAAATTTTCCAAAATCGAGATGTGAACTTAGGATCCCGATCTGATACTATTGTCTTAGGAATCCCGTGCAAACGAATTATTTCCTTCACATAGATTCATGCTAACTTTTCCATTGAATTCATGTTTGAAATGGGCAAAAAATGAGCGCTCTTCGTTAGTCAGTCAACTATTACCCAAATTGAATTCTTTTCGACGGATGTTCTTGGTAACCCGACTACAAGATCCATAGATACTTCTTCCCATTTCCATTCGAGAATAGGTAGAGGTTGCAATTCTCCGGCTGGTATTTGATGTTTTGCTTTTACTAATTGACATACTGGACATTTTGCTACAAATGCTACAACATCCTTCATAATTCCTTCTCACCAAAATTTTTCCTTTAAATCCCGATACATCTTAGTACTCCCGGGATGAGCAGTATATGGTATACAGTGAGCTTCTCTTTACAATTTTTCTTTCAACTCTGCATCATTGGGAATCACTTTTCTGTTTTTGTAACACACTATTCCATTTTCCAATATCCGATAATTCGATGCCTCCTTTTCTTCTACTAACTGTTGTCTTATCTTTTTCAACTTATCAACTTTTTGTTGCCCTTGTTTGATTTCTTCATCTGTTAGGGGAATGATTTCTTGAATTACCATCAACCTGATTTCCTTTGGCAGCCTATCTACAAGAATCTCCCACATCATAGTTAACACTAACAGTCCTTCCACCTGAGTTTTTCTATTTAAAGCATCGGCTACCACATTAGTTTTGCCGAGATGATACTTAATTTCACACTGGAAGTCACTTATAGTTTCCATCCATCTTCTTTGTCTCATATTCAAAGTCTTCTAACTGAATAAATACTTTAGACTCTTATGGTCCGTGTATATTTCGCACTTTTTCTCATATAAATAGTGTCTCCAAATTTTCAGAGCAAACACAACAGCAACTAGTTCTAAATCATGGGTAGGATAGTTTTGCTCATGATTCTTAAGTTGTCGAGATGCATATGCAACTACTTTTCATTCTTGCATTAGTACACATCCTAGACTCATCTTTGAAGCACCATTATATATCATGTATGACTTATGAGGTTCTGGTATAGCCAAGATTGGCGCCGTAGTCAACCTTCTTTTGAGTTCCTGAAAACTTCTTTCACACTGCTCACTCCAAACATATTTAGCATTCTTCTTTGTCAAAATAGTCAAAGGTGTGGAAAGTTTAGAAAATCCTTCTACAAACCTTCTATAATATCCAGCTAACCCCACAAAACTATGTACTTCATGAGAATTCTTGGGTTGTTGTCAATCCATCACTGCTTTTATTTTGGCTGGGTCCACCGAAACTCCTTCATTTGAAATGACATGGCCCAAAAATTTAACTTCTTGTAGTCAGAACTCATACTTACTAAGTTTGGCATAAAGCTGATATTTCTACAAGGTTTCCAATATAATCCTCAAATGTTCCTTATGCTCTTCATCATTTCGAGAATAAATCAGGATATCATCAATAAACACCACTACGAAATTGTCCAAGTATGGTCTAAATATTCGGTTCATCAAATCCATAAATACAGCTGGTGCATTTGTCAACCCGAACGGCATAACCAAAAACTCTAAATGTCCATACTGGGTTCAAAAAGTCGTCTTAGGTATATCCTGCTCTCTGATCTTCAGTTGATGATATCCAGATCTATGATCTATCTTAGAAAATACCGAAGCTCTTATCAACTGATCCAACAAATCATCTATTCGAGGCAACGGATATTTATTCTTAATAGTAACTTTATTCAGATCTCGATAATTTATACACATTCGTATCGTTACATCCTTCTTTTTCACAAATAGCACTGGTGCTCCCCACGGAGACGAACTCGATCGAATAAATCCTTCCTTCAAGAGTTCTACAATTTGCATTTTCAATTCTTTTAATTCTACAGGTGCCATTCTATATGGTGCCTTATGACTTGAGCCATAGCTGGTTCCAGTTCAATAGTAAACTCTATTTCCTAGTCAGGGAGTAATCTTGGTAAATCATCTGAAAAGACTTGTGGAAAATCTTCTACAACCGGAATCCCCTTAACACTCTTAACTTCTTCTAAGGAATTCAACATCATTGTTAAACATACGCTTGCTCCTTCTTTAATGCTTTTCTCTATCCGTTTGGCAGTGGCTACTGAGGAAATAAGATTAATTACTTCTCCCTTATAACAAAGCCTTTCTTTCATTGGCACGTCAAAGACTATTTCTTTTCTTCGATAATCAATCTTAGCATAATATTTGGCTAGCCAGTCCATGCCTAAAATTAAACCAAATTCCATCAAATGGAATACTATCAGATTAGCAACTAGCTGTAAACCCGCAACTTCTATAGGACACCCTTTTACCATTTGGTGACATCCAATTACCTTCCTATCAGATATCACTACCAAAACTTTTTGCCCTAAGGTTCCGCTTCTAAATTGCTCCTCTGAACACATTCATATGAGATAAAAGATCTCGTCGCTCTAGAGTCAAACAAAGCATAGGCCATATATTCCTTCAATCTAACCTTACCTAGAAAAATTATCCTACTATTATTTCATATTCACAAGAGTTCACACAAAAATCAATTAAGAGAAGGAATTTGAGAGTTACCAGTAATAACACCAGCATTGATTGCCTCGTCAGTTCCCACATCCACGTCTCCAGGCGTGATTGCATAAACTTTGGCCTTTGCAGGGATTTTTGCTTTTCCTACTGATGGTCCTGCTCCTCTAGGGACGTTTTAAGGACAATCCCTATTCATGTGCCCGGGCTGACCGCACTTGTACCAGACTCCAGTGTTTATTCGACATTCTCCCTGGTGCCGATATCCACATTTTGTACACAAGGGAAACAGAACCGGTACATTTGCATTGACTGTCACTCCTTTTCCTTTATTCGTAAGGTAAAACTTCTTTTCTTTCTAATATCTCTTCTAGCGGAAAATGGAAAGCTCATTTTTTCGACAGTTTGAGGCTGTGTCCCAAGACTCCTTTGCTCCGCTTCAGCAATAGACGCCACATTCATCAACTCCTGAAAATTTTCTATTTGTAAACATGTCACTTGAACCCAAATAAGTGGCTATAATCCTTCTTGAAATTTTTGTGCCCTTATCTTTTCTATAGCTACTACGTGTGGGGCAAATCTTGCCAACTCCATAAATCATGCTGCATACTGTTCCACCATCATGTTGCCTTGCACCAACGTAGAAAATTCTTGGGCTTTTTGCCGTTTCACCGACTCTGGAAAGAATCGGTTATCAAACTCTTTCTTAAATCTTTCCCAAGTAGGTATTACATTCTATCCCAATTCTAATTTTAACAACTTCCTTTTCGTATCCCACCATAGACCGGCTTCTCCCTGTAGTAGATGTCCCGCATAATGTACCTTCTGAATTTCATACAACCACTGATTTCAAAGATATGCTCTAAATCCACAATCCACTTATCCGCCTTTAGAGCTCCTTCAGTTCCCAGAAAATATGGGTATCGATAAATCAACAATTTTTCATACGAACATCCTTGAGTTTCTCCCCTATTTTTATTATGCCGCGGACAACGGCTCTGCTCCATTTGATTTCTCACCAGTTCCGTCATTTGTCATATGGCTTCAGCTATCGCTTGTCCCCCTTCCAAAGGAAGGTTCGGCATCGTCTACCCTCCTTCTAATGGTGGGGTCTGAATCCCCTGCTCATCAGTTCTTAGGGAGGTAACCCTAGGGTGACTCTGAGTTGAGGTATCTCATCTCAAAGAAGGTCTACCCCTCGCCATCTTATCTTCTTGAAACATACCAACTCCATCATGAGTCACTTCTTACATTAGTAATTCAAAACTCCCAGAATCCATATCATTCACCATACCACTTCAACTTTATCCTTATAAAAATTCAAGCATATTCTAATACCATTTGATCAATTCCTAGGACAATGTGGGTTTTTCCCAGAGACGCAATCGCTCTGAGGCCACTCTGTGACACCCTCAATTTACGCTAAGGGTTTTAATGTAAATTGAAAAGTTTGAGTAAATAATACTAGGCTACTTACCTCATACGTATCGACCCTATATTGCATGCATCTAATCTTACTATTGTATGTAATGAGACTCACAGCGAAAACTGGTCTAAATAAAAACTTTTACAAATAAACTAGTGATCACAAGGTAAAATATAAACATAATATTCACATCCACATTTATAGCAGCATATTATACTATTACATGATCCAATCTGTTTTCTTAGTCATATAAACATACATAAATCCCATTACTACGTCAGTACCACCTCGGCTCCCTTTTAACCTCTGAATACTCTCTCCCATAACGAAACTTATCCAAACTAACATCAAAATCCCAATGAAGGTATTGTCCATATGGTGTTGTATAAACCCCGCATATGGACAATGAACCATCTAATCCTAACGTCAGAAAACATCCCGTACGCTTCTACTGCGCTGAAAAGGTGGATGCATCGTGTCTCCATAACCCCATCGGTCGATCATAAATATCTGCAACAGCAGAGTCAAAAAAGTCAAAAGGGAAATGTCAGAGAGCCCCCTAGGACTCCTTTGAGCTCCCTAAGACATAAGGGCTTTTCCCTGTCTGTCATAGGATCATGTACAATATATAATTTTTTCAAGAAAGATACAAACAAACAAAAGTGAGATTTCCTCGAATATCTCAGTAAGTACACATATAACATAACAAGGCATAGATAAAGCATAACCTAAATCACATGACAAGATTATAGCATATGACATATAACATTATCGTATGTAGCTCATGCATGTGAATGACAGATTTAATTCCATTTTTGTCCTTCATAGAGTTCTTATTTCTTAAAATTTAAAACACAAAAGTTGTAGAGCTATGTCTTAGATTTCCATATTCTTTTGAATCACTCAATTTCTACATCACACTAACATGTTATGACCTTTTTACTGAAAGATGTTAAATCTGTCTACTTATCTCTTTTCAAGTCTGAAAGTTATTAGGGTTGTTTTATTATTTTTTTCCAAATCATAATCTCATATTTTCACATATTCCTCTTATTATATGATCCTAAAACATATTCATAAGGTTTTAAAATTTTTCCTAGTATTTTTCCACAACAAAAACCACTCCATAAATTAAGAGCATTCAAGCTACTTCATACATAATACATAGGCTTAAACAAGCATCAAATAGGTATCAAACTAAATATAATATCAAATAAATTAAGCCACTTATACTACACCAAGATTATGTTAAGTAGTGTACTTAAAAAATTTTCCAATGGTAAATTAGTAGTCTTGAATGGATCTTGCACTTCCTTTTGAGGTATGTGTGTTTTGGGTGAGTTTTATTGTATTTTTGTTGATTTTCTCTCAAGGTGAATGTGAGGCATTTCTAAAAGGAAACAAATGGAAGCTTGAGGGTCTATTTATAGAGGTAAAAAGATATTGGAAGGCTTGAGAAAAGAGAGGGCATCTCAGCACCCCTTTTTAGCCGAGTGATGTGCTTCTCTTCATCCTAATTTGCAAGGTAATGATCACCCATATATCTCATGATATCACTAGATTTTCATCCCATTGCTAAGCTTCCTCTATATCTGAGATAATCTTAGATCAATAGTTTAAATTATTACAGCAAATAGGTAAAAGAAACGGAACAAATCTTAGCATATCTAGGATATGTTTAAACTAGCCACTTGGCCTTAATCTGGCTCCCACGTTTTTAGATCATCTCCCCCCCCCCCCTTTTTGCCACTTGTTCCAGCCTTTCTAAACATCCTTAAAACATCTTAGAAGAATCTCCTTAAGGCTTGAATGGCTATTGGTTGAGAATGGAGGGTCAACTTGCCTGGTTTGGTTGGTTTTCCTCCAATCACATTTGTTCCCACTTCTCCCATGGTTATATGCAAAATTTTCTTCTAGAAACTCTTCCACCACTAAGTACAAACCTTTTTACACATATCTAGAAGATAAACATGTAAATAAAAAATCAAATTGGAGCTTCTAAAGTAAGTCGGTGGTTTGATTTATTTTCGGGCTTCAGTTTACGCTGAAAATAGATCAGTCCACTTCCAGCCCAAATAACCCATTTATCCACTTCGATTATCCGGAAAAGAAAAACATGAAAGTTTTAGATCATTCTCCAAGTGATCCATAGGATTTTGAATCACCTAAATAAAAAGTTATATGAGGTAGATATTATCAATCTACTGAAACATGTCATTCTAGTCCGAGAACCCACTTTTAGGCTATCTAAGTGTTTTTCCACTGCTATTCCAATTTTCTCAATTTTCCTCTTAATATCCTTGATATAATTATTCTATAAATAAAATCTAAAATATTCTATTTTACAACTTTTAAAATTATCAAATAAATTGATCATAATTTTCCATATTTCCTTTACTACTTAAGGTGTTTCTAGTTTAGATCTTCCTACCTATTACCATAGTTTCATAAAATTCCCTTAAAATAAAAATAAGTTTCTAAATGAATCTATTCCTAAAGATATATGTAAAAAGGAAGGGTTATTACATACTCCGCATGGAAGGGACAACCTTGGAGTCAAATAAGCAACTGGAGAGAAGCTTTTCATCCAAAGGACAGCTGAAAGCTACCATGAATCTTTTAAGGTAATAGAAAGGACACCACTTTTTGACATTTCAGAAATCATTATCAATAATGTAGATTGAAGTTTGATGCAAGGGATTGAGAAGTCAAATCCACCAAACCTCCAAAATACTTCTGCTCTAGTATCGAAAGTACTTAAAGACAAATACTTTTCCAATTCGACTCTCAAGTCAGCAAAGATAACGGGCAAGCCATCATATGTGTGGAGGAGCATACTTGCTACCAGACAGATAATTGAGGAAGGTACCATCTAGAGGGTGGGCATAAGGGGATAAGATTAGGTTTGAGAAGATAGGTGGTTATCCAAATCCACTCTTGCCAAAATCAGCAGCCCAATGTAGGTCCTAAATAAAGATACCACGGTTTAAGTTCTCATTGACCAAGCTGCAAAGAACTAGAAGTCTGTAACGTCCTTAATCTACGCTTTGTGACTAAATGTAAACTGAAAAGTCTAAGTAAGTAACACTAAGCTATTTACCTCATATGTATCGAATTTATAGTGAATGCACCTATTCTTAATATCGAGTACAATGAAACTCGTAAAGGAAAAATGGTCTAAATAAAAACTTTAGCATAACAAGCTAGTAATCATATGGTAGAAAAAAACTATAAATATAACATAATATTACATCTCCACATTGCCTCAGTTCATAAGATAACCCAGTTATTTTTGTCTGTCATATACATATATAAGAGTTATCGACATAATATCAGGGCCACCTCGGCTCCTTCTTGACCTCCGGATAGTCTCTCCCATACCGCAATCGATTTATACTAATATCTACACCCTTCAGAAGGGTTTGTCCATACGGGGTTTTATCGATACCACATATGGACAACGAACTCCTCAGATCCACCACCAAGCAGCACCCGACCCGCTGTCGCTCTGTGGATAAGACGGATGCATACTGGCTCAAAATCGCCGATATGTAGTTATGTATGGGAGGAGCGTCAAAATTATCAAAAAGTGAGAAATCAGAGAGCCCTTCAGGGCACTGCTGAAGTCCTTGCATCATCATAGGGGTCTTTCCCCTTATTTGGCCAACAAAGCAAGATTGAAACTATGGTGTAACACGTCGCTTCCGAATATAACATTTTGACAATATTTGAGGAAGTCAGTGTGCTACTAAAACTTGTCATTATAAAAATGAATCAGACATGAATGTTTTTAAATAAATGAAACAGTCTTTATAAAACTAAAGAGAGTCTGTGGAAGCATTTGCTTAAAATAAAATGTTGAAATCTCTTGTGTTTACAAAAAGTAAAAAATATTTTATTCACTAAAGACCATAAAATAAAATTAATAAACTGTTTAGGTTTCTGCATCGCCTCTCTGAGTTAAATCCTGCCAACTGTGTATTCTCCTCACCTGTAATGGTTTTAAAAAAAACATAGAAACATGGAAATAAAAACAAAATAAGTCGAATACTCAATAAATAACACATAATACCGTAAAAGTAATACTCATCGGTTCTATCAAAACATGCATACTCGTAGATACATACATAATAACGTGAATATGAATTTTTCATAAATGTTGAACGTGACTTTTTCATAAATGTTGAAAATATGAGCTTTTCATAAATCATGAGCTTTTTGTAAAACATGAACATGAACTTGAGTTTATCTTATTATATCATATCGTTTCGTATCATAGGCCGTTACCCAGTGTTGACCCCCGTGAGTTCGGGTTAGCAAATCTAAAAAGATTATGATTCCGCCCGTGGCTGCGGGTTGTGGAATCCATACATAAGGAAGACATACTGAATGCACTACCAGCATATACGACCTAGCAATGCAATATGCCCATACATAGGTACCGATTTCATATCATACATAGGCCACTTACATATCTTATCATATTTGCACACTTATCATAACATAGATTTCAAAAGAAATCGCATATTTTCGTAACATGTCATGATGCATGCTTCCTCACATGAATTCATGATCTTTCATAACTAATTTTTATGCATACTCACATAAAATCATGATTTTTTTATAAATAACTTTAATGCATAAAACATGAGATTTCATATATCTTAATGCGTAAACTTTTCATAAATCATGCATATAGATTTTCATAATTTTTCTTGATTCGGGTACGTAAAAAGTGGCTTATAAATGATGGCCATACATATATAATATTTTTTATAAAATATGTTTACCGTACATGCGTGAAAAGTATGATCATGCTACTTACCTCCTAGCGCTGCTTTCAAATTCACGTCGTAGCTCGTAACCTATACAAGATGCTAAGCATCATTAATTTTCTAAATTAATCGTGTCGTAATCTTCTACTTCCATAAAATCATAAATAAATAATTTATAAAAAATATATTTTAAAAGCACTTTAAAAACCTTAATACTTGCAAGAAATAATTCTTTTGAGCTGATAGTAATTTTAGAAGACACCTCCAATTGAATAAAATAAGCCCAATTTAAAACATAGATCCAAACTAAAGGTAATATGAAGGAAATAAAATGAGTATTTGGCGTTGCAGCTTACAGAAGACCAAAATAATGAGGAAGATGACATAAACAGAAGAGCTCGAGAGGGAGGGTCGCATGATGCATACCGAGAGGAGACTAAGGTGCGGCGACAACTGGGCAGTTTCTGGGTAGTTGGGAAAAGTACTCCGACGGTCTCAGCGTGGTCTACGGTGGTTGGAAAACACTAGGCTTGTTTGTTTCGGTTGCTGAGTGAAACAGTGGAGGGGCTCGCGGGGAGATGCACGGAATGGTGGAGGAAGGCTGGTCGGCGATTTCTGTGCAGGTGGGGTGGTATTTTCGGCGAGAATGGGCCTCGGTTCAGGGAAGAGAAAGGGCTCGCTGTGCTCTATTTTTGGTGTATTTAAACAGGGGCTTATTTGTGGTGGTTTTCGGTTGCATGACAGTGGGTAAAATCGGGAGGAGCTTGGGCGTTGGCGTGGGAGGAGCAATTGGGGCACGTTGCTGTCATGTGGAGGTTTTTCTGGGTTATGAGGTTGGCTGCTACGGCAAGGTGGTTCTATATAGGGGATGTGAGGGCTGAGATATATGTTTGGGGCTGTCGAATGGTGCAAGATGCTAAGCTAGTGCTCTAGATACGTGGGAGGCTGGACGACGGGGTTGGCTTCATGCAGGGGCAAGTAAAAGGGCAGGTATATATATATTTATATAGGTGAAGGGATGGGAGTTTACGTGATAGGATAGGAGGCTAATGTTTGTTTTCAAGTAGGAAACCATGCAACAAAAACTGAGAGTATGGCTCATATAGTTGAGTTCGGAGCATGAAAGTGTAGGCTAAAATTTAAAATTTGAAAATCAACTCAAATGGGGAAATATATAGTGATTATCAAAGGATGAATCCGATTGTGAAGGGGTTCAAAACTATAGTTGATGATGATGATGATTTGTTTTAAAAAAATAATTCTAAAAGGTGGATTACGGCTAGTAAGGAATTTAAAACAAATTCAAACACTATTTTAAAACTTATCAAAAATATAACTTAAATATCATAGTAACGAAATAATAATAATAATAATAATAATAAATCCAAATTTTGGATCAGGATGTTACATATGGAGATTTCAGAAACCCATCCCTCCAGCAGCTTTACTTTTCCCCATATGATTCCATGAAACCTAGTATATTTTACTCGTGCCTTCTGGCTGTCCCCACCATAAGTGGTTCATTACTCTATCTATTTCCATCAACAAAGATTGGGGTAACTTAAAGACACTCATACAATAGGTAAAAAGTGCTTGAACTACTACTGCTTTCAGGGGAATTTCTTTCCTTGCTTATGAAAGAATTTTGGATTTCCAATAACTCACTTTGCTCCTAACTCTGTTTAGGATACGTTTAAAAGCTTGAAATGTGGATCTTCCAACTAGAGTGGGGAGGCCAAGATACCTTTCATAGCAGGTAATGGCTCATGTTCCAACACGGGATAAAATATAGTCTCTAGTTTCCTACCTTGTACTTGAGCTAAAGAAAATTGTAGTCTTGTTTTTGTTGAATTTTTGGCTAGAAGCTCCTTCATACAGCCCCAATAATGCATTGATATTGGCTCATTCCAAAGCATTAGCTCTACAAAAGAGCAAACTATCATCTACAAAAAATAAATGGTTGATAATCACTTAAGAAGCATTAGCTCTTCCCATAGGGTAGGCATGAATCCTCTTTTCTGTTTGAGCCTGGTTAAGAAGCTATCTAAGTACTTCAACCACCAAAAGTAATAGATAAGGGGAGAGAAGATCCCCTTGTCTAATACCTCTTGATGGTTGAAAATTACTTTAAGGAAAACCATTTAAAAGTATGGAGTATGAAACAGTCGAAACACATCTCATGACTAGCTTGACCCATTACTCATTAAATCCCATTTTCAACATTGTTTGTGACAAAAAACTCCACTCCACACGATTATAAGCCTTGCTCATATACAACTTGATTGCCATATAGCCTTGCTTCCTTCCCTTTTAGTTGACATTGAATGCATGGCTTCAAAGGCAACCATGACATTATCAAGAATAAGTCTTCAAGGAATAAAAGTACTCTGTGTGGGAGAGATAAGTTGCGAGAGTATCTTCTTTAATCTGTTGGCAAGCACTTTTGGCATCATTTTATACAAAACATTGCACAATGAGATGGGCCTAAAATCTGTCACGGTTTTGAGATTTTTAATCTTTGGAATGAGCACTATATAAGTATCATTAATGCATTCGGTATCTACTCCAAATTTGAGAACTTCTAGCACACCTTTGGTCACTTTTTCTCCCACAATATCTCAATGTGCTTGATAAAATTCTGCTGGAAAACCATCAAGGCCAGGAGAACCTAAAGGGTTCATTTGGAAAAGAGCTTCCTCAACCTTCAATATAGTAAAATCAACTGAGAGCATTTGGTTCATAGATAGATCCACCTTCCTATCAACTTTGCTTAGGAATTCCTCTAGTTTGATAGAAGAGAAAATATGCTTATAATAGTTGTCAAATACTTCAACTATTTCCTCCCTATCTCTAGCCCATCTTCCATCTTCCTTAAGTACACTTTTTTATTTTATTTGTTTTTCTTCTCTAATTTACACACTTATGGAAATATCTTAAATTTTGATCACTATTTTTTAGCCAAGCTTGCTTTGCTCTTTGTTTCCATTGAATGTTGTTTTCTTCTAACAATTTATCTATTTCCTTATGTACAAATTTATTAGATTCAATATTATTATCTGTGTTGGCAGTTTGAAGCTGAGAGAGTAGTTTCAATTTATCTTGAATTTCCTTCCCATGCTATTTGAGAGTGATTTTGCTCCACTGTACCAAAGAGTCTTCACACTTCTTAAAGATTTTTTTTAGTCCATTTTAGGTGTGATGTTAGTGGATTCAGCCACTGTCCCTAGATGTGATAACCCAGATTCTTAAGTATTCTTTTAATATTCATATTTGGTATGATTATATTTCTTTATGATTATTTTAAGGAATTTCTAGAATTTTGGATATATGTATATAGTTTTTATGAGCCTTTTATTGAAATTGAATGAAATTTATAAAGGAAGTCAAGTAATATGAGTGAGGAATATACCCTATGATATTTTCAGATTAAGTTAATTTAGACAGTTTCAACGTCCTTTAGTAATATTGATATAACTTACTCATTTATGTCGGATTGAGATGATTCAAGATGATTTGGAAAACTAAGACAGAGATCTACAACTTTTGTATTTTAAGTTTGAGATCTAACTCTATAAAGGACAAAATTGGAAAAAACTGACAAAACAGAGTAGGAAATACTTCAAAAAGGGTGTTTTTATTTTATTTTAAACTTCTAATGAATTATTTGAGTGAGATTTTTAATAAGTATGGTAAATTTAGAAATTTCAATATACAAGGAGGATTTTTCAAAATTTTATGCTAAAAAGATAAAATAAAATAAAATAATAAAATCATGTATATAAGAGAGATGTTCAAGAAACAAATAAATAAAAGTGTTTAAGCTGTGTAATTATGTAAATCTTGATTTAAGTTAAATAAGTTAAATAAATAAATAAGATTTAGTCCCCTATGATATTTGACAAGCCTTAGTTTAATAATATTATGATATGTTATTTAATTGACTATGTATCTTTCGTTAAGTCTTGATGTTATGAATTTATATGACGTATGTACATGTATATGTGAGATATGTTCTTGTGACATGTTTTTATATGTTATATAAATTATGAAGTCATGAAATATGCATGCCATAAGTCTACGTTTATGCGCATGTTGCATTTCATCACATATATGTGTCATCATAAATCATGACGTCTATCATAAGAAAATACGTTAAAAAAATTTTATAAGTAGAAAGAATAATAAGTTAGTCATGTCATGACGGGAACAGCAATACGTAACACCCGTATGACTGACGTGCCGATGGGGACGGAGATACGTAACGCCTATCGTAAAAGTAAGAGTCGTGTCACGACGGGGATGACGATATGTAGCGCCCAGACGATTGACATGGCTAGTGGGGACGGCGACACGTAATGCTCGCTATGTTAAGTAATTTCTGTGTCATGACGGGGACGGCGATACATAACGCCCAGAAGACTGACACGAGACTCATCACGATAGGGACAACGATACGTAATGCCCAGACGAATGATGAGTTATATATGTATGGATAAGCTGACGCGTCATGCTAAGTAAGTCCGATGGGAACGACAATACGTAACGCCCATCGAGGATAAGAGATAAGTAAGACCCGACAAGGACAATAATACGTAATGCCTATCGAGGATAAGCATTAAGTAAGACCCACAAGATTAAGAAATAAGATGGAAAGTATAAGTTCTAAGTATAAGATAGTGGGTCCAAGTAAGGTCTAAATTTGTATAGGAACAGTGGTCATTGACATGCATAAGTCTCATAAAGCATTTTCATAAGCTATAGGTTTATGATCATTGCTATGTATGATAATTTCTAATGTTATCTATCCTTTATTATGTTAATTGCGTACTTACTGAAATTTCTTGGAAATCTCACTTTTTTAAATTTTATCTATCATTCTTTACGGAATGATAGATGTTGTTGCATGATTAGATAGATTGCAATGAGACTCAAACAGCACAGGAGATTCTTAGGTACCTTGAGGGTTTTACAGAATACTCATCTCCAATTGAGATGATCTCTTATGTACGTGATCAAGTGGAATAGTAAGATTACTGGATAACGGTGGAATATGATATTTTGTTTTAAAAAAACTAACTGGATTATGTAAATCTTGGATACAATATATTTTTGTAAATGTGAAGTTATGAAAGTTATAGTTTTACCATGCCATGTGATCTATTTATGCAAAAGTTATATCTTTTCGCATTTATTGGAAATTTACCTCTTTCCGCTGTGTTTCACATTACATTTAATTAGTAAGTTTAGATGCATGCATGCTATTCCTTACGTTTATGTAAAATAAGTAGCCTTGTGTTACTTGTCTGGACGTTTCAATTTACGTCTTAATCGAGGCAAAAAAATTAGGGCGCTACACTAGCTATCAGAAATGATTTTTGAGTAGTCCTCATGTTGCTTCCATGCTGCTTCATATCTAAATATCCTTCCTCTATGAATTTTTGCATTATTGCACCCCTCTCTTGCTATCCTCAGATTCAAAACCAAGGGGCAATGATCTGACGATTGAACATATTGGACTTGGATGCAGCATTCAATAAATGTATTGATCCATTGAGAGTCACCTAGAGCTCGATCCAACCTCTCCTTTGTGAAATGAGGTCCCATTGGGTTGTTACACCATCTGAATTTGTTCTCTTCAAAGCCTAGGTCACTAAGTCCACACCACTCAACATTAGACCTAAATTGTTCCATCTGTTGATATGGTCGATAAGCTGCACCCATTTTCTCTTGTTGGTGTATTATTTCATAAAATCACCAAAAAAAATCCAAGCCTTGCCATTTCTTGGTTTAATCGTCCTCAAAAGTGTCCGACTATCTTTCCTTTGAGTTGTGTATGGAGAACCATAAAAACCGGTGAATAATAGATCCTCATTTCTACCTTTTAGCTTTAAATCCATGAAAATGTGAGATTGAGAATAAGTATAAAGATAGAAATTATTCTCACTATTCTAGCAAAAATCAAGTCCTCTACTTAAACGTCTACTATCAATTACAAAACTGGAATAGAATCCAAGCTTAGTTCTAATTACCTCCACTTTTCTTCTTCCACATTTTGTTTCCATTAAAAAAATAAATTTGGGCTACTTAGACTTCACTAATATATGAAACTCCCTATTTGTATGAGGGTTCCCAAGCCCCTGATAGTTCCAACGAAGGCCTATCATGGCTGTTGGTGGAGCTGCGAAGTAGCCTCCACCAACTCTGTGTCAATGTTGTTCTCTGTCGCTCCTTGCCTTAGCCTTTTTTTCTTGGACTCAATCGATATGTCAAGATTGCTATGCAGCTCCCTTTTGCCTCTTTCACAAGTCAAGACTCCTTCAAGCTGGAAACCTAGATGTCCAGCTTGTGAAGCCCTCCTTTTCAATGAAGTCACATTTTTCTTGTCTACTTCAATATCCTTCCAACTATCCATGGTGCTTGTGGGGTTAGAGGATTGAAACTATGTAGGAGCAGTAATATTTTATACTTCCTTCCTACCAATCTTCCCTTGTAACTTCTGGTTATCCACAATACCAACATAACTGGCTAGCTAAATTTCCTGATATAATTATTGGTCTATTGGAGAATAGCTGGTGTGAATCTCAGGTTTTGTCAAAACTTGTGATTTTTCTAAGTGTCTTGCATGCTTAGGTCCTCCTTATGAGACTTCTCATCGAAATTTGTTTTAACTGCTTCCTTAGATTTCTTGGCCCCTAACATCTCAGTCTCTTGCACTTCTTGACTTTTTGTATGTTGTTTTCCATGGTTAGGTTTTAACTTAGAAGAACCTCCATATTTTTTGCAATTAAATATAGAGGAGTTCATGGGTTGTACTCTAATCCAAAGATCAAATTGAAAGGGTTTTTACGGGCTTGAGTTCTATTGTTTAGGTCAGCTTCTTCCTTTATGAGACAAAATTCCACACTAAAAATAAATGTTTTCAGGTCCTTCATACTTGTAGGAAATTCAATACCTTTGTTCATTCCACATCAACCATTTCCCTCTTAATAAAGGCTTGTTAAGGTCCATTGCTACCTGAATCCTCAAACAATTATCCCATGCTCTACCCTTAGAATTTGTTTTCATCCTAATTACTTCTCCTATGGAAGCAAATAATAGACCATGTAATTGAACTCAAAATGGTTCATAGTTGAATTGAATTGCATTAACAGGATCTGTTTCATCAATTTCTTCTAGGGATAATAAATTCTTGTCCAAGAACCAAGGCCTACCATGTAACACTTTGTCTTTGTCAAGGGTGTTTTGGAATTCAATCAGAAACTGGTGATTACCAAGTTCCCTAAATTGCACCCAACCATTCAATTTTCAGACTTGGGACATGATAACTTGAAAAGCCTCACTATTTAGTCCCTAGTCTGAGAGTATTATTTCTCCACCTCTTTTGCTCATTCTTCCTTCATATTTGAGTATATCTCAATCTCCAATATTTTCACTCACAAAACCACAACTCTAGTTGAAAAAGGGTACTGAAATCCTACTGTGCCTCAACGAGAAAGACAAAGGACTTAGACTGCCTTAACTTTTCTTAAGAAGAGAGAAGAAAGCTGGATCTCTTTATTGCATGAGAATAGCTACCGACAAGAATAAATAGTCTTTTTTATTATTTTATTTTATTTTTTTAATATTTAAAAAAAAATACAATATGAATATAAGATATTTATCTAATTATTAAATAAAAAATTAACAAAAAAAAATATGGAGAGAAACGCTCGTAACCGATTATCGGATTTCGAGCATTTCTCATTTTCCTTTATGTTTTATTTTTGTTTGGTTGTTTGTGAGGAAGGGTCCCACACAATAAGGGCAGGTGTGAGCGAGATTGATGGTAAACGGCCCTCCTGATAAGCCCTCAAAATAAGACCATACAAGTCCTTTCACGTATTTAACCACGTGTCCTACGTAGGCGTTTCCAGCAACTTCTGTTCAGCCCCATGTTAGAATAGGAACGATATTTTTGTAAGTGGTGCGTAATTATTATTATTATTATTATTATTATTTCCACAAAAAAGTGAGTGAACATCAGATTTATATAAAGATAAATTGATTTTTTAATATTATATCATTTTTTGAAAGTGATTATACTGTATTTGTATATTTTATAATTACATGTATTATTATTCAATATATTTATATTATAAAATTATTTTTATTATAAAATCAAATTAAATTACATCAAAATAGAAATTTATTTCTATATACCATCTCTATGTATGTGCCACTTCTTCACTAATTATTGCTGTGTCTCAATTATAAAATTATTCTTGGACTTACTTCATATAATTTAGACATTTATCAATGAAATTATCATAGGTGAGAGTTGGAAGTTTATGGCAAGAAAGAAATATTACTCTTTATTATTTTTTATACTTCACACAAACATATGATTTATATTATAATTTTGATATTTTTTATGTGTGACCAGACTCTTTTTTAACGAGTGAAATATGTAAATTATTTAATTAAATAAAATATAGTATAGAGTTAGAGTTTAAATACAATTTCTTTACTTTGATATGATAAGAAATTTCTATTTATCTGAATCAAATTGATAGAAATACATAAATTGAATTGTTTTTAAATTATTTTTTATTTAAATTATTTTTGATTTAAATTATTTTAAAAATACCAGTTATATTAAGAAAAGCTGATACACTGAAAAGGATAAAATTTAAAATTTAAAATTTAAAATAAACTGACAAAATAAATTTCGCACGTACACATAGTACTATTATTATTATTATTATTATTAATGAGATAAGATTTTATGTTATTTTTATCTCATTTGGTTATATAATCTTGGGATACGTAAATATTATGTAATTATTTTTTAAAAAAATAAAAATTATTATTATTATTATTATTATTATATAAATTTTATATTTTATTCATTTTTTTTTTAAACGATCAATCCACAGTTACTCAATCCACAATCATTTAAATATTTTCGCTTTTATCAAAGAATTGCCGTGATAAGCTTGTTTGTTCATTGTTGCACTGTGACCCCTGACCAGGGTCTTCAAGAAGTAGTATAAAAAAACAGAAACGAGAATTTGTTCTAAGCAGTTGAATATTCTTCAACTGCCACCCCACCGTGAAAGCTTTCAATACTTCTTCAACGTTTTACAGTAATGATTATGATGCCAGCAGCTACTATAAACACTCCAGGTTGCAGACCGCCTTTGTTTCCAGTGCGTTTTCCTCGTCATAACCCATGTTTTATGGCCAACAGTGCTCTGTTTTCCGGTTTGTCCCTCGTTTCCACGCTTAATGTAAGGACGACATTTTCATTGCCTATACGTATACGTGCCATTGCGAATTCCAATCAGGTCATCTTCCTGAATTCCTCTGTTTGTTGGATTTCTTCTTTCGTCTTTACCTTACATTTGGCTGCAATTGTACTCAAATATTTTTATATTTTCATCCTTCTATGTACAATAACTTTTTGATGGGAAATTTAACTAGTGTTCTTATTAGTAATAAGTGCAGGTTTCCCCATGATTAGTGTTTACACTCCAGCAATTGAGACACACAAAGAAGCAAAATAGTTGTTTTGACTGTATATTAGTGTATATGAGGTGAATCTAAGTATTTTATTTACTGTAAAAATTTTGGTGCTGAGACTGAAATGTTGTCTCAGCAATTAATATGCATTACAAAATGTCGGGACATTGAGAAGGTTTTGGGAATTATAATAATATTTCCTCATTTCTTTACAAAATCACTCTATATTAACCACATTAGCCTTTTGAAAGCTGGGAGTATTATTGCTTATAAACTCACCTGCATCCTTTAGTGTTGCAAAATACCATGTCAACCGATTAACTATCAATGGGATGATTGCATATGTTAATACAACTATAGGTTGTATTAGTTTAATCCTATAGGCATCTTTATTGGTTGAATATCAAGCTGAGATACAAGATACAAGAAACAAGGTTGAGGCTGGAAAAGTAACTGAGTAGCAAAATTAAAGTGAACTTAGTGAAAATTGAGTATGTGCTAGGATTATAATTGAAGC
Organism: Platycarya longipes; assembly: GCA_036559045.1. NCBI lineage: Eukaryota > Viridiplantae > Streptophyta > Magnoliopsida > Fagales > Juglandaceae > Platycarya > Platycarya longipes. The sequence goes on along the minus strand of CM071802.1, from coordinate 22,246,682 downwards.
TTTCTTGTTGCAGGATGCGTACATCATTTCAAGCGTATTTCTGTTCATTCTTAGTCTTTGGAATGAATGCTTCTCTAGGAATACTATTGCAGGCATGATTGGCATGGCATGCCCACTCATCTGGGCTTGAAGTGAAAAAAGTATTATTTGCTTTACAGGGTAACTCTGATGGAAGTAATCATAAGAAGGTTCTGAAATCAGCAAATGTATCAACCTTTGCAAAAGCATTAGTCAATTTTACTATGACTAACTTCCTTCCTATAGGTAATGTTGATCATTTTTAAGGGAGTAATAGTGATCTTATATTCATTATCAGTGGAATGTGATTTTTAATGGGTTTTCCTGATATGAAGTGTGTTGGGATTTACATCATCCTCATTTCAATTCTTGCATGGTTTTGATGCTTCACGAGTCAATTTGCTAGAATGATATATTGAAGGAATTTGTGTATATTGGTGCTAGCATGATTGACTTGAGCATCTTGTAGTCATGGATGAGGTAGATGTTATGTTAGCTACTGAAGCCTCACATTGTTGTTATTATTATTATTATTTATCTCAGGCTGATCTTAATCGGTGTTTGTTGTATGCCTTTGAAGTCTCTAGCTTGTCTCGTTTGATATATTGGATCAACTTGGTTAAACTCGACAACCAGGACCATCATCATCATTAGTATTTCTGCATTTAAAATCATGATTGATAAGTGTCCTGTTGTAAGTAATATATTCTGAAGCTTGATTGCTTTTATTGTCTTTAGCACTAAAATATTTGTAAAAGCTGAAGGACATGTATCTTTTGATTCAAAAAATCCTGCTCTCTGATTCTTCTGTTCTTTCTCGCAATCAGTTCACTAATCTTGTAACTTAAATTGTAGCTCTAATCAGTGGAGTAGTTTTGGGATATTCAAATCCGACTCTTGGCTGTCTTGCACACAAATATTCATTGTCAAAATTTAGCACTTGCGGAATTTTCTTTATCTCAGGTGCAGTTCTGTTCATCATTGCCTGTATATTTTACATGTCTGTTTCTTGCCTTTCCTGAACTCTTATATATTTTAGGGTTGAAGTTACGGGGTGGGGAAATTCAAGCAGTTGCAGAAGCATGGCCAGCCGGAATACTTGGGCTGGTATTATCACAAAGTTTTCATGAGCCTTCTCTATCTTCAAGTTCTTCCCCTCAGGCCCTTTATCTAGTTCAAATATTCAGGGACATGAAAATATTTGCGAACTCTAGTCAATTTCCATCTTCAGAACTTTTTGAGCGATCACGATAATTTTATGCCTAGTATCTTCTCATCGGTCCTAATTTTTTCTTAACAAATATTTGAAACCATTACCATGGATTTTCCTCATGTGTTCTTATTCTGATTCTAGCTCAACTTTTCTAAGCGAAAGCATTACTAAGATTGTTTTCACTAAACTCAAATGACATTTATATACTGAAATTTGGATATAGAGGGTATTTCCTACACAAATTCAAGTTTGTAAGGTTGCCATTTTTAAAGCACAGCTTCTTGTTTCAATGCCTTCTTTTGTTTATTTAGTTCTCAACTTTTTTATTATAAAATCACTTCAGCTTGAATCAGCTCGTAGTAATTTTCATTTTTTAAGTAAATTAACTTGGGACGTTGAATAATATGATCTATGGTTCCCTTATTCTTCTTTCAATATCTCCAAGAATTATATCTTCTGGTAAAGCTTGGAAATAAGGGTATCATTTCAAAAAAATTGCCTAGACAAGATATGCCTTATTTGCAAGATGTAAGACCTGTTGATATAGTTTTCAACCAATTAGGAGTACCTTTACGAATGAATGTAGGATAGATATTTGAATGTTCGCTTGGGTTAGCGAGGGATCTGCTAGATAGACATTATCAAATAGAACCTTTTGATGAGAGATATGAAGAGGCTTCAAGAAAACTAGTGTTTTCTGAATTATATGAAGCCAAAAAACAAACAGTGAATACATGGGTATTTGAAATGGAGTATTCGGAAAAAAAAATAGAATATTTGATGGAAGAACGGGGGATCCTTTTGACCAACCTGTTATAATAGGAAAGTCTTATATTTTGAAATTAATTCATCAAGTTGATGATAAAATATGTGGCCATTCTAGTGGATGTTATGCACTTGTTACACAACAACCCCTTAGAGGAAGGGCAAAGCAAGGAGGATAGCTGGTAGGAGAAATGCAGGTTTGGGCTTTGGAGGGGTTTAGTCTTTCTCATATGTTACAAGAGATGCTTACTTAGAAATCTGAGCGTATTAGTGCTTGTCAGGAAATACTTGGTACTATGATCATTGGAAGAACAATACCTAAACCTGCAGATGCTTTAGAATCTTTTCAATTGCTTGTTCGAGAATTACGATCTTTGGCTTTGGTTAAGAGTACCTTAGGTTTTCAGTGGGACAAAAAAAGTCACTGCTTCCATTTGATGCTCTTGGTCATGAGCTAAGGTTACTAAACATTAATTTTCCAGCCAAATTGCAAACTGATAGCTCGTTGCCTTTGTTTGTAATAAGTACTAATCTTTAGAATCTGTATGGAGACAATTTCTATGAGGCCTCGAAACATTTAGCTGATAGTGGCCTGAATGCTTCTTCAGTTCCTCCCAATCATGTTGATAGATGAGAAGACATATGTTGCTATTTCTAATGGCATGTGCAATTAATTGTTGTACTTGATTCTCCAGGTTTCTATTCTGTTGGTTAGCCCCTTATTCTCCAGGCTGATATTGCAAGTTCAGCTCGCACCTCAGGAGTTTGTAACAGGCATGCTGGCTGAAAACAAAGGCCACTTTCTAGTTTTTTCCTTCTCTCTATGAACCATATAAAAGAATGAATATTTAACTGAAATAATAAGTTTTTGAGAAAAGTTACCGATGATGAAGCTTCTTGGAACAGGATTGGCAATTTTTAGTTGTATGCCAACAACATTATCTAGTGGAGTTGCACTGACACAGGTTTCCATTTTTACTTTCCTACAGCGCTTTCAGAAAAAAATTATGTTATATTACATGCTTTAGGAGGTTAAACATTCTATGTTTACAGCTTGTCGGCGGGAACTCTGCTCTTGCGCTTGCAATGACTGTGATATCTAATCTATTGGCCATTTTAACAGTAAGTTTAAACTATCCTTCCTACTATCTACTGTTCTTTTCTGGCCCAATCAGTACCTATACTAAATATGCTCTGTACATCTTGTGATTAATTAATTGATCTTTCTTTGATGTCTATAATTCAAACAAGCATTGGAGGGAAGAAGAATGAATGCAAGTTCTATTATATATTGACTTCAAGATTATTTTAGCTTCCATTATGATCTAATGTGGTTTATTGTATTGGTATAATGGTAACTTTCAGTTTGATAAGAAAAGACTCAGCTAATTGTTTATCACCATTATGCACGTAGGATTAATGTTCTGGTTACAGTCCAAACAGTGACATTTGTGGTGATATTCCATTCCTAAAACTTTTTCTCATGTCCTTCTGTGGAAAGGGGAAAACTGCAGACACAAGTAGCAATTTCATTTCTAGGCCAAAGAGAAATCTTTGTTTACAATTACCCTCTCTTGTTGGCTAGTAGTCCTACTGTAGGTCGGATTTTCTTTGCTCTCTTCATTTGTTGGCGATTCTATTTATATGTCCTTGAAAGCTAGATACAAATGGTCAAATTTGTAATTGCAATATGTTGATCTAGATGATATCCTCAGAACTTGTTCCTGTTTATTTCGTTACAACATAAATTTTCCAGAATATATTGCTATCTGTGTTTTTAATACCTATGTACTTATATCCCTTATTCATATTGTGAATGATTCTTTTATAATTGCTGGCATTGCAACATGTTATGCTGAGTAGAAAGTTTCTTGAAGTCACTTTTCTTTCTCAGCTTTTATACTGTATTCTTTGTTGATTTATCTTTGTTTTAAGCTATTTTTGTACAGTTGAACTTCAGGCATTTCATTAGTAAGAGAAGATGTATGATTTATTACGTGTATTTATTAATGGACCATTAAAATTTATGTTTATCACTCTATTTATTCTTTTAAACAATAAAACTTAATGCTTAAATTTATGGTTCATCTAACGGAATGCTTGCCAGATAATGAAAGAAGTTCACTACAATTTTATCAGTACCATTTTGCTGTTATCATTCCTCTAAGCTTCACTCTTGCCTATGCTCGACAAAATAAATGAAAAGTAGTTCATACTTTTTGGCTAGACCTCTTCTACTACACAAACATATTTTTCCATGCAAGAAATTTGTGTTTGTTCTTAGATGAACTCCCATAGAATCTGTTTTCACTGCTAGAAATACAAAAACATTGGTTACTCAGATATACAGTGGATCTGCAATAATTTTCTGTTTGTATCTTTTTTGGGTTCATTTCTGTCTTTTTTCTGGATTAGCATGTAATGTTTGTCTTACAATGCAGGTGCCATTTTGGATCTCAAATGTTTTTGCTGATGGTTTTGGTGTATCCATTCCAACAGGGGAGCTATTTTGGAGTCTTATTTTCACACTTCTCGTTCCTTTGGTTTTGGGAAAGGTTCCTTCCTTGCCTCTATCTTAAGCTATCACACTGAAGTAGGCATTATTTTGGTGCTTAACAAAATAGGTTTTAATCCATCTCCTAGTTGACTCAGAAAAACCAATCAAATAGTCACACTCACAATCTTCCCCTAACCTTTGACCTGATCCCTGTAAAAGTGCTGAACAAATTAAGGAAAAGACAAGAATCTACATCTTTTACATAACTGGCAAAGTGAACAGTACAAATGCTTCAGGGTATTCAGTAGAAATGCAGAAATACATATTACTTTCCTCTGGATCAAGAAAGTAACATCACTTAACCCTCAACACAAAATTTAATTTTAAACTTCTAATTATATGGAAATTTGTTGCACTTGATTAAGGTCTAACTACATGGAATTTGGATTTGAGTAATTAAATGATCATTGGGGTAAACAGGCGATTTAAATATCTTATACAAGTTCCATCGTGAGGAGTGATTATAGCTTATTGCTAAATCTTCATTATTGTTCGGATCAAATTTAGGAGCGAACCCTAGTGACTATGGAGGATCATGGTCTTTGTCAATGCATATTAATCTCTATTCTACATGATCCAGTGTAAAATATCACGGCTGAGCTAATCGTTCACATAAATAGCAGTTTACAGGAAGGCTAATCTTTATCTGGCTTTTGAGTTTTAAGAAATGATTTGTATGAGCCCCAAATAGACAAATCTCATGCAAGCCTTTATAAAAATTGAACTCCACCTTGAAAAAGTGTAAAAAATAATAATAATAATAATAATTCTTTTAGTGGGACCCATTTTTTACAAAGGGCTTATACAGGGCTTGTCTATTTGAGGCTTTTACGTAGGCATTACTCGTAAATTTTTTATTAGATTAAAATTCTCTGTCGAACCGATCATTTGTTTAAATTGCAAACATCATATGTTTTAGAAGCTCAAGTCTCTTGGCAAGGGGTAAAAGAATTGAATAAACTATAAAAGGAAGCAATACTTCAGTGTGCAACAAACTAATTGTATATTATATATAACAAAATTTGAGAACTGTCTTCCTGATATACTAGTCTTTCTTCACCCCCCCCCCTCTCTCTTCTTTTTCTTTTTCTTTCTGTGGATTGCAGCACATGATAATGATATAGTAGTTCTATTTGAAGGTCTTTACACCACACACTATTGACATGGCATAATTTGATTTGCAAAATTCAAATTTTAAAATTCATCTTCCAAATCAAATTATGCTACAAGGATGGTGTGTGGTATAAAGGTTTCAATTAGAATTATTCATAATGATATGGCTCAACTTCACCAATTTTATCATGAGCCTTGTGGTTATCAGTTTGCAGGGTTTTTATATGATTTTCCATTGACAGGTAGTGCGAAATATGTTGAAAGGTAAAGTTCTATTTGTCTTCATTTTTTTCCTTTGACAGTTGTAACCTTTATGGTGTACAAAAAGATGCAAAATTCCCCCTGTACCTCCTGAAAATATTTATGATGTTGTTAGACTAAAACGGATCAGGTATTTTCCTATACTTTGAAAGGAATGTGTAATCGTTTGATTTGTTTAACTGTATCCAAGCATCACCTTTTATAGTAATGCACAAAAATGCATTTTCAGACTTCCATTGTACTGTGAGTTGTATAAAATAAGCAAAACTTCTTGCATGTATGCCTGCTATGGAATCTGTTGTATATTTGTTCTGGAATTAGGCGTTTATAGATGATAAAAAGAGAGTGGGATAGAAATTGAAGACAGTTTAATGATGTTCAGCAGTATGCTTATGTCCACAGGACAGCTGCATAACATTAGTATCATAAAAAATATATCTACAGATGACGTGTATTTTTTGTGTATCAACCTCAAAACTCTAAACTACCATATTGAATTTCCCAAAATACATTTAACTTATTGCGGATGCTACCTTAGTGTCCTCCCTGGGCATTATATAATAAGTATAAGCCACTGGCTTCCTGACACTAGTAGTCTGCCAGAGTGAAAGCAAAATTGCTGTTCCCCCCAACATTATTCCTCCCAGTTGGCCATCCTCTACACAGGACCAAAAGTCCTATTCCTCCGCACTTTCATGCATCAAATTACCCTGTCCAATCTTGGCATGCAATATGTGCCACCTCTCCAAAAGAATGATATGGCTTTGATTAGCCAGATAATGAGTGCATCTGTTGTAAAAAAAATTAAAAAAAAACGAATATGATTTGGTATTGTTTCTTAAATAGCTCTAGTTATCATAATTTTTATTTCCCCAAAATATCTGACTATGATTGATTTATAGGTCTGGCAACATACATTGATCAGAATCAAAGAATTTTCTCAATGATGAGTACTGTCCTTCTTAGTCTTGTAAGCATTTGATCTTCTTTTGACTTGGACTACTGGACCTTTTCTAACTTTTCATCAAATGATCTTTTTTGTTTTCCCCTCATTTAGAGAAATGAATAAAAATAGACAGTATTACGCTGAAATGGTCTGCACTGAGGTCTAACTTATCAGTGTACCTCCCTGATATTGTGAAGCCGAGACTCAAGGTCATGTTTGCTTTTGTCATTTACTATCGAATAGAAGATACCCCTCTAAGGAAACAGGTTCCTAAGGTGAATGATATACCACCAAATACTAACAGGGATATACAGTTGAATGTGTAGTTAGGATAGTAAGAGTCGAGAAGCGTAAAATATCTTTGAAGTCTTTTAGAAGTCATTACGAAGGTAACGGTTTTGAAGCCTTTGTGACTTTTTCATAAAAATCAGAACTTGTTTCTTTGGAAAGGCATAATCTCAATGGTCCTTCTTTCTTTGTTTGTTCATTTGCATTTTACCTTCATTCTCAATTTATCTTGGCATTCCACTAAATTTTTTCTTATGGAGGTTACTTTGTATTCCTGTAAGGATTTTGTCAATATCTTTTATAAGCTATTACTGATTCTCTCTACCTTGTTCTAGACGCCATGGATGCAGGTAAGCAAATCAAGACCCTTGATTTTAATGTTAAAAGCCAAAAGGATTTATTGACGCTATGGGAATGGGAATGTGAGTTCTTCATATAGCAATTATGTTACTGGTCAATCTGTTTTGTTCTACTTCCAAGTTATTCTCTCTTTCACAAAAGGAACTGGAAATGAAATTAACTTACATGCTTACCATTATTTAACTTTTGTTATTTGATTGTGTCATATCAGAGCATGTGCTTCCTGGCAGTTGAAATTGAATTAAATTGGGGCGCTGGCAAACCCACCCTCTACCCACCCAAAAGTAGAAAAAAAAAAAAATACCTTGCCTTGCTCTAGACCAATAAATAGCTATCGGTTACACCCAACTTAAGCCCTTACCATTTTTTTAGGTTTACACATTACATGAAGGGTATTAGGAGTCTCTCTCTGCTGTGGTATTTCCAGATGGCTTTCAATTAAGTTATTTTTCGTTAACAAGGCAAGAGATTTGGTAAAATAAAAAATATGTATCTGACAATGATTGTAATCTTCATTTGTCTGCAGACTTGTGCATCTCACCCTACTGGGTTTTAACGCCATTGCAGTAAAGTGCATGTCAGCCGGCTTTGGTGGTGGAGATTCCATTTTTTCAAAGAAAGAGAATTTCCGTGCTCTCTTATTAGTTTGTAGCCAGGTAAAGGTTGGTTGATTAGCAGTGAATAATGATTTCATCCATTAACTACATTTTACTATTCATCTAAATTGTCAAATGAGTGACGAAACGGTTTCATAATGATTGAAATTTGTTGAAACAAATTTGAAAAATAGAACTCAAATATGAAATACTGATCTACATCCATATACTTAACCATCCTATGCATAGAGATATCATATCAGAAGGCTCTAATCCTATGTCTGAATGGATTGCCTAAAATGATCTGCCACTGTGGGTTGTTTGTTCCATACTCTCTTTTGATCACCATTGCAAAAGCAATTCTATTCTTAGTGCATTTCAATTAACAATTTAATTTTGTAAAATGAGTATTTGGGTTTTACAAAGTCACCTTATTATGTAGAAAGCTCTGCTCATCGTTGTAGCTGTAGTGGATCAGCTCAGTGGAGTAGTTGGTGAATCAGGGCTGTTAGTTCTTCCTTGTGTTGTGGCACATATTAACCAGGTTCCTGTCATCTAACTTTTCCTCTCTCACAAGAATTTTTCCTTTTCATTCCATTTGTCTTTCTTGTTTTTCTTTTTTTTTCAATTTACACTAAAAATTATCGGTGCAGGTCATCATTGATTCAGTATTAGTGAACTTTTGGCTCTGGAAAGATCTGTCATACAACAAAGATTTTGAAGCATGATCCTACTTAGTTTATGTGCATTTTGCAAATTTAGGGTGCTTTTCAGCATTAAACTCATAATAATGTTTTTCAGGAGATAAAATTAGACAACCCCCCACCCCAAAAAAAAAAAAAAACACTGGAAAGCCCTTGGTTACCATTATTGCTTCTTTATCATTTAAGAAACTGAAAAAAATAGTTAAAAGTATCACTACCATTAATCAACCAATTCAGACTAGACTATTTACATATATATTTATATATATAATTTATTCACATATTAATTATTATTTTGAAATATAATTTATATATATATTTATATATATAATTTTTTTTAAGTATAGACTATTCTAAAATAGTACACGAAAATAATATTGATACCGAATTATTTCTTTCTAATGTCTTGACCGATACGTCTACCGATACGATATTCAAAACATTATTATATACCTTTTTATCGTAGTCAATACGGCTATAAACGAGCCGAGTTTTGGCTTGCCGAACTCGAACTCGACTTAAAATACTCGAGTTTGAGCTCGATCCAAACTCGAGTTTTTATTTATTCTTTATTCAAACTCGACTTGATAAATCAAATTTCTAACTCGAGTTCGAGCTCAAGCTCGTCTCACAAACGAACTCAAGTAGAGCCGAGCCGAGCTCGAATTTTTTTTAATAATTTTTTGAATAAAATTTAAAAATAAATAAATAATAATAAATTATTATTTCATATCTAACTAGTTGATATTTATTCATCAAAACAATATATTATATACTTATTTATATTATTAATAAATACACATAATATGATAACATATACATATTGGATATTTCACATACTTCTCATGTACTAATATATAAAATTATTACATTTTATAAACTAATTATTGTACAAATTATAAAACATAATTATAAAATACATTCATCATATAGATATAAGTAATAAGATTATATATTTAATTATAAAAGTGCTATACTTTTAGCAATACATATATATAATATATATGTGTATATCTTTATCAGTATATAAATGAATTTTAATCGAGACTCGAGCATAAATGAGCGAGCCTTAACAAGTTTTAGTCGAGTCAAGTCGAATTTTATTGGGTATGTGTCATTTACTAATTGAGCGGGTATCTGTTTTCATAAACGAGTTTTTTTTTTTTTTTTACGAGTCAAGTTCAATTTAAATTTAATCGAGCGAGTATCGAATGGGTTGTCGAGTATTCTGATTCTTATAACCCTAGAAGTCAAGCTCGTGCGGTGGATGGTGGGAAGAAGTTGTATAGCTCATTATAATCTAACACATTAAAGTTAGATATAAAGTGTCGAAAGCTTTGTTTCCAAATGGCGAGAGAAGAATATTCTAACAAATTGATTTGCACAGGAATTGATGATCAGTTCAAAACAGAGGAGTCGAGTAACTTTGCAATTACAAGGTTGGTCTTTCAAATTTTTAATGTTTCGGTTTTTACAGAACATAGAAAAAGAGTAAAACTTTAAAAATTTCGACAAAAGAAATAAAAAATGTTCTTATCGTAACAGTAACAATTCATTAAGTTGGACAAACATGAGACAATTATAAGTTTTTTGCTATTTAATTTAAGGAAAATGCTATTTCTCTCCCTCCTATGGATCTCGTTTCCTATCCCGTTTAAGTTTTTATTTTTTATTTTGTTATTTTTTTATATGATTTTTAAATAAGTATTTTTAAATAATATTATAATTTTTTTATATTTTTAAAAAATATTTTAAGATATTAAAAAAATTATGTAAAAAAAAATATGATTTTTTAATATCTTTAAATATTTTTTTAAAATATAAAAAAATCATAAGATTATTTTAAAATATTTATTTAAAAATTATATAAATAAAAATTGAACAAAAAATAAACTTAAACGAGATGGAGATCGAGAGCAACAGAAACGGAATAAATAGCGGCTCCCAGTTCCAAAAGAGTTTACAAAAAGTAGTCGTTTTCCTTCGTATAAATTCCTAAACGAATCTCAAGGAAAAACAACTTGGAAACTTCTAAAAATTTCAAGCCATGACACTTTCTTTTTTTTTTGGTTTGATGATTAAATACAATCATTGAATTACAAAAAGCTCAGAATTAATTTAAAGCATGTAGTAATATTATCAAACAATATACATACACATTGACATGACATAAGTTCTGAAACTTTGATTTACTAGAATTATTTAGACCACAACTTTGTAATAAATTATTTTACAAATATTGTATGGAATTCTCTCTTTTGAAAAAAAGAAACATATATAAGATGTTTGATGAGTGTAAACAAGTCTGAATAGTTTGGAAGAGTAAGGTCCCGTTTGGATTTGGAGATGAAATGAGTTGAGATGATTTTAATTTATTTTTTAATATTATTATTAATTTAAAATTTGAAAAAGATGTATTAGAATTTGAAAAAAGTATATTAAAATTTGAAAAATATGTATTGAGATTTGTATTTTATATAAAAATATAAAAAAAAATATAATGATAAATTTGAGATGAATTGAACGCACACGAATACAAACAAAACCTAAATCAATTAGCTCAAACCCAAAGAGTAATAACACTACAAGAAAAGTCACAAAAATGCAATAAATAAGTATCCACGACGGTGTTTTTGGCGCCGGACTTTCGCTGCAAATATCTATGACACTACAATCATGTAGCTTCGACTTGGATGAAGTGCCGTTGTGGCGAAATTTTTTTCGGGGTGAATTTATGTCGTATAATAATGAAGTTTTTTACTACTCAACATCTCACATCACAAACCATGCATATTTTAAATTTTTTATTTTATTGTGGGAAAAAGAAAAAAAGAAAAGGATAATTATTCATAAATAAAACATTCATATCAAAGGAATTAATTGGGCTTGCATCCTTAAATTTTACACGTGTGATATATTAATGATCATCTCTACAATGGAGGCCTTCTCAAGCACAACTTAATCCAAGACATTCCCAGCATCTCATCTAAAATAAGCAACAGTCTCAAAAAATTCAAAACCATGCCAAGCCAACAAAGTACTATCTTTATTTCTTTTTAGGGCCCGGCTTATTCATCGATCTCCTCGAAATGTGCCATCTTATAAATTTTATGATTGATTTGGACTTCCGCCAGAACGGTTGCGTTGATAAAAGTCCGAATTTTCCGTAGGTGGATTTTTTCTATTCCTCTTTGGGCTGCAGGGAGTATACGGTTTACCTTTGATATATCTGTCACATGGAGCTTGATTGGAAACTAAGCAAGCCTCAAAACAGATAAATTGACGGCTCATCAGCGAGCATTCTGCTGATTCCCGAACCCATCATAAACTCCATATCCAAGTAGTCATTAGCTATAAGGCGGCAGGACTCCTCCCCGCCCACCTCCCCCTCCAGTTCCACGAATCGGCTATTATTGCAGCGGAAGGTGGTGCCGTTATTGTTGTTGTACTTGTTGTTGTTGTTGTTCATTAATGTAGGAGCTGGAGCTGGAGCCGAAGCAGGAGGCAGAGCCATCATGAGCAGTATTATTAGTAGCAGGCCGAAGGAAAGTAGGGAGTTAACCTTGATCTTTACACTAACTTGATCCATATTGCTTGTTTTCTTTTTCTGCTTTCTATGAGATTGATCAGGGTTTTGCAGTAGTACTACTTATATACAGTACTGGGGGGAGAGATTGAGTGGTGGCTCCAGGATAGGGATGGGAAAAGTAGTGAAAGAAGAAAATGAAAGCCATATATTATGTCGATCGGAGTTATTCTGTTTTTAAGTTGATGATGTGTAGAGGACACCATCAACGTCATTTAATGGTAATAGAATTTTTCATTACATTTATATTCAACTCAACCTCCCTAAGACCTTTGAAGCTCTTCATGAAAATTACATAAACAGTAGTACACGGCCACTGTAATAAAAAAAAAAGAAATTAAAAAAAAAAAGAAATCTGAACTTATACAAAAAAGGTCGTATAAATATCAAAATATATTTTTCTTTTCGAAATTCTAGCAGTCATGACAAAAGTGAAAACAATAGAAAACGCCCGCATGATCTAATCATGATAACGATGAGTCATCATGTTATGGTCATGGGCAGTAGGCCTCCGGGTTTGTTGCCCAACCCTCTCATCCAGTAATAGTGCTAATTACCTCCTTAGAACCCACTCAACTAAAGTCATACGCCAAATCAGTTCAACTTTGGTTTAATGGTTTGGAATATGGTGAAGTACTATGACACTGCAGTATGGTGGTATTCTCCACCTGATTTTATTCTACAAAGAACTCGAGTAATTTTCAGTCAGTCATTAATGAAGATTCAAATTATAATCTAGATTGTATAGTTAGTGGGGTAAGTAAAATCTATTCATAGTTTACATAAACCAACACAAAGTCGAATAGAATACGCGGTTAGCCTGATAATTTTCTAACAATTATATGTTATTATATACCACAACAATATCTGCAATAAACTAAATTGTCGAAAGTGATAATTCCCTTTTAACAGTCGATCAGTTAAACGGGGAGGAGAATTCCTGGACGTTGATGGGTATTCTTATACAGGAGACTAAACAACTCCTTGTCAGATTTAGAAGCTGCGAAGTGCGTCATGTTGGAGTATGCCTAGGAAATTCGGCAGCTCACAAATTTAGGCAGGCACGCATGGCATGTTAGTGACATCTCCATGTGGTCTTATTCCTACCCGGACTTTTTATGCCATGTAATTTGGGTGGACAGTTATGTACTGTAATTTCCTTTGGCTCTTAATGAAAGTATGTACTTCTTTTTATCAATATATATATATATATATATATACATATATATATATATATTCTTATTATAATAAGTGACTATCTAACTATCACTTAAAGAATTTTTTTGTTTTTATTATTTTTCATTACTTTTTCCGTTAAATTTAACGCTACTTAACACTAAATATTTAAAACATTAGATATGATTTAAAATTTAGATGAGATTAGTTAAAATATATATATATAATTTAAAATATAGATAAGATTAGTTAGATATATAATTTTAAATTATACACTAAATATTTAAAATAGTAGATATAATTTCAAATTTAGATGAGATTAGTGAAATATATAATTTAAAATACAGATGAGATCAGTTAGATATATAATTTTAAATTATATGTAAATTATAAACTTAAATATATATTATAATTTAAATAATATAAATTATTCCGTTTGTTTAAATTAGATAAGTTATAAATTATAAATTTGAATAAATTATTCCTATTTTTTTGTCTTTATATAATGATCTCTCTAACTTGCGTACGGATTGTTATTGTTTTTAATTAAATTTGAATAATTCAATTTAAAGAGATAATTAAGTTGTGACTTCTACCATATCTACTTTAATGTTTAATATTGTGTATAACTTTTTAATATGGTGAACAATATTGAAATATTTGAAATCTTAGTTGGTTTCGTTGCAAACTATATCCAAATTTTCATATGTGATTAAATACTAAATATGGATTAAAAAGACCTAATTATTAAACACATTTTATAATATTATTAAACACATTTTTTCTCATTACTATTATTATTATTAACATTACTTTTAATATTTTTAAAGTGATTTTAATTTTCGGTATGAAGCTGATAATTATATTCTTTATATTAGACTTTTTGCTACATATATAGTCATTGTCCAAACTATTTTAATTCAAACTTTTTAAAAATCATAATCTATTTTGGACTCCTAAATCAAAATGAATCTCAACTCAAACACTTCAATATTCTTATCTTCTTAGTATTTGAATCTTTATAGTGATTAGTTCTTAAAATCTAATCCTAATTTGAGTATAAATGACAAGACAGAACTCGTAAGGGAAGATGAAAGGTTTTTGAGCTATCATCTACTTCCTCTCGCGTTGAAATTGGAAAAATTTCAGCATGATTTCTATTCTCTTGCAACTATATGTAGAATTATTAACTCTCGTATTGTCTTCCTGTAGACTTAGGTTTTTTGAGTCTTTGCATATTTGATTTTTTTTTTTGAAGTGGATGTGATTTAATAGCACATATATATGTTGTGCATTTAGGATTTTTTTTTTCTATAGTTGGGTTTAAATCATTTTAGATATGAGAAATCACATAAGTTACCAAATGGCCCTAGCGTTTTAGATATAATTTATTTTATAAATTTAATTGGTCAAAAATTGGTTCTAGAATATATCTATCTTTCATCATTATAATTTGCATGTTATATCAGTGAGATATATTCACTTTCTCCCTTTGTAATCACAAGTATAAGGTGAAGTCATGAGCTTGAGATTTACTCGATTTGTATTTATTAGAAAAAAATATTAATGATTATATATATAAAAATTAACATTCTCTAATGTTTTAGATTTTCCAAAGTGAAAATTTAAGGGCCGATAAGATAGTGTTGTCAAATTTAACTGTTGTGTTAGATCGCATGTCTTAATTAATTTTGATGTTGAGGTAATATTTTACTATATTTATTATATTATTATGTTTATATAACTTAAAAATATTTGTATTTACAACCTATATTTGGTATATATGAGTGACCTTTATATAAAATATTACAGTAATTTTTCATAAATTTTTTGACTTCTCACCATATCACAGAGCACTGTAAGAGCCTTTCAATTATTTGGTCAAAACTATATTCTTCCTTTATTTGATTTTAGGTGAGGCATAAACGACCATCTTCATCTAGGATTGTAATCACATGTGCGATCATGAAAACAAATGCTCACTCCGCTTAACATTGAACTTATAGAAAATTGGTTTTAATGGGGCACAAGATAGGAGACATTGGAGCAAATTAAAGGTCTCAACAATGAAGTCTTTGTAATCACAATTTTGTGCAAGAGTTATTTCTCACAAAGTCCACTAATCCTTGCACAATCACTAATCCTCCATATGTAGCTATTATTTGCTTCTATTAAATTGATTTTGTTCAATCTTAAGAGAGATTCAATAAATACTAAATGGGATGAGATACTTGTTATCAAATTTTAACTATTAAATAGTACAATGACTGCAATCTTTTTTTATATTGCTTTATATTTGTTAGAATAAATTATTCATTCACTTCCTGAAACGTCTACTCAGTCGCATATAACAACTTAAAATTACCTCTACCTATTCTGGAATGGTTTCATAGTTAAACTTGTTTTGCTACTAATTCTCACCAATAAATTAAAGTTTTAGGTTAACGTAGTTTCATATTGTAGCAGCTTACTAATTATAATAAATAATTTTCACAATAGTTTTAGCCAAATAGTACTAAAATATTGGAAGTCACGATAAATAGCAAATCAATTACTTCTAAACTTAATACACATACCAAAGATAGAAGATGGATTGAGAATTTATTAATGCATGCTCGTGTTATATGGACTTTTATATTATTTTCATAAAAAAAAAATGTTTCACTTAATTAACTAGGCAACGTGCTACCACGTTACTCCCGACCTAGTGTATATATATATATATACCGCAACAATGTAAGAATCGTTGTAACTGCAAGAATCTTGATAAATTAAGATCCCATTTAAATTGAAAAATCATCTCAACTTATTTTATTATTACAAATTTTTCAAATTTTTATACAAAATATAATAAATAATTCAAATTTTCAAATCTCACTTTTAACTTTTTCAAATTTTAAAATAATAATAATATTAAAAAAATACTCTAATAATTTTTTATTCAACTTTTATTTAAAATCATATCTCATTTCATCTCATCTTATCTCATTATCCAAGTGAGACCTAGGTAGCTTCACCGTATCAACTTTCTCCTTTCTTTTTCTTTTTCCTAGTTCTTGTTCCACTTATTCATCCTCCGCCTATTGCTGATGATCTTGATCACCATCGGAGTTTCGAGTCATGCTTGGACTGGATTTTCTACAAATCAAGTGACGAGCTAAGCTTCAGGAACTTTAGAACTCAACTGATCTATTACAAGTCGAGCACAAGTTGGGCTCTGAAGTATTTGAGCTAATTCCTAACAATTTCAACTCTCTTCCCTCCCCCCCCCCCCCCAAAAAAAAAACCTTAATATATTACTTCACGTGATAGTCATCAAGAACAAACGACACTAAGAAAATGAGTAATTCTACATAAAATTAAATTTTTTTTATAGTTGGATGGGAGTCAACTGACGTGGCGTTTCTCTCTTCTCAATATAGCCTTCAACTCTTTTTTTTTTATATATATAAAACAATGTTTTATTTATTTATTGATTGACGTGACGTGTTGCCACGTCTTTAGAAAAATTCCGAATAAGAATTTCCACTGGCTCCATGGCCTCTTGGTTTTTTTTTTCTCTGGTTTTTTTCTCATCTAGTTCTCTAAGGCCCCATTTGGATTTAGAGATGAGATGAAATGAATTATAAATAATAATTAAATGAGTGAGTTGCGATGAGTGTTTGTATGTTTGAGGTGAAAGTAAGATGATATGAGTTTAGATTGTTAAAAAATTAATATAAGTGGATCCCACAACTTTTTTTTTTTATTGATGAATTTGTATATAAATAAATAATTATTATTTTTATCCAATTACACAATAATAATTATCAATTTACAAATTTTTTGAATTCGTAAAAAAAAATCAAATTAAAATATATTTTTGTTAGACCATGTTAGAATTAGATAAAATATTTGATATAATTATTTTACATAAAATAAAATACAGAGTTTCTTAAAATTTGACATGGTCTATATAATATAAAATATTTTATATAAAATAAAATACACAATTTACAAATTTTATTTTTATATAAAATAAAATATACAGTTTCTTAAAATTAGGACGACGGCCAGAGGCGCGTGGTAGACAATGGCAACGTTGCCAGAGATGGAATTTCAAGGAGTTATTTGCCGACGAGAAGCGAGTCTAGAGATGCCGGCGGTGTAGCTAATAATGGCCGGCAGTGGGGCAAACAAGTTTCAAATAATCCAAAACTCATTTTGGATTTCGATTTTGGCACAGGGGACTAATACTCCGTTGTCGAAGCTGGGATCGCCGGAGGTTGGTCGCCGGTGTTGTGTGATGTCAGTGATGTCAAAGGTATAGTTGTTGGTGGCCGACGATAGGTCAAAAATTGAAGAAGACATCCAAGAATTAAAGACGACCTGTGTTAGAAAATAATAATAATAATAATAATAATAATAATTAAAGTCATCTCTATCCGATTTCACTACTCACGTTTGGATTAAAACTGAATTCTCCGTACGAAGTGAGCTCACTTCTATTCTATATATATTCTGATGTGCGGCTCGTTTAGTTCCAAATTAGTCCCAATTGAATTCTGTATCAAACTCGTTGCCGTTCTCAATTGAAATCCAGCCGTACAACGTGCGGCTCATATGAGTCTGAGTCATATAAGATCTCGCTGTGTATTCCCAGTGCGGCCTGAAGTGCTGAATTCCAAATCCAAGTGAAGTGCGGCCAGGTTCATGGTGTATTAAGTGAATTGTGGCCCATAACTTGTTGAAGTCTTGTTGCGGCCCATCTATATGTGAAGTCCAAAGCCGAATGGAAAACTGAAGTGTAAAGCCCGTGCATGGACTTGTGAGGGTCCCCGAAAGCAAAATCCAAGTTGCGGCACTATTCCAAATTAAAACTGGGCCCTCTCTCCAAGTCAAATAGAATGAAATTCTCTCCTCTTGCGACATCCTGGAACATATTTTCTTTGACTTTTTTTTTTTTTTTTTTTTTTATACTTTTTACAGCGATTTTTGTGCAAATTGTGTTACAAATGTCCAATTTATTGTTGTAACGGTTTTGCCCCTCGCTAATAACTCGGGGGCGCCAAAGGCAAGAAAACAATGTTATTTCCCGACTCTTTCTTTTCCGAGTGTTAGAATCCCGAGTCCAACTTCTCCACTCTTTCTTCTTCTCCATTTTCACATACCCTGCAAATCCATCCATCCCAAACTTCATTCTCGCTACACAAACTAGCAAAACCTTCAAAATCCATACTAGAGGCGAAATAGTAGCATTGTGGTCTGGCAACCTCTAGTACTCCGCCATTCCAGAGTAAAGTGACAGAGAAACAGGAGGGAAAGAAGAAACCTTTTGATAATAGTCAGTGTTTCGGGAGGATAGGGAGAACCCAACGTTTCAAAGGTACACCATCAATTGTCCCAATTGTGCTGATCGAGTTTCTCCATGTTTGTCATTTTGTTTGTCATTTAATTAGCTTATGATTTTATGTATCTATACTAATCTCGACATATTGGCCAATCTTTTTAATTAGCCCTTGGTTAGCATTATTGCTTCTGTATCATTTAAGAAACTGAAAAAAATAGTTAAAAAGTACCACTAACATCAATCAACCTAAACACAATAAGGTGTATAAATGGAAAGGAGGAAGCTAAAGAGTATCAAAAGAACTTGGATTGTATACCATAGTTTTGAATATAGTATCCCAAAATATGTTGTATTGGTCAATTGTGTGATATAGGTAAAAGACATGTTTTGTACTAGCTCAAATACTAACCATACCAGCCATTTATATTTTGATCGTATCGGATTTTGACTTTTGACTTTTTTTTATTTTTCTATTTCTTTCTATTCTTTTACTTCAATTCAGATTAAACTATTTACATATATATATATTTATGAAAATGATCTATTTATATATTAATTATTATTTTGAAATATAATTTATATATGTATTTATATATATAATTTTTTTATGTATAAAAAAATTATGTATAAATTATTCTAAAATAATATACAAAAATAATATTAGAATTAAATTATTTTATTCTAATGTCTTGATAATATATTCACCAATAAGATATTCAAAAAGATCATTGTATACCTTTTCAACGTAGTCAAGCTCATGCGGTGGAGAAAAGTTGTATGGATCATTGAAGTTAGATATAAAGTGTCAAAAGCTATGTTTCCTAATGGCGAGAGAAAAATATTCCAACAAATTGATTTGCACCGGAATTGATGATCAGTTCAAAACAGGGTTGGTCTTTCAATGTTTCGTTTTTGACAAAACATACAAAAAGAGTAAAGCTCTAAAAACTTCGACAAAAGAGTTCAGAAATGTTCTTATCATAACAGTAACAATTACTCATTAAGTTGGAAAAAAAAAAATGGGACAATTATAGCATGCCAAGCCAACAAAATACGTCTTTATTTCTTTATAGGGTCCGGCTTATTCATCGATCTCCTCGAAATGTGCCATCTTAATTACATGATTAATTAATTAGGACTTCCGCCCGGACGGTTGCGTTTATAAATGCCCGGAGTTTCGGGAGGTGGATTATTTCTCTTCCCCGTTGGGCTGCAGGGAGAATACCGTTGACCTTTGATATTTCTGCCACATCCAGCTTGATTTGGATTTAAGGCATAGTCGGATTTGACTGCACACCAGCGAGCATTCTGCTTATTCCCGAACCCATCATAAACTCCAGATCCAAGTAGTCATTAGCTATTATATAAGGCGGTAGGACTCCCCCCCGCCCTCCTCTCCCTCCGTGAACCCATTATTGCAGCAAGAAGGTGGTGGTGTTGTTGTTAATTAATGTAGGAGCTGGAGACGAAGCAGGAGGCAGAAGTATTATTAGTAGCAGGCCGAAGGAAAGTAGGGAGTTAACCTTGATCTTTGCACTAACTTGATCCATATTGATTGTTTTCTTTTTATGCTTTCTATGAGATTGATCAGGGTTTGCAGTAGTACTACTTATATACAGTACTTGGGGGAGATATTGAGTGGTGGCTCCAGGATAGAATATATATATATACATATATATATATATATCAGAATATATTTTTCTTGCTGAAATTATAGCATAGTCACAAAAGTGAAAACAATAGAAAACGCCCCCATGATGATCTAATCATGATGATGAGTGTTATGGTTGTTGATGTCACAAAAATCTCAACAGGCCAGGGTAGGAAAATAAATCATTCCCAACCCACTGGAGTGAGTTGGGCTTCGATGGGTGTCGTCTGAGGCCTCCGGTGAGACTCTGGTACGGCCATACATACGCGGATAGCAAATAAATAAATATAGAAACACAATATTTACGTGGTTCGGCGTAAAGCCTACGTCCACGGGGTTTTGGGGAAGGGAATCCACTATAATGAATATTTTTACAGTCTCTCAAGGCTCTCACTGTACATGAATAAAATACATGATTCTACTGGTATGAGCTATTGGGTTTATCTGAGAAGATGAAGTGGGCAATACGAGAGAAGAGAGGAATTATCGTTCGGCCAGAGAGTCATCTATCGATCGAGAGAGTCTTGATATTCTGATGGTTGCCTTTATATAGAAGTTTTAGTCTGAATATTATTTCTTGCGTGTATCAGTCTACATTCTTTATATCTTGTCCCCCATGTGATCTGATCCACTCAACCCTTCTTCACTCTTGTCTTCTAGTGCACTAAATAATAGGCCTGGGCCTTACTTGGGATATTTCATCCTCACAATCCTCACAACCCCGCAAATTCTTACCAAACACACTTTGGTGGGAATTCTAAAATATCCGAAAATTGAGAAGGTGGTAGTTTATCTTTCGAGCCTTATTAACCCTTAAGTGTAATGATTCGTGGGCGAATCGTGGGTAGCATCACCTTGCCTTGTTATTAAAAGTTCTTATTCAGATGATTTGCCGAGTGGTGATGGAGTTATCAAATCAGGGGTGAGGCGAAAGTGAAGGAGCAGGTTCCCTTCCTTCGCCGAGTACGAGCCGAGGGGCAAGGCTGAGAGCCTAGGCGACCCCGCGATCCGGAGGATGGCGAAGGCGAAGGCGAAGGAACAGGTTCCTTCCATTTGGCAAGTGAACCGAGGGGCGAGGCTTGGAGCCCAGGCGACCCCGCGGTCTGAAGATGGAGAAGGCAAAGGAACAGGTTCCTTCCCTTTGGCGAGCGAACCGAGGGGTGAGGCTTGGAGCCCAGGCGACCCCACGGTCTGAAGATGGAGAAGGCAAAGGAACAGGTTCCTTCCCTTTGGCGAGCGAACCGAGGGGCGAGGCTTGGAGCCCAGGCGACCCCGCGGTCTGAAGATGGCGAAGGCGAAGGAACAGATTCATTCCCTTTGGCGAGCGAACCGAGGGGCGAGGCTTGGAGCCTAGGCGACTCCACGGTCTGAAGATGGAGAAGGCGAAGGCAAAGGAACGGGTTCCTTCCCTTTGGCGAGCGAACCGAGGGGCGAGGCTTGGAGCCCAGGTGACCTTGCGGTCTGAAGATGGAGAGGGCGAAAGAATAGGTTCCTTCCCTTCGGCGAGCGAACCGAGGGGCGAGGTTTGGAGCCCAGGCGACCCCTTTGGCGAGCGAACCGAGGGGCGAGGCTTGGAGCCCCGGCGACCCTGCGGTCTGAAGATGGCGAAGGCGAAGGAACAGGTTCCTTCCCTTTGGAGAGCGAACCGAGGGGCGAGGCTTGGAGCCCAGGCGACCCTGCGGTCTGAAGATGGAGAAGGCGAAAGAACAGGTTCCTTCCCTTTGGCGAGCGAACCGAGGGGTGAGACTTGGAGCCCAGGCGACCCTTTTGGTGAGCGAACTGAGGGGCGAGGCTTGGAGCCCAGGCGACCCCGCGGTCTGAAGGCGAAGGAACAGCTCACTCATAGCTCGCCGGCAAGTTCATCCTCACCTCGCCGTGCATGATCGCCTCACCCAGCTCGTCAGAGTTGCCCAGCTTGCTCAACTCGCCTATTGCTTTGCCATGCCCGCCAGCTCACCAACACTTCACTCACGGAAGCAACTTGCGCAGGTTCACTATACATGCTCACTTAACCCACAGAATATAACGCGTTGCTCACCACAGCTTATCACACACCATGCAAGACCCACCAGCGAACTCTCGCCCAATAGTTCAACTTCACGGCGCTCGCCCAATACACATTCATCATAGGAAATAACTTACCATTTATTCATGACTACCATTCGGACATCACATGGGTTCAAACCGCCCCTTGCGTGCCTACGGCTCATGTATGGATCATCATGCTCACCACAATTTATTAGGTGTTTTCGGCCTTTGCCTCACGCAGATCATTCACCTCCTCGTACTTGAACCATAATTCTCCTGCTCACAACCCCGCATTGTGCATGGCGAGCTGGGTGGCAAGCATGCATGGTGAGCTGGATGGTGAGGGTTGTGCATGGCGAGCTGGGTGGTGAGCATGCATGGTGAGCTCACTCTGCCGCGGCCGAGCTGGGTGAGGCAGGTCCGTGTGGTGACTGTGTGCCACGGTGAGCTGGAGAGCTGGGCTACGGGGCGCCCGTCCACGATACTGGGCACGACAGGGTGCCGTGCCCTGCATGCACGGGCATTTCTCTGGCAGGTTGACGCCCTGCCGGAGACAGGAAACTCCGGCGGTCACGGTGGTGACCGCTGGCAGCTATTCCGTGGAGGGCCCATGGGACTAAGGTCAGTCCCGTGGTGCACGCCGGGCGTGCGTGCACGAGCATGCATGCCCGTGCTCTGGGTCTTGGGCCCGCCACGGTGGCGGGCCCAGAAATTCCCGGTGGTCACGGTGGTGACCGCCGGTGATCTTCCTGGGCTCACAACGTGGTGCCGTGAGCCATTGGTGCTCTCACCGGCTTGCATGCACGTTGGGTGCATGCAGCCGTGCATGTCTCTCGCAGGTGGACGCCTTGCCGGAGACAGAAAACTCCAACGGTCACTGTGTTGACCGCCGGCGACTACTCTGTGGAGAGCCCACGGGACTAAGGCCAGTCCCGTGGGTGCACGCTGGGCATGCATGGCGCGGGCATGCATGCCCATGCTCTGGGCCGTGGGCCCGCCACGGTGGCAGAGCTCGACGACCGGCAGAGCTCGCGAGTCCTTGGGCAACGGGGCGCCCACAGCACTGGGCACGGCATCCTGCCGTGCCCGTGCACTGTGCAGTGCCATGCACACGTGACTGCACTGTGCACTTAACACTGTGCACTTAACACTGTGCACTTAAGTGCATAGTGCTTTCCCACTTCCAGTGCACGTGACCCGCATGGTTGCACTGCGATGTGAGTGTATTTGCTTGACTTTTATCTGGCGAGCTTGTATACAGACTATGTTTGCAAAATAAAAATAATAATTGGTGAGTGTACTGTCCATGAGAGAATATCAACTTATTCTCTATAAAAAAGAGATGAGAGACAGGTCTCTCTTCTAGGCGAGATATTCTTTCGCCTTTGTTTGATATTATATAAAAATAACAAATTTAAAATACTTATCTGGAGACACCATTTGCATGTCTGAGAAGTCGCCCAATGTCCCAGAAAATCATCATTTTCCTACCTCTGGTCTAAACATCCCACAGAAGGCGCCAATGTTGATGTCACAAAAATCTCAACAGGCCAGGGCAGGAAAATAAATCATTCCTAGCCCATTGGAGCGAGTTGGGCTTCGATGGGTGTCGTTTGAGGCCCTCGGTGAGACTCCGGTGCGGCCATACGTGCGCAGATAGCAGATAAATAAATATAGAAACACAGTATTTACGTGGTTCGGCGTTAAGCCTACGTCCACGGGGTTTTGGAGAAGGGAATCCACTATAATGAATATTTTTACAGTCTCTCAGGGCTCTCACTGTACGTGAATAAAATACATGATTCTACTGCTATGAGCTATTGGGTTCATCTGAAAAGATGAAGTGGGCGATACGAGAGAAGAGAAGAATTATCGTTCAGCCAGAGAGTCATCCATCGATCGAGAGAGCCTTGATATTCTGATGGTTGCCTTTATATAGAAGTTTTAGTCTGAATATTATTTCTTGCATGTATCAGTCTACATTCTTTATGTTTTGTCCCCCATGTGATCTGATCCACTCAACCCTTCTTCACTCTTGTCTTCTAGTACACTAAATAATAGGCTTGGGCCCTACTTAGAATATTTCATCCTCACAATGGTAGTCAGTAATAGGCCTCTCATCCAATAATAGTGCTCACCTTAGAACCCACTCAACTAAAGTCATACGAAATCAATCCAACTTTGGTTCAATGGTTTGGGATATGATGAAGTAATGAAGATAGTATGCAAAATTAAGAGAAAATGATTTGTAGTTGTCCTTATACGCCACTAAGGACTTGTTTGGGATCAATATATCTGTTCTCAGATTCTTATATATTTTATTTTTAAATCTTCAATTTTTTCATCTACCTGTTAGTTAATGTTCATTACAATTTTGCATAATGTAAATACCACAACTTGTTTGCACTCCATGATTTTTGCATGATGTAAATAAAATATTATAATCGTTAGGTTGTATAGCTAGTGGGGTAGGTAAATCTATTCATAGTTTCCATATATAAATCAACACAAAGTCGCATAGAATATGTAGCCTAATTTTCTTACAATTATATGTTGCTATATATAATATATATATATATATATATATATATATATTTTCTAATCAATTATACGTTGCTATATACCACAACAATGTAAGAATCCTTGTAACTGCAAGAATCGTTGTAAACTAACTAGCTTTTCCCTTTCAAATTTCTCCTTTCCTTTTCTTTAGTTCTTGTTCTACTTAAGCTCTGTTTGAATTGAGAAGTCATTTTAACTTTTCTTATCTAATTTTATTATTATAATTTTTTAAAATTTTTACGTAAAATATAATAAACCATCTAAATTTTTTCAAATTTCAAAATAATAATAATATTAAAAATTATATTCTAATAATATTTTATTAAACTTTAATCTAAAACTATATTATCTCACCTTACCATAACTTATTTGAGCGTTATTCATCCTTGGCCCATTGCTCATCTTGATCACCGTTGGAGTTTTGAGTCGTGACTCTCTTTCGACCTCATTAATTTGATCATTTTCCTTCTTCTCCAGCCCCCAGTTGAGACTCTCCTCTATCTCAAATATTCTAATTTTTCTTATTATCCTTGTGCACAAACACGACTATGTAAACCCCCAAGCTGTGACAATATCTAAGTTTACCTAGTTGCAAAAGAAGGTGTTAGGAGCTCTTAACATTACAACTTAAGTTCGTTCCTCTAATCTCTTGATTAATGTTAAAATTTGCTTAATCTTTCAGTTAATTGAGATTATAATAACGTTGCAAGAGAAAATCAAATTGATGAATGGAAGAGAGTTTTTGTATAAGCCAGGACGGGCCGGCCACTTTATCAAAATATAAGGTCCTGTTTGTTTTTAGAGATGAAATGAGATGAGATAAAAGTTAAAAATAAAATAAAATATTTTTGTAAAATATTTTTTTAATATTAGTTTTGTTTTAAAATTTGAAAAAATAATTTTAGGAATTTGAAGAAGTTGAATTTTGTATTATATTTTATATGTGGATTTAAAAAAGTATAATGATGAGTTTAAGAAGAGTTAAAGATTTTTTATTTTGTCTTCCAAAAGAAACCAGGCCTAAAAGGTGGAAACCCAGGCTGCTCCAAATTGGGAGAAGCACATGACACATTAATGAGGGAAAGACTGACCGTGTTCTTTTTGTGACACCATTCAAACACAAACATTTAAACATTTTTCAATTTTAAATTTTTAAACTTTTAATATTTTCATCTAATTATTATAACTTTCCTAAACTTCCAAACAACATACAAAAAAAATTGAACTTACTAAAATATCAAATAAAAAATTATATAAAAAATTATATTCTAACCTTCTTTTAACTTAGGCCTTATTTATTTTTTGAGATGAGATAATATGAGATGAGTTGAGATAAAAATTAAAAGTTAAATAAAATATTGTTATAAGATAAATTTTTAATATGATTTTTTTTTTTAGAATTTGAAAAATTTAGATTGTTTAGATTATTTTGTATTGGAATTTGAAAAAATTGTAATGATTAGATGAGATGAAATAATTTTCGAAAACAAACAAGGCCTTAATTTTTCTTTATTCAACCATTTCTATATCATTTTTCAAAAGCCCAAGAAAATCTTAACTCAAATATTTTGCAACTATTCCTGAATTTTCTTATTATTATGTATAAATTCTTCTTCTCATCTTATCTATGTAGCCAAACGAGGCCTAAATGCAACATCAAATGACCGATACCAAAGGTCAAGTTCCTGTTGTTGTCAGGAACACCCACACTAAATGCAACACCATGTCGTTCGAAAGAGAAGGAGATTATTATAGTGACAGTGCAATATGAGATCCATTGAGGAATAGGAGTACAAAAGAAGGGACAATCAAAGTAGAAGGTTAATCACTTTGTATGCATTCCTAAATCTTTTCTCTCTTCGATTCTCCTGCAAAAACCATCTTCTGACTTAGGCATCGGAGGTGTCTCGAATGCACCCAACTACCCCATTTTATTCCTTTCACAATTTTAGGGTGCGATTAAAAGCTGTGGTTATGAAACATGTCCTAACAATTGGCGTCATCTATGAGATTGTTTTCTTTCGATCTAACAAAGCCGAATCAAGTTAAAGGAGGTGGAGTCACAAAATGCAAGCGGGTTACTACTCAAAGATGAAGAATGGAAGATGATGATTAGCCAGTTATGGATCCTTATGGGAAACTACAAGGAAATGGTGAAGAGAATAGGGGGATCATCTTCCATTACCAACTACTTAGCAACATCGACCTCCCTTACATGCCAAAGTAAGGGCAATCCCACTTATGCTAAGTTCAGAGACCTCAAGTAGAGAAGTAGGATGGGTACAAGGATCCCGCTAAACATCTAGAGACAATCAAGACTCACATGACACTACACAATTTTCTTGGAGAAATTGTGTGTCAAGTGTTCCCATTGACACTAAAAGGCTTCGCCCTAGCATGAATTGGAGCCTTGCGGCTGGGCACTATATGTATCTTAAAAGAGTTAGGATGGAAATTTCTAATGTAGGTTATGGCCTGCAAAAAGAGACGGCATCTACTGACTATCTCCTCACATTGAAGCAGCATAAATACAAGAGTTGAAGGTGAATTTATACTAATTAAAAAAAGAGTAAATGACTATGGATGATCAAGATGAGAAGATCACACTAGCCAAACTCTTGAGCAGCATTTGATGGAAGTTTCTCGAAGAAACCTAGCCACCTTGCGAGACTTCATAGATTGGGCAGAAGACTTCATCAAGGTAGCAGATGAGAGGGTCCAAGCAGGGTGCTAGCATTAAAGCCCACAAAAAAGAGCCCAAGGCGGGGAAGGAGTAGCTCGTGAGAAGATGTGACGGTGGCACTACCCCTCAAAAGCTGCATTCGAGCATGAACATGCAATCATGGTAGGAGTACCCATAAGAAGGTAATGAACGCAACCAGACAACTCATAATTACTACAACTTTCACAATGTAGAAGGCCACCGAATGGAAGGATTCTATTATCTAAGGAAGAAAATGACGGAGATTTGAAAAGAATTCAGAGATGAATTCTGTAAAGGATCGCAACAGCGAGAGCTCGAGGAGGAGGGGGAGTGTGGGAAAGGATGAAGAAGTCCTGTGCAGCGAAACAAGATTAACATGCCATTAGGCGAGATCCATACCATAGTCAAGGGGCTCTCCAGTGGGGGCGTGCCGACTAGTAAGAAATCATAAGCTAGGAGGGCAAGATACAAAAAAGTCTTCAACATCGTAAGGCCACCCAAGCATGTTGAACCTAGAAAACCAAGAATGGGTGATCTACTTGCATGATGATGTGCTTGTTGTGATGATTATGGCAGACAACTTCACAATTAGGAGGATACTGATAGACATTAATAGCTCAGCATACATCCTCTTTCGGGAAGCCTTCACCAGAATGGGAACCAACCAATACTAACTACTGATATCTCCAGCCATGCTACTGATAGGGTTCTCTGGTGAGGGAGTGTAGCCAGTAGGTTCCCTAACCCCACCTATGACTTTTAGGATGGGAAGATTTAGGGTGACTACCATGGCAGGCTTCATCTTCGTAAAGCCTTCAAAGCAACTCTCGTACAATGCCATAATCAGGCTACCAATGGTGAATGTCATGGAGATGGTGACTTATATGTACCATTTAAAGATGAAGTTCCCAATAAAGGAGTGAGTAGAGTTAATTTGAGGTTAATAGGTGGTAGCAAGGAAATGTTACATACAAGAGTTGAAGGACGAGAAACGCAGGAGGCACATGACATAGTAGCTAATGGGCGTGGAACCCAACACATCTACCTGAAATCGCCAAAAGCTCAGCCGAAGATCAGAGGAGCAAAGATGCAACAGCACGAAGGTAGGGATATATCAAGGATGGGGGATACTCCGCTCTTTTATTCAGAAGCTTCCAATGTAAAGAAAAACTGACTAACTTAATAAACTATGTATATATGTGTGCTTGCATACGTGAATGTGCCAAATGTTGCAGCAGAGTTAACTCCACCTCCTACGTAGTTATCTAAGATGATGCTCATGCTTGCACCCTAGCAATTATAGTAGGGAACACATTTATTAAGTATCCAAATATCTCCTCATCAGTGGGGCCAAGTCCACCTCCCAACTAGTTATCTAAGTCGATGAATAGTGCGTAAACCTTGGCGATTATAGGAGAGAACACCTCTACCAAGTATCCTAGCCTCTCCTCATTGCCCAACTCGTTCGAGTCCACCTCTCGCCTGGTTATCTAGGCCGATGATTCGTGCATACACCTTGGTGATGTAGGAAGGAACACCTTTCCCAATTGTCATTGTCTCTCCAGTCACCCAATGCCATCAATACCACTCCTGGCTAGTTATCTAAGTCAAATGTCTCCACTCACACCCTAATTATAAAAGGAAACACCTCTCTCAAAATTTCCATGTCTCTCCTTGCCACCTAGAGTGGTCAAGTCCACCTACGACCTGGCTATTTAAGCTCATGCCTTGTACTGACACCCCCACGATTATAGGAGAGAATACCTCTCTCAAGTGTTCCATTCTCTCATTGCCAACAACTACGGTTGAATCTACCTCATGTTTAGTTATCTAAGTCGATGCTCGTGTTTGCATCCTGGCAACAAGATTTTTGTGCTCACACCCACTCGATTATATGTCCAAAGTGCCTTAGTCTCTCCTCGTCACCCAACATGGTCTAGACCACTTCCTGCCTTGTTCTCTAAGCCTATTTCCTGTGCTCACACCTCGGCTATATATAAGGGAACAACTCTGCCAAGTGTCCCAATCGCTCCTCATCAAGAGGCGCGGTCAAGTTTAACTCTTGCCTGGTTATCGAAGCCAATGCTCCAGTCCCGCACCACAACAATTATAGTCGATGCCTCTTGCTCATACCTTGGCAATATCAAGGGGAATACCTCTCGTAAGTGTCTTATTCTCTCCTCGCCACCAAGCACGGTCGAGTCCACCTCATACCTGGTTATCTAAGTCGATGCTTTGCAATTTCTCCCACATGATTGTAGAAGGGAACACCTTTCCCAAATGTCTCAATCTCTCCTCTGCACCTAGTGTGGTAGAGTCCATCTCGAACCTAGTTATCTAAGTTGATGTATCGTGTTCGCACTTTAGCAATTATAGGAGAGAACACCTCTTCCAAGTGTCATAGTCTCTCCTTGCTAACTATAACGATCGAGTCCACCTCTGCCTGGTTATCTAAGCTGGTTCTCCAAACTTACACAATAGTGATTATAGAAGTGTCATAGTCACTCTTCATCACCTAGTGCCGTTGAGTACACCTCACACATGGTTATCTAAGCCGATGCTCCGCTTTTGCACCAGGGGGATATAGGAGTTAACACCTCTCCCGACTAAACTAGTCTCTCATTGCCACCATGCGCAATCGAATCTACCTCCCGCCTAGTTATTTAAGCTGTTGTTTCTTGCTCGCACTCCCACGATTGCTAAAGGGAACATCTTTTCCAAGTGTAGCAGTCTCTCCTCGCCACCCAATACAGTCAAGTCCACCTCCAGCTTAGTTATACGAAGCTGATGCTACACACTCACACCTTCGTGATTATATAAGAGAACACCTCTCCCAAAATGCCATAATCTCTCCTCGCCACCTAGTGCAGTTCATGCCACTTCCTGCATGGTTATCTAAGCCGATGTTTGCATCATGACTATTAAAGAGAGAACACCTCTCCCAAGTGTCTCACTTCTCTCCACCCAACACCATGGACTCCACCTCCCGTTTGTTTATATAAATCGATGTTCTGCTCTTGCACCTTGGCAATTATAAGACGAACCACCTCTCCAAAGTGTCCCAATTTCTCTTGTCCACCCAGCGTGGTCAAGTCCGCCTCCAGCCAAGTAATCTAAGATGATGGTTAGTGTTCACACTCCCACGATTATAGGAGGGAACACCTGTCCTAAGTGTCCCAGTCTTTTCTCGCCACCAAGCATGATAAAGTTCAGCTTCTGCCTTGTTATCTAAGCCGATGTCCCACGCTTGAACCCCGACATTTATAGAGGGAACACTTCTCCCAATCGATTGTAGAAAGGAAGAATTTTCCCAAGCGTGGATTGAAATCCAAGCCCGTGTCAAACCCTGATGGGCGACACACACTTGCCAGAAACATGCCACAATGAAGAAGACACAATCGAGCACTACGTTTCGTGATGAAGAACATAGAAATTGCAAAATCGATGTCTACACTTATTGATAGGGAGTCAAAGCAGGGAAGGTTTTTGGCTTCATTTTCTGGCTGGGTCAAACCTGGCCAGCTCCAAGGCCCCGAGCTTGTCATGAGAGTTTGCCTCCTTGTTTCACGTATCTTCTCTAGTCCACGACTCCAAACTTGGATACCCATGGCTCCAAGCCTGGTTTCAAAGTCATTTGGTTCTCGCAAGTTGGCGAGAGAGCCTTGTGAGCTTCTCTTTGGCCATGGTGAGCTAGGCATCTAGTTCCCTTTCTTGTCCCTCACTGGACTTCATCTCTTCCTTGGGTTGCAAGTGGGACTTACCTAGCTCTATGTACTGATCCTTGACCTTGTTCTTATATCTCTGAAGCATGGTGCTCTTTGATGTGAACACCTCTTTGTCAAACTAGAGCTTGCCTAAACACTTATCTAAGCTATCACGAAAAACTTCCTCTACTTTTGCAATGAAGCAATATAGCCTAGACAAGCGCTATTGGGCCTAGTTCATGTCCTCCTCTAGGCGTCCCCACCTTTGCTCTGGGTCCCTCTCCTCTTCAACGGCCCTAGCTTCGAAAGGGTGGTAGGACGCCTTCTGCCTTAGCTCCTCCATACCAATATAGAGGTTTGACCCTTCCTTATGAAGGTCACTAATGATCTCCTGAAAGAACCCATTCCAAATCATGGTCTTTGCAAAGGCCTTTTCACCGTGCTCCAATGTAGACCTAAGCCACATTAAAAATTCGCGGTAGGCCCACTCGCCAAGATTGTGCAAGGCCTCAGCCTTATTCTCCACCTCGGCTTGGATGTCCATGACCCATGCTGCTAAGAAACTAAACTACTATCAAATAAAAATGTTTAGACAGTATAATGGAAAAAACTACAGCAATAGGTCAGAAGAAAGAAGTCCAAACAAAGAACAAATGCTCTTAAGCTGATCGACCATCTCCTGTATAGCTTAAGCCCTGCCCATTTGAGCCTTGTCCTAGAAAGGCAAGACATAGAAGTGCCATCCCCACCCAGGACACCGAATCACCTAGTGACACAAAGGAAAAGGGTCGAGGGGCATAGAGTGCTCACGATGTGGAGGGCTCGTTGAGCCTTACAACCTAAATTGCTCCGCCTTCCAACTGTAGAGAAGGATTGTCACTCGTGGACTAACTAGCAGGGAAATATCCTCTAAAATGATAGTAGGGAAGGAATTTATCTTGACAAACGTACTAAAGGAGGATAAGGATGCTGGAGACCCACCCTCATAGGATCTTTGCGAGAAATGCCCTTGAGGACAATGGGCTCAAGTGGTCCCGTTAGGAACCATAGTAGAGCCAAATCCCATGGGACACAATCGTCCTCAGCACCTTTCTGGAGGACCCCTCCATTTGGCAAGAAGATTCCCTAGAAGTTGATGGGACCTCTCGATCAACAACCTTGAGGCAGTGTAGACATGACTAGTCCCTCTAAATCCTCTGCAACAATGGGCTCCTTGGGCATGCCAAATGCCTGGTGTTTCAAGGCCTCGAGGAATACCGCTTTCCTTGATATCTTGGTCATGACTGATCGACCCTTATGGTTCCCAAGTAGGAACAAAAGTTGAAGATGCTCCCATCCAGAGCATAGGCCGCATGGGTGAAGACAAACCCTTGGGCAGTCAAGTCCAAGTATTCCCAAGAAAATCCAGGTTCATGCACTACACCATGCATCACGCTATCAAGATTCTCCAGGTGTTGGTATGTACCTGACGTGATCTCAAATGTACTTCCAAGTATAAAAGTGTCAAGTTATATCAGGGATAAGTCCAGAATCGTATTCCACGAGGACAATGAGTTATTAAAGCATTTATGAAGATTTATTGTAAAATAAAATGATAAATGTAAATTGTGATAAAGTAAAATACTAAATAAAATTCTTTTTGGATTTTTATAAATGTATAAATAGTGAGAAAAATAGAAATTAATATATTCACAGTGGGAGATTTAATGAAAATGAAATATATGGTTGAACTTTGAGAGTCCCGGATTTGTGATTTGTTTGGAAAAAAAAAAGATTTAAAGTGTAGACTATTTGATTACTAAAAATTAAATGATTCAAAAGAGATGTTAGCTAAACTCAGAAATAGTTTTCTATGCTTTCATCATTTACAGGATTTTTTTGGCATTACCTCTTTTTTATTAACCCAATCAAGGTATTAATAAAATAAAATATGTGAATTTAAGATCAAGGTAAAAAATTTCCGAGACCACCTATAAGTGAAATACTCTCCCTAATCATCAACCAAAATTCATTAACTCTCAGCTGATGAAAATTCTTGATTAACTCAAGATTTTGTTGTGCCTAATGTCAACAACAAAACAAGTACTAGGAGCAAGAGATTTATCAACTTTCTTTCATAAGTATTCGGTCAACAAGCAAAGCAAAGTGTAAACTTAGAACAACAGAAAATCTAGCGACATTGAGAAGCATAGAAACCTTTACCACAACCCAAGCTACATAAATTAGTCGATAATCATTCTCAAAATTTAGTAAAATATTGAAATGGAAAAACCCTAAAAGGTGTGCGAAAAATTGTCTGAAACAGAACAGAAAAATGTAAAGGAAAAATAAAATACTAGCTAACCCTTAATCCAGAATTTCCTTCTCCTTTTATACCTTTCCTCTTCCCATTTCTTCTCCCTCTTTTCCATGGATTCACCCTCTCCCATCGTGCGAAACGGTTGCCACTCGTGGTCCCAAAATTCCTTCGAAAAGCTTGCCTCTGCCTTTCACATTTTCTAGGTTATTTTGTTATCGAGTCACATGGATGAGATATCAAGCCCTTAATCAAGTCACGGCTTGCTTCAATTCAACATCACGGGCTGGCTATACATGGACACGTGGGCTTGCTTAATTCCTAACTTCACCATATGGCTTTAGTTTTCTTCACAGTAGGTCACATATTGACCCTTTCTACCGAATCTTCACATACTTGTAACAAATGGGCCACACTCACGGGCTTTACTTCAATGGAATTCACTCTTGCAATGGGTCAAGATAAAATAAAAGAAAATTTAATTAAATATTAGCCAGCCCAATTAATTCACATTATTTGATTAATACTCTTATTTTAAGACATAAACCTCATTTAACTCAAGCTATTAAAAGTATTAATAAAACACAATTGACCATATATCAGTACTTGAGCTGGAGCCATTCCCAAGAAGTCCAAGACATCACAAGCAAGGAGAAAAAAGTGAAGTCTCAATCCATGCAAAAAATTGAAAATGTGCAGGGCAACCTTCTTAGCATTGCCCATGGAGTTGACAGCCTTGCGAGGAGATTTAGGACTTCGAAGATGAATGAATCTAGGATTTTGAGCATGTTGCACAATACACTAAGGACTACGTGGTTAACAATAGAAAACCAGCCACACATGTCAAAGGAAGGAAGCTCATGATGAGATACATTTTTTGATGCCATTGCTAGGAGATCTAAGGATTGAAGAAGAAGAAAGGGTTAAGATCGAAGAAAATGATGTCCAGTGAGAAAAATAGGAAAGGGAAACAAGATAGTTATGAGATCCCGAATTTTTACATATCTTTATTTGCTCATATTTTATCGTTGGATATTTTAATTTATTTTAATAAATTAAATTGTTATCTCACTTATTTTATTTTGGGTACGCTTTATTTATGATTTGAGTTAGTTATTTGTGAAATCTACGGTTTTAATATTTTTAGTTATTTATATATTATTATCGGTTTCATCATTTGAATTGTTATCAATGTTATTTAAATTTAGTGGTTTTGGTTTTCTTGTTGATACAAGTTTTGCGAGATTCTTGAATAATAGTGCTTTTAGTTATTTTAATTAATCATTACTACTGGTCTTTCCATTTGAAATGCTATCTTCATTATTTTTGGTTTTAATTATCATAATATATGGTTTGATTTGTCGTATTTTTATTAATGAGCATTCATTCTATTTTATTTGACATTATCTGATTCGTTGATCTTAAACTTATATATTATTAAGTCTTATTATGTTTATTCTATTTTGGTTTAGTAGCTTTTGAATAGTTCCAAAAATATTATATTATGCAGGATTCTTATATTACCATAATTTTAGTTATTTGAAATACTGCAAGATCTTAAACGTGTTTTAAATATCTGATTTAAATATATGGCTTTATTCCTTTTAAATGATTAAATAAGCTTCATCATTTTAATTATTGATGAAAAATATTATGTTGAGAAATAAAGTAAGTTAAAATAATATTTTATTTAATTAATTTGAGAGTTTTAGGTTAAATTGATGTTATACGTTTTCAGATCAGTGTTTTAAATGCTTCTGTTGTCCGTTTCAAGACTTCGAAGTATTTGGCCTATAAATAACTCAGAAAGGATCACACTCCCTCACTTTTTCTCCCTCTCCCTTTCCTTTTTCTCTCTCTTCTCTCCCGCGTGCTACAATGTCCCTAAAGGAAAATTCGGTTTCTAGCTTGTGGCGACGCCACCCCCGCCTGAACCACCAGCCTCCAGCGAGTCCAACCCCACTAGAGGTGTCAACCACGGTAGTCCCAAACCTGAAATTGGTTTTCTCCTCTACGCCCGCACCTTGCTCTGCCCCTATCTCCACCATGAGCCACCGCACTATGACACCATCCCTGCCATTAGAACCGCCATCCATAGGCGACCTACCATAAAAAATTTCAGCCCCAATAGAGCCCTCACCTTCTCTCTCCTCCTATAAAACCAAAATGCGTTTCTAAATGGATCACCCTTTGCCACACAGCCGTCCAGCCACCATGATTCTCACCTCCACTGCCAAAAGCTTCCCCTAACTCAGTTTATCACACCTCTAAATCAGTTTCCCCATCCATGGCCCTACCTCCCGTGTACAAGGAAAAATCTGAAAATGGGTTTCCACCCTTTTGAGCCAAATTTGTCGCATTCTGATGGTTACATCACCTCACTACCACCACCATGAGATTCCCCATCCTCCAAGGAGTATTCACCTAAATTTTAATGTCAAACGGAGTACCCGAGCCCAACTAGTCACTTGTCGTACCCGAAAACGAATAGTGCATGACTTATCTGTTATGGATCGTAGATCGACGCGATGCTTAATTGGCATTCATTTGTGCGCTGTAAGTGACATCATTTGTTTGATTGTTTGATTGACTATTTAATTGTGTGCTAATCTATCTTTTGTTTGTTTGAAATGTTATCTAGTGATGATAAATAATTCGAAAGTAGATTGGTTGGGCCTGAGGCCATTTAATGGAGA
Source organism: Platycarya longipes (assembly GCA_036559045.1). Taxonomy (NCBI): domain Eukaryota; kingdom Viridiplantae; phylum Streptophyta; class Magnoliopsida; order Fagales; family Juglandaceae; genus Platycarya; species Platycarya longipes. Next base: position 22,210,129 of record CM071802.1, on the reverse strand, counting down.
TTGAGATCACCCCGAGTTAATCTTACTATGGCTGGATATTGTGTGAATAGTAATTGTTTATGATATTATAACTTGGTTGGATGACTCTGTTACTCATAGTGATTAATGGTGATATAATGATTTGATCGGATAATTCCGCTACTCTTTAAAAATTGTTAGTGGTAAAATGGTTTGTTGGATGACTTCGTTACTTTTAGAAATCATGAGTGATATAATGTTTTGGTTGGATGACTCTGTTACTTTTAGTAAGTATTGGTGAATTAATGATTTGGTTGGATGTTTACATTACTTTTTCACTATATTTCAATAAGGTGATACACTAGGATTTTAATCTAAGAGATATTTGGAAGAATATGGTGAAAATTGAAGGAGGGAACTTAATAAGTATAGTTAAGTAAAATTTGTTTAAGGGTTGAAACAATAGTATAATATGTTGGACGACGAAGAATTTATTTTTTGGAGTTCATAAGTTTCAATCATGGTATACTTCTTTGGAAAAACATTAGGTTTTAACTCATGGTTGATGTATGGTTATGACTTAAGTCTTTGGATAAAATATTAAAGTGTATTCTTAGATTCTCTTGAAGTATAGATTGAGAAGTGTTTGGGTTTAGAGAAAATATTATATGGTGACAATTTGTTGAAGAGAATAACTATATAGGTAATATAAATGTGGTGGCTAATGATTGGTTATGATATAGCTTTTAAGTTTTGATAAAATCTTAAGGAAAGATGCATGTTTTGGTAAAGAGAAAAGAGAAGAAAAGTTGGGTTTAACTCCATCATAAGTTGCGTTCTTAACCCCTATAGGACAATGATGGTTTGATTCGATGTGATTTAAGGTTTTGACTATCTCTTCATTGGAATATGCATGACATGTTGGAAAGAAGATAAATTAAAAATGGAAGTCTGTTCATATGTTAATATGTATGAGATATGATTTGTGAATGTATGATTCATATGTTTTATGATCTATATGTTTTGCACAAGAAGTCAAATGTCGCATGCATGTCCTATGCATGAAGCATGAAAAATCATGTTTTTGAGTCAAGCATTTTTTAAAAGAAAAAATAAAATAAAATTTTATAAAAAACCCAAAAGCTGTGATGGGGTAGTGCCCCAGTGGAACTCCCTATTCACTCAGGAGTGTCTAAAGTCAAGTGAAAGCCCTTGGGTCGACAAAGAATCGTCGGCAGATCATGTATGACTCCAAAAGGTGTCCGAAACGTGGTCGCACCTAAAACTAGTGGGTGCATACAGGACGGTGTTGGCTTTTGCCTTACCGATACAAAAAAGTTTGTAGTCGCTCGGTGAGTGATTAATCACCGAGTGATGAAAAGTGCGAAAGGGCGCAAAACGTAGCTACTTAGGTTTGATACGGTCGTCGGGTGCTATGGTAACTAGTAGGAACACACGGTGCATAGGGGAATCGTGAGATGTCCAAATAAAATGTCATGACAAAAAAGATGGGCTTTCGAGCCATATATAATATGATATGATAAGTGGCGCCTAAGATAAGAAAAAGATGAAAGACTTGAAAAGTTTATGAAAAGGTTTTGATTACATATGAAACAAGTCAAAGTTATATGAAAGTATTTTTATGGAAAGCACGTATACGAAGCAAAGTTTCGAAGACTGTCAAGGTTTATGGAAATCTTTATATGAAAGTGCATGTACATAAGTCATGTTGCAAGTCTCATATTCATGGTACATGCACTCATTGTGTTTACTTGTATATGTTGATGATGTTTTGTTGTGTGAATTGGTTGTATGCTGTCCGTTGCTTATTGAGATTCACATCTCACTGGTGGATCGCGCCCACCTACGATCTCACGTTACAAGATCGTAAATTGTGATTGTAGAGAATGAAATTTAGCTCGAGATACAGACTCTGCAGGAAAAGAAATCTGCTGAGAAAATGAAGACCGAGATTTATGATCTTGGAAGCAGTATTGTTTATCTTTTACTTCTAAAAGACTGTATATTTCTCCTGTTGGAGAAATTGATTTAAATTGGTTTGTAATTTTAAAAATCTCTGGTACTAGAACGACTGACTTTTATTTACTTTTCCGCTGCAAATATTTTGTACTATGCATGCTTCAAACACTAATCAATGGGATAATTGATCCATGAGATGATTGTTCGGATATCGCGAGTTCTTCTAAATCCCAGGGGATTCGTGGGCGTCACAATAGCCATCATGCAGGGGAACAAGATCGTTTTCGTTGGAGAACCAGAGAGTTAAGAATGTGTTGGGTCCACCTCACACATGGTTATCTAAGCTGATGCTCTGTTCTCATGGCCACCATCCTAGCTTCTATACATGGCCGAAATTTGTGGGGTAACTTGAAGGGAGTTTTTATAACTGCTAGGATGGGCCCAATCCACTTGAAGGGAGTTTTTGTACCTGCTAGGGTTGTGACTTGGGTATTGAAGATGAGGAAATCCAAGCTAGCCCAAGATAGGAGAAGCATGCGACTCATTCTCAGACACGCTGCATTAATGAGGGAAAGGCCAATTAGTATCCTCCTCCAACAAGATTGATTGCATTAAATCTGATGTCAAATGGTCGGTACCAAAGGTTGAGTTCTTCTCGTTGACATAAATGACCACATTAAATGTGACCCCATGCTGTTTGGAATAAAAGATCATTGCAGTAACAAAGAGATCAAAGATCCATCGAGGAATAAGATTATAAATAAGAAGGAACAGATAGAGGAGAAGGGTTAATCACCCTGCTTGCATTTCTCTCTCTCTCTCTCTCTCTCTCTCTCTCTCTTTTCTCTCTCTAATTCTCTTACAGAAATCATCTTGTTTCTTGCATGACTTCTAGCCCATTTTCCCTTCCCTGTTTTGATCACTTGACATCCTTTTCTTCGATCTTGACCCTTTCTTCTTCTCTGTTTCCTAGATCTCCTAGCAATGGCTCAGAGAATGTATCTCATCGTGAGATTCCCTACTTCGACGAGTATGTATGGTCTTCTACTACCGAGCACAAGGTCTTCAGTGCATTGTGCTACATGTTTAGAATCCTAGATCTTGTCACCTTGGAAGTCCTACATTCCCATCGCGGTATTGTATACTTCATGGGCAATGTTGAGAAGGTTACCCTACACGCTATCACTTTTTTGCACAGATTAAGGCCTCCCTTTTTCTACCATGTCTGCAATGTCTTGTACTTCTTGGGCATGACCCTAGCTCAGGTGCATTCCAACACTTGGAGGATCTTGATGTCATGCTACATAGAGTGGCGCATGGTCATGTAGCTCTCTAGAGAGTACCCAGACTTGACTACACGGGTGTTTGTGTTCACCCAGGTAGTCCGTGCTTTGGTGGAACATCTACAACTTTCACTCCTACCTTGGAACCCTAGGGGCAAATTTCCGCAACCAAGATATCAAGGAGTTTGAGATGTGTTCTTCGAGGCCTTGAAAGAGTCAGCATTTGGCAGGCCCAAGGATACTGTTATTGCAAAGCATTTAGAGTTGACTAGTCATGTCCGAACCACCTCAGGGTTGTTGATCGAGAGGCCCTGTTGACTTAGAGAGAACCTTCAATACCAGATGAAGGATGCGAAAAACCGTGTCCCTTGGATTCTGGCTCTACTACAACTCCTAACGGCAAGGTGCCTCTTGAGCATCCTATGACGTTGAGTGAGGATGAGTCTTTAGAATCTTCATCATCCTTTAGTACATTTATCAATACGGATTCCTCCATGACTATAGTCTTTAAGGAGCTTTCCCTGTGAGTTAGTACAGGAACATTGTACTTCTCTACTGCTAGAAGGCAGGGTAGTTAATGACACTAGGTCTAATGAGTCGTCAACAACGTGAGTGCTAGATGCCCCCAACCCTTTGCACTTTGGGCCGCTATGTAGTTCACCGCCCTTGGGTAGGGATGGACCATTGAGGAGGAATGACAAAATCGGAGCTAGCACTTGTGATTCCACATTTTTTGAGCGAGAAATATTGGAAATGGTATGACCCTTTTCATGATTGCGTATTTCTCATTTTTAGAGCGAGTAACATTGGTAATGGAAATCCATAGCTTGGAAAGTTAAGAATCCTAGCAAGACTTCTCGATCATCATGGGGGTGGCTTGATTTTGGTCACCCTTGGATTAAAGGCCAATACAAGGTGGCCATGTCTAGGCAATCCACATGGAGGTTGAGATCAAGCCGCCCTTTGGTGGGCAAAACTTGGCCGCTAGTTGACCACCATGGGTAGATTGAAGTTTTTTTTTTAGAACAGTGTTTAAAAATATAAAAATCCCTTTATTGCAAATAGATATTTCCTACCTTTTGAAAGCATTTAGTTAAATACTTCAAAATCATTTTATTGAAAAAAGATGTTTCTTATTTTTTGAAAACATTTAGTTAAATACTTCAGTTTTTAAATTTAAATTGATACCTAACTATCTTTGATTGGGTCAGGTACTATTCTTTGGAAACATTTACTCATAAACTAGTGCGGATAACACACATAATAAAGTAGTTAAATGGCATAATTTAATTTGGAAGGGGAATTTCAAACTTTAAATCTTACAAATTTAATGTTATCATTTAAGCAATGTAGATGATGTGCTTTACACATTGGCTTGAAAATAGAATCTCTTATTATTTATGATAATAGACCAAAGTTGTGCCATAATGGAATCTATTAGACTATTCTCTTAACTTTTAGTGGCTAGGCAAGGCACACTCAAGTGCTCACTAAGGTGGCATACGATGGTGATTGGGAATTGAAGTGGTGGCCAAAATAAAATAAATAAATGGGAGGAAATTAAAGAGCGTTAGCCGAAAATACAAGGGTAAAATTGGTATAAATAACATTTTTAGGGTTTCTGTTTGGGTTTCCGAAAATCAACCTTAGAAAATTTCATGAATAATTCAATGGGCTAAGTACAGAAATTCCCTAAATAAAAATGGCATAAAAATTCAAATTAGAGACATATTGGTCCATCACACACAAAAGTACCCATGGATGCCACGAGTTTTAGGGTTTGACATGTCACTACTCAAAATGACATCTGCTAAGGCTTAAAAAAATTCTAGTATGGTCAGTAAGTGCTAGAAATGGTAATCAAACAAGAAAATTTTGAATCAGAGCTTGAGAAATAAATGAGAATAATATAAATTAAGTTTGCATAGTTAAAACTAATGTTCCTTCTAATTGTGTGAGCTAATTTTCTAATTTTTAGGGTTAACCTAAGAGTTAACCTAATAGGGTATATAGGTGGGGTGTTACATGCTACAACTTCCAACACTACTTTGACATTAAAGCTTTGCTGAAAATCTTAATACCTCTAAACCCCATCCCATGATCCACTTTGTTATCCCCCATTCTAGACCACTCCCTCTAGTGAATTGTCTTTCCATCAAATCTATTATTCCACCACAATCTTGACAATAAAACATTGTTTTTGTGGCATAGCCTCTTTGGTAACATGAACACATTCATTTTGTATGCTGGGATAGACTACAATACAACATTTATTAAAATTTCCTTACTAGCCGTTGAAATAAAGCAAATCTTCCAACTATGTATTTTTCTCCAAAATCGTCTCTTTAACCACCTTGAAAGTCTGAAACTTGGTTCTACTTATCATTGTTAGGAGCCCTAAGTACTTGTCATAATCTTCACACAACATTACACCAACACCTTGCATGATTTCACCTTGAATATCCACATTAGTATTGACAACAAATAGAACGAAAGTCTTTTGTCGATTTAAGACTTGACCAAAAGCCCTCTCATACATTACCAAAACATCTTGAATAACCTTCCAATCTTTGATATTAGCCTTACTAAAAATAACACAGTCATCTGTAAATAATATATACCTAATTTTTGTACCACCATCCATAGTAGCCACCCCACTCATTCTTCCAATTTGTTCAGTTTTACTCAATAAAGCACTCAATCCTTTTGTACATAGGATAAAGAGGTGCCTCAATCCTTTACCTGGTTTTTTGAGTAAAACTGTCCCCAAGCATTCCATTAAATGTAACAGCAAATGACACAAACCTCACACACTCCATCACCAATTTTATCCAACCCTCATCAAACCCCAAATTCCTCATTATATTTTCTAGAAAAATGCATTCTATCCTATCATAAGCCTTCAACATATCTAAGCTTAGTACCAAGTTCACCATCCTGCCCTATTTCCTTGTCATCATTGAGTGCAAAAGCCCAAATGCCACCATTATATTTCTAAAATAGATCTTCCTGGCATAAATGCACTTTGGCAACTTGAAATAATTTTAGGTAACACACTTTTGAGCCTATTTGCCAACACCTTAGCAATGCATTTGTACAAGACATTGTATAATGAGATATGCCTAAACTCATGTATAGATATTAGTTTGTTTAATTTAGAAATCAAGGCTATATGAGTATGATTAACATAACTAGGCAATTGTCCTCCATTTAAAAAGTCAAGTAGAGCCATACCAACCTTGGACCCTACTGCATCCCAATGCTTTTGATAGAAACCTACTCTAAAATCCATCTGGTCATAGTGAGGACGATAGCTCTCAATAATGTACAAGGTTCAACAGTACAAAGAATGAGTCCTTGGATGACTAGTCAACATTCACAACATGGATGTATAGGAGAATACGAAGGTCTTTCACAGTTTAAAGATGTTGAAGACAAAATCGGATCGAAGCTACGAAAATCAACTCGTATGTGGAAGCCAAAGAAGAAGTATGAAAATGTAGGCTATGCATAAGTGATAAAAGGGGTAGGTAGTTCTTTCCAATACCTCTGAAGCGCAAAAGGAAAAAAGTGGAGGAGCCTACTTCATTTGAATAGGCACGCACAAGGAGCCTCCCATGAAATAAACTTTGAGGAAAAGCATGAGGAATGCCTTAAACATGTAAATGGATTGACAAGGTTTAGAAAGGGTCAAACCAAGGCACAATTTATCCTTTGTTGTTCCATGGATTCATCTGTTTAAGTGCGACACAACCTCCTCACATTCATCCTTGTTGTCAACTTAGTATCTACATACTACAAATAATCATCCAAGTCCTTTCTACTTGGGCTTGAGGATAAATAGACATTCTAAAAATGATTCTTCAAAGCACTATCAATTTCACCCTCATTCTCCCTCATATTGCAATCAACATCTTTCCCACTAGTTATTTTATTATACTTCTTTGTTTGAGTACTCAAGTATGAAAAAACCTAGTATTTTTATCAACATGCTGATACCAGTAGAATTTTGCCATTTGTCTTCACCTCATACTCTCTTTATAAAGGAAGTCCTTAGTCTCCTTCTATAGCTTATTGTTTTCATCCACATTATTTTGCCCTTCAAAACTTTGTTTTTGATAACACAGTAGACATTGTTTTAATCTTCTTCTCAGTATCAGAAGCTTTAAACTTACACCAATTTCACAACACAAACTTACTTCTTTGTAAGCACATTTGGATCTCCCTTAAAGTGATGTATTGTTCCTCTTCATTCCCCCATTCCATTTCGTATATGAAAACTATGCTGATCTTACTTCTTCTTCTTATAATATCTTGCCAGAAGCTAAGAAACAATGATTTATGTCAAAACTTCTTGCTACCCTTACATCCACTCTTGCATTTTTAAACATTTTGGTCCACTCCATTTGCAACCCCTCTATCCATCTCTCATTTGTGAAAGTTCCACATTTGCAACCCATCTATCCAACCTCTCCTTTGTGAAAGTAGCATCACTATACCTATTCCTCCATGTGAACATTGATCATTCCCAACCCAAATCAAATCAACCACAAAGCTCCAGTGCAAGCCTAAACCTCTCTATTTGTGCCTCACTTCGTATACTCCTTCCTACTTTCTCATGCTGAGCCAATATTTCATTTAAATTTTCACAAACCATCCAAGGTTTTTGGTCCATTGGTTTCAAAGAGACTAGTAGATTCCAAGAGGATTGCTTTTTAATTGAATCGGGCTGCCCATAAACTACCAGTAAATCGACACTCCTTCATTACCCCCTCACTCACAATAGTAGCACTAATAGGATGTATAAAATAGAAAATGACGTTTAATACTACATTAGACTTCCATAATAGGTCTAACCCCTCCACTCCTTCTCACTTGATCCACTACCAAACACCCCTCAAATTTTAATTTTCCTTTTAACCATTCCCATCATTTTGTAACTAGCTTAGTTTCTATAATAAAAACTAAGGTGGACCTACTTTCCTCTGCCATCAAGTGGAGATCTCGACCTGCATGAGATTCTCAAGCCCTCGACAGTTCCAACTTCTCATTTTCAAGGCTCTTGGCGATGCTACATAGTAGCTCCCACCAAGCCAATACCACTGTCATAACTTACCCTTAACAATCCCCCTTTGAGCCTCTTCCCAGCCTCTTCAACAACATAATTACTATCTTCATCCACTAATCCTTTTTTCCTACATAAAGTTGAAATGCATGAGGCTACAAACCACCCATGCTCCCTAGCTCTCCTTTTCTAATTGCCTTTAGTTTTAATATTGGTACTATCCTTTACAACATTATCATTCCTTTATAACACCACAATCCCCGCATCCTCGTGTACTAGAATTAAATTCCTAACCACCATCATGTCCTCAACTAATGCTGGCCCGCCTTTGTTCAGAGCTTCTTCACTTAAATCTAGGACAATTGCCTTATCCTTAATGATTTGTTTCCAGTATCAACCCTTTTCTTCTATTTCTCACAAAAACTCTCAACATCCCCACCTACCGTAACACCCCTATCATGTTTTTTTAAGAATCAACATAATCAGATTCCAAAATTGAATTTGAATCACCCCTAGATTTACTCAACACAAATTGTCAGCACCCAACTGCACATCCTCATAGCCATCTGCCATTGTCTTCTAGCTCCCTCCCTCACTATTGCTCCTCTCAAATCATCAAAATTTTCTCCATGCTTAGACCTTGAAAACTACTAAAACTTATATTGCCTACTCCTTATAGAGCTAAAATTAGCTTTTAACCACGAGCCAAGCTGTTGGTCACATTCAGAGCTTTTCATAGAATTAAAAGCCTTATCCATGCAGCCAACTTCTTTATGAACTAAACTACCACAATCAAAGCATAACTTTGGCAATTTCTCATAGTTAAAAGGGATCAACACATTTTCACCCTTCCTCTCAATGTTCTTCCTCTTGACACCACTTTTAATAAACCCATTTCAACTTTGACTCTAAAAAACTATCCCCACCCTATCCCATCCTCAGCAACATCCATCTCCACAACTCTTCCTATAGAATTCCCTATCTTCTCCCCCACATTATATATTCATAAAAACTAAGAAGAATTATGAAACTGCACTAAAACTTCTCTCTATCAAACTGGATTCACTTGTTGAGCAAAACCATCAAGCTCGTTAAGCACAAGCAAACAATTATCAAATAGCCATGCCTACCAACCATTACTCTCATCTTATCTGCATGAGTTACAAAAGTAACCAAAAACACATTGACACCACAATCCTTGAATTCTACTGGTTTACTAATTCTGCATACTTTTGCCATTGTTGTTGCTATCACCTTTTTCCCAATCACTCTATCTAGCCACAACTTTCCTTTCAAACTAAGTTCACCTATTTCATTTGCACTTGACTCACCTTCTCCTTCCAATTCCAATATAGTTAACTCATCTTTCGTTAATTTCAGCTCTCCCCATTTGTCCTCTAGTTCTAGCATCCCAATTCCACACTTTGTAACCCAAAATCAAATAAAACCACAAAGACTCTTGCCAAATCTATCTCTGTTACTCAGGAGAAAAGAGAAAAGAGTTTTTTTCCCCCTCAAATCATAAGATGGATATACAAATTTTAAGTCATAAAATTAGTTTCACATTAAAAAATAAAAGACTAAAATCTATTAAGGTTGAAAGAAATTAGAATCTCTTGTAATTTGAGAGGAAGGAACTAGGGGGATAAAGTAGTATAAATGAGACTTGAGAGGAAGATATGATTGAGAAAGTAAAATAATATCTTGAGAAGGTTTGAATTTGAATTAAATTGTAAAATTCCTAACATAATCATTATGTCATCCCTTTTCTCATCAGTCTCTCATTGTCTCATGATGTGGTATTAGGTGATTTGAGACTATTATATTTTACTTGTGAACTTATCATTGAATGTCACATCAAGGGATGATAAGAGTATAATGAGAAAACAAATATTGAGTAAGCTTTTTCAATAATTAGTATCATCAAAGAAAAACTATAAAATCTCCATGATCAAAATTCAGTAACTTTACAAACCAAATGAACAAAATGGAACATAGGAACCATATAAAAAAAACCTAATATCAAGCTGACGTAAACAAACCTAATAGAGTGTTTGCATAACATAATTTGATTTGGAAGATAAATTTAAATTTTGAAGTTTAAAAAATAAATCTTACCATTTAAGCTATGTGAATAATGTGCTATATGATATCAAAGATAAATATATTTTATGACATAATAAATTATAACATTTTTTTTTTAATAAAAACATTTATACATGTTTGATCATATGCTAGGGTTTGGAGTTTGCATGAAGAGTGGCTGGCATGGCTGCGCCGAGGGTACAAAGGGCCATATGACAATGGTCAAAAGAAATCGTTTGTTTGCTGCAATTGTTGCTCAAGCGGCACAACCCCTCCCAGAGGTTGTTGTTCTATTTCGTGCATCAAAATCAATTGATGCAGAGATTTGTGTTTTGTTTACCAAAGAGGAGATTGAGTAAATCTACTAAGCCTTCTCAATATGCTTTAGTTCCAAAATTTCTAAGGCAGAGGCCGGCCCTGGATGTGATTAGAGGCTTCATCCGAAATTGATGGGGTTTGTCTTCTCAACCAGTTGTTTTCGTGCAGATCTCTAATGAAGAGGATTTCAAAAAGGCAATGGCTAGAGAGGTTTGCGATGTGTATGGAAGCTTTTATAGGAGTTTTCATTGGAACCTAGATTTTAGGGAGGAAGTTAAACCATCAACCATTCCTATGTGGGTGAATCTTTCGAGCTTACCACCGAATTTTTACCAAGACTCTTATTTGGAAAATATTACAGTGCCATTTGGCAAATTTATTCCAAGTGATAATGACACTAGATGTGCTACAAAAACAGATGGGGCACGAATTTGTATTGAAATGGATATGGGAAAGGAACCATTGGAAGAAATATGGATTGGCAATCCTAAAAATCCGTCAAGCATCTTTCAAGAGGTGATTTATGAAAATTTACTAGCTAACTGTAGGCGGTGTCAAATGCAGGGATATAAAAACTTGCAAATGGAAGGATGAAAAGAATTCGATGAGAGACGATAAGAAAGTAGAGGATGGAAAAAGGCAAACTGAAAAGGAGATTGACAAAGGAAATGAAGTAATTGAAAAAAGAGATTCTGAGAAGGAGGATCTGAAACAACATGGAGAGTCCTTAGATTCTGATGGGGTAGTTTCACATAATGAACTATTGCAGGCTAACAAACCCCTAGTTTTGTCTTCAGAAACAGAATTAGAAATTGGGGGAAACAGGGTCCAAGAGGAAAGCTTGATTTAATTGTGAATTCGGAAACTCAAGATCATGTAAATGCTGCGATGCTAAATTAGAATCAGCATGTGGAGTCTTCGATTTTTATTGAAGCTATGCAGATTGTTAATAAAGCCTATAATCTTGTTCTTATGTTGGACTCAGAACAAGATCGAGTGCTTCATAAGGCAACCGGTAACATGGAACCTCAGGTATTGTTGAACACTGAGGACATACGGGTTGAATAAATGGATGAGATGTTGAAGATGTGGATCCGAATGAGGAAGGAACAAAGTTTGAAAATGATATGGCAGAAATGGGTATCAAACCAAATACAGACAAGGATATATTGTCAGATTTGGATGTTATTGGAAATAAGAATTAGGAATTGAAAGTTACATCAGTGAGAAGGTTAGCAACCCTCTCAGTTGGCTTTTGATGAATAAAATTTTATTTTGGAACATTAGAGAGTGGGGACCTCTAGAAAAAGATTTAAAAAGGTGGCCTTAAAGCGTAAGCCTAAAATTATTGTTTTGGCTGAACCTTTTATTCCTGGCACATAATTCATAGTCTTTGCAATACTTTTAAGATGATAGATTGTTTTTCGAGTTAGGAGGAAGGAGGCAAACTATGGCTATTTGGAAAGAAGATTTACATGTGCAGGTTTTGTGTTCTCACTTGAGACACATTACTTTGGTTGTGACCCAAAATAATCAAAGATTTGTTGTCTTTTTTATATATGTTAAACGTACTGCTACTGAAAGGCGTATTCTTTGGAGTCAATTATAGCGGCATGATGTCGAAGATAACACATGGATTGTTATGGGTGATTTCAATATCATTCGCTGTGAGGATGAGCGGAAGGGTGGAAGAACTTGGTAAACTTCAGCTATGGAAGACTTTAATGGTTTTATTGAATCCTGTGGTCATGTAGATATCCCTAGTAGTGGAAAATACTTTATCCTGGTGTAATGGGCATGCTTGTAGAGCGAGAAGTTGGGCTTGGCTGGATAGTTGCCTTATGAATATGGCGTGTCTGAATTTGTTGCCTCAAATTTCACAAAAGTACCTGCCTTGAATGACATCAAATCATGCTCCAGTAATTTTAGAATTGGTTTCTGACGCTAGGATGGATGATGAATATAGGTTGGTTTTGGGTTTGTGGCGTCTTGTTTTAAAGCTAAAAAAATGAAACAAGTTTTTTGAACTTGAAATAGACAAGTTTTTGGCCACACTTAGACTCATATAAAAATACTTGAAGATCAGGTTGAGTAATTTAGAGCAGCAATTGCAAACTGAATTCTCGAAAGATAGTGAAATGGATTTAATTGCAACTTAAGAAGAGCTTAAGGTGTGGAATCAAAGGAGGAGGTTCAACTTTCATAACACTTTAAATCTCAATAGATTGACGAAGGTGAAATGAATGGAAAGTTTTTCAAGGCTATGGAAGCACAAAAAATCAATGTGGTTAAAGAAATGTGTCTTAATGATGGAAGATTGCTTAGCTCGCCAAAAGAAATCCATGATAGTGCGGTTGAATATTTTTAGGAATTCTTGAGGAGACATGAAGGTGGTGATTTACCTAATTTTTCTTAGTTAGTTGATCTTGTGGTATCTAGAGATGATAACGATGCTTTGATGAAAGTTCCGTCACCCATGGAAATTAGAAAAGTTATGTTTTCCATTCCAATTAAAAGTAGCATGGGGCTGGATATGTTTGGTTTAGTTTTTTTTTCGAGCATGCTAGAATATTATGGGAAAGGATGTATGTGATATAGTGATTGATTTCTTCATGGGAACTCCACTTCCTCGGTTCTATACTGGTTTTGATCCCTAAAGTATTAAACTTTTTGGGGTCTGATAAGTTCAGATCCATAAGTCTTTATTCAATGGTGTATAATTTTTGTTCCAAAATTTTGGTTCGAAGAATCGAACATCTCCTAAATTTAATTATTTCTCCAGAATAAGGTGCCTTTATTCGAAGCAGGAGTATTTTTGAAAATGTCACAATTGTTTAAGAAATGGTTCATTCTCTGAATAAAGCATCAAGGGGTGGAGATGTGCTGGTAAAAGTTGATATTGCTATGGCCTATGACACAGTGAGATGGGATTTTATTTTTCATGTCTTGCTAGCTTATGGTTTCTCACAATCATTTCGTAACTTGATTAAACAATGTGTTGAAAGTCGATGGTTTTCGGTTGTTATGAATGAAACTTCTAAAAGCTTTTTCAGGGGAGGTCGGGGATTGAGACAGGGGGATTCTTTATCCCCGTATCTTTTTATTATGGTGGAGGAGATTTTTTCTCACCTAATAAAAATGAATTTTGCGCAAGAGAAAATTAAACCTTTTATTCATCCAAAAGGCTCTCCACTTATATCTCATCTTTTTATGCAGATGACATTATTGTGTTTGCTAATGGAGGAAGAACTTCTTTGCATGAAATTATTGAGACTTTTAAAGATTATGAGCAGTGGTCTAGTTAGGTGGTTAACAAAGCAAAATTGTCTATTTATTTTTCAAAATCTTGTCGCAGGCCTTGTAGGCGCAATTTACTATGACTAACGGCTTCATGGAAAGTAACCTCTCGACTTCCTATCTTGGTGTGCCCATTATTACAAAAATTAAATGTTGTTCATTTTGATGAGTTGCTTAACAAATTAAGAAGCAAGATAGGTAGGTGGAAGTATAAATTATTGTCTTCAGGGTCGAGATTGATTCTACTTCACCAAGTTTTGTCTAGTATCTTGGTGCATTAGCGTTCGATAGTTGATGCTCCTAAGTTGGTTTCCTTGGCCATTAATCATCTTTTGAGTTCCTTTTTTGGGGGGTCTTTTGATGGGAAGGCTAAGCGAAAATGGGTTGCTTGGGATAAACTCCGTAAACCATTGGCTGAAGGTGGGGTTGGATTGTGGAGTTTGGAAGAGGTGCATAAATCTCTTCGTATGAAATTTTTATTTGGAAATTGGTAACTAATAACTCTTTTTGGTCAAGCTTTTAGAGCAAAATATGTTAAAGTTTTACATATTTCTCTTGTGAATGGCCAAAACGGTACTTGATTTTGGCGTAGTGTCATGCAGGTGATGCCTCAAGTTCTGAATCACTCTAAATGACGTGTTCTGAATGATAAAATCTCTTTTTGGGGGGATAATTGATTAGAAAATGGCATGATTGCTGATACTTATCATGTGATGGAGAATCTGCAGCTTAGTATTCAAGAGTACAAAATAAAGAATGGTTGGGATATTGATAAGATTTCTCAGCTAGTGGATTTCGATAAAATGCAGGAAATTCTTGAGCAGTTAGGTTAATAGAAAGAAGGCACTGATGTGCTTATTTGGAAACCGATAGATGATGGTAAATTTTTTTCAAAGAGTGCCTGGGATTGTATTCATATTAAGGCCTCTAAAGTAGTGGGGGGTGGTCTGAATGGGTGGGAATAATGCCTTGCCCAAAATAACTTCTGTGATGATTTGGAAAGCACTTCATTATTGCTTATCTATGGATGATCACATTCGACGTATAGGCATTCTGATGGTCTCTAAATGTCAGTGTTGCAAGTTAGGAGGTTATAAGGATTAGAATCATGTGTTGGCCAGTGGTAATATTGCTGAGGAAATATGGAGGAGAATTTCGTCCCACCTAAGAATGTCTTATACCCAAGGCAGTTGCTGGAGAGAAAAAGTTGAGATGTAGTTTAGGTGTGCAAGAAAATCCTTTTCTAAAGGCATGCTAATTGGCTTGATACCTTCTATTATTACATGAAAATTGTGACTTTGGCACTGTGAAGCAAAAATGGATGGAAAAAAACTTAGTTTGGAAATTCTGGAAAAATATTAAATTCTGGATTGCTTGGACTAGCTTGAAACTCAAAGAGGCTTCATATATTCGGCTAGATGATGTAAACATTTTAAGAAGTTTAAATATCCAGGTGAAGTCGAGAAAACCAAAACAAGTGCAAATTGTGAAATGGAGACGTCCTCTTCAGAATGGTTTTAAATTAAAAGTTTATGGTAGTTCAATTGAGCATCTTGGTGTTTGTGGAGTAGGCGATATCATTAGAAATTCTAATGGTGATTTATTTTTGGCATGTTTGGCATCTCTAGGGAATGATACTAATAATTATGCTGAGCTCTCTTCTCTTTTATTTAGTATTTGTCACAGCTAAGGCAGGTTTTTCAACTTTAGAGATTGAAATGGATCCTTTGATTGTTGTGAAATGGTTATACAAGGTGTATGTGTCCTTTGGTATCTTTATGGTTTTTTTGGAAGAAATTCAACGTTACTTGGCTGGCATGCAAGTAACATTTAGGCATGTTTTTTGGGAATGAAATGCAACAGCAGATTTTCTTGCCTGCCTAGGTGCAGGAGGGACTAATAATATTTGACATCAGTATAGAGAGCTCCCTCATAAACTGAAAGGTATTTTAAAAATTGATAAGGTGGGTTTGCCTGCAATAAGATGCTAGGATTTTTTTTTTTTTTTTTTTTGTATAGCTATTGGTTTTTCTGAATAATGTTTTATTTGGTCTTGTTTTTCTTCTATTGATGTATTATTTATTTATTGTAATGGTTTAATTTTGACGCCTAGGTTTTGGTCTTTTGCTCTTGTGTAAATCACTAGGTGAATGATTTGTTATTACGATATTCCTCCACCATAAGTGAAAGTTTTATTAATAAAATTGAGATAGGGGCCACTATTGGACATGTAGCCCTGACTTTTCGGTTAAAAAAATACATGTTTGATCATATGTACTCATATAAATGTGTATAGTCTAACATATATAGACTATAGTTAAATTCGATATTATACTAATATTTTTCTCTACTCTCGAAAAACTATGTGAGCTTTTCATCATTAAAATTATATTGAGAAAAGGGGAAACTTGCTAGTTTCAATATTGGTAATGAATCGACTCAATATCGATTCTTCCATTTTCAAAACTAGTAATATCGATTCGATTTTAAGATATGTGAAAATCAGACCGAATTGAATCGAATACCCCAAACAAATTTCGATCATGCAGGGTTCAAACTTCAAGCACTGAATGTGTATCTTACATTAAGGCTTCAAGTACGTATCTGGCTTAATGTTATAACTTCAATTACTCAACCCAATGTTATAGGATCACTCACATTTAGTCCTGTTTGGACAATGAAACAAAATGAGATGGTTTTAAGTTAAGTTAAAATTTAAATAAAATGTTATTAGAATATTATTATTTTTTTGTGATTTTAAAAAATTGAATTATTTTATTACATTTTGTACTAAATTTTTCAAAAAGTTATTATGATGAGATGAGTTTGAGATAAGATAAAACATTTTCACTATCCAAACAGGAGTTTAGTGATATCTTGTTATTTACTTGATTTTCTTTTGTGGTTCCCACGATTCCCACGTGTGACTCAGTGGGACTCGAGACACCGAGATTATGATCGCACGGATCACTCATCCCATCGATAAGTGTTCCAAGAGTGTGTGTATCATACATCAAGTGTGCAAGTAATATTCGCAACGAAAGATAGAAGCATTAAACCTAGTATCAGAAAATTTAAGGTTTTCAACCCAAATGAAATAATTCTCCAAGAGGACATAAAACAAAAATTAAAAGACACCATGATCTTTCCTAGGGAGCATTCATATATCCTGACTCCATTCGTTACCCGTCACACGAGTGATGTCCAGCTTTGCGTCCGACGAGTACCGTGACTAGGCATCCTCTAACCCATGCCAACAGAGGGGGATTGGAGTCAGTACGAAAGTGTTACGATTTCGTCCAATCCTGTTGTCACTTAATGACAACCCAGAGAATGTATGTTACTTAGGTTTAAACGCTTTCGAGTGATCAAAGGAACTCCACCGAGATAATGTCCAATCTCGGCTTGGGGTCGTGATACAAATGCACCCACATGTTTTGACCAATCACATCACCCTATAGACATACACCACACCATCATAGCATAGTTAAATAATGAGCGATGCATTATGAACATGTGTTGGATGACATGGCAATGACACTCGAGAAGCAAACATGATATCAACATAATCACATCAACATTTGCACAAACAAAAGTGCCCAACATTTCCAATTCACAACCAAACAAACTACAGGGTGATCCCATCTTTCATTTTTTGGCCTTAGGCCCAATTAACCTACTCTCATTTTATTATTATTAATATTAACCAACATCTCATCAGGCTCGAAGCCTAGTCCAACCAACCAGGTTGCAAATAAACGTTAACGCATAATATTATGTTAAATAAAATCCTAGATTGCATTGGACGACTACTTACAATGCGATAGGGTAAAAATCTGGTAGCCCGCTAATGTTAGCCTACAGTCCCGCGTAATGTCGAGCAATGCGTCACTACACCACAGGTGATAAATTAACTTTAGTAATTAATAAACACAAGCTAGGATTTAAAATAACTAACTGACAAATCAGCTCATCAAGGCACTACCAAAAGTGGTGGTGCAACTGCGAGATGGAAACGGTGCAAAGAAAAAGGCAGCAATAGAAGAGGGGTGCAAGATCATGAATCGGGGTCTTTCCTTGGGCTAAGAGGTACGAGTTCATCTAGTGAGGTGGCTTGGAGGGGTGGTGCACGACAATAGATATGGTAGCACATGGCAGTGAAGGGGAAAGTCCCTAACTAACACGGGGGAGATTTTTGGGAGTGGGGAAAGACTCAAAACTTGGATAGGATGAGGGGGAACTCAAGATCGAACCGACGGGAAGGGTGATACTCAATTCTGGGATGATTTTCGCAGGGGAAAACACAACCTATTTATAGGCTAAGGGGAGGCTTCAAGTTCTCGCAGTAGCCACTGCAATTGGTGGAAAAAGACCGCTCAAGGTCTCCACCAAGCCATCGTGTAGCATATAGCAACAGGGCATGACCCTCTGTGAACTACCATAGCTGAACCTTCAGCTTTAGCTAATGAAACAGGAAAGAAAAACCCATGGGAGAGGTCACATTTTTGGGAAAGAAAATAGGTGCTTTTTGGCACATGGCTTACGGGATGGAGATGAAACCAAAGGGAGAGGGTTCGGCGAGGCCATCGGCCGCTTGACGTGGGACGCGTGGTATTGAAGGAAGGGCAGAGATGGATGGCGACAAGGTTGGAAGCTCATGGGTCTGCAGGTGGGGAGAAAACCAGAAGAAAGAAAAATAAAAATAAAAAATAAGAAAAAGGAGAAGGAGGCGCAGGGGACGTTAATGATGAAACCCTAGGGTACCTTACTCTCAATGCCAAAACGACGTCGTTTAGGGGTGTCGGGCTTGCTTCACTCAAATTTATGGGCCAAGCCTTCAAACAAGCAACACCAATGGCCCAAAGCTCGACTTACACTCACTCTCAAAACACAACCCAACAAGTAAATAAACACTCACAACAAAGCAAGCCCAATCCAAAAACAACAAAATAAAACTAAAATCCAACACATTAAAATAAACCCCAACATGATAAAATAAAAGAGATTAAATCCAAACATCAATTTAGATACACCATACATATTTAAATAAAAAAATCTTGATACATATACACACACACACATATAAAGATATATAACCCTACAAGAAATTTAAAACAAAAGGTCCAATATTTAGTTAATAAACAAAACACATAAAACACTATATGTCGACGCCCCAATCCACGCTTGGGATCACACGTGAATAGAAGTGTCGGGGATGAGCAGCGCAAGAAAGTTCACCCCTCGTCATATCATACGTGTACATTTTTTTTTTGAAACGTCAAAGAAAGATTCTCGCAGTGAAAGAAAAATGGCAAGCCTTCTATAATATGCATCACATAGTTACGCTATGGATCCCAAACATAATATCATACATAGCCAAATTTCAAAATTTACATAACCTTGTCCAGAAAATCAAAATAGTACTTCCCACAAGCAGGAAGACTTTACCAAATACATAAATATGAGGCGTAACAAAATAAAGTGGGTCTTAACATTGCCCATAGAGTTCAATAGACGGGCTCCTTCTTTATCTTCTTAAGGTTCGGGCCCCAGCGAAGCCGATCCAAGTCTAAGCTAGGCCCTACCTCACATATCGCCCTAGAGGGCGGTCCAAAAATACATCCTAAGTGAAGAGACTCATCTACCCCTAATACTAAGTAACACCACGCAAGGTATAGACCGACAGAATTGTACATTGTCATTTTTAGTGACTCCACCTCCCACTGACCCGGGAGGTTCAGAGTCACTGGCCTCCTAAGGGCGGCCTCAATCGGGTCCTTGAGGGTCCGAGGTGTCATCACGGGGGTCGTACTCGGTTGAGCCATCCTCACCTGCAAGTACTTCTATCGTTCCCAAGAGGGAAGGATAGTAAGGATATAAAAAGAGGTGAGATTTCGCGAGAAATCTGAGTAAGTACATCTATATTTTAACGAAAGCATTTCAGGCATATGGTTAAGTGAATAACAAACGATTCCATACATGTACAATAACATGGGACTCATGCTGGGACCGATGCACATGCTCGTGACAAAAATTCATCTTTCATATCCTTTCTAAATTTTCAATTTCATACTTGTTCAAAAATCACATAGCAAAACTTCTTTAATGCATATTCTTACAAAGAGACATTTGGTTTAGAAACTTTGTCTTTTCTTATCTTAGGCACCACTTATCATATCATATATGGCCCAAAAGCCATTTTCTTTTCGTCATGACTTCATATTTTGGACACCTCACGGTTTCCCTATGCACCGTGTGCTCCCTGCTAGTTACCGTCACACTCGGCGACCAAGTCAACCTAGGTGAATACGTTTCGCGCCCTTTCGCACTTTTCGTCACTCGGGGATTTCTCTCCGAGCAACTACAAACTTATCAGATGGTGAGGCTGAAGCCAACACCGCTTTTATGGCACCCACTAGCATTAGGTGCGACTACGCTCTGGACACCTTTTGGAGCCATACATGGTCCGCCGACTGTTCTTCGTCGACCTATGGGTTTTCACTCAATTTAAACACTCCTGAGTGAACAGAGAGTTCCACTGAGACACTTTCCCGTCTCAGCCTTTAGGGTTCTTCTAAAACTTTAATTTATTTCTTTCGAAAACATATTTGACTCAAAACATGGGTTTTCGTGCTTATGCATGGGACATGCAACCTCCAACTTTGTGAATGCAAAACTCGAGGCAAACTCGAGTGCACACATTTGGTCGTTTTTCCTTCAAAACCTTCTTCCTTAACTCATACTTATGTGAAAACACTTAAACAAGTACAATAGGGTGAGTAGGGTGCTCAGCCTCCACCCCTAAGGTTTGGGCCGAGACCCACTTTGTCTCCAATTGATGTTCTCTTCTTCCATTGATCTTCCTTACACCATATAGCCCTAGTTCAATATTTAAAACAATTTCCTAGCCTTACAAGTGGGCAAACCCGAAACCTATAGCCCTCAAGTTTTGTGTTTCTTTTCTTAGCCCTTCAAAACTAATGTCCTACTTGAATACTCTATGTGAAATCGAATCCATACATGACATCCTCCCACTCTATATATATTTCTACTTCTCCAAAATATCCGAACACAAATATTAAATAAAAAGGGAATTAAAACTTCGAGATTTCCACTCTAAGAAAATCCTCCAAAACATAACTCCACAAGCATGCATTTTTTTAGTAATTATCAAGCAATAATAATAACAATATCTTCCAAGATCAATATGACTAGATTCCACCAATACTTTATACATGTTCATCCTAGCATGGCATTTCAATAGGCAAGATATTTACAACTAAAATCAAGATGCTTCTTCAAATGACATATATGCCTATATTCCATATTCCTCAATACTCAACTAATTTAACATCTTCATGCTTACTTGCTTTTCCTCATCAAACCATCAAGTTCATCAATCATCTTATAATCCCCTTTATTCAAGAAAGATCATAGGTTCTGCTCATGGATTCTAACCAATATAATATTTCTACCCGCAAAGTTTCATCATGGCAATACAAAGCAAGTAACCAAACAATACAAGCATACACAAGCATATACAAACACATTCACTCAAAAATATACTAAAAATGCTAAAGGCAAAATAAAGATATACTTACAAATATTCCTAGCTAGCTTTTAAGAGTTCTGAAAATAAAAGAAATACTTTATTAGAACATGCTAAGAATATACTATTTTCAAAAAAAGAGGTTTTCTTTTAGAAAGCATGAACATAGGGTTCTTCCTTATACTTCTAGGTTTTATCTTAAAGTAACTAAGTTACTTACCTCTTCTAGGTTTTTCCTCCTTCCAAAATCACTATCTTCCTCTTCTTCTAAGCTTGGAGTGTTTACGTGTTTAGGTGGTAAAGTGAAGTGAAGCAAAGTGGAAGAAATGGGGAGTGGTTGCCGTGAGGTGAAAGGGTGAGTGGGGTGTGTGTGTGTGTGTGTGTCCAAATGAAGCAAGCAAAATGGGTGAGGAAGCAAGGCCATTCGGCCAAGGTACTCTACTAGGCTTCTAGGCCACTCATTCCCCTAATTTGGGTGACATGTGATGGGCTTGAAAGACCTTTGAGTGACTCCCATCACTTGATCACATCAACCCTAATCTAGCTCATCCTAGGTTGAAGATTTTGTTTCTTCTTTCTCTCCACATGGCCGGCCTCTTTCTCAATGGTTCCCACCCCTTTCCATCATCTCACATCACTTCTTGTCTCCCCAACAATCATCTCATAAGTCATTCCAAAGGACTTGAGGATCACTTTTTGGAAGAATACACAAGTGGGGTTCGGACCCCTTGCTCATCCAAAACCCTCCCTTTTTCTCACTCTCATTTCCTTTTTGTCACATATTCTTTTCATCAACCAATCACTTCACCTCTTACACATGCTTGTCCTATCACTCTTACACAAATCTATAGCCTATATTTGGTGGCAAAAAGGATGTCAAACAAAGGGAGGGGAGTCGGCTATGGCCATACCCAAACCCTCCATTTCCTTCCTCCCACCTTTTAGTCCATCAATCCACATCTCATGTCATCTTTCTTTTACACCCTATTACACATCAAGTCTTATCTAGTCTTACACAAATCCTACTTGTCCATTCCATCTAGATTTGGAAATATCTTGGTGAGAAAACCCTAAGGCCATTCGGCCATAGCCCCCACTGAACCCCTCTCTCCTTTCTCCATTCTAAATCTTCTCAAATCCTACCTCATCATTTGTTTAGATATGGTAGAATCCTAAGATGATCTCATTTGGCAAAAATCCTATGCCTCACACACCTATCTAGGTAGGAAAAGATGTGAAGATTCCACTCTTGTCTTCTCTTTCCTTTCTCCAACCAAAACAACTAGTCAACTCTCTCACCTACTAGCATTTTCTTTCTCTCAACTACTAGTCTTGATTTAACTTACTAAATTTCCCCTAGCTTGACATGTGTCATCAAGCATGGGCTTGAGTTGACTATTGGACTTCCTTTCCATGGGCCTATGGGCTTGTCCTCCCTACTTAGACCCAAAGCTTTTGTCATGGCCTTAAGGCCTTCAATTTCTAAGCCCACATTTTTAAGGCTTTATCCACCAAATTGCCTAAGTTACTAAGCTATACATATTTAATTTAATAAAAGCAAAGTATGGGAAATTCGGGGTCGTCACACTATAGGAAAAAGAACAATGGGATCTCACATCTTTCATGGAGACTTACAACCAAATTTTGATTTCTTTTGTCATTTCATGGTCATTATAAGAAAATGACTTAATTATGGATAGTTATTTTTCGTTAAAATAATTATACTCTGTTATACATTTTCATAACAAATTGTCATTTTTATAGTAAATAATTTGTCATAAATACTAATTTTCTTATAGTGACTGACGAGTGGGGCCCCACAAAATATTAGATGCAAGGAAAAAAGTAAAACCTAATTAAGAATATGTACCAAATTATAATTAGTCAAGTTCTATGATTAGCCCTAGTCATGAAAAATGTTTTTGGAGTAATCCATTGAGTGGATTGCATGACTCATGCAACAACATCCTATGTTAAAAAAATATAAATGTCACGAAGTGTCAATTTAAAGTTTAATATCCTGATCGGTTTGTATATTTTTTGGAGAGGGTGGTTTTTTACTAGAATTTATGGGTATCTTGAAAAAAGTAACAAATTCAAAACTTGGGATTTATCACAATCCTTTTGTAGAAAAAATGAGGAAGCTTGGATGATTTTGGGAGACTTTAACGAAATTTCGCCCCATCATGAAAAATTGGGGCAAGCCAAGACCTGATTGGCAAATTGTTGCTTTTAAGAAAGTGGTGAATGATTGTGCTTTGAGTGATATGGGTTCAAAGGAAATAAGTTTACTTGGAGCAATCGAAGGGATGGGTCTCACTCTATTAGTGAGAGACTTGATAGGGTCTTGGTCAACTCTTAATCGTGGAGTAGATTTGCTAGTGCGTCTGTTACCCATGAGTTGGTGGCTTAATCTGATCATGTTCCAATTTAGGTTAATACTAAGGGGGATGGGCAATATTAAACCAAATATACTGTTTAAGTTTGAGGAAATATGGGTGGAGGGAACAGGCTTGTGAGGATCTTATAAAGAACACTTGGAGGAGAGGTGTGGAATATGGTGATGATATGCATAATGTAATGGGCTTAAGTAAGGAGTGTGGGGCTCAACTGGATATATGGAATTGGCATTCTTTTGGGAATGTTCAAAAACAGTTAAATATGACAAGAAAGAATATGGAAATGTTGCATGCTAACGATCCAGTAGAGGAACATAGTGCTAATCATAGTAAGGCTCTAGAGGAGGTGCAAAAGTGGATGGAAAGGGATGAGGTCTTGTGAAGGCAGAGGTCTAAAGTATTGTGATTGAAAGAAGATGATAAAAAATATTTTCACATGAAGGCTTTTCAGCAGAGGAAAAAGAATTGTTTGGTAAGTATAAAGGATGAACAAGACATTTGACAGTTTGGTGAGCAGAGGGATAGGATTATTCTAAGATACTGTGAAGATCTTTTTAAAAGTTCAAACCTAAGGGGATCAACAGATTTTCTGGCATCACTTGCTAGTGAAGTTGCTAGTTCAATGAATAAGGTTCTCAGTTTGGCTTACACTGAAGTACAAGTTGTGGGTGCTTTGTCACATATAAAACCATCAAAAGCTCCTTGTCCCAATGGGATTTTCCTAGTGTTTTATTAGAAATACTTGCATGTGGTAGGCAGGTCTATTATGGAAGCAGTTTTGAAAGCTCTTAATTAAGGTGATTTTCTATCCAATCTTAATCTTAATCATACTCACATCATCCTTACTCCAAAGAAAAAATTCCCTGCTTTAATTTCTAATTATAGGCCCATTAGTTTATGTAATGTGGTCAATAAATTGATAGCAAAAGTTGTTGCTAATAGATTAAAAAACATTGTTGCCTTGTATTATTAGAGAGAGTCAAAGTGATTTTGTTCATGGCTATTTAATAACTGATTATAATATTCGTATTACTTATGAACTGATGCATTTTTCAAAGCATAAGAAAAATGGGAGTATATATCATTAAAAATCGATATGAGTAAAGCTTATGATTAAGTTGAATGAAATTTTATCAATGTTGTGATGGATGTAATGGGGTTCTAGCAGTCTTTTATTCAGTTGGTTATATAGTGTGTGAAATATGTCTCCTTTTCTATGTTGGTCAATAGAGAGCCAAAAGGGTCTATCTATCCTAGTAAGAGTTTGAGACAACAAGATCTTTTGTCTTCTTATCTTTTTCTTCTCTGTACAGAACAAGTCATAACTTTGTTGAAGGCAACAACAGTAAGAAAAGAGATTTCTGGAATCCAAATTTTGTAGAGGTACTCCCAATGCTAATCATCTGCTTTTTTCATATGATAATGTTATCTTTTGTAAGGCTGAGATGGAGGAAAATAGGTGAGATAAAGCTGTTTAGATACTTATGAGCGAGTTTTAGGTCAAAAAATTAATAAGGACAAAACAACTATGGTGTTTAGTAGTAATGTGGGAAGGGAAATGGAGGAGGAGAATTGACTGTTTGGGTTAATAGTGAGATACAACAATATGAAATGCATCTTCGGTTACCTCTAATTGTTGGTAGATCCAAAACTAGAGCCTTTCAGTTTATCAAGTAAAGGATATGACAGAAAGTTCAAAGTTGGAAGGAGAAATTATATGTTGCTTTGTCTATTCCAACTTTTTCAATAAGTTGCTTTCTTTTGCCTTATGGGTTCAATTCAGAATTGAAGGAACTAATGACAAAGTTCTAGTGAGAGGAAAAAATGATGAGAGGAGGATTCATTAGGTTAGTTGGAGTAATATGTGTGAGGGAAGTCAAGAGAGGGGATGGGCTTTAAGGATCTTAGGACTTTCAATCCTGCTCTTCTTGCTAATTAAGGTTGGAGGATGATATAGGATGACAACTCATGAATGCTTCACAACCGTCTCAAGACTAGGTGTTTTCCAAAAACTAATTTTTTGGAAACTAATTTGGCCTATTATCCATCTTACACATGGAAGAGTATTTGGGAGGCTAAGAAGTGGTTGAAGGAAAGGTGTAGATGAAGAATTGGGATGGTAAATCTTCACATTAGTGGACTAAGCAGTGGGTTCCAAGGCACAAGTCCTTGGATCAGGAATTTGGTTTGGATGGACATAATAGAGAATATTTAGTGGCTTCAGTTATTGATGATGACATAGGGTGGTTGAATCTTGACAAGATTATATCTCTCTTTAATCCAAGATTGGTTGTAAATATTTTGAAAGTGGTAATTTACTCAGGGAACACAGTAGACAAAAGGACTTGGAATCCTGAAAAAAGTGGAAACTGCAAAGTTTAGAGTTAAAAGCTATTATAGATCTATATGTTCTCAAAAGAGGATTTGCTTAGCAGAATCTTCAAATATGTGCAGGCAGCAAGGTTTGTGGAAGGCTTTCTAGAAGATGCATGTTCCTAATAAAATTGAAGTGTTTGCCTGCTGTACTTGTAAAGAAGATCTTCCTACTAATGAAAACTTGCTTAAGAAACAGGTTATATTAGATGGCCATTGCAGCTTCTGTTTACATTTAGTGGAAGATCTACATCATATTGTTATTAGCTGCACACAGATCAAAGAATTATGGCAAGAGTTTTTCCCTTCTATGGTTAAATATATAATACATGTAGTATGGGTTTTGATCTAGCTTTATAGCATGTTGGGCATAAGGAGTATGGCAGATTAAGCTTATTCTTCATTTTGGCTTGGGTCTTTTGGTACAGAAGAAATAATATGGAATTTAACAAGCTTAGCTTGAGTCCAAGATAGGTGACGGATCATGCTATGGTTCTTATGCAAAGCTATATAAAAAAGTGAAGGTCAAAACTCATGCTCAACTTAGATTTCATCAAGGATCAAAACCACCTCTAGTGGTTGTGTTAAAGTTGAAGACGGATGGGGCTATGTTTGGTGGTCTTCATAAGGCTAGAGTTAGAGCTATCCTTAGAGATGAAATAATATGTAAGGTAGTGGTGGCTGCAAGTAAAATTGAAAATGATGTCGAGAATCCAGAAGCTAATAAATTGTCGACAGTTTTTCAAGATCTTTAATTGTGTTCGACTATGGCCGACATCTCAATCATTATGGTACTTGAGAGTGACTGTTCGATGCTGGTGCAATCTTTACAACAAAATAATATAGTGGAATCGATTCTTGGCGTGCTGTTTGAAGAAGTACATAGGCTTAAGAATTGTTTTAGCTCATGTATCTTTAATCATGTGTATAGGGAGGAGAATATGGCATCTCACCAGCTTACTCGTGATTAAGGGTGGGCAGCGGGCATCCACACCCGCTGCCCCGCCTGCATTCTGCCTCACCCCGCATGACAGAGGCGGGTTAATTTGCTCGATAGCTTTAGGCGGGGTTAACCCCGCCACCTTTTTGGGTAGAGGGCGGGGGTGATAAAGGGGTTGAGCTCATACCGCATTATCCCGCCCCCGCCCCTGCATATATATTATATATTATATATTTAAAATTGTCATCTGGATTTTTTTAAGTTTACCTACATAAAACGACGCCGTTTTATATAAGGGACTTAGGTTCGATTACCCCCCCCCAACATTCGAACTCTCATTCTCTCCTCACTCTCATCTCTCTCTCACTCTCTCTCTGAAATCGCCGTCGCTGAACCCTAGCCCAGGCCACCGTCGCTCGACGCCGTCCTCTCAGTAAGTGTGTCCCCGTCGCTCGACCGCGTAGCTCAACCCTGTTGCACTCCATAGGGCATATATTTTACTATTAAAATTCTCATTTTTGCTTGTGTAATTAGTTGAAATCTTGAGTTTCTTTGTATTGATTGGTTTATTATAAGATGGTTTATGTGAATAAGTTGGTTTATGTAATTAATTTATTATAAGTTGGTTTATGTAATTAGTTGAAATTTGTAACTTTGGTTTGAACTATATTTATTGCCTACGATGCTTTCCTCGTCTACTAAACATATTTATGCCTAACAATACACAAACTATTTAAATCAATCCAAACATTAGCTACTAAACCTTAACATCATCCATTTTAATAACGGATTGAGCTAAATCATTCATTTGCTACTTGCTTAAAAATAAATCAACACTATATGACTCATTTGATATTTGAGAAGAAAATTTTGAGAAATTTTGAGATTCAACTATTATGGTCCCTTTGGCAACACTTTTGTTATGAAACATTCCCAAATATTTTATTTTCAAACATCACACAAATACATTAAATTTCTTAATTTCAAATATTTAATTTTTCATCAAATCATTACAAATTTTCAAACTCACAAACAAAATACAAAAAATAATGCTGCTTTTCTAATTTTAAAACGAAGATAATATTTTAACTATATTTTAATATCTTTATTCAAACATCTTTATATTTTTTAAAGATCCAATAAAGAATTTGAATTCAAACTAATTGCATTGATCAGATATTATAGATATTCAAACCAGCCTAAGACTACCTACTAATGAAAAATGTCAACATTTTTTAGATTTTAACCTTGATAAATATGAGTATAGGTATATGATTACAAATATAATAATAAGAAATATAAATAGATTAAAAATATTAGTCAATACACAATAATGATAAAATGGTATGTGGTAATTAATTTGTAATAAAACTTAAATTGATGGTTGCAGATTGAGTTCAAACGTGCATAAACCCCACCTTCCAAAATTTTAAAATCCCCACCTTTCAAAAATACATATTATGTTACAAAAGCTCAATTTTATTTTCAGTCTTGTTAACTTTCAAACTGGATGATTCTATCATCTCTTCAACTTTTTAGGATAACTTCTAAATTTTGTATGACCATTTGTATTGTATTTTGTAATAATTTCAGATTTGTTGTAAATGAAAAATCTAGAAGATTCTAGTACGAGCTTCCCGGAGGTGGCCTTGGGTACCTCCGGACCTAATCCTAACCCTACCCCGACCACTGCCACTACCACAACCCCTAACCTTACCCCTACCTTGACCACTACCATTATTACAACCCCTAACCCTACTCCAACTCCGGTTGAGACCTCTACCCCTACCACTACCACTTGCCCTGCCCCCAAGCAACCTAGCAAGAAAGCTCCATCTATAGTTTGGGCTCATGTCACCTAGATAGAAGGTGGTGACCCCAATGACCCAAAAGTCAAATGCAACTATTGTGACAAAATTTATGGGTGCTACTACAAGAAACATGGCACTTCCCAAATAAAGTTGCACTTGGAGAAACAATGCAAGAAATCCCCAATTTTGAAATCTTTAGTAGAGAAGAGCCAATCTAGGCTTGAAGTTGGCTTGAAAAAAATGGGTGATGAGAGTACTGGGGAGTTGACATTAAAAGGGTACACAAAATACGATCTTAAAGAGGCTAGGACACACCTAGCTCGCATGATCGTTATAGATGAAATGTCTTTCCAAGTGGTTGATGGGTTAGGGTTCCAAGCTTATTCTAGGTATTTGGAACTAAGATTCAACATTCCTTCTCGCTACACAGTGGCAAGAGATGTTAGAAAACTATACCGTTCAAACAAAGAGAAGTTAAGGTGTTTATTGGCGGGGGAGAGTGTTTGCCTTACCACTGATTGTTGGATTTCTTGTAATAATTATAATTTTATGTGTATGATTGTGCATTAGGTTGATGGGGGTTGGACATTACATAAGAAAATCCTTAAATTTTGTCAAGTAACTGATCATAAAGGTGAAACGATAGGGAAGACCTTAGAGGCTACGATAAAAGAGTGGGGGTTGACACGGATTTTGACTTGCACAGTTGATAATGCTGGGGCTAATGATGTTGCAATGAAACATCTTAAGACTCTCATGAGTAATGCGAGTAGAACGATTTTAGATGGGGATTATTTGCATGTACGATGTACAACACATATTCTTAATTTGATTATGGATGATGGATTGGATAAGTTTGGTGACTCAGTTGCTCGGGTCAGGACTGCTGTGAGCTGGGTCAGATCTTCTCCTGCTAGATTGGCTAGGTTCAAGTTGCTACAACTACTGTGGGTATAACATGTAAAAAAGGTCTTTGTACTGATTTGTCTACAAGGTGGAACTCAACTTTTTTGATGTTGGAGGTAGCCTAGGAGTTTAAGTTGGCATTTGATACATTGGGTAATGAAGACATATAATATGTCAAGTATTTTGATGAAAATTTGGGGCACCCTTTGTTTGATGATTGGGAGGTTGTATCCATTTTTGTAGAGTTTTTGAGGGTTTTTTACGATGTTACCAAGATTTTATCTAGTTCTTTGTATCCCACAGCACATCAATTTTGTCAACAAATAGCCAAGATAAAAGAAGAATTGGATGATATTGCAGTGGGTAATAACACCACATTGCTGGAGATATCTAGGACCATGATGAAGAAATTCGACAAGTATTGAGAGGAAGAGTTTGATCAAGCCAATATCTTGTTATATGTTGCATATGTCCTTGACCCACGATTTAAGGTGAAAGGTATGGTATTTTGATTGACTGATGCAATTGGCAAGGATTGTGCGTCGACTGTTGCATCTCGGGCTAAATAAACACTTGTTAGAATATTTGATGAGTTCATTATCATGGGAGGTGGTAGTATTGCAGGACCTACAGCCATAGGTAGCCCCCCACCAGCTGCAAATGCTGGGCGTGGAAAAAAACGTAAAATGGATTGGGGTGACAAGATGAAGTCGACCCCTAAGCCTTTACAAGTTCCACCACAGATGCCCAATCAGAGATAGACAGATATTTGGCATTAGATCATCATCCTTTTGTACGAGATTTTGATATATTAGCTTGGTGGAAGATGAATGTCCCCAAATATCCTATACTTTCAAAGGTTGACTGCAATATTTTGGCCATCCCGATCAATACAGTAGCCTCAGAGTCGGTCTTCAGCACTAGAGTGCGCGTATTGGATCCTTTCGGAGCTCATTAGATCCTTTAACTGTTGATTTGCACACAAAATTGGATGACGGGTGCTGAAATTCATATTCTAGAGGTTATTGATTATGATCCAGTTGAGGCCGAGGACGAAGCTGCTGATGAGTCTGGATCTGGTAAGTTGTCACTTGAATAAATATTTACATTATTTTGTATTCATATATTTAAATTTAATTGCTGTTAATTTTACATTTAATTATTGTAACTTGTAGCGACCGCGACGTCAACACCTGGGACAACGTCAACAACTACCTCCGTTGCAGTATGACCTACGTCACCGGAGATAAACCGTCATCGGGTTTGCACTTTACACAATTTCTTTTTTAATTATTGTAAGCATTTATAATTTTATAATATTTGTAAAGCTAGCATCTAATTATTTTATAGCTCTTGTTTATGAGTTTTGATATTTTCTAATATCTAGCCTTTATATTCTCATTTCTCATTGTGTATGACAGCATTATTTTGTATGTCAATTGTCAAGCCCATCTTCCAATCTAATGAGTAACGACCCAATTTAATCTTAGTTAGTAACTTACTAAGTATTTCTAATAATTTTTTTTCATGTTTATAACTTATAGCTTTATATTTGTATTCTAATTATTTTTTTAACTTATTATTGTAGGTTAAGTTTAAGGCCCAACAACCCTACGGTCCCCACCCAAGTTTGCATTATAAAGAGAAAGTGACAAAGTTCAATCATCAGTATCCAAGAACCAATGGTCCAATGTTATGATTCTTATGATTTTGTAAATTGTAATTTTGTAATGTTAATAGTTAATAGCACAATTTGTAATTTTGTATTTTGTAGGATTAATTTGTATTATTGTAAATTTGTAAATTGTAATAGTTTAGTTTTATTGTTTTAAATTTTAAGTTTTACTGTTTTAGACTTTTAGATTTTTAGAGATGGTTTTATTTAAATGACTTTAGACTTTAGTAATGATTATTACTTAGTATTTAATAGATTGATATTTTTTAATGTGAAATTAAATCAGGTTTGATATTTTTTGGGCCAAAAAATGGCCTGAAAATTTGATCTGGGCCAAAAAAGACCCAGAAGCACAACTGGGTCAAGGTCCAATAAGGTGGTGGCGGGGGGTGGGCGGATGGACCCTTGCCCCCACTACCCTGCTGAGCGACGGGGTACCCAGCCCCCATGTAGGCAGGGCCGAAATGTGACATAAAAAAATCAATCCCTGCCCAGGCAGGAGCGGGGGCGGGGGGGTAGTAGGGGGACCCCGCCCCCGATAGGACGGGAATCACCCCTACTCGTGATGTTTGGAGAGTTGATAATATTGAAATCATGTGGTGGGATTATATTTCAAACTTTCTTTCTCAAGTCTTTTTATTTGACAAATGTCCGTAATTGTCATCCCAACTAATATATATAGTTGGTTGATTTCTTATAAAAATAAATAAATAAGTACAGTTATAAATATAATTATAGATTCATATATATTAATTACTTATAAATTTATCATTTTTCTTGCTACAGAAACATAGATAGATCCGTGATGAGTCCAAGGACGGAAGCGTACGACGTACGACGTTCATTCAAGATTTGTAGGCCATCCTCTTTTAAAAAAATGACAAAAAATCAGAAAATTCTCCTGCAACATCGCTTTATATGGATTCATCAATGATACTCATGGCGACCGACCATGCAAGATAAATCCGGCCATTATGATCTCTATTTGATTGTCGGTTAAAAATCGATGAGATGATTATATATAGATTTAATTATTTGCATTAAAATTTTTAAAATAATATATATATCATGTATATATAACGGAAGCAACTGGGAAGAACACCATTGGCTCGTAGATAATTAGTACTGATCTCACAGGATTGGGATCAAGCCATCGCTCAAGTTTGCTTTGTAGAAAGTGCCTATGGTTCTCGCCACTAAGTCCCTCCGGTCTGGCTTTCCAATGAGTTGTGTGTTATTATAATTACGTCCTATAGAAAAGTCTTATGAAACAGTAAGTTTTGTTGTAGAAGGAGAGATGAGCTAGAGAGATTGGCTCCATCAGAGGAATGATTGCTTGGAGATTGCTCTCTTATTGTTTGAGTTGGGTCTGGTTTATCTTTTATTATATTTCATTTGGATGCTTGTACAACTTCTTTGAAGGATATAATTTTGAATTGTAAGGTTTAAATTTTTTTATACTTAGTTTTGACATGTTCTTTATTTTTTATTGCAATATTTTGTGTTGTAACACCCGCTCCGACCCTTTGGACATATGAATTTTTGCAACCCATATCTATAAAATGATCCTTTGTTTTCAAACTTGCTAGTGGTCCTCTCCGTTTCCCACGTATGCATGACTCAACTTCCTTTCCCATGCACTCGCGTGATCTACTCTCTACCAGGATTTTCAACGTGCCACTGTCTTGATTAAACTATCATATACCTTTATTCAGATTTTTCTCTCCATTTGAATCGAACCCTCCACAATTTAAGCGGTTTCCCTTTTAGTTCCTCACACAAAATCTCCTACTTAACATACTCAAATTCTCCTTCTCATATTATCTAGGTTTTTCCCAGCACTCATTTAAACAGCTCAAACATAGCCTCCCCCTCATGTATGAAAAAGCTCTATGCCGCCGCTGCCCTCTGAGCTGCCTCACCCCTTGCTCATCACCATCATTCAACCCCTTTTTCCCAATCAAGACAGACTTCCATCTCCTTCTTCTAGACTGGGACTGTGCACTGCTCCTTGCGAGCAATCAACCATGCACCGTGAGCCATCACCTAATGCAAGCTGCTACTCACGGCTAGCAACCACACGAAACCGGCACCACCATCACGCAACTCAGTTTAAACTCCCACTGTGCATCACGTTGTTGCCACCATAGATATCTGCCCTGATCGCAATGCCTTGCCAGACTTGAAACCACGTCTAAAATACCACTCTTAACCTCGCCGATCATCCCTTGTTTTTGTTCCCCAAAAGTGAGCACTCTCCACCCTTTTTCCAACCACTGAAATCACCCCCTGCCGCCAACCACTACAAGCACTACAAACCAAGAACAAATCGCCGATGACACACCCCTTGGTCTGTTTCCTAGCCCCACCACGATAAGCCATTCCAAATCCTCCCATGCCACCACCCCATCTCACGAAGAGCCACCTAGTCGTAATGCAGTTTTTTTCCCGCACCCAAGGCCAT
Organism: Platycarya longipes; assembly: GCA_036559045.1. Lineage (NCBI taxonomy): Eukaryota > Viridiplantae > Streptophyta > Magnoliopsida > Fagales > Juglandaceae > Platycarya > Platycarya longipes. Next base: position 22,176,026 of record CM071802.1, on the reverse strand, counting down.
GACAATCATCCAAACTCATTGGTGCAGCCTCGCCACCCCAAAGCCAAGCCACCCTATGTCGCAGCCTCCTTCCTTAGAGGACCACCCAGAACCTCTCCCATGATCATCACCGAAACTCACCAATGCTCTTGTTTTCACCACCCCACTACAGAGCAAGGAATGCTTTCCGTGCATCTCGGTGTCTCAGCCACGTTGCACGTCGGGAACCACCTGGACAACCACAGAAAATGCCAATCGTTCCACAGGCTGGTCATTTAGCACTTCACGGTAAGCCACCGCAGCAAACTCTCCATTTTGTTCAATCTCGGTTTACTCTTCCATTTCTCATCATGTCTCTCCCTCTCGTCCTTTCTCATCAGTGCCTAGTCGTATTTCTTTTCGGCAACCACCGCAGCCTTCTAGCTTGGTCGTGGCTCTCCCTGTCAGTGAGTCTCCTTCCCTCTTGTAGTTGAGTCGGCACATGTCATTTTCTGCAAGCTCTTATATTGTGTTTTCCTGAATAACGTGAAATGCATGGATGGAAGATGAGTTTTTGAAAATTATTTTATTGCCCTTAGTTTTTAAAACAAAGCAAGAAATTCTTTTCAGTGGAGGGTTTTTATGTTGGGGTGGAGCCGTGCATATCTTCTTGGGCTAGAGTATTTTGTTTGGATTATTAGGTCATGAGTTATTTCGAGTGAAAGATCATGTATTTGCATGGTTAATGTTTTAAGATCCGTTTCAGAATTTATGATGCACTTGAGTTTTTAAATCAAGCACTCTTTGGAGAAAGTTGATAAATTCAGTTTTGTTTTGGAGAGTTGATATGTTAGAGTTATGAGAATTTTTAAGGCTTTGGAGGAATTAAAATAGGGTACTTTTTAGCATTTCAGGTGTTAATTATTGAGACTAAGTTTGGTTATTTTGAAGTTAATATATTTTGAGTTGGGTTCAGTTTCTAAATTATTTCTGGACTCGTGTTTTAAATGAATTTTGAATGAATAAGTGGCATTGTTTTTTATTAAATGGATTGAGTTTCGATTTTCGTAAGAGACTTGGTTTGAGCTGGAATTCGGGTTAAGTATTTTTTTAAAGCGAAAATTGAGGTATTGGAGAATTTTAGGTTCATGAGGAATTAACAATAGGTTATGTTAGTATTTTAGGCTTAAATATTTGAAATACAAGATTGATTAAAAATTTTTAGAAATTTGGTGATCATTTTATAGGTGATGAGTAATGTGGTTCGATATCATTGAAGGAAATTTCTGTAAAGGTAAGAAGTCCAGGTAAGCGGGGTTCCTATACTTCGTTTTACATCAACTCGGAGATCGAGGTTGATTTTCTAAAAACTTTGCATGTTTTTGTTATAAATGAGAATTTAGGAAAAACAACATCGATCAGTTATTTGCATTATTCGTAAAATATATATGAAAAAGAGAAAAATGTTTCTATTATGCATAGTGTAGACATGAGCAATGTTGACATGTTTTTGAAATGCATAAAAGAGCGAATATGAAAATTGATGTTTTATTTATGTGATGTAAAATGTTTTAAAGTTGTTGGTTATCTAAAAATGATATGAACAAGTTTAGTACATGATTTAATATGACATGACATGATATGATATGGATATGAAAACGTTTGGCATTCTTATTTGTTTGATCTACTTTGGAAAATGGTTCTGATATGATGATACTGGTTCACGTGATATGGTTGGTACTAATATGATATAATATGATAGGGGTGTAACCACTTTGGAAACAAAGTGGTCGTGTATGTATTTCTTTCCTCTGTGCACACTCGGGATCCCGAGAATGAATAAGGGCAAGTCTCACAATATAATACTACCTGGTTTGGTTACCGGAGATAGCACAACCCTACCACAAGGGTTAAATATAGTACATGTTTTGATATGATGATAAGATGAGATTGTACAATTACTTGTGCCAAAGCATTTTTGATAATAAATAGTATTTTTCTAAATGTAAAAGGATTGAAACGTCGTTCTATTTTATTGATAATATATTTTGGAAATCTATATATGGAAATAAAAAGTTTCTAGTTCATGCATATGAAATTTCTTTTGAAAATGCTCATATTTGTACTCTTGTATATGTCATCCACTTATTGAGTTGTTGTTAAACCCACCCCTTATCTCTGCATATTTTTTAGATGAATTTGAATATTTCAGTAGAGAATCAGATTATGAAACATTGGGTGAGAAGACTTAAGAATGATAAATTAAACATAGAGAATTTATATGAGTATTAACAAGATTTAGTAAGAAAATATTATTGTATTCTTGTAACGTAGCATTTCTGAAATTGATGATATTGAGAAAAGTGGATTTTGGAACCATGTTTGATATGATATTTGAAATTTTGAAGTATTTAATTATAGTGTTAAATGTGAGTAAATGTGATAGGGTATAACTCTCCGACTCCTCCGAGATCAAGGCATTACATGTGTTGCACACATATTGCACATGTTTACACACACTTAATGCACATGATGAAAGAGCGTGTGACGTATAGTCATCATCTCGAAATTATGAATTTCACCTGTTCACACATGGGGATTATGAGCGGCACGGGTGTATCTCTAATCGTCCAGTCCCTCCAACCCTTTCCTAGGAGGAGAAAAAAAAACTGGGAAGAACACCAACTGATCTTGTACTGGTAGGTTTATTTTCCTAATTATTCAGTGGACCAACGTACCGATCTCGATGGCCATATATCAAGGATGGTGACTCAATAGTATTTGGATTATTCTCATGTAATTTTGTTATAAGTATTCATTCTTAGAGGGACCTAGAGAAACTGCATTCAATTGACTATTCCTATAACTTTTTGTCGATAAAGGAAGAAAAGGGTACGTAAAAGATCGATGTAAAATTTTGGAACAGACGAACGAGGGGCTCATGCTTTATTCTAACGAACAAATTATATCATTGGCTTTCCAAATAATACCGTGCATGTAGATATACATCATGCACTGTTTAATTAATTAGCTGCTTATTTGTACGAAGTTTCTTCAACGCCTTCTCGCAGCTGTCTCCCTTTGGGCATTGAAGAAGAGTGCAGCCACAGGAAGGCCAAGTTCATTCTCTTCTGCAAACTCTCGAGTGTTGAAAAGGTCCCTTGGAGTTGGGACTGCGATCTTCACTGTCTCTCTGCGTTTCTGCTTGAATAGGAGAAACACAAACCTGTGGATCCCAATGTTTGGCCTTGGAATTTCATACTCCACCACCTCCTTTCCTGTTTATCAAATTATAAAACGCAAAAACACATCATTTCTTGATCATATTATATAGATCAGTATAAATTAATATGCTCGCTCTCTCTCTCTCTCTCTCTCTCTCTCTCTCAAAAAATGAGGAGATCAAATATTACCAAATGTTGCATTTGTTGTGCCTGGGATGTCCGTCACTATCCTGCAACATATTTAATCAAGTTAAAACAATTGTAGTAAAATGCATGAAAAATCAAAGAGTTAAAGACATCTTTGGTCTTGAAGATAGTTATGGCGGTGAACATTCCGAACTGCCTAGAAATAATTTAGCCTAGGATTCTTCTTTTCAAGGGGTCCTTTTCTTTTCATTAAAACCCAAAAAGCAGCTAGAGTTTTCCTTTTCATATCTCTGCAATTTGTGGGATAATACCAGTGCAAATGCTCCCGCAGGTATGGATCGCTGGGACCAGGAACATCTGGGTCGGTCATGATCTGCATGCCATAGAAAAAAATAAAATTAAAAAAAAAAAAAAAAAGTCATTATTCATAGAACAGGCAGATTTCAGTGAGAAGAAGAAGAAGAAGAAGGAAAGATCCAAATTAGGGTATATATATGTATAGCACACAAGCATACCAGCGTGAAAAATGATCTCAAATCACCTCCATCAACCTCAACCATAGGTTTCATGGATACAGTCGAAGGAAAGAGCTCGTGGCCATTATATACTTGCTTGTTGCAGTTGTACGTCACTGTCATTCTCACACTTGGAGTGAAAGACCCAACAACATCTCCGATAATCCCTCCTATTACAAGAGGATCTGACATATTTGCCATTATCAATGAAAGAGAAGCGGGTCGGAAAGACAGATGATCAGAGAGAGTGGTCAAGGGTTCTGTTCTGATGCGCGCAACAGTAGTCGAGCTTTTTCTTTAAAAGTTTCTTGTGGGGCTTTGAAATGGAAACACCTCATATTTATAATGGAAAGTCCAATGATCAAGTTGAGACTTGATATGGTAGTTCAGAGAAGTCAAGGTAGCGTGGCTGGCAAAAGACCTTTATAATTAATTTGTACAAGAATTAATTAATGGTCATCCTCTCATTTTATCATTTAAATGATTTGGCCGTTAACAAAACTTAATAAATATTTTTACTAATTTAAGATTGCATAAATAATTTTGAAAAATGATAATTAAATTTATTTCAAGTATAAACATAGAGCATTTTCATCATTTTATTCATCAAAAAACGTGAAATGATTAAAGTATCTCATCTAATTTTGTAATAAATTGATACTATTAATTTCAATCTTTTTTCTGATAAAAGATAGCGAGTCATGTCTTTTAATTTATAACTTATGGATATATTATATATGTAATGAACATTGTGATTTATCATACGTACTAACTAAAAGTTTGAACAAAATTAGTATAAGTTTTTGTGATTAATATTTGTAATGAAAAAATAATTTGCGATTCATTTTAATTATAAATAATTATTTTATTAAAATTAAATAATTATAAATAAATAATTTTCTTATAATAAATAGTAGGTGGTAACAGATCAAGCATCTGGTTAATTCAAAGATAATTAAAAAATTGAACAGTTTTTTTAAAAAAAATGATAGATTTATTATTTTATTATTATAATTATTTAATAATTAAGAAAATGATTATTAGTGAAGTATTATATTTTTTAAAAAAAATAATAATCATTAAAAATATTAAAAAATTATTTAAAAAATTAATATATTAAAAATAATAAATAAATAATAATTAGGTAATAAATATATCATTACCCTTTATTTTTTAAAGGTCATGTCATGATTATGATGGGCAAACTAGCGTTTCAGCTAAAGTACTTGTTTGGCAGATGTCCACTCATCACATTAACATATAGGAGGGCACGAGTTTGCGATTGAATTAATCAACATTTTTCAATCAAGTGTGACAGTTCATGATATCTGGGCCTGGAAATTATGTGACGACTTTAGGAGTACATATAGTGCATCCCCATAATTTGAGCATGCACATATATTCGATTATTAACACACAAAAATAAAATGGGACTTTTGCCATCGGGTTTTTTTTTTTTTTTTCTATATACGCACGTGGTAAAAAGTGATTTGTTGATATTCATTCTACGGCCTTTGTTTATATATTTTGCAAATAAGGGACGTGTGTGTATATATATATATATATATATAATTATATATGAGAAATGGTATATAGTCCCAAAAGAACTTCACAAAAATATATTAACAAATTGACTTGATTTTGCATGATAAACTAGATTAATTTTATACGTAATAAAAATAATTTTATAATAATCTAATCATGTGTCTCTATATAATATCACGTCAATTTATAAATTCTTTTTTGTAACATTCTTTTGTGATAAAGGCATGAGAACACATGTATAGAAATGAGTTTGATCTCTTCAAAAAAAATAATTGAGAAATATATTATTATGGAGTAAAAGTTAGAAAAAGTTTAGAGGTGATGATACCGTTACTACTTCACTATTACTAGTTGTTTACTATTTTTAGTGTATTTGACTTTTTTTTCTTGTAAATATTTTTTTAATATTTTTAATCATTAAGAAATTTTTTTTAAAATATAGAATTTCACTAATAATAATCACTTCTTTATGAAAAGAATTTTTTTTTTTAAATTTAAAAAAATTAAAAATAGTAATAAAAGAATTGTAAAAGGATAGTAACACTATCATTATTCAAAAGTTAAAATCTCGTCCTGCTTTTTAGTTATTCTTCAATGGCTACTTGCTTGGAAAAAAAGAAATTAGTCACTAGCTAGAGTTTTCTGATCATTATTTTTATTTAAAATTTTCTTATAAAAGGATTTGCCACATATCCAAAAAAACAAGTTGCAAATTAAAAAATAATAAAATATACAAAAATAACTTTAAGAAGAATTAAAAATACAATATTATTAATTTTAGGGTAATTAGAATGGTTGGTGAAACTCATCCTTTCAAAAGCGATCCCTCCATGATCTCCATGCATATTGTTATCTACAAGTTGGGATTCCTCATTCGCTGTGCATAGAAGTGGGAGCTAGGGGTTCTGATTTTCTCTAACCTATATATACGGTTAAGCCATGGAATGGAGGAAACCTAGTTAGAAAATTTTTTCCCCTAAAAGTAACTATAAACCCGTCTTAAATCACAATGAAAAATATATATTTATTTAAGAGAAATAATATTTAAAATTTTAAAATGTGTAAATTTCAAATTTCTCTTTCTGAAAAAAGTAATTAAATATAATATTTAGATAAAAAAAAATTTTAAAACTAACACGGCCACTTTTTTTAAAGGGTGTGTACCAATCTAAAATAAAATCTAGCATTACTTTTAATTTTAATAAAAGATTTTATATATATTTATTTTGCATATTTTTATGCACTTGTGGTGTTTTTATTTTGTACGCTATGACCAATACCAGTCTCGGAATATTGTTATCCTGCCCAGGGAATGCCTTGTGCAGTCGACACGTTTAACCAACCTTGTCTGCGAAAAGATACTAGGAAATCAAAGGCAAAATATTGAAAAAAACGAAAGAACAAAGAAAAGATGGATTTGATGTACAGAATTGATTGGCTACTGTCTCTATCTCTCTCTCCAGGTACATTATGTGTCATCGTTATTGCTAAACTGAAACTGACTTCTTCGAATCCAGTCGTAAAAGGAAACCATAAAGCAACCATGCAGAACAAAAAGAGAGTAGAATTCGAGTCGAGGGATCTTCTCTCTCTTAATTCTCTTTCGCTCGTCTGATCAGTGTACTGTTTGGGCCAGTGCTTGAAAACGATGAACATTCATGACGTGGGATTCCATTAATCAATGAGTTCTCATTTTCTGGAGATTTTTTTTTTTTACTTTTTACAAATTTTTTATTTGTTTTTTTGAAAGAAACTTTTCAACTTTATATCATTTGAACATCGAAGAAATACAAGCAGGTGCCCTTTTGAATTACAATAAGATTAAAAAGCGAGAGAGAGTCATTTACTAATAAGTGTGACATAACATTACAATTTCTTTCAACATGAGAAATGTTACACTTAGTTAAGGAGTTAAGGAAAAATCGAGCCTCACATAGGAATATACTCAAGTTATACCATTCCTCATTGTTCGATAATGGGGCCTTGGTTGCCTGGAGGGAGACTTCCTCAAAATACTATAAGAAAATAAATTTTTTACAATATTAGACATTATAAAATAATTATTTATTTGTGATTATTTAATTACAACTAAATGATTATTTATAACTAAAATTAATTATAAATAGTTATTTAGTTGCAATTAAATAATTACAAAAGCCTATTTTTTTTTATAGTGAGATTTCGTTACAAAAAGTTATTTTCAACGAAAACAGCCATTTTGTCGCAAATGTTTTGTCACTAATGCTCATTTTTCTTGTAGTGAAAATGACTTGCTGACAACCAAGCTAAGTGGAGAATTTTGCTGTTTGAAGGGCACTAAACAATTCTGCAAGGAAGGGGTTAGGGAACATCGGTCTCGAAAGTCTTAGTGTGGCCAAGATGTGGCCTAAATCATCTCTAACTACCACGCCAACACCTACTCTGTCTTGTGTGATAACTCAAATTTTTTTTCCTCTTTAGATTTCTTTTTTTTTGAAATGTTTATATTTTATTTGGTATTATTATAATTATTCTTTAGAACTTTTTAGAAATATATTTATTATTTATCTTTGGGTATTGATAAGGTAGACCCAGAATAGTAGGAGGATTCAAGTAAAGCCATAGGAAGACTAAAGGGAGGTGCCTAAGGCTTTGTGAAATTTTGGGACACTTGGTTCAAAAAGAATTCATATATGAAATACTAGATAACATGAAATATGAATAGATAAGTCAATTGCATAAGAGTTTAAGTGGAACAAGTAAAGAATATTCTCTTCCTTTCGTAGGCAACGGATTGAATGATTTTGGGGAAGGAATCTACTTATATTAGCATGCTATTTCTTGTGAGATGATGGAACAAGTGGCATAAGGTGATATGAAAGTAAGTCATGAAATTTTCTCCCTTGCAAATTTCGGATTGGCTATGTGTTCGGAAAAGCCAGATCTTCTTGTTTTACCTCCTCCATGTTTGTCTCAATCTTAGAATAGATAAGAACTAAATCTTGTCAATTTGGCTAAAATGGGAATAAGTGCTCTAAGTCTAGGGTGACATTTGGCATGTTAAAAACATGTGGCTTTTGGAAATTCAAAGAAACATTTGTTAGAAATTTGAGTGGATGAGATGCTATAGAAACTTGGGGAGAGCTAGCATGGAAAATGGAGTTAGGTAAAAATAACTTTGTCTTGTTGCTAATGGGGGCTACGGTTTGGATGTTTTGGAGGGGGAGAATCCAATTCCATGCATAGCTCAATTTTACTTAAGAAATAAGAAATAAAAAAAAAAAGACATGTGCCAAAGAGGATTTGATCCATACCTAACATTGTCTTTTTTTTCACATAAGATTTTATTTTGAGAAATGGTGACACATGGCAAATGAGGAAGAAGATAAGTAAAACTTGGACCCTTCTCCTTGTAAATTTTCGAATAAGATGAAGTTGGAAAAAAGGATGGCCGAATTTCATACTTATTTTTATCATGTATGTATAATGTTTCAAGAAATGGATAAGAATTTGTAAATTTTTATCATACACAAGTCACATATTTCCTTTGTCTTATACTATTCCATGTTCATCTAATTCTTTTGAGAAATTCGGAACATATGGTAAGTGTTGACTGGAAGAATATATATATATATATATATATATATAGATGTTCCTTGTTGAGTTTCGGCTAAAATATAAAATAAGGGAAATGAGTTAGCCGAATAGGTTGTTGTCTTATCTTCTAGGTCTCAATGGGAACGAGCCTCGATGCACATGCCAAACCCTGTCGACATGTTTTTAATAGATAATAGTTGATTTTAAAATACATCCAGTGTTTTAATGCTATCGAATATTTTAAATGCCTTAAAAATATCATATGAGGTATTTTTAATGTTATTGGACCCAAGCCTGATTTATAAGAAAATACAATTATAATATTTTGAAGAGATCCAAAATATTATAATTGTACAAAATCATTTTATTACCAAGATTTTATTTATTTAAAATATTGTGGAATTTTAATTATGCTTTAATCCTCTGATTTAAATATATGATTTTATTTTTTTAAATAATTAGTAAAGTTTCATCATTTTAATTAATGATGAAGAATATTATTTTATAAACTAAAGTTAAATTGAAATAATATTCTATTTTAATTCTCCTGAGTGTTTTTAAATTAAGTTAATTTTATGTGTTTTCAAATCAGTATTTTAACCTCATCATTTGCTCATTTGAAGACCCCAAGACGTAGAGCCTATAAATAGCCCAAAGGGGAATCCCTAGCCCTCGCTTTCTCTCTTTTCTCTCTCCTCTCTTTCTCCTCTCTCCCATGCGTGATGTAGCCCCTCCCTTGGCTATTCGGCTTTAGCTTCGCCCAAGCACCACCACTGGCTGTCCATCAACACCGCCTCTTGCTGGTGAGTCTCATTCGGCAACCCCACCTCCAAACAACCCTCCACCTCCCTCATGCGGCCTCAAACCCGAATGAGTTTATCCCTCACTCAAGCCAACCTTTCGCGGCCTTAGCACTGCCACCAGTTGCCACCCACGCCTTGCCGGACCACCACCAACCCCCATGAAAATCCTAGTTCCTCTTTTCCACCACCGGAAGTCTTTTTCTTTCTCCCCCATCTCTTCTCCACCCAAAATGGGTATAAAAACTCAAGGGTTTGTCCTTGTAGCTGCCGTATGCTACCGCCTATAGTGTCACCACCACCACCAATGGCCTCCCCTGCCTCTACCGACCTCCCCCTAGCTCCCCTTGTTCAGTCATGGCCCCACGTCCCTTGTATGAGTATAAACCCGAAAATGGGTCTCCCCACTTTCCAAGCTAGATCCGCCACCCTCTAGTGATTGCATTGCCTCACCTCCACCACTATGAGATTCCCTTTCCTACAATGAGTCTTCCCCTAGCTTCTCATGTCAAACTGAGCACCCTAGCCCAAACTGCCACTTTACATGATTGACCGTCACTATACGCGGTGTAAGCTGCAATGTACGATCCTTCCATTGCCACCAACGAACTCCCCTCCATATTAGCCACTCTCACATGACCCAAATTTAGTAAACAAAACCCTAGATCCGAATTCTGAGAAGATCACGTTCTGAGATCACGACACTAACCTCGATAGAACGATTACCACTTAAATTAGTGGCTTCCAATGCACGAGTTTACTCTGTGATGATATAACCCTCTCTCTCTTGTGTTTATATTATTTGATTGGTTGTGAACTATGCTATTGGTAATTGTGGAGTTCCATGTGTAGTTGTGATGGAGTTAGTTAGCTATATTATAGTAGTTGTGATTGTGTACATTAAGAACTGTGCTATGAAGTAGTGTTGGGCGTAGTTGTATAGTTGACTGGCTATGTTGTAGTGGTGGTGTAGTGTGTTGTGAAGTAGTGTTGTAGATGTACTGTAAAGTACAAGAGTGCTTTGTGTACAGCTTTGGTGTCGTGGCAGGTGTCATAGAGAGAGTACACATGGAGTGTACTCCGTATAGCGGAGCGATGCACCATGTGGTGCGTACTGTATTGTGATGTGGAACAATGTATTTATTAAGAGTACATACGGAGTGTATTCCATAGGATAGAGTATTGTACCGTGTAACGTGTATCGTGTGGTATGTGGCGTTGTGTATGGTGGAGAGAGTACACATAGAGTGTACTCTACGTGGCATGATATGGATGGAAGGAACTACATGTGCAATGTATTCCATGTGATGTAGTCGTCATACATCGTAAGACGTGTCATGAGGATGAATGCATAGTCGAGTAGCATAGAGCATGATGAAGTGTCGAGAACTGTAGAATAGTATTCCAAAGTGGTTGTCTATTATACCTTCATACATTTAGGATATCTATTCACTTATTGTTGCCTGTCCCATCTATTTGTTCTTCCCCATGATGATTTATACTTTTTTAATTTTCATTCAAGTTGCCTATATATGATAGGCTCACTTGATTCCTTGGCATTAATATGGGCTTGAATTGTAGTTTATATGTTTGTATATTCTTGAAATCTCCTAATGCAGGATTTTCTTTCCATGAATTGTTGAACTTCATTTTCTTGATATGGTGTTACAACCTTTCACCTAAGATGGTCATCCTTCTTAATGGAGGAAAGGCATATGCCCTTACATGTTGATGTCACTTGAACTTTTCCAACAACAAATTTTGTATATAAGCAGTTTCTTGTTTTCGATATTATAGGGCATTCATGGTTGCACATGCTATTGGTGACATAATTTCTGCTAATGTAGCAGAACCTGAGATGGTTGTAAGTGCTTCTCCATCTGTTGGAGGTTTGTTAGATTCACTAATTGGTAGTATAGGGATATCAGGCATCTCCTCAAGGGCAAAGCTACACCAGTTGCATCTTTCGTCCCTTCAAACATTGCTATAGCAGCAGCTATTACCGCAAATGCTCCAAAGATTGTTCACATTTTTTTATGTATTTCAGGAATAAGGCTGTAAGAAGAGAGATATTGTTTTATTACTATTTTTTATTTGATAAAAGACTATTTTCGACAATCATATAATGTCGTAACAAATAACTTCCTGCAGTTTTTACTATTAGAATTTGTTATTTCCCACGATGTTGTGACGCCAGAATTACTAATATTTTCGGAAGTTCAAAGAATAGCAGGTAAATAGTGTTTCTCGGCCAGTTATTTCTCAGGACCTTCCTACGACTGAAAAGTGCCAGAATAAACTATTACCAACAGCAAAAGTGAATATTTTGGACAAAATATTTCCCAGAAAAAAGTGATTTTTCTTGTAGTGGATATTTTAAAATCATTTAATAGAACTTAAAAAAATAAATTAATGAAATGTATTGAAAATATGTTTTGAAAGAATTGTTTTTGTGAAAGTTATTTTGTTTTAAAATCTTGAGAATTTTGTTATGTATAGTTAATGTTTTCCTTGTCCATTTGTATGTTGTAGATGTTTTGATACACTTAGAGTATTAGTATTGGTCTTCTCAAAATAAAATCATCAGATTTTGATAAAAAGTACAAATTTGTACACATATCAAAAAAATTTCGTCATATTTGATCAAATATGATGAAAAGAAAGTGTGAAAAATAGCATAAAAGTACTTTTTACTTGACTTTAGATATTAAGATGAGTTTAAATATATTTATAGAAAGTTGAAAAAGATTGTGAATCCTGAATATAAAAAGATGTTGAGTTGAAAAATATTATAAGTCCAAAGTATAAAACATTTTTGAGTTAAGATGAGTTGAGTAAAAAACATTTCCTCCTTCCATTCTAGAATTTTGAGATTTGTATAAAACTACTCATTGCGTTAATATGGTGTTAAATGATGATAACTCCATTGCCCACGCTTAGCTCCCTAAAGTATCTATCATGACAGAAGAGTTCTAAGCAATCATATCTCCTTAGCTCCCTGAAGAATCCATCAGGATGGAGGAGTTCTTAGCAACCTATGAAGCAAACTACCCACATAGACACATGAACTTAGCCACTCCTTTGCTACGTTCACATATCCAAAAGCTATTTTGTCTCTCTTTTGCAAAAATAAAAGTTTTTATTCTATTCAATCACCTCCACCTTCCATATGAGATGATTACGCATTGCACATTGCCATCCTTTGATCTCAAATCATAGAATCATCTCCCAGGATCATCTCGTGTCATTATCTCAAGGAGAAAATATGTTATATGAGAATAAAACACAGATCTAATGTAGGTTTGATGATTATCAAGCTTAAACTACATTGTATTTGTGCTGACAAAACAGGACTAGTTTCTAAGAAAGTCCTGATCACTAGAGGGCGAACCAATGTCGGAGTGCCCTCAAAGGAGTCACTAGAGCTCATCCACCTTTTCTGTGGTAGTGGCAGGATCTGCAACTATCTTACATGACCAAGACCGTCAAATGAATGGTGGGGGAAGCTTGAAAGGTCTAAGGTTAGGGCATGAGAGCAGAGAGAGGTGTTTGATGCTGACCAAGCTTAAACTACACTGTATTTGCGCTGAAAAGACCAAAGGAGTGGTTTCTTGAGAAAATATAGGTCGCCGGGAGGAGTTGTTGGAGCCCGTCAGTCTTGTTTGTGGCAGTGGCGAGGATGTGCAATCATCTTACTTTACCAAGACTGCCAGAAGAACAATGGTGGAAGCTTGAAAGGCCAAAGGCTAGGGCACCAAAGTAGAGAGATAAGGTTTATGGTTATTAACCTTAAACTTCACCAAACTTGCGTCGACAAAACCAAATGAAAGGCTTTCTGATAAAATCCCAGACGCTAGAGGGAAGACTAATGCCAGTATGCCTTTAAAGGAGTCTATAACAACCCTGCTCTAAGAATGGTGGAATCGCCACTTACATAACCTACCTTTTAAAAAAATAATTTTAGAAAAGGACAATGGGAACTACGTTCGTTTTAAAACTTTTCAGTTCATACTTACAGTACAAGACTTTATGTTATAAAATAAAACATACTTTTATAATAAAAGAGGTTTACAGTGGAAAAACATTTTACTTATAAAATAAAAATGCCTCTCATACATTTTCACTTTTATATCTAGACTTTCATGCTCTTCCCCTTAAGTCGTGTTCATCTTGATGCGTTTTGCTTATTTAGTTCTCAAGGGGGGAGGGGTATACACAAAAACAAAAATTAGTTGAATATTCAATAAGTATTACTTCATATCGTTAAATATAAAATGTAGGTTTTCAGCCATGCATTCATCACTCATACATACATACATACATACAAAATAATAGACATACATTCATTTTCTAAAACATCATTAGGTGGGGATTTTCTAAAAGAGACAATTTTCTTTTTGTAAAATGTTTTCTCCCACCCAGTGCGCTACCTTCATTTCTTAAAGAGTTCAAAGACTCTTGCAATCTCTTATCACTTTCCATAGGCAGATACACACTATTACACCTTATGTGCTAAGATTAACAGATCTATTTTTGGATCCTGATTCCACCCGTGGCCACGGGTTGGGAATCTATCGGTTTGGGTGCACTACCAGCATTACATCCCAGCACTGCAAATTGCCATTTCTTAGGTACCCTCATGCATTTTGTTCATTCATCATTATGGTCATTACGTATTTTCATACACCATAGCATATATTCATTTAGTTTTGTCTTTCACTCTTTCATTAGTCAGTTCATTCATGGAAAACATCATTTAGAAAGCATAAGCTTAAACATCACTCAAGGCATCGCATATACAACTGTTCATGGCATTCATAAGGCATCAGTTCATAGGGACATCTATCTTTAGAACACATTCATGGCATCACTTAAAAGCAGCACGTAAAGCATGAGACAGAAATCTCACGATTTTATTTTATTTTTAAAACGCTACATCTAATAAATATTACATATAGACATCCATCACATGCATACAATTATATACTTGGAGTTGCATAAAACAGGGCCACCAAGAATGGCCATTACATGCATATACTTGAAGACTTATACTTAGCATGTTTTCTTAAAGTGTGACTCATTTTCATAAATCATTGTAAAGAGAAACATTTTTATTTTTATTTCATTCTTACTTTTATAAAGCTTTAGAAGCGTATGAACATAATACTTACCTAGTCTCTATGCTATTCTCATACCATGCAGTCCATTCGCATGCGTGTCAAATGGAAACCAACCTACATGCATACACATAAATTAGTGTCATTCTCTATCTAGTACATAAGCAACTAAACTATAAGGAGTCTACTCTTCACTTGGAACTCTTTCCATCTATCCCTGGGCTCTTACGTAACATTTACCATACTTTACATTTGGGGATCCACTTATGGTCAATACCTCTTCTAAACTCAACGTCCGACCTTGAGTGTTTATCCACTAAAGTGAACCTCCATGATTCACCTGAGGGTTAAGACACTAGAACCTCTACGTTACTCTTATTAACCTCATCTCGATGCATGACTTAGACTGACCAAGTCACGCATTCCAATCTTAGTCGGTACATACGACACTGTTGCATCCAAGCCTACACTTCATTATCATCCTCATCCATGCATATCACATGACTTTAAGTTAACTCTGAGGCCTAAACATCATGTAACCATGCTTAGAAGAAATTAACCATTACATATGGTAATTTTGTTTGGCACACTTGTCTAACCAGATATACATGTTCCCTACTTCCTTATCACCTAAGATCAACATATAACATGTTGATCATCTGCTTGTGTAAACAAGCACTATATATTAATAGCAACCTTCTCTCAAGGAGCTAGCATGACTAAAACTACTTCCTGATTCGTTACAAGTTCTTCCTAACACTTGACATGACACTTCAACCCCAACTTCTAACCCGTTATGAGTACGGTTCCTCATGTACTCATGTCACATCGTGACATCCCGCCACGTGACTCTTACACGACTCCATCACTTCACACAAACTTCCCAACATAACACGGCCACACAACGACACCTATCGTTGGAAGTACTAGTTATATCACAACTACTCTGGGATACTATTCTACAATTTCCAACATTTCAAACATACAACAGCCATAACACTACTATACAGTCACTCCTGTCACTTAACAACACGGTCACATGACAAGCACTCAAGGACATTGTTCCATAATTCTTGACACTACATCAGGTTCTGCGCTCCTCAACTATGCAATCATCCAAACCTTCGTGATATGTCTTACGGTGCATCACGATTTTATCACATAGAATACATTCCACACGTACTCATTTTCATCCACACTACACCACGTAGAGTACACTCCAGTCTCCACATGTACTCCTTTCCATCCACACTAGGCCACATGGAGTACACTCTACCTGTACTCTTTCCACTCCACACTACACTTCATGTGTACTCTTACAACAACACACTACATCATACATAGTACACTCCACGTGTACTCTCTTCATAACACGCTATGCCATATCACCTACGATACTTGCCACATGGTGCATTGTTTTACCCTATAAAACACGCTCCATGTGTACTCCCTTCACAATAAGCTATGTCACATCACCATACAATACATGTTACACGATGCATCATTCCACCACATGGAGTACACACCACGTGTACTCCCTTCCAACACATTATACCACATCACCATTAAGATATACACTACAAAATGTATCATTCCACCACATGAAGTACACTTCATGTGTATTCCTTTTCAACACACTATGCCATATCATCACTACAACACAATCCAAAATACTACACAGCGCACTACACAACTACGTACTTGAGTAGTTGTGGACTACACATCACGCTTCACAAACACGCACTGGAAGCCAATAGTAATGGCAATGAGTTGGTAGGGTGGTGTACGGTAGCACTGGGGGTAGCAACCTATGCTTGCGAAACCCATTCGGGTTGAGTGCATGCGGTTTAGGGAGGGGCTACGGTGACTGGTGGAGCAAAGGGGTGGTCCAATGAGTGCTTAGGGGGCTGCTGGTGGCAGACAAGCCAGCTCACGGCAGTGGTAGGAGCCGCACAATGGTGAAGCCTTGTGTGAGGAGTTTTGTGTGTGCGTGGGAAAGGGTGGCTGCAAGATGGAAGCTGGGTTCATTGAGGGGGCTCACCGGTGTGAGGGGGAGATTATGCGTGAGGTGGTAGTCGGTGCTGCAGGGGTGCCGACAGTAGAGTTGGCTTGGAGGAGAAGAAACCAAGAAAGGGGGGATTTCGTGCGTGAGGGAGTTGAGGGGAGAGAGAGGGGAAAAGAAATTAGTTTAGGGTTTCCTATTAGGGGTTTTTATAGGCTCTACACCTTGAAATTCTCAAAAAAGACTGACGTTGAGTTTTAAATATTGATTTGAAAATGCGAAAACACTAACTTAATTAAAAATCTTGAGAGGAGTTAAGATAGAATATTATTTTAATTTAACTTTACTTTGTAAATTAATATTTCTTCATCATTAATTAAATGATGAAGGTTTACTAATTATTTTTAAGAGTATAAAATCATCTAATTAATTTAGAATTTTCAACACAATTTAAATTTCATAATATTTAAACACAAAAACCATTTAGATAAAATGATTTTCCACAATTATTGGAACTCTTCAAAAATGTTATAATTGTTTTTTTTCTTAAAATCAGGCTTAGTCTGATTACGCTAGAAATACCCTTATAAAATATTTTCAGGACATTTAAAATATTCGAAAGCATTAAAACATTGGGTATATTTTAAAATCAATTCCTATCTTTATAAACACGACATCGAGTTCTGCACGTACATCAAAACTCGTGATCAACCGAGAGAAGAAGGAGTGGGCTATTATATCCTCTTCTTATAGTAATTTTTGTCCTCAGAATTTGCTTAGTATTAAAGAGAAGAAGGGGCGGGCTATTACAGAGTTGTCAAAGCTTGGCAATCTTGTCTGTGGCGATGACGAAAATCTAAAACTGTCTTACCTAAGCAAGACTATCAAAAGAACGGTGATGGAAGCTTGAAGGGTCGAAGGCTAGGACACCAGAGCAGCGATAGGTGTTTATGTTTGATGCTTATTAAGCTCAAACTACACCTGACTTGCACTAAAGAAACCAAACGAAATGTTTTCTGAGAAAATCCCAGACGCCGGAGGGAGGACTAACTCCAGAGTACCTTTAGAGAATTCGCCGAAGCCCGTCAGCCTTGTTTATGGTGGTGGCGGTAATCTAAAAATGTCTAACTTGAGCAAGACTACCAAAAGAACGACAGTAGAAGCTTGAAGGGTCGATGGCTAGGGTACATTGTTACTTATATTCTCACTAACAAATGAGTTCTAATTACAATGAGGATATAGATTAGTCAAGGATTCATATTGGAAATTGTTTTTCGTAGCTTTCAATATGGACTTAGATATTGTATTGTTGGAGAAGTATTCATGTTTTAAATAGATTTTGTTGGAACCAATAGTTAAAACATGGTCCAAATTAGATTTGTGACACATGGTGCTTTGTATAGGTAACAATCTCCAAGGTGAAACTTCAGAATTAGCATTAGGAGTTAATTAGCTTGATTATAAATTAGGATTAGTACATAGTTATATCATTATTACTAAAGGCAATTCTTGATAACTTCTTTTTATGTACCAAGTATGCCATTATTTATGCAAGCATATCATTCATCATAGTCCATGATTATGTTAAATTTTCATAACGTTTAATTCAACAATTTATAATTATGTACATATTATATATGTTATGCATCTCACATTGTATAAGACATGTAAACTTCCTTATAGTCAAGTGTAAGATAAGATAAGATCAATTAATAAGATGATCATTTAATGCATGGAACCAATGTGATTTTATGGGTGGATGTGCAAGTCATGGACCTAAGGGTGGTCCACCATAGTATACTAGAATACTATTTCTAACTGCCTTTGTGGCCGCAAGACGTGGGATCAGTGTACAATCTCGTATGCAGGGTTAAGTATGTTAGTCATTGGTCAATAAGATAAACATGATAAGTTAGATAAGTAATACAATTCAAGATAAGTCATGCATGTTATAAGCATATGTATGAATGATCATGATTTTAAACTCAGCATGAGAAGGCTTATGAAAAATTCTATGTTTATTATATTTTCGTAATGATGAGTTCTTACTGAGTCTTGACCTATGTTAGTTTTATTTCGTATTTTTAGTTACGCAGGTAATGATGATTAGTACGAGCAAGATGATTTTTTAGAGTTTGAGTGAGGAGAAATTATGGTTGTTCTAGGCATGAGCGGGTCGGGTAAATCCAACCTCATTGATGCTCTCGTGGATCTCTACTTATGTTATGCAAGATGATCTCTTATTTCCCATGTTAACAGTGGAAGAGACGCTCATATTCTCTACAGACTTAAGGCTCCCTCACTCACTCTCAAGGTCCATAAAAGAAGCCAGAGTTGAAGCTCTAATCGACCAATTGGGTTTATGAAATGCAGCCAAAACAGTGATTGAAGATGGAGGCCATAGAAGCGTTTTTTGGGGCGAGCGTCGGCATGTTTCTATTGGAATCGACATCATTCACGATCCCATTGTCTTGTGTCTTGACAAGCCAACATTTGAATTCGATTCCACTAGTGCATTCATGGTGGTGAAGGTTTGGGGTTTTCTTTGATTTGGATTTGGCTGCAGAGTTGGTTTATTAGTGCATTTGAGGCTATTGGTTGTCGAGAAAGTGTGACAAAAAGAATGAAAAGAGAATGCTTGGCACAACCTTTTGGTTTTGGGATTGGGAATATTCTTCTTCTTCTTCTTCTTTTCATGATCCTCCACCTCTCTCTCTTTTGTTTCCACTCTTTAAATGTGTTTCATTTTAAAAACAAAAACAAGAAGAAAAAAAATGAAAAACTGGCATTTTTTATCGGGTACGTTCAAGATGTAAGGGTCGGGTTGGTTTGGCCCAACTTTGGGTCATTAGGTTTCAGCCCTAGATAAAATTTAATAATAAAGTATTCTAAAAATATTAATAAAAAATGGATAAAAAATAATAATAAAATAATTACTCTCTCACTGACCCACGTGTAACTCCAAATCCATAATCTTCACTTTTTTTTTTATAGCCTTGACTAAAAAAGTTAAGCCCATAGAGACCCACTTCTTCAAATCCCAAAATTATACCCAAATCATGCTAAATTATACCCAAAAAAATGCATCTTTTAAATTTCAGCACTTTATTTTATCAAACTATATGTGACAACCCGGATTATTTTTCCTATTGGATTTTCTTCATGTTTGGAAGGAATTTTTTTTTAATTATTCTTTGGAGGTATTTAGAGATATTTCCATTATTTTTTTCCTGTAGGCCCTTCACTTGTATAAGACATATGTGAATTGGATCTAAATTGGAAATAAGGCACAAGTGAAGCCATAGGAAGACTTGGGAGGAGCCTAAGGCCTTATGGAAATTTTGGGACTTTTATTTTAGGACACTTGGCACACAAAGAAGTATTTTTAGAATTTCTAAGGAGCTTTCCATGTGAAGTGAGAAATGCAAGTGAGGAAATTTGTTATTTTTATAAAAAAAGAGTTTCGGTTTTTAAAGGGAGTTGGAGATGCCTAAGTGTGTTTGAAAGATTATTTTGGGACATTTGGCATGCTAAGAACACATGCCTTTTTGAATCACAAGAAACTATTGCAAGAAAATTTGGTTTAGTTAAGCTAATTGCATAAGAGTTTAAGTCAAACAAGTAAAGAATATTCTTCACCTTTGAAGCAATCGGATTGGAGGAATTGGGAGGGGGGGTTGAACCGACTTAGATTTTTGTCTCTTTGTTTCTCCATGTTAGCTTACTACTTTTGAGAGATATTGGACAATTGGCAAGTTTTGATTCGAAGACAAACATGGGATTTTCTTGGTGAAGTTCGAATAGAATGAAAATGGGAAGGTAGGAGCCGAATTCCACTTTTTCTTATCTTATATGAATTTCACATCAAGGATTGGATAAGGCTTATATTATGTGAGTCTAGCTAAAAGGGAAATGAGTGCTCTAAGCCTCTAGGAGGACACATGGCCGACTGGGGTGAATTCTTCCACACTTCTCTTCCCATAGGTTTCAACCAACATAGATAACACATTGCTTCCATTTTCCTTTCCACTTCTTCACCCTCCAAATCTATCTTCTTGGCATTTTTGTGCGTGATCTTCTAAGGGTTTTGTAAGACAATCTTCCTTACAAGGTAAAGTTTTATTTGAAATCTTTTTATGTTAAAATATGCAAAGAGATGTGAGAGTAATTCAAGTAGGATTTTCGGCTAGAGCTTTTCAAGAAAGTGATGTTTTGTTTTTTTTTTCTTAAAATTAAATCTATAGGTTTTAATCTTAGTTCTTGTATATTTTTTTTCAGATTTTCCTTTGCTAATTTCTTGGAAAGTTTGTAAATGTCATTTTAACTTAATTTTAGCATTTCTTGTCTATATATGGTAAACTTAGTCTTGGTTATTTTATTTTATTTCTTGCTTGCTTATTGAGTAATTTTGTTACAAGTTCTCTATGCTTTATTAAGGTGAAACCTTAAGATTTGATCTAAGAAATATTTGGAGAAATATAGTGGAGATTGGATGAAAGAACTCAAGGACTATAGTTTCGTAATTTTCAGCTAAGGGAACCATGGCATGAGGTGTTTAGATGATAAAAATATTAGTTTGGAGGTTCAAAGGTTTCGGCCATAATGTGTTTTTTTAAGTATATTTTGGTTCACTTGATGTATAATTTTGGACATGTGGTCGGTTTAAAGAAAATATCATATGATGAAAAGTAGTTGAAGAAAATGACTTCATAAGCCATATTAGTGTTTCGGCTAGTGATGATTATGGCATGATTATTGAGTTTTAAAATATATTAAGAAAAGATGTGACGCCCCCAATTTAAGTTTGGGATTTAACGTAAACCGGAGTGCCAAGATAAGTAACACTTGGCTACTCACCCCCGTACTTATCGAAATTTAATGCAAATTGCAGCGGAAAAGTTCTGAATAAAAATTTTCTAATGATCACATGGTAGCATAAAAGCCAAAATTATTCATATAATTCATTCTTAAAATAACATTATTTCCTTACATACATAACCCAGTTAGTTTTCTTATATACAAAATTACAAGACTTATCAAATATTTTCATAAGGCCACATCGGCTCCTTCTTCCTTTACTGAAATTTCTTCCCGTATCCACACCGATCCTTACTGATATTAATTGATCAAAATTTCTAGGGAGAGTACTCTGAGAGCCCTTCAAGGTTCTTCTGAATCTCTCGAGTAACTAGGGTCTTGTCCATGTCCATAGTCAATCCTGCAGCGAAAATCAATTTCCAAAAGAAAAGAAACATACAAAAATGAGATTTTTAGGAAAATCTCAGTAAGTACACACGTAACTTAATAAAAGCATAGACATCATAAAATAATCATATACAAGCCAGACACATTTATGGCATGCTTCATGTGACTTCTGCATGACTTAGACTTACAAACTTGTATCAAGCATGTACTTTTCATTCTTATCTTAAAATTCTTGTTCTTATAAGTATTTATTTATATCCACTATTATTACCTGTGGCTGGGTTATGCCACTATTGTTACCCGTAGTCGGGTCATGCCACTATTTTTACACATGGTTGGGCCATGCCACTATTATTACCAGTGGTCGGGCCATGCCATATCTTTTCTTATTTCTTAAATGCTTGACATGACTTGTGACGACACTTACACGACGACATGTAACATGAGTTTTTCTTAAAACAGACGCCATGACTTATGATGACACGTATGAGACGAAATGTAGCATACGTATAAACTTAGACTTATGACATGCGTATTATATGTCCATATGAACCTTATAAACTGTGATAACATTACACATCACATACACATGCATTTACATCATATCAATTCATAAAATCAATGCATACTATGATCAACTTGGTTCTAATTGCAATCGCAATTTCATCCTTGATTAATTTCTCATCTCTTAAAAGTTAAAACATAAAATTATAGATATTGCTCTTAACTTTCCATATCTTTTTGAATCACTCAAGTCCGATATCAAACGAGCAAATTATGGCTATATTATCAAAATACGTCAAATCTCTCCCTGTATCTCGCTCGAGCCAGACGTCAAGCGAGAGTAGAGCCAAATCTCGGCCTAAATCTCGCTCGAGCCAGATATCAAGCGAGATTCGAGTGAAATCTCAGGTTTGATGGTTTTTCAACCTAAAACACCCTATCTTTTCATATAAACCTCATTTTTACTTGTTGAAACATAAATCTATGTTTCTTATAGTTTACTAAGAGTTTAGAATATAAGAAAAATACTTTTTTATAGTCCTTACATACTCTATTCTACCACTTAATATCAATTTATTCCTTTATATAGTTCTTATCTTTTAAAACTTTAAAAAAAAAAAATTGTAGATCTCTGTCTTAGCTTTTCATAGCCATTTGAATCACTCAATTCTGACGTCATACCAACAAGTCATGATCAATTTATCATAAGATGTTAAATCTGTCAACATAACCCCTTTTTAAGAAAGAAATTTGCTAGAGTTGGTTTATCATTTTTTTTCCAAATCAAGACCTCATATTTTCTCATAATCCTCTTAGTATAACATCATAGAATATATTTCTATAATCTCATAATTTTCCTAACATTTTTCCATAACAAAAACCACTCCAAAACTCAATGGGCTTCAATTTAACACATAAACAAATATTAAGCTCAAATAAATATCAAACATAATACAATCACCAAACCACTTATTCTATGCCAAGATTAAGTTAATATATGCACTTAAAAATTTTACCAAAGCTAGATTAGAAGTCTAAAGTTGATCTTGCACCACCTTTTCTCCAAAGCTCCCACTTAGCTTTTTTTTTTATGTGTGTGTGTTGTGAGTAGAATTTTGGGTATTTTTCTTGGCTTTATCTCACTATGACCGACTGGTATCTCTTAAGAGAGGCTTAATTTATACCTTACACATATATATAGGTGACATGGGCGACATGCATGGGGTTAGGGGTGAAAAAGCTTTGAGGTAATCAGCTAGAGTCCTTGTCATGTGTGTGTTGAGTTCCCCTTCCCACTTAGCTATCATCATACCCCTACTTTAGGCTTAGTTATTCCTAATTCCTCATCCCATGGCTAAGCTTAATTCTCATCCAAAATAATCTAGATCAATGGTTCAAATAATTACTACATATGGATATAAAAGCAAAACAAAAAGGCTAAAATATCTAAGATAAGATCAACTGGCTATTGGCCTTTCTTTGTACCCCAAAGCTTCTAGAACCTCTTCTTCACCTTTAGCCACATGTTCCAGACCTCCTTAGTACACTTAGGGTGGTTGGGAAAAGATCTTATCACTTACTTTCCAAGATTTGGTTATCAATTGGTTGGAAACAAGGGACATAGTTGGCTGTTTTGGCCAATCAAATTAGTTTCTACTTTTCCCATGGTTATAGATAAATTTTCCTTCTAGAAACTCTTCCACCACAAAACACAAATCTTTTTACACATGTGTCGAAGATATAAATGTAGAGAGCCAATCAAATTGAAGCTCCTAAAGTAGGTCGGTGGAGTGATTTACTTTCGGGCTTCAGTTTTCATCCAATCCAGATCAGTTTCCTTCCAGTCCAAATAACCCATTGATCCACTTTGATTCTCCTGAAACTCAAAACATGAAAGTCTTAGACCATCCTCTTATTAATCCATATGATTTTGAATCACCTAATTAAGAGGTCATATGAGGGAGATATCACCATTTTACCAAAATATGTTGGATTTTGCAGAGCCCTGAGGGCCCTATAGAATTCTCCCTTTTTGATGAGCTGGCCCAGCCCTTGTATGATCGCCTGTTGAAGATTTTGAGGCGAGACTCATCCATGTCATTAAAGGATCAACGATGTATAGGATGTTGTATGTTATTGAGTCCAGATGGCTCACTATCTGTAACACCCCGATTTTTTTTGCCTCAATTAAAACGTAAATCGAAGCATTCGGACAAGTAACACAAGGCTACTTACCCTACATAAATGTAAGAAGTAGCATGCATGCATCTAAGCTTACTAATTAAATGCAATGCAGATTGTAGCTGAAAGAGGTAAAATTCTAATATATGCAAAGAGATCTAACTCTTGCATAAATAGATCACTTGGTATAATAAAACTTTAACCTTCATAACTTCATATTTACAAAAACAGATTGTATCCAAGGTTTACAGAACCCAGTTAGTATCTTAAAAAAAATATCGTATCCCACCAACGTTCGGTAATCTTACTACTTCACTTGATCACGTACATGAGAGATCATTCTAATCAGAAAGGAGTATTCTGTAGAACCCTTAGGGTACCTTAGAATTTCCTATGCTGATCGAGTCTCAATGCAATTTATCTATTCCTGCACAACATCTATCATTCCATAAGGAATGATAGATAAAACTTAAAAGAGTGATACTTCCAAGAAATCTCACTAAGTACACAATTAACAAAATAAGGCATAAATAACATTATACATAGCAATGATCAATGACATACAACTTATGAAATGCTTTATGAGACTTATGCATGTAAATGACCATTCTTCCCATACAAACTTAGACCTTACTTGGACCCACCACCTTATATTTAAAACTTATACTTTTCAGCTTATTTCTTAATCTTGTGGGTCTTACTTATTTCTTATCCTCGATGGGCGTTACGTATCGCTGACCCCATCAGGATCTTACTTATTGCATATCCTCAATAGGCATTATGTATCGCCGTCCTTGTAAGGTCTTACTTATCTCTTATCTTCGATAAGCATTACATATCGTCGTCCCTATCGCATATAAATCATCAATCAATCAGGCTTTACGTCTAGCCGTCCACGTTGTGATGAGTCTCGTGTCAATCTTTCGAGCATTACGTATCGTCGTCCCCGCTAGTCATGTCAGTCGTCCGGACATTAAGTATCGTCGTCCCCGTTGTGACACGACACTTATCTTATGAAACCATATCAGTTGTCTAGGCGTTACATATCGTCGTCCCCGTCGTGACATGATTCTTATTTTATAACAGACGTTACATATCGCCTTCCCTGTCGAACGTCAGTCATACGGGCGTTACATCTTGCTATTCCCGTCATGACGTAACTAACTTATCTATATATCTTATTCTTAATTGTTCCTTTCTTATTCTTATTCTTTTAAATGCATGCCATGCCATTTTTCTTAAAACCTACCACAAGATGGAACATACATGTACTCTTAAACCTTATACTATGTACCAATGCAACACTTATCATACAAATCATACAATTATCATACACTTATTCTACACATATAATTCTTCTTTATTGAATCATCAACTTTTATCCAAAGAAAAGTCCCAAATTTAAACAAAGAGGGCATCTCGCTCGAGCAAGATATCAAGTGAGCATCAAGCAAAGTCTCGGGTTGTCTCTCGCTCGAGCAAGGTATCGAGCGAGATTCGAGCAAAGTCTTAGGTTGTAACTCGCTCGAGCAGGATATCGAGCGAGGTCAAGCAAAGGGTTTAGATTGTTTTTTGCTCGATCCATAGGTCGTGCGAGAGTCGAGTGAGGTCACGATTCATAGGGTTTTTCAATCTAAATCATACAATCCTTTCACATAAACCTTATTTTTAATTATTGAAACATAAATCTATGTTCTTATAATTTTCTTAGCATTTTACCATAACAAAATCTCATCCAAAACACAATGGATTTCAATTACATCATATAAGCAAGGTTTAAGCTCCAATCAACAACAAATATGATTTAATCATCAATTTACTTATTCTATGCCAAGATTAGGTTAGATTGTATACTTACAAGTTTCTCCAAAACTTGAATTGATGATAGAACCAAGCTCTTGCAAGAATTCCTCAAGATCACACAATTAGCTCACTTAAGAAATGTTTTGAAGTTAGATTGCTTAGAGAGGATTCTTCTTTGATTTTCTCTCCAATTGGGCATGTGTTCTACTTTCCAAAGAAGGTTATAAGGCTCACCAACACATATATATAGGAGGGTGGTCGACCCTTTAGAAGAAAAGGAGAGGGAGAGATGGCTATAGGCAACCGGTTACCCACATGCTTTGGAGGATGAGATGTCTTGCCTCCAAATCAAATGATTAGATCTAATCTTCCAAGATCTTAGGCTTTGCAGCAGATATTACCATCCAATGACTAATATTTAAGATATTTTGGCAGCCAAAATGATCAATGGTTGAGAAGGCATCAGCTTACCTAAGGCATGAGGTGGCACTCACCTAACCATGCATGAATCAAGCCATTCTAGCTTCTCTTGGTGTCCAACGCCTCCCAGCCCCTTTCTTATCCAATTGATTACATTTTTATCTTCCTAGGACACCATTTGACAAGTTTTAGAATGCCATTTCAAGATTTGGTTGGGATAGACTTTAGTTTGCAACTCACTTAGTTAGACTTGGACATATTCAGGCAGATTTATGCCTCTCATGTTGCTCCATGTCTTTGGTCCAACTAAAGTTTCTAGATCAATTCTTATCAACTTTCCATATGTTTCCACATGTGTCAACACTTCAGAAAGTTTGATATCCAATCATAATTTTCATCACATGGCTGAATATAATACAATTCGTCAAAGTCGGCTACCAATTGGACTCAAATCAGGGTCGTCCACTTCATACCAGATTTTGTCCTTGATACGTTCCTTATCCTCAAAAACCAAAAACATAAAAGTTCTATATATACTTCTTAAGGTTCTATAGGAACTAGAATCATTTCATTTGGAGATTATATGACCAAGTTATGAGTTTTATACTAAAAGTCAACAGATTAGTCTAAGAACACCAATCCGGCACACCAAGTGTTTGATAGATGATCCTTCTTATTTTACACAAAATTTCCTAGATAAAATTTCCTCATTTTTTATATCTCTACACACTTGTCCAGATCTTAGGATAATTGAGAAAATAATCCAAAGACTTAATCTTATCTAAAGTCCGTAGTCAACTTCAAAGTCAATACCTATTATGCTCCGTTGGGTTCTGCTACTTAAGTCCCAATTTCATATTTGGTTAAGTCTTTTTTTCTTAAAACTTAAAACATAAAATTTGTATATACTTCTCTTAGCTTTTCAAATCATCTTGATTCTTGAATCACTCATATCCGACATCGAATGAGTAAGTTAAGTCCAATTGACCGAAGGATGTCAAATCTCTACATGTATCTCGCTCGAGCCAAATGTCAAGCAAGAGTAGAGCCAAATCTCTGCCTATATCTTTCCAATTGTCATAGTTTAAACTAAATTCCTCCAATACCAATAAAAGTTCATAGGAACTTCATACATATACCCAATATTTTCTAAAATAATCTTAAAGAAATAAAATCATGCAAATAAGAAAATTACAAGAATACTTAAAAATCTGGGTTATCACACTATCCCTTAATAGTGTCTATGTGATGCCAGCGGGGATGCATCTCCAACAGGCCGATAGTATTAGTATGGGTCGATCTCATTTTGGTAATGACTATAAAGAAGTTAAGAAAGAACTCATGTAGTGATAAAGGGGTAGTTGTATATTGAGAATACCAGACAATGTATGTTTTGTTGAGAACTTGATCGTGTAGACTTGGTACATTATGTTATCGTATAATATGAAGTTTGTAAGATTTTACTATAGTTTACCATGTGATCATTTGCAAAGTTAGATTCATTTACCTATTTTAGGAAATTGACCTTATTTCGCTGCGATACATATTGCATACCATTAGTAAGTTTAAGTGCATGCATAATAATTTTGAAATGTACGAAAGGGTATGTAGCCTAGTGTTACATATCCTAACGCTTCAGTTTACATTAAATCCCAAACGTAGATTAGGGGCATCGACACCATAAGTCCCTCCATCCTCCCATCATGCTCGGTTTTTTAAATTCTTAGAAAAGCTTTGTTAATATTATTTGTTAATTAGATCTTACTTCCATAATAGTATGACTTCAAGGATTACTTTTTAAAGAAAATGCGTGAATTTGCATATGATTTTAATGAATTTTGCTATACATAAGCCCATACACCACATACCATATTTTTTATTTTTTTTATTTTTTTTATTTGTTTTGGATTTGTATTTCTTAAACTAATTGAGTTCTTCTACTCATTATTCATATATCAAATATTTTATAAAAGAAAATGTTGTGTTTAAAATTATGTTCAAAATTCTTCATTATATAATTGTATCTCGCATTTAACCTATTGGCAGGACAATAGATTAAATGTGGTGTGTGGGCTTATGTTAAGAGTGATGCTAGACCAATATAAGTTTTTATAGAAAGTCCCACCAGCAGGAAAAATTTATTTTTTATTTGTCTTCTTTATTTTCAAACATATTTCTAAATTTTTTAAATCATTTTTTAAAACACTAAAAAAATTAAAAAATTATTTTAAAAAATTTTCTTAATCACTAAATGGGAAAAAAGAAAAACAAATCCATGAGTTTTGTGTCTTTTCTATATGAAGTATTGAATGGCGAGAATTATGTTGCTTGGAGCCGATCAATCTCTATTGCACTTACTACCAAGAACAAGATTAGGTTTATCGATGCCAGTCTTCCAAAGCCTAGTTCAACAGATAATCTAATTAAAACTGCTTGGTTACGTGCAAATAATCTTGTTCTTTCTTGGTTGATGAAGTCCATAGCAAAAGATATTTGTGGCAACCTTCTCTACTTCAACAATGCTTCAAAGATATGGGATGAATTAAAGGATAGATATCTTTGAAGTGATGGCCCTAGGGTATTCATTTTGGAGAAATCTTTAAGCTCTATTTCTCAAGGTTCAAGTTCAATCACATAATATTTCAGTGATTTTAAAACTTTATGGGATGAATGCACCAGCTATAGACCTAATTCTACATATTCCTGTGGAAAAATGGAAGCATGTTCTTGCGAAACATTAAAGAATCTTTCTGATAGACAACAATGTGACTATGTGATGAAATTCCTAATTGGATTGCATGATTCCTACTCTGCTATTCGAAGCCAATTGTTGCTTCTTTCTCCCTTGCCATCTATGGGGAAGGTGTTCTCTCTGTTACTCCAAGAAGAGAGTCAAAGATCCTTGACAAATGCAGTGAGACTTCCTCATGATTCTCATGCAATGGCTGCTGTATAGACATCAAAGTAGTTGTTTTCAAATGCCCAAAAATTTAACAAGAAAGGAAAAGTTGATGTACTTGTACTCACTGTGGATATTCTGGTCATAGTATTGACAAGTGCTTCTAGATAAGTGGGTATCCACCAAGATGGAAAGGGCCTCAAGGAAAAAGATCACTCTTTACACAGACATCCAATGCAAATGTTGCATATTCTTTGGAGCAAGATTCAAGTATCCCAACAATGTCATTTTCACAGGAGCAAATCAAGAATTTGATATCTCTTGCCAATAGCTTGTCTTCCACTACCATAAATTCTACTTCTACATCCAACCTAGCTTTTACATCAGGTATAGCAAACTCATATCCAACCTATCTTGCTGCTTCTTCATTAGACATTAATCCTCCTTGGATAATTGACACTAGACCAACAAATCATATAATCTATTCTCCCCATCTATTTACCTCAATAAAACTGCCTACAAAACCTTCTCCAGTACACTTACCTAATGGCCAATTTGTTCCAATTAGCTTTACTCAAACAGTTACAATTTCTTCTAATTTGATATTAGATAATGCCCTCTAAATACCTTCTTTTAATATCAATCTTATATCTGCCTCGAAATTGACCTCAACAAATTATGTTGCTTTGTTTTTCTTTCATTCTAAATGCAGATTGCAGGACCTCACCAAATAGAAGATGATTGGGCTTGCTTAAGTTAGAGATGGTCTACACTACTTACCAAGTTGTTATACTACTTCATTCCAACATAAGTATTCTTCTCATTCAACTAGTTTATCTTCTACAAATTTTGTTTCAACAAATAACTCCGCTACAAATTTCGATATATGGCAATATCGATTGGGACATCTTTCCTCTCCCAGATTGCAAGGCATTTCTTCTTTTAATTCTAGTGTAAAATCATCTCATAATCATGTTTGTGAGATATGTCCTTTAGCTAAACAAAAGAAATTACCTTTTCCTGTATCACAGAATAAATCAAATAAAGCTTTTTGATGAGAGTGCAAAATGTCATATTTTTCTCTCTTAATATTTAATCTTTTTTTACTCATTTGATACCTAAATATACTCATTATTCTTATATTTTGATTTAAGATACAAACAAAGGCGTTAAATGCAAAACGAAGCTAATTGGGCAATTTTGAATAGTTTCGACATTACTTCGTAATCTGGGCATAACTCTCTCTTTCGAACTCTGATTGAAATGATTCAAAATGCTATGGAACGCCAAGACAAAGCTCTACAAACTTCAACTCTTAGAGATATTGGCTACCTCAAGGTCGAAATCAGGCCCGAAGTTGCCACACTTGCACTGCTAGTGTCGACGCCCTCAACCCACGCTTGGGATCGCACGTGAATAGAAGCGTCGGGAACGAACAACACAAGGAAGTTCACCCCTCGTCATATCATACATTTACATTTGAGTATGCATTTAAAACTAAACTCAATGAATAGGAAGTTTTCGCAGCGAAAAAGGTCAAGCCATTCTATAATCAGGCAAGAACTTAAAATTTTGCCTTACGTCACATGATATAATAAATTTAAGATCCCAAAATAAACTTCATATTACTAATCATCATGAAGTGTATCAGTCTCAAAAAATATATATATATATATATCTCCCAAAACATCGGGAACCTCTAAGATCTAAATACGTAAATAAACATCCTCATCCAAATGCTGACCCCGCGACCACGTCAACAGGTGGGGAGATCACCAGACCATCAGTGGTCTAGAGAGTCTCTTCGAGTCTCATAATCGTCGACGTCATCTTTTCCTGCAACAACTTTTATTGTCCCCACAAGGAACGATAGTGAAAATATAAAGGGGTGAGATTTCGAGAAATCTCAGTAAGTACACAACTATCTCAACAAAATCATTTCAAGCATACATATTAGTGAATAACAAACAGAACATGTGTCATGCATATGCAACTAAGGACTTAGCAAATGCATATGCTCATGAAAACTTTCATAAAAACTTGACTTTCTTTCGATCTTCGTTCATATACTCGCTTTTCATAAAAATGGTTCATCATATACGGAATTCTTTTGACTCATGCTTTAAAAACCCTTTTTCGTAAAAACTTTTCGTTTCTTTCATCATTTCTTATCTTAGGTGCCACTTATTACATTCATATCATTCTTTGACCTCGACGGTAGTTACGTATTGCCTTCACCATCGTCACGTCAGTCATACGGGAGTTACGTATCGCCTTCCTCGTCATGTCGTGAAAGTCCTTATCAGTGATACGGGAGTTATGTATCGCCTTCCCCGTCACTGTTCATTTTGGACACCTCACGGTTCCCCTATGCACCGTGTGCTCCCCGCTAGTTACCGTCACACCCGGCGACCATGTCAACCTAGGTGAATATGTTTCACGCCCTTTCGCGCTTTTCGTCACTCGGGGATTTCTCTCCGAGCAACTACAAACTTTTCATATGGTGAGGTCGAGACCAACACCGCTTTTATGGCACCCATTAGCATTAGTGCGACCATGCTCCGTACACCTTTTGGAGCCATACATGGTCCGCCGACTGTTCTTCGTCGACCCAGGGGCTTTCACTCAACTTTAATCACTCTTGAGTAAACAGGGAGTTCCACTAGGGCACTACCCCGTCCCAGCCTTTGGGGTTCTTATAAAAACTTTAATTCTTTTCTTTTCCTTTGAAAACATGTTTGACTCCAAAAACATGATTTTCGTGCTTCATGCATGTGACATGTAAACCTTTAATGCTAATCATGCAAAAACCCGAGACGAACCCGAGTGCACACTTAGCCATCTTCTTTCATAAGTCAAACATCACATCATTCAACTTACCATTCATTTATACACACAAAATTGGGCCTAATGAGTTGAGTGGGGTGCTCGGCCTCCACCCTTATGGTTGGGCCGAGACCCTCTTTAGTTACTATCTAGGGTTTCTTCCTTCTATTTCATTCCACATACTCACTAAACCTTAGTAAAATTAACTAAACCATTTTTGCCTCACTAAGAGAGGTTAACCGAACCCTATTGTCCTTAGGATTAGTATCTTCATCACTTTTCTTTTCACCAAAATAGCACACTAAATCATACATGTGAAACCGAAACATCATGCTACGGAATCCTCCAAATTTTTCATGCTTCTAACTCTCTCCAAGTATTCAAGGCTCAATCATCATATAAAAGAATAGTTAATCAATTAAAAACTTAACCTTAAAACCTTTAAAACTAAAAACCATATATGCACCAATTTAAATTCTTTTCAACTCCAAACATCATTTTAACATGCATGCATTTCGTCATCATTTTTCATACTAATCATGCTCTCTTTTTCCTTAATATCAAAGTAACTAAATCCATCAACGAAAATGTGAATCTCAAGCCTAGAATCATACACCTTGACATGGATTTATCACTAAGCATACAATACATTTCTTTAAGCATTCATCCTAGCATCCCAATCATCCAACAAACATTATCTTAGTCACACATACATTTTCTTATCACTATATACCATATCAATATGCTTCTTTTTCCTTTGCATCAATTTAGCTATAACCATCAACATAATATAGATTCAAGCCTACAATAACATATGGACTAAGCATAGATTTTTAACTAATAAACAAAACATTTCTTTCAAGAGAACCTAGCCTAGCATCTCCAAACACTTAACAAACTTAATCTTAGTCATGCATGCATTTCTACCATCATCATATATCATATCATCATGCTTCATTTCCTTTGCAACAACTTAGCTAGATCCACCAACATATTCAAAATTCAAGCCTAAAGAATCATATGGATCAAGCATGGGTTTTCTACTATAGAAACAAAGTATTTTCTTCAGAAAAACCTAATCTAGCATTTCCATACATCCAGCAACCAATACAAACACATTCACTCATATATATACAAGAAATGGTAAGATCAAGATAAAAGTGCACTTACAATACTCCAAGTAGCAAATATTTGCTCTGAAAATATATAAAAATAATCCATTAAAATAGTTTATAAGCATATAGTTTCAAAAGAAAATACTAAGGATATAGGCCTTGGTGTGTGCATGTGATTTAACCTAGCTTTCTATTCTTGAAATAGCTTAGGCATTTGTATTACCTCTTCAAGTAGTCTTCCACTCAAAAATGGTTGCTTGATTCTATTGAACTTAGGGTATTTTGGTGCTTAGGAGATAGAAGAATAGGAAGCAAAGTGAGAATGAGATGGGAGAACTTGTTGCCGTGTGTAGGATGGAGGTGTGTGGGTGAACAAGTGAAACAACCAAGTGGGAAACAACAAGGGCATAAGCCATTCGGCCAAGTGAGACTCTAGGCCCTTAGGCCACTCATTCCCTACTTTTTAGGGTTGACATTTGATGGGTTTTGAAAGACACTTGAGTGACTTCTATCACTAGATCACATCATGCCTAAATCTAGATCACTTTTAGGTTGGTTTCTTCCTCACTTTTTCATCCATGTCCGGCGCCTCACATGGGCTTAGCCCCTCAATTTCTTTCACATCATCTCTTCCACACTCATCCATCATCTCATATGTCCCTTACCAAGATCTCAAGATCAATTTTGGGGAAATGGACTTGCACCAATTCGGCTACACCATTTTCCTTGTGTCATCCAAATCTTCTCATCTCATCCATGGTTTCCTCTCTTCTCTCATGCATCCCATCAATTACCACTCAACCTTATACTCTTACACACAAGTACAAGCTATTCCTACACAATCTCATATGTCCTTTCACCTAGATTTGTCAAAATTCTAGGAAAACCAAAAACAAGGCCTACGGTTTTGCTCACCCAAATCTTCTTGTTTTCTTTTCATCTTCTTTTCCTCTCTCCTATGATACCACATCCTTCTATCACTTGTCAATCACCTTGTCACTCCTACTTACAAGATCTATCAATGGTCATTCATCTAGATTTAGATGAGATTGCATGGGAAAACCCAATGAAGGGTTCGACACTCCCATTTCCAAATCACCTGAAACCTTTCTTCCTCACATTTTCCTCTCAACTACTTCCTCTTCCACCAAATCTAGCATATATCACTCAACTAGATTTGGTATGCTCCTAGGGAAACTAAATTGGAAGACTTCTTCCTCTCCAAAAGTACTCATCCCCTTGTCACCATCACATCCTTACAAGTCAACACATATCTCCAAGGATTTTCTTACACAAAATCTATCTTTGTCACATCAAAAGTGAGGCTTGCATGAGGAGACTCAAAGTGAAGCAAGGTTGGCTTCCCTTCTCCATTTCCTACGTAAACTCCATGTTCTCCAACCAAGGTTTTTCTTCCCAATGACATAACCACTCCACTTGTCACTTGTCACACACATCTTCCAAGTGATCTTCCTATACATAAATCTTCTACACTTACAAGATCTAGTACAAGTCAACCTCCTAAATTTGACATCCACCTAGGGAAACTCAATTGGAAGACTCCTCTTTGCCTTACACACCTACTTAGTTGGCCAATGTTGAGAAAATCTCATCTTGGATTTTCACACTTCTTCCTCCTATAAACAACTAGTCAAACCCTCCAACTACTAGTATTTTCTTTCCTCCCACCTACTAGTCTTTGGAGACTTACTAAAGCTTTCCTAGGGTGACATGTGTCTCCATGCATGAGTTTAGTTGACTCATGGATTATTTTCATGGGCTTATGGGCTTTGATATACTAATTGGGCCAATATCCCAAGTCATGCTTCCAAGGCTCAATTTTAAGCCCAACTTCAAGTGTTTAAATATATAAAATACCTCCACCACCCTTATAATAATTAATTAAGTTAAATGAAATAAAGCACGAAATTCTAGGTCGTCACAGCTAGCGTTCTGAAACGTGCATTAG
The DNA here is from genome assembly GCA_036559045.1 of Platycarya longipes. Lineage (NCBI taxonomy): Eukaryota > Viridiplantae > Streptophyta > Magnoliopsida > Fagales > Juglandaceae > Platycarya > Platycarya longipes. The sequence continues at coordinate 22,140,220 of CM071802.1, read as the reverse complement.
TCTACAATTCGAATATGCGATCTTACGCGGGTTATTTTTTTGAAGTTCTCAAGATTTGATTAGAAGATAATGAATGAGATTTAAAGACATAAGAGTCCTACCTTCTAGCGTACAGGTGTATAGAAATACATGAACGATAATTCAAAATTTAAAAGAAATCTATCTCTTCCAAATCCTATCTAAAGAATTACATGCAAGGGAGGAGACTTAATCTTTTTAAAAGAGGCCAGCCTATCAAACGTGGGAGGCATATCTCTTCCCTTTTTTTCATTTTTTCATCTTCTCCTTTAAGTTTTCATCATAGTTCTGCGTGGCTAAACTTTCATAATTGGTCTAAGGAAACGGAAACCTCAGAATCAATAAAGCTGTGAGATCTAATTTATTTTTATTGTTCAATTTATACTTTGAGTATCATATGTTCTCTTGTGTCTATTTTCATGATTATCTCGTTTAGTTACTAGGAGGCCTGCTAGTTTATTATTCGTTGCAATCTACTGCTAGGTTAGATATTAAATCTGAAATTGTTTGATCCCTCTAATCTGTGAAGCAATTAAGATTTAATGATTTGCTGCGTTAGAAATTATTAGATTTTAAAAAGAACGCTCAACCAAATTAAATGCAACCGCTTGTGCTTGTATTGTTTAGTTTCATTGATCTCTCTAATTCTTAAAACTGCTACTAGATTAAACCATTAGCGCTTGTCTTGGGTTATTTAGTAGTTAGAGTTGATTAGATCGCTTGTTTTCTAATTAACTACGACTAAGGAGAGATAGGAAAATGTTTCAAAGTAAATGTTCAAAGTATAAATTGATATATATTTACATCAATAATCAGTTGTAAAATCCCGATGGTGGATGTTGACTTAGATCAAGATTTGTTCTTTTGATTGATTTTGGTACTTTATATTGAACAGTTCCTTAACTAGGCTAGATACTCTCTATGGGAACGATCCTTACTCACACTACTACATGTAAATTTTTTAGGAGTATAGGTTTTATTTTTTGTTACCTGTGACAACACACCAAATTTTTGCGCCATTGCTGGGGAGTGATTCTAGTTTATTTTTGTGCTTTTTATGATCCTTATTTCATTTTAAAAAAAAATTGAAAAAAAAAAGTCGCATTAGTATTAAATAGTAATTTTTATTTGTTTTCATTACTCTAGGTTTTTTCTGACTTCTTATATTTTTTCTTTTGGTTTATTAGAGTTTCCTTGATTGTTTATGACTATAACTCAATCTTCTAATCAAGATGATTTGCAGTGCGATCTAGAAATAGAGAGAACTTTGAGCAAGTTATAAAGGAAGCTCGGAGAAATTTTGAAGAAAACGATTTGTCTCTTGATTTTCTATTTGCTAGCGATTCTAATTTAGAAGAGGAAGAAGTCATGACTGGAAATTGAGCTTTGAAGGAGCTTGTCGCTTCTGATTCGAATCAACAACCCTTATGTATAATGTTTCCTATTTTAGATGCTACAACTACTACTTTTGAATTAAAATCTGGACTAATACATCTCTTTCCTACTTTTCATGGCTTGCATGTGAAGATCCACACAAGTATTTAAGGGAGCTTCATGTAGTATGCATGAGTATGAAACCCACGGGAGTGACTGAAGATAAAATTAAATTAAGAGGCTTTCCATTATCTTTGAAGGATTCGGCTAAGGATTAGCTCTATTATTTACCCTCCGAGAGTCTTACCACATGGAGCGAGATGAAAAGGTCATTCTTGGAAAAATATTTTCCAGCTTCAAGGGCGGCCAACATTCGAAAAGAAATTTGTGGTGTAAGGCAGCACAACGAAGAGTCCCTACACGAATACTGATAATGTTTTAAGAAATTATGTGCAAGCTGCCTCCATCATCAAATTAATGAGCAGCTACTTAACTAGTATTTCTATGAGAGTCTTCTACCCACTGATAGGAGCATGATTGATGTTGCTAGTGGAGCAGCTTTGGTGGATAAAACTCCTAAGGTATCGAGAAACTTGATTGCAAATATGACAACAAATTCTCAACAATTTGGCACTAAGCTTGACCTTCTATCTAAGCATGTTAATGAGGTAAATATTTCCTTTCTTGAACAACATTGTGAGTCTTACTTCTCTTGTTCGTCAAATAACTATAGGTAATATGCAAACGGCGAAGGCTTGTGGGACTTGTTCAATAGTAGGGCATCGAACCGATATGTGCCCAACTCTTCAAGAGGAACCCATTGAGCAAGTGAATACGGCGGGTGATTTTTTTGGACAACTGCAAAGGAATTATGATCTCTATTCGAGCATATATAACCCAGGATAGAGGGATCACCCCAATCTTAGCTATGGAAATCCACAAATAAATCAGCTCACGACCTAAGACCACCCAAGTTTCCAGCAATATAAGCAGCCATACCCACCTAGACAACAATAGGGCCAAACTTTTAATTCTAGTATGTCTTTAGAAGACATTATTTAAGTCTTTTGCCACTAATACTTTACAATTTCAACAGGATACGAGGGCTAGTATTCAAAATTTGGACAATCAGATAGGCTAGATGACAACCGTAGTTATCCGACTTGAGGGGCAAAGTTCGGGGAAATTACCTTCTCAAATGGTAGTAAATCCAAAGAGAAAATGCAAGTGCAATCGTTTTGAGAAGTGGTAAAGAATTTGAGTTTCCAATAAAGGCAACTCCTGCATCGTTGAAGCAAGAAAAGGAGAAAAATGTCATTGCAGATAGGAACATTCCCAATGATGATGACGAACCTAAGCGTAAGTTTTCGCCTCTTTCTGATTATAAACCAGTACCGCATTTTCCTCAAGCTTTAGCAGAATCTAGAAAAGATGAGCAAAATAAAGATTTATATGAGACTTCTCGTAGATGCGAGATAAATATTCCACTTTTAGATGCTATTAAACAAGTACCTCATTATGCTAAATTCCTGAAAGAACTGTGTACAATTAAGAGGAAACAAAAATTTAAAGGATGTGAAAAGGTGAGAGTATAAGAGAATGTTTTTGTAGCTATTCAAAGAAAACTCCCTGCGAAGTGCAGAGATCCAAGTATATTTACTATCCCTTGTACAATAGATAACACTAGATTTGAGAAGGTCATGATAGATTTAGGAACTTCTATTAATGTCATGCCATATTCTATATATGCTTCTTTGAAACTTGGACCTTTGAATAAAACTGGTGTTGTGATTCAATTGACTGATAGATATATTGCATATACTAAGGGTGTAGTTGAGGATGTTATTGTGCAAGTTAATGATTTGATTTTTCCTATTGAGTTATATGTGCTTTATAAGAATGGTGATCAAAATATTCATATTTTGTTAGGAAGACCATTTCTAAAGACATCAAAAACTAAGATAGATGTTCATAGTGACACATTTACCATAGAATTTGATGGAAAAATTGTTAAGTTTAATATTTATGATGCTTTGAAATATCTTGGTGATGATAATCATGTTTATTCTATTGATGTGATTGATTCTTTAGCATAAAAAATTTTTGAACTTGATGGAAAAGATGGATTGGAAGTTGCCATTAGTAAGCATCTTGAGAAAGAGAATGAGGAGCTAGCCTAGAGTTTGATTTACAGGAAACTGTTGCAGCGTTGAATAATTTTCCAAAGTTACAGCAGTTAGGTAACATTCCTCATATTGCATTACTAATTTCTAAGGAGATGCCTTTACCCTCTGTTTTGTAGACCCCTATTCCAAATTTGAAAATAGATGAAAGTGAAGAACACAAGAAAGTTGCAACTGCAAGAGTTAGAGAAAATTTGCAATGATGCAAATAAGAGTGCAAGGATTTAGAAGGAAAAGACGAAGGCTTTTCAGGACAAGATGATCTTTAAGAAGGAGTTTAAAGTTAGTCAAAAAGTCCTATATTATTCACAGCTTTGTTTGTTTCTAAGTAAGTTGTGTTCTCTTTGGATTGCACATTTTGTTGTTACTAATATTTTTCCTCATGGTGCAGTTGAAATTCAAAGTTTTGCAATTTCCAAAGTGTTCAAGGTGAATGGCCATAGACTTAAGCCTTTCTATTAAGGTTTCCAAGTGGAGAATGTGGTAAAATTGGACCATGAGGATCTGATTTATACTGATTGAAGAAGAAAGCCTTGAGTCGAGCTAATGACAATAAACAAAGGCACTACTTGGGAGGCAACCCAATGGAAGTTTGTTTTCTTATTCTCGCATTTTTATTTTGGTTATTTTTGTCTTTTCTTTACATTTAACCTTACATTGGGGACAATGTCAGTTTTAAGTGTGGGGGAGGAGATTTAGGTTGTGTTTTAATATTTCTAATTTTGAAAAAAAAAAAATAAATGCGTGGTTTTTCAAAAAAAAATAAAAAAAAAGAGTTTTACTTTTTATTTTTGTGGTTTTTAATGATTTTTGGTTGTGTTTGTCATGAGCAAGATTCAATTAAGTTTGAAAAAAATCATAATATAATTGAATAAGTAATCTTCCAAATTAATTAATCTAATTATTTTCCTTGAGAATGATAGTGACTAAATTTGGTAAACAAATGCTGGTGAGATTTTGAGCCTTTAGATTGACACATTCATATCAGTCTCACTATTTTCTTTCATGTGAGATATTTTTTCATGAATTTATTTCTCTAGAACTTGCCTTGATTCTCTTCGAGGTCACATTGACACATGCATGCATGAATATAATTAAGGCCCTCTTTGTTATAAGCTACATATGCCAAATATCCTACTACCTTATAATTAATCTTTCCCTTTGTTGAACCCATTTAAGCTTTATTGGACTTTTTTTTCATTTGTTGTGAATCCACATTACAAGCTTTAAACCCGAAAAACAATATTACCCAAGCCGTAGAGCTAGTAGAACATTGTTTATCATTATGATATGTATGGGTGTGCAAGAAAAATGTGTGAGGGTGTTTGGATTTTTGGTATGGCTATGACTAGTGAAATGGAATATGTTTTCGTTTTCAATTCATGAGTTCCATTGTTGATGTAGTTTTAGTGAATTTAAAAAAAAAAGAAAAAAAAAAGAAAAGAAGAAAAGAAAGTGATGGAAGAAATTGCTTTTGATAGTACAACCTATCTATATTCATAATTCCTCCTAAAATCCCAATAAAGAGGTCTAGTTACATGTGATATATGCAAGGTGTAAGGTGTTGTGAAGGATCATTCCTTGCTGCAAATGAAAGTGTTCCTTTTGAATGATCTCTTTTTCCACACAGGAGTTTTACATGGTTTAAGTGTTTAAAAGCCAAATTGAAGAAGCTGCTGAATGGATTGATTGGTTTTACATGTCTTATATATTCTTACTTGAGTTGATTCATTTTTACTTCACTAGCTTCTATGGCTTTTGAGCTACACTCCCAAATATTTCCCACCTTGACCCTAAACCCCATTACAACCCTTGAAAAGTCCCTATAACTCGTGTTATGCATGTGATCTCAGTGGTGGAGAATAAGAAGATATGCAAGCCTATGGTAGATCATTTCTATTGGAATGAATTTGAGCGAAACACATACCCTTCTTCAAACACATGAGAGTCGAGTGTTTATTTCCACGAGAGCGTCTTCGTATTTAGTTTACTTCATTTTCAAGTGAAAATAATAAGTAATTGTAAGTTGTTTGTTCATGATATGTTATGAGTTTTAAAGAGTTTGGTTGTTCTTTGTTGATGGCGTTGCAACCTTGGTGTTTTTGGGAAAATGAATTTGAGTTTTGCCTGAGGACGAGCAAAAGTTAAGTGTGGAGGAATTTGATGAGAATGCAAAATGTCATATTTTGCTCCCCTTAATATTCAATCTTTTTTTACTCATTCGATGCCTAAATATATTCATTATTCTTATATTTTGATTTAGCATACAAATGGAGACTATAAATGCAAAACGAAGATAATTGGGCGATGTTGGACAATTTCAATATTACTTCATAATCTAGTCATAAGTATCTCATTTAAGCTCCAATTGAGATGATTCAAAATTCTATGGAACTCCAAGACAAATATCTACAACTTTCATCTTTTGAGTTTTGAGAGATACTGGCTGAATAAAGGTCAAAATTGGGCCTGAAGTTGCCGCACCGACACTTCTGACGTTATAGAACGTGCATTAGTCTGCAATTCAAATATGCGATATTATGCGGGTTATTTTATTGAAGTTTTCAAGATCTAATTAGATGATAATTGTAATGCCCAGATTTTTTTTTTTTTTGAATGTATACACCCAAACTTACTAATTAAGTGCAATGCAAAATGCAGCGGAAAAAGGTAAATCTTCCATAAATGCGAAAAGATCTAACTTTTGCATAAATTGATCACATGGCATATTAAAACTATATTCTTCATAAATTTTCATTCATCATAACATATCGTATCTAGAACTTACATAATCCCGTTAGTTCTCTTCTAACAAATATATCTTCCTGCCTTCTGATACTCTTGCTATTCCACTTGATCCCATACGTAAGATCATTCCCTTAGCAGAGGAGTATTCTATAGGACCCTCAGGGCTTCTCAGAATCTCCTGTAATGTCTGAGTCTCATGACAATTTATTACTCCTGCAACACCATTTATTATTCCATAAAGAATGATAGATAAAAATATAAAAGAGTGAAATTTTCAAGAAATCTCAGTAATTACACAATCTACAAAATATGGCATAAATGACATAAGAACTTATCATACATGTCAATGCTCAGAGACATATATCTTATAAAAATGCTTTATGAGACTCATGCATGACTTAAACTTATATTCTTCATGGACCCATTCTATCATACTTAAACTCTTATTTCTTTTCTTTCGTAACATTGTGTGTCTTACTTGTTTCGTATCATCGACAGGTGTCCCCATCGAATATTACTTATTTTGTATCATCAACAGGCTTAGGTCTCTGCCGGCTTTCATATCCTCGACAAGTTTAGGTCTCTGTCGGTTTTCACATCCTCGACAGGCTTAGGTCCATGTTGATTTTCAAATACTCAACAAGCTTAGGTCCTTATCGGTTTTCAAATACTTGACAGACTTAGGTCCATGCTGGTTTTCAAATACTCGACAGGCTTAGGTCCCTCTTGGTTTTCACATACTCAATATGCTTAGGTCCTTGTCGGTTTTTCACATACTTGACAAGCTTAGGTACCTGCCAATTTTTCACATACTCGACAGGCTTAGGTCCCTGCCGGTTTTCAAATACTCGACAGGCTTAGGTCCCTGTCAACACGTCAGTCATACGGGCATATTGCTGGTCCCCATCATGATGTGTCTAACTTATTCATAGATCTTATTCTTAGTTGTTCTTTTCTTATTCTTATGAATGTTTCTCAAATACATGCCATGTCATTCTTTCTTCAAACCCATCACATACTAGGATATGCATGTACTTTTAAACTTTATGTTGTATGCACATCCAATACATCATATATCATATAGACTATACTTATTTTTCACAGATAACTTTTCTTATTTGGATCATCCACATTTATATAAAGAAAAGCATTGAATTTAAACATAAAGTGTATATTGCTCGAGCTAAATATCGAGCGAAAACCGAGCGAAATCTCAGGTTGCACTTCGCTCGAGCCAGATAACGAGCGAGGGTCAAACTAGAAGCAATCAGGGTATCTCGCTCGAGCCAGATATCGAGCTAGAGTCGAGCGAAGTCTCGGATTGCACTTCGCTCGAGCGGAATATCGAGCGAGAGTCAAGCGAATGTTTATTTTGTTCTTCGCTCGATCTAGGGATCGAGCGAGGGTCAAGCGAGATCACTGCTCTTAGGGTTTTTCAACTTAAAACGTGTCTTTCTTTCACACCAACCTTATTGTTTTCTTATTAAAACATAAATCTATGTTCTTATAATTTTCTTAGCATTTTATCATAACAAAATCTCATCCAAAACACATTGAATTTCAATTACATCATATAAGCAAGGTTTAAGTTTCAACTAACAACAAACATGATTTCATCATCAATTTACTTATTCTATGCCAAGATTAGGTTAAATTGTATACTTACAAGTTTCTCCAAAGCTTGAATGGATGATAGAACCAAGCTCTTGCAAGAATTCCTCAAGATCACACAATTAGCTCACTTAGGTGATGTTTGGATGTTCAATGGTTTAGAGAAGCTTTTTCTTTGGTTTTCTCTCCCAGTGGGCGTGTGTTCTACTTTCCAAAGAAGGTTATAAGACTTACCAACACACACACACACACACACATATATATATATATATAAAAGGGTGGCCCTTTAGAGGAAAAGGAGAAGAAGAGCCAGCTAAAGGGGTGACCCATTACCTCTTACTTAGGGGATGAGGTGTCATGCCTCCTAAAATCAAATGATTAAATCTAAACATATAAAATCTAGACTTGGTAGCAAATATCCTCATCCAATGGCTGATATTAAGTCATTTTAGTCAGCCAAAATTGATCAATGGTTGAAGAGATATTAGATTACCTAAGGCATGAGGTGGCACTTACCTAACCATGCATTAACCAAGCCATTCCAGTCTTTCTTGGTCTCCCACGTCTCCCAGCCTCTTTCTTATCCATTTGGTTACTTGATAAGCCTCCAAAGACTCCATTTGACATGTTCTAGAAGGCCACTTCTTGGTTTAGTTGGGATAGACTTTAGTTTGTAACTCACTTAGTTAGACTTGGACATATTCAGACAGATTTCTTCCTCTCATGTTACTTCATGTCATTGGGGTCAACTAAAGTTTCTAGATTACTTTTTATCCTCATGCCACATACTCCTACACATGTCAAGACCTTAGAAGAATTGATAGCCAATCACAATTTTCGTCACATGCCCCAATTTGATCCATTTCTTCTAACTGAAGTTCCATTTGAGCTCAAACCAGAACTGTCCACTTGTTTCCAGAATAAGTCATCGATATATTCAAAATATTCAAAAACTCATAACATGAAAGTTTTATATCTATCTCTTAAGATTCTACACGTATTAGAATCACCTCATTTGAATCTCATATAACCAAGTTATGATTTTTCTACTAAATATCAACAGATAAGTCCGAGAATACCAATCCGGGCACACCAAGTGTTTGATAGATATTCCTTCTTATTTCACACAAAATTCCCTAGATAAAATCTCCTCATTTTCCACATATATACACACTTGTCCAGATCTTAGGCCAATTGAGAAAATAATCCAAAAACTTAATCTTATTCAAAGTCTTTAGTTAACTTCAAAGTCAATGCCTATCTATCTCCAATTCAAATCAGCTATTTCCATCTTCATTTTGTATTTGATTAAACCCATATCTCTTAGAACTCAAAACATAAAAATTGTAGATATTCCTCTTATATTTCCATAGCCTCTTGAATCACTCAAATACGATATCAAATGAGCAAGTTATGGCCATTCTACTAAAAGATGTCAAATATCTCCATGTATCTCGCTCAAGCCAGACATCAAGCAAGAGTCGAGTGAGATCTTAGGTTAGCCACTTTTTTCACATAAAACAAGCCACCATTGTACCCAATCTTACTCCTAACCTTCAAATATACAATTATCTTTTCTTTATTATACTTATTCCTTATTTGATCAATATTCAATGATCATGCCACATATGAAAATTAAACGGATATTTAAAAATCCAGGTTATAACAATAATGAAGGAGATTTAAAGATGTAAGACTCCTACCTTCTAGCATACAGGCGTATGATAATACATGAAAGATAATTCAAAATTTAAAAGAACTATATCTCATCTAAATCCTATCTAGAGAATTACATGTAAGGGAGGAGACTTGATCTTTTTAAAGGAGGCCAGCCTATCAAACATGGGAGGCATATCTCTTCCCTCTTTTTCATCTTTTCATCTTCTCCTTTAAGTTTTCATCATGGTCCTGTGTAACTAAACTTTCATAATTAGTTTAAGGAAATGGAAACCTCAGAATCAATAAAACTGCGAGATCTAATTTATTTTTATTGTTCAAATTATGCTTTGAGTATCGGATTTTTTTCTATGCCTTTTTCATGATTATTTCCTTTAATTACTAGGAGGCCTACTAGTTTATTATTTATTACAATCTACTGCTAGGTTAGAAATCAAATCCGTAATTGTTTGATCCCTCTAATCTGTGAATTAATTAAGATTTAATGATTTGTTATGTCAAAAATTAAATGCGTCTGCTTATACTTATATTGTTTAATTTCATCAATCTCTTTAATTTTTAAGGTTGCTACTAGATTAAACCCTTAGCGCTTGTTTTGGGTTGTTTAGTAGTTAAGGTTAATTAGATCGCTTGTTTTCTAATCAACTATGACTAAGGAGAGATAGGAAAATAGTTTTAATGGTGAATATTCAAAGTATTAATTTATATATATTTATATCGATGATCAGTTGTAAAATTTCAATAGTGGATGTTGACTTAGACCAAGATTTGTTCTTTTGATTGATTTCGGTACTTTAAATTGAATTGTTCCTTTGTTGTTTTTATTTTTCTTGAAATTATTTTCGTTATATTTAACCCCCCCCCCAAAAATCTTTGTTAAAGTAGCATAAAACTAGACTAGATACTCTTTGTGGGAATGATCCTTACTCGCACTACTACATATAAATTTTTTAGAAGTATAGGTTTTATTTTTGGTTACCTGCGACAGTACACCACTTTTCATTTGATACATGTTGATATATGGGGTCCCTTCTCTACTATATCTCATTCTAGCTATCAATTCTTTCTTTCAATTCTAGATGATTACACACGTTTTACTTGGTTATATCTCATGGAAAAAAAAGTCAGTTACTCGATCTCTTCTTATGAATTTCATTACCTATGTTCAAATACAATTCAACACTCAAATACAAATAATCAGAATAGACATGGCTAGGAATTTAATATGCCAACTCTCTATCAAAATTATGACATAATTCATTAGTTATCTTGTGTAGAAACACCTAAGCAAAATGGAAGAGTTGAAAGGAAACATCACCACTTACTAAATGTAGCAAGGGCACTATTTTTCCAATCAAACTTACCATTAATTTATTGGAGTGAATGTGTATTGACTACCACTCATCTTATCAATCAAATCCCATCTTCTGTGTTAAATAATAACATGCCTCATGCTTTGCTTTACCCAAAAACACCTCCCTACAACTATCTCAAAACCTTTGGTTGTTTGTGCTTCGCTAATACAATCACAAATAATCGAGCAAAGTTCCAACCTAGGGTTGTAAAATGCATATTTCTTGGCTATCCACCCAACATAAAAGGCTACAAATTACTCAATCTCTCAACCCTCAAAATATTCATATCTAGAAATGTGGTGTTTCAAGAAAAATAATTTCCTTTCATTCCAAATGCTCCACATATTCCTTTTGTGTTTCTTGAATTTTCTCAGGTACATGATTCCACAAATTCTTCAATTCCTTCAAACTCATTACCTTCTAATTCTCGGGTAACATCCACATAGAACGTTCTTGATACTCCCAATATCAGAAAATTTGAAAGAATCAGACACTATCCTTCATTCATACAAAATTACTATTGTGGTTATATGACTAATACTCCTTCAAAAATTGAAGCATTGTGATGACCCGATATCTTCCCCAATTGATCCGTCTTACTAGGGATAGTTATATTTACCTTAGAATTATTCTTGACTTTTTAATGAAACTTTTTGAAAATATATATTGCTAGTGACATCTTAAGCCCACATAGGAAGAAAAGATGTTATTCCCTTTAAGGTAATACTTGACTATCGGTGACACTTGGCAAAAATCAAACCATTGACTAGGAATTGAAGAGTGAAACAAAAGTGGTTTGTTCTAGCTAAAAGGGAGCTACGGTTTGGACTTGGGAGACAAAGATATTCATCCATTTTACTTCATCTTACTTGGTAGACAAGAAGTCATAGGTGGCAAGTGCTGATTGGAAGAAGAGAAAAATCAAAACATTTGAAGATATGTCTTGGATAAATTTCAGCTATGTTGAGTTGAATGAAAATTCTAGTTGGTCCAAAGTCAATGGAGGACACATGGCATGACGTAAACTTGTCTAAAACTAAGAAAGCATGAGGGAAAGATATTTTGTCACCTAGCTAAATGAGCTCAACAAAAATGAGAAGGGTGAAAGCAAGGGAGCTCTGACTTTGGCATGTAAGAATCGACTTAGTATTTTGTAGTGTTTAAAATTTTTTTTTGTAACATATAATAATATGACTTGTGTAAGGACAAGTGGCACCACTTAGATCAAGATAAGCTTAGGTCATTTCAAAAGCCAACTAAGTCTAAAGGAGAGGAAATGAGTATACTAAGGCCTAAGGGAAAGATACGTGGCACGGCATAGTGTAGTCCAAGTGTTTTTGGATTTTCTTGCACCCTTTGGCTTAGAAATTTTAAACAGATTATTAGTTTGACATGTGCATGGACACATGGCATTTTAGGGACTTAAGCTTAAGATGATTTTCAGATGGTAGCAAAGGAAATTGGAGGTTGCCAAATCCAATTCTTGTCCTATGTTAGATTTGTTGCTCAAAAATGAGATGACATGCATATCCAAGATTTGGCATTTTCTATGAGGTGTCACAAGAGGAGCCCTTGCCACTTTGCTTGCCAACCAAGCCTAAAATAAGGAGGGATGATTACCCTAAACTTAAAGGAGACAAGTGGCACACAGCAATAGGGAACACATGTGGTTTCTAGAAAATTTTCCTATTCATTTATATATATAGTGGTCGACTAAGATGGTATGAGGTTCCCTCTTTTTTTCCTAAGTGAAGCTCACGGTCAAAGCAAATATAAAACCCTTTTAGGTGAGGTTCAAGGGATTTTCAAAGACGGAGCTCATTCATAAAAAGAATTTCTTGGAAAAAGTTGTAAGTACACATCTAACCTAATTTTAGCATTTGTTTGTATATATAGATGTAACATGTTACTAGTTGCTCTCTTTGAGTGAATATCATGCCTATGGAATGATTAATTTGATATATGATTGTGATAAGTTATTCTATGAAGAAAATAAGGAAATCTTTTGTAAAGCTAGGGTTTATTTTAGAAAACTATGGATGAAACTTTAGAGAATTGATAGGTGAAGTTGGTAAATAAAAGAAGTTGAGTTTTGAGACTTACAAGGGTTCGGCTTTAATAGGATAACTAAAGGTGTTTTGAGTTTTTAAATTTATGAGTAATTTATTTAAATTCTTGAGTGATTAAGGAAAATTATATTATTAAACTTCTTGGAGAATAGTGGAAGACATATAAGTGGGAAAATAGTTATTTGATGAAAGATTAGTTGAATAAAAATTAGTATGACAAACAAGAGAGGGTTCGGCTAGGAGCTGGTTTGATCTATGATGGAGTTTTCAAGATATTTCAAGTGGAGAGTAAGTTGATTTTAAGAAAAGGAGAAGAAAATTTTGGGGTTAACCTTACCTTAGGGTTTGGCTCTATACTTTAGAATCAAGGAGAAATTATTTTCATATATTTTGAATGAAATTACCTATGTTTTAAGTGAAAAAGAATTTTGATGCAAGAATAATATGTAAGATATAAATGCATTCTTTTAACATGTTATGTGACCCATGAAACATGTGGCATTCATAAAGACGTCTAGTGGTACTTGCATATTTGAGTATGTCACAAGATTTCATGTTTGGGTCATACTATTTTTCCAAGAAACAAGATCATGAAATTTTATAAGAACAAGAGAAGAATAAGATTATGAAAAGTTGCGTCACGATGGTGAAAGCGATTCGATTAGCCGGATGACTGACGTGCCGATGGTGAAAGCGATTCGATATGTCGTATGACTGACATGACTTGGCGGTGAAGGCGATTCGATCTGCCGCCATGATAAGAAAATCACGTCATGACAGTAAAGACGATTTGATCTACCGGACAATTGACGTGAATATGAAAGCTGACGGTGAAAGCAATTCGATCTGCCATCGAGGCCAAGACTAAGAATCATATGAACAAGAATGAAAACATGAAAATTAAGAATTTCATGAAAAGATATGTCATGTCACAAAAAGTTATGCACTTGTGTCACTCCAATCCTTTTACAAAAGGATACAAATTTTGTAAAAAGGTGCACAAGTTAGGTAAAGTCATGCATAAGTCATTCACAATCCATGATTAATAAGTTTCATGATCTTATCATGTGCATCTACTTGTGATTTGTATTTACTGTTAATGCTTTTATTATGTTATTTGTGTACTTACTAAGAATTCTCCGAAATCTCACTCTTTGAACTTTGCCTATCATTCATTTTGGAATGATAGATTTTGTTGCAAGAATAGATTGAGACCTAGGACATTCGAGAGACTCAAATGAGCCTTGAGGGGCTTACTGATTACTCTCTTTTTAACGATTATGCCTCCCCTATGTTAGACTTTTTATTGGAGGAAGTGAGACAACATACATATTCATCATCTGAGGAGCGGCTACAAATAGGGTTTTGTCTGTCATTGAGCCAGAATGGCTCTTTATCTCTGAGTAGTGTTTATGTAATGCCATCAGGAAAATTCCTCCAATGAGATTCTAAAATCAATGTGAATATGTTTCGATATGGAAAGGGATATCAGGAGGTTAAAAAGGAACCCCTATGGTAAAAAGGGCAGTTATATAATGAGTTATGTCTGTATGTTGAAAACACTTGGGGTTGTAAAACTTGGTGCTCTTGTGTTTATTTTTATATTATGTTGTGGGACTTATGAGTATGTTTTTATCATGTGATCACTCTATGCAAAAAGTTAGATCTCTTTGCATTTTTTTTTGGAAACCGACCTTATTCCACTTTGACAAGCATTGCATTTTATTAGTAAGTTTAGATGCATGCGTAATATTTCTTACAGGAACTATGGATATTTAGCCTTGTGTTACCTATCATGACTCTTCAGTTTACGTTAAATCCTAGATGTAAATTGGGGACGTCACAAAGTGGTATAAGAGCAATGCATCTTTGGGTAAATCCACATTGTCCTAGGAAAAGATCACATGCTATTCGAATAAGCTTAAATCTTGAAAAGGATAGGATTAAGATGATTTTATGTGGAAGTGGAATTCTGGATGATTAGGTTTCAGAAGTTGAAGTTGCTAAGGCAGAAGCAACTACAATGGGTTTGGTACATTTTGGGAGGATAAGATGGCGGGAGGCTGATGTAGTACCGTTCCTCCAAGAGATGAAGAGCAAATAGTTGAAAACCACCCATTTGAAGGAGGACAAGCAATAGCGAAATCTATTCGCCAAATGGCGAAAGTAGTAAGGACTCAAATAAAACAAACTCAAAGTCATCGTTCTAATGAAGTCAGAAGTGAAACGCAAGGCTGTCCATATGAGAAATTTTTAGTTTATCATTATCCTCATTTTATGGAAACCGAATGAGCTTTGAAAGATGATAAACAGATGGTGGATTTAGAACGTACTTTCAAGATTAACGGATGTACGAAAGTACAAAAAGTTCAGTATGCGGGACACTTACTTTAAGGGGAAGTCAGATTATGGTGGGATATGAAAAGGAACTTATTGAAGAGGAATTATGAGAGAACGTGGTGATCATGGGAAATATTCAAAAAGGAATTCGATAATCGTTTCTTTCCAGAGATGGTAAAGCAATAAAAAGCATTGGAGTTCGCTATGTTGGTACAAGGCGATACGACAGTAGAGCAGTATGCCACTCGATTTATAGAGTTAGGTAGATTCGCCCTTCATTTAATTGCCACAAAAAAAAAATGCAAGTGTAGAAGTTTTAATTAGGATTACAATCAAGGATTCATAATCAAGTAGCCTATTTACGAATTGAAATTTTTGAAGAATCGGTAAATGTGGCGATTATTGCTGAAATGGAACAAAGAAACTTGATTATGCAAGCCCAAACAACCCAGAAAAGAGGATTTCCCTATTTTTCAAGAAGGGTTATTGGGAAAAGAAGAAATTTCTGTTCTGCAGATAAAGGAAAAGGAAAGATGGCTAGTCCAGGAGCACCTGATTTATTTCCATTACATAGAAGATGTGGGCGAAGACATAATGGTGAATGTCGACTAGCTACTGGAGCTTGTTTTAAATGTGGACAGAAAGGTTATCTGATTCGGGACTATCCACAAAATAATTTTGGAGGATTGACAACTGTAAGAACCAAAGCAAAGGCCCCCTTAAAGACTAAGGTATGTAGGAGACATAGACATGGAAGCTAATGAGGCTGTTGATGCTAGAATCTTTACTGGTACATTTTCTAAAACCCCCTTTGGTTGATGTTTTATTTTTTTGAATCTAATAGTAAAGATAGAAAAATTTTATACAGGTAAGGTTAAATGGAGACAAAATGTGGTGTACCCTTTATTTGATTCCAGAGCAATGAGATCATTTATTTCATATGGATGTGTTCAGAAGTGTGAATTAAATGTGGAACCTTTAATTCAAAAAGTTTTAGTAATAATGCCTGATGGAAAAACAGTTGGATGTCATTGTAACACCCCCTCCTCATAGGCTAATGAGTGTCATGTGATTTTTCTAAAAACTGTTAATCCGGCATAAGATTCTTTGTTTAATAATAAAAATAAAATAACATTTATTTCAAAAAAAAAACTGAAGTTCTAAAAAAATGTTATTGAGAAACATTAACAAAAATAAATGAAAGTAAACTTGTGTCATAAAAATATTTATTTTAGAAATGCTGAAAATTCAAATAACTACTCAATTTACTCCTGACCTGCCTGCTCGCACTGGTCTTCTTCTTCACCTGGGTAATTTTAAAAATAGGAAGTAAACTAAATGAGTCGATGACTGAGTAATGAATCCACCACAATGTAAGATAAATACTATAGGAATTTTTTATAAAATATATGCTAAATTCTGAAAACATGATTGTACATTCTGATGCTTATGTTATGCACGACTGAATCTGATTTAACTGACTAACTGATTTAACTGACTGGTCTGGATTAACTGACTGGTCTGGATTAACTGACTGATCTGACTAAACTTACTAACTGATCTAATTGAATTGGTCTAACTGAACTGATTTAACTGAACTGATTTAGCTGAACTGCTTTAACTGAACTGATTTAACTAAACTGATTTAACTGAACTGTTTGGCCAACACACTTAACCCTGTGTGCAAGGTTGTGCACTGGCCCAATATCCCGCTGCAGTAAGGGGAGCACTGATAGTTCTCTAGCGTACTATAGTGGACCACGCTTAGGTCTGTGGCTTGCACATCCACCCTGTTCTGATATGCATTGGTACCATGTATCTGAATGGCCATCTGAATTAACTGATTTATAAAACTGATTAACTGAATAACTGATCAATTACTTTCTGATATGACCTAATCTTATACTTGAACTTAACTCAACTTATATGACTTATGCGATATGAGATGCATAATACATACTAATATAAATAACTATAACTCGCTGAATCTAAGCATGATGTTGAATGACATGATCGTGTATCGTGCTATGCTAAATGACATCCTTGCATGACATGATGGGTATATGAAAATGGTTATTAAATAACTGGTTTTACTAATAATATAAGCTACATGTGCGGATCCTAATTTTGTGATCAAATTCACTTACCTCGTAGCACTGCTTCCTAATTTTTCCTTCATAGCTCAACGTTACTTATACGAAGTATTAATCGTCACTAACATTTCTATAATAACGTGCTAAAATATTCTATTGAATTAGTACATATCACGGAGAATAAGTTAATACATATTATGCTTCCTACAAAAGATAATAAATACTAAGATTACAAAACTAATAAATACTTAATAATATATTTAATACCTTTGTAAAACATTCGAAACTATCAATAAGTTGTAAAAGCTTAAATTCATAAAATAGATTTACTTTTTTATAATTAACGTACTTATTCGATTTTATAATAAATCTAATAAATACAGATATCATATAATTATTTAAACAAAAATATAATGCATAGACTTTCAAGTATAATCTAGTAAACAATATATTTTTATCTTAATCCATTAAACACCTGAAAATTTAGCTCATAAAATAAGTTAATAATACTTATAATAAAAATTCTTATGAACTAGTTTTATAACTTAAAAATAATTTAACACTAATAATGTACTATAATTTAGCAAGAAATCATATTTTATTTAAATCTTGTCAATAACATTGAAAACTCATTTCTTTTCATATAGTTAATAATACTTAATATTAATATACTATAATTAGTAGGAAATCATATTTGATTCAAATCTATTAATAATTTTGGAATTTGTTTTATAAAAAAAATACCTGATTAAATATATCGTGTAAAAATAAATTAGACTGTACTTACTACTCAAGATTTATTATAGTAAAATAATAAATACTAATATATTAAAATATTATCTCGAAAAACATCATATTTATTAAAACTTAAAACAAAGCTTATAATGAATATAAGGTCAACACGAAAACACACGAAAAAGACCACACACGTCTGATAGCTTTTAGATTCAAAAGGAATAATAGTAATTAATGAAAAAACTAATGTCTGAACTTAAACACGTTAATGGCTCATATGATTGTAACACAAAGGTTGAGCGTGCATGGCTTACCATGCAGATCAAGGACACCGTGGGAGGGAGAAACGCGTCGAATCTGGCCTGAAAGTGGTGTGTGCGACGTCGGAATGGTGGCAGCGACAGTGGACTTACATTCAATGGCGGCAGCTACGAGTTGGGTGATGGACCATCCGTGGAGAAGGTTGGTCGTGCATGGGGTGGAGAGGGAGTTTCACAGTGGGTTTAGAGCGGCTTGGAGTGCCCGGTGGCACTGCATGTCGTGGCTGAGAGGTGGCCCGAAGCCCCTACAGTGGCCGACGTGGAGGAAAAATATTCCTCTGTTTCGGGTGGCTGAAAACAGAGCACTGCTTGCAGTGCTTCTCGGTGGCAGGGCACGGCGCTGCAGGGTTGCTTGATTCTCCTACTATCGGTCCGAGAGGCTCACAGTGGCTGTCCATGGAGGTGGCGAAAGGGTGCAACACCAAAGGAGAGGCTGACAGAGGGCCTCGGTGGGGGTCTGGAGCAAGAGTTGCTCTGTTTTGAGGGGCTGGCCGTGAGGTTTGAGGGTGAGCTTTGGTTGTGCATTGTCATGGCTGCTTGCTGCGTGGTTGCCGAGAAGGGCGACATGAGGCTTGAAGCGTTTCCTCCTGTGGCTTTTTAGGGCGAGGTGGTGCCTCGGTTTCTACTAGTTGGACCTCTGCTGGCTTTGAGGCTCCCAGTTTGGACAAGGTTACTGTTGATATGTGTTCTGCACTCCTGAGTAACGTCTAGATTGCAAGCTAACTGATCTGCACAAGAAAATATGGAGGGCTGGGTTCTTGAATCCTTAGAACTCTCCGATGCCTTTGTTAGAGAGAATTTAGATAGATCAAAGTTAAGCTTGGAAAAAATATTTTATAATTGTATGTACCTTTGTTTATGATAAACTTTCTCTTTTATATGGGCTAAAATATCAATCGGACATATGTATAATTATCTAGGATTACTGGGGAGGAGGTCAGTAGATTATCCCCCTCTCTCTTCCCCGTTCTCTCGGGTCATTTATCACTTTTGTTTCTTATCAATAATATCTTTTTTAATATGATTATATTTGGGCAATCATTACATATTTCGGATATTTATATCGATCAGTTCGCATTCAATGCGATATATCACACTGTCAGACATTAAATGTCTATAAGGATCCTGATCATTACACTGTTTTTCTGTTAGGGATAATCCCGATGAATTTACCAAATCCCTCGCCTTTATCTAATAGGAACCAATTTAGGATAAATATAGTTGAGCTGGTTGGAATCGGAATTGAACTTCTGTTTTATATACTTCCTAATTCCTAAGGTAGCAAGAGGAAGAGTTGGCGACCATCATCTTATCCCTTAACGTGATTATCCCCTCACAGTACCTCGCGAATCCCTATTGAAGACAATTTGATAGGGATTTATTCAAATCTCACTGTCCAAACTTGCTGAATCTTTATCCCGCACAAAGTTAAATTTGAATGGATTTAATAGGGGCACAATAGTCATGTAGGAGTTCGTTGGCCTTCTAGCCACGATTGTTTGGCTTCTGCCCATTGGACATGGGAAAAGGAAGCGTTTTTCTGACCATAATTATTCGAAATATTGTGCGCTACATTTACGGATTATTTCCATTATTATATGTCTGGCTTTTCGATTTTCCGTATACTCATTGTCAGTTACTCTTCACTGATTGATACGTGATATTCACGTACCGGGTAGCAGTTTCATATTCGCCCTCTATTCATCAGTTATGTTATTTCCCCTCCCGAGAATTGTGTTAATCACGTTGTTTATCCTCCCGATGGTCGTAATCATCTGCAGTATAAATAACTGCTTTCCACAATGGTTCAACTTTTACTACCGTTTTGCTGTCAAAAATTTACCTCTTCCTTCTTCTCAACTTCATCTTCAACCCGATCTTTCTCTACATTTTTTAAGCTTCAATGGGGGCAAGTTCTATCTATGCTAGGCACCAATGGGTATCGTCTTACGCCCCTTCATTTATCCAGCATTTTCGGGATCTGGGTTATATTCCCGCATCGGCAAGCTTTGGGGTTGTTCGAGAACGACCCTGCGATGCAAAAGAACGAGCTCAGCATGTGCTTCTTTATGAAGCCATGTTCAAAAATGGGCTTCGCCTTCCTTTCATCAGACCAGTTCATGAAGTTTTCCATTATCTGGGTTTGGCTCCGGCTCAGTTATTGCCTAATGCCTAGCGAATACTATTGGCTCCTTACATAGTATTTCGTTCATCTTTGCTAGAGGCAGGGGAATTGTATCCTGATCTAACAGCTCGAGAGTTTCTCTCTCTCTATCGTCTTATCAAAAAACCTTCTCTAAGTTTGGTTGGTTTCCAGTCTCGAGACAGTGAGACGAAACTATGCACTCTCGAAAGTCGATATTCCAACATTAAGGATTATTATAAAAAGATATTTTATGTTAAGGGCGACGGATGGCAATTCCCAGAGGACGAGAGTAGAGGGGAATTCCCTATTCAGGTGAATTGGAGTGAGTTATCTCCTACCTGTCTTCTAGATATAGATCTCAACTAGAGGGAACGCGCTCGGGTTGAGATTGTCATAAGGTGGGCGCAACGCCATTTCCACTGGTTGGAGTCTGACCTCATTCTGACCAATCATAATATCAATACTTATTTGGTCGAGCCGAGGCGAGGTTATGCATAATTCCAGGATTTGTCAAGCATCCCTGTTGCTGAAAAATCCGAACGCCCTATTGCAGCTCACAAACGTGCTGCTCCCCCTCCAGAACAGAAAAAATGTACAAAGTCTCGGCGTGAAGGAGGCGGGTGAGCTGATGTTGAAACTCATGATCCTCAAATTCTTACTTTCGCTCAGGAAAGGCTAATTAAAGCTCGCCATGATATGAGGGTTACTCGCCCTGCTCTTGAGGAGAGTCGAGCCAAGTCTTCTCAAGTTCAGCCCCCCCTCCCCTCAATCTTCTCCTGTATCTACGGCGTCTGCCAGTGAGGAAAGTAGACAACATACAAAGCCCAATCAACCGGAGGGGCAAGAAGTCATAACGCCAGAACCATTGACCGTGTACCGTCCTCTAGATTGCCAACAAAATTTGAATGATAGGCCTATGCCTTCGCCCTCTGGACAGGATATAGATGAGGTCGAGTTGGCCTTTTTACCCGCCTTATCTAGTCCTCTTGCTTACGCTGTTCGGACTCTTTACTTTCAGGCGCCCATGTTATCGTCTACTCAAGCCCCCGATCCTGAGAATATCCCACGATCAGAACTTTCTCCTTCGATTGAGGATGGTCATCCTGAAAGAGGCGAGGGAGATGACATCTCCACTCTGGGGATTGGCGGGCGAGAGGTTGCTGTACGCCAACGCCTAGATATAGAAGATCATCGTTCTGTGTTGATGCTTTCTATTCGTGATCCGACTAACGCTGAAGTTGGTGAGAACGTCGAGCGGGAGCCTCTTCGAACTTCTGGCGACGATGCCAGATCAACGATTGTGTCTTCTTTTGATCGGGCTCTTCAACATTCCACCCACCCTTCACCTGCAACCACTTCACTTCCCGAGTATTCAGAGCAAATGGGAATCGTGGTCGACCTACTCCAGTCTCTCTTGGCGCAGGTATTTATTTTTCTGTCCTTGATTGAATTTCTTTTATTTCTCTAGCCGTTTGGTATTGCTTAGGCTTCTGACCAAATTATTGGTTCAATTGGCTCCGAGGTGACGAAATAATTAAATGGGAATGCACAACGGGCCCTAGAAACTAAGGAGAAATACTGAGAGCTTGGTGCTTCGGTTTGCCAGCTTGCAGAAGATAGAGATCTTCTCAAAGCCACTGTTATGGAGTTAGAAGAGGAACGAGATTATTATACAGAAACTTATGAGGCCATGCTAGAAGAAATGGCGACCTTAAAAGAAAAGAACCTACTCTTAAAGGCGAGTATGGATGACCTCCTCCGAGGTCAAGAGTCTATTGGGCAGACGCTTGCCACTAAAGAGAACGAACTCTCCCTTGCCAATCAAGAGATGAATTGCTTGAAGTCCAACTTGGCCTTTCTTGAGCATTCGTGCGCCACTCGAGAAAAAGAGTTGGAGACTCTTTGAGCTAAAGTTGATACCGCTGAGTTCGAACGTGACACTCTCTCCCGGGAGTTAGGCGAGGCGAATGCTGAGCTTGAAGTTCTTAGGCTTCAAGCGACTCAACATCGTTCCCTCTGCATATCTGCTTGGAGTCAAGGTTAGGTGGAAGGCTTGCGGCGGCTAAGGGAAGAAATTGGAACCCATCCTTCAATGTAGCTGGCATGGATCCCAGAAAGCTTGCTCCTGATCCCATAGTGAAGGCAAAAGTTGCCAAGATCAGGACATCTGAGTGCCGTATACGTTTGCCTCCTTGAGAATTTACTGTTGTATTTTCATTTTTTTTTTTTTGTATAGATTTCAAATGTATTTTTGTGTTGTATAGATTTCAAATGTATTTTTGGCTTTTGGCTATCTATCCATATACCATTCTTTCTGCAATATGGTTATCTTCTTGTTTTGTGTGGTGATTATACCCTGATACCCCGCGAATCTTTATCAATGAAACTAAATTGTATCTATTGATAAAGACTTATAAGGGAGTCATAGAGCCCATGCGATTTATCGGATGCCAGAGGGATGGCGAGTGACTTGGGCGAACTAATGAGACGTGGGAAGTTCCAATGTTAATAAAATATGAGTTGTGTGAGATGCAGTTTAGGCGAGCTGTGGGTGAGGTGATCCGTGTATGGCGAGTTATGATGGAAGGGCGTGAGGTGAGCGGGCCGAGTTTGGCTAGGCCAATGAAGTTGAAGTGCGTGTGTGAGTTGAGGTCCATATGAGTTGAGGTCCGTGTGAGAGGTGGCTGGCTGAGTTCCTTATTCTTGATGAACGAATCGTGGGGCGAGACATAGAGCCCAGGCGACCCCGCGATTTGTATGGCGTCAGTGAAATGGTGAAGGCGAAGGCGAAAGAGTTGGTTCCTTCCCCTCGGCGAGTGAATCGTGGGGCGAGGCATAGAGCCTAGGCGACCCCGTGATTCATATGGCACCGGCGAAATGGCGAAGGCAAAGGCAAAGGAGTTGGTTCCTTCCCCTTGGCGAGCGAATCATGGGGCAAGGCATAGAACCCAGGCGACCCAGCGATTCGTATGGCGTCAGCGAAATGGTGAAGGCGAAGGCGAAAGAGTTGGTTCCTTCCCTTTGGAGAGCGAATCGTAGGGCGAGACATAGAGCCCAGACGACCCCACAATTCATATGGTGCCGGCTAGATGGCGAAGGCGAAGGAGTTGGTTCCTTCCCCTTGGTGAGCGAATCATGGGGTGAGGCATAGAGCCCAGGCGACCCAGCATTTCGTATAACGCTGACGATTGAACATATTTGCCGTAATACCAATAATTTGCAACTTTCATATAATATAATTCCAGTGAAGAAAAACTGTGCTATACATAATATTTCTTTAAATGTTCCGCATTCCATGGATGAGAGAGAGCATTGCCTTCACTGTTTGTAAGCTTGTACGATCCTAGTCGAGTACTCCTGGTGACGACGTAGGGTTCCTCCCACTTAGGTCCTAAATTGCGTTCTTCAGTGGTTGTTACTCTTGTCCACTTCAAAACTAGGTCCCCAGGTTTAAAATATCTTGACTTGACTCACTTGTTGAAAAACTTTTCAGCCAATGCTTTTATGGTTTTCCACTCTTATAGCTGCCTCTACCCGCCTTTCTTCGAGGAGGTCCAATTGTTGTAGCAACTTTACTTCATTGTCCTCTGGGTGAAAATTTTTTATTTTTGAAGTAGGGACTCCTATTTCTGCAGGGATGACAGCCTCATTGCCGTATGTAAGAGCAAATGGGGTCTCTCCTGTAGGAGTTTGAACGGTAATGCGGTATGACCATAATACTTTGAGGAGTTCTTCTGCCCATGCTCCCTTACAATTTCTTAGCCTTTTTTTAAGAATAGACAAAATAGTCTTGTTAGTTACCTCTGCTTGGCCATTTGCTTATGGATGCCCAGGCGATGAATACCGCACTCCTATTCTTAACTCTGCGCACCACTGTCGGTAATGCAAAGAGTCGAACTGACCCCCACTATCGGTAAAACTTTGTGGTATGCCAAACCGGCATATAATAAATTTCCAGAGGAACTTAGTGATGGCTTGGGTAGTTATTGTGGACAAGGCTTCCGCCTCAACCCACTTTGTGAAATAATCAACCGCAACCATAATGAATTTAACTCCTCCATGTCCCATGGGAAGAGGACCTATGAGATCTAGCCCCTATTGTGCAAAAGGTCAAGCTACTACTATGGATGATAATTCTGTAGGCGGGAGGTGTAAAATATTGGCATGTACTTGACATTGTAGACATTTTTGGGTGAACTCTTTTGAATCTCTGAGAATGTTTGGCCAGTAATACCCCACTCGACTTATCTTGATTGCCAAAATTCTTCCTCCAGAATGACTCCCGTAGATGCCTTCATGAATTTTTTTTAATACATACTGAGAGTCCTCTATTGACAGATATCTGACCAGCAGTTCTAAGAATCCCTTTTTGTATAATGTCCCTTCTAGAATAGTGAACCTGGCGCCCCGATTTTTGACTTTTCTTACTTCATTTGCATCGATGGGTAGCGTATTATCTTGCAGAAAATCTATTATATTTTTAGCCCATTCGGGCTGAACTATCTCTGCTTGGAGCATTTCTTCTCCAATAGAAAGAATATCTGCTTGCCTTACTTCAATGTTCTTGGGAAAATGGATATCTATATGCCCGGATGCTATTCTTACTAGGCGATCAGCTTGGCAATTATTGGCTCTCGGGATTTGCTGAACAGAAGAATATTGAAAATAATCTCTTACTTCACAAACTAATTGAAAATACTTCTTCAGTCGTTCCACTTTAGCAGCAAAGATACCGGTAACTTGGTTAACTACCACTTGTGAGTCGGCATGCATTTTTACTTCTTTAGCCCCTAGAAGGCAAGCAACAGTCAAGCCAATTAAGAGCGCCTCATATTCTGCTTCATTGATAGTAATCTTGAAAGTAATTTTAACAGCATAATTGTACTTTCTACCATCGCTAAAAACGATATGGATACCTGCTCCTCCTCGTGCTTTACATGCTGACCCGTCTACATAAACCATCCAAGGCTCGTTGGGAGGTGTCTGGGAAATTTCTTCTGGAAAGTCAATAAGCTCGACTATAAAATCAGCAAGTACTTGCCCTTTGATCGCCTTTCTAGGGGCGTACTGGATGTCAAATTCATTAAGTTCTATAGCCCACTTTGCTAACCTTCTTGAAGTATCTGGTCACTGTAACACAGCTTTCAAGGGTTGATTTGTAAGTACTCGTATGGTGTGAGCTTGGAAATATGGTCTGAGTCGCCTAGTGGCTACCACTAGGACTAAGGCCATCATTTCCAATTTAGGGTACCTGGCCTCTGCCCCTCGAAATGCTTGACTTACATAATATACCGGTCTTTACCCTGTCGCCGTGTCTCTTACTAGAACAGCAGAAGTTGCATTGGGCGATATTGCTAAATAAGCAGTCAACATTTCGTCAGGCTCGGTTTGGCTAAGCAATGGCAGGTGAGTTAAATATTCTTTTAGCTCATTGAGGGCCTTGTCACAAGAAAAGTTTCACTCCTGTGCTTTCTTCAATACTTAAAAGAAGGGTAAACATATGTCGGTGGATCGTGCTATAAAACGATTCAAGGCGGCCACTCGGCCCATCAATTGTTGTACCTCGTGATGATTCTGGGGCGCAATCATGTGAGATATGGCCTTCACCTTTTCAAGGTTGGTTTCGATTCCTCTTTCGGAGACCATATAGCCTAAGAATTTCCCTAACCCCACTCCAAAAGAACACTTACTTGGATTAAGCTTCATCTTATATCGATGTAAGATTTCAAAAGCCTCCCGCAAGTCATCTACATGTTGCCCAGGTGTTTTACTCTTGACCAGTAGATCATCGACGTATACTCCCACATTCCTCCCTATATGCTGTTTAAACATTTGGTTGACCAGGCATTGATACATAGCTCCTGCGTTTTTCAACCCAAAGGGCATTACCTTGTAGCAATATAATCCCGGTCTGTAATGAAAGCTGTTTTTTTTCTCATCCTCTGCACTCATCCCGATCTGATTATATCCTAAGTACGCGTCCATGAAGCAAAGTAACGCATGACCAGCCGTTGAATCTACGATCAAATTAATACGAGGAAGTGGGAAACTATCCTTCGAACATGCCTTGTTAAGATCGATGAAATCCACACACATTCTCCATTTGTCGCTCGCCTTTTTTACTAACACTACATTAGACAACCATTCTGGATATTGGACTTCTCTGATTTGCTAGGAGGCGATCTACTTCCTCAGCTATGGCATCATATTTCTCAGCGCAAAAGCTACGTCTTTTTTGTTTAACTTTCCGAGCTCCCTGATTGACACATAAATAATGTTCAATAATACTGTTATCTATACCCGGCATATCCTGATGCGTCCAGGCAAAGATGTCTTGATGTTCTGCCAAGAGTTGTTTGAATCTCTGTTTCAGACTAGGTTCCAGACTGGAACCTATCTGAACCTTCCGCTCGGGCTTCGCCTGATCAAAGGCGATCAGCTCTAGTAGCTCTCCGGGTTCAGCTTGTTTGATGGTTTGTTCATCTCGAAAGTCTTCATCCCATCGTGTCAAGGGTGATGGAGGTGGTAACTCAGCTGCAATTTCACTGTGTCTCGAATCCTCCTTGGCAATGTTGATTACCATTTGGCATAGGAATTTTAACTCACGAGAATAACATTCGCGAGCTAAGGATTGCTCGCCTTTGACTTCTCCTATACCACTTTGAGTTGGGAACTTCATTTTCAGATGATATGTAGAAGTCACTGCCTTTAAGTGATTTAAAGCAGGGCGCCCCATTATGGCATTATACGAGGAAGGGGCTTTGACCACTAAAAAGTCAACCATGATCATTGAAGTTTTAGGTGCCTCGCCAGCCATAACAGGTAGAGTTATGACTCTTTCAGGCTGGATTATCTCGCCGGCGAATCCCCTGAGAAATGTCAGGGTTCGCCGTAGCCTGTCTCGCCCGATCTTCATTTTGTCAAATGCGTCCCAATAAAAAATATCTACTGAGCTTCCATTATCAATAAGGATTCTTTTAGTTATAAAATTGTTGACTAGCATGGTTACTACCAAAGCGTCATCATGAGGCTGCATCACTCCTTCATCCTGTCTATCAAAAATGATCGGGACATCCTCCGAAGGCCGTTTGTCTCGAGTTAACTCTGACGTGACGAATATCTCTGCGTAGCGTGCTTCTCTTGCATACGCCTTCCTTGAAGCTGAGGTTCCCCCCCCTGGGTACTCCCCCAGCAATGGTTCGTATTTCGCCTAAAGGTCCCCCCTTTTGAGATGAGTCTTTGGCGCTTCTTTCTTTATGAGGTCTCGGACTGCGTTTACTGTTAGGATACTCCCCCTTCTTGTGTGACTCTCCCCTTCCCCTTCATTTCTTCTCTTCAGGGTTCTACAGTCCTGAGTATTGTGCCAAGTAGATTTATGGTACTCGTAATACATATTTCCCGATTGACGCTGGCTCTAGTTGCAATACTGCCTTTCCTCAGGTTCTTTATCTACCATCAGATTGCTGTGAAGGCATGGTTTGTATTGTGTACTCCCTTGAGACTGCGAGCCTCCTTGGGTGTTTCATCTGTTCAGGTCGTTGATACCTCTTTTTTTTGCTGACAAGTTGGCTTCGGTTTGATTAGTACGCTCTATTTCTTCCTGTCGTGGTCCTATGAGAGCTTGTAGGGTGTCTTTAGTGTTTATATACATGTCCGCCTTATCCATGAATTCAACCAATGTGGCTGGAGTTTGTCTAGCTATCTCTGCCAAGAAAGGACTCCCAGGCCATATTCCACTTAGGAGAGCAGCTAAAGTGATCTTCTCATCCTGATCACCTATCGTCATCAACTCCTTGTTGAATCGGGAAAGATAGTTTTTGAGACTTTCCTAATTATTCTATTTAACCGTGAGGAGATACCTAGCTAACCGTTTCCTCTTCCGACTTCCTAAAAACTGGGTGATAAAAAAGCGAGTGAGACAGTCGAAACTATCTACTGTGCCGATTGGAACTGTTCCAAACCAGGTTCGAGCTACTCCTTTCAGGGTAAGTGGGAATGCCCGGCACGCTACCTCATTAGGATAACCATGCAAGCTCATGTACGTCCTAAATGTCTCTATATGTTCATATGGATCAGCACCCCATCATACAATTCCATCTGAGGTGCTCGAAATTTAGGAGGCAATGGCACTGTCATGACACTTGCACTCTAAAGAGTGCCGAGATTGTTGCGTAATTGCCAAGTGATGGAAGGGGCTTCTATACGCTTGGCTATATTTTCATACTTGTCTTCCAGTTCTTTGAGTTCCAGTTGCATTTTACGCCTCTCTTCCTCCACTTCCTCACGATTAGGTTCATTGACTCGATAAGATTCCGCGTATCTACTAACGGAAGGTTCTTCACGAGCAATCAACTCTTCATTATTCTTTTGTAGCTTCTCATTTTCTCTAGTGAGCTCCCTGATTGTTTCTTCCATGGCGGCTAGTCGTTCTTCCATTGGGATGTATTTTGAACTGTAGTTGTTACTTAGTAATCACAACGCGACCGGTTTGCAAAGAACACCAAAGAATCCCACAAACGGCACCAACTGTTAATGTGTGTTCTGCACTCCTGAATAGCATCTAGATTGCAAGCTAATTGATCTGCACAAGAAAAGATGGAGGGCTGGGTTCTTCAACCCTTAGAACTCTCCGATGCCTTTGTTAGAGAGAATTTAGATAGATCAAAGTTAAGCTTGGAGAAAATCTTTTATAATTGCACATACCTTTGTTTATGACAAACTTTCTCCTTTATATGGGCTGAAATATCAATCGGACATACGTGTAATTATCTAGGATTACTGGAGAGGAGGTCAGTAGATTATTCCCCTCTCTCTTCCCCGTTCTCTCGGGTCATTTATCACTTCTATTTCTTCTCAATAATATCTTCTTTAATATGATTATATTTGGGCAATCAATACGTATTTCAGATATTTATATCGATCAAATCACACTGTCAGACATTAAATGTCTATAAGGATCTAGATCATTACACTGTTTTTTATCAGGGATAATCTCGATGAATTTACCAAATCCCTCGCCTTTATCTAATAGGAACCAATTTAGGATAAATATAGTTGAGCTGGTTGGAATCGGAATTGAACTTTCTATTTTATATTCTTCCTAATTCCTAAGGTAGCAAGAGGAAGAGTAGGAGGGCGCCAAGCCAGTTGGCGACCATCATCTTATCCCTTAACATGATTATCCCCTCACAGTTATGTGCGTATATATATAGAGAGAGAGAGAGAGGATCCGAAGATGGCTGAGAAGCCCTAACGTGAAAGAGGTAAAAACCAGTGACAGTGGAATTCTCGACTTGCCAGTCATGTGTGTAAATATATATCGAAAACCCTTACGTTCTAGAGGTAAGAGATAAATGTGTTATATTTTTAAGGTGGTTGCTGCTGTGAAAATAGGTGATGGATAAATGGATGGCGTCGGATTTGGGTCAAAAATAAAGATGAAGACGTTGGATTTGAAATAATGGTGAGTTTCTTATATGAGTTTAAAAAAAAAAAGATATGAACTCAAACTATAATAAAGATTTTGAAGTCTTTTGAGTTGTAGATAGATCAACCACCGAGAGGATTGAGCATAAAAACATTATAGTTCAAATAGAGGAGGAACAAAATCCTTTTTAAAATATATAAAAAAAAAATAGAATAAAGTTGTAACAATATAATAATAATAATAATAACATTCACAATTAAAAAAAACATACTACCTATAAATCCCATATAATTGAATAAAAAAAATGCTAATATTAATAATAGCATAAAAGAATATTTATAATATTACTAGAAATTAAAAGATCGAAATTTTCGCATGTAACCTCAAAACGTCTGGGTCGGGATGTTACAATCATCGAGTGGTGAAGGACTGTATTATAGAGGTTGCGGGTTTACAACTAACCGTTGACCTGATGTATTGGGTATGGACTGTATTAATCTTGGGTATGGATTGGTTGTCAAAGCATTATGCTAAGATTGACTTTCATAAAAAGTAGATAGTTTTTTATTTGCCAACAAAAGAAAGGCTTAGTTATATAGGAGAAATAGTTAATCAGGTTTCCTCAAATGTATCAGTGAAGCGGATAGAAAAAAAAATATTAAAGAAGGAGCAAGGATGTTTCTGGCAATAATGTTGAATTTAGTGGAAGAAGTCAAAAGTGTTCAGGGAATCCCTATAGTGGAAAATTTTTCTCAAGTCTTTATGGATGATTTACCGAGATTGTCCCTAGACCGGGAGACAGAATTACAATTGAATTAGAACCAGCAACGGCTTCAGTTCATAAAGCACCTTATAGAATGGCTCCTGTGAAACTAAAGGAATTAAAGGTGCAGATCGAGGAATTATTGAAAAAGGGATTTATCCGGCCAAGCACATCACAATGAAGAGCACCAGTATTGTTTGTCAAGA
This sequence comes from Platycarya longipes, assembly GCA_036559045.1. Classification (NCBI taxonomy): domain Eukaryota; kingdom Viridiplantae; phylum Streptophyta; class Magnoliopsida; order Fagales; family Juglandaceae; genus Platycarya; species Platycarya longipes. The sequence continues at coordinate 22,109,155 of CM071802.1, read as the reverse complement.
AAAAGATGGAACAATGCGTTTGTGCATAGATTATCGAGATCTGAATAGAGTTACTATTAAGAATAAATATATGTTACCTCAGATAGATGATTTGTTGGATCAGTTACGGTGAGTGATAATGTTTTCTAAAATAGATCTTAGATTCAACTATCATCAACTTAAAATCAGGGAGCAGGATGTACCTAAGATTGTTTTTCGAACTCGATATGTACATTTCGAGTTGTTGGTCATGCCGTTCGGGCTGACAAATGTGCCAACAGTATTTATGGATCTGATGAATCAGATATTCAAACCATACATGGATGATTTTTTGGTGGTTTTTATTGATGACATTTTAATTTATTCCCGGAGTGATGAGGAGCATAAGGAGCATTTAAGAATTATACTAAATCTCTGCAAAAGCATCAACTCTATGCCAAACTCAATAAGTGTGAGTTTTGGCTAAGAGAAGTCAAATTTCTGGGTCACATGATTTCAAGTGAAAAAGTTTTGGTGGACCCAGTCAAAATAGAAGCGGTAACGGATTGGCAGAGGCCAACGAATGCTCATGAAGTGCGCAATTTCCTCAAACTAGCAGGATATTACAAAAGATTTGTAGAAGGATTCTTCAGACTTTCTGCACCTTTGACAACATTAACAAGAAAGAATACTATGTAAATCTGGAGTGATCAATGCGAAAAGAGTTTTTAGAAACTTAAGAGGAGATTAACTACGGCACCAATTCTGGCTTTATCGGAACCTCACAAGCCATATGTGATATATAGTGATGCTTTGAAGATGGTTTAGGGTGTGTGTTAATGCAAGAAGGATGATTAGTTGCTTATACGTCCCGATAGCTTAAGAATCATGAGCAAAGTTATCCTACCCATAACTTGGAATTGGCAACCGTGGTGTTCACATTAAAGATTTGGAGATACTATTTATATGGAGGAAAATGCGAAATATTCACAAATCATAAGAGTCTTAAGTATTTATTCAGTCAGAAAACTCTAAATATGAGACAAAGAAGATGTATTGAAACCCTAAGTGATTTCTAGTATGAAATTAAATATCACCCTGGAAAGGCTAATGTGGTAGCCGATGCATTAAGTAGAAAGACTCAAGCCGAAGAACCATCGATACTGTCAGTAATGTGAGAATTACGTATTGTGGGATTGCCAAAAGAAGTCAGGTTAACGGTAGTACAAGAAACTGCTCCTTTGACAGATAAAGAAATCTGGGAAGGACAACGAAAAGATTCTAAATTGGAAATTAAGATCCAACAACAATTGCTGGAAGGAAAAGGGTCCCCATATTTTGCAATCTCTGGTGATGGAATGCTATACTATGGAAAGAGGAAGGTAATTCCCAATGACCCAAAGTTAAAAGAAAAGCTGATGCGGAAAGCGCATTGTATATCCTATACAGCTCATCTTGGAAGCACTAAAATGTACCAAGACTTAAAGGAAAAGTTTTGGTGGGAATGAATTAAGAAGGACATTGCAACATTCGTAGCTAAACGTTTAGTATGTCAATTAGTAAAAGTAGAACATTAGAGATCAGTCGACAAATTGCAACATTTTCCAATCCCTGAATTGAAATGGGAGGATATATCTATGGATTTCTTAATAGGATTACCAATGAATTTGGCAAGAAAGAATTCAATTTGGGTTGTGATTGATCGGTTGACAAAGAGTGCTCACTTCCTGCCTATATCTAACACAGACTCAATGAAAAAGTTGGCACAAATTTATGTTAAGGAAATAGTTCATCTGCATGAAGTGCCTAAAACAATTGCTTCAAACCGAGATCCCAAGTTTATGTCTCGTTTTTAGCAAAACCTACAAAAGATGTTAGGTACTAATTTTAAATTCAATAGTGTCTATCATCCTCAGATAGATGGGCAAACAGAATGAACTATCCAAACTTTAGAAGATATGTTACGAGCCTGTGTGCTGGATTTTGGTGGTAATTGGGAAAGTCTTCTACCACTGATTGAGTTTGTTTATAATAATAACTTCCAAGTTACCATTCAAATGAAACCTTATGAAGCATTATATGGAAGAAAATGTATAACACCTGTGTATTGGGATGAAGTTGGTGAAAGTACAGTATTGGGGCCCGAGTATTTACAGGAAGTTAGAAAACAAGTTGAGATGATATGGGAAAGAATAAAAACAATCCAAAGTAGGCAAAAAAGTTATACAAACTAACGTAGAAGGATATTGGACTTCATGGTAGGTGATTGGGTATATTTTAAAATTTTGCTTATGAAAGAGTTGCGCAATTCGAGAAAAAGGGAAAGTTAAGTCCTTTGATATATTGGACCATATGAAATTGTGGAGAAGTAGGACTAGTGGCTTACCATCTAGCTTTACCAGATAATTTACAAGGAATCCATAATGTCTTTCATATGTCTTCCTTGAACAAAAGTCTAGGCGAAGGGCCAGTAGTGGTGATGGATCCAAGCAGTATTAACTTACTCCCTAATTTGACTTACGAAGAATGGCCAACTTGAATTGAAGACCAAAAGGAACAAACACTAAGGAATCGTACAATCTCCGTAGTTAAAGTACTCTGGAACAATCCTGCTTTTCAAGAAGTCACGTGGGAATGCGAGGACATGATGAAGGCTAAATACCCTCATTTGTTTGAAAATTAGTTGTATTAGTTTAAAACCCTATTATAATTATGTGTAGACATATCTAGTATGAATATGATTGTTGATTTCTTTAAGTTTGCTTATGTGATCTATTTGAAATGTTAGTAATTTGTTATACAACCTTAAACAGAAGATGACTAGATCTAAAAGAACTACACGTATGTCTGTATCATTGGTAGAGCAGTTAAGAGAGAGATCGAAAAATTTTAGACAAAGAATTTGCCTTAAAAGACAAAAGCAGATAAGAACAGAAAGGCTTAAAAGAATAGATAGATATGAAAGACACCATAATCATATTATGGATGTAGATACCAAAGGAAATGCTGTTTTTAGAAGAACTTTACCACATGAAGAGAGACAACCACCTCGTAAAGAGCTAAAATCAGAAAAAGAATACCTGTATAGAATGAACCAGGAGGAAGGAAAGGGAAAATCGGTGTTATTAGAATTATCCGATACCTTAGAAGATCGTATACATCAGCATATAGAAGGTCAACCGGTAGAGGATACTAAATTAGATACTACGAAAGCTTAATGAGATAAGTGTCAACATGTATTATGACCCGGACCTAGATGCAGTATTTTATTTTTCTCAGGATTCTCTGACTATAGAAGAAAACTCCTACTCATCCTCAAAAGAGTCTACTGCCACAAGTGTTAAAGGAATAAAACTTCTTTTTATTGAATTTATAAGTTTTAAAGTAGCATCTTAGTGATTTCAAAGACAAATTTTTTTTAATGGGGGAGAATGTGACGACCCGATATCTTCTCCATTTGATCCATCATACTTGAGATGGTTATATTTAGTTTAAAATTATTCTTGAATTTTTTATGAAACTTTTGAAAATACATTTTACTAGTGACATCTTAAGCCCACGTAGGAAGAAATGATGTTATTCCCTTTAAGGTAATACTTGACTATTGGTGACACTTGGCATAAATCAAACTATTGACTAGGAATTGAAGAGTGAAACAAAAGTGGTTTGTTTTAGCTAAAAGGGAGCTACAGTTTGGACTCGGGAGACAAAGAGGTTCATTCATTTTACTTAATCGTACTTGGTAGACAAGAAATCATAGGTGGCAAGTGATAATTGGAAGAAGAGAAAAACCAAAACATTTGAAGATATGCCTTGGATGAATTTCGGCTATGTTAATTTGAATAGAAATTCTAGTTGGTCCAAAGTCAAGGGAGGACACATGACATGAGGTTAAACTTGTCTAGAACTAAAAAAGCATGAGGAAAGTATATTTTGTCACCTAGCTAAATCGGGCCAACGAAAATGAGAAGGGTGAAAGCAAGGGAGCACCAAATTTGGCATGTAGGAACCGACTTAGTATTTTGTAGTGTTTAAAATATTTTTTTGTGACATATGATAACATGACATGTATGAGGACAAGTAGCACCATTTAGCTCAAGATAAGGCTACGTCATTTCAAATGCCAACTAAGTCTAAAGGAGAGGAAATGAGTATACTAAGGCCTAAGGGAAAGATATGTGGCACGGCATAGTGTAGTCCAAGTGTTTTTGGAATTTCTTCCACCCTTTGGCTTAGATCGATTTGATATGTGTATGGACACATGGTATTTTAGGGACTTAAGCTTAAGATGGTTTTTGGATGGTAGCAAAGGAAATTGGAGGTTACCGAATCCAATTCTTGTCCAATCTTAGATTTGTTGCTAAAAAATGAGATGTGATGCATATCCAAGATTTGGCATTTTCTATGAGGTGTCACAAAAGGAGCCCTTGCCACTTTGCTAGCCAACCAAGCCTAAAATAAGGAGGGATGATTACCCTAAACCTAAAGGAGACAAGTGGCTCACGGCAATGGGGAACACATGTGGTTTCTAGAAACTTTTCCTATTCATTTATATATATAGTGGTCGACTAAGATGGTATGAGATTTCCTCTTTTTTTCCTAAGTGAAGCTCACGGCCAAAGCAAATACAAAACCCTTTCCACACTCTCATAACTTACCCAAACAATCCATTTTCAAGGCTTTTAGGTGAGATTCAAGGGATTTTCAAAGACAAAGCTCATTCACAAGAAGAATTTCTTAGAAAAAGTTGTAAGTACACATCTAACCTAATTTTAGCATTTATTTGTATAGATAGATGTAACATGTTACTAGTTGCTCTCTTTGAGTGAATATCATGCCTATGGAATGATTGATTCCACCTATGATTGTGATAAGTTATTCTATGAAAAAAATAAGGAAATGTTTGGAGGAAATCTTTTGTAAAGTAAGGGTTTATTTTAGAAAACTATGGAAGAAAGATTAGAGAATTGATAGGTGAAGTTGGTTAATAAAAGAAGTTGAGTTTTGTGACTTGCAAGAGTTAGACTTTAGTAGGATACCTAGAGGTGTTTTGAGTTTTTAAATTTATGAGTGATTTATTTAAATTCTTGAGTGATTGAGAAAAATCATATTATTAAATTTCTTGGAGAATAGTGGAAGACATATTAGTGGTTAAATAATTATTTGATGAAAGATTAGTTGAAGGAAAATTAGTATGACAAACAAGAAAGGGTTTCGGCTAGGAGCTGGTTTGATCTATTGATGGAGTTTTCAAGATATTTTAAGTGGAGAATAAGTTGATTTTAAGAAAAGGAGAAGGAAATTTTGGGGTTAACCTTACCTTAGGGTTCGGCCCTATACTTTAGAATCGAGGTGAAATTATTTTAATATGTTTTGAATGAAATTACCTATGTTTTAAGTGAAAAAGAAGTTTAATGCAAGAATAATATGTAAGATGTAAATGCATTCTTTTAACATGTTATGTGACCCATGAAACATGATGCATGCATCAAGAAGTCTAGTGGTACATGCATATCTAAGTACTTCTCAAGATTTCATGTTTGGGTCGTACCGTTTTTCCAAGAAACAAGATCACAAAATTTAATAAGAACAAGAGAAGAATAAGATTATGAAAAGTCACGTCACGACGATGAAGGCGATTCGATCTACCGTCATAAATGAAAGTCGTCCCACGATGGTGAAGACAATTCGATCTGCCGTATGACTTATATGACTTGGTGAAGGCGATTCAATCTCCCACCATGATAAGAAAATCACGTCATGACGGTGAAGGCAATTCGATCTACCGAACGATTGACGTGAATATGAAAGCTGACGGTGAAGGCGATTCCATCTACCGTCATGCTAAGAAACTCAACGGTGCAGGCAATTCGATCTGCCTTCATGCTAAGAAACTCGACAGTGAAAATGATTCGATCTGCAATTGAGTTCAAGGCTAAGAATTATATGAATAAGTGTCGGCGCCCCAGCTTGCGCTTGGGATCGTACGCAAACCGTGACGTCAGGGATAAGCATCACAGGGAAGTTCACCCCTCGTCTTATCATGTACTGGATTTTTTTTTTTTTATATCGCAGCGAAAAAAGGTCAAACCTTTCTATGCGTGTATCACATGGCTTAATACAATAATATCCCAAAATATTACATTTCCATTAATATAAACATAAGGATCCTTCATAAGTGTTCATTCTTCCAAGACAATGGAAGACCAAAATACATGCAATTAAATACAAAAGCTGCATGGAGGATCCCTAGCTATCATTTCCTAATCCAACGGTTCCTTCTTAATCTTCTTGAAGTTTGGGCCGTAACGGAGGCGGTCCAACTCCAAGGCCGGTCCCACCTCACAACTCATCCCGGAGGATGACTCATAAAGGCGACCCATGTGGAGGGAATCGTCTACGCCGAGAACTATACAACACTTGGTAGGGCGTATATTACCCAAAACATAAGCAACTAGAAGTAGTGACTCCGCCGCCCAGCTGCTTAGATAGTCTAGAGTCACTAGCTCGGAGGTAACGGCCTCAGTCGAGCCCTTGAGGGTCCAAGGCACCGTCTCTAGGGTCATACACTTCAAGGTTGTCATTACCTGCAACTACTTCTATCATCCCAAAAGGGTGATAGTGGAGAGATAAACAGGAGTGAGATTTCGAGAGAAATCTCAGTAAACACATTTATATCATAACAAAGCAATTTAAGCATACAGATAAATAAATAGCAAACAGTCAGTCATACTTAATGCATTATGAGACTCATGACTTTATGGTGTGCACATGCTTATGCTTATGCTTATGCCATGTCTTAAAATTTCTCCCTTTCTTTTCATATTCTTTTCATATTCTAATTCGTAACCTCAGAAAACAAAACAATGGTGTTTCCTTTCAACATTCATCTTTTCGCAAATACTTTTCATTTTTTTATCTTAGGCGCCACTTATCATATCATATATGGCCCGAAAGCCCATCTCTTGTCATGACCTCTGTTGGACACCTCACAGTTCCCCTACGCACCGTGTGTTCCTACTAGTTACCGTAGCACCCGGCGACCGTATCAAACCTAAGTAGCTACGTTTCACGCTCTTCATCACCTGGCAATTGATCACTCACCGAGCAATTACAAACTTTTCTGTATCGGTGAGGCCGAAGCCAACACCGTCCTGTATGCACCCACTAGTTTTAGATACGATCACGCTCCAGACATCCCTTTAGAGCCATACATAGTCTGCCGACGGTCCTTTGTCGACCCAGGGGCTTTCACTCAACTTTAATCACTCCTGAGTGAACAGGGAGTTCCACTGGGACACTATCCCGTCTCAGCCTTTGGGGTTCTTATAAAACTTTAATTAATTTTTTTTATATAAAAATATGTTTAAAACATGATTTTCTTACGGTATGCATGAGACGTGAGACTCATGTCACGAAACATATACAATAGGTGACGAATTCAATGCTTATTTTACGTTAAGCTCTCTAAAATTTTTCGCACCTCATAATCCCACTTCTTTCCTTTCCCAAATTATTTTATGGGCCTCTACTACACTTAGGAGTACTCGGCCCCTTCCCACTAGGGTTGGGCCGAGACCTTCCCCTTTGCATTTTCCTAGCTCTTTTTTTTTTTGTCTCCTACTCTTTTCCAATCACTCCATTTCAACTCAAACCAATTAAAAGTATTTTCTTCCTAACCCTAAAACAAGGCTTGGCCAAAACTCTATATCTTTTAAATTTAATATTTTATTCACTTTTCTTCCAAGATAACTCATCCAATAATTTAAGTAAAAACCACCAATCATGCTAAAGCAACCATTTTATTCATATGCATCTCATGTCTCCAAATATTTAAGCAAACCACCATAATATAGCACAATAATCAAATCAATAATTTCCACCCAAAGAAGTCCTTAAATCCGAAATATGTGCATGCATAACTCAACATTTTCATCTCCAAGTCAAAATCTAGCAAACATATCTTCACATTTACTCAATTTGTCGATCATGCCATAGTCTCCTTTCATATCAATTATTCAAATTCTCCACATGAAATAATCTTTAATCTTGACAAAATAATTAAATGTAGACATAGATTTTTACTACTAATTAAATAAAACTAAAGGCATCATCCACATTATGCTAGTAAACCCTCAATCATGCTTGCATTTCCTTCATTCCATCTTATGATAAGTAACTAACTAAACCATGTGTCATTTCAACTTCTCAACTCAGGAAAAATACCATAACTTAAATATAAATTCTTACTAAACTAAACATGGCAAGTTTTCCCTCTAAAGGTTTCATTTTCTACATACATACAAAAAAAATCAAACAAACAACCAAATTCATTCAAAGGTATACTAAGATTGCTAAAGATAGAATAAGAATGCACTTACCTCTTTAAAGCAATTCCTTCTCAAATATTTGTTCTAGTTCTCTTCTTCTAAGAATATGGTGAGGTTTAGAAGTTAGAAGAAAGTAGAACAAATGAGAGTTGAGGGAGAAATGGTGTTTAACCGAGAGGTAGAGAGAAAGGACTTGTTGTGTGTTTGTGAGTTAGCTAAGTGAGGGGTGGTCTCCTCAAGGGTATTTGGCCATACACTTCTCTCTAGGGGTCAAGGACACTTCACCATACCTTGATTTGAAAGACACAAGACTAGGCATGGGTGGTTGCATGGGAAAAGAAAACAAATGATGAGCAATAGGGGAAGTGAGGAAACAGATCCCTTTGCCTCCCCAAGTGTCCACCGAAACCTCCTCCCCTCTCTTGCCTCATTCTCTTATCATTTCAATCCTATGACACTCAACCATCCACTCTCAAGTCAATCCACAAGATTCCATGGCGATACCTTTGGGAAAGAGAGCTTGCATGATCCGGCCATGCCTTGGTTCCACATGTCATCTAAAACTCTCCCCCCCTCCATTCCTAGTTTGCTTCCATTTCAAGCAATCTCCACTCATTTTCTTACACCACCATACCTCTTACACACCTTACATCATGTACTTTATCCCTTACATAAGTCTAAGGTACTCTTTTCACTAGATTTGCAAGTAATCCTTGGAAGGCTCCAAATGATGCACACGGCAACCTCCCATCCGGATCCACCTTGCTTTTTTTCTTCCTTTTTCCTGTCCTTTTCCTCATGACACCTCTCTTCACTAGTCAATCATATTGTCACTTCCCTCTTACATGATCCTATGGTGATCATTAGCTTAGATTAGAGAGAATGGCATGGGAAAAACCCCTAAAGGGTTTCGGCCCTAGTCCTAACCGAATGCCCTCCCCATCCCTTCTCTTCCACTTTCCACTCCAATGCACAAGTGTCACTCCCCTAAGCATGACATGTTCTAGGTAAAATAAAATAGGCCATACCTTAGTACTTTCCAAAAATATTCCAATGATGGGAAAAATCATATCACAAGATTTTATACTCAACCTCACCATTCACCCACTAGTCAACTCTTACCTAATGGTAATTTCTCATTCCCATCTACTAGTTGTAGTTGACTTATTAGGGTTTCCCTATGGGTGACAAGTGTCCCATGGGTAGGCTTGGTGGGTCATGGGTCATTCTCATGGGCTTGTGGGCTTGCTATTCCTTCCTAGGCCCAATAACTTATTCTAACCTTCAAGGCCCTAATCTTAAACCCATGCCCTTTTTCCTTACCTTTCAATATAAATAATCTAATTGACTAATTAACCACTTAATTAAAATAAATATTCAATTAAATAATACGAATTGAAAATCTCGGGTCATCACAATAAGAATGAAAATATGAAAATTAAGAATTTCACGAAAAGATACGTCACATCACGAAAAGTTATGCACTTGTGCCACTCCAGTCCTTTTTACCAAAGGATACAAGTTTTGTAAAGAGGTGTACAAGTCAAGTAAAGTCATGCATAAGTCATGCTCAATCCATGATTAATAAGTTTCATGATCTTATCATGTGCATCTACATGTGATCTGTATTTACTGTTAATGCTTTTATTATGTTATTTGTGTACTTACTGAGATTTCTCTGAAATCTCACTATTTTAATTTTGCCTATCATTCTTTTCGGAATGATAGATTTTGTTGTAGAAATAGATAGAGACCTAGGACACTCGAGAGACTAGGGAGTGAGACAACATACATCTGCATCGTCTGAGAAGCGGCTACAAATAGGGTGTTGTTTATAATTGAGCCAGGATGGCTCTTTATCTCTAAGTGGTGTTTATGTAACGCCATCAAGGAAATTCCTCCAACAAGATTCTAAAATCAATGTGAATATATTTCGATATGGAAAGGAGTATCGGGAGGTTAAAAAGGAACCCCTATGGTAAAATGGGCAGTTATATGATGAGTTATGTCTGTATTTTGAAAACACTTGGGGTTGTAAAACTTGGTACTCTTGTGTTTATTTATACATTATGTTGTGGGACGTATGAGTATGTTTTTACCATGTGATCACTCTATACAAAAAGTTAGATCTCTTTGCATTTTTTTTAGAAACCGACCTTATTCCGCTACGACGAGCATTGCATTTTATTAGTAAGTTTAGATGCATCCGTAATATTTCTTATAGGAAGGATGGATATGTAACTTTGTGTTACCTATCCTGACTCTTCAGTTTATGTTAAATCCCGGACATAAATTGGGGACATCACAAGCATCCTCCAATTGCTGCATTCCACTTTCTAGTAAGGCTTACTCAATTAATCATTTTCTGTCTATTGATAAACTGTCCCCAAAGTATAGACTTTTTACTACTGCCATTTCCAATACTTTTGAACCAAAGACTTTCAAACAAGCTAGTTCTCATCCTCAATGGCAAGATGCAATGTCAAATGAAATTAAGGCTCTTGAATTAAACAAAACTTGGGAACTTGCAAGTCTTCCTCCAAATAAGTCTGCAATTGGTTGTAAATGGGTTTATAGAGTTAAGTTCAAAGATGATGGGTCAATAGAAATATATAAGGTCAGATTAGTGGCAAAGGGATATAATCAACAGGCAGGCCTCGATTTCTTTGATACATTCTCTCCTGTAGCAAAGATGACAACTGTAAGAATAGTACTTTTGGTTGCTACCATCAACTTGATGTAAACAATGCTTTTCTTCATGGGGAGTTGCATGAAGAAGTATACATGAGATTACCACTAGGGTACTCCTCTCCTAATGATCCTAGAGTTTGTAAACTCAAAAAGAGCTTGTATGGTCTCAAGCAGGCCTCAAGACAATGGTTCTCCAAGCTATCAACTTCACTACTTCAGTTTGGTTTTCATCAAGCCAAATTTGATTCTTCCTTATTCATCAGAAAGACTTCAAGCAATTTTATGGCACTTTTAATCTATGTTGATGATGTAATTTTGGCCTCTAACAGTCTTGAAGATATAGCTGCTGTAAAGAAATTTTTACATGATTCTTTCACAACTAAAGATCTTGGGGAATTGAAGTACTTCTTGGGAATTGAGTAGCCAGATCATCAAAGGGTATTTCCTTATGCCAGTGCAAGTATGCTTTGGATATTTTGGATGATAGTGAATTTTCTGGTTGTAAGCCTATTACTTTTCCCATGGAATCAACACTTAAACTTAGTGCAAATGATTCATCTCCACCGCTACCAAAACCTGAGACATATAAAAGATTGGTTGGTCGTCTCCTCTATCTTACAATAACCAGACCAGACTTGTCATATTCTATCTAAGCATTAAGCCAATTCATAGCTAATCCAAGCTCTAACCATTTTTAGTTGTTGAAAGGGTTCTAAGATACATAAAGGCAACACCTGGTCAAGGAATCTTCTTATCTACATCTCCACCTTTACATCTGAAAGCATACTCAGATAGTGATTGGGTAGGTTGTCTAGATACAAGGAGCATCACTGGTTTCACAAATTTTCTTGGAGAATCACTTATATCATGGAAATCTAAAAGGCAAACTACTGGCAGTCGATCATCAGCTGAATCAGAGTATAGAGCTTTGTCATCCACAACGTGTGAGATTCAATGGTTGATGTATTTACTTGCTGATTTGAAAATTCACCATTCTCAAGCTGTCTTACTCTACACAGATAGCAAACCAGCTTCAGAGATTACTTCCAATCCAGTGCAGCACGAGAGAATTAAACACATTCAGCTTGATTGTCATATGGTCCAAAAAAAGCTTCAAGAAGGACTCATGAACATTATCCACGTACTTTTTAAACATCAGCTAGCAGATATATTGACCAAACCCTTACGGGTCTCTTCACTTTCATCATCTCATCTTCAAGATGGGAATGTTGGATATCCATTCCCCTCTTGATGGGAGGTATACAAAACCAAATTGAAGACTTGGAATTGAAGTCTCAAGCAGCTAAACAATACAGTTGCATAGATGCGGCAGTTAAGTTAGTTACAGAGGAGAGGATAGCATTGACGGATGTAAAATTGTAAATAGATTTGTTAAAATGTATTTGTGTATATAAATAGATAGCATGTACATTTTTTGTAATTCAATTGATTCAGTTCTTCTTAATGAGAAAATATCGTCAAGGTTTTCTCTCAAAGCCCTGTTTTCAATCTCCAGTTTAAAGAGTTTTACCGTTCCTTTCACCTTCTCGTCCTCAAATATTTTTTTCGATGTTAGTGAAAGAATCGATTCCCTCCACTCCAACAAGAAACTCCAGAGCTATACAACAGAACCTCTTCTCTCTGCTAGAGTGCTGCAGTACCCTCAAAAAGATCTGCCAAATCCATGCCCAAATAGTCATTAACGGTTTTACCCAGAAGAATTATATCCTTGTCAAGCTATTATCATTCTATGTTGCTTCTGGTTATCTCAAGATTGCATCGAGAGTTTTTAAAGGTATTGAAAAGCCTAGTGCCACTGTTTGGAATCAGATGATCAGAGGGCATGCTCAGAGTCAAACTCCAAGAAAATCCATCGAGTTGTACAATAGAATGGTGGCAGCGGAGGCTGACCCGGATGGTTTTACATATTCGTACCTTTTAAGTGCTTGCGCGAGAGCGGAGTTCTTGGGAGAAGGGGAGCAGGTGCATGGGAGGGTTTTGGCAAATGGGTATTGCTCAAATGTGTTTGTCCAGACAAATTTGGTTAATTTGTATGCTGTTGGTGGAGTTAATGATATCAAGTACGCACGGCGCGTGTTTGAGGAAATGAGTGATAGAAGTGTTGTGAGTTGGAATTCATTACTTGCAGGATATATTAGGTGTGGGGACATTGATGGGGCGTGGAGAATATTTGATGATATGCCTGAGAGGAATGTTGTATCATGGACAACCATAATTTCAGGATGTGCTCAGAATGGTAAGTATAAGCAAGCTTTGTCTTTGTTTGGTGAGATGAGGAGGGCTCATGTGGAAGTGGATCAGGTTGCATTGGTTGCAGTGTTATCAGCATGTGCCAAATTAGGAGATTTGAATTTGGGAAAGCAGATTCATTGGTACATTGAAGAGAGAATCAGATCTAGGAACCAGACGTTGTCAGTGTCTTTAAGCAATGCACTCATACACATGTATGCTAGCTGTGGTGCGATTGATGAAGCTTATAAAGTGTTCAGCATAATGCCATGTAAAAGCAATGTTTCTTGGACTAGCATCATCACGGGTTTAGCAAAGCAGGGATGTGGAGAAGAAGCTCTTGATGTCTTTCGGTCCATGCTAAGATTGGGAGCAAATCAAGACAGACCTGATGAAATAACCTTCATCGGGGTTTTGTGTGCCTGCAGCCATGCTGGACTTGTTAATGAAGGCCTCTATCTCTTTGAGCATATGAGTAAAACTTGGGGAATCAGCCCGAAAATTGAGCACTATGGGTGCATGGTGGATCTCCTAAGCCGGGCCGGTTTCCTAGATGAAGCATACAGGCTAGTTGAGAGTATGCCCATTAGGCCAAACAATGCAATTTGGGGTGCTCTGCTTGGTGGTTGTAGAATTCACAAGAATGCTGGACTTGCTTCCCATGTTGCACAGAAACTGGCAGTTGGACTAGACCCAGAGCAAGCTGCAGGGTATCTTGTACTGTTGTCAAATGTTTATTCAACCGCTAAAAGGTGGCAAGATGTTCTTGGTGTGAGACAGAAGATGGTTGAGATGGGTGTAAGAAAGCCTTCAGGCCGAAGTTGGGTCGAAATTAATGGAGTCGTGCCATGATTTTGTTGCAGGTGACATGGACCATAAGCACGCACCTTTAATATAGCACAGCATGGAAAGGCTACAAACTAAATTTGATGGAGAGGTTTTTGGATGCTGAGGAATAAGAACAATAATTTCGTTTTGACCTCTTGCACAATCTACATCCTACACTATCTCTGCATGGAATTCGGAAGTTTCCTGTATTCATATTTTTGAAATCTACGGAGTTGCTCTCGAAATATTGCTTGATTTCATTTCAGACACTCAAAACCATTGGGTTATAGTAATTGAAGAACCCATCACTGGGAAAGGGCTTGATGCTTTTACTGCTGATCTCTCATCTGTAGATTCTTATTTCTTGAAAGATGGGTCGCATGAAGAGAGACGCACAGCTGCCTTTAATTTTTTGTGTATGAAGGATGGTAAATAATGCATGTATTATATAACTTATAAGTTATTAGATGAATAATTCTTTTAGTTTTGTGTTTTCTTCGAAGCAATCATTCTCTTAGTTCAGTGGGATTAACTCATTTGACATTTGTTTATAGAGTATTGTTATTATGTTTCTTTAATTTGTTCATTTGATGTGTTTTTAGTGTATTTTATAATATTTTTTTTATTTTAAATATTTTTTAAATATTGTAAGAAATGAGGGAGCCGCCTACATGGGGCTGACCCTTCCCCTCCCAGCGTTACAAGCATAAGGCCATGCGTTACATGGCCTGTAACGTAAATGCATGGCTGGCCTTTAGAGAGTGGGCTATATATAGCCCCCCTCAGCTTGATTTTTGGCACTATCTGAAAAAGAAAAATTTATCTCCTTATTTTCTCTCGAGATAGTGTTTAGGCTGTAGATTTGTTTAATGTCACTCTAGTTTTATACTAAGTAGTGCACTAACCACTAAGAGGAAACGCTGATGATTTGTCAGTTTGGAGAAATTTGTGGAGCAATTTGATAAGCTAAGCTTGAGGTATTTTTCTGCTGTGTTTTCTAACATTGGTATCAGAGCGCATGTAATTGCTTCCAATTTTTTTATTTTCTCGCAATTGCTTGAGATATATATTTTTTTATAATTTGTGTTGTTAAAAAAATAAAAAAGACAAACATGGGTTTTGAAACCAGGATCACGGATGACTTAGACTAACGCCCACCACTGGGCCATGGGTGTCTTTTGGTCTAGGTGGGGAGGTGTGCGAGCACCCTGTGGTGCCGCGCGTACCAAGGGTGCTGCGCGCACCACAAGGATGGTGTGGCACACCTCTCCTCCCTGGAAGTTTTTTTTCCGACAATAGAGGAGGCTAGGTGACAGTCTGTGGTGGTGCGGCGGTTACTGCAATCATCTACTGCCAATGGGCACTGTTCACGTTAATAATGCCCTAGCCGAAAGTTGAAGAAGAGCATTCGGCTCTTATAATTTTTCCTTGGGTTGGGCTTGGGCCCTTCGGCCCATTAGTTTGTTTTAATGAAACATGGGCTGGGTGTTTCGGCCCAGCACATGTTTAAAAAAGAAAAAAGACAAACTTGGGTTTTGAACCCAGGATCACGGATGACTTAGATCAGCGCCCATCATTGGGCCATGGGTGTCTTTTGGTCTAGGTGGGGCATTTATATTTATTTATTATACATTTATTTCGTTTCTCTATAAAAAAAAAATGGTATGTTTTTTATATATGCGTTGATATATTTTCTGTGATAACATGTGATCTTTTATTTAATGCTATAGATTAAATGTGATTAAATGTGAATATATGGTCATATTCGTGCTATTTTATTGATGAATTCCATAATGTTATATTACATGTGATTTTTTAGTTTTTTTTTATTAAATGTGATTACATGTATGTGTGTATTGAACATGTGGATCTTTGCTTATTTTTATCATGTATAAATATTATATTTGTATGATTAGACATTAGCCTTAATTTATTCTAGTGATAAAACAGATAAATTCTCACTAAGTAGTCTTAGTTAGAGTTGTCAGTGTAAATTGATAGGTTGAAAGAATTGCAGTGACTCCAGTAAGAACTGTAAATGCACTGTACAGCGATAACATCATGGTAGTCCCAGTAAGAATTGTAAATGCACTGATGAAACAAGAAAAATGGACTGTAATGGTCTTATATGAACCATCTTTGTAGACTGACCCAACAGGTTACTGTAATTTTAGTAGAATCTATCTTTACGTATGACTAGGACTAGGTGATTACTTTAGATAGTGGGAGTATGGTTGGGATTTATGATTAAATCTCCCATATTTTTTAAAAACTTTGTGCGGGAATTAGGTTAGAAATTTAATAATTGGATATTATGGCGCAAGAGATGATTCTGAAGCCTAGCGATTTTTCGATCTTGCAACATATCTATATTATTTCTTTTATAGCTTGGATGGACACGGCAGATTTCTTAGGTGTGTGTGTAATATCCCTTCTTTGTGTTTTGTAGTGATATGGCATCCAAGAGTATAATTACCGATTTAAACAAAGGGGAGAAATTGGATGGATAGAACTATGACATATAATATCGTAAGATCCAATATGTCTTAGATGAGCAAGAGGTCGTAGAGGTTTTATCTCACTCCTTGACTAAGCCCAAGGAAGGGGACTGGGAACAATACAAGTTAGATGAGTTAGCCTATGATGAATGGGCTAAGAAAAATCAGTGCACGCGCATAATAATGTTAAGTAGCATGCACAATGATCTAATGCGTGAGTTCGAGACCTATGACACTACCCAAAGCATGTGAGAAGCTTTAAAGTTGAAGTTTGGTGGAAATTCAGCCACTAGGTTGCGTAGATTAACTATGGGGTTTGACTCCTATAAGATGCGCTCTAACTACACGATGAAGTAGCATCTTAGGGCTATGTCAACCATGATCCGTGAACTTAAGTCGGCAAGAAACAACCTAACTGATGACCAACAAGTCCAAGCAGTGATAAGATCACTACCGAATTCTTGGGAGAATATGAGTCAGAACTGAAGCATAACGGGAATATCAAAGACTTTAATGATGTCTCGCGTCACTTGGAATTGGAGGCAGAGCACCTAAAGGCTGCTAAGCCCAGTCATTCGGCCTATGTGGCTGATTCTGGTTCACGCAAGGCATTAAAACCTAAGCGTAGGAAGTCCAAGAATGGGGTAGCTGCTGGATAAGTTAAGAAGGTGTCAGGAACTTCTCAGCGCAGCAAGAAGGGCAAGCACGAGAAGAACAAGTTAAAATTAGAGTGTTTCAACTGCGGAAATAAAGGCCACTTCGCTCGTGACTGCACTGAGCCAAATAAGGTATACTCTAACTTTTCTCGCATTATTTTTATAACTAGCCATGTGATGGTTGCTCACTCATATCCTGTGTGGACTGTTGATTTAGGAGCGACCGAACACAGTGCAAGATAGAGTTGGATTTGTGGAGTATCGTCATATTCCAGTTGGGAGCCGTGATATCAAGGTGGGGAATACAGCTAGCGTGAAGGTGCTAGGACTTGGTACCTTGAAGCTGGACTTGCGGGGTGGCCGCACTCTTTTCCTCCACAATATGCTATACGCTCCCAAAATTCGATGAAATTTACTTTCTGTAGTTACTCTTTTAAAACTTAGTTTTCAGATCGTATTTGAAAACAATTATGTTTCCTTTTATTTAGGCCATGTGTTTTATGGCAATGTTTTTCTTCAAGATGGTTATATGATAATGGATTTGGATTATTCAAATATGAATGAGTCTATTTCTTTTCTTTTTGCATATGATAATTTGGATTCATACAAATGGCATACTAGGCTTAGCCATATAGGGCAAGATAGAATGGCTCGGTTAGCTAGAGAAGGCCTAATAGGCAATCTCGCTAAGGTCATCTTGCCCACATGTGAACATTGTCTAATAGGAAAAGTTAAGAGAAAACCATTTAGAAAAACCACTAGGATATTTTTTCCACTGCATTAGTCCACTCAGACATCTGTGGTCCAATGAGTGTGAGGGAAAGACACGGAGGTGTCTACTTTATCACCTTTATAAATGATTTTTCACGTTATGGTCATGTCTACTTAATCTTCCATAAGTCTGAAGCATTTGAGTGTTTTAGGCAATATTTAAGAATGGTTGAGAATTAGTTAGACAAAAGTTTAAAAACTCTGAGAACTGACGGAGGACAAGAATATCTTTTTGAGCAATTTAAAAGGCTCTGTGATGAAAAAGGAATCAAAAGACAGTTAACAATGCCGAGTACACCACAACAAAATGGTGTGACGAAAAGGAGAAATCGAATATTGCTTGAGATGATTAGGCCAATGATGGCGCAAGTAAACCTACCAATTTCTTTTTGGGGCGATGCACTTTTGACAGCTGCCTACATTCTTAAT
This sequence comes from Platycarya longipes, assembly GCA_036559045.1. NCBI lineage: Eukaryota > Viridiplantae > Streptophyta > Magnoliopsida > Fagales > Juglandaceae > Platycarya > Platycarya longipes. The sequence goes on along the minus strand of CM071802.1, from coordinate 22,090,744 downwards.
CAAGTACCCTCCAAATCAGTAACTTCCACCCCATATAAACTATGGACCGGCGAGAAACCCAATTTGAGTAACTTGCGCCCTTGGGGTTTAACGGGTTTTGTTCACGATCTTTCTCATAAGTATGGAAAGTTATGCCCTAGAAGGAAAAAGTGTATCTTTATAAGGTACTCAGAACACTCTAAAGGGTATGTGTTAATAGGTGAACAAACTGATGGAAGTGTAATTGAGATTTAGTCACGAGATGTGGATTTCATTGAAGATGAGTTTCCAAGTAGAGGTGAGGTTGATAGGAGTTTAGAACTCCATGAGATTGTAGAACAAGAGGAAAGTGCTCCAAAGAATTTAGTTGAAAATGAGGAAGAAGTTTTTCAAGCTCCTACAAATTATAAAAATGATTTGAATCCGAGTGGGAGCATACCACTTGTCAATCAATCACAACAACCTCAGCCACATAGAAGCACACGTGAAAGTATTCCTCATCGTCGTTTTGAGATTAAGGGAATCTTTCATGGTAGCTCCACACAATGATGACGAGCCTAGAACAATTCATGAGGCTCTCTCATCTTCTACTAAAGATGAGTGGATGAAAGCACTTAATAATGAAATTGAGTCTATGAGAACTAACCAGGTCTAGGATCTGGTTTATCTACCGACAGGGCGTAAGGCTATTGGAAACAAATGGGTTCTTAAGATCAAACGCAAATCGGATGGATCAATAGATAGGTACAAAGCTCGCTTAGTGGCAAAAGGATATACCCAACAAGAGGGTATAGACTATGAGGAAACATTTTCACCAGTGATGAGGTTTGCCTCAATTCGCCTGATTCTAGCTATAGTAGCGAATATGGATTTAGAACTCTACTAGATGGACGTTAAGATAGCATTTCTCAATGGAGAACTAGATGAGAAGATCTATATGGATCAACCAACGAGTTTTGTGGTCAAAGGTCAAGAGCGTAAAGTGTGCAAGCTCAAACGATTTATACATGGCCTAAAACAATCATCTAGACAATGGTACCTCAGATTCCATCGAGCCATTCTCTCGAATGGGTTTACGATGATCACAAAGGATCATTATGTCTATGTCAAAATGTCTAAGAAGAGTTTCATTATATTGTCATTATACGTTGACAACATACTACTAACTGGAAATGATAAAGGGTTGATAGTTACCACAAAAGAATCGTTATCCTTCAATTTTGATATGAAAGATATAGGTGAGACAGAATACATTCTGGGAGTTAAGATCTACAGAGCTCGCTCTAAGAGACTTTTGTGTTTGTCCCAACAGACTTACATAAATAAAGTTCTTGAGCGCTTCCTAATGAATAGATGTAAGCCCATTGACACCCCTATTACAAGAAGCGAGAACCTATCTAAAGAGTTGTGTCTAAGACTCAAAGAAAAAAGGAAAAGATGGCTCGTGTCCCTTATGCTAATACTGTGGGTAGTCTGATGTACGCAATGATGTGTACTCGGCCTGACATATGCTAAGCTCACTGGAAAGCAGTCAAGAGGATTATGCGATATCTCAAGAGAACTGCGGACTATATGCTGTGCTATCAGGATTCAGACTTGTAACTAAGAGGTTACAGTGATGCCGATTGGGGCAGTGACCTAGATGAGCGCAAATTAACCACTGGGTATGTCTTTCTACTCAACAATGGCGTCATTACTTGGAGCAGCAAGAAACAACTCTACTTAGCTTTATCCACCATGGAGGCAGAATACATAGCTTGTTCTGCAGCAGTTCAAGAAGCTGTTTGGTTACAAAGGTTCCTCAAGCATTTAGACATTGGCACGTGTTGACGCCCCCGCTTGCGCTTGGGATCGTATGCAAACCGAGATGTTGGGGATGAGCATCACAGGAAAACTCACCCCTCGTCATATCATGTATATATATATTTTTTTTTAAGCAGGAATAAAGGTTTCCGCAGCGGAAAAAGGTTAGACCTTTCTAAACATACATCACATGGCTTGAAGACTCTAATATCCTAAAGTATTTCATTACTATAAATATAAATACAACAATAATTCATAAATATTTCTTCTTCCAAAACAACGGAAGCCCAAAATAACTGCATACACATCTAGAGTCAATATTACCAATGTATCTGGCTCCACAAAAGTGTGTTTTCCAAAACAGCGAAAAATTTTCCAAACTATAATCAAATAGATACAAAACAGCGTAGGCAATTCCCATCGCCCTTTTTTCTAATACAATGGCTCTTTCTTTATCCCCTTGAAATCAGGGCTATAATGAAGATGGACCAGATTCAAGTTAGGCCCTACGTCACAACTCATCTCAGAGGATGACTCATATAGGCGTCCCAAGTGGAGGGACTCATCTACCCCTACGACCAAGAAACACCTTGTAAGGCATAAGTCCGCCAAAAAGTATGTCGCCAGTGGCAGTAACTCCACCGCCCATCAGCCTAACAAGCTAAGAGTCACCTGCTCGACGATAGTGGACTTAGTTAGGCCCTTGGGGGTCTGAGGTGTCGTCCCGAGAATCGTACTTGGTCGATCTACCATCACCTACAACTACTTCTATCATCCCCAATAAAGAACGATAGTGGGAATATAAAAGGGTGAGATTTCGGGAAAAATCTTAGTAAGTACATTAATATTTCGACAAAAGCATTTCAAGCATACAGTTAAGCGAATAACAAACAATCATAGGTACATCATGCATTATGGGACTCATGACTTTACTTATGCACATGCTCATGCTCATGTCACTTTCTTCAACTTGTTTTTCTTTGACTTCCTTCATGTGTTTGCTTGTAAATTCATGTGACAAAATACTTTAAACATCTTTTCAAAACCCATCATTTTCAAACATTTTTCATTTTTTCTTATCTTAGGCACCACTTATCATATTATATCATATATGGGGCTTAAAAGTTGTTCTTTTCGTCATGACATCTTCTTATTGGACACATCCCGGCTCCCCTATGCACCGCGTGTTCCTTGTTAGTTACCGTAGCACCCAGCGACCGTATCGAACCTAAGTGGTACATTTCACGCCCTTCACGCTCTTCATCACTCAATGATTGATCATTCACCGAACGACTACAAATTTATTCATATAACGGTAAGGCACAAGTCAACACCGCTTTTGGGTACCCACTAGCATTAGGTGCAACCACGCTCCGAACACCTTTTGGAGCCATACATGGTCCGCCGACTGTTCTTCATTGACCCAGGGATTTTCACTCGACTTTATTCACTCCTGAGTGAACAGAGAGTTTCACTAGAGCATTACTCCATCCCAGCCTTTAGGATTCTTATAAAACTTTAATTTTTTGCTTTTCTTTTAAAAACATGTTTGACTCAAAACATGGTTTTCGTGCTTCATGCATGAGACATGCAACTCATAACACTCAACATGTTAAACGTGAGACGAACACACGTGTACTAAGTGTCATACTCTTTCACAAGTCAAGCACCAAAAAATTCTACTTCCTTTTCATCTAAAAGCACACAATGGACCTTGCACATATTTAGAGGTGCTCGGCCCTCCCCCACTAGGGTTAGGTCGAGACCCTCCCTTAGTTGTTTCCTAATATTTTCTTTTCCTATCCTCCTCCAAATACTTAAATCTAGCCTCAATAAAATAATCGAATATTTTTAACGCCACAAAAATGTCTTAGCCGAAACTTAGGGTCCTTAAGTTTATTATTTTAATCACTTTTCTTTTCATCAAGATAGTTCACTTAACCATTCATGTAAAAACCGAATATCATGCTATCAAATTCCTTTAGTTCTCATACCTCTAATTTTTCCAAGTATTCAAGATTTAATCATAATGTAACATAATAGTTGAAAAGAAAGCTCAACCCAAAACCCTTAAAAATCAAAACACCTATATGCACCAATCTAACCTTCTTTCAACTCCAAGTTAAATTTTAACATGCATACATATCATCACCACTCATCATGGAAATCATGTTACATTCTTCCTTTATATCAAAGTATTCAAATTCATAATACAATATAACCTTTAATCTAAAATGATACTTAAATCAAACATGGATTTGCCACCAAATGAGCAAAACATAAGTAATCTAACCCACATCATCTAATATCCTACAAGTTAAGCTTAATCATGCATGCATTCCTTCAATTTACACATCATGTTGATTTCTTTGAAATAAGTTGACTAAATCCACCCATCATTTTATACTCTCAAATTTAAAGAATCATAAATTTAAACATGGATTCATACCTAGCTAAGTCTGGCATTTTCACTAAGGAATTTCATTTTAGCATAAACAAACAAGAATTCAAACAATATAATCAAATTCTCTCAAGAGTATACTACAATTGCTAAGGGTAAGATAAGAATATACTTACAATACTCGTAGTAGGCTTAGCTTAAATCTGAATATATATATATATATATAATAATCTATTAGATTCTCTATAAACATGGAGACTTAAAGAGTAGATTCTTGAAATGAGAATATAGGTGTGGTGTGTGTGTGTTCTTCCTCTGCTTGGATCAACTTAAGCATTTACCTCTTCAACACTTTCCACTCAAGAATGCTTGCCTTAGCTCCACTACACTTAGGATGTTCTTGTGTTTAGAGGATAGAAGAAAGTAAAGCAAAAGAAAATGGAGTGGGAGAGAGTGTTGGCCGAGAGGTAGAGAGAGTGAGAGGGTTTGTGAGAAAGTGAGACCAAGTGAGAGGAATGGGCATACACAAGGCCATTCGGCCATGACCTTCTCTCCTAGGGTCCTAGGACACTCCACCATACCTATGATTAAAAGACACTTGATTGATAAGAGTGGTTGCTTGGGAAAAGAAAACAAATGATGGAAGTGTGTGGAATGGGCAACCGGTTGGTGTTTTCCAATTGGGGTTGCCGAGTTCCTCATAGGAGATGGACTAGAATGGTAAGGTCCTATCCCATCCTAAAGATATCCCTATGATCTAGTATCACATCATGGTCATCCCTTTGGAAGATCTTCACACTTTGATGTGAAAACTCTAGGAAACAACAAGACTCAAAGCATATGGCTCCAAGCTTCCCCACTTGCCTCATCCGAAACTTCCATCCCTTTTGTCTCCCTCTCTTGTCACTTCAACTCTCTTACACACTCACTTATCAACTCATATGTCATTCCACAAGATCTTCAAGATCATATCTTTGGGAAAAAGGGTATGCAACATTCGGCTAGCCCCATTTTTTGTTTCAACCGAAACCTCATTTCCCTCCCATGGTTTCCTCTCTTTTCAAGCAACTATCAATCATCTTATCCCATCACCATGCCGTCTTACCCTCTTACACCTTGTACTTCACACTCTTACACAAGTCCCTCATGTCTCATCACCTAGGTTTTTGTCAAAACTCTTGGAAGACTCCAAATGAGGCTCATGGCCATACACTACCTGAAACCTTCCCTTGGTTTCTTCTCTCCTTTTTCCTTCCTTCTCTCCAATGATGCCACTTTTTACTTGTCAATCACCTTGTCAACTCACTCTTACAAGATTTATTTTTGATCATTTGCTTAGATTGGAATTAGATTGCATGGAAAATACCCCAAAGGTGTTCGGCTATATGCCTCCACCGAAGCTCCATTTTCTCTTTTCTTCTATTTCCTATTTCAACCACATGTGTCACCTATCTAGATATGGTATACTCCTAGGAAGACTAAAATAGAAGATCTATTTGTACTTCCCAAGATATCCCAATGATGAGAAAATCTCATCATGAGATTTCACACTCTATCCTACAAGGCATCCCACTAGTCAACTCCCAACTACTAGCAGTTTCTATTTTTTATCTACTAGTCTTAGATAACTCACTAGGGTTTCTCTAGAGATGACATGTGTCCCTTGTGTGGGTTTGGTGGATCATAGGTCAAACTCATGGGCTGGTGGGCTTATTATTCCTCTCTTGGCCCACTAACTTAAGTTAAGCTTTTAAGGCTTCAATTCTAAGCCCTAGCCTTCATCCTCACTATTCTAAATTACCAATATTATTATTAAAATAATTACTTAAATAAAATAGTAAGAAACAAAAATCTCGGGTCGTCACAGCACGAATACTTCAGATTCGGTGATGATATTCTACAATAGCATAGCAACTCTAGCATATGCTAAGGACTCAAAATATCATGGAAGAATCAAACACATAGATATCAGATATCACTACATCAGAGATATGGTAGCACAAAAGGAAGTTGTTCTGAAACACCTTTTTACGAGTTGCATAGTTGCTGATCCCTTGACAAAGCCCATTGCAAGATATGTATTTGAGGCTCATGTTAGGAATTTGGGACTACGTAGATTGTAAATGCAATTTGTGTTTCAAATGACATTGAGATGTAACATTTCTTTTGGGATATTAGTATAATATGATTTAGTTCTTGTCTTTATCGTATTGTCTTTTACTAATACATACACACAAGATATGTCAACAGGCTTAGATTGGCTCACTTACACAAGCAATTGCCTCTAGCGCTTAAGTAGCAAGTAGAGATGAGACATTGTGTCCCTAAGTACTTGTCCAAATGGATAAGTTAGTTGACACAAGGTATGTCGCCTTAGTGGGAGCTAAGATGAGGTTTTTTGAGAAGACTGTGAGGATTACCCACCATCCATGTAGCCTGAGGTTAGTTAGACGCGAGATTCTCTTTAATATCTTGGAGGCGTGCAAATAGAGAAACTTGGGTTAGACGCTTAAGGAACGGCTAGACTAAGATCTGTACGATGTTGATATAGACATATGCTCTTTGAGAAAGAGAAATTCATCGTAGCATGTGTTTCATACTACATGTGCTTATTCGACCTTATGAGTAAGTGAGTAAATGGTTCCCCTCTTTCTCACTATGTGAGTCTTATTTTTAGATGTCCTTTACTTTTGACTATGTCACGAGATAGAGGTTATAATGTCTGCTACTTTGGCATGCTGTCTAAGACTATGATTGATATGGTCTAAAGAGGCATTGCTAGAAAAGCAGTTTAACCAAAGTTGAATGATATGAGTGCAAAAGAAAGACTCTTCGATATCGTATTTTCAATAGTGTTTGCTGACGTCAAACTATGACGCTACATATTGGTAACGGCTAAAGTTGTGTACACATTGAAATGATTTGGAGGTAGTCAAGCATTGTTCTGAGTTTATCAACTCAAGAGGGTTCGAAACTGCTTGGTTTGATGCGATCGAATAAGTGTAGGACATGACCTGACACATTAGGGATGTTACTATACTAGTCTTCTCTGGGAGAGATTTGGTGTATGTACTCTCACCTTTCTACAGATGTGCTTGGTAGTCGCACGGCCTATTTACTTGTATAAACAAGATTGAGAACGTCAGAGAGATGCATACTAGGAGTCATGCCCATTGTGTGAGAATGTGAGATGTAAGAAAGGGGGGGAGGCGCCTACATGGGGCTGACCCTTCCCCTCCCATGCGTTACAAGTATGTAACACATGGCTTTAAGGCCATGCATTACATGGCCTGTAACGTAAACGCATGGCTTTATGCAATGCGTTTTTTTACCAAATTAATGGTTGGCCTTGAGGGTGGACTATATATAGCCCCCCTCAGCTTGGTTTTTGGCACTATTTAAAAAAGAAAAATTTCTCTCTCTTTGTTTTCTCTTAATTTTATACTAGGTAGTGCACTAATCACTAAGAGGAAATGTTGGTAATTTGTCAGTCTGAAAAAATTTGTAGAGTAATTTGATAAGCTAAATTTGAGGTTTTTTTTTATTGTGTTTTCTAACAAATATATTTAAATATTTTTTAAAAAATAAAAAATACTAATAAATTAATAATCATTTTCTTAACTATTAAATAAAAAAATTATTTTCTAAAAAGTTAAATGCATGAACTGACAAAGTAAGGGAGTAAAGTGAGTCGATGATAGTATTATTTTTGTCTATAATGCCTTGAAAAAAGAATTATGAATGTTGACTTTATTTAAGGATCGGTATCTTTTGCTCAAAACGACGACTCTCACAAGTAGGATTGAAGGGTGACACCCGCACCATGGCGCGGCCATCCGATCTACCCAGTCCCGTAGGGCCGTAAGGGTAGATTGCAAATAACATTTCTATAAAATAATATAATAGATAGTTGTTAAATGAGTTGCAAAGCACAACTTTTCGGGCTTACCAATTACAGTGTATAAAATACGTTCGGCTCAAGCAATCTTACGCTGCATGATTAACCAGCCATGTGAGTTTCGTTGTTTCCTAGACAAGATCTGCCACAGGCCCACAGGTTCATGGCAGCCAGCTATTTAATGGCCTATTCTCCAACTTTAACGCATAGTTCCCGATTAAATTTGAAAATGAAATCAGATTAATTGAGATAAATTGTAAAAATTAAATAAAATATTATTATTATTATTTTAAATTTTAAAAAATTTAAATTTAAAATTTAAATTCAAAAAAATTATATTAAAATTTAAAAAAATTATATTAAAATTTATATTTTGTATAAAATTTAAAAAAAATATAATAATAAATTAAAGATAAAATAAGTTGAATTGAAATGAGTTTACAATTCAAATCGGCCTCTCAATAAACAATTTGGTGTATAAATATATGAGAACTCTTATAGATGTGAAAAAAATTATAAATTAATGTAATTTTATAATATTTGTCAGATTTATTTTATAATAAAAATAATTTTATAATTTATATTATAATATTAAATTATATTAATTTATAAATTTATTTTTATATAATTTTTTATAATTATTTTTTCAAAATATATACACATACATATACAATAATTTATAACCAGCAAAGATGGTTGCATTTTTTGAGGAGGATGGGGGCGTGTGCTTTTTTGGGGTTTGAAAAAATATATGCCCCCACAAATGACAAAACTCAGTTTTTAGTAAATTTCTGTTGAAATTCTTTACTGGTGGAAGCAATAAAGAATTTGCTATAAATATTTACTGAGTGGGAAATTTTTTTTCCTTTTACTTTTTTTGTTTTCCTTATTTGTGTTGCTTAAACCGGAGAAACCACGAATCATGATATAGGAATAGGAGGCCAACAAAACAAAAATGCCCATTCCCCCGACCCTTCATCGGATGCCCGCAGAAGTTAAAAACTTTATAAGCAATCGACGTTACAAGGTTGGTGTTTTGGGCTGTCAAGATCCTTGCAGCCCTGCTCTGATTCCTTAGAAAATCAAGCCACCTTCCATCTACGAGTCGAAAGGAGAAGAAAACAAGAATCGGAGACCATCTTAATCTTTTGGAGTCCCCTCCAATTGAGAACAAACACAATCTGGGTCAGGTATGCAGCTCACTTCCAATCAATCTTGCTTCTTTCTGGGATATTGCTTTGATCATTCGAGTTGAAAGATATCAACCAAATCTGACCATTTTTATTCCTTCAGGGATGGTTTCAAAAGCAGCCGTCGTCTTGCTGATGGGTCTTCTTGGAATGGTTTATCAGGCAACACAACTACCCCCTCCACAAACTAAAGGGTCGGCAGAGGATTCGCCAGTGTCCTCATCAAGAATCAGGCTCAAAGATGGAAGGTATCTGGCTTACACAGAAAGAGGTGTCCCCAAGGAAAAGGCAAGGTACAAAATCATTATTGTGCACGGCCTTGGAAGCTCTAAAGAGATGAATTTTCTGGCACCTCAAGTACGCACATCAATCTCTCCTCAACCTATTTTATGAAAATTCTCCCAATTTGAATAGTGAAATAGGATGAGATGAGATTATTCTAATTTTTAGATAAAGTTGAAAGTTGAATAAAATAGTGCAAAAATTTTATTTTTTAATATTATTATTATTTTGAAATTTGAAAATTTTCAATTAGAATTTGGAAAAATTGAATTGTTTATTGTGTTTTGTGTGAGAATTTGAGAAAGTTATAATAATAAGATGAGATGAGATGAATTGAGATGTTTTTTCAATCCAAACTGGGCCTAGACATCCTCTGTTGGTTTGCATCTCGATTAAAATACTAGGAGAATTTTGGCTCATCCTGGTGAAATGTCTGCATTGAATAACTACTAGTAGTAAACCGTTGCAACGGATAGAAAATGCTGAATAAGCATATGCAAATCGCAAATTAGACCAAATTCTTATGAATGAATGTAAAGGAAAAGAATTGTAGAAGAGCCAGGGAAGAAGTTTGTATCACACGTGAACATATTAAGGGGTGTTTGTTATATAAAATATATGCGACAATGCTCCTCTATTTGTTTTGGGTTGTTTTGAGATCATCAAAACTCATATATAACAGGTATAAATTTGAATCCTAATATATCTACCAGTCAAGGAAGCAATAATGTGTCAGTAATTCTGTTAAGAGAAGTAACCTTGAAATATTTGAACGAGATGAATTTCACACTGCCTTAGTTTCCAGGAACTAATAGATGAATTGGGCATATACTTTCTGCTATTTGATCGAGCGGGATATGGAGAAAGTGATCCTGACCCAAAGCACACAGTAGAGAGTGAAGCATATGACATTCAAGAACTTGCAGACCAACTGAAGCTAGGATCCAAGTTCTATGTGATCGGAGTCTCAATGGGATCATACTCCACATGGAGTTGCCTCAAATACATACCAGACAGGTAAAACACTGTCTTCAGATTTAGAGTTTCAAGTTTTTTTTTTCCTACTTGGTCATGTCAAGATCATATTGTTAAATTTTACCTGAAAACAATTTTTTCCAGGCTAGCAGGTGTGGCCTTTGTAGTCCCAGTAGTGAATTATCAGTGGCCTTCTCTCCCGGATAGTCTGATTAGGGAGGACTACAGGAGGAAACTTGTGCAGTGGTCCATCTGGTTTGCAAATCATGCTCCTGGATTACTATACTGGTGGGCGACTCAGAAATGGCTGCCTTCAACTTCTGTCATGGAAAGAAACCCATTATTCTTTAATGAACGAGACATAGATACATTGAAGACTATATCAGGGTTCCCAATGCTCACCCAGGTAAAACTACATGTTCCATCTGCACAAAACCAGGAAGTTAAAAAGGTTATTGATTAAAAAAGTTCTTAATGATATACTTGGCTCAAGCGATTCAAACTTTATGCTAAACAATGTGTAACCATAGAAAATTTATGATGATTGTTAATAAAGGTTTTATTTCATCCTACAGGATAAGTTACGAGAACAAAACGTTTTTGACACTCTTCGTCGTGACTTTATGCTGGCTTTTGGCAAATGGGAATTTGATCCAATGGGTATAACCAATCCATACCCAAAGAATGAAAGCTCCGTGCACATTTGGCAAGGCTATGAAGATAAGGTTGTGCCTGTTCAGCTTCAAAGATTTGTTTCAGGGAAGCTTCCCTGGATTCGATATCATGAAGTTCCAGATGGTGGACACTTAATTGTGCACTACAATGGTGTTTGCGAAGCTATCTTAAGGGCTCTTTTGCTTAGAGAAGAAGCAGTTTTATATAGACCTAGAAAATCCAGAGTACTACCTTAAAGCTGTCACAACTTTTCATTCAAATTGTTGATTGTGGAGGTGATTTACTTTTTTGTTCTCTGAGAGATTGAAACATATGTACATTACATTTGTTACTGGAAAACTTGAATGGTATCGATTCTTGTTTCGATAGCCGTTATAACTCTGATTAATGAGAGAGAGAGAGAGAGAGAGAAGGTGCATTAGCTCTCGAAATTCTATCAAGTCATTCAGATAGGGCCAACAAAAATTTGGATATGGAATTTGAAACTTTGATGCCATCAATACTCTAGTTTCAGCTGAAACAACTAGAATATTAGGTCTGAACGTTTTTGTTCCAAGGTTCTTCCTAGAGAATATCTCAAGATTTTCATTTTGATGGTGTAGTTGATGACCTTTTCATCGACACCGATGCTCTATATTCTGGCGATAAGTGATAGAAGTTGCATGACTTGAGGCCATTTCCAATATCCCCTCTAATTGCTCAGACTTGCATTGCATATATTGGCATTATAAAGAATCATGAAGTGTTCAAATTAGAATCTCAGATTATACAATTATTTTGAGAGCATTGCAATGGCAACAATTTAATTGAGATATTTATGAGCAGCGATTGCAGTTTTCGGGATATGGTTTAGACACCAAACAGAGGTAACACCAGCAGCAATGCAAAGGAAAATATTGCTGATGGAGGTGAAGCTAGGAGAAATCACAAAGTTTTGAATGACAGTTACACTGCAGATGGCAACTTTCAAGCTACAACTATAACTTAAGATTTTTATAGTAGCCATGATTCCAAATTGTTCAAGATAAATGCTTAACAAATTAGTTATAATTCAGAAGTAAGGAAAGTTTTTTAACATTTGGGTATTGACTCTACATTCAACATATTTGATTTTCACCAACATGTAGCAACCATTGAAGTTAAAAGTCAATCTGATGTAGCACATTCAAACTTTGGGGAGATATTCTAAACTATCATAAATTTGCAGACCCTTCTGACATTTTTACCAATCAAGTTCACAAAGATAGAATTTTGATCAAAAACATTGTTCTCTTTTGTTAAACCTGATCAAAACCACGCTCATCATATTTACAAAGACATACAGGATGGGCGGCCAAACAATATCATGGATAATGTACATATTATATGGCCAAGAATCCAAAATGAGTAATGCTACATACAGTCGTGGGGTTGCAAATAACGTACAATCGCTTTAAAAAAAAGTTAACTTTTTTCACGTGGATTTCATATATATTCACTTTTTTTCAAAGCGACTGCACGCCGCTTGCAAATTAACTGCATCAATAATTTCTCATCCAAAATATGGGCAAGGCTCCCAGGCTAGGTTCCACATGAGTCATTTTCTGTCAATGTCATGACTCATGAGTTCTTTTCTGTCGATGTCATAGTGTTGGCTTCGCATTGCAGCAACTATTTCTACCCCGAATACGATTATTTGACAAAGAAAACATTAAAGCAACATAGCACAAAATAAGTCCCAAGCGTCGAGCGCCGAAGACGAAACTTCACATAGCACAAAATAAGTCACAAAATAAGGAACTCTATATGATAAGAGTTCCTCCACTTACAAGCCAAGCGCCAAAGACAACTTCACTATACTAATATGACAAGTTACCACATCAGTAGTTTTTAGAGTTTATCCTTCACACCAGTTTAAGGCGGAACTTGGAGTTGGGGCCAAGGTTGGCTTGGGTGGTGAGGTACCAACACTGATGGGGGCCAATGTTGAGGCGGGGGTGGCCGCTGTAGAAGGAACCGAGGGAGTTCCCCTTGGTCTCAATGCAAACATGCCAACTGCCAATGAAATCCCATCAGCGTCTCTGTTGGCGACTGTCAGAGGTCGTGCTGACTGCATTTGGGACATGGACAACAAGTTTAAGGAGCTTTTCTCTAGGAAAGTCATTAACATGTAATTTTCCTTTAAGTTTTTGCTGGCACATTTTCCTTTTGATACTAATTTGAGATTCTTATGGCAGGGTGTGGAATGGTTGACAGTGTTTATTGTGGAAGGTCGAAAAGAGCTAGAGGGTGAGAACCAGACGCTCTGGTCTCCTTATAGAGTGGCCTTGTGTTGTACGAACAAAGAGCAAGAGAGGAAGGAGGAGTTGGAGGAAGTCCTTATCAAAGCACAACTCTGCCGGAAACGAAGGTAGCAAAGGATTGAGGATCCTCCAGCTCCATCATCCTAGAGCCTAGCTCAAGTCTGATTTGGCGAGGCTTCGAGAGGAAGCTGGTTTTCATCACCTTGAGGTGGAGTTGACCGCCAAGGTGAGGGAAAACCTCCACGAGTCCCTCAATCTCTTATAAGAAGAGTTGGAGCAACTAAAAGCTAAGAAGTCAAAGTTGACCAAACAACGTGACTCCGATGCTTGGTCTTACTGGTGTCTATTAGAGAACTTCAATCAGATCTCCAAGTCTCTGATAAACAAGAAAGAGTCCCTCGTGGCCAAAAAGAAGTAGGTGAAGGACTAAGAGACCGAGAAGGCTAAAGACAGATGCGTGAAAGTAACTCACGAGGCTACCATCTGAGACTTATGAGAGGAGTTGTAGCACGTTTGCTCTATCCGCGATGATGCCTGGAACTTTGGTTACTTGGAGGGCCTGGAGAGAATGAAGATCCATGTTCTTTTGAACCCTCGAGTCAACTTGAGGGCTCTAAGGATGCAAGAGCTTCATCTGGACCTGACAACCCTGAAACGTTGTACTACCATCGGAAGGGAAATGATTCTACGTGCCCTCACAGACAATCCTGTTGTCGCCAAGCCCACCAACTGATCATCCATTCTTCTCTACTGTTGTTGTCCAACCTCGTGAGCTGATAATCATTTTCAGCTAACTTGACAACAATTTTCATGGATTCAAATGGAAACGGAGCTACAGCATATAGGCTCTTCGTGCCATCATAACTAGGCCTTTGCCTTCCCAAATGTGACTCATCATATAACTCAATTACTTGCCTCATTACATCTCTGTTATCGATATGTTGTAATGATATAGATCCACGTCTGCCACTTACACCAAGAAATGATTTGCTCAAAAGGTGGTTTTTCTTGCCAACGATACTATATCCCAGCCTGTTCGGACAACATATGGCCTTCCACCAAGAAATATTATATTGTAATTGCTGTTGTTTCCTTTTTTTTATAAGTAATGTACAATATTTTCTATCTTGTAAATACCTCTACTCGTTGCATCTATTTGCACTTCATATACATTTAAGATTGACTTTTACTTTGTTTCATGCCTACTAATAATTTCCTTCGCAATTTTTTTCTCCTTTTATTTGTCCTTTGTCAACCACGTGGACTTGATGCAAAACATTGAGGGGCTTAGGCTTTGATGGGGGAAGGGCCAATTTCTAACTTTGGCCAACCCTGCTTGCGTCAACCCCACTGACCAATGACCCCTCATTTGTGTTGTCACCTTCAGTTCTGATGTGTCACTGAAAATGAGTCAGCAAGTGTTATTAGTATTTGTTGGTTCCTACCCACTATCATCAAATTGGAGGGCAGGGGCCCCCTTTAAGAATTAGGCATTCTGTAGGTAAATTATGGTTAATGCCTTGGGAGGAGAGGTCAAGAAGCCTTTGGCTAACCCATCTCTATGGCCTTCTCAGGTTGCAGTGTGGCCGTGGAGTTTGATCTTCTGCTAGATAAAACAAACAAGTTAAAATAAGCTCACTTTTAGCTTTATGTGCGCGAGACTTGCAAATCTAGATCGTATAACTTGTTAGGTGAAGTGTTAACATTTGGCACCTTGTCTTTGGAGATGGCATCCCAAAAGTAATGTTGGGTAGTTGAAGGACTAAGCCTGCACACCTTTGGGGAAAGGTCGGGATGTCTCAAGCCAAGCTCGCCATTTAGATTCCCTAAGGAGGTAATTCTTTTGAATGGCTAGGAATCCAATCTGCCCTTCATCGCGATGGGGGTCGGTTAAATTTTCAATTATTTGAGAGGCTGGACCCGCTCCCCCCAGCAAGGAGTTTGAACCTCCTGCTCATCTATTATTCTCATGGGTTGGTAAGTGTTGGGTAATGTTGGTGTTAAGCCCACTCTTCGTTGCGGCGGAGGTCAGGGTATGTTGTTTGGCAGCCGAGGGGCTGGACTCCTGCTCCATCATAGGAGGGCTAAAGCAGCCTTTGGCATAACTCATCCCTTTGATTCCGCGAAGAGGTAACTTTTCGAACAGGTTGTAATTAGAACCACTCTAGCATTTGCTATTCACAAGGAAAGTAAGTGTCGGATAACTTAGGACTGGCCCGCACTCCATTGTGGAGAAGTCAAGATACCCTAAGCCAAATCTACCAATTTAGTTCATTGATGAGGTGATTCTTTCAAACAACCAGGAAGCCAATCTACTCTTCACTACAATGGGTTTATGGTAAGTTTTTGGACAGTCGAGAGGCTAGACCCACTCTCCCCAATGAGGAGGTTGAGCCTTCTTCTAACCTTTAATTCCTCGCGGGGAGATATATATTCAAGTAGTTTGTGAATAGACTTCTTCATCTAACCTTTAAGTGTTGGGTTAGGCTAGTGTCCAACCCACTCTTCATCGTGGTGAAGGCTAGGGTGAGTTATTAGGTAGCTAAGGGACTGGACCCACACTCCATCATGGAAAGGGTAAAACAGCCTTTAGCGTAGCTCATCCCTTTGATCTCACAAGGAGGCAAGTTTTCGAATAGTTTGTAACTAGATCTACTCCTTCTTGTTGACTTTTACATGGAAGGAAAGTGTTGAGTAGCTAAGGACTAACCCGAAATCCTCCACAAGAAGGATAAACTAACCTTCGGCATACTCATCCCTTTGGTATCTCATGGGGGATGTAAGTTTGGACAACTAGGTGGCTAGTTCGCTCTTCGCTGTGATGGGGGTCGAGGTAAGTTTTTGGACAACCAAGAGGCTAGACCCACTCTTGCAAGCAAGGAGGTTGAGCCTCCTGCTCACCTATTAGTCCTCACACAGGGAGCTAAGTGTTTGGACTATTTGGAACTTGATCCGCTTTTGCCGTTGACATCATAAGGAAGGTAAATGTTGGGTCAGGCTGATACTGAGCCCACTCTTCATCATGACAGAGGCTGGGATAACTTGTCAAGTAATCGAACGGCTGGCCCCACACTTTGTTGCGGGAGGTGTCAAGTAGCCTTTGGTGTTGTGACAACCCGATTTCTTTTATTAATTTTATAATAGAATGATCATATTTATTATAAAAATTGTTTTAGCTTGCTTGTTTTAGTTCAATTAGAAATATATTTGTTACACATATCTGGATTTCTTTAGTATTGGAAAGCAGAACAAATACTATAGAAATTCCTTTATGGTGTTATTGTTATTATTTTATCTTATTCTATTTTTTTATATAGCTTAATAAAAAGAGAAATTCAGGTGATATAGCCTTTGAAAAGTCAAGAGTAAAATTCAAAATAGGGAATTGAAGGAGAAATCAAGTGGAAGCACATGGTGAAATCGCATTAGTCTGTTCCGAGCATTTTCAACATCCTTCAGTAAATTAGTCATAACTCTTTTGTCTAATCTCTAAATAAGGTGATTCAAGTTCCCATATAACCCTAAGAGATAAATCTATAACTTTTATTTTTTAGTTTTTGGAAATATGGACTCAATAAAATACGAAATTGAGACTGAAGTGGCAAAACATAATATGGATATATAGCAATGTTTTGAATACCGTACCAATACCAGTACCAGTCAAGTCACTGAAACGAAATATTTCGATACCGGTACCGTTTCGTATACCGTTTCGGAATAATTTATACATAAATAAATTATATATATAAATACAATTATAAATTATATTTCAAAATAATAGTCAATATATAAATAAATTATATAGATAAATACATATATGTAATTAATTTAGTCTAAATTGAGGTTAAAACATAGTAAAAAATTTAAAAAAAAATTAAGAAAAAAAAAACCTCAAAGGCCAAAATCCGGTACGGCTGGTACCGGCCGTACTGGATATTTTTCAGCTGATTGCGGCCGTACCGGCCGGTACGGTTAAAAAATCAGCCGAAACGAAATTGCAGTTTTGGCCGGTACGGAAAATTCTGGCTGTACCGGCCGGTACGGCACGGTATTTAAAACACTGATATATAGGTATTGATTTTGAAGTTGACTAAGGATTTTAATTAAGATTAAGTTTTTGGATTATTTTTTCAGTTATCCTAAGATCTTAATAAATATGTAGATATATGAAAAATGAGGAGATTGTATCTAGAAAATTTCGTATGAAACAAGAAAGAATATCTATCAAACACTTAGTATGCCCGGATTAGTGTTCTCGGGCTGATTTATCGACTTTCAGAAGAATAATTATAACTTTGTTATATGAGTTCAGAATGAGGTGATTCTAATTCTTATAGAACCTTAAGAGATAGATATAAAACTTTCATGTTTTGGATTTTTGAATATTCAGACTAGATCAAGGACTAAATCTGGTGTGAAGTGGACGGATAGGAATAGGAGTCAACTGGTAACCGACTTAAATGAACTATCTCATGTTCGGCCATGTGACGAAAATTATAATTGGATATTGAATTTTCTAAGGTCTTCACATGTTTAGGAACATATGGAAAGGTGATAAAAATTGATTTAGAAGCCTTGATTAGCAAGAAAACAAAAGGAAACAAATGGTGAGTTCGGATTGAATGTTCTCGGATAAATTTTGATGGGTTTCGGTAAAATAATCATAACTCTATTGTTTGACCTCTGAATTAGATGATTCAAAATCATATAGTTCACTAATAGGATGACCTAAAACTTTCATGTTTTGAGTATTTGGAAAATCGAAATGTATAAAGTACTTATTGGGCCAAGAAGTGAACAGGCCTGACAGGGGACGAAAATGGAAATTGATTTGGATTATCTCTATTACCTTAGACATGTAGCAAAATCTAATTGGTTTTCTAAGATTCTGGGCATTTGGACAAGTGTAAGGGACAGATTTGGTGGTATCATCTTTCCATGTGATGAACTTGTTACCATTGATCACCCTAAACTTCTAAATGGAAAGAATCTAACCATTAGATTAGAATTAAAGACCACTAAGCCTAACTTTAGGCACGATTCTGAAGGCTATTGGAGGCTAGACACATCACCCACAAGGAAATGGGTAAACGGTTATACCTTGAGCATTTTTCACCCTCCAAGCTCATCCATACGTTGACCACTTATATATGTGTGTGTGTGTGTGTGTGTGTGTGTAAGAGTTCTCACGGTCTCCTTTTATGAGAAAGCACACATCTATACTTAGAAAAATAGAAAGAAAAACTCCTCCAAACCCTTTAATCCCTAAACACAAACCAAGTGAGTTTTTGAGTGGTTTGCAGGAAATCTTGCAAGTGCTTGGTTCAATCATCTATTCAAGTTTGGAGAAAATGGTAAGTGCATATATTAACTTAATCTTGGTATAGAATAAGTAGTTTGGTGATTGGATTATGTTTAATATTTATTTGAGTTTAATCTTTGTTTATGTGTTAAATTGAAACATATTGAATTTTAGAGTGATTTTTGCTATGAAAAAATGCTAGAAAAATTATAAACTTTAAAAATATATTCTATAATGTTATATGAAGAGAATTATGTCAAAACATGAGATTTTGCTATGGAAAAGAATAAAGAAACAACTCTAGTAAATTTCGGCCTTAATAGGATTATTATTGACAGATTTGACACATTTTGGTAAATCAAATATAACTTGTTCATTTGATGTCAGATTTAACTTATTTAAGAGGCTATGAAAAGTTAAGAGAAATATCTACAACTTTTATGTTTTAACTTTTAAGAGATAAAGACTTAATCAAGGATGAAATTGGGATTGAAATCAGAACCAAGTTTATCATAGTATGCATTGATTTTATGAATTGATATGACGTAAATGCATGTGTATTTGATGTATAATGTTCTCACAGTTTATGAAGTTCATATGAACATACAATATGCATGTAATAAATCTAAGTTTATGCGTATGTTGCATTACGTCACATAAATGTGTCGTCATAAGTCATAAAGTTTATTTTAAGAAAATACGTTAAGAAAACTTTAGAAATGAAAAGATTAATAAGTTAGTCACGTCATGACGGGGACCAACGATACGTCTGTATGATTGACATGCCGACAAGGACCTAAGCCTGTCGATGATACAAAATATCCGATGGGGACTTAAGCATGTCGATGATACAAAATATTCAACAGGGACCTAAGCCTGTCAATAATACGAAATATTTGACGGAGACCTAAGCCTGTCGATAATATGAAATAAGTAATATTCGATGAGAACGCCTGTTGATGATACAAAATAAGTAAGACTCACGATGTTATAAAAAAAAATAAGAGTTTAAGTAGCATAGAGTGGGTTCATGAAGAACATAAGTTTAAGTCATGCATGAGTCACATAAAGCATGCCATAAATGCATACTTTGACTGTTTGGCTTGTATATGATTATTTCACAATGTCTATGCTTTTATTAAGATACGTGTGTACTTACTAAGATTTTTATGAAAATCTCACTCCTATATATTTTCCTTTTTGGAAATATAAAATTATATTGCAAGATTGATGACTGAGAAAAGGGACGGCCCGATAACTTAAGAAACTCAGAAGAGTCAAGATGGTCATGAAGTTAGTCTAGATTTTAACAATAAGTTATGTATATGACAAACAAAACTAACTGAGTTATGCATGTAAGGATACAATGCTATCATAAGAATGAATGATGTGAATATTTTGGTTTTATTTTACCATGTGATCATTAGAAAAATTTTATTCATAACTTTTTTGCTGCGATTTGCATTAAATTTCGATAAGTACAGGGGTGAGTAGCCTAACGTTACTTATCCTGACACTTCAATTTGCATTGAATTATAAACGTAAATTGGGGGCGTCACAGGTGTAACTCATCCCATTGGTCTCGCGAGTAGGTAAGTATTCGGGCAAGTTGTAATTGGATCCACTTCTGCCTGTTGATGATCACGAAGAATATAAATTTTTGGGCAACCGAGGGCTAACCTACCCTCCTCCACGAGAGGATATAGTAGCATTTGGCTTAACTCATCCCTTTAGTTCCTTGCGGGGACATAAGTAGTTGTTGGAGATTTTGTTGATAGAGATTACATCAGTGTAGACTATTTTGATGGAATGAAGAGTCAAGATAGGCAAAATGCATTGTGTTCCTGAAAAGCCACAACTTCGTTATTAGAATATATAGTGTCGACTTGAAAATGTAAATTAGAAGTGCTAATCATTTTAGCAATAAAATTCTCGTCAATGTTCAGCATTCTAGGAGTGTGACAGCTCGTTTTCTTGGGAGTTTCGAAGCTTATAGAAGCCCTTGTGGTTGTTAGCAGTGACACAAGGGCCTTTCCATCGATAACCCAACTTTCCCTTTTCTTGGGTTGTTGTCTCTATTTCTTTAAGTACGAGATCCCCAACTTCGAACAGTCTTAGACATACTTTTTTGTTGAAATATTGCTCCACCCTTCTCATATTGATGGTTGTTCTTATTTCTGCTTCCAATCTAACCTCTTCCAACAAGTCAAGCTACTGTTCTAACTGCCTAGAGTTGGAGTCTTGCTCAAGGTGCTACACCTTGTAGGTAGGGATTTCTATCTCTACTAATGGAATTGTCTTATGGCTATAAGTGAGGGGTGAAAGGGGTTTCCCCTATCAAGATCCTTACTGTGACCCAATATGCCCATGGGATTTTGGGGAGTTCTTCCATCCAAGCGCCAATTTTGTCATTAAGTCTCTTTTTAGCACTCTCATTAGCATTTTGTTGGTCACCTCCACTTACCCATTAGACTGGAGTTTCCTAGGGACGAGTATCAGACTTTAATTCCCAGTTCTCGACACTAGTCTCAATAGTGGTCAGATTCGAATTGCATCCTATTATCCAAAATGATGGTGTAGAATGACAAACCTGCATGCTATCACCTTCCACAAGAAGCGAGCAATGTTGCTTGGCATGATAGTTATGAGTGCTTGTTTTCTTTTGGGTTTGAACTTCCATATAGCATATGATTATCAAAGTTTTATCAATATGATAGTAGACATAATATCTTTGAACTATCCTATCGTGCGATAAAACCAGAAAATCAATGCATGTCAACACATATTTATATCGTTCTTTATAGTCGCGCATTAAAGGCCATACGCGCTATCCCGATTTCATGAGTGTAATAGGCGGTTTACCAAACCCAACAAAAGTGGTCTGACTTTACACTCATATAGGTAGAATTCTTCTAGGTGCTCTTACATAAAAACACATTTTATACGAACTCACTAAGAGTCATGCTCAACCTTTCTTTTCACTACAAGACTAGCACTAAATAATATATATATTTTTAAACGATGGTCTAATTCAGTACTATTATCATCGCTAATAAGACTTTGTTTTTCTCATTGAACCTAGAATTTAGAATTCCAAATATAAGTTGGGTTGCCATATTTTAGTGATCTATTCCATAGGTTTTAAACCCATTTCAAGCGATGTTTTACGAATCAGATCCTTATTTAGGTATTTTTTTAGAGGATCTGACAAATTCGTACTTGACTTTATATAGTCCACTGTGATTATGTCTTCTTTCAACAATTATCTCACAATATTATGTTGAAAATTTATATGTCTTGATTTTCCATTGTATGACTTGTTATACACTCTTGACAATGTAGTTTGATTATCACAATGTAGGGAAATAGGAGGCATTGGACTTGGCCACATAGGCAAGTCTATTAGGAGGTTTCTCAACCATTCAGCCTTTTTTCCAGCAGCTCCTAAAGCTACTAATTCAGACTTCATTGTTGAGTGAGTTATGCAAGTTTGTTCCTTGAATCTCCATGAGATGGCCGCGCCACCAAGGGTGAACACCTACCCATTTGTGAATTTAGATCCATCATCCACACAATTCCAATTAGCATCACTAAAACCATCAATTACAAATGGATAGCCTCCATAATATAGAGCATTAGGACTTAGTTTCTTTCAAGTAACCCAAAATAATAGAAATTGATTTCCAATGTTCTACGCCTGGGCAACTTGTATCTACTCAATTTGCCCATGGCAAAAGCTATGTCTAGATGTGTGCAATGCATTGCATACATCAGACTTCCAATAACATTAGAATATTCTAGTTGTGATACAAATCGATATTTATTTGGTCCAAGCTTCAAAGTAGGGTTATATGGAACCCGAAATATTTTCTCATGTAAATGATTAAATTTACTCAAAATTTTATCAATGTAATATCTTTGTGATATAGCATAAGTATTATCATTCCTATATATTTTAATACCAAGTATGGTATTAGCAACATCCAAATCTTTCATATCAAAATGCGATGACAGGAATAATTTTGTATCTTTAATACATGAACTATTATCACTGAAAATCATCATATCATCTACATATAAGTATATTATCATAAAATGATTATCACATACTTAAGAATAAATGCATTTGTCTGCTTCATTCAAACAAAAACCATTAGATAGAACTACATTATCAAATCTTTCATGCCATTGTTTAAGAAACTGTTTTAAACCATACAAAGATTTGACTAATTTACAAACCTTGTTTTCATGACCCGAAACAATGAATCTCTCTGGTTGCTCCATATATACTTCTTCATCCAAATAACAATTTAAGAATATTATTTTCACATCCATTTGATAGATTTCAAGATTAAATATAGTGGCCAAAAATATCAATGTTCTAGTTGATGAAATCCAAGCTACAAGTGCATATGTATCAAAGTAATCTATACACTTGGACTGTCTAAACCCTTTGGCTACCAATCTAACCTTATACTTATCAATGGATCCATCAATTTTTAATTTTTTCCTGAAAATCTACTTACAACCTATAAGTTTAGAACCGGAAGGTAAATCTACAAGAATCCATGTCTTATTAGATATTATAGATTTCATTTCATCATCAATAGCCTATTTCCATAAAGTAGAATCCCTAGATTTCAAAGCTTCTTGTAGAGTAGTAGGGTCAATTTTCAAGTTGTAACACAAATCAAACTCATGTAAGATTGTTTTAGAATTTCCTTCTACAAGATATGTTACAAAATCAAGACCAAAACTTTTTTCTTTTCTTTTTCTTTTGGATTTTCTAATTTCCAAATTCTTTTCATTTTTAGAAAAAGTCTTTTCAAGAGTACTGTTTTTATAGGAAGTAATACCTTCAAGAGATTTTTTAAAATAGTTATTTTCAAAAAAATTCAACTCTCTTAATTCAATAATTATATTAAATTCTTGATTCAAAAAATGATAAGCTTTACTATGTGAAGTATATTCAACAAAAACACATTTTGAGATTCTTGGTCCTAATTTAGATCTTTTGAGATCAGGTAATCTTACATACGCTAGACACCCACATACTTTAAGATAATTTAAGTTAGGTTTACGTTTAAACCATAACTCATATGGTGACATATTATTTTTTTTAGAAAGCACTCTATTTAAAATATGAATTGCAGAAAATATAGCTTCTCTCGAAAGATTGTCAGGTAGGTCTGATTGTTTGAGCATGGTATTGACCATATCCATAAGTGTTCTATTTTTTTCTTTCTGTTATATCATTCTGTTGTGGTGTATAAGGTGTTGTGCATTGGTATATAATACCAATATCTTCACAAAAACGATCAAAATATTATTAAAATACTCAGCTCCTATATCGCTTCTCAAAATCTTAATGTTACAATTAAGACCACCTCCGCCTTAAAGATTTTGAATTTATCTAAGACTTCATCTTTAGTTCTAAGTAAATAAATATAAGCATATTTTGAAAAATCATCTATGTAAGTAATAAACTATATTTTTCTGCCCATTGTTAATTTACCATGTAAATCACATATATCTGTATGTATTAACTCAAGCAAAGTTGAAGACGTTATGTTAATAATTTGAAAAGGCTTTCTTGTTAATTTAGTCTTAACACAAATCTCACATTTACTTCTATCATCATGTAAATTTGAAGGTAATAAACCTAATTTAGTCATACGAAATAGAGAATTATAATTTAAATGACCTAATATAGCATGCCATAATGAAAAAGAATCAACAAAATAAACAGAAATATTATCCTTTATTAAATTAAGTCTGAACATCCCATCAATAGCTTATCCTTTGCTCACAAACATGTCATTCTTTGTCAATACAAATTTATCAGACTCAAATATAAGTGTATAGCCATGTTTGGACAAAAGACCGCCAGAAACTAGATTCTTACGAATTTTTGGTGCATGAAAAACATCATGTAAAGTAACTATCTTGCTAGAAGTAAACTTCAACTCGATGATGCATTTTCCAACCACTTTTGTTATAGAAGAATTTCTCATGTACAGTTCGATTTCGTCACCAATCTTCTCATATTTCTTAAAAAGATTTTTATCCCTACAAATATGACGAGTTGCACCGGGATCGACCCACCAACCAGAAGTATTAAATACCATGTTGACTTTAGACACTACAACAATGAGATTTTCTTCAATATTGTTTGTTTGCTCTTGCTTCTTTCGAAATCTACATTCTTTGATGAACTGTTCTTTCTTTTTCAGAAATGACAAGTTTCTTTTCTTTTAAAATTACTCTTACTCTATTTGTTAAAAACACGAATATCAACTCTAGGCTTCTTTCCTTTCTTGTTGTCTGTTTTAACAACATGAATTAATTTATTCATTTCAGCACCTTCTTCAATTTTATCCCTCAATCTTGACTTTTCTTTAATTTGGAGTTATCTTTGAAGACCCTCAAGAGTGAAATCATCTCTCTTTCTCTTCAAAAACTTACGATAATCCTTCCAAGTTGGTGGTAATTTGGCAATAATAACACCCACTTAAAGTTTCTCATCAATAGGAATACCATTAAAAATAATTTGTTGGACGATAAGTTGTAAAATCATGCACTTAATCAAGGATAGACTTGTTATCTACCATTTTAAAATCAAAATAATTATTAACGAGATAGTTTTTGTTATCGGAATCTTCAATTTTGTATTTATTCTCTAGAGCATCCCATATGTCCTTTGCATCTTTCTTTGGTGCGTACATATCGAACAAAGGATCAATGAGAGTGTTGAGCATATTTCCATGGCATGTGTAGTTGTCATCTTCCCATTTTTTCTTCGCTGCAATTTCATCTTCTTGCGGAGTTTGAGTCGTAGAAAGAATTAGACAAGGGATATTTAACACATATCGCACTTTCAAAGTACTAAGTAAGAACTCAACTTTCTCCTTCTAACGTATATAGTTGTTTCCATCAAATCGATTCAACTTTGAAAGATCTTGTGGTACAATGCTTAAAGAAGTGATCGCAGGGTTTGCAAAAAAAGATGCCATAATATTTGTCTAAGAATTATTAAAAACAGTATACATATAGAGATTGAAAGAAAAGAACAGTGAGAAGATTGTCAATCTGTCTCTTAGACAAATATTGTCTCCCACCCGTATAGAGTTCTGCAAAAGGGAATCAAAAGCAATTCTGTCTTCAGGATACAACATTATTTATATATTATGTAAATTGCAAATTCTGAATACTAACATTTTAAACGAAAAAATGCAATAGCAGCTAATATAACGTTTCAGTTTAAAAAAATGTGACAGTTATTGTCTAAAGAGTTACAAAAATAACTGTAATTAATACTTAATCACAACTGTTAAAATGGTGATCAGACACATCATTTCGCTTAGCAAAAGAATTTCGTCACTTGCAACGATGTATACGTGCGAAGTGCGTCTAAAGCGTCAATGCGTTTATGCGTCACGCGCGCGCGTGCGTGTATGCGATCAATACTTCGCGCTGGATGACACTTCCAAAGTATCTACCCTTTGATTTATTTTATGTATAGTAAAATACATTCACTTATAAACCATTAAATATTTCGCTATCTAACCAATGTTAGATTAAGAAAAAATACATTAGAGAAAAATTTCAAAAAAATAGATAATTTTAAATTTTGGATAGAGTATTTGAAATAATATTTAAAAATTAAATTTAAAATATAATTTAAAATAATCTAACAAAGACTACTTTAATTACCGTCATTCATCATTTCATGTTATCATAGATAGAACTTTTGTAGTTAAAGAACTGTTCAAAATTTAAAGCTGAGGTCTCATTATTTTGTTGGGCAGTAAGGATGGATTGTGACAACATGTTGTGTGCTGCATAATTTCATTAGAATGATAATGTCTTAGAGCATTACATTGGCTACATCAAATTTTTTTTCAAAATTTGATCAAAAGTACAAGTTTAATAAAAAGTCACTATTTCAACATTTATAATTTCATATTAGATTCTTCAAAATAATAATATAATATATAATTTATAAAACTAACAAACACATATATAATTTAATTATCCAATAAATATATTAAAAGGCAATAAAATTATATTTTGATAAATGAATAATAATCCTTTAAATATGAAATATAAAATTTAAATACTGTAATTTAAAATTTGAATTATTAAATTTTGATAAGTCTAATATAAACTTATTTTAAATAAAATTATCACATTTATATTTGATAAATCCTATATTGTAATGCCAATGTGAACAGTGCTCTGTGTGCTGAGTGTGGATTCACTCTAGCATCACTCCATTTCATACATGGAGCACGGTTCGCCTCCCTGATATTGGGGAGGAGGTTGATGATGGGACGGGGCCATCTCGCCGTTTCGAAATCACAACTAAACCATTGAAGAGCTATGACGGCAATAAGAATTAGGATTGCCATACCTATGTGGAAAATAGGGGTTATTGAACGTACGTAATTATTTTTAAAGTACAATGTATGTGTCATTTTATTTACGTATTTTAGTGGTGTATTTGTTGGCTTAGGTTCTGTATATGCTTTTTAAAATATTTAACATTGGAACTTTTTAATGGGCTTTGACGATATTAAATAATATTGTATTTCTTGTATTTGTTAGGAACAATTATATGTGGCAATACTTCTCATTTAACTTGCGTTTTTATTTTATTATTTTTGAAATGGATAACCTTGCTTCTCTCAAAGATAGAAAAGGAATAAGAGATTACAAATTTGGTTGGTACACCAGTTCTATCTCATTTTTAGTTAGCAAATTTGATAATTTTGCTAGACAATGAACTTTTATGTTCCCACTTCTTTTTACACTGTTTTTAAAAATATCCACTTTGCTCTGTCATAAGCTTTACTCATATCGTGTTTGACTGTTATATAATCTTATTTGCTTCTTTTTCTAACTGTCATGGAGTGAAGGATCTCAAAAATAATGATAATATTGTCCTAAATCATTCTACTAGGTACAAAAGCACATTGAATTTCTGAAATGATATGGGGCAGCATGTGTTTGAGACGATTATCAATAGATTTAGACACAATTTTGTAGATAACATTACACAATGAGATAGGCTTGTAGTCAGAGACAGTTTTGGACTTCTTTTATTTTAGGGATCAACACAATAAAAGTCTCATTAATGGCCCCAATATTACCACCATGATTAAGAATATTTGCAACAGCTCTACTAATATCTTTACCCATTATGTCCTAGTGTTTTTGATAAAAAATAGGAGAAAATTCATTTGGACCTAGAGAATCCATTGGATTCGTTTGAAATAGAGTTTCTCTAATTTCTTCCTTAGAATAGGGTCTAGTTAAGTTGATATTCATTTCCTTAGAAAGTTTGGGTTCAATGTTACACATACATTTCTCTACATTAACAGAATGCTGAGAAGTGAAAATGAGTTGATAAAAATTGTTAAATACCTCTGTGATTTTTTTACCGTATCAGGTCTCTATATATAATAACTTGCGTTATTATATAATTAATTAATATCCTCAAGACATATAGTACCTTTCCTGCATGTGCATGTTTATAAACGGATATTTTAGTTTACGCAATATTACCTATCCAACAATGTCGACTCATGATATATGTGATACCACATATCTAAGAAACCAAATGGTTGAGTTTTTTTTTTTTTTTTGGTTGTTGCGATGGTGTACTATGTTATTTGGCCTTTAACAAGTATTTCATATATTAGAAAAGATAATATTTATATGATTGCCGCTTTCAATTTGAAGATATTTAGATTTGATTTTTTTTCATAAATAACATATTAAGATAAGATCAGATTCAATTTGAAGATATTAAGATAAGATAAGATAAGATTAAAAATAAAAAATTTAATAAAATATTATTATAAAATATATTTTTAATATTAATTTTTTTTTAAATTTTTTTAAAAAAATTATTTTAAAATTTGAAAAAATTAATTTTTTTTATTTTATATAAAAATCTAAAATAATAATAATAATAATAACAATAATGAAATTAAATGAGATAAAAATATTTATGAAATATGCTTTTGGAAGTAAAATATATATAATTGCTGTTATATCATAAATAACATGTTTACTCGAAAATCAAAGTCATATAATATATCGAAGACAAATGATAGATACACCGACATTTTATATCTTAATTATTTATTTATTCATTTTTTTTTACTTAATAGTTAAAAAAGATATTTATTAATTGTGTTTGTGTTTTTTAATAATTCACGAAATTTTAATTTACAAATTAATTAAAATCACATTAAAAAAATCACACAAAATTATGAGGTAATGGAACTATTCATCCAGTACATTGTACATAGTGGAGTGGTCAAGCTTCCTAGGCGACTTGGGTTATGGGTTTTGTCCTTCAAATGGGTGGGGGCCACAGTTCAATTGTAGGGGCAAGCCACATATTATAGTCGAAGGACATTTCCTGCATCGAAAGGAAGGTATAGCGGTAAAAGAATGATTCGCGTCAGCTACTATTGGGGACAGCTGGCTGAGCACCTGACGTGTAAATGTACAAAATGACCGAAATAACCCTAGGACTGGGTTGCTTGCGAATCCATCTTCATTTGTTGAAGTCGAACCATCTATCTTTCGTCTCTCTCTCTCTCTCTTGATCTCCCACATTCGCCCAAAGTCGTCTCTCTCTCTCTCTATCTCCCACCAACACCAGATGAGAAGGCCCCCTAAGCTTTCTCTCGATCTCTCACATTTGCAACTTCTCTCTCTGTCGTCTCTCTCTCTCTCTCGATCTCCCACACCCGAGTTGCATCGCGAACCTATCCCCCAGCCCGAGTCGCATTGCGCACTTCTCCCCCACGAGTTGCATCCCCCTCTCTCAGTGACGCTCTCTGTGAGTTATCTTTCTCTCTCTTTTTCCTCTGTCTTTTCATTGTTCTGATAATTATTCCTTGGATTTGAATGTTGCTGGATTTTAGGATTTGTCTTGTAACATTCTATAACCCTAACTTTCTAAAGCATGGCTTGCATTTTGGCATTATTTTGAGTTTTTTGTGAGTTCTTGGATCATTTAGGTTAATATGTTTTTTTATTATATGCTCTGATTGTGTAATAACTTAGAAGAAAATATAAATGATTTTCGTTGTCTTGGTCTCAATCATACTTTGTTGGAGGCTGGTTGTGCACTAATTGTACGAGTGACTGAGTAAAATATGTAAGTTCTTGGATCATCTCGTCTCTCTCTCTCTCTCAATTGGACTTTGGTCGAGCATTTTCATTCCATGTAGTGCAAAATATGGAGTATTTTGGTCATTCCACAATATGTTAACAAGTGAAATGAGTAATGTATATCATATTTTATATAAACAGATCCCATTTATTTCACTTAAAATGGAGAGGATCATTGTCTGATCTGAAAGTGAGTTTGAAAAATAAAAAATGGAGCATAAAATTGGATGTATTTGAAGCTTGTAGAATTAAGATACACAAATGCATTTTGTTTCAATTTGTGGTGTTTTTGTGAATTGCACTTTTGAAGAATAGATTTTGTAAACAATTATATATATATATATATATATATTGTAACAATGTCTCTTATGTTAAATATTTCAATTGCTAACCCATTTTCACAGTGACCAGGTCTTTCAGAATGGATACTCTTCACATAATCTTCTAACCCTTTGTTCCCCATAAGCTGGACATCCTCCTGCAATAGTTAAATTTATTGTAAGCATTTTCATAATTGGCAATATACAATGTGATGTTTTGGGAGTATTCATTTGGATTTTACATTATCTTAAAAAAATGGATTTTATTATGTAGATCAAGGTTAGGTTTGGTGAGGGAAAAGATTTGGTTGTTTCAATGATATCTGCAAGGGTTAGCAATGGGAGGAGCAACATATTTGTGCTATCAAGGGGTCTTGTGCAAGTATGAGAAGTAGGGCCACTCAATTCAAAAATATTGTTGTGGAAATGTGCCCCCTCCTATAGCTAGACTTTGTTATATATTTAGTTATTGTATAACTTTAACTTGGTATATGGTTGCTAAGCTAAACATGCATTGATTTCTGTATATATTGAGAGACAAGATAAGGATTTTCATTTGCGGTAATAACACTAAGTTTGTTTCACCTAAAAATGATGAGGGAATTTGACAAGATTGTAAAAGAATCCAAGTATTACATTCAGGAGCATGTACACAGGTTTTGTGAGCACCTACTTTGGTCCCTAGTCTGGACCTCCCAAAAAGTCTATTTGTCATTTTTTTGGTTAATTTAGAGCTTGAGCAAAAAAGTTCAAATCAAATCATATGCACAAACTGTTTTCATTATACAAGTTTTCATTACAAAGGTTAACTCAATGAATTTATAGATACTCCTTTTGTACATCATTAAAGTCATAGCGATCAAGTACAAGAAAAGCTCTACATAACTTCAAATAATTCCATTTATACAAATTATGAGGCTATCTAAATACATAACATAAATGGACATTTTGAGATCCAATCAAAATTGTTGCAAGAGAAACATCTTCAGTGAATCCTCTGGTCCTCTATCATTCCAGCACCTCAATTTTTTTGAGCTGATTTGAAGCTCCCAAATCCAGCAACCAAACAATGCTGTAGGCACAAATTCACCACCATAGCTCACCTCCCAGCCCACTACTTGAAGCTCCCAAATAATATAAACAACACAAAAAATTAGGGGAAAGATATAAGGATATAATTCTTTTATTTATCTTTGATTGTGCAAATAGGGGCCAAACATTACTAAATAGCAACTTAGAATTAGACAGTACGAACAAAGACAGGCTGAGAAAAATAGTCAAGAAATTGCAATTAGGAAAATGAGGTACGTAATTGTCTTGGATGATGTATGGCACTTGTATAAATGGGATGCTCTCAAATATGCCATACCTAACAACAATTGTGGTAGCCGGATAATCCTCACCACATGTAATGCTGATGTGGCCTCCTCATATGGTGTCGAAATCTGTCAAGATACTTTAAGAAACCTATTTCATCACATCTCATTATCTAAACAGAATTCTCTATTAATAAATGAATTTGAAATTGTCAATTGAATCGTACCTTATGCATAATTGTGTAATTCACCATACCATCTCCAAGTAGCACAAAAAAAAAAACTTCCATCATCCACAAAATACACCAGACTCTCATAAAAAAAAAAAAATATCTATACTCTTTCAAAATTGAAATGTCTACATGATAAAAATAACAATACCCATACTTAAAAATACTATAAATCATTGAAAAAAATTAAGCTGAAACAATGTTCAGTAGTACTAAGTGATATATGTTATCTCCCATACGTACGTTGTTTGTTTTGTAAACAGATATGATACGTATCATGTTTTTCTCTACACAGCATGCATGATGGTCTCGACTCTGCAATAAAAAGGATAGAGGCCTAAGAATGAAATTATAATTTTGTTTGCTGGATTTTCTATAATGTTGTGTGTATTCAACTCAAAAACTACAACAGAACAACAACAAAACCAAAAGAACCACTAGTATGTACGGCAGGGGCAATGCAAACTACAAAAAAAATCAAATACCTAAGCACTGGAAATAATATTAAATGCATCTAGAATTTTGCATGCTAAAATTTTAGTTCAAACAAGAAGACTTCTAGAAACATCTTCATTAATTAATCAAACTAGCTTTTCATATACAATGAAACAGAATATTCATAAAACCACTCACACAGCAATACAAACATCACAACATATACGCCTGACAAGCAGATACAGATACACGTAATTTGGTCATGCTTTCATCTTTTAGCTCAATAACTTGCATCCTGTTCAAACAGATAAGCATGATACTTCACATTTACCATTCAAAGAGAATTCATCAACTTGTTCAAAGAGTGGAAGTCAAGTCAAGCCTATAAGAAGCTCAGAATTAAAACAGTGGAAACTCAAACCCACTCAATAATTTATACAACCCAATTCGATTATCATTTTTTCTTTTTCTTTTAACTTCATGTTTTGTTTCTAGTTAACTTCATTATTTATACAGCCAAATAATGCAACCGAAAAAGAAAATTTGAAAAAAATTCAAGAAACATGTTTTTCATTTTATTATGCTCCTAAGATCGAGTGGAATGGGAGTAAACTTACACAAAAAAAGCCCTCATTCGCTTGCCTCCTATCCAAAAAATTTGAGAAGAAAAACCAAAGATTTATCCATGCCCTAAAACCTAACCCGTAATACCTAGGAAAGTACAGAACCCAAAACTCATCCTCTCTCAGTACACATGAAAAACGGCTGATAGTATGGGAGGAAAATTGATTAAAAAACAGAGCATGTTACTTTCAAGAAGAAGAAAAACCAGAGATTTTATCCATGCCCTAAAACCTAACCTGCAATGCCTAGGAATTTACAAAACCCAAAACTCATCATTTCTCTGTACACATGAAAAAGGTTAGGACTTATGAAAGGAAAATTGATCCAAAAACAGACCATGTTACTTTCGTCATCGTCGCTTCTCGACGAGGAAAGACCTGCGTTAAATGCGCTCGCGAAGAGGAATGGCAAGGAAAAACCTTCGCTAGGCCGAGGTGAACAAAAGGACGACGTCGCGGGGTGGCGTTGGGCAGACAGATGGCATCGCTAGTGGCACTGGGCGGTGAAAAGTGAGGCGCGGGGGAGAGCTTTTGCGGAGGGGTGCAAATATTCGAATGGAGCCGTATGAATGACGAGAAACCAAAAAAAAAAAAAGGCCAAAAAGCCCCAACATGTGTAGTGTGCAGTGTTTGCAGTTCTACAGTGGTTGTTCTCTATCAAAACTCATAGCGGTAAACTACAGATTATAGTGAAGGACATTTTTGCATGGGAAGGACAGTAGGGTAGGGAACTTGAGATGTCCAGTGATTCCCATAGCTTGACAACGGTTAAGTAAATAAAGTGGGTCCCACATTTTGTCATCTCATTTATGATTGTGAATACGTAAATTGTCGTATAGTTTTTTTTTAAGAAAATTGGATAAATACGGATTTCACATTAAAAAAAATTAATAATAATTTTTTTAAAAAAGCTTTTGTATGATATTTATGTATTTTATAATTATATGTTTATTTATTTTTTTATCATTTTTTAAGTACTTTTTAAACATTTTTAATAGAAAGAATTAAAAAATATATAATTTTATTAATAGTTATTTAATTTAACTATTAAGTAAAATAAAACATAAAAAAATACAAATACAAATAATAATACTTTCATTATATTCTTTAAAAATATTTTCATCTTATCTCAATTCACAAATATCTCAATTAGTATAAAATTTAAAAAGATTTAATTCATCTCATCTTAATTTGACTCAACTTACAAATTAATCCAAATCTGCACGTACTAAAAACTCGAAATGATAAATAATTACAAGGTTTGAGAATTGGAATGGATATTGCTAATTATAATTAATTGGAAGGATAATTTTGCTAAAATAAAATTCTTGACATGATGATCACCTGACTATTTATATAATATAATTTAATTAAAAAAATTATAAATAACATTTTCTTTAAAGAAAATGAAACTTACAAAATACAAACCAGGAGACAATAATGACATCGACGTATTGTCCTATTGCTTTTCAACAAGTGGCTGACCAGATCGATCGATAAGTACACTCAGAGCCAGTTTAAATTCGTAGTAGACGAGACCAATTGTTTTAATTTATTTTAAATTTATTATTATATTTTTAAAAATTTTATATAAAATAAAAATTTTAATATAATTTTTTCAAATTTTAATCAATATTTCTTAAATTTCAATTCAATTTTTTTAAATTTTAAAATAATAATAATAATATTAACAAATAAATTAAACTTATAACAACCCTTTTTATTTTTCAATCCAACCTGGCCTTCATCTAAATTATTTATCG
The DNA here is from genome assembly GCA_036559045.1 of Platycarya longipes. Lineage (NCBI taxonomy): Eukaryota > Viridiplantae > Streptophyta > Magnoliopsida > Fagales > Juglandaceae > Platycarya > Platycarya longipes. The sequence goes on along the minus strand of CM071802.1, from coordinate 22,056,077 downwards.
ATCTCATTGCCTCTGATCCTGTACTTTTTCCTTTCTTCTTCCCATAGCGGGCATAGCCTACCCGCTATTATATATATATAGAAACCCTCTGCACTATTATCTTCAATATCATATAATTCCTTAGCTCTGAGTTGGTATTTTTGTTATAAACTGATACGTACGTACGTTCCCTTCAGATATCTACAAATTATAATGGTATAGAAATCGAAAATGTGCAATTAGTTCTTTCCCAAAATTTTGTGTGTTGGCATTCTTCTTTAGTTGGCATACTGGTAGAAGAACTTAGTATTCCTATTCTCTTTTTTGAACTAATTCTATTTAGTCCTCTACTTTCACTTAATATCTCCCTCTTCCAATAGATAGTTAACCTCTTTCCTTAACACCCGTATTCTATCTCTCATTTCACCCTTATTTGATTCTTGTATTCTTGAGGGTTGAGATAATTTCGAGTTGATAGTTCTTTCAGATTGCCCAAACTACAGCTTTCTCTAGCTCATTAATTTTGTCTTGCATCTTTCAGGCCTTGCTTTAGCTACTGCCAGCTTGTTAGTAGCTAGGGACGATCTCTTCCATTCCTCTACCAAATTTAAACAATCCAATTGGCTTTATACTCAAAAAGCTTTTCTTTATTAAAAACCGCTTGCTTTTGTGGGGTTATTGCAATTAAAATAGGCATGTGATCTGAAGTTTGAGTTGTGAGAGTGAAACATCACAAGTAAGGCCAGCCATTTGTCACACTAGGGGACAAGAAAGGAGGTATGATGGAACAAAAATGACTGGCAGGTATATAGGGCAGTGTGCAACCAAGGTGAAGTGAATGGCAGAAGACAAATATCAATTGACACACGTAACTAAATGGTCTATAAGAGAGCTCTCTGAGGCTCAGGGATGGGTCTCTCTTCGACTGGCTCTTACTCTCTCTTTGGCGGACTCTTTAGCCGACGGTTATCCACGTAAAAACATCTATTATAGTGGATCCCCTTCCCCAAACCCTCGTGGACGTAGGTCCTGACGAATCACGTAAATACTATATCTCTCTATTTATTTATCTGTTATCCACATACGTACAACTGTACCAGAGTCTCGTTGGGGGCCCCAAACGACATCCAACGAAACCCAACTCGTCCCAGTGGACTGGGAATGTCTCTTTTTCCTACCCTGGCTTGTTGGCCCATTTTTATGACATCAACAGTTGGCGCTGTCTGTGCGATCTTTAGACCAGAGGTGGGAAAAATATAATTTTCTAGGACACTAGATGATTTGTCAAATATACAAACGATGTCCCCAGATAAGTATTCTTAATTGTGCTATTTTTGTATAATATCGGGCAAAGGTGAGAAAATATCTCGTCTAAAAGAAAGATTTGTTGTCCTCATCTCTTTTATGTATAACACTCAGTATTTTCTCACGGACACTACACTTGTCGGTTATTATTTTTGTATTGCAAAAATAGCACATGTACACGAGCCCGCCAGACAAAAGCCAGGCGAATACACTCACAGCACAATACATGTAGACGGACCATGTGCACTGGACTCGAGGGAAGCACTGTGCACTTAAGTGCACAGTGCGGTCATGTGTGCATGGCACTGTACAGTGCCATGCACAATACACGGGCACGGCAAGGTGCCGTGCCCAGTTCCTTATGGGCGTGAGCCCAAGTACTCGCGGTGCTCCTCCACGAGTCATGGCACTCTGCCGGCAATCCCATCCGTGCCATCGTGGCAGGCTCGCGATTAGTGGCACGGGCATGCATGCACGCCCACCATGCACCCACGAGACTAAAGCTAGTCCCGTGGCCCATCCCCAGAGCAACCACCGGCGATCATCACCTTGATCGCCGGGATTTTTAGTCTCCAGTAGGGCATCCACCTGCCGGAGACATGCATGGAACATGTGTGCACGCAAGTTGGCGTGCATGCACGCCGTGCATCCACGGGACCCAAGCGAGTCCCGTGGCCCACCCTTGAAGCAATTCCCGGCGGTCACCTTTGGAACCGCCGACAGCTTCTATTCCGCCGGAGGCCATGCCCCCGTCGGAGGGAGCCATGAACAATGCTCCAAGAGCACACGGCCCCAACGCAAGTTGGCAAGCCCTTTCGTCCATGCCAGATGGGGGGAACCGGCGCCGGTGCGCATTAAGGTGGTCACCGAAGCCGTCTGTTTTCGCCTGGAATGCCACCACCCAGTGGCTTCACCGGGAGGTAATCCTCTCGTTCTCACCTCGCCCACAGCAAGGGTCCTGTGCTCAGCCCATCAATTGCAAGGATGGGCTACCGGTGGCCACCTTTGTGGCCGCTGGTGTTCTTTGACCCCAGCAAGGTCACCTCCTGCCTACCAAGGTGCCAGGTCTCCGGAGTCCCCCACATGGCCTCGCCTCACGCCATGGCAGCTTGGGCTTGCCTAGCTCACCCTTTCGGGCACTAGCCTCCCTCCACTCAAGGCCCACCAGTCCGCCACCTTTGAGGCTGCCGACATCATCTGCCCCTGGTGAGGCCACCGCCTGCCTACCAGGACGCCAGGTCGCCGAAGTCCACCACATGGCTTCGCCTCAAGCCATGGCAGCTTGAGCTCGCCTAGCACACCTTTTCAAGCACTCGCCTCCCTTCACTCACGGCCGCCAGAGCACCATTCGACACCACATGGGATCGGACATCCTCTTGCCACTTCTCTGGCGCTTGCCCACAACTCACTCGTGAGCGCCATGCATACTCGCCATCGCATCTCAGGTCATATTTCCCCAGTTGCCATGAACAAGCTTGCCATCTCGCCCAGACCATCTCACCAATCCGCCAGCTAGCCCCCGACAGCTTCGGCTTGACCACAGTTCTCCTTCACGGCTCACCACACACACTCGCCCAGACCACTTCTTGAGACCCATCAGCTCACCACCTCTCACTTGCTCGCCCACACACTACGGATCACCTCATCTTGAGCTCGCTTTATGCTCATCGCCACAGCACACGCTCGCCAAGTTCACGGTGCTCGCCCAATACACCTTTACTTAGAAAACAACAGCTTACCATTTGCCAACTCATGACCACCACTCGGTCACCACATGGGCTCGGACCTCCTATCGCCCACAGCTCACGTATGGGTCGCCATGCACACAGAACATACCTCACCTCACTGAGCACACTAGCCCGAACTTATTGCATGACCCACTCAGGCTCACATGGTCAAAGCAAAATCTTCTACCTGGCTTGCCATACACACTCCCTCTCGCCTATCCACTCACAGCACACGGACTTCCACCCTCGAATCACCTATTTCACAAACAAGGCACCAAGCTCACCTCCCAGCTTACCCGACCGCCTCTCCTGCTCACGCCCCCGCCAGCTCACCATACATGCTAGCCCAACACTCACGGCATCATGGACTCACCCACACCTCTCACCATTTCTCAGACGCTCGCCAGCTCGCCTAGTATATAGGATCCGTGGTCCCAGCTCACATAAACTCACATGGCTTGCCTCATCCTTTAGAAACTCATTGATTTACATAACAACAAGCAGGTTCCCCATTAGGGCTCGCCTATTTTCCTTTTTATTTTATCTAACAGGTTACTCGCCACCTCGGATCATGAGACCTCAAAATCGACTGCTCAAACAAGCTTGGCTTCAGCAGATTTTATACTCTGACTGTGCACATGCAAATTCGAACTCAATACCCAAACTCAGTGGCATGGAAAATCATATTTCTACTAATAAAATTGTTTTGCAGCGCAAGGTTGAAGCACACCTTCCACAATGATACCAGCTCCGTGCTCTTGTCATACGAGGTTGGGTTTAGTCGCGGGGTGTCCAGCCGCCCATGACCAGCCCAACAATTCGCTCGTCAGGGGCTCAGGGCTCGAGGCTTGAGGTCCAGTACCCAAGCACACTCGTCATACTCTCACATCCAGGATAGGCTCAAGGCTTGCGATCCGCCTACCAAGCACACTCGACAAGCCTCATCCTGGATGCTTGCGAATTGCAGGGTTAAGTCCCGGGTCCAGGCCCGCTCATAAACCCTCGCACACCTGTTCTCCCACCAGTGATCGCTTGTGGATCGCGGGGTTGTAAACCCTTACATGCCAATTTGCCTACCAGTGACTGCTTGCACATTGCATCAGAAGTTTTGGAATACTATTCACTTGATAAAATATGTATTACATGTTTTTATGTCATTCTTACCTCAGACTCAGAAGACGAACCACCATCTTCTCAGTTTTTGAATATTTTAGAATTCTTACCAAAGTACCTTTGGTAAAAATTCGCGGGGTTCTGTGAGGGTGAAATATTCAAAGTAAGGCCCAGGTTAGCCATCTGTCACACTAGAGGACAAGAAATGAGGTATGATGGGACAAAAAGGACTGGTAGGTACATAGGGCAGTGTGCAACCAAGGTGAAGTGAATGGCAGAAGACAAATATCAATTGACACACGTAACTAAAGGGTCTATAAGAGGACTCTCTGAAGCTCAGGGATGGGTCTCTCTCCGACTGGCTCTTACCCTCTCTTTGGCGGACTCTCTAGCCGACGGTTTCTCTCCAAGATCATCTCTTCCAACCTTCTTAGAGGGACTCGAGCTTTATATGATTTATGTATATTTTTCATTGTACAATGGGAGTCATGAGAGACTGTAAAAATATCTATTATAGTGGATCTCATTTCCCAAACTTCTATGGACGTAGGCCTTACGCCGAACCACGTAAATATTATGTCTCTCTATTTATTTATCTATTATCCACGTACGTACAGCCATATCGGAGTCTCACCGAGAGCCCCAAACGACTTCCAACGAAGCCCAACTCGTCCCAGTGGACTGGGAATGACTCTTTTTCCTGTCCTGGCCTGTTGGCCGATTTTTATGGCATCAACATGAGCTGCTTCAATATTGACAAAGAATAAGCAAAAATTTCAATCCAACATTGATTACCAAGAACTCGATCCAACCTTTTTTTTTTTTTTGTAAACTTGCTCCCTTCCCTGTTATTCTCCAAGTAAATAAGTCAACATAACAACCTAAGTCATTCAGGCCACTTTTATCAACTGCAAGTCTAAATTCTTCTATCTGTCTATAAAATCTCATTGCTGCTCCAAAATTTTCATGTTGATGTAGTATCTCATTGAAATCACACATACATAGCCAAGCTACCCCTAGTTGGGATTTGGGAGCTGTTAAAAGCAGCTATCAGTCCTTTTTAATGTAAGAGAATGTCCATAAAAGTTAGTCAGGATCCAATCCTTCTTCAGAGTGAGTCAGTAACTCTCAAAAAAATATAGTTTCTAGTATATGATTCCAACTTCACACCACTGCCCCTTTCAACAAGAAAGAAATACCTCTACTAAGGCCTTTACTATCAATCAAAAACTATAATCATATCTCAATCTTCGTCTTATCTTTTCATTTTTTTTCTCTCTATTATACTTTGTCCTAATAAAGAAAATAAGATTTGGACACTTGTTTTTTACCAAAAGATGAAATTCTCAAACTGTCTGAAGGTTTTCAAGCCCTTGATAGCTTCAACTTAGACAAATCATGATTCATGGTAGGATTGCCTTGCAATCACCATCTTAGGATTTTGATTTTCGAACTTTCCAAAAGAATGGTCAATTTTTATCTTGTTAAAACTACCACCACCTTTCTTGTCATTATTAAAGGACAAACATACTTTAAAGAATATATCACGAGTTCTCCTCTTTCAACTAGTTTTTGCTTAGTCTATACTAATGATTGAATCTAAGCAATAAGGAAATAGTCTAGGGAACTTACATAATCCGCGATGGACATATCTTCTTTGAAGTTATCAAAAAAAGAAATAGATTCCTTTGATGCCTTGCCTTAACTGGTATCTATAAGATCTACCTTAGTAATGCTTCTTTCTCCAATTTCAGTTTATCCACATTGAATGCAGTATCAATTAAGGATTTTATCTTCACTTACCAGTTTTAATGAAAGATTCTATATATTTTTGGAAGTGTGCCAATTCCAAATTAAGTGCTATCTTCTTGAATTAGCGCTGAGACTTTGGTCGTTTCCTGAAAATTAGCACTTTTCAAATTGGCCTTCTCCTTAATTTTTGCCTACTGGTGTTCCTGACATGGCTGTTGGATTTCTCTTCCTCCATACTTTCTAACCATCCATCTTGGATGGATTGGCACAAAGCCATGAAGCATATTGATTAACCTCTTATGAAACAAGACCTTCATTATCCTTAAAACGACGTCATTCCCTAACATCACGTTTCGTGCAAGAACACTTCAAAGAGAAGAGAAAGTCTCTTGTAGGAGTTGTGCCATCATACTCCGAAAGACATATGAGATAGCTGTCAAAAGACTGAGGTCTCACTTGTATGACATGAACTTTATCATGCTCCTTTTGAAACTCCATAAGAATTCTGTTGTCCCTAACATCTTTAAAACAAATCCAGCCTTCTGGTTTCCATACATTGGACATTGTAATTCTAAAAGCCCCCTTATTGACCATCTTTTCTATAATAACTAAAGTCAAAAGAAAACATTTGCCTTTGGACAATGACTTATGAAATGTCATGGATGATAATACAACTTTCTCCTTTCCATGTTTAGAGAGACTGAAGAGGACTATATCTGCTCTAACTCATTTGCCATATCAACCTCTTAAGATCTGACGTCTAAGTCTGAATTATTTTCACAAATGAGATGAGATAAAATGAGATAAAAGTTTTAAAAAAAATATTGTTATAATATATTTTTTTAATATTAGTTTTGTTTTAAGATCTGAAAAAATTGTTTTGATATTTGAAAAAATTGAATTATTTAAATTATTTTATATGAAAATTTGAAAAAGTATAAAAATGAGTTTGAGATGAAATGAGATAAAATGAAATAGTTTAGGATTCAACAACTTTATACTTTTTATTATGACAAAGAGAGAAGACCTCGCCCTAGAGAGGACCAAAAAGACTTTCTTCACTTCAACATCTTTTTAGCATAACTAATATGGAAAGGCTCCATGAAAAAAATTAGACTTATAAATAGAATTTATCAATTTTTATTTGAAGATGTTAGTATATATATAAAATTCTAAAATTGAAATGAAAATGACAACTAAAATGTGATGAAGTGATCTTATTTGGTATCGACCCACCAACTAGAAGTATTGAATACCATGTTGACTTCAGACACTACAAAAATGAGATTTTCTTCAATATTGTTTGCTTGCTCTTGCTTCTTTCGAAGTCTACATTCTTTGATGTAGTGTCCTTTATTTTTTAAGAAATGACAAGTTTCTTTCTTTTTGAAATTACTCTTACTCTATTTATTAAAAACACGAGTATCAATTCTAGGTTTCTTTCCTTTCTTGTTGTCTGTTTCAACAACATGAATTAATTTATTCATTTCAGCACTTTCTTCAATTTTATCCCGCAATTTCGACTTCTTTTCAATTTGGAGTTATGTTGAAGACCCCCAAGAGTGAAATCATCTCCCTTTCTCTTCAAAGACTTACGGTAAATCTTCCAAGTTGGTGATAATTTGGCAATAATAGTACCCACTTGAAGTTTTTCATCAATAGGAATACAATTACAAATAATTTGTTTGACGATAAGTTGTAAGTCATGCACTTAATCAAGTATAGGCTTGTTATCTACCATTTTAAAATCAAAATAATTATTAACGAGATAGTTTATGTTACCAGAATCTTTAGTTTTGTATTTATTCTCTAGAGCATCTCATATGTCCTTTGCATCTTTTTTGGTGCATACATATCGAACAAATGATCAGTGAGAGTGTTGAGCATATTTCCACGGCATGTGTAGTTGTCATCTTCCCATTTTTTCTTCGCTGCAATTTCATCTTCTCGCGGAGTTTGAGTCGTAGGAAGAACTGGACAAAGGGTATTCAACATATACCGCACTTTCAAAGTAGTAAGTAAGAACTTAACTTTCTCCTTCCAACATATGTAGTTGTTTCCATCAAATCGATTCAACTTTGAAAGATCTTGTGGTACAATACTTAAAGAAGTGATCGCAGGGTTTGCAGAAGAAGATGCCATAATATTTGTCTAATAATTATTAAAATAGTATACGTATAGAGATTGAAAGGAAAGAAAAGAACAGTGAGACGATTGTCAATCTGTCTCTTAGACAAATATTGTCTCACACTCGTATAGAGTTCTGCAAAAGGGAGTCAAAAGCAATTTTGTCTTTAGAATATACATTGTTTATACAGTATGCAGATTACAAATTCTGAATATTAACCTTTTAAATGAAAAGATGCAATAACAGCAGACATAACGTTTCGGTTTAAAAGAATGTGATAGTTATTGTCTAAAGAGTTACAAAAATAACTGTAATTGACACTTAATCACAACTGTTAAAATGGTGATCAGACACATCATTTCGCTTAGCAAAAGAATTTCGTCACTTACGACAATGCATACGTGCGAAGTGCGAAGTGCTAAGTGCATCTAAAGCGTCAATGCATTTATGTGTCACGTGGGCACCTGCGTGCGTGCGATCAGTGCTTCGTACTGGGTGATACTTCCAGAGTGTCTACCCTTTTATTTATTTTATGTATAGTGAAATACATTTACTTATAAGCCATTAAATATTTCACTATTTAACCAATGTGAGATTAAGAAAAAATACATTAGAGAAAAATTTCAAAAAAATAGATAATTTTAAATTTTGGATAGAGTATTTGAAATAATATTTGAAAGTTAAATTTAAAATATATTTAAAATTTAAATTTAAAATATATTTGAAATAATCTAACAAAGGCTACTTTAATTACCGTCATTCATCATTTCATGTTATTATAGACAGAACTTTTGTAGTTAAAGAATGGTTCAAAATTTAAAGCTTATGTCTCATTATTTTGTTGGGCAGCAAGGATGGATTGCGATAACATGTTGTGTGCTGCATATTTTCATTAGAATGATGATGTCTTAGAGCATTACATTGGCTACATCAATTTTTTTTTTTAAATTTGATAAAAAGTACAAGTTTAATAAAAAGTCACTATTTCAACATTTATAATTTCATATTAGATTAATTAAAATAATAATATAATATACAATTTATAAAATTAACAAACACATCTATAATTTAATTATCCAATAAATATATTAAAAGGCAATAAAATTATGTTTTGATAGGTGAATAATAATTTTTCAAATATGAAATATAAAGTTTAAATACTGTAATTTAAAATTTGAATTATTAAATTTTGATAAGTCTAATATAAATTTTTTTTAAATAAAATTATCAAATTTATATTTAATAATCCAATATTCTAATGCCAATACTGTTATGGTTGGCCATTTCACACATGGAGCACGGTTCGCCTCCCTGATATTGGGGAGGAGGTCGATGATGGGACGAGGCCATCTCGCCGTTTTGAAATCACAACTAAAGCATTGAAGAGCAATGACGACAATAAGAAATAGGATTGCCATACCTTTGTGGGAAAATATGGGTTGTTGAACGTACGTAATTATTTTTAAAGTACAATGTATGTGTCATTTTATTTACGTATTTTAGTGGTGCATTTTAGGGGTGTCAAATCGTATTAACGGGTCATGTTCGTGTCGTGTCAAGACATGTATATTATATTATATAGGTCAACCCAAACCCGACCCGTTAAACTTATCGTGTCAAAATCTCAAACCCTAACATGACCCGTTAACATAATGTATCATGTCGTGTCAACCTGTTATGATCCATTAATGAATATTACGAAATAAATTAACACGATAAAATATGATACGTTTCAACTTGTTTATGTAAATGTGTTGAATACGTCCAAAATTAATCCGTTTGACTTAATTAAATTTAGCATAATTTTATACAAATATTAAAATCACAATATCTATAAAAAATTATAATACAACTACAAATATGAATTATAATATAAACAATAAAAATATTGAAATTAAGATTATAATAATTTTACCTTTAAATGTAAGGGTATATTTGTAATTTTAACTTTCTTAACATGTCATAACGTGTCATAGCGGGTCAAAACAGGTTGACCTGCTATTAACCCGTTAAATAATCGTGTCATAACGGGTCAACCTGTTTTGACCTGAAACCCTTTAAGACTAAATCCTAACCTGCTATTATCGTGTCGTGTTGGGTTAACGGGTCGTGTGACATATTGACACCCCTAGTGCATTTGTTGGCTTAGGTTTTGTATATGCTTTTTAGAATATTTAACATTGGAACTTTTTAATGGGCTTTGACGATATCAAATAATATTGTATTTCTTGTATTTGTTAAGAACAATTGTACGTGGCAATACTTCTCATTTAACTTGCGTTTTTATTTTATTATTTTTGAAATGGATAACCTTGCTTCTATCAAAGAGAGAGAAAAGGAATAAGAGATTACAAATTTGGTTGGTACACCAATTTTATCTCATTTTCAGCTAGTAAATTTATTAATTTTGCTAGATAATGAACTTCTATGTCGCCACTTCTTTTTATAATTTCTTTAAAAATATCCACTTCACTCTGTCATAGACTTTACTCATATCGTGTTTGATTGCTATATGATCTTGTTTGCTTCTTTTTTTAGCTGTCATGGAGTGAAGGACCTCAAAAGCAATGATAACATTGTCATGAATTATTCTACCAGGTACAAAAGCATATTGAGATTCTGAAATGATATGGGGCAGCATGTGTTTGAGCTGATTAGCAATAGCTTTAGACACAATTTTGTAGATAACATTACACAATGAGATAGGTTTGTAGTCAGAGACAGTTTTAAACTTCTTTTATTTTAGGGATTAACACAATATAAGTCTCATTAATAGCCCCAACATTACCACCATGATTAAAGATATTTGCAACAGCTCTACTAATATCTTTACCCACTATGTCCTAGTGTTTGTATTAAAAAATAAGAAAAAATCCATTTGGACCTAGAGAATCCATTGGATTCGTTTGAAATAGAGTTTTCCTAATTTCTTCTTTAGAATAGGGTCTAGTTAAGTTGGTATTCATTTCCTTAGAAAGTTTGGGTTCAACGTTACACATACATTTCTCTATATTAACAGGATGTTGAGAAGTGAAAATGAGTTGATAGAAATTGTTAAATTCCTCTGTTTTTACTGTATGAGGTCTCTATTTATAATAACTTGCGTTATTATATAATTAATTAATATCCTCAAGACATATAGTACCTTTCCTACATGTGCATGTTTATAAACGGATATTTTAGTTTACGCAATATTACCCATCCAACAATGTCGACTCATGATATATGTGATGCCACATATCTAAGAAACCAAATAGTTGAGTTCTTTTTTTTTTTGGTTGTTGCGATGGTGTACTATGTTATTTGTCCTTTAACAAGTATTTCATACATTAGAAAAAATAATATTTATATGATTGCTGCTTTCAATTTGAAGATATTTAGATTTGATTTGTTTTTATAGATGAGATGAGATGAGATGAGATAAAAAATAGAAATTAAATAAAATATTATTATAATATTTTTTAATATTAATTTTGTTTTAAAATTTCAAAACAATATATTTTAAAATTTGAAAAAGTTAAATTATTTATTTTATTTTATATAAAAATTTAAAATAATAATAATAATAATAAAAATAATGAGATTAAATGAGATAAAAATATTTGTGAAATATGCTTTTGGAAGTAAAATATATAAAATTGTTGTTATATCATAAATAACGCGTTTACTCGAAAATCAAAGTCATATAAAATATTGATGACAAATGATAGATACACCGACATTTTATATCTTAATTATTTATTTATTCATTTTTTTACTTAATAATTAAAAGAGATATTTATTAATTGTGTTTGTGTTTTTTAATAATTCACAAAATTTTATTTTACAAATTAATTAAAATAACATTAAAAAAAACACAAAATTATGAGGTAATGGAACTATTCATCCAGTACATTGTACATAGTGGAGGGGTCCGGGTCAAGCTTCCTGGGCGACTTGGGTTATGGCTTTTATCTTTCAAATGGGTGGGGGCCACAGTTCAATTGTAGGGGCAAGCCACGTATTACAGTCGAAGGATATTTCTGCATGGACAGGAAGGTATAGGGGTAAACTACAGATTATAGTGAAGGACATTTTCCGCATGAGAAGGACGGTAGGGTAGGGGGCTTGAGATGTCCAGTGATTCCACAGCTTGACAACGGTTAAGTAAATAAAATAAGAATGATAATATGTTATATAATTTGTTAATTTAATATAAATATAATATAGTAATAATAGGTTAGAGTTTAATCTTAATAGATTTTGGATTAAAATGAATTGACCTATTATAACACGATTATTTAATGAATTGATAGCGGATCAACCTATTTTAATCCGTTATAACACGTTAAAAAAGTTAAAATTATAAGTATATATTTACGTTTAAAAGTAAAATTGTTAAAATCTTAATTTTGATATTTTTTTATTTAGATTGTAATTCATACTTGTAGTTAATATTATAATTTTTATAAATATTGTGGTTTTAATATGTGTATAAAATTATGCTAAGTTTAATTAAATCAAACGGATTAATTTCGAGCATATTCAACAAATTTACATAAACAGATTGAAACGTATCATATTTTATCGTGTTAATTTATTTTGTAATATTTACTAATGGGTTATAATGGGTTGACACGACACGACACATTATGTTAACAGGTCGTGTTAGGATTTGAGATTTTGACACGATAAACTTAACGGGTTGGGTTAGAGTTAACCTATATAATATAATATATATGTCTTGACACGACACGAACACAACCCGTTGACACAATTTGACACCCCTAAAATAAAGTGGGTCTCTCGTTTTGTCATCTCATTTATTATTGCGAATACATAAATTACCGTACAATTATTTTTTAAAAAAAATTGGATAAATACGGATTTTGCATTACAAAAAAATTATAATAAATTTTATTTTTTTAAAAAGCTTTTGTATGATATTTATGTATTTTATAATTATTTGTAGCATTATTATACTTTAAAAAGGTAGTGATACTGTGATAGGATTATTACTTTTTTATTATCTATTAATTACTTATAATATATTATTATTTTTAATCATTTTTTAAGTAATTTTTTAACATTTTTAATAGAAAAAATTAAAAAATATATGATTTTATTAATAGTAATTTGATTTAACTATTAAGTAAAATAAAACATAAAAAAATACAAATACAAAAAAAATAGTAAATAAATAATAACACTATCATTATATTCTTTAAAAATAATTTCATCTCATGTCAATTCACATATATCTCAATTCGCATAAAATTTAAAAAGATTTAATTCATCTCATCTTAATTTTGGCTCAACTTACAAAATAAACTAGATCTGCGCGTACTCGAAACTCGAAATAGAAATTAATTACAAGGTTTGAGAATTGGAATGGATATTGCTAATTATAATTAATTGGAAGGATAATTTTGCTAAAATAAAATTCTTTACATGATGATCACATGACTATTTATATAATATAATTTAATTTAAAAAAATTATAAATAACATTTTCTTTAAAGAAAATGAAACTTACAAAATACAAACCTCGTCGACAGATAAGTACAATAATGACATCGATTTAATGTCCTATTGCTTTTCAACAAGTGGCAGACCGGATCGACCAATAAGGACAAAATATAAATTTTAATATAATATTTTTAAATTCTAATATATATTTTAAATTTTAATTCAATTTTTTTAAATTTTTAAATAATAATAATATTAAAAAATAAAATAAATTTATCTCAAACCCCACTTATCCCCCAATTCAAACTGAGCCCTGATCTAAATTATTTATCGATTTCATTGCATTCTAATCGTGTACTTTTTCCTTTCTTCTTCCCATAGTGGACATAGCCTACCTGCTATTACATATATATATATATATATATATATATATATATGTAGAAACCCTTGCACTATTATCTTCAATATCATATAGCTCCTTAGCTCTGAGCTGGTATTTTTGTTATAAACTGCTACGTATGTACGTTCCCTTCAGATATCTACAAATTATACAGGTATAGAAATTGAAAATGTGCAATTAGTTCTTTCTCGAATTTTCGTGTGTTGGCATTCTTCTTTTGTTGGCGTACTGGTAGAAGAACTTAGTATTCCTATTCTCTATTTTGAACTATTTTTATTTAGCCTCTGCTTTCACTTAATATCTCCCTCTTCCAATAGACAGTTAACCTCTTTCCTTAACACCCTTATTCTATCTCTCATCTCACCCTTATTTGATTCTTGTATTCTTGAGGGTTGAGATAATTTCGAGTTGATAGTTCTTTTAGATTGCCCAAACTGCAGCTTTCTCTAGCTTATTAATTTTGCCTTGCATCTTTCAAGCCTTTCTTTAGCCATTGCCAGTTTGTTAGTAGCTAGGGACTATCTCTTCCATTCCTCCACCAAATTTAAACAATCCAATTGGCTTTATACTCAAAAAGCTTTTCTTTATTAAAAACCGCTTGCTTTTGTGGGGTCATTGCAATTGAAATAGGCATGTGATATGAAGTTTGAGCTGGTTCAACATTGACAAAGAGTAAGCAAACATGTCAATCCAACATTGATTACCAAAAACTCGATCCAACTTTTTTTTTTTTATGTAAACTTGCTCCCTTCTTTGTTATTCTCCAAGTAAATAAGTCAATATCACAATCTAAGTCATTCAGGCCACTTTTCTCAACTGCAAGTTTAGATTCTTCTATCTATCTATAAAATCTCATTGTTGCTTCAAAATTTTCATGTTGATGTGGTATCTCATTGAAATCACACATACATAGCCAAGCTACCCCTAGTTGGGGTTTGGGAGCTGTTAAAAGCGTCTAGCTATCAGTCATTCTTAATGTAAGAGAATGTCCATAAAAGCTAGTCAGGATCCAATCATTCTCTAGAGTTGAGTCAGTAACTCTCAAAAAGATTTAGTTTCTAGTATATGATTCCAACTTCACACCACTACTCCTTTCCACAAGAAAGCAATTCCTCTACTAAGGCTTTTACTATCAATCAAAAACTATAATCATATCTCAGTCTTCGTCTTATCTTTTCATTTTTCTCTCTATTATACTTTGTCCTAATAAAATAAAATAAAATTTGGACACTTGTTTTTTATCAAAAGGTGAAGTTCTCAAACTGTCTGAGAGTTTTCAAGTCATTGATAGCTTTAACTTATGAAAATTATGATTCATGGTAGGATTACCTTGCAATCACCACCTTAAGATTTTGATTTTCGAACTATCCAAAAGAATGGTCAATTTTTATCTTGTAAAAACTACCACCACCTTTCTTATGATTATTAAAGGACAAACATACTTTAAAGAATATATCACGAGTTCTCCTCTTTCAACTAATTTTTACTTAGTCTATACTAATGATTGAATCTAAGCAATAAGGAAATGGTCTAGGAACTTACATAATCCGCGATGGACATATCTTCTTTGAAGTTATCAAAAACGGAAATAGATTCCTTTGATGCCTTGCCTTAATTGGTATCTATAAGATCTGCCTTGGTAATGGCTTCTTTCTCCTCTAATTTCAGTTTATCTACATTGAATGCAATATCAATTAAAGATTTTATTTTCACTTACCAATTTTAATACACTTTTCTTAATGAAAGATTCTATATATTTTTGGAAATGTGCCATTTCCAAATTAAGTGCTATCCACATTGAATGAGGTATTGATCGTTTCTTGAAAATCAACACTTTTTAAATTGGCCTCCTCCCTAATTTTTGTCTATTGGTGTTCCTGACATGACTGTTGGATTTCTCTTCCTCCATACTTTTTAACCATCCATGGATTGGCACAAAGCCATGAAGCATATTGATTAACCTCTTATGAAACAAGACCTTCATTATCTTTAAAACGACATCATTCTCTAACATCACGTTTCGTGCAAGAACACTTAGGAAGAGAAGAGAATGTCTCTTGGAGGAGTTGTGCTATCATACTCCTAAAAACATATGAGATAGCTGTCAAAAGACTAAGATCTCACTTGTATGACACGAACTTTATCATGCTTCTTCTAAAACTCCATAAGATTTCTGTTGTCCCCAACATCTTTAAAACAAATCTAGCTTTTTGATTTCTATACATGGGACATTGTAATTCTAAAAGCCCCCTTATTGATTATCTTTTCTATAATAACTAAAGTCAAAAGAAAATATTTACCTTTTAACAATGACTCATAAAATGTCGTGAATGATAATACAACTTTCTCCTTTTCATGTTTAGAGAGATTGAAGAGGACCATATCTGCTCTAACTCATTTTCCATATCAACCTCTTAAGTTTTGACATCTAAGTCTGAATTATTTTCATAAATGAGATGAAATAAAATGAGATAAAAATTAAAAAAAATAAAATGTTATAATATATATTTTTTAATATTAGTTTTATTTTGAGATTTGAAAAAATTATTTTGATATTTGAAAAAGTTGAATTGTTTAAATTATTTTATATAAAAATTTAAAAAAATACAAAAATGAGTTTGAAATAAAATAAAATAGTTTAGAGTTCAACAACTTTATACTTTTTCTTATGACAAAGAGAGAAGAGTGAAGACCTCACCCTAGAATAAAGAGTATAAAAAAATAACTCCACATAAAACTTCAGATTTTTTTTTCTTATATGGGTATAGATTAATCTATTCTTTTATTAAAATAGAGTACCAGAACTTGTAAAATCTTTTTATTTTATTTTATTTTAGAACTTGTAAAATCTAAAACTACAAAAAATGATGTGGAAAATCTCAATTTGACTCGATTCATTGTTCATGGCATTCATGCACGGAAGTCGGCACGGACACGCGTATGCGTGCATACGTATACAGTATTAATATAGGACTCTGGGAGTAGGAGTCTAGGACTCGACGACTCATCCCCATCCAAAAAGAAACTTTTTTTCTTTAATATATTTATTTAGTTTTGTGTCTGGAAATTGAGTGTTCGATCTGCGATTGACCTCGTTGAATCAAAGGTACTTCGCTACTCTTCACTCTCAGATTCATTTTTTTTTATCTAATTTCGATTGATTTTTCATTCCAACTGTTCCCTATTTCAATTTACTTTCCTCCACTTAGGGTTACGAACCTCCTTGAATTTGTCCAATTCTTTACGTGAAACGTTTAGATATACGTATGTATTTATATATGTACTTGGATTTTTGAAAGCTATCTATTTATTCATTTTCTATCTGTTTCGTTTCTGGGAAAGCTGAGGAGAGAAGTCCAGATTGTATGCCGTTTAATATTTAAACATTATGCATTTTCTCGTTTCTTTCATTTTTTTGGCAATAGAGTTAAATGATGAGGGTGCTGGTGGTGACTTTGCTCGTTGCTGCTTTTAGAGCTGGTTATGGTTGTAATATGTGGATTTAATTTAATCTCATAGAACGCCTTGGTATTGCGGTCTGATGGAACAAAGTTCATGTGAGAAAAACGAACAAGATGGCAAATGAGGTGGAGTTGGCTTTAAAAAAATTTCTAGTATTTTTGTTCCAGAATGTGAAAACTTCTTTGCTAGGTTTTTCAGAATGTGAAAACTTTTTTTTTTGATAAGTAGAATGTGAAAACTAATTCAACCAAGAAAATGGTTTTATGATGTGCGATCAAGTTGGATTTCTTTATTTGTCATGCTCCAAGCGTTGCCCATCTTTTATGATGTGCATTTATGATAACACTTTGGAGGTTTTATGCGTTGATTTTGGACTAGGGTGTGACATGGCGCTGACAAGAAGAGAGGAGTTTGTGTGAGAAGGGTGAGCTTCGAAGACAATTGAAGTGAACCCTAAGTTCTGAGTTCTAAGGAAGCTTCTAGTTTTGGACCGTTGGCCGTGGGCCGTGTGCCGCTATTAGCATTATCGGGCCACTTGTGTTAGTGTGAATCGCGGGCTCAACTTGTTGGGTCTTTTAAGAGTCAGTTTATCCATTTGCTTTGGTCATGGCCTTGTGCCCAGTTGTAATAAGGATAATTTAGTAATTTCCCTTTTATCAGTATATGGAGTCTGTTAGGGTTGTCAGAGTCCCTAGTCTAGAATATTCTACTGTTCATGCTATTGGAGGAGCTTCCTCTCTAAGAGAGCACTATCCCGTTATTGTACCGTGCAGATTTGTGATTCTGCATTGTTGAATTTAGTGTACAATTTTATCTCTCAATTTGCTTGTTACATAGGGTCTGGGATCTATCTGTAAAGGTTTGGAATTCGTACCAGGGGTATTAAATGCATAATGTTTAATTCGGGGATTAATCTAATCCGGGGGAATGCAACACCATCACCAGATATGCCACCCTTGCCTCAATGTTTACCATTGGACCCAATTATATTAGGCAGTCCGAAATCTACACGCTTGGGAGAGCTTAAAAGGCTTCTTGGTGTTCCTCTTGGGAGTACGTCAGAGGACCATTCCTTTGGAGTTGCACACGCTAAACCTCCACCTCCTGTGGCTACAGAGGAGCTAAAGCACTTCAAAGAGGGCGTTCAAGATGCTTCCAAGAAGGCCAGGTATTTTTTTTTTTTGCAAGTGCTTTTCTCGTGATATGCTTTATACTACATGGCCTGCGTTTTATTAGAAAAACAAAAGTGAATTTATGCCTCAGCAAAATGACGTGTGAGGTGCAAATATGCATGAAGATATAACAGGTTTTAAGAAAACCATATGTTTGTCTTGTACTTTATGTTTTATGGAGATTTAAAGATAGAGCTCCAAGTAACTTGACTATTAGTGGTTAATTGCCAATAATGAAAACCATACATGATAGAGTCATTTTTATGTGTATGTTTCTTTTCGATATAAGAAAGAAAATTATTTCCTTTTAACTTTTTATTTTTGTGTGCTAACTGCTAAATAAATGGTAGTTAATGAGTATTATGTATCATAGCTGTGGTTTGTTTACAAGACTGATGGTGTCTACCAGGGATAGAGCAAAATTATTACGTGAATCCATTCTCAGACTGGACAAATATAGGGATACCTTAAGCTCCAAGAAGCGACAGCGCAGTGATCTATTATCAAGTGAGAGATCCAGTGGAGTCAACTTAGCAAAGATGGGAAGCCAAGTTCACAGAAAGTCTAATGACTCTGTGAGTCAAAGATTGGATGATAAAACCAAGAGTATTGGGATAAATAAGCGTGTTCGTACATCAGTGGCAGATGAGCGGGTTTGTAATTGTCTATTTATGCTCACCTGTCAACTATTTCTCTAATATTGAGCCTTCAAATTTGTTTGGAAATTACTTTGATAGGAATGTATTAAATTCATAGGGTATAGTTTTTTAAGTCTGGTTTCTTAGTATACTCTCCATTAATTGAGTGATGAAGATTAAGTTCTTTCTTCCTTCTTTCATTTTCAAGGGAGTTTTTATTTTCAAGGATATTTTGCATCAGATGCCCAAAAACACAACCAGAGATTTTGCATGTTGAAATTCAAGTTTTTTTTTTTTTCCTTAAAAATTATTGGAGGCTTTGCTTCTTCAACCTCTACTGTAAGTAATATGGGAGTTACGAATATTTCATATATTTAGACTATGCTTTCTGAAGGGATTAATGCAAGTTTTTTTCCCCCTTTTTTAAAGATTCTGTTCTGTTTTGCCAATACAACCAGGCAGATGGTAGGCCTGCTGCAACCTCAAGGCAGCAGATGGTCACAAAAAAGGATGGAGATCTGCTCCAGGTAGGTAGTGGGGTTTCTATTCGGATTGAAGAAAAAACTCGCCGACTGCTTGCCGGTGGTGAAGGATTGGATAAAAAAGTAAAGAAGAAACGATCTGTTGGAGCTGTAGGTAATAGAGTAGTGACTGGTGAGCGGGACACAAAAGGAGCTGTACATCCAAAATTGAATCCTGATTCTAAATTGCGAGCTTGTGACACTCATGGTTTCAGGTATTTTATTGAAGGTCTATAAGAAATAATTGGTTATTGACTCTCTTCATTCAGATATAGCTTGGAAGTGACAAGAGTGTATATTGGGAAAAATTTCTCTGTTTTATTTATTTATTGGTGCTGAGGTTTCTTGTTCACTTTCATCAGCTGCTTTTTGTAATTGGGTTGTATCTAAATCTTATTTGAATATTTTTTTTTTCATTTTTGTTATTATTCTTTGGTTGTTTTAGTTCGTTTCTTTGGATATAATTTGGTAGATTGTGCATGAAAATGCTTAAGTTGTTTGCTGCTCAGAGAATCTTTGGTACAAGTGGTTTTTCTTGTTATTTAACTGTACATATGTTCTATTTTCTCGAAATATTTCTGCAGAACTGTAAAATCGCTGCCAGATTCAAGTAATGTCAATGTGACGTGAATCTCACATGGCATGAATTGGCCAACTAGCTTGAGTTCATTGTTCTCATCAGTGTTACTTGATTTGGTCTTCTTTATGATGGTTAGTTTTTCTTGAAACTTGACCAATCAGTTGTAAAGTCGTGTTTTCAAAATCCATTTGATGTGCATGTTAGTTACTGCAAAAGGGGAGTTGGCACAGAAAACTTGGTTGGTCTTTTTTTGTTTGATAAGTCAGTAAACTTGGTCGGTCTTGTCTTATAATATTGCTAGAATATATAGCCACGGTAATTGTCCATGTCCTTTGGTCATATATGAAAGATGAAATTCAATCATGCACTTGAAACAACCTTACTGATATTTAGGTGACTAAAGCTGCAAGGTTTGGATCACTAAAGTTTGAATCTTACTGTTGTTGCTTACCCCTATGGCCTATATATCCTGAACTAATTTGTTTCTTTTGATCCCTCTTTTCTTTTGTTGATAGTCACAGTTAAATGCCAAGAATATTGCCACTGCAATTTACTTCGTAGTAAACTTTCTGCAGTTTGCTGGTTCGGGCATTGTTTTGCAGTTGGTCAAAATTGTTCCATGTAGATACAAATGAAAAAGAAACAGAAAGTGGAAGAAAAAAATGAATAATTCTGTTCTGTTCTTAGTCTTTTCATCTATTGCAGATTGAAATCTTCCCCAGTAGCTAGTGGAATCAACAAGGTGGATGGTTCTTTTGAGGGTGCTAGTTCAGATGCTTGTGCAGTAGTCAGGAATGAGCTGGAACATCCCCTACTTCCAAGGGACCGTACAATTGTACTGGAACAGAGACTTTTAGCAAAAGGGAACAATAAGTAAGTATTTTCTTCTTGATACCATCATTCTGACAGTCTCAAGTGGAGTCGCAGAATCACTTAATATGATTGAAAGCCATCATATTCTGCATCTGATTGCCTTGGCATTTGTAACATTTCATCCTTTTCATTTTGTGGTGGTTATGATGTTTTTTTATTTATTTTTGTGGCTTCATATATTAGGTCAAATATTCAGGAGGATATTCCAGCAGGCCATCCTAATACAATGGTAAAAGGGAAGGTTGCTCGGGCACCACGAACTGGTTCAGTAATGGGGTTAGACTCATCTCCTAATGTTTACCATTCTACCGGGGCTATTCAAGACTGGGAACAGAGTACAGGTTTGCATAAAGTTCCACTTGTGCGTGTAACAAATAACCAAAGGCGTACAATATCCAGTGGTTCATCAATACATCCTATGGCCCAGTGGGTTGGTCAGAGACCACATAAAAACTCACGTACGAGGAGAGCAAACTTAGTTTCTCCTGTCTCAAACCCTGCTGAAGCTCAGATTTCATCTCAAAGCCTTACAAGTACTGATTTTAGTGCAAAAACTTCGTCTCTTGGGACCAATGCATCACTCTTGGCCGGCAGTGTAGATAACAATACCATAAAAGTTAAGAGGGAACCTGAGAATGTTTCATCTCCATTTGGGCTTTCTGAAAGTGAAGAGTCAGGTGTTGGTGAAACCAAATTGAGAGAAAAAGGGATGGATAATGACAATGTCCCTTTGGTAGCAACTCAGAAAGCTGGCACATTTGTGTTGCCCACAAAAAAAAATAAAAAGCCAGGTAATGAAACTGGAGAAGGTGTTCAGAGACAAGGACGGAGCGGAAGGGGTTCATCCTTAATAAAGCCAGGAATTCCTCCATCTGGGGAGAAGTTGAATAATCTAGCAATGACAAAGCCACCACATACCATGAGGCCTAGTTTTGAAAAGAATAGAAGGTCTTCACTACTTTTTTCCACTTCTGTGCAATAAAGATTAGGGATGGGAACTGTCTATTTAGTTACTTATAGAAAATGAATATTCTATTTAGTTTTTGAGAAATCTCATTGTTGATTCAACTAATGTTTTCTTGGAATTCAGTAAATCAGGTTGTCCACCCTCAAAGAAGTTGAAAGACCGGAAGGCTTCAATTCGTGTTGGGCCAATAATAAACAATGGTTCTTTGAATGTAACAGGTAAAATTCAATTAGACCATGAATCTTCATTCATTCATCTGCAAAAGTTAGTATTTCAGATTTTTATAGGATCAAAAGCTATTCAAGACATTTTCTGATATGTGGAAGTGTTTTCTTGAGACAACACAAAGATTGAAATTTGGAGGCAAGATCATAACTAAATATATCTCTTTGCCTGTCTTTGATGTACTTCACATCGTTGTGTGACTGTCGTCAATGCATTTCAATGTAATTCGTTTGGGAGAAGATTTCTTGCTGGCATTTTTGTTACATATTATAATGTCTTCTAAGAGAAACCTCTTTTATTTTTCTCTTTTTTCCTTCCTTCTTGTTACTTATATATAGTCATGGTTTTGACTATATTGTTCTCTCATTTTTTTCTCAAATCCATTTGAATTTGATTTCTTAAACGGATTACTAATTCAATGTTTAATTATTTCTTTCTTTCCTTTTCTACAAGAAAGGGATCTTGCCTATGAAGTAAATCATCACAGCTAAAACCACTAAGGGTGGTGGCTCAATAGTCCTTCGATTACTCCAAGTGCTTTTGCATGTACTAGGTCTGGGGTTCGAATCCAAATATGAATTCACCTTAGCCTATTAGTATTAGCTACAATGATGAAAAAAAGTATTAGCAGCCTAAGGATTTCCTAGTGAGGCTGGGTCCTAAGTTATGGCTCAACCCTGACTTGAGGGAGTGATGTGGCTTTGTGCCGTCTAGGCCCCTCCTAACTGGTTCTCAGCAGGTAGGGTGCTATTATGTTCACGCCCAAATAGCCACCTTTGGTTGCCTCCTCTTACCCTAATTACTCAGCAACTTAAAAAAAAAAAATCATCACAGCTAAAACTTCATCCTTGATTTGACAAAAATTTTATGAAACCCTTTCATTTAATTATCTTTAATGGATGATCAAATAAGTAGAGTACTATCGCAAAAAACCACATTTTGATAAGTAAAATTTTACATATTGCTATTTTTTGGTATTATAATTTTGCAGGTGAATCTGATGATGATCGTGAAGAACTATTTGCTGCTGCAAATGCTGCTTGTAATGCTAGCAGTATGGCTCGACTTTATGCATTTAATTTTATTTCCTAATTCTAGGTATTTTCCAGAAAGCTTTACTTCTATATTATTTGTGCTTCTCACAAATACTATCCTTTTTCGATAGATCTTGCATGTTCCGGGCCATTTTGGAATGAAATGGAATCTATATTTTCTTTTGTTAGCTTAGAGGATTTGTCCTACTTGAAGCAACAGGTAGTTACTGTGACCCTTGGATGAACTTTAGACTTTGTAAATAGCTGAAGGACTGAGACTTACACTTTCTTTCGTCTATTGGTATTGTATCAGATAAGTTTCGCAGAGGAGCTTGATGATAGTTTGGCTCAGATGTTTGGTGTTGTATGTGATAATGTCTTGGTACGAAATTAACATTAATTTCTTGAACGTACATTTTATATTTTGACATGTCGAAAAAACTCTGATTTTATGGTTTTTATTTTGCCTAAAATAGAAAGGCTTTATAGCTGTTGAACATCTTGGTAATATTAAATTTATGTTGATTTCAAGTTTCACTTGTAAATAGAAGGTGTTGATTTGAAGTTTCAATCGACCTAAAACAAAGTAATGGAGACAAATTTTTTGAAGAAATTTGATGGATTTCCATTTTCTTCCATTCTCACAGGGTGTTGGTGTTTTTAAAGAAGTCAGTGATTGTTCTGGTATAAGACAAAGAAGCCACTCCCATCAAGAATCAGCTGAGACTGATCCTATACATGGAAGATTTGACTCAAGAAAGTGGGACAGGGTTACTCCATTGTACCAAAGAGTTCTTTCGGCTTTGATAGAAGAAGATGAAAGTGAAGAATTTTACCACCAAAATGAGGGGAAAACTTTGTCTCTGCAGTATGCTAGTGATGATTCTCATTGTGGTTCATGTAACCAGGTTGATATTGAACCCAAAGATTGTGACAGAATGGAATCTGAGGCTGAGTCAAAAGTGGATTCTCAGACTCAGAGGAATTACTTGTTAGACCGACTCCCTTGTGATAAGAGTGTCACATCTAATTCATTGAGGAACCCAAGCATGTCCAGTTCCTTTCATAATATTGAACAGTGGCGGGGAAGTGATGAGTTTTCGCATTCTGATCTGGGACATACCAGTGAAATATGTTCAAATGATCTTGGTCAGCTCCAAACTGGGGAGTTAAATACTGGCAGCCTGTATTCTAACTACCAATATCAGCGGTTGTCTCTGGATGACAAGCTACTGTTGGAACTGCAGAGCATTGGCTTATATCCGGAGACATTGGTAGGTTTTTGATATCTTGAATTAATTCATTTCGGAAGCATCATGGAAGAAATCTGTGTCAATACATTTAAAAAAAATTCTCAATTAATTTCATGGCAGAAACTGATTTCTGATATCATAGATGATTTGTTCCTTATGGTTATTTCTTTCTATGTGGGTGGTTCTCTTGCCATGATTGCAGCCTAATCTGGCAGAGGGAGAAGTGATTAATCAGGACATTATGGAACTTAAGGAAGGACTATACCAACAGGTTCCCCTACTTGAACTTTTTTGCTTCTTCAAAAGATTGCATTAGAAGTATTTAACCACAAATTAGATTGTATTTTGTAGAGTAATGTTTTCAGGTTTCTGTATTATCTATATTTTTCAGTTTCTATCTTGATATAATTGAATTTTATCCAATTTCTAAATCCTTCTGGCCTCCTCAATCTAATATTTTTAATGCTCTTGACTGAATGGTAGATTGGGAGAAAGATGAAAAACTTGGTGCGAATTGATGAAGCTATTCAGAAGGGGGGAGATGCCAAAAGACGGTAAGATTCAGAGTGTTTTGGATGTTCAATGGATATTAAACTTATTTTTTTATTCTATGGTGAGATGCCCAAGACCCCCTCCTTGATCAATTGCCATTGCTCCCGCATTTCTCTCAGAGCTGGTGACTTGAGTAATATCTTTTATTCACAGGAAAATGGAGGAAGTTGCAATGGACCAACTCATTGAGATGGCTTACCGAAAACGATTGGTAATGAGTTCTGTCCCTTTAACACATTATCATCATTTCTTACTGATAAAGTTTTAATTTGCTCACCTATGAATTATTTTCAGTCCTGACATATAGACATTTAGGCCTTGTTTGGTTAACTGGTGAATTTTTTTTTAACTTCAATCCAAACATTTTTTAAAAAAAAAAAAATCAATTTTAACTTTTCATCTAATCATCTCTGCAGACTTCAGTGAAAAGTAAAAACACGAAAACCATAACGACTTTTACAAAAACCACCTCAAAGAAATATCTTTATACAAATACGAAAGAAATTTTAAATTCTACCTATCCACAATCACAAACCCAATCAAAACATATTTCAAAAGAAACTTTTATTCAAAACCCCTATAAACAATTCACCCAAAAAATCACATTTTTTTAAATTTCTCTTCACCAAACATACCATTAGTAGTGCTCCCTGACCCAGAGTATGATTTGGCTTTTGATCTTTTCTTGTGTGTAGTTGAACAAATGGTTGTTGTAATAGCATTCACTGTGAGAACTGGCCTTGTTCTAACCTTTTTCTTTACTGCCTCATGGAGGTGTGTGGAGAGAGAGAGAAAAAAAGGGGGGGGGGGTGTTGCACCCACTTCATGGGCATGATGGTCCATTGAGCCTTAAATCTTTTTGTTTTCTGGTCGTTTTTTTTTTTAAATTTTAATTTTTTTTAATTTTTAATTTTTTTTTAATATATTTGTTAGTTTTAAACAGTTGCTTTCACCCCAAACCCAAATTATGGGTGAAGAAAATAGAAATTTGGCAGATGTGTTCAATTTGTAGGTTCATGTGAATTCAACTGGGGTTTAAGAGCTAGACATAGAGTAATATGAATATTGTCACTTTTACAATTTTGATTACTAGGTACTAATAATTATTTAGCCCTCTCCAACGGCCTCTATTGAATCCATTCATTAATAAATTGGTTGGCAATGTGATCTATCATGCAAGTTCTACTAGATTGAAATACCCTCTTTTATCATTTTTGAGAATTTTCTCTTATAAATATATTATCTCCTTACATCTAAGAAAATCCGATGCTTCTTTCTCGACATTGTTTTCTCTATGATATCGATGGTTGAATCCAGTGGTGTCTAGTCAAGTTAGGTCTCTTCGGTTCTGAGTTAGCTGTGAAATGATGGAGCTGAGTAGGAATGTCGTCATTGATAAAAAATGTTTTGAGGTCAAGAAGGTTAACAATAGATGGTGGCGAATCACTGAGAGTAGCTGCTGCGTCGTGAAATTTATCTCCATTGACCAAGAAGGTTTGGGGTGGTTGGCTGCCATAGTGAAGGAAGGCATACAGTATCTTCTGGTTTAGTTAGATCGAGGAGAAGGGGGTCTCAGGTTTGGGTGGTGCAGAGGCAGCGCAACTCATATGGGAGTTTTTCTTCTCTGTAGAGGAGTTTGGCCAAGTAAAGCAGCGAGGTTTGTTAGTAATACCAGAAGGGAAGAAAGGGATGGGGTGGCGGAACTTTGGAGATATATTGAAGGAAAGCTCTACAACTTCCCCTGTCAGGGGATGAAATATGGTATGGAAAAGTTGTTGCAGGCCTTCGTTGATATGGAGACACAAATTGGCTCGCTACAGACAAAAATCTGTTGGGGTTAAAACGCTGCGTGGAGGAGGGGATGAAAAGCGAGTTGGGTTTGGACCAAGATGAAGGCCAGTGTAACGGGCTGGGCCCAGTGGCTGGGTTAAAAAATAAAACTGCTGGTTCTAAGGGTAAAGGGCTGGATGACACTGAGGCCTGCCCTCAAGTTGCTGGGTTAAATGGTGTTGGGTCTGTTATGCCCGAGGCCCATCTTCAAGTCACTTGCTCTCAAATGTCTGAGGCCCATCCCACGGGAGCTTAGGCTTGGATATTCAAGTTGAATGGGTCGAATGGGTCCTCCACCAATAGACAGCAGTCAACGTCGCAGGCGAGAAGGCCGGTGACCTCATCTACCCCTCAGATTCACGAGCTGTCATCGGCGACAAGGAATGCTTCAGCGATAACGAGGATGGACGTAGGAGAGGGAGATTTTCAGCCAGTAATGCTGTATGTAGGAGAGGGAGATTTTCAGCCAGTAATGTTGTTGGTGGGGTCGCAAGGGTTTATACAGAGGCCAAAACTCATAACGGGGTGTCGCAAAGCTTAGAGGAATCACCGATGAAGGCCCAGATGGAGTATTCCGTGGATTCAAGGATCGATCGAGTGTTGGGTTTCAGTGATCTCTTATCGGCGATCGTAGAATCTCAGCCACAACAGGTACAGACTTTGCCGATAGGTAATGGGGGAAGGGTCTCAGGCCATTTCCGATGGGTTGAGTTGTTGCGGGGAAGAAGTAAAGGGGCTTCCTTCTTCACAAAAGCATTCTGGGCTGTCAGGGGGTAGTGAAGCCCTTTAATTTATTATCTAGGCCTAAGGAACTGAATTTTACTCTCCAGTTGGTGAATGAGGAGATAGAGGTGGAACCTGTACCATTATGCACTCTGTCCCCTTTGCTCACAGAGGGTACGACAATGGATTAGCTGTTTAAAAAAGTAAAGGACCTTCAGAAGTGTGTGGGGGTTACTTCTGATGGTTTCGAGGAACAATACAGGGCACTTCTTGATGCCATTGAAGCAGCTCGGGTGCAATCTCCAAGACTTGCCTTTAGGAAAAACAGAGAACTGAAGCGTCTCACTGGTTCGATTAATTATGATGGAAGGGAGGGGGGTTCTAGCAAGAGTAGAACCAAGGGAAAGGCAGTGTTGATCCATGAAGCCTAGAATTCTTTCGTGGAACACCAAGGGTCTTAATGATCCCAACAAGCGATTGCGGGTGAAGAGTCTTTTATGGAATTGGAAGTTGGATATTGTGTGTTTGCAGGAAATCAAAATGGAGTTCATGGATCGTAGCATCATTGTTTGTCTTTGGGGCTGTCCATATGTGAGATGGGAGTATTTTCCATCTAGGGGAGCACCCGGGGGTATTCTAGTCATGTGGGATTCGAGGGTGGTAGTCTTTGAAGGAATGTGTTGGGAATTATATGGTGGCTTGTTCGTTTAAAAATGTAGAGGATGGGTTTTGTTGGGCCTTCGCTGGTGTATTTGAGCCAAATGTGGATACTTTGAGAAAGATGTTATGGGAGGAATTAGTGGGAGTGGGCAGCTGGTGGAATCTACTGTGGTGTATTGGGGGAGATTTCAACTTACTCTTTTCCCGAGTGAAAGATCAGGCGAAGTTCGGTATAGTCAGGCAATGGGCGAGTTTGCTGATTTTATCTTCAATATGGACTTGGTGGACTTGCCACTTGTAGGTGGCGTATCTACTTGGTCTAATAATAGGGGCTGGTCTCGTTTGGACAGATTTTTGGTGTCCCCTTCATGGGAGGCACACTATCCTACTTTGCTTCAAAAGAGATTGGATAGAATTTGTTTCGATCATTTCCCCATTGTATTGGAAGGTGGAGGCATCCATGAAGGAAAAAGATATTTTAAGTTTGAAAATATGTGGCTGAAACCGAGGGTTTCGTGGAGAAAGTGAGGTCATGGTGGTCCTTGTATTCTTTTGTGGGGTCACCAAGCTTTATTTTGGTGGGTAAGTTGAAAGCCTTAAAGAGGGACTTGGTAAAGTGGAACACCGAAGTTTTTGGTCACATTAAAATAAAAAACTGTCCCTTATGGGGGCTCTAAGGGGTTTGGAGGAAAGGGAGATGAATGCTCCTCTCTCGGTTGAGGACTCTTGTAGGAAATCAACCATCACTTCGGAGGAGAAGGTGCTTCTTATGGAGGAAATCTCTTGGAGACAAAAGTCACGCGCCCTATGGTTAAAGGAAGGAGACAAATATAATAAATTCTTTCATCGGGTGGCTAACTCTCATCGTAGAAATAATGCAATCGAGGTGATTCAGGTGGAGGGACAGCTATACACGGACCAAACTGCTGCTAAACATCATATTGTTAATTTTTTTGAAGATCTCCTTGCTGAAAAAGCTTCTTGGAGACCCAAACTTGATGGTATGTCGTTTGAGACTATTGACAAGCCAAGCTCAATGTGGTTGAAGAGACCATTCGACTCAAAAGAGGTTTATTGGGTGATTTGTGGGATGGCCAAGGATAAAGCTCTAGGCCCGGATGGATTTTTGATGGCTTTTTATCATGATTGTTGGGATGCTTTGCGTAGAGATATCATGCAGGTTTTTCAAGAATTATTCACTTTTGGAAAATTTGAAAAAAGCATTAACTCATCTTTTATTGCTCTTATTCCTAAGATAGTTGGTGCTGTGGATGTGAAAGACTTTTGGCCTATTAGTCTCATCCATGGAGTTTACAAGACCATCTCAAAGGTGCTTGCTAATCATATGAACACGGTTATGATTTCAAAATCTCAAAATGTGTTTGTGAAGGGGAGGCAAATTTTGGATTTGGTTTTGATTGCTAACAAATGCTTGGATTCTAGAATCAAGGAGGGCATATCCGGACTCTTGTGTAAGTTAGACATGAAAAGGCGTATGACCATGTGAATTGGGAGTTTTTGTGTAATCTACTTGGGAGATGCGGATTTAGGGGTAGATGGATATCATGGATACGACATTGTATATCTACGGTTTGTTTCTCGATTTTGGTGAATGGAGTACCGGAAGGTTTCTTTAACAGCTCTAGAGGCTTATGGCAAGGGGATCCAGAGCCCCTTTGCTGTTTGTTGTTATTATGGAAGCACTAAATCGTATATTGCATGTGGCGATGAATAGAGGTTTTCTTGCTGGTTTTTCTGTGGGTGGGGTATCTATATCTCATCTTCTTTTTGGCGATGACACAGTATTGTTTTGTGAGCCAAACAGCGATAATATGCAGTATTTGAGAGCTGTACTACTGTGCTTTGAAGCAGTTTTAGGTTTGAAGGTAAATCTTTCTAAGTCTGAAATGGTTCCATTGTGTAATGTTCATAATGTTCAAGATTTGGCGAATATCTTGGGCTGCAAGGTTGTTACATTGCCTTTAAAATACCTTGGCCTCCTGTTGGGGGCTGCCTTCAAGACAAAAACCATTTGGGATGGTGTGTTAGAAAGAATTGAAAAACGTTTGGCTGGGTGGAAAATGTTGTATTTGTTTAGAGGTGGTCGTCTGGCTCTTATCAAGATCACTTTTTCTAACCTCCCTACTTATTTCTTATCCCTTTTCCCATTACCCACTAGTGTGGCGTCATGTATGGTTGGGATAAAGTTTGCTTACCAATTCAATGTGGGGGGTTGGGAATATCGAATGTGAGGGTCTTTAACAAAGCTCTTTTGGGAAATGGTTGTGGAGATTGATCATATGGAAGGGGAGAGTTTATGGCGAGAAGTTACAGATGCTAAGAATGGGAGTATGAGGGGGGGATGGTGTTCCAAGGAAGTTAGAGGGACACATGGTGTGGTCTTGTGGAAAAATATTAGAGCGGGATGGGGTAGATTTTCCAAGTGTTTTAGATACAAAATCGGAAGAGGTGATTAAGAGTATTTTTTTGGCATGATGCTTGGTGTGGCGATAGGGTCCTAAAGCAGGTTTTCCCTACACTATTTCAGTCTCCAATGCCAAAGAGGCTGTCGTGGCTGACTTTGTGGTCAATTCAAATTGTGTAGTCCACTGGGATATAAACTTTTCAAGAGCTGCTCATGATTGGGAATTAGATATGCTTGCTGATTTTTTTGACTCACCATATGCAACATCGATGGGCAGTGATACGGAGGATATAATTATCTGGCTTTTGAATGGAAACAACAATTTTTCAGTCCGTTCTTACTACAAGGCATTGCTGGGAGTTTCTAGCATCCACAACTTCCCTTGGAAGGCTATATGGCAGTGTAAAATACCGTCCAAGATTGCTTTTTTTTTTATGGACTGCTTCCATTGGGTGGATCCTCATGTTGGACAACTTGAGAAAATGGGGCATTATCATAGCTGATTGGTGTTTCTTGTGTAAAAGTGATGGGGAGTCCATGGATAATCTTCTATTACATTATGAGATGGCAAGGGGTCTATGGAATGAGGTCCTTAATAGGACGGGTGGCTTGGGTTATGCCCAGAAAAGTAAGAGATATCCTGGGTGTTGGACAGATATGGGGGGGGGGGGGGGGGAGTTCACAAATAGCTGCGGTGTGGAGAATGGTCCCTCATTGCATTATGTGGTGCCTATGGTTAGAGAGAAATAAGAGGTGTTAAACATTAAAGATTAACATATTTGGTATTGACATCTCAGATTGTAATCTTTGTTCATATGTGCCGTGATGTAGACCCGTGTGATGCGTAATAATAACTATATTTATTAACTGAAAAATATTACATGTAACTTAAAATATCTTGAATCATTATACCATAAATAAAAAGGTTAGATGTTAAACTAGTCCTTGTGATTTGCCTTTTGGACAAGTTAGTTCCTATACTCTAGATTTAAAGGATATTATTCTTGGATCGGATAGAGAAATGGAGTCTTTTTTTATTAGACAGAGAACTGAAACATCCGTTTTAATTGGATTGAATAGATAAAATGTTTTCGGGTAAATAAAGTAAAGTTGGCCAATAATAAAACCATTACACTTTTAAAAAAACCATAAAAAAATTTAAAATTATTACACTTCAAATATTTTAAAGTAATTATAAAATTGTGAGAGAAATGAGGGTAAAATTATAAAGCTTCATGCACCTATCAAAAAAGAAATATGGGTAAAGCTCATGTTTTGAAAATTATGTTATAGATAGATAGTAGGTGATTATTCTGGTCAGATAAGTTATGTGATCAGGGGCATTTCATGAATCATTAACCATTAGTTCTGTGAAATTGATCTTTTCCAGGCTAGCCGTGGGAGCTGTGCTACAAAAAGTGCAGTCCGTAAGGTTTCAAAACAAGCTGCATTAGCTTTAATCAAGCGCACCCTTGTTAGATGTCGAAAATTTGAACACACTGGAACCAGTTGCTTTAGTGAGCGTACACTGCAGGATGTAATTTTGTCTGTACCTCCAGGCAATAATGATGCTAAATCAATGGACTGTGTTGGTTCAGGAACAGCCAGTAATACATGCAATGAAGCTTCCCACCAAGCCGAAGCCAGGGGATTGGGTATGTCAAGTTAATTCTTTGCCCGATCTTTTTATGATTTCTTGCAACTTTTATTGTAGGTGTACATTTATAATCTTGGACTTGGGGAGTGTTGCTTGCTTCGACTTTTCTCTTTCATTTTGAGCAACTTTTTTGCCTCTTAACAAATTTCTGTCGGTTTAACTGAAACTGGGGTTTCTGTCTGCTGCAACAGGTGCTGTTTCTAGTGCTTCTGAGCGATATGATTCCCTTAGTGATAATATTGACAGAGGTTCATCAGATGCTTTCCAGAGTCTCATTCAATCTTCCGAGCAAGCTTCCTCCAAGCGTAGCTCTGTGTTCATTAAGGGAAAGAAGAGGGAAATGCTGATTGATGATGTTGTTGGAAGCGCTTCCTCGAGGGTCACATCAGCTCTTGACAGCATTATTCATGGTGGATTAAAGGGAAAGAGAAGTGAGAGAGAGGGGGATCAGAAAGGAGAGATTTTAAGAAGCAACTGTGTCTCTGGAGTCGGTCATTCATCATTGGGCAGCTTCAGTAATGAACGTAAAACAAAAGCAAAGCCCAAGCAAAAGAACAATCATTTATCAGTAGAAGCTGCTTGTCCGCCAGTTCGTGGATCTAGTCAACAAGTGGCTTTAGTTGGTAACAAAGTGACCCGAGAAGCAGGGTCATTCTTGCCAACTAATGCCGCTCGGGATTCATCTAAAGAGGCGGATGACCCTGTTCCCTTGCAACCTAATGAATTAGACTCGATGGAAGTACTAGGTGTAGATGGACATCAAGATTTCAGCTCCTGGTTGGACTTTGATGAAGATGGCTTGCAAGACCATGATTCCATAGGTCTAGAAATACCGATGGATGATCTCTCCGACTTGATGCTTATGTGACAAGAATCGGCTTATCCCTTTCCATTCCATCCCCAATTAGAGGTTCTCGACCCAAATTTCAGATGAAGACCAAGACGAGTCTAGGTGAAGGAAGTAGATAGAAATTGTATTTAGTTTGTTCTTCTGTATGAATCTGAAATCATTAAAAAAAAAAAAAAGCTCTTCCTCTTTTCCAGTACCAAAGTTTGTTCATTTCATCGTCATCTAGAGCAGGGTATATGGCTCTACTTCCCCTGGGTTCTTGCTCATAGAAATGACATTTTCTTGTTCTCAGCTTTTGTCCAGAAAGGTCCAAGTATCTTGTCAAAGAAACTTGCGTTGGTACTTGGCAGAAATGCTGGCTGTTATTTCTTTTTGAACTACTACTTATTGTGTGCTCGCGCTTGAGGGGAGCTGGAGAGCTTTGCGTCCCCTCGAGTAATCAAATCCTATTTGTATTGGGGCAAACTATTTGCCTGGAAATTTATATATATATATATATATATATTTATATATATTCAGTTAATCAGATTTCTCGTGTTTTCTTTTGTTCCAAGGAGATGCAGTTTTCTTTCTTGCATTCACGATTTCCATGCACTCTTAATAATCAGATGCAGTATTTTGCTCTCTCTGGGTCTCTGCTGTATATAGGGGTTACGTGTGGGAGAAATGATTGAACCATTTGATAAATGTGAGTATTATGGGACATTAGTACGGTAGATAAATGGGCAAATAAAATGCATGAGTCTGTAAACAGAGAATAATAATTTCCACCTTGGGGATTCTCATGCGCAAGCCGAAATTATTTGGTCACCGTGTAATCTCAACTAAAATTAGGGCCACAGGTCAGAATCTAAACTTACCAAACACTTTGAATCTCAAGTGCATAAGTTTTTCTTCCTACGGAGACGAGTTTTGAAGAGTTCGGACATATTCAGAAGACAAAAAAAGTTTGGGTTTATTCAGCTCCAAAATGTATAGTGTTGTAACATATTCTGTCTTGGAAAAATATATTAAATACTAATTAATATACGCATCGCTAAATCATTAGAAGGTGAACACAATATATAGATTGACATGACCCTACTCTACCTGTTGTATTTTAATAGTTGCTTTATATGATTTGTCGTGTGTCCTTAAGGTACTTGATACCATGTTCAACCACCAAAAGAAAACAAAAGAAATTATCATTCATTGGTATTAAAGGTATTATTGAGCTTGAAGACCAACTAATATGGGCCTGTGGCCCATACGGAAGTTTATTTGGGTGAGAGAACCCAAGAGGGCCAAGTATGCAAAAGCCTAATGTAATGGAAACAACTTTCTCAGTTTAGCAAGTCCCCAACCCAGAAACAGACATGTTACTGGAAGGGAACTACCAAGAAGTGGAAAGAACATAGCGAGTTGGAGGAAGGGGAAGGAAGAGTTTCTAAGAAGAACCAATCCCACAAGATGCTGGCTGAAACTTAGCCCCGCTGGGAGCCATGAAAACACTCAGTTGGAATGCTAGTGGGTTTGGAAACTTATGGGGCGTTCGCACTTTTCGAGACCTAATCATGAAGGAAGAGCCCAGCGTTATATTTTTACAAGAAACCGGATTAAAAGCTCAAGATATTGAGAAATGTAAGTTTAAGTTTGCTTTGTTAATTGTTTAGCTGTTGATTGTGAAGGGAAAAGTGGAGAAATTATTTGATTGTGGAAACAATATGTTAATTTTACCATCCTTAGTCACTCCAAAAATCATGTTGATGCCTGTATGAAAGATAAAGTTTCTAATAATAAGTTTTTCTTTTTGGTATTTAACGAGTGCCCATAGGCACCCTAATACTAATCACAAACACATTTGATATACCACTAAATCATTCTTTATGTAGAAGAGAGAAACCACAGATGGTTTTGGAGATTTAACGAGATCTTAGATCAGAATGAAAAATTGGGTGGTAGGGATATGCATGAGAAACAAATGTGTGATTTTAGAGATATGCTTAATGATTGTGCTTTAAGGGACTTGGGTTATTGAGAGTCAAAATTTACTTGGTGCAATGGAAGAGAAGGGAAGAGTTACATCAGTGAAAAATAAGATAGACTTCTAGCTAATTCATACTGGCGTGCTTGGTTTTCACAAGCAAGTGTTATTCATGGATCTGTGGCCTACTCTAATCATATCTTTCAATAGGGTTAGAATTAAAAAGGGTTCTACACAAAAGCCAAGACATAAACTATTTAGAATTGAAGTCATGTGGATTTAAAAGACAAGTTGTGAGAAGATCATAGAAAAGTCATGGAGCCAAAATATAGAGAGGAATGATATGGAAGAGGTTATAGCAATGATTACTGATTTCAATAAGAGATTGGAAGTGTAGAATCATACTACATTTGGAAGGGTCCATCATCAGCTAAGAAAGGTTAAATAAAAACTTCAACATGTGCAGGAATGAGATCCCATGAGATAGAGAGGCCCATATATCATCAAAGTAAAGGTTTGAACTTGGTTGGAGAGAAAAGAGATCATGTGGAGGCAAAGATTAAAAGCAGTGTGGATAAAGAAAGGGGACCAAAACTCAAGATTTTTTCATACGAAAGCTTCACATAGGAGAAGAAGCAATATAAAGAGGTTAAAAGATGTAAATGGTGAATGGCAGGAAGGAGATGCAAAAGATAGTATCATACTCTACTTTCTATTATGAATACTATGGCTTTTGAGAAGAAGTTGATCGTGTGTGACCACTGTGACTCATTCAATTTTAATTAATGGAGAGCCAAAAGATCCAACTGTCCCTAGTACATGCAGATCCAGAGAATATTGAACTTTTATCATTTTCAGAGTCCTTCAACTATGTGCTAACATGGGGATTCAAAAGCTTTTTATTGAGAATGATTGTCTTTTGGTGATACAGGAGCTTCAAAATGCAGCTTCATCATTGTCAATGCTTGGTAATTTGATGACACAAACTATTATCTTTATTGTGAATACAAAATTCAGTATTTAATTAGTAAGCTAGGAAATGAGGCTGCCCATAGACTAGCTAGACATGCTTGATGATAAATGGACAATTATGTTGTTATTAATATTCTTAATATTTTTGGATAAGTAAGTTTTCTACGTTAAAAAGGGCATTAATTAAGTAACGTAAATTAGCTGACCCCGTGGCATGAGAAATGACTATTTACACCTTAAGTGAATATATTTGGGGTCAGGTTGTTGGGTTTGTTCGTATCTAAGTAAACATATGAGTGTTTTGTGGCTTGCAAGAGTAAGGCCCATGAAAATTGACCCATGAAGAAAGGAAGTAATATTTTTGGAGAGAACAATCGAGATGCAAGAGATAGAGGAAGGAGAGAGAAATGGTTCCAAAATCAGTGGCACGGAAGAGAGGAACTCAGTGACACGGAGAGAGAAGAAAGGATGGGATTCGAGTATAAAAGACAAGGAAGATTTCAGAGAGAGGCAATAAGTTATAGAATTAAGTCAGTTTCTATTTTACATTTTAGAGAGAAGTTTTCGAGAATTTTAGGGTTTTTCATTTGGGTGTATTACTATGTTGAAGATGGTGATGTTAGGCTACTTCTAGAACTTGGGTTGTGGTAAAAGCTTTCTGTTGTTTTCAATATCTGCTAGATTTATATGGTTATCGATTTACATGCTTTACTTTATCTGAAACCAAATTCTAGAATGATAAATTCTCTTGCTCATATTCTTGTTTTTTTGTCGACACAAGATACAATAGATCTTTGAATTAATTAAGGTTTCTATCCGCTAAGTGTTATAGTAATTTTGGTTGATGATTTAGTAAGGATTTTATTGTAAGTAATGGCACATATACTTTGAGCTTACATTTCTTGGCCTTTTTTTTATTAATACCTTGAGTGGGTTAGAAAAGGTGAGTACTGCCCAAAAATCTTGTGATGTGTGGAATCAGTGGAAGTGCTAACCCGCAACCCAGGTATTTGTCAAATTGTTTTTGTGAAACTATTATTTTCAGCTATTGAATTGAAATTCTGTTTGTAACTTGATGAAATTAGAATTGTTGTTTATCACATTTGAACTCTTTAATCTTTTGAGTTTGAATATTTTATGATTTAAGATATCTTTCCAAAAGTTCTAGACCCGAGATCCTCGAAGCTCAACGATACATTTCATTGGCAACAAATCCTTCATTGTGAATAAGCAATTTCTTGGTTTACCAAGTGTTGTCATACCCTATAGATTTTTTTTGCTTGAATATACATCTAAAACCTTTGCAAATCTTGATTTTTGAATCTCTATTGATTTAAAATACTCAAGATCCTTTGTCCATGAGTAATGACCTTGGGTGCTACCTTTTATTACAACTAAACTACTTTTACACTTGGGAGTGATAATTTGGAAGCCATCAAGTTTTTGGCATCTTTGCTTGGGACAAATGGTATCAGAGCATTTGCTTTTTGCTAAGAGGGTGTTTATGGAGTCATGAACCTCTTCACTGCTTGGGTGATATGTACTTTCTTCTATTTTATTTTTATTATTGTTCTCTTTTATTACTTGTTTTTATTTGGGTTAATTATACTTTGCCACTTTCAGTCTTCACCCAATTCACAATATGATCCCTAAACTAAAAATTTTCACAATTGACCCTCACCTATTTTTAATTGTTCACAATGTCCCCCTTCCGTTTATCAGCCACCTCAAAACAAATGAAAATTGACTGCACATGTACCTCACATGCATAACATGCAAGAGAAAGACGGAAAAGCCCCAACATTTCTTTCATTTTCATCCCGGTCGTCCTCATTCTAGTCGAAAGACTTGAAATCAATGTTTTGAATTTCGTACCATACCAGCTGGTACGGCTAAAAAATTTCGTACTGGCTATTTAACTGGTACATTACATAGGTCTGTTTCATATCAGAGTAAATACTGGTTGTACCGGACGTGCCAACCATACCGGTGTGTAACTACCAACCATCCGTATTTTGGCTGTCTTGGGTTTTTGTTTTTGTTTTTCTTTTTAATTTCTTGCTATTTTTTTTACTCCAATTCAGATTAGACTATTTACATATATATTTATATATGTAATTTATTCATATATTGACTATTATTTTAAAATATAATTTATATATGTATTTATATATATAATTTATTTATGTATAGAATATTCTTAAAAGGTATAGAAAACAGTACCGATATTGAAATATTTCGTTCTAATACTTTAATTGGTACGTTCACCGATACGATATTCAAAATATTGCTTGAAACCCCTCAATCGACAACCTATGTTCGCAGTTGAGCATCTAGCCAGCCTCCTAGGTCTTGTTCGCATGGAGAAGTAGAGCACACCTACTGTTATGGCTGCGTGGAGAAGTGGAGTTGGCTGGAAACATCAGTTGTTGGTTTGCTTTTTGTTAAAGATAATAAAAGGCTTCAATGAACCCTAACTTAATCTACTAAAATTGTGGATGTGGTGAACTACATTTGCTTATGTAGCTCATTTTTATTAAGTATCTAATGTTGTCCAAAAGTTTACATGGTTGACAATAAATGTTATAAAGTTTATTTTAGTGTTTATTTTTCTCTTCCATTTCCATTCTGAGACCCTAAGTTTGAATAAAAACTTGAGGAACCAATTGGAAATCATAGGATGTCAAACCACTCTTCATTTTTTCCTTCTAATTTAAGAGAATTAAAGTTTAAAAAATATCAAAATATTATCACCCTCCTTTCCTCTCCTATTTTCCCGCTTACCTAAAGAAAAATAGAGAAACTCATTCAATTTT
The DNA here is from genome assembly GCA_036559045.1 of Platycarya longipes. Taxonomy (NCBI): domain Eukaryota; kingdom Viridiplantae; phylum Streptophyta; class Magnoliopsida; order Fagales; family Juglandaceae; genus Platycarya; species Platycarya longipes. The sequence goes on along the minus strand of CM071802.1, from coordinate 22,017,052 downwards.
CCATTTCCATTTTTAATGTTTTCCATCATACAAAAATGGATCATAAGTTAGGCAAGCAACAAATTTCTACAGGACCAAAACATAGGCCTTCCTACATGATATATGGCATTATACTTTATATACCTAAATAGAATTAACATTGATAGCCGACAAGAGTTTTAAGGAAGAATGACATCAACTAAATGAGAAGAGAGTCATTCCCTTTTTATTTTTTGTTTTTTATCAAACCTCCAAGTTGGAAATGCCAAATTCAGTAGTGCCATCAAGAGGGCTATCAATTTTCCAATTTTGCCATGATATAATGCATAGACTTGTTTTTCAATTTATTTGCTATGTTATATTGCCTAGATCAAATGCTACCATGACTTGGATTTATAGCTCATGACTAACATGTATATTTCAGTAGATTGTGAATATACATATCCACTGGTTCATCTAGCACAAACTGTAGTGATAAATAACTATAAAATGATCTATTTTGCTGTTGCAATCTATAGACATATGTAAGAGTGTCAATTATGAATGATAACTATAAAAAAAAGTTCTGAAAATGCCTATATTGGACTCCTGGTTGTCAACATGGGGTGAAGACAAGTGCTGTACATTTTCTGATTGGATAGATGATGATTTATGCTCCACGTGCGGAGAGGTTGTTGGCCAGATACAAGATAAACTCTAGATACGAACTCGTGAATTGAAAATTGAGAAGTCAAAATTGGAAGATAATTTGGTGATGGAGAGGGAGCGCATGGAGCATATCCAAGAGTTATTGAATAAAGAGGTGGAACAATCTAAGGTCTTGCACAAGAAATATCTTAATTGCATATGGTGTGGTGTCACTATAATTATTCTGGTTGTTACTATTATTGTCTTGAAAATATTCCTTGATGGTGATGCAGATTACAAGAACTTGACGATAGTGTAGAACTGATTAATGTACTTTTGTGGATGTATATTGTTGATGGCAACAATTGTGTCTGTCTCTATTTTTTTGTAACGGGTTGATGGCAACAATTTGGTAGTTGTATTATACTCTATCTTTTGTGGGCTAGCTTTAGTTGTATGTAATATGGTTATGCATTGAACTTGATGGCAAGAAGTAAGTGTGTGTTGTTTGTGACTATTTGGACAGAACAATTTGTAGTCTCTCATAAATGCTCTCATAAATGCATCATATAGTATCATATAAGAATATTGTTCTTATCCAAAAAAACTTGCCTAAAATGTGGTAACAATTGTCACCAACAATCCAAAAAATTGAACTGGTCCTATAAATTAGAGCAACAAGAAATGACATAAATGGCACCCAATATTACATTTCCAACAAACTAAAAAATAATTACAATCACATATAGTCTATTTCCATTACAACAAGCATAAATGACAGCCAATCTTTCTGCCACAATCATTGTAGTCTATTTCCAATTCCAAACTTCACAAAACTACTCAAATAAGTGTTTGAACAATGACTAATAAAGTACTCAACTAAAGTACTCAAAACATACCTGTTTGGACAAACATCCTATGTGTTTTTTCTATATCCCCAATTAAAAAACCCAAGTAATCAATGGGCCATAGACAACATATTAAATGACTAATAAAATAAACTGTTTGGATTATATACATCAAACAAAATAATCCTACATACAAAAGGGTCCAATACTATCAATTTGGTCTCTTCTGTTTCCCTTTCTTATTTTGTTTCATCCTATTCGCACATGAAAATACCGTTATGCCATTCCCCTTCCCCACTAATGCATTAGCCTTGGCTTTTTGCTCTTTAGTCTTGAGTAGTAGTTTACCAAATTTGAATTGCAATCCTCCCCCTTCAGGATTGTCTCAAGAGTACAATCTTCCTTTTGTTGGGTTGCTTGCATAAACCTTTAAGTCCACAAACATAGGTGGTCATGTGCTAGTCTGTGAGATTTGTCTCTCAAGACTTGCAAACTGCCTCCTAGGTGCTAGTTTGTTGACCAACTTGGATACACAACCCAAATTATAGAAATGGATCATCTTCATATGCTAGACTTGTATAGCTTGTTGCCTGCAAAGACGACGACGGGAGGGTCTGCACTATTGGACTTCTTTGTCCTACTCCTAGTGAAGTCGACAAGAGTGGAGTTTGCCCACTAGTAATGGTTGTTGGTTGTGATGGCTCAATAGAGGCTGTGAAATTATCTAGTAGCACATTATAATGCAAATGAACTTCAGGTCAATATGTAGTGACTAATAATACGTTAAACTGTCTAGTAAAATAAGGAAGACGAAGCAACTAGCCACTTCATATGGAATTGAAGCAACTTGGAATTCTGCTGCAAAAGTAAATGAGGCGGTTGTGTTCTTACGCAGACAATTTTTTCTATTGTGACTTGATTGCTTACACCTTGAACAGGTCATGTACACACTAGCCTTACTCAATTTACTTGTTCCTCATTGATTGTCTTTGATTCTTTTTAGATGTTACTTTAGCCTCTCGAGTTGTTTCCTAATCTCAAGAGTAATGGAATTCTCATAGGTGGTAGTCAACCACTTATCTTCACAGGGCATAGGATAAATTAAAGGCTTGTATGCTACTCATGCCTACACTATAGTATTAGTGCACATAATGCTTAAGGTCCTGGTCAGAATACACAATGGATGTGTATGCATGAGGACATGGAAGATTTGGCATGTCCCATCTCAAACATAAGTAGCTCCTCTTGCTCAAATCAACTACATATTACCTACCTCCACTGCTAACTTCAAATTGACCATCTCTTACATATGTTGGAGTACAACGTATAGACAGGTCATGCATAGGTTATAGTTTTGCAATTGCCTGAGGTGTTATTGTATTATCTCATTTAGCAATTCTTTCATTTTTTACTTGAAACTGCCTCATTAGTTTCTTTCATATAGCCTCCACCATAGTCACAATTGGCTTATCTCGTGCTTGTAGAATATATGCATTGAACCTTTAACTGAGATTATTCACTGCTAGGTCAGACTTATAAGTGGTGTTAAACCATTCTCTAGACCACTGTGATGGATCTATGACCTTCAGATAGTCATATGCAGGTCCATAGAGGACTTTCAATTCCTCAATAACTCTCTCAAAGCCTTTGTTGGTGTATGTTGTGGCTGCCTGCCATAATTTCTCCTTCAGAACCACACCTCTATGACCAGTATCTCGAAAATTGGAATATAAATGTCTCACACAAATACGACTGTCATTGTAAGGCAGCAACTCCTACATTGTTATATTTAAGCCTTACATTAAAAAATTGAGACCATGAGTTCAACATATAATGCATTGAATTAACAGGATATATGGAAAGCATTACAAAGTTACCTTCTATTTGTAACTAGCAAATGTCCATTCGCTTTTAGGTTGCTATCCCAGATCGGATATAAGTGTTTCAATAAACTATCTCCAATTGTCCTTTAACTTTGCCTCCACAATGGCCATGGAAATGAAATACATGTTCTCATTTGCATTCCTACTAACAGCACATGAGACCTGCCTCTTAAATGGTCATTTGAGGAAACAACCATCTAAACCAAATAATTGTACACAACCAACCTTAAAACCCACTTTACAGGCTATCAATCATATATACATCATTTGAAATGTAGGAGGTAACTCAGGAGCTACTCGTTCCATCCTAATCAACAAACAACTACCTTAGTTCTTTTGTCTAAGGGTCTCCCAATAGTCTCATACCTTGGCATATTGTTTCCTATGCCTACCAAACATTTTCTTTTGAGCCTTTGTTCAAGCATGATACAACTTCATTTTACATACCTCCACATCCCATTTTCTCTTAATCTGATCAACAATTGCATGAATAGGCATATTAGGTTGGTTGTTGAATATGTAATTCAACTTGTCTGCAATCCAAAATGATTTCACAATAAGGTTCTTATAATACTTACTACATTCATGTCTGAGATTCACAAAATTAATCTGGAGTGTCTGTTGTTCTCTAACCAAAGAGTCATAAACTCAGCAAGGACATTTAGAAGTCATGCAAACAATAGTAACCCTATCCCCATCATTTTTTGCAAACTTTATGGGCTTGCCAAAATTAAAGTTCAATCACCGGAGTGTCTCTCTAAATTGTGCAACAAATCCAAACTTCATCCCAACAAAGATTTTGGGATCCTTGGTGTTAACATGGTGAATTTTAAAAAACATGAAATGACGATGTCCTTTCTTGCCACTATTAGCAGGAGATTGAAAGACATCACATGATGCCATATCAGATAAATTATCTGCACAAACCAAACATTGCTTACCATCCTTCGAGAAATGAGTACTAAGATAACAAACAAGAAAATATAAGATGAAAGTGATGCAAAGATGATGTGGCTGGAATTAAAAAAATAAATAATACCATCGTCATCCTTCTCTGTGCACTTTGGAAATCGATCACTGCTTAGACCACAACTGTTCTCACATATTCCAACCTTTTCATGATTCCCTTCATCCTCCTCATCCTCAAAATCCAAGGAAGATTGTGGCTCATTCTCATTACCATGGTATTGATACTATACACTAAGGAGAACTGATTGTGTAGGCCTTGACCTAGACCTTGACCTTGTTTTCGAGCTTGACCTAGACTGCGATGTTTTCACTATGCTTACATCAATATCATACAGTTTATCATTACTACTTAGCGTTACTTTCCAAAAAGGATCATTAAGTCTTAGATGGCGTGTTTCTACTTTCTCCTCATTCTCCTCATTCTCCTCTTCCTCACTTAGGTCCTCCTCGATGTCATGATCATCCAACTCAGAATGGTGCACTTTACTTCTAGAATGGGACACAATATACAATTCCACTACTTGTTGGCCCTCATACACAACCACCATAGACAACACATCATGGTCAGAAATAATCAAGTTAAGACCATCCTGAATCCCTAAACCAGGTTGTCTATAGTAGAATAGGTCACCTAAAGTGTAACCATACTTGATCACAATCGTCTGTATCTCAAGCGTGACAACCCATCCTCATTGTACGCTTTATGGTACACATCATACTAACCTCCTACATATTCTTCCCTTTGCCCTCTATCAATTACCCCACCATGGTAAACTTCAAAAAGCAACTCCTGTGTAGCCATCCTATAAAACATTGTCAAAAAAATATTTTGTCAATTCAAAGTAGTCAAAAAGGTAGTCCAAAAATTATCTTGCAAATATAAAGTAAACAAAATTATAAAGTAAACAAAAAAATAATGGGCTCTAGACTTGTCTCAGTCTGGGACCATTAAAATCACTAATACAATATAATATAGTTTCTTATTTCGATATTTGTGAACATTTGGACTATGAAATTGAGACCACTAACGCCACTTGGCAACACACTAAAATCAATTAAGGAGGCATAACACATTGGACCCACCCATTTGCAACATTGGCCACAGACATCCTCAAAATCGAGAGATTAGCTATTTGGACTAAGAAACTGGGACCACTAATGCTACTCAGTAACACACTGAAGTCCATTACGGAGGCATAGCACATTGGACCCACCCATCTGCAACATTGGCAATAGACATTCTTAAAATCGAGAGATTTGCCATTAAAATTTCTTATATATTGTCTTCAACATATCTCCATGCACAAATATCAGCCATACACACACATATTGTAGCAAATAAGCCAACAACTTGGAAACCCCAATTTTACTTACTAACCTAACCCCTACTTTTTCCTAACCCCCAAAAGTTGCACTAACAGTATATACACATGCCCAATTAGTCATTTTGACATAAAAAAATATATAACTCGAGAAAGACAGAGATAAACTCACCAAGGTATAGACTCCCCTTTGCGAAATTTGCTGCGTGGGTAAACGACAAAGACGTCTTTGATGGTGGTGCGTCAAAGTTGGAGATGGTTTTTCCACTCAAATTGTTGCGCAAAACAACTTAAGATTTGCACTTGAAATGTAGGTCGACGGTAGTTTGGTTTGAAACCCTAAAGTCGCAGATGGTTTTCTTCTTTGAACGGTTGGTTCTTTGTTTGAAAAGAATGAAATGAGGGGCTTTTTTGTCCATCCAGCTCACTTATGCACGTGATGCGCACATGCAATTAATCTCCATTTGTTTTGACACGGCTGATAGAAGTAAGGGGGACATGTGAAAAATTAAAAATAGGTAGGGTCAATTGTTGAAATTTTTAGTTTAGAGGTCACATTGTGAATTTGGTGAAAGTTGGAGGGGCCAAAATGTAATTAACCATTTTTGTTTGTATGTCTAGTTGGGCTAGAGATATCACATTTAGGCTAGTTAGGACATAATCATTAACATCTTCAACTGGTGAATCCATCTTACTTGAATCATCATTTGATATTGGTAGTATCATGGTTGAAAATGAGCATCATGACGGGGGATGATAAATGAAAATAGAACCCTTAGAGAATATTCACAGCATGTTAGAACCAGTCCACCTTCTTGCATTATTCAGCTTTTGAATGCAAATAATTTTAACTTCAAAACTGGAATGATTCCTTAGCTATCACATTTTCATGGTATGGAATATGAAAATCCCTATTTGCATATTAAATAATTTGAAGAAGTGTACTCCACTTTCATGGATAGAACATGCACTGAAGAGGTCATTAGGTTAATACTATTCCCATTTTTCCTAAAGGACAAGTCTAAGACTTGGTTGAACTCCTTAAGACCAAGATCTATTGGAATTTGGCAGGAAATGCAAACTAAATTTCTAAAAAAAAAAAAAAAGAATCACATACACAGGACTAAGGACTAATGCCTTAAAAAGACATTATAAATTTTGGCCAAAAAGAAGTGGAAAATTTTTACCATTGCTGGGAACGATTTAAAGACCTATTAAATGCATGTCCTCGTTATGGATATGAGAATTGGAGGTCATTAGTTTTTTCTATGAGGGATTGCAATAAAAGATGAAGCAATTTGTAGAAATAATGTGCAATGGTGAGTTTTTCAACAAAGAACCTGAGAAAGCCTTTGAATACTTTGATTATTTGGCTGCGGATGTTCATCTTGGGATGTTTCTGAATTGTATGAAAGATTTGAAAATAAAAAATCTGATGGTAAATACTATTTGAAAGAAGTTGATGATTTACATGCTAAACTTGCATAGATTTCTAAGAAGTTGGATTCTGTTGAACTGAAGAAAGTAAATGAAATGAATCTACAACCATCAACTTCTGAAAAATGCAACATATGTGAGGATCCAGGGTGTGTGACTAGTACATGCCCAACAATTCCAACTTTTATAAGAAGTTTTGCTAGATCAATCTTACCTTGTATATATGATTTCTAAAAACTTTTCTGGACTCTATTCTAATACTTCTAATGCAGGTTGGAGAAGTCATCCAAATTTTAGCTAGAAAAATGAACAACCTATACCATCAACATAGAGACCAGCATGATACATTCCCTATTCAGTAGTAGGACAAGGTCTAGGACCTTCACAATTTGTTAACCAGCCCCCTAATGCAAAAAAAGAGTGTGGAGGACTCTATAAAGTAGCTAACTATTAGCTTGAAACAATTCATGCAAAGTCATACCACAATATACAATTAGAATTCACAAGCAATTAATAACATCATAAGAATCCTTACAAGAGTAATTGTTACTCTTAGTGTCCAAGAGAAAGGTAAATTCTCAATTCAACCCTAACCTAATCCACAAGGGCAAAATCCACTTGTTCAGAATAGTGTTGAAGGGACTACTGTGAAATCAATAAAAGCCTTCACAACTTTAAGAAATAGTAAGGTTGTGGATAATCCTACATATGGTGCAAGTAGCTCAAGTAAGAAAGCTAACCATCCTTTAGTCAATTGTGAGTCAATCACTCTAGACTGTAATATTTATGTGTGTCCCTTACATGTCCCATTCCCACATCAATTGCTTTCTCTACATAAAAAGATAAAAAGAAAACAAAATAGCATGCTGAAATCTTAGAAACTTTTAAGTAAGTCAGGAATAATATCCCTCTTCTTGATGATGTTAAACAAATTCCTACTTATGGCAAGTTTCTAAAAGATTTATGCACTGTGAAACGAAAATTAAATGTGCAGAAAAGTACTTTCCTCACTTAACAAGCTAGTGCTATTATTCAAAATGACACACCACCTAAATACAAGGATCCTGGGTCACCCACTATTTCTTGTGTCATTGGAAACTCAAAGATTAGTCAAGCCCTACTAGACTTAGGATCAGGGGTTAGCTTGCTGTCTTATAGTGTGTATGAAAAGTTAGCGTAGGGGGAATTAAAAGTCATTTCCATTATTTTATAGCTACCTGATAGATTTATCCAAATACCTGAAGGTATTATTAAAGATGTCCTACTAAATAGATAAATTCTACTACCTAGTAGATTTTGTGGTATTGGATATGAAACTAACACTCCACTCAAATTATTTAGCACCTATGATTTTAAGGAGACCATTCATATCAACATCTAATGCCATAATTAATTTTAGGAGTGGTGTCTTAAAATTAAGATTTGGAAATATGATTTTAGAGTTGAACATCTTCAATTTGTGTAGGCAACCTCAAGAACTTGAAGACATTCAAGAAATCAATGCATTGGAATCTCTTCTGGCTGAAGATTCTTTGTTTAATCATAATTGTGATGAGCAGTGGGAGGAGTTAGAAAACTCTCTAGGTTTAGTTGAAAATACAGATAATATTTCTTCTGTTTGTGTTGCAGGAAATTCCACTAAGATGCAGTGGAAACTCAAATTTGAGCCACTGCCATACTAGCCTCATCACAACTTTCTATAGAAAACACCTTAGTGCTAGAATTAAAGCTCCTGCCATCAAAGCTGAAATATGCTTACCTGGGCCCAGAAAAATCATTTTCAATAGTGATTTCTGCACAACTAATGTCTGACCAAGAGAGTAAGTTGCTTAAAGTGTTGACACAATATAAAACAGCCATTCGTTAGTCCATTGCAGACATCAAACGTAAAAGTCATCTTATTTGCACACATAGGATATATTTAGAAGAGAACTCAAAACCTTCTAGAGTGATGCAAATGAGACTAAACCCTACAATGAAGGAAGTAGTCAAAGCTGAGATCCTGAAATTGTTAGACATAGGCATCATCTACCCCATTGCAGATAGAAAATGGGTTAGCCCAATTCAAGTTGTTCCAAAAAGGTCTGGTGTAACTGTGATAGAAAATAACAAGGGGGAATTAGTGCCTACAAGAGTGATCACAGGCTAGAGGATATGTGTAGACTATAAGAATTAAATGCAGCCTCTAGAAAGGACAATTTTTCCTTGCCTTTTGTTGACCATATTTTCGAAAAAAGGAGAGGACATAACTATTATTGTTTCTTATATGGATACTCTGGATATTACAAATAAATTTCCTCTAAAGATCAAGAGAAGACTACTTTCACTTGTCTTTTTAAGACTTCTGCCTTTAAAAGAATGTCATTTGGACCATGCAATACTCCAACCACTTTCCAAAGATGTATGCTAATTATTTTCAATAACTTGATTGAAAATATTGTTGAGATTTTTATGGATGAATTTTTAGTATTTGGAAAGACACTTGACTCCTGTTTGACTAACTTACAAGTTGTTCTAACCAGATGTGAAGAAAAACAATTGTTGTTAAAATTGGAAAACATGTCATTTTATTGTTCAATAGGGGATAGTTCTTGGACACATTGTGTCTTCACAAGGCATTACGGTTGATAAGGCTAAAATAGATTTAATTTCAAACTTGCTTGTGCCTAAAAATGTAAAAGAATGTTAGATCTTTTTTAGGCCATGCTAATTTTTATAAAAGATTCATAAAAAATTCTTGTTTTATCTCAAGCCTCTACTTTTAATGCATGATGTAGAGTTTGAATGGACTAATGACTGTCAAATATGTTTTGATCAGTTAAAAACATTTCTCATATTGCACCTATCGATCAACTCCCTGATTGGACACTCTTTTGAAATAATATCTGATGCAAGCGATTTTGCTTTAGGAGCAGCACTTGGGCAGAGAAGAAATAAGCTGTCATATGTCATATACTATGCTAGTAAGACTTTGAATACTACCCAAAGGAATTATTCCACCACAGAAAAAGAACTAATAGCTATAGTCTTTGCTTTGGATAAGTTTAGATCATACCTTCTTGGTTCACCTGTCATAATCTTCATTGATCATGTAACACCGAAATCTTTATTGTAAAAAAAAGATACAAAGTCGAGGCTGATAAGATGGTTACTCTTGCTACAGGACTTTGACCTCACAGTAAAGGACAAAAATGGAGTGAAAAATGTGGTGGCAAATCATCTATCTTAGCCTATACCTGAAATTTCTGAGCAATCTCATTTAATTTCTGATTATTTTCCTAATGAATAGTTAATTTCATTTGAAACTTTACCATGGATGTGCTAAGAATGGATGCTTACAACAACTCTAGGCTATCCAAAGAAAGGATAAAGAACTTCCACGATAAACATATCCAACTTTTGAGCCTAATTTGTGAGACCTCAAGTTTTATGTATTTTATGTATTATTTTTATTTGGTGGTTTGTGAGATCTCTAATTATAGTATTTTTAGTTATTCTATTTAATTATTGGTATTGGTCTTTGTATTTGAATAGTTATCATTATTATTTTAGTTTAATAGTTTTATTTTCATTATGGTTTAAATTGTTGCGTTTTCTTTCATTTAATAAGCCTTGTATTTCATTGAGTTTTTTTCGGATTTGTTACCTTTGTTTCAGCTTATTAATTATTAGGCTTTATTATTTTACTAAAATTCATATTGTGGTACTTTAATTTAGTTTATTGAGTCTTTTTCCTCTAATCTATTTCAGTTTAACCTTTTGTGTAGAATATTTATTGATTTTATTATTTGGTTATTTTACTTTAGTTATTGTATGTTTTCTTTCATATTTTCGAGTTTAGATTCTTTTCAAATTGGTTGTTTATTTCATGTTATTCTTTTTATTGGTTTTGTTGTTTTAAATAATTGAGATATTGGATATATTAATTTACTATTATTATCATTGAAATTCCTATGTTTAAATGTCAGTTAATTCATTTTATTTTATTATTTTGTTGTGCATTTATTTTAATGTCTGAATTTAATCTCCTTATTTTATTATGTTAGTATTTAATTTAATGTGTTTTATTTAATTTTACTTTAAGTGATTTTCGGATGGACTAGTTATGTTATTTGTTAATGGATTTCTTTTATTTAATTGAGCTTTGTTTTCGGCCTTTGGAAGCCCGGCCCATGGAGGCATAAACCCAGCCCCTTCCCTTGCTTTAAATAACGCCGTTCGGCATTTCATATGTTGAAATCCCAGGCTGCTTCACATTCACGCATACACCAGCCCCCTTTGTTTCAAAACGTCACCGTTTGATCAAAGGGATTAATGAATCCCAAGCCATGCTCCTTCTCATGTACGCCACTTCTCTCTTCTTCTTCTTCTTGTTAATGGGCCAGTTATGTTATTTGTTAATGGATTTCTTTCATTTAATTGAGCTTTGTTTTCAGCCTTTGGAAGTCCGGCCCATGGAGGCATAAATCCAGCCCCTTTCCTTGCTTTAAACAACGTCGTTCGGCATTTCATATGTTGAAATCCCAAGTGCTACACATTCACGCATACACCAGCCCCCCTTGTTTCAAAACGTAACTGTTTGATCAAAGGGATTAATGAATCACAGGCCATTCTCCTTCTCATGTACGCCACTTCTCTTTCTTCTTCTAATTTCAGCCCCGATCCGTGCTTCACATGCTTGGAATCCACCTCAAAATCGTGAGCCAAGTTCCTTTTTTCTCTTGTTTTTCGTTTGAAAAAGTTGAAGAATCTCTTCCATGGAAGCTCACCTTTGTCTTGGTTTGGTCTTGGCAGCTCATCAATTTTTCCCGCCTAAACCAATGTTCTTTTAGCCTATAAAAAGGGCTCGTCGACCCCTTGCAAAATCCACACCCGAAAATGCTTTTCTTCCCCTTAAAATCGTGTGCTTAACCATGCCTTTTAGACCTCTTTTTCTTCACAACTCAAACTTGAATTTCTTTTTATCAAACGCCCTCCAAACCCAAAAATTGTGGTGGTCATTTTAGTAGTTGTTTTCTAACCTTTTTGGACGCCATCATAACCGCTTTTCGATACTCTCGATTAGCCACTTAACCCAAGCCTCTGGTTATTTAAATATTATTTTTAGTTTATTATATTATATTTCCATTCAGTTGTTTTAATTATTTAGTTAGTAATATTTATTAATTATTTTAAATGTTGTATTTTACATTGGTGCGTTGGGTGCGTTTTAGCCGCGTGTTCGCTAGTTGTTGCGTAGGTGGCATTTCGACTTTTATCGATCTTCCAGAATATTTTATCGAAAGTGTTGTAAGTAGTAGTCATTTGTGATTTGTGTTTTATTCGATTTATTCATTTATTATTTATTACTAACTTTTCTTGGCAGCTTGAAGTGTTGGTATCTGTTTAATAATAATAATGAAATTTGGGAGTAGGTTGGTTGGGTCCAAGGCCGTTAATGGAGGATGTGATCACCCTGTAGTTTGATTTGGCTTTGAATGAATTTTTGGATATTATCATTTGGATGTATACATGTTTGGTTGAATTATTTTATTGTTGTGTAATATTGCTATGCCATCCAATAACTGTCTATTATGCATATATTATTATTTGATTGGTATGAATATTTTGGATTGTGAGGTGTCATGAGGATGGATATTTTTGAGTGTTCTAGTCTTGTCTGCTCTGGTCGTAGTGGTAAGTGTGTGTGTATAACGAAACCATTCCGAGATGAGCATTATTTCGGTGGAGTTCCTTTGGTCACCCGAGAGTGAAATATACTGACGTGAAGTTCCCTGGGTTGTCGCTGGGCGATAACGGGAATCGGACGAGATGATAACGCTCTCGTGCCGGCCCTGTGGCTCCTCTGTTGGTAGGGGTCAGAGGATGTGTGACGACCCCAATTTACATCTAGGATTTAACGTAAACCGAAGTGTCAAAGTAAGTAACACTAAGCTATTCACCCCTGTACGTAACAAGGATTTAATGCATGCATCTAGACTTACTATAATATGCAATACGATTCGCAGCAGATCAGGTCCAAATTATAAAAATTCTAGAGATCACATGGAGAAAATATAACTACAACATCCACATCATCCATTCATAACTTAACATTGTACTGATATATACATAACCCAAGTAGTTTTCACAGTCATCAAAATATTCATAACATCACAAAAGATCATCCTTAAAGCCACTTGAACTCTTTCTTTACTTCAAGAAATTTCCTCCCATAGCGAAAAATATCAAGGCTAATACAAAAGTTGCGATGGAGATACTGTCTACGTGGTGTTGTGTAGACCCCACATATGGACAGAGAATCATTTAGTCCCAAAGTCAAGCAGCATCTGATATGCCGTTCCTCCTCGGAGAAGGCGGATGCATCATGACTTCATAATCCTATCGGCTGGTCATAGGTGGGAGGTCCAAAAGAAGCAAAATAGGAGTCAAAATAAGGACAATAGTCAGAGAGCCCCTTAGGGCTCCTCTAAGCCTCCTGTTGTATCGGAGCTTTCTCACTGTCGGCCATTAAGTCCTGCAGTATAATTTATATTCCCAAGAAAAATATAGAAAACACACAAAAATGAGATTTCCTTAGAAATTTTAGTAAGTACACATTTAGCTTAATAGAGCATAGACAAAAGTGAACATATATATTTACAGAAAACATTAAAAGCACATAACTTAAAGTATGCTCCATGCGATTCATGCATGACTTATGGTTCACTTGACTTAGGCAGACATGCACCTCATGAGGACTTTTCATCTTTTTCTTAAATTCTTAGTTTCTTAAAATCTTACTTAATTCTTAACTTCAAAGGGCATTACTTATCGTCGTCCCTGTCGGGTTTTTTAGCATGATGCGTCAGCTCTCTGGTTTACGTCAATCATCTGGGCGTTAAGTATCGTCGTCCTCGTCATGTCGTAAACAATCTTATCTAATCATGTCAATCGTACAGACGTTACGTACCGTCGTCCCCGTCATGACACGATTCATATTTTACGACGGACGTTACATATCGCTATTCTCATCGGCACGTCAGTCATACGAGCGTTACATATCGCCGTCCTTGCCATGACATGACTGACTTTCTTTCTGGTTTATATCATATTTTTACGAAATTTCTTATCTTATTTCTTAAAATGGACGTCATGTCTCATGACGACACAAATGTGACGTAATGATATACAGACATATTTTTAGACTTTTAAATGCCTATCTCATGCTTTCATGAGTTTCATGTCATACAGAAATAGGTCAATATCACATACGTTATATTTACATCCATTTACGTCAATCAATTCCTTAACTTACAAACGTATTAATTTCATACACAATTAATTTAACTAAACAAATCTTAAATTGAAACCACTAGGGTCGAACCTCCCTAGGTTCATATTTCTCTTCCTTTAATGCTAATCTCATTTCTACGTGCTCACATACAAACACATCAAATTATTTTATGACATCATACTAATCTCTCTTTTAAAATAAATGAAATAAAGAATTACAATTTCCAAGGGGTTTTTGGCCGAGTGTTCTATGGGTTTCCAAGGATCTTCTTTTTCATGATAGCTCCACAAAATCCTTCCCTTACATATTACTAAAATTTTCTACAAATTCAACCATACACTCCAATTGAACAATTTTTGTCTATAATCTCATAATTTATTGTTCTTGTAATTTTTTCCAAGTGACTTAGTGTTTATAAGTTTACTATAATTATTTAAATATCATGTAGATGACTAAAATCAAGTAGATAGGAGTTAATTTAGAATTCCACTCTAGAAACACTAGTTAGACCGAAACTATAAGTTTAAGGATTTTTATTTTTTGTCTTCTAAATACCTCCTAAACTCTCATGATTCTCTTAGTATCTCTTAGAGAAACATATTTTTATAAATTAAATATTTTCTTTAATATTGATCTACCGCCAAGTATTGGGCAAAATAGGCTTAAACTTCAACTCAATCACTTAACAAAGTTTAGGAATCAAAGAATAGCATGCATGATTCAACAATCAATTAAGCAATTTCCATACTAAAATTAAGCTAAAATGTGGACTTACGAATTTTCTGAAGCTTACTAAAATGCTCAAATCCAGTCCTTGCAAGAGTTTTCCTCAAGATCACACAATTAGCTCACTTAGATAGTGTTTTGAGGTTAAAGGTTTGAGGTAGGTTTTTCCTTGTATTTTCCTTAAGCTAGCCGTGGGGTATCTCGTCCAAAATGGCTACAAGGGTCTCATACATCTATTTATAGGGAGAGGGGCGACACACTTGAGCAAATGGGGAAGGAAATCAGGCCAAGGGTGACCGGCTATGCCTTGTTGTGGGGTGATGAGGTGTTTTGCCTCCAAAATCTCATGATTACATCTAATGTTAAGACTTAGCTGCAAATATCTTCATCTAAGGGTTAATATTGAGTCATTTGGCAGCCTAATATGATCAAAGGTTGAGAAATCTGAGCATGTGGAGGGTATGAGCTAGCAATGGGCTGATTGGCTGCCTATCCATGCATGAACCGATCTTCCACAGGTTCTTGGTGTCCATTGATACCTCCAACCCCTTCTTACCCCAATTGGCCACTTGTACACCTCCCCAAGAAGCCATGTGTTACATTCTAGAAGGTAACTTTAGGATTTAGTTGGGATAAACTTTGGTTTTAGATTACTTAGTTAGCTTTAGGCAGATTTTTATCCCCTACGGTTTCTCCATATTTTTAGGCTAACCAAAACTTCTAGATCAACTAATCTCCACTTGCCACATATTTTTACACATGTCAAGACATCAGGAAATTTGAGAGCCGATCATATTTTTCGTCACATGGCCGAATTTGAAACATCTCATCTAAGTTGGTTACCAATTAAGCTTAATTTAGGGCTGTTCATTTCTTTCCCGATTAAATTCTCGATCAAGCCCGAATATTTCAAAAACCTTAAATCTCCCCTCTCAAGGTTATATAGGAATTAGAATCACCTAATTAGGATCTTATATGACAAAGTTATGATTAATTTACTAAAAGTCAACGGATCAGCCCGAGAGTACCAATTCGAGCACACCAAGTGTTTGATTTTGTAATATCACTTTCTTTACAATTTCTCTCTTAAATTTTGAAAATTATCTTTTCCCAAGTCCAAACTAAAATTCTCTAGTTGAGATCTTGCTATAATTCCCAAAATCCATTCATAATTTATTCTAAAATGTGAAATTTCACCATTTCATAGCTCAAATGTTATTATCTAGGTTTCAAGTTAAATTTCTATAGGAGAATATTAAAATAAATTCTAAAATATTATTTTATCCCAAAGAAGCTAAAATTTTGGGTTATTACAGGATGTCTGGTCATGACTTGCACTGGGCGCGGTTGGCTGGGCATCGCCTGTTTCAAAGTCACATGCACAGTCGTTTCCCGTGGTGTGATTAAGAGAGTCAGGACTTATGAATGATACCTAGAGGAGACCATGGTATACGGTTAATTAATAAAATAGAAATGTGTTGTGAGCTAGAAACTGAGTTTTTGGCAGATTATTGATGATGAGGTCCTTTATGGGAAATAACGGTTGTGGATGCATTCCTTTTTAAAAAAGGACAGTCTGTTGATGAATTCCTTTCTGGGAAATGATGGTTTAATGATGAGATCCTTTCTGGAAAAGGACATTGATGTGTTGTGTTTTACTCCTTTCTGAAAAATGACGATTTAGTGTTCATGTGGGATTCCTTTCTAGGAAAGTATGGATTTAAATTGTTTGGCTGAAAACTTTATTCATAATGTTGTTTGTGATTATTTGTTTGTGTTTAACTGTTGCTTATTGAGATTCGCATCCCATGTGGTGTATCTGGTCTACCTATGATTCCGTTTTATGGAATCGTAGTTTTGATGCAGAGGATGAGGATGAGCCCGAGGGATAGGTTCTGTCGGAGGAGTAGTCCTATGTGATGACGAAGAGAGGGATTTTAATCCCGAATGTTATTTATGTTTTATTGCCTTTCTATTCGATATGACTGTATAATCTCTACTTGGAGAATTATTTCAGACTGCTTTGTAAGTTTTTAAATTTTTCGATATTAGAATGAATGACTTTTTATTTTTTCGCTGTGATTAATTTTAATTGTACACTTATGCATGCTTCACATACACTCTTGAAACACTAAGTGATGGGATGATTGATACATGTGATAATCATCCCAGTATTGCGAGTCCCTCTAAATCCCAAGGGGGAGTCGTGGGCACCACATAATCAACAAGTGTTATTGTATAATTCTCAATTACACTTATTCTCTAACAAGTTAAAGTCTCGGTGGAATGGTCCATATGTGGTACAAACTGTGTTTCCCTATGGTGCTGTGGAGATTATGAACCCCCATAATGGTAACATTGTCAAAGTTAATGGTCAGATGCTCAAGCCTTTCATTTCTAATTTTTTACTTGAAAAGTTTGTTCTCCACTTGCTTTACCCAAGTTGATTTGGTTTTTTGATCTGTCACCTTGTTCTTTTATGCTTTTGTTATTTAGTTTTTTTTTTAATCTTTGGTTGTTATCTTCAAACCTGATGAGGTACTTTCTTTCCTTTCCCCGTAATTTCTCTTTTACTTTTTTACTCATTTTATAGTTGTTTTTGCTACTCAGATTCTTTCTTTTTTTTTTAATTCTCTCGTTTATTTTGTATCATTGAGGAAATTACTACAATGATCTGCTGGGAGGGGGGGGGATTTAGTTTTTTTTTTGCGTGCCTTAGACACGTGTTGATCCACCCTTGGAAATACTATTAAGAGTCAAAAAAAGATTAACACCCCTATTTTTGAACTCGTTGTGCTTGGAACTGATTTGTTGGGGTCATGGAACATTTAGAATGTAGTAGGAATCAAAGTTTAGGTCAAAGGGAAGATTATCCATTGTATTTAGTTGATTAAACCAAGGGAAAGATGTTAAAGTTTTGTTGAGCACCCACATTACATACCCAGTGAGACGCCCCCAACTCACATATGGGATTTAATGTAAGTCAAAGGGTCACTAGGCTACTCACTCTCATATGTATCAAGAACTTAAAGCACACATATTGACTTACTAGTATGTGCCATATAATTCGCAACGGATTATGTCTTAAATATAAAAATTTCTAAGATCACATATGGCAAATTTTATCATTCAACTTTCACATTCTCCATTCATTCACATAACATTATACTGTTATATATACATGCCCAAAAGAGTTATCAAATTTAACAAAATACTATTACATATCAAAATACCATCCTTATGGTCACTTGGGTTCCTTCTTAACTTCGGGAAATTCCCTCTCATAACGGAACATATCCAAGCTAAGACAACGGTCTTACTGAAGATATTGCCCTTGTGGTGTCGAATAGACCCCACATATGGACAGGGAACCATCCAATCCCAAAGTCAGGGATCATCCTGTACGCTGCTCCTCCTCAACAAAAGCGGGTGCACTGTGGTACCAAAACTCCACTGGCTGATCATATATATAAAGTCCCAGAGACGCAAAAGTGAAATCTACATAGGGACTAAAACTAGAGAGTCCCTTAGGACTCCCCGGAGTCTCCTGCAACATCGGGGCTTTCCCCTTATCGACCATCACATCTTGTGTATAATTTATACATACAAGAAACAAACATAAAATCACAAAAGAGTAAGATTTTCTTAGAAATCTCAGTAAGTACATAATTAGTTTAATAAAGCATAGACAAGGCCATCACTAATCTTTTTAGAAAAAGATACTAAATATGATCAACAACATATTTCATGTGACTTATCATTAACCGATACAAGTATGCACTCTTTATAATAACTTATACTCTTTCTCTTAACAAATCTGCACATTTTTAAACTTATTTATTTCTTATTCCCAATAAGCGTTATGTATCGCCGTCCCTATCACCAGGGGTGGAACCAGGATTTTGTATTTGGGAGGGTGATCGATAAAATGTGTATTATATATAAATTTTAAGAGGATATGATAGAAGTATCACATTTTTTCGTTATCGAACTCTCTAAATGTATTACTCTTCGAATTATCTACGTCATTTAAAAAAAAATAAATTTTTTTACTTGCTCATAATATTTTTTGATTTAAAAAAAATTATAAATCAAGAATAAACATAAAAATTTCTAATAACTACTGATATACCGATGTTAGATTTTTAACAAACTATATCTCATAATCATATAATCAAGTTAGAGTGAAACTATATAAGTAAGTATAATTAATCAATTTTGACAATCATATAAATTTATAACCATATTTTTTTTTAGAATTAGACTGTTAAAGTAATTATGAGACTAGGTGAGTTGAAATTTGAATTTCAATAAAGTTAAAAGTTAGAATAAAATTATATGTGTATTGACATTTGGGAGAATAATTTTAATAAAAATTTGGGGGGGCAATTTTTAATTTTTTTTATAATTTGAGGGATAATTTAATATTATATATATAAACATATATACTTATATATTATATATGAATTTTTTGAAGAATTTTGGGGGGCTACAAGTAGGTCCGCCCCTACCCATCACATATAACTCTTTTAAAACTTATTTATTTCTTATCTCTGATGGGCGTTACGTATCACCGTCCTTATCGCATACAACTCATCAATCACCTGGACGTTACGTATCGCCGTCCCCATTATGATGAGTCTTGTATCAATCTTTAGGGCGTTACGTTTCGCCGTTCCCGTCTTGACACAGAACATACGTAGCATTGCGGGTGCTACGTATCACCATCTCCGTTAATCATATCACTTCCACAGGCGTTACGTATCGCCGTCCATGTTGGCACGTCAGCCATCCGGGCATTACGTCTCGCTGTCCCCGTCATGACGTGACTAACTAATTCATTTATCTTATTCTTAGTTTTTCCTTTCTTATTCTTAGGAATGTTGTTTAAGTACATGCCATGCCACTTTCTCTTTAAATTCATCACATACTAGAAAATGTATGTACCCTTAAAGTTATCACATAATCATATATAATTCTCCCATATTGCAACTTCAACTTTTATTCCAATCAAAACCTTAGATTTTAGCAAAACAGGGCATCTCGTTCGAGCGAGGTATCGAGCGAGAATTGAGTGAAGTCTCAGGTTGGAACTCGCTTGAGCAGGGTATCGAGCGAAATTCAAGCGAACTGGGTATCTCGCTTGAGCAGAGTATCGAGCGAAATTCAAGCGAACTGGGTATCTCGCTCGAGCAAGGTATCGAGCGAGATTCAAACGAGGTCTCAGGTTAGAACTCGCTCGAGCATGACATCAAGCGAGTATCAAGCAAAGTCTCGGATTGCACTTCGCTCGAGCCAACATCTAGCGAGAGTCAAGTAAATGTTCATATTTGTTCTTGCTCGATCTTTCGATCAAGCGAGGGTCGAGCAAGATTATAGAAAATGGGGTTTTCCAATCCAAAACTTGTAATCTTTTCACATAAACCTAATTTTTTTACTTATTATAACATGATTTTAGATTCTTCTAACTTCATATAACACATTTCCATTATCAAAACCAATTCAAACAATACTTAGATTCATTATAACACTTTAACAAGAATATAAAGGTTCAATACTAATATGTATAGTCCAACCACTTAAATAAACCATCTCCATACTAAAGTTAAGCTAGAATATGAACTTACAAACTTTCTAAATCTGGTTGAAGATGATTAAATCAAATCTTTGCAAACTTTTTCCTCAAAATCACTTACTAAGCTTACTTAGGATGTATATAGAGGTTAAGGAACTTGAGGAGAGTTTTCTTTGGTTTCCTTCAAAGGGATTGTGTGCTATACTTCCAAAGAGATTAGAAGACTCTCAAATGTCTATTTATAGGGGTGGTGGTCGACCCATATGAAGGAAAGAAGAGGGGCAACTTGGTAAAGACTATAGGCTTCTAGTTTGCATGGGATGATGTGTCCCTCCTAAATCTTTTTCATGATTAAACTAAATCCTCAAAAAATCTTAGGCTTTGCAGCTGAAATGATTATGCAATGGTCAGCATTTGAGATATTTTTGCAGCCCATTTGATCAAGGGTTGAGGTGGAAGCTTATGGGATAAGGAATGAGGTGACATCTCACCTAACTATGCATACATCACCCTTTCCAGCCTTCATCTGGTTAGCCACGCCCCTTAACCTTCCTCTAATCCATTTAGTTACTTTCTAACCCCTTTAAGACTACTTAAAAAGTTCTAGAAGGCCCCTTCTTGATTTAGTTAGGATGGAATCCCATTTGCATCCATATTCTCCAAATCGAATTCTGTTTAAGCTCAGTCCAGAGTTGTCCACTTGCTTCTGAAATAAGTCATTGATACAGTCCAAATATTCAAAAACTCATAACATGAAAGTTTTAGATCTATCTCTTAGGATTCTATACGAATTAGAATCACCTCATTTGAACCTTATATGAGTAACTTAGTCTCATTACACTAAAACTCGACAGTTTAATCTGAGAATGAGCACCAAGTGTTTGATCTTTGGTTCTATCACTTCCTCTTGCATTTACACCCTATTTTTTTAGAATTCAACTCCTTCTAAGTTTAAAATGAATTTATCTAGTTGATACCTTGTTTCAAATATCAAAGATTCCTCTACAATATTTTTTTTTTCTATAATACATGATTTCACTTATTCTAAACTCAAAACTCTCATTCAAGTCTTCATCTCTATTTTTCTAGAAAATATACCCAATATATATAACCCTTCTAAAAATAATTTCAAATAAAACTTCATGTTATAAATTTCGGGATATTACACCCAGAATGCCTAGAACTTAAAGACTCCAATGTGCCATTATTTGTTGATTTACACCTCAGTTATTTGGAACTCTAATAAACCATATCGTAATGGATTAGGAAGAAATCTGATAAAGAACTTAATCAAATGAGAAAAGAGACAACCCATAAATTAAAAAGAAAAAATCAATCAATCACAGATATGTTGACCTTTGTGTATTGGAAAATGCTGCCTATTATCTGGGCCCTCAACAAGTAAGAAAGAATGAGCATTTTAAAGTGTAATAGCATGAAAGTTATTATTATAATGGTTTTGAATTAGAGTAGGACTATGTGGTTATCTCAGATTAGTTGTTGTGGTTGAAACTCCTAATGTCTCTTGGTAGTCAGTTATGGAATTCTAACCCTATACCCATGCACTAAAAGGAAAGAAAACTTTGATACATTTATTCCTCTTGGTTGACTAACTAATAATCAGTGTATAAACCTTTCTATTGATGCTGAATTTCAGAACAATCTACTTCTAGTGTTCTTAAACTCAATAAGTCCTACTTCATGGCATGAATTTTCGGTTTTGGTGGAATAATTGGTAACTCCTTTTTTATGGTGTCAATCACTTTATTTACTAGAGGTTAGCAAAAAGTCAGTTGGAAGTGTGATAAATGAGCAATTATGTTGTTATTAATACTCTTAATATATTTTGATAATTAAGTTTTATATGTGAAAAAGGGTATTAATTAAATAACGTATATTAGCTGACCCTGTGGCATGAGAAATGACTATTTACCCCTTAAGGGATTATATTTGAACTTAGGTTGTTGGGTTTGTTCATATCTATGTAAACTTATGAGTATTTTGTTGTCCATTGATATAGGAGTAAGGCCTATGAAAGTTGGCCCATGAAGAAAATGAAGTAATATTTCTAGAGAGAACAATCGAGATGTAAGAGATAGAGAAAGGAGAGAAAAATAGTTACGAAATTAGTGGCATGGAAGAGAGGAAATTAATGGCACAGAGAGAGAAGAAAGGATGGGATTCAAGTATAATAGGCAAGGAAGAATTCTGAGAGAGACAATACGTTATAGAATTAAGTCAGTTTCTATTTTCACATTTTAGAGAGTTTTATTTCCATGTATTACTATGTTGATGATGGTGATGTTAGGTTAATTCTAAAATTTGGGTTGCAGTAAAAGCTTTTTGTTGTTTTCAATATCTGTTGGATCTCTGTAATTATAGATTTGCATGCTTTACTTCATCTGAAACCAAATTCTAAAAATGGAAGTTTGATAAACTTTCTTTCTCTTATTCTTGTTCTGTTGTCAACACAAGGCACAACAAAACCTTAAATTAATCAAGGTTTTTATCAGCCAAGTATTATAATAATTTTGGTTGATGCTTTAGTGAGGATATTTTATTTTAAATAATGGCACATATACTTTGAGCTTACATTTCTTGAACTTTGTTTCATTAATACCTTGATTGGGTTAGTAAAAGGTGAGTAGTGTCCAAAAATCTTATGATGTGTGGAATCAGTAGAAGCTCTAACCCGCAACCTAGGTATTTGTCAAATTATTTATGTGAAACTGGTATTTTCAACTATTGAATTGAAATTCTGCTTGTGACTTGATGAAATTAAAATGCAGTTTATCATATTTTGAACCTTTTAATCTTTTGAGTTCGAATATTTCATGATTTAATCTATCTTTCCAAAAATTCTAGACCCGAGATCCTCCAAGCTCAATCATACATTTCATTAGCAACAAATCCTTCATTGTGAATAAGCGATTTCTTGGTTTACCAACTGTTTTCATGCCATATACACTTTTTTCCTTGAATAATGTACATCCACAACCTTTTCAAAACTTGATTTCTGAATCTCTATTGAATTAAAATGCTCGAGATCCTTTGTCTATGAGGAAATGACTTTGGGTGCTATCTTTTATTACAATTGAACTACTCTTACACTTGGTAGTGATAATTTGGAATCCATCACTTGAAACATTAAAATATTAGTGATGTGGTAGGATTGTATTCTAGATTCTCTTTTCAAAACTATTAGGCTTAATAAATGTCAGTAATTTTTTTTTCTATTTATAAATGATATTGTTTTTCATTTCAAAAATAGTAACTGAAACATGATATCCAGATAAAGGATTAATATTGATTGTGAGGTTACTAGCTAGCCCTCAAAAGCATGAAATTAATACTATTTTTACAAAATGAGCTTTTTTTTTTTAATAGACCTCCTTCATTTCATAGATTAATTGTTATACAAGGCAGATTGAATACATGAAGGAGGATCCTCCATATCCACTATACAATCTGCTATCAGCAAAGCACTCTTTCCAAGTGTGTGCTAGAGCATTTGCTCCTCTATATGTGCCTAACTTGATATGTTTCGTGTAACGTCCTAATTTACGTAAGGAATTTTATGTAAATTGAAACATCACAACTTGTAATGTTAGACAACAATCCATTTGGATTATGCTTGAATATAAATGCATGCACTTAACTTACCTACAATGCTCAAAATATTTTGCAGTGGAAATATGTCAAATTCCAAATTTCAGCAAAGACATCTAATTCTTTGCGAATGTCACATGGTAAGTTAATTTAAAAACTCTTAACTTTACAAATTACATAGCATTGTTAGATTCTTCAAATACACATATACACCTACTCTTTTCCCATTTGTGGAATTTCTTCTTAATTTCAACTAATAGAGGATGGTTCTTTTCATCATAAGAGGAACGTTCTGAAAGACCCTTAAGGCTCCTCAGAACTTCCTGTGATGTCGAGGTCTCATGCTGGACTTCCTACTCCTGCAATTATGCCTATCATTCCATAAAGAATGATAGGTAAAATTAAAAAGTGAGATTTCCAGAAATCTCTGTATGTACTCAGAAATCTTACAATACCAGCATCGTTAGCAAATATAGATACCTATATACATATACCATGACCATTAGATGTGAGACATAATTTATGCATGGTATTTATGCATGACACTTGCATATGACTTATCATGCTTCTTCATAAAAGACTTTCTTGCTTTTCATGAAAAGAGACTTTCATGTTTCTTTGATTTTTATTGACATGTATTCAAAACTTATTATGAATTTGAAACTTTTCAGAAAACTATTCATGTCTTTTCTTATTATTCATAACTTTACGTGTCATTATTCTTATTCATATCTTTCTTTAGGCTAGCATTTCTTATTATACTTGTCATATTGAATACATCACGACTCCTCTATGCACCGTATGTTCCCTACTGGTTACTGCATCACACTGATATGAATACGTCATAATTATAATCATAATCATTATGGCAAGTCATTACACCTTAGCCGTCCTTGGCACCCGCCAGCATTAGGTGCGACCACGCTTTGCAAACTTTTAAAAAGGAACTATTCGTGGCCCGTCAATTGTTCTTCGTCGATTCAGGGATTACCACTCCATTCTTAAGTATTCGAGAGTCGCCAGAGGAGTTCCACTAGGATAATACTCCGTCCTATCCTTTGGAATTCTTATAAAACATTTCTTATCTTATTTTCTTTTGAAAAACATGATGACATAAAGAACATGGAACTCATCACTTTACTAAACATGCATGTGACATGTGACTTTCATGCAAGGCCTATAATTCATGAAACATATGAGACAGACATTTCTTATACAGTCCATGGAACTTATGAGACTTATCATGTATTCATGTCCAAAACACCTAATTAACCATTCTCCAAGAAAATTATATTTATTCAAAATAAGTAATTTAATTGAATCATACTTATTCAAATAAGAAAATAATTTCAATCATACTATGGCACAAAATGAGATAAGGCCGAATTCTACCAAAATCCAAAACTGGATTTTCGTCTTCTATTTTATTTTATTAACTCATAACTTCTTATAGGAAAAATAACTTATTTTTCTATTCATAGAGGCCCTAGCCGTAAATCCCTAAGTTTTCTTTAATTTATTTTCTTTTAGCAACTTCTCATGTCAAATACTTACTCTTAAATCTCATAAAATTTTAACTTAAATTTTAGCTTTACTCAATAAGTAATTACCTAAATTTTCATTCTCAAACCCCCTTATAACCGAAGTATCTAAGCCTTCCAAATAAAATATTTTCACTTGATATTATATAGGATTTACTTTAATCCCTAACCGAAAATCAACCTTTTCTAATCCTTGTATTATTTTACCAAATGTTCACTATATTCTACCTAGGACTCCTTAAATAAAAGTCTAGAATTTAACCTTATCAAAATATAGGAAATAAAACTTGTTAATTTCATATTCAAAACAAGTAACCAAAGTCATACTTGATTCATACATATATAAAAGATCCAAGAATTAGTTAGAAGTGAGTACTTACCATTTTCCAAGAACTAAGCTAAGGAACCCTTGCCAAAGGGAAATATTCTCCAATTACTTGATATAACCCTCACCAAAATACTAAAAAAATATGTTTAAGAGATGAGAGAAGGAAGATAATGGGTGAAGAAAAGAAAACCCTCATCTGGCCGAGAGCTACATACACACACACACACACACACATACATATATATATATATATATATATATATATATATATATATATACATGTGTTTGTTTTGCCTTGGTGGTCGACGTGCATGCCTTTGCTTAGGGTATTTTTTTGTTTATTTTATTTTATTCCCAACCATCCAAGTGTCCATCTAGGTATTAGGTTAAATCATTGTTTTAAGTCGACTTAATTGTAAGATGTAATCCTTATCCTATCCATTTGAGATAAACGAAACCCAAAGGAGACAAAAAAAAATGTGTCGGCTATTACATGCCTTTTTCCCATTTCAGACCAAATCCTACCAACTCCTCACTCCCTTCTCTGATTGCCATATGTTTCTCAATTCTTCTAAGAACAAACAACCAATGAGAAGGAGTCAACAAAGCAAAAAGTGGCCGGCTATTCCTATGCATTGCCCAAACCAATTTGCATGGTTAGATAATTCTCTAACCATCCTCCCTAACACCTCATCTTAAGTCTTGATATTTCAAAATATGCCATTGTCATTTTGATGTCCAACGCATCCAGTAATTTACAAAGAAAGACTTAGTCAACTCCCAATAATTTCTATTTTTTTCCATCGACTCTATATACATACATATATATATATTATCTTATTTTACTTCTCTAGATATCTCCAAAATATTTTTAAGATGAGACATGACAAAATCGGTTAGTACTACCTAAATCCAGTTCAAATGTGTCCACTTCACACCTAATTTCTCTCTTGATTAAGTTCTTATCTCTTAAAACTTAAAACATAAAAGTTATAGATATTTTTCTTGGCTTTCTATAGAATCTTGAATCACCTAATTAGGAGATCATATGAAAAAATTATTCTCAATTTACTAAAATATGTCGAAGTTGCCCGAGAGTAGCCAATCCAATTGCTTCAAGTGGCTTCCTTATTTTAGCTTACTTCTTTGATCTTCCAAAAGTCAAATGTTCTTATTTTTTCAGATGTCCCTCCCCTAAAGCTTAGGGTGATCATTCCTATGTGATAAGTTTGTTCTATTTAGTCCTATTGGAACCAAAAGATTTGATATTCACTGCTAACTTAAATTCCAATTTCCTCCTTGATCCAATTTGTATCTTTTAAAACTCAAAGCATGAAAGGTCTAGATCTCTCTCTTAATGTTCTATATCATTTTGAATTGTCTCATTCAGAGATTAGATAAAAGAATTATGCTCAATTTATAGAAGGATATTGAAACTGTCTGAATTTACCTAATTCAAGAATATCATGTGGTATATTCCTTACTTATACTACTTGACTTACTTTGTCAATTTTTTTTCAATTTTTATACAATATTTTCTTGAATATTCAAAATCCATATCTTCTCATCATCTAGATATTTTCCAAATATTTTTTCTTCAATACATATAGACTTAATACCAATAAAAGGTTCATAGGAAAATATATATATCCAAAAGTTCTAAAAGTTTACTAAAATAATCTTAAAGAAACATAATCATGCCAAACATAAAAAATTAAAAGATCACTTAAAAATATGGGTTATTACATTTCGAAATAGTTAAAATGATCTCTAATCTCAGCTATTATCAAACCAAAGTAGTTGTCCTTCCAATTGATCTTGTGTGGCTTTTACGACTCTTTTGGAGTCACCCTCCATCACTACCTTTCTCTGCCGGAAGTGACACAGGAGGATGTCTTTGATTCTTCCTCATAGAAGCTACAAAGTTGATCATCTCTTACTTATGCATATACCAATCTTTCCATGTTGTTTATCAACTGCTACATCCCAGTTAGCTTTGCAAAAATCTGGAGGAGGAGCCATCCAAATGGTTTCATTTGTAAACCTTGAATGTTGGTTGACTCTTGTGCAGCTTGTTATTGACTCTAGTGCTTGAAGCAGCTGCTGGTTCCTTCTAATCAAAGCCTCTGAGTCGATCCATATATTTTTTAACACATTGATTTCTTCTCCACCAAATGCTGCTTAGGATCGTAGAAAATTCTACCATTTCCTGTTGGTCAAGCTTGCTGAACATGTCTCTGTAACTGATTCCCTGATGCTGTTGTATTGTATTTTGCCTTTTTGTATTTTTCTGGAACATTGCCCCAAGATTTCTGATGCTGAAGGACATTCCGAAAGTGTGTGTTCAACTGTTCGGGTTCTCTAAAGCATATTGGACAGGTTGGATATCATCCAAGATTCTCCACAAAAGGAGCTTCTTTGATAGTTAATTAAGCGTTTATGCATTAAAGCAAAGAAAGTTTATAATTACATCCTCCCGTCTAAATTATTGGGTCATGGGTTCTGAATTATATATTGGTTTTTGTAACCATGCAAGAATTAATTCATGTCTTATTATATATTCTTCTTTTATTTTGATAAAATTGAAACGACGCAGCAAGCTTTCTCACTTTGATACGCACACATGACATGCATACACAAACAAAAACCACTTGTACTACAGCTATAGCTAGCATGCAGCATGATCGATGCATCATGCATGCATGCATATTGAATCATGTACGCATGCAGTCTCTCCCTCATATAAATTAATATAAATACATGTCTGCGCGCGCTTATAAAAGAAGAAAAAAACACGTACATGATCAAAGCAATATGCATGCTGACTAGTCTTAGACTCAGGGTCGAAAAAAAAAAACAACTTAAAACATATCATATTGTATTCTTGATCAACTTAATTGGTTGATATAGTTCATTAGTTTGTATATATCCATTAATGATCTTAAGGGGCATCATCTTAATTAAATGAATAAATGTTAGCTAGAATGATGCAGCTTGAATCATAGATGCATGATGCCGCGCCGGTAATACTTCATGTAGCGCAGAAGTTTGAATGTTAGATCATAACATATATTAGTTTAGTAAAATTAATGATAAAAAGACAACCATTAATTAATTCACAATTTTTAAATAGCTATTTATTAAAATTATATATATTTTTAATTTCTCTGAGTGATTTGTTTTACAGCTAGCAGCACCACTTCTCATAGTACTGCTTGGTAATGTTTTCCTGTAATTGGGTGGAAAAATAGTGACACTTGTATACGCTTAATTACCAATTAAATCCTTAATTTGAATCTATGAATTAAATTTCTTCTTGCCAAAGGTATCGTTGAAATGTTGATCAACTTCCATATTGTATTTGATCCGTTTGGTTCCAGCTTCTTCTTATTTTTTATTTTTAGCTTGATCTTGACATGCATGACATGGATATTATACATACATATGTATGTGTATATATATATATATATATGTATGTATATGGCCTGGCCTACTAGTCTAGATAACATGCATGTACTCATGTCCAGTACTATTGGTATATATATCATGATCTATATATAATTCTTAATTAATGTCATATATATAAACTTACAGAAGGGTTTCGATTGTGACTTTTGATTAGTTAAGTTATTTATAAGAGATCATCACTTACTGACAAAAAAGTCCAATTGAAATTTTGTATATTTCTTAAAGATATATTATTTCTAGCTAGTCGAGATCATCACTTGTGTTATTTCTAGAAATGTTATGATCTTGTTCATCATGTAAATTTAGTAGTCGGATTGCAAATACTTTTTTGCAATGAAAATTGGATTTTTTATAATTATTTTTTCCTTGCAGAAAACTATAATTTCTATTGTAGTGATACTTACATAATTTTATTAAATAATACTCGACTAGCTAGAACCTAGTTATTATCGTTAAATTAACCTTTCTAATAGAATTTATTTCTTATATATATATATATATATATATATATATACTTGGAAGCTGGAAAGAGCTAGCTGCTATTAGTACTTGGAGGAACATAAATAACATGGTGAATTTACAGATATAATTATACACAGGAACTTTGATAATTTTCTTTTCCTCAATATATTCTTTAAGCAAGTAGAAAGCTTTCTCGATCATACGTACTCATAAAATAAATTTACATGATGAACAAGATCATAACATTTCTAGAAATAACACAAGTTAATTAAAAACAAGAAATGTCCTAAATATCCTCGATATATCTTCAATTCTAAAGTATCTCGAAGAAATCCCAACATGAGCTACCGCGGCCATGAAAGAAAAATCCGAGGATAAGCAGGATTAATTCTCCATTGGACGACTGATCGAGCAATATATCAAAAGTTTGCGAAATGATTCTGCGAAGGTTGATGCACAATTTGCATATCCGTGGCTGTTTGGCACGATATATCTTCACTCATCAAGCTCCTGCATGCATGCATGCATATCAAGCAGGTACAACAAAAAATTAAGAGATCATAACGACGTAAGAGAAAATGTAGAAGAAAAATTAGTTTATAAAGTGCGTCTTTAAGTATTAACGCATGTCATCACGAATGAGTAAATATTGTAACACTTTATTAAGAATATAATACAAATAATTAAATTTACTTATTTCTATCAATTTAAATTTTTGAAATAAATGATTCTAATTTTACATGATATCAGAATAAATATTCTGAATTCAAATTGATCTAATTGATGTATATACACTATACTTCATTTAATTAAATAGTTTATGTGTTGAGCATACTTATTCATAAAGTGGCCGGTCTGTTAAATATATAATATAAATAATTAAATTTACATCTTCTTATCACCTTAAACTTTTGGAACGGTACCGAACAAGTGGTACTCATGATTTCTCACACAGTAATTGATTTAAAAAGCACCAAGAAATATTCCAGGCTGATCAAATGATGATCATATATCAAAATCAGTCGCTGCCACATTCATTATTATATACATCGAAAAACTATAGCCTATATAAATAACAATTAATATTCTTTTGCTCATTAAGACAAGCAGACAAAAGAAGAGTTATAAAATTTAAGTTTTCTTATCTTTAGAGTTGTTTACTCTTTGAAACATGATCATGAAGAAATTAAGTATTCATCGAATCATCATGTATTTTAATATATATATTTCAAACTAAATGAGAATATATATGTCCATTGAATATTAAATTAATGGGGTGTAAATTAAGTTTGATATTACGTACTCTCGAGGTCGAGATGCCCAAAGGGAACTTAGGGCTCGAAGTCGGCCATAGTACTCTGCAATTACAAGAAAACACCGGGCTGCTTGTCGGACAGTCAATATGTGACGCAATTGATGAAGAGTTTGCTGTCTCAAATTATCAGCCTGCAGATCAGTTTTCAGCAAAAAAGTTTTGAACAAATGATTAGCTACGGGATGATCATCGATCGATACATGTATACATATATTTATATATATATATATATGACTTATGATTAATATGAATATCCAAGCAAACAAAATCCAACGTACAAAACACACACACACACACACACACACACACACACACACATATATATATATATATATATATTATAATGCACATTACACATTAAACGACAACCAACGTAAGGCCTTGATCATGTAGAGTACTTGAAATGTAAGTGGGGCTAGTCATGCAAGGGCACATGGACATGATGATAAACTATATATAAGAATTTCAAATTAGGTTGAAACTCATGGATGCGTCTTTATCTCTGGATTTGGACTACTCCCTTTTTTTATAAATAATATTTTTTAATATTTCTTGTTAATTAATTAATATTGATAAAGATAACCCACATCGATCATTTCTAAAGCTTTGTTGATAGGTCTGTCTACTATCTAGGGTTTTTATTTCAACGGGGCATCAATTTCAGACCTACTTTTGATAGAAACCTTTATACAATAAGATGAAAATACCACATCAAAACCCTAGCAGTCAACATCTTGCAGATTAAAGTGATTGCACATAAGTTGTAATTAACTTGGGAGGTTTGAATCGCGACAAAACAATAATTCTAGCTAGGATCGAGACAAATAAGCTGCATCATGCTAGCTAGTTACGTATAACATACAATAATAATCATACGATAACTTGAAAATTTTAATTAACAACGTAATTAACCAACCAAATAAGCTTCACACACAAAAACCGCGTACGTCTAGGAATAATTATATATATATATTGATCATATACGATTTAAGCAAGAGATCAGTAATGATACCAAGCCACATGTACAACACATTTCAATACATGTGGCAAAGCTAGCAGCTAAATCTAGATCAAGTACGTACTAACGAGGCAATCGAGAGGGTTTAGGGTTAATGGAGGTGGGCGGTACTGCAGCAAGCTAGCTAGGAAGATATATGAGTACAATCGTATCATCTGTTTTGAGATGGGATTAATGCTACAAGAAAAATAAGTATTTATAATGAATTATTTATGATGAAATATATCATTCATTTTGACAAGAAATAATAATTTATGTAGAAAATATCTAATAAAAAATAAACAATTTTCTTCATAAACAAGTATTTTACTACAAGTATTTTACTCAAAAGAAATTAGCTAGCTATACTAGGACTTTGATCATTAAGTTTTTGAAGGTTTGAAAACTTAGTACGTACCTAAACCGGGCTTATTTTCAACCTGGGCACGGGGGGCAGGAGTGGGCACCAGGTCTATACGTATGCAATCATTTTCAGAGTTCGCTAAAGCACTCAACTAATTGTGAAGAAATAAAGTACATCTCTTTCTACAGCTAGTTTGCATGCGTGTGTATATATATATATATATATATATATATCGGCACGTATAACTGGCCAGCCTAGCTAGGCCTCTACATACTTAATTATAAGGAATTAAAGGTCCTGCTGATTTTGATATGATAATTAATAGTTTCTAAACT
Organism: Platycarya longipes; assembly: GCA_036559045.1. NCBI lineage: Eukaryota > Viridiplantae > Streptophyta > Magnoliopsida > Fagales > Juglandaceae > Platycarya > Platycarya longipes. Next base: position 21,983,991 of record CM071802.1, on the reverse strand, counting down.
TTGGTTTTGTTTTGTTTATATAGATCGAGCAAATTTTAGTACTAGCTAGCCAGCCATGCATGCATGATTTTCTGATCAGTTTAATTACCTTGGTATTCCTAATAATTTAATAAAAAAAAATTCACGAGTCATCTACTGCATAACTATAAGAACTTCTTGATCAAAAGAGATCATGACACCTCATGATATTATTATCTCTCAAAATCGTTTAAATCTGAGGGGAAATAAAGTACTTATTTTATACTTCTTCAATTAATATTTATCACTCTTTTTGCTATAATCTACTAAATTTCAAAATTGTTACATGCCCGCTCCCATTCTTCCAATCACACCATCAACTTTGGTACTATTCCTGATAATTTTCCCAAATTTTAAAACAAGCATGCATATACACACACACACACACACACACACACACACACACACACACACACACACACACACACACACACACACACACACACACACACACACACACACATATATATATATATATATATATATATAATAATTACCATGAGACGGTCTTCATTGATCGTTAAAGTATGTCATGACTAGCTAGCTAGCTATGGCTTTGGATAGCGCGTACTATTTATCGTATTTAGAAGAGTAATTATATTACGTCCTAACTAAATTCATGCACGTAATCTTCAATATATATTATATATAAGAAATAGATCCTCATCAAGAAATAAATGAATCGTCAATAATACTGAACGAGCTGGTTTAATTATTAATATCTTACCTGGCGGATGAAGCCTTCAAGATTGGCAAGCTTGCCCAAGGCAACAGCCATCTGCTGCATGCCGTCGATGACCGGCCCGGCCGCAATGGTGTCGATCAGAGACTGCTGGAGCTGTTCTTGGCCCTGGGAGAGAGCCTCCTCAGTCTGTTGTGTCGAATGTTGAAGCCGTGAAATTCCCATCACTTGCTGTTCTGTTAGTGGGTCCAACTGACCTATCAACATCTGATTAACATGCACCCCAAAAATAAAGGGCTTCAAAAAGAGTTAATTAAATTAATTTTTCAAGGATATAGTACTAATATAAATCTTATAACACTTTCCATAATTAAGTTTAAATTTTTAGAATAAGTTATGTTTAATATATATTATTAAAATAGTTAGAAATTTTGAGTTTGAAACTGAACAGTCAAAATAGAGCTAGATAGCTGCTTATATCTATATACATATATAACACATGAAATCCTTAAAAGATCAGTAATATTAGGTATAAGTCAGAAATGTATAAATTTTATACAGATTTCTTGTAATTATAATGTGGACGCCATAAAAAATAAAAAATAAAAAATCACACTTTTTCATGATGAGTCCATTCTTTTATCAAGGACTTGTGCTAGATTTGTGTATTTAGAATTTGTATATATAAACCAGAGATGGAAAAACATATATATAAATATATATAAACCGTGATGAGTTCAGAGGGTCTGAAACCGCCTATCCAGAGGAAGCAACGCTCAGCTGGAGACATCCACTGGCCAGTAATGAGATGAAAGACATCAGATTTGGCAGCCACTCCCTTGAGCTCGAAAATCTCATCGTAATGACAAACATATCCGTCTACTATCATTCTAAGATCACCGTCTGGCAAATGTGCATGCAGCCCCGCCCGAAGATCTCCCATCAGCCGGTGGTCCTCCTCTATCCATCTTGCATATTCCATATCAAATATTGCAGCTCCTACAAAGATATATAGATTATTTTTCACCAATCATGGGTTATATACTTCATCTACGATTTAAATTTAAAAATATATTTTACAATTTAAATTATGTCACATAAATTATCATCTGTGGTGTAAAAATCTTCACATAGAATTATTCCGCCCGTCCTCGTTTTGTTTCTACAAACTGAAGGTGGCTATAAGAAGTGAACGCCATTAATGTAATAAATAATATTCGAACAGTTTTCATGTAGACAAACAAAAGACATGCACATATATACAGATAAAAGGTTAGAAAAGTAGTACTAGCTTTAAGTATTTTAGTTTTTCCTAAGAAGAAAATATGTTTTGTACTCTCAAATTATTGTTGTTGAATATTTGTAGTTCGAGTGGTTTAGGTAATTGGACTGTTAAGATCAATAAAAATAAAATAAAATAAAAGCGATATATCTTGACGATTATAGCTTGACATAAGATTAAGGGAAACAAAATAAAGCAAAATGTTGTTCTTTACACGCACTCCTTTTTTAACCAATCACTAGCCGCCACATGGTGTCTTCTTGACTATATATATATATATATATATATAGACACACACACGACAAAGGGCATTGATTCTTGGGAAATTCCATTAATTTAATATAAAATATCTTGATCTTAAACTAATAATGTATCTTGAAGAAAACTCACCAGAGCTTAGATTTCCACAACCAGCCAAGAATAGCCCCTATTAGAGTCATACAACCCAAAATATTTAGATTATTTAATATTAATTAATCTGTCCATAATTTGAAACACTAACTTTAAAAAAAAAAAAAACAAAATAATATATTTCAATTATTTGTACAATATTGCAACCTGTGCTCGCGCTCTTTGTAGGTCTTGTTCAATCTGAGTAAGCTTTATTCTACTTGACTCTAGCTGTTGCACATAAGCCTGAAGAGAGAGAGAGAGAGAGTTATCAGATTTTAACGTTTGAACCCCAAAGTTGAAGAAGAAGTGTACAGTAAGGTTAATGTTACACTAATTAATTACCTTTTTCCTGAGGCGGCTTTTCCTTGCAGCTTCTCTGTTTTGAGCTAAACGTCTCAATGTCTGAAAGCATTAACATGCTCAAGATTTCAGCTCAAAGCTTCAATGCCATAGAATATAAAAGTCTCGATTTTTTTTTTAAAAAAAAATAATAATAAGGAAAATTTTTTTAGCTTAATGGAGGACCTTAGAATCAAGTTGTTTATCAGAAGTTGAACCGGCTCCATTCCTCTGCAATGAAAAACCAAAAATATAGAAAAAATTATTAAATAAGAAAAGATCATATAATATGACAAAAAATGATCATTTTGTAAGGATAATTAATTGTAAGAGAAGAGAAGATATCAAGACTATGGAAAGCGACTGAAATAGATATTTTCAGATTTTTGCCAAGCTTGTTTCTGGGAGTGAGAAAGAAGAAAATATTTTCATATATTTTTGTTTTATTTTCTTAAGTTTATTTAGCAACTAGACTTAAGGGGGAAGGAAAAGAGAAGTAAAATTGGCAATTATTTTATTATTCTTATTTCAGTCTTTAATCATAGGAGAGAGCTCACAGAATTTCTTGGAAGCATTTCTGGTTTCTGGTACAGATTTGAGCACTGGCCTTGAGGCAGGTAATCATCAACATAATAAGGATAGCAGAAGACATCAGTATCTGCCATTTGTGTTTGGTTTTTTTTTTTTGTGTTTTTTGTTCTAATCCCAAAACAGATGTAAGGATTTAAAATAAGAAGTTTTCGTTTGAGTTAAAGGGATTGGGTGAAGTGGGTCACTATTATAATGAGAAAACAGTGGTAACTACTGTGAAGATTCTCTCCTTTCTTTTCTTTTCTCTATCCACAGTACTCTCTCTCTCTCTCTTCATGTCAGACATTCTTCAGAAAATCATTCAGAAATCAGGGAAACTCTGCACTTCTTTGATTTTCTGAGAGTTGTTGGGATCTGTGCTGTTGTCTATGAAGATACGCCGAGAGAGAGAGAGAGATCAAAACAGTAAAAATAACAATAAAGGTACGACCTTTTTCCATAGTTTTGGGATATGGGATAAAGAGAGAAGTGCGAGATTAACAGTTAAACTCAGCAAATTTAGAACCTTTTCTTGGGATGCTTTGACAGATGATTGATTCTGCGATAGTCCTGTTCTTGATATATCATTTGACATCTCTTGATGTAGTTGTTGTTGGTGGTGGTGTTGCTGTTGAAGATGTAGATGCTTCTGATCAAAAGTCTGTTGATCTGAGGAATTAGATGTCTTTCTACTGATGGGAGATTCTGGTTCGAAATGGGCCTCAGCTTTGCTTGAAAGAGTGTTCAATCCTGAACCTGAATCAGTGCTCTCACCCCCTGATTTTGAACTTCCCTGTTGAAAGAAAACGCACCAAAAAAGAAATTTTCTTACATGGGAATCGACCCCAGAAAAAAAGCATAGTCCCCACAACACACAATCAACTTAAAAAAACAAGTTTTCAAACAAGAATTTGAAAACTATATCATGAAAGTGAAATGTTCAGCTTTGATTGAACTGTTAAGCATGTTTATCTAGAATTTATACGACAATAGATGGTCAAAGACGGAAAAAGGAGAGTATTACTCTTGGGGTGGTCTGGAATCTCATTGGCCATGAAGGGAACATTTCCAGTGTGGCTGCAGGTCTGCCTGTAAATAAAGCTGCAACAGAATCACAAAAGCCAAATCTTCAGAGTATCACCAAAATTAAAAGAGCCGAGGAAAAAAAGACTTCAAAATTTCTGCAGTTTTGGAGTCAGTAAATCATGGATTTCTAAGTTTGCAGCCTCACGCCACCCCAGTCTTTTCTCTAGGAATCATTACAGTATTGGAAATGGTAACCCCTCTCTACTCTCTCTGCGTTTCTGTAGACATATTCAAACCTCACTTTCTAGTCTCTATGCTTTTAGGAGTTGGTTTTTCCCCATCATACGTCAGAAAGGCAGAAATGATAGATAGATAGAGTGAGAGAGAGAGAGAAGCATACGTGCTTTGGACTCATCATTTCTTATCTTAACTCCTTGCAGCACAATTGCTTCTTCTAGCTCTCCAAAATCGAAAGCAGATCCTTCTTGATTGCTAAACAAGAAAACAATTAATGACCCATGTCAGATATGAGCAGAGAAGCAAACCCAAATCAAGTTTTTGCTGAGAAAATAATCAAGGATTTTGCATTAGTAAATAAGATTTTGATGAAAAAGTAAATAAATAAGATTTTGATGGGTAAACAATGAAGAAAATTGTCCTCATACATGAAACTTGTGGAAGGAGCATTAAATCCATGAAAAACTGCATAAGGGGCATGGTGATTTGAAGGTCCTGAGTCTGATAAACCGGTCTCCCCAACTGTATGGCTCGCCATGCAAGACCACCTCAGACTATTTTCGTTTGGAAGGAACTGAAAAGGAACATGTTGCAGAAACATAAACCATAAGCAAAACAATAAAGATGACTTAGAGAAATATATATTCCCAATATTTCATTTCTGGTTTACCTCAGTTTTGTGGAAGTTCGAAGAAGAATTAGAGAGGGAGAGAGCTAGAGAGAGAGAGAGAAAGAAGCAAAGGATCAAAGATATCTTGTCAAAGTATATTTAAGTAGCCTCAAGAGGGTCCAGTCTTTTTCTGAGATCTCTCTCTCTTTTTGCACCTTTTGATCTTTCATGCGGGGTGTCTCCATCTGTTTCTTTCCTCCTCTGTGAAGAAACCTGAGGAATAAGTCTGTTTTAGGCTGCTGCTTTATCATCCCAATGGTCATAAATATTTATGAGACTTTGAATGAAACTCATCTCCACCGTGCAGAAAATCTTGTCCTTAGCTGAAATATGAATGACATTATGTAATTAAAATTATTCATATAAATATAAAAAATTAAATTAAATAGACATAATGTATCAGGACAAAAGTGACACATGTCTGTATACTTGATAAATAATTCCTCTTGGAACAAATGGAAAAAAGAGAAAATAAAAATAAAAATAAAAATAAAATAAACTTATGAAAAAAAACAAAGGGTGGGGTCTTTGACAGGAACCCACGAGAATCACTGACTCCTACTCCACTCTCTCTCTCTTCCAACCGCCTATGTTTTGTGATTGGTTCCTTTACAGGGCCCTTCAGGGCTGCAAGCACTTGCAGAAGAAAATTAAACTTTCCAAATAAAGAACAATAAATCCAACATTGAATAGGAGATAGAGACAAGGTTCTCTTACACAAAAGATGGTGAAAAGAAGATCAAGCAAAAAGCTCTAAAGATGTTTTCATGATCTTTTAGTTTTTACACCCCAAAGAGAGATTGAGTTTACTTTTGACAACAACTATATATATATATATATAGAGAGAGAGAGAGAGAGAGATTTTATTAGTATTTGAAGCTTCTGCTCCTACCATTTCAACCATAACAATAGAATAATCATCCACAAGCAAAAACCCCCAACTTTTATAATATAATTCATTGCTATTGATCAGATGTATTTGATTGGTATTATCCCTTTTGTTGATGGGTCAACATCCATTTCCTGTCATCACCTAATACCATGCCAATATATTACTATTCCTTTCCGTTTGTAGAAGTTTTGAAATCCCTGTAGATGCCTGAAGTTGCTGCAGTTTCTTCATGGCAGACTACCGTTTTCATCGTTTTCCTTGTTATATTGCTCGAGCTTGATCTGCAATATTAGGCCTCGTTTCAATTGTTTTCCATGTTCTAAAACTTGTTTCCTTTCATGAGAAACCTGATTAATTACTGATCTCATTTAAATTGCAACCTTTTTTTTTATTAAAAACTCTTACTAATCTGTTGTCTGAAAATTATAGGGTATAGAAAGAGATGGATGGATTAACTATATTATTTCTAGACTCGTTATATATTTTACATTTCCATGGCCAGCATTATTGAGGAATATATATATATATATATATATAGAGAGAGAGAGAGAGAGAGAGAGAGAGAGAGAGAGAGAGAATTTAAAGTAATGGAGTCATTATTTCTCATATTAATAGGTTGGATGGAAATATTTTATGTTTTGCTCATCTACTACCTTTGTAGGTAATATGCCTCCTACCAATTATTCTTTTATGATGAATGATTGGCCTAAAAAAAGTGTTTGTTTCAAATAGAGAAGTGTTCATGGATTAGGTTAAATTGTTTTATTTTTGTTTTGGGTGGCTCTACAACCACACATAATGGGGATTTCGCCAGTGCTTTTTTTTATACGTTTTTTTTTTACACTTAAAAATTTTCTTTTATAACAAAAAAATTACAACATCATTAAAAAAAAATTAATCATTAAATAAATAATAATAAATAAATAAATAAATGTCGGGAACACCGTCAGGATCAGCAGCATGTAAGAGCAGCACTTCTCTTTTTGTTTTTAGGTGCTGCCACTTTTGTTCCCAATAAACCTAACAGCATGTTCTTGTTAGGGAAGATATGCAGAGCAGCCTTAGATTTCGGTATCCATGGAGTTCCTTCCCTACTCTATCTGCAGAAAGGTGATTGGTCTGGATCAAATCCAAGAATTAATTATTATTTTTAAGATTTTGATTAGCTGGATTAAGTCATTGCTTGCCCTCTAAGGAAGGAACTAAAGCTTATAATATTACTTGGTTTACCTGTTTTACATTTGCTTTAATCTAGAGCAACTTCCATTTTATGATTAATTTGCATCAATCCCACTTTTGGGTATCCAAGTTTTTTAAGATTGCGATCATTATAAAGGTATATGGAAATTGCAAATTTTAGCTGAAATACCATGAAGCTAGGATTGAAAATAAATCATGGTGTTGACCTTCCACCAATAAGAAAGATCTCGGTGGCCAATGATTAGCAATGGACCCCAGATGGTAGTGAGAAATTATGATTAGTCAAGAATGAAAAAAGAAAAAAGAAAATATCCAGACCAAGCAGTCCAACCGTCAAATCCACATCCAAATCGCTCACAAAATTTTCAGCAAATAATGATTGCAGATCAGTCCATTCCTTGAAATTGAGTCATTCTTGAATTATTTACATGTTTGATTGGGTTGGTTAAATGGTGAAGTTGCTGACTCAGAGCAGTCTAGAATCAACAAATTAGTCACGGGGTGGTGCAACAATTCCTACTAATATATGGGATCGAAATGATATGGGAGAGGCAGAACTACGGTAAACTTTTAGAAATCTAATAATTAATAATTTTAATTTTGCCCACCTCAAATTTTTCTCTATTTTGCAGTTTGCCCCCCATATTAAGCTTTTCAGTTCAACCCCTGCTGTAGGACTGAGTCATGATATTTTCCATGGAGAGAGGCTAGCTAAGCAGATAGGAATATTATTACAATTTGCAGAAAGCAGCAAAGGTTTGATAATTATTAATAACAATGTAGTGAGGGAAAAATATTGGGATTCTGCCTGTGTGCCGAGGCACACTGAAGAGGGAAAAATAAAAACAATGCACGTGGTGTGCTGCTGCACACTACAGAATTAGGAAATGGGCAGAGCACACCACATAGAAGTATTTTTTTTACTGAACTGATATTTGCAATTATGAAGTATATAAATACTGCACAATCATTTTAAAATAAGTAAATATGAGACGTAATTAGTGTTCGGGTGATAATGCATGTTCAAGCCCTGCCCACCGTGTTGAATAGTGCAATGCATCTTCATTATGTTTTTCTGAGTAAGAAAATGGGTTATTATAAAATAAGACACGAATATACTTATTTCCGTTGCATGAGATGGGTTATTTTCTTGCTGCTGCTGCTGTTGCTGCCTCCTGCTGGTGATGTATTAAACAAGTATATACAGTTTCTTAGTGGAAATGGTTTCAGTATTTGATACCTCTTAACTACCATGTCTTGTACCTAAGGACCACTTACAAATGAAAAACTCGAAGACATTTGAGACCCTTTTTAGTCAGATTCATCGGAACCGTTTATCCATTCACCAAAACCGAACTTGTCTGTCCAATCTCTAACAGAATATACCCCGTGATTTTTCCAATACTCAAATATATTTTCTGCACCCATTCTCATTCATCAAGCCTTAAGAATTGCCGTTCCTAGACCCCACAACAGCTACTACCCAGATTTCCTGCAGTTTAGCTCCCAAAAATCCTGCAACTTCAATTTTGTTTTCAAGCTATCAATAAGGGCACTCGAGGTTCAATCTTTTCATTGAAAATAGCTAATAAACCTTTTCCTTTATCATAACTGGACAGCATTCCCCTAAGTTTTGCTACCAGATTACCTTAGAAAAACCATGTCAAGGCAGATTCAACAGCTCCACCATTGTTACTCATCTTCTGAACAGCTATAACTTTCTAGCAAGATATCACACTAGACTTTTCAGTAGCAAGTTATGGGGCTACAGTAAGTTGAATTACAAAAATTAATATATGATAAATTTCTCAAAAGAAGTTACTATCCAAATGAAATTGGAAATTAGGGTTGGGGGGGAGGGGGGGGAAATAAGTTAATTATGCAGACATAGCATAGAAGTATTTTAGTCAAGCAACTTACTAGTTATATTGGTGAGAGCATAAAAAATTTTAACCAATGTAAATGGATGAATGTAAATTAGAATCACGGAATACAAACAAGTCATGTCGAAAGCATCGAGAATTAATAAATATATTTTCACCATCATCATCACAATTTGACACATTAATAAAATATGTTTTCACCTATTAGTCAAGATGAGCGAGACAAGAATCACAAAACCACACTCATCTCAGTTATTTTCTGGTCCAAGTATCAATTGTGGTTCTCACTCTCCCAGACAAATTTGCATCTTACGTATTCATGTATATATAAAGTAGAGCTTCTCTATTCATGTAGAGGCACCACAAAAATACCTATTGTATTTTGGCAGGGTTTAAGAGCCACCATGTTGTCCTAAATGCAATAGCAATGAACATACAGTAGCACTGACATTTTATCCTTCTACAATTTCCAGCCCCTTCAATAAATAACCTACAGATTTCCAATGGCCTCTAGAAATTATTTCCAGCCCATAGGATTCAAACTTTAAACCTGGAGGGAGCAGCATATCACCAAAATCAAGGCCCTTGCCACTTGAACCAACCCTAGGGGTTTCATTCGTATTTTCTATATTTTAGCTTTTGCTTATTGAAAAATGAACAGAAAGTGCGCCTCAGCTGCACTTTAGTCATGGCACTTGGTTTTTAGTATCAGGGGCAGTAAACTCTTACAGCTTCTCCTTTCATGCATTAAGCACGTCTAGACTTTTAACAACACCCCTCAGTGCACAACATCTATTCTGATACCAAACTCAAAGATGACTGCACCTGATTTACTACAGCACATAAGCAGATGATTAATTTCTCTGTTAAGGAGCAATCAATTTAACACAAATTCTACCATTGTTACTCATAATCTCGACCTGCTTTTTATTATTATTTTTCATAGGTAAAAAAAGTTTTATTGAGGCAAGTAAAAAAGGCATAGCCCAAGTATATAGGAAGTATACAAACAACTGCGGAAACCTAATTACAATTCAGGAAGTAGAAAAAGACTTTATTATTTTATCATTGTTACCCATAAACTTGACAACACTTCTAGCTATGCCTTCTACACATTTTTAATTGTAAGTAGTTACTTTGTGAGCAGCCTACTGATACAAAAATAACCTGTCTTTCTATATAGTCAAACAACTAGCTCAATGAACAATACATAATTAGATCAGCATTCTCAGTTGCATGAAGGTTAGAAATCCTCATGATCATCATTTAGAGAGATACCAATGAAAATCATGGAGCAATATCACAAATGACAAAGATTAAACAAGATCAAGTCAGCAAAGAATACCATGGGGATAGAGAGAGAGAGAGGGTGTGTTGTCCATAGAAATTTAAGGAAAAGGAAAATAAACGAAAATATATTACTTTCACTGAAGAAATACTAAATTAACAGAATAGAAGAGATTGGAATTATCATGTATCAATACAATGCCGTGTCTCCATATGATGCATAATGTATCTGCATATGTGCCTAAACCCTGTGCACAACAGACCTGAACCAAAAATGGAGTTCCAATAATGGCATTTTGCATATTTCTACTTAAACTCAAACCGCACCTTTAAATGCATGTATTTTCTCATGAGCTCGACAATGAAGGACGAAAAATCTGCCAGTATTTGGTAATCCTCCCGTCTGGCCTCTGAAATAAGCCCATGAATGACCAACTTCTTCAGATTTGGGAATCGTTTCAGCATCTCCTCCACCCAATCAGAGAAAAACTCATCAATTACAGTCCAACTAAGCTCCAAGACAGTCACATTCACCAAGTCAGAAAACCCTACCAAATACGAGAGAGCAATATTATCTCTATAGTCATACCTCAATAAAAGGTGAGTCAGCTGTGGGAAACAAATAGCAATTCTTTCCAAATCAACAACCTCATCTTCTTCATCAAACACCACTTCAGAAAGGCGAAGCCTTCGCAATTTCGATGATTTCAAGACGATATTGTAGAACCTCGGCCACACAATTGAGAAGTTGCTGATATCTAGAATCTCAAGATTTTCAAAAGTCTCGCCAATATCAAGATGTACGACACTAACATCATCAATCTTGAAGTGCTTCAAGGTGCCCTTTCCAAAAAGTTCAAAGACCTCAAGGGCGCAACCTTTCAAGTGCAAAAACTCAATGCTATCTCCGTCCAATACAAACTTGTCCAAACTGATTGCTTCAACATAAATACTTTTTAACGTGGGACTGCTCAGCTCAACTGTCACTTGTGCATCTGGCATGGCAATCTCTGGATTGATTAGTTTCAAAGTTTCAATCTTCTGGCAGGAACTGAGCAGAAGCCGCAGATCCATTGCTGAAATGCTGACATTACTTAAAGATAGATATTTCAAACAAGGAAATCTTCGAAAATTAGGTTCAACACCAGTAATTGAATTATGGGCCAGGACCAACATTTCCAATTTTTGCCTGCCACATATTTCAAGAATGCTAATGTTTGGAGTAGTTTGAACATTATAAACCAATCGGCGCAATGTTTCCCTGGTATACATGAGCCAAGCAATGACAGTGGATGCCGAGAACTTGTCAAAACCGTCCATTAGAATATAGAGACCTCTTAATCCTGTGGTTTGAAATATCGTTTGAGTTATCAAGATTTGAAGTTGGCTAGTCTTCAAATCTCGATAAACAGGCCAATCGTTGGAATTGAATGAGAGTGTGTGAAGGTGCTTGCAGTAAGCTTCTCGCCATTTACGACAAGTTGCAGATGCTCTCACCACATCTCGTGCGGCTCTGAGCCTGGATAGTATGTTTCCAACAACTTCGACAGGAAGATGCTCCATGACTCAAAACATTAGTAATAAGTTATTATACAGATAATTAATCCACCCACGGGCTTCCCACAAAAGATCAAGCAAAAAGAAAAACGCTTAACTTGCTAGAAGCAAACAATCAACTTCCTTACAACTTTCGATAAACCTGGAAAGCCACTGCATATATCTTCTTTGCACATTCATTGAAGCAGAAGGTTGGCCCAATTAGCAACAGAACAGCCACTACAACGGGGGAAACAATCAATTGATCTACCAAATTTAATGGGATCCTGAAACAAAAAACAAAAAATAAAAAGGAAAATAATAAGCACATAGGTGCTTAAGAGATTCAAGAGGTATACGCTCTAACAAAATTCAAACCAAATGAAACCCTCAAATATATCCACAAAACTCATCACAAATCCAAGATTCAGCATCTGGGTATTCATAATAAATCAAAAACTATCACCAACCACATTCAAATGAGTTGATCATAATCATCCAAAAAATTATAAAGGTTATAAATGTAATTAAAACGTAATAAATTAAAAATGACGAGATCAAAAATATAAACGAATCAAGGGGATTACCAGAAAAATAAAAAAGATGGAATGGATCGGCTCCACGCCTCCAATGGAACGGAATGGAATATGGCGAGTAGTAGACGGGTAACTTTTTTTTTTTTCTTTTTCTTTTTGTGGGTAAAAGTAGTAAAAGTACAAGTTGTAGAAGGAGATTGATTGAGGAAGAGTAAGCCGAGAAGAGCTTGATCACGGGCGATGCCTATGGGAGAGAGATCCACCACCTGGCACTGCAGATACAGAGGCCCAAAACGAAAAGTACACAAAATGGGTTTTGGATTTTTTTGGGGATTCGAAAAAAATTTGAATTCGACTGGACTTAAAATTGTATACGAGCAGAGTATTCGATTAGAATAAATTTGGTTTAAAGTTGATTTATTTAATAAATGAGTTGATCGTGATTATTAATATTGATTCGATTTAATTGTATAATTTTGATTCGAGTAGATTCAGCTCATTTTAAAGTCGTAATAATACTCGTAATATTTTTATATACATATATGTACTCTTACATATATTTATATATATATTTTTATTATATGTATTTTATGTGTTATGTATATTAATTTTAATATTTTGTATAAGTAATATATTTTGTTATTTTATATAAAAGTAACATATTTTATTTTTTTATAATAATAATGTATTGAGTTTATAAATGAATTATTGAATCAAATATTTATAAAAAATAAACAATTCGAATAATTACTCGACTCAGTTCGACTCGATTCACGTGGATTGTTAAAGAGTAAAAATAAAGATCAATAAATAACTCTATTCGGCTCGAGCTCGTCTTTGATCGGCTTGAATTCGGCTCGACTTGACAAACACTCAACTCGACATGAATTTAAAGTCGAGTTATTTGAGTCTAGATCGACTCGATTCGACTCGAACTCATTTTGATCGAATCGTTTGCAGCCCTAATTAGATCCAAGCTCCAGGAAAAATAGAATAGAATCTCGAATTTATTTGTGATCTCGTTTATTTTGGAAATTTCCATCGAAACAGTGTACCGAATGCAAAAAAATAAAAACAAAAATTATTGAGTGATTAAGAAAATAATTTTAAATTATATTGTAAAATTTATTATTTTTAAAAAATATTTAAAGATACCAAAAAAATAAGTTAAAATAAATTAAAAAACTCTAATTTACCTATTCAAGACAAATTCGGTCAATACTCAAAATTTTGAATACCATTTTGATTGCAGCAAAGTATTAAAATAAAATATTTTGGATATTATTTTGTATATTATTTTAGAATGATTTATATATAGATAAATTACATATAAAAATTATTTTACAAGATAACAATAAAATAGATCATAAATTCAATCATCTTTTACAATATATTAGACTTAGATCTAGTTTATTTTCATAAATAAGATAAGATTAGACGAAATAAAAATTAAAAAAAGAATAAATTATTATTATAAATTATTTTTTTAATATTAATTTTATTTTAGAATTTTAAAAAATATTTTGAGATTTGAAAAAATTGAGTTATTTATTTTATTTTGTATAAAAATTTTAAAAAATATAATAATAAAATAATATGAGAAGAAATAAAATGAGATAATTAAAAAAAAGTAAACCAACTTAAATTTTGGAAGGAGTGATAGCAAGAGCCTCCATCTTCACTAGTTATATTATTATCTTTTATTTTTATCTATTAAATTCATTTAGAATTAAATAAAGATTATATCGTTTCTAAACTATTTTAATTTATATATAAATAATTTTAAAGTAATTAAATTTGTTAGAGATAATAAAATTCAATTAACAGTTAAAGTTCATATTTTAATATTAAAAAAACTTGTTTTTATAAAAAAAAATAAAAAGAAAAAAATATAAGAAAGAATTGCATAATAAGAAGATTTTGAATTTTTTTTTTTTTAAAGAAATAATTTCATTCATTGAAACTTGTGAGTACGAATCCTACAATATGACCAAATAATCAACTAATTACATACTAAAGAACAGCTTCTAAGTCTCTCAAAAATAGAGAATTAAATCTATCTACACAATGAGATAGTTACTAAAATTCTCCAAATGAAGAAAACTAAACTCTCCACGAATATAAAGTTCGAGAGATTATTTCTCAATTTTAAAATTCTATTTATACAAGCACAACAACTAATAAACAAATTACAACTAAATATTAACTAAAAACACAACAAAAAACTCCAAAATAATCGGCTTCAGAGGCGTGTGAAACACACGCACCCCTCTAGACACAAACACCCACAAGTCTGTGCAGGTCGAGGCCGTCTAACCCTAACATAGTCATTCACGATGGAAGAAGCTTCACTAAATAGCAGGGCGTGTCTGGAAACGACCCCGCGTGTATGAACAACACGCTATTCCATTCGACAAAAATTCCAAGCGACAATCAAATTGGCGAACGAGAGAAGTAGAGACGTTGCGCATGGTGGTTTAAAGCCTTTAGAGCTACTCCAAACTTGTAATTACTGACTCAAAAAAATCACTCCAAAAAAACCATGATCATAAGCACAAATTAGTGGCCAAAAAACAAACCAAATGAAAAATAAATAAATAAAAGAAATGGAGAAGAGGAACGTGTTAAATATTTTAACATGACATTAATAAAACGGATCTTTGATTTTCTATGATCTACAATAATAAAATAATAATATAAGCAACGTACATTTCTCCATCTGATTAATGAATAATTGATCTGACTATGAGAGAATGATCGCCCTAACAACGTTTGCCTCACAAGTGTCTCCCGATGGCTAGAGGCACTTTAATGTTATAGGTGAAAACCCTTGAACCTCCCAGTGCTATTTATAGACTTCCGACTATCAAGAAATCTATGGGTTTGTGTTTGACTATAACTAGAGATATAGAGTTTAGTCTTATCTCTTAGGAGTAATTTTTTATCCCTTCATAACTCAAATATTATCCAATAAGATTTTGAACTATTTCAAACTGATAAGATGGGTGTGTGGGTCACAGAATTTAAATAAAACTCTTACATTCTCCCACTTGGCCCATACACCCATAAAACAATACTTTTCGTTTATGGGTTTATCACAGGAAATTAACCATACTGCGCAAATTTATTTCCTGAACTTTTCATAGCTCAAAACACATTTCATGAGTTCCATAATATCAATATCAAACTAATTACCAATGCGAGTCATGACGGTCCTCTATTACATAATCAATAGATTCCCTTCCATGTACCACAACACCAGTAACCAATTTAACACACGATCTTTAATTGGGATAATTAAGGCTAATACAATAATGCCTTTGAGTTCCAATTCATGTCTATTGTAGACATTATCTTGTCATCATTCATCCACACCATTCAATGTACATATAAAGTAGAAAGACAAGAAAACAGAAACAAAATAACCATAATTGATATCATTAAGTGTCAAAATAGAATCATAACATCCATGAGCTCAATAACATGTTTACATCATAAGACCCATACTGTTAACATGTTCTTTAAACTGTTTCGCTATCAGACCCTTTGTTAATGGGTTTGCTATCATAAGCGAAGTCCTAATATGTTCTATGGATACTGTTTGTTTCTGTACTTCCTCCTTGACGCTTAGGTATTTGAGCTCCATATGCTTAGCACCTTTAGAATACCTATCATTCTTGGAGAAAAAGACTGTAGAGGAATTATTACAATAAATTCTCAGCGGCCAGGCTATAGAGTCGACAACCCCAAGCCCTGAGATAAAGTTCCTCAGCCATAAACCATGCACTGTGGCCTCAAAGCACGCCACAAACTCAGCCTCCATTGTTGATGAAGCAGTGATTGTTTGCTTCATACTTCCTTGCAAGTATCACAATACCCTCTTTGCTGTTTTCCAATGAGATATCCCTGGGTTACTCTGGTAGTTCCCAAGCATGCCAACTGCAAAGCTAATATCCGGTCTCATGCAAATCTGTGCATATATCAAACTTCTCACAACCGAAGCATAGGGAATCTTTGTCATCTCTTTGTGCTCCCACTCAGTTTTAGGACACTGTGATTGGCTAAACTTATCACCTTTTGATATCGGAGTATCCAGTGATGAACAACTTTTCATACCAAATTTCTCAAGAACTCTTTCCAGGTAACTCTTCTGAGACAATCCCAACAGTTATTGTTTTCGATCTCGAAAGATTTCGATTCCGATCACAAATGATGCCTCACCCATATCTTTCATTTCAAAGTTCTTAGAGAGAAAACCCTTGATTTCAGAAAGTAAGCCAAGATCACTACTAGCCAACAAGATATCATCAACATACAGGATCAAAATTATGAACTTACTCCCATTGACCTTTAGGTATATACATCGATCAACGATGTTCTCTTTAAAACCAAAGACAGTAATGGTATCGTTGAACTTTAAGTACCATTGTCGGGAAGCTTGCTTAAGCCCGTATATTGATTTCTTAAGTCTACACACTAGATGATCTTTGCCCTTTTTTGAGAAGCCCTCTGGCTGCTCCATGTAGACCACTTCATCCAAACTTCCATTTAAAAATGTCGTTTTCACATCCATCTGATGTAACTCTAAATCATAATGAGTCACTAATGCCATAATGATTCTAAATGAGTCATTTTTAGATACTGGAGAAAAGGTCTCTTTGTAATCAATGCATTCTTTCTAAGTAAAACCCTTAGCAACAAGTCTGGTCTTATGTCGTTCGATGTTGCCTTTTGAGTCACGTTTGGTCTTAAAGACCCATTTACACCCAACTCTTTTACTACCTTCAGGCAATTCAACGAGGTCCCAGACTTGATTCTGATCCATGGATTTCAACTCTTCTTTCATAGCATTGATCCATTTACTAGAATCACTTCCCTCTACGGCTTATGAAAACGTTAGTAGATCTTTTCTTATCCCAATGTCAAATTCAGATTCTTGGAGATACACCACATAATCTGTCGAAATGGCAGGTCTCCGATCTCTCTGAGATCTGCGCAAGACAATCTGTTCTGGTGACTCCGAACTTGGTTCATCAATGGTATTTTCATTCTGAGATGAGTGATCATTTACTTGTTCCACGGTATCATCGTGATGATCGATTAGAGGAACTATTATCTTTTCTGAGGATGTAGGTATAGGGACATCTACCCGTATTTCCTCAATGATCACATCTCTAGGTTCAATTTTCCCACTGATCTCGCCAAGTTCAATGAATTTGGCATTTCCAGTTTCCACCATTTTCGGACTGTGATTAGGACAGTAAAATCTGTACCCTTTGGATCTCTCTAGGTAACCAATAAAATACCCGCTTACTGTTCTAGGATCCAACTTCTTTTCATGTGGGTAGTAAAGTCTGGCTTCGGCTGGGCAACCCCAAACATGCATATGTCTCAAACTTGGTTTCCTACCAGTCCATAACTCGAAAGGAGTTTTTGGAACTGCCTTACTGGGAACTCAGTTTAAGATATACATTGCCGTCTTAATGACTTCACCCCACAATGATTTGGGTAAGGTAGAATTACTTACCATACTTCTGACCATATCTAATAAGGTCCGATTACGCCTTTCAACAACTCCGTTCTGCTGTGGCGTCCTGGGCATCGTATACTTTGCAACAATGCCACGCTGTTCAAGAAGTTTGGCAAATGGGCCCGGATTACGGCCCGATTCATCATACTTTCCATAGTATTCTCCACCTCTATCCGACCTGATGATTTTCACTTTTCTATCTAACTGTCTTTCCACCTCCATGAGAAATACCTCAAGTACCGATACAGCTTGAGATTTCTCATGTAACAGATAGATATATCCAAAACGTGAAAAGTCATCTATAAAGGTGATGAAATACTTTTCTCCACTAAAATATTATATGGAGAATGGTCCATATATATCTGTGTGAATTATTTCAAAAAACTCTTTACTTCTTGTGGCGCCTTTCTTAGTATGTTTGGTTTGTTTTCCTCTTATGCAATCCACACACACTTCAGGATTAGTAAAATCAAGGTGCGGAAGAATCCATTCTTTTACTAATCTCTGTAACCTTTCTTTGGAGATATGCCCCAACCTTTTATGCCACAAGTCATATGAGTTTTCATTCATCATGTTTCTTTTCATTCCAATACATGTTTCATGGCGTTGGGTATAGGTATTTTTAATGATTGTATTATCAAGGCAAAGTTGATAAAGACTATCGGAAAGAAATTCAGAACCAATAGATAAACTGTTTTTAAACAAATTGAAACTCCCATTATGGAATAAAAAGGAATAATCATCAGTATCAAGTCTGGAAAGGGAAATTAAATTACACCTCACAGAAGGCACAATTACTGTGTTATGAAGGTCTAAACAATAACTGGAATTCAAAACTAAACGAAAGGTCCCTATGGCTAAAACTTCGGCCTTATTCTCATTTCCCATAAAAATGAACCGCTTATTGGGGCTTGGTGTTTGGCTTGTAAGGTATCTCTACATGGTTATAAAAACATGAACATTAGCACCTGAATCTAGCCACCAAGAATTAGTATGAACATTTACAAGGTTTGATTCAAAACATACAAAGGTAAGTAGCTTATCCTTCTTTTCGAACCAAGCCTTACGTTTTGGACACTCAACTTTCATGTGTCCATGTTCTCTAAAAAAGTAGCATTTGCTACTGTTGTTCTAAACCTGATTAGCTTTCACAGGTTGCTTTCCTTTCAGTGGTCCAGTTCGCTTCTTTTTACCGTAATTGTGCTTTTTCTTTCCAGTTTCTTTATTCACGAAATTGACAGAGTGATGTCCTTGTTGTTTCAGTCTAGCTTCCTCCTGAACTACCATACTTGCCAACTCATTCACATTCCATTTATCTTTTATAGCATTGTAATGCATCTAAAATGGACCATACTGAGGTGGAAATGAGTTCAGAATAAACTGAACAATGAAAGACTCATCTACTTTCATTCCTAGGGTTTGCAATTTGGCAGCAATATTGGTCATTTCAAGGATATGCTCCTGCATTCCTTTAGTACCATCATATTTCATGGTGGTGAGTCTAACCATCAGTGTTCCTGCTAAAGACTTATCAGCGGATTTAAACCTTTCCTCAGCATTTTTCAAAAAGGTTTGGGCTTCCTCAGTACTAGGGAGTGAATTTTTTATATTTTCGGCTATGGTCATTTTCATAAACATTAAACTCAGCCTATTTGATCTCTCCCACTGTTTAAAGGACTCTTTCTGATCATTGGTACTGGTTTCAGTAATAGGTGATGGTTTTGAATTCATGAGGGATGAGTCTAAATCAAGGACTCTTAGGGTGAACCTAACTCTCTCAACCCATTCAAAAAAATTGGAGCCATTCAAAATAGGAACGGATGAAGTCTATAAGTGTAGTGATGTGGGTACGCTTACTGCAAGAAAATTTTATAATAAATTGCTTTGAGTTAGACACTTATAAACAATAATCAGAATTTAAACAATTATGGAAGAACTAATAGTGTTATCAAAACCCTCCTTTCGGAGTAGATCTTGACACACAAGGTGTTCCATCCAGTATTAAATTCTGTGGATGAACTAGCTGTATCATCATAATTCTCTTTTGGGAGTAAACTCTGACATACAAAATGTTCCCTCCAACCTTACTTTGATGGATAAACTAGTAGTGTCATCAAAACCCTCATTTGGGTGTAGATCTTGACACACAAGATGTTCCCTCCATCATATCCACCTTACTATGGGTTTAACGACTTGTCACCGAAATCAAGAAAATCTTGTACCTTTGGACGACCAATTTTCTCTTGATTTTGACGTAAATCATTTATCCCATATTGGATATACATGACATAATAACAAAAGCCAAAATAGACAGTGCACAATAATAATATGCATACAATGTGGATAGCAATAATATACATGAAATAAAGGTTTGATGAATTTTACAACGGATGTGAATAATACTTACTAAGTAAGTTCCCAGGAAATAATATTATTTCCTAAACAGAACTTCAAGATTCCCATGAAAGATTGGAGAGTCACAACAGACACACTTGGAATTTCCAATCTCCTAGACAGAACCGCCTCAGTTTGTACACATTCACACTTCCACAGCAAAATTGATAAAAAAAAGAATTTTCATGTTTAAACCTTAATTTATTTTACAGGAAAATCACAATAATAATATTATAGAATTTAATAAACTTTTCATGTATACATGTACATCACAATTAACAATAATAACATGTATATAAATTAAATAAACATTTCATACATACATGTAAATAATTATAATAACATGTACATAATTTAAATGCATACATATAATATTAAGGTATGCATAAAATAAAACTTTAATTAATTAATTGATTTTTTTTTTGAAATAATATTATAATATTAAAATAATATTATTTAAATTGGACTGGGTCTGAAACGGGTCGGGTTAGGAAACCGGGTCAGGACCCGGATCATAATTGGTCAATTCGTTTTGGGTTGATCTGGGTCGGGTCTTACTGTGCTGGCTCGACCCCTTCTTTCCTTTTTTTTTTTTTTTTGTATCGGGCCTGGTCAAAGCCCACAACTTCTTCACTTCTTTATTTCTTTTCTGTCTTATACTGGGCCAAAGCCCACGGCCCGGCCCGACCCGGCCACGTTAATGAGAACCCTAAGGTTCCTTCTTCATCCTCTGGACATTAAGTAGCTGCCGACCATTGCTTTCTAGAGATCAGCGTGGCTTCGAGCTTCGCCGGAGATGAGGAGATGCCGATCTCCTTCCGCCGGTGACCTTTAGCTTACATTTCCGATCTCCATTTTTATTTTTAATTTGGCTTACAAGAATAGCCACGGCTAGAGAGCTTGAGTACTCTATATCACTGTTACCGAGAGGGCCGACGAGTGGGCTTCTCAGCCTTTAACGCCACCAACGTTTGGAGCCAACGCCACCACATACGATGCCCAATCAGCGGGTACAATTTAAGGGCAATTCAACACGCATCAATCGGCTTTTCATAGTTTTTCAAATCTCTCCAACACAGAAACCCACCCCCAAATACCTTTCTTCTGCTATGCACAATATTAAAACCAACATAGCAGAGGCAACAAAATGCTCAATCGAAACTAAGCGGAAGATATGGCAGGGATCAGAAAGTGTATGTATAGATCAATTTGTGCACTTTCGTGAAACTAAACGCAAAGACAACATAAACAATATCATCGTAAAATGCAGAGACAAAATAAACAATATCATCGTAATTTTTCTTTCAGGTGGAGAAGGCAATATTAATACTTTTGCAGTATCACATATATACGAAAATAAAATCAAATAATCATTTATTTATTTTATATTTCATCGAGATCATAAAAAATCTTTAACCTAAAGCTCTGATACCACATGTTAAATATTTTAATATGACATTAATAAAACGGATCTTTGATTTTCTATGATCTACAATAATAAAATAATAATATAAGCAACGTACCTTTCTCCATCTGATTAATGAATAATTGATCTGACTATGAGAGAATGATCGCCCTAACAACGTTTGCCTCATAAGTGTCTTCCGATGGCTAGAGGCACTTTAATGTTGTAGGTGAGAACTCTTGAATCTCCCAGTGCTATTTATAGACTTCCAACCATCAAGAAATCTATAAGTTTGTGTTTAACTATAACTAGATATATAGAGTTTAGTCTTAGTAATTTTTTATCCCTTCATAACTCAAATATTATCTAATAAGATTTTGAACTATTTCAAACTGATAAGATGGGTATGTGGATCACAAAATTTAAATAAAACTTTTACAAAATGAAGCCGCAACTTCGCCCTCTTCCCAGGACAGCAGAAGACGAGAGATTTTTTAAACGGGAAGAAAAGTCGTGAGAGAGTTGAGAAAAGAGCCTCCCAGGTGCTTTTTTTTTAACCTGCTAAATTTTTTTTTCTTTTTTTGTCTATATGAGATTAATATTTGCATTTCTTACCGATGTAGTTCCTAAGATTTTTTTGAATAATAATATTAATATATAGAATAGATTATTTCAAAATTATAAAAGAGCGAGATGAAAAGACTCGAAGGTAGGTGAATGGTCGGAAATTTTGACCTGCTACACGTTACAGTCTACCGTGACAGGCTGACAGTTGAGAGGGCCGGAGATACCGGGTCGGGTCGGCGTTCATCAGTCTAATCGTTGGTTTGGTTGTTGTTTTTTTTTTTTTAAGTAATAAACTCATTCCGATTACGCGACCACACGCTTGACCGATTACCTACTCTGGATTCCATTCGTCATTCCAGTCGGGATTCCCGATAGTTAGAGTTAATTTTTTTTAATTTTTTTTATATAATAATTAAAAAATATATTTTATTAATATTATCATTGTTTTATTTGTTTAAAATGTTTAAAAGTAATAGAAATATATATAAAAAAAGAAATAAATAAAAAATTTAACTAGCGGCTCCAATTCGGAATCCACCATTTGTGAACGTAGCATCATTTTTTTTTTTTATTATTATGCAGATTAAGAATACAAAAAAGTTAATGACAAATATTAGCTGTAAACAATAAATAAATATCAATTAATAAAATGTAATATTTAGTGTTTATGATGTGTTACACAATATTTATAAGTTAAAAAATTAAAAAATAGATTTGAAATTAAAATAAATAAAAACAATACATTTTTTTTATCATATCATATCAGTTGACATTTGTCTGTCGTTTATCTCTGATATTTGTCCGTATTATTGCTTGAATACAAAAATGATAGTCTTGTAGTCTTTCAATCCTTTTATTATTGTTTTTCCATTTTTTAATTTTAAAAAAATCTTTTATTTAATAATTAAAATAATCGAGTATTAGTAAAATTATATATCTTTTAAAAAAATTAATAATTAAAAATGTTAAAAAAATACTTAAAATAAATAAATAAATTTGAAATACAAACAAGTAGTAGTAGAATGGTAAAGATATCATCATCCCATAACCACGACGAGAATTACAAGCTATTTAGTAGATCACCACTAAAATGGGAGACTGCCATTAATCCAAGCATTTGTTTGCTGCATTTCGTAAGATCGCCATTCATTCACTGAAGTGTCGACTAAATTAATAAGCATCGGATCCTAGAAAGGATCATCAAGTTGCAAAGTTGGAATCTTTTAAAGAAAGTGAAGGAATTCATCCAAAGAAATATGAAATCTTAAATATATAAGAAAGAGAAAATATATACAATCTTCCAACTTTTACATATTATATCTTTTTTTTATTATTATTATTTTTTAAAAATATTTGATAGATGAATAATGAATAAAATTTTTAATTAATTTAAGAAGAATAAACTCAAAATAAAATTTAAAAAAAATTAAAAAATAATATAGTATGTGAGAAATTAAGAGGTTGTGTAGCATGACTCAAATAGAAATATGCAAAGTTGGCAAAATCAATGAGAATAGAGTTCTACGGGGTAAAAGCAATTTCGCACAACATTTGCATACCAACTAAGCCCCCCTCTGCGTAGCATCACTGCCCAACTAAGCTCTCCATGCAGTCAGTGCCCAGTCATCCGAAGCCTTAAAAACCTCATGCCACCACCACCAACTGTTGCCGTAGGCTGTTCTTCATTGAAAGTTGCCGTTCGTCCCCTATTTTTGTTCTCCAAAAACAGAGCCACCTCCTATCACCACTTGCTCTTTCCAGCTTGGTGCCACCAGCCACAGTAAGGTGGAATCACCGACGTCGTGTAGGAAGACCTCAGAAACCGCCAACTTGCCACCACCCTTACGACACCACATACTGCAAGCACCTCGCAAGGCTTTGCCTCACGTCGGATATCACCACGAGAACAACTCAGCCACAGCCCCAAACATTCTCTGTTTTACTTCACCCTAAACAAAAGATCTCTTTTTCTTAGTACCGTGAGCCACCAGCCACCGTTTCTCAGCCGCAAACTCGTCGTCTTGACCACTGTCTCCCAGCTCTGTGCAAACCTCTCGGTAAGCATGTTCCTTCCAATGAGTGCTTTTCCTTGTGAGAGCTTGAGCATGTGTTTTTGCATGCTTTTATCTTCGGGGGAGTTATACATTGGTACCTTTGGTTTTCCTTGCAAAAATGGGCCCGGACAACCACTTTTTGATTTAGTAAATATGTTCTTTATAAGCGGGTTCATTTTTTTAATTCCACTTTAAGACCGTAAACTTTGATTTGTGATTTTTCTCATTCACGTAGCGCCTTGGCGAAGTTTGGTAGGGAGGATGGGTTAAATCAATTACTATTATTTTTATTTTTATTTATTTATATTGTGCTATTTCAGTAAGAGTTGATTTCAGCCCTTGCAGATTTGACAAAAATTCCAAAAAAACCATCATGTTCTATATGGCCTGCTTTCCCTTGTATTTTTTCTTTTATTAAATGAACCTTCTCTTTTAAACACAAGTTTTAATAAAGAAACAACTGGGTTTAAATTGTCTTTGATGGATTTTAAAATTTCTATTATTTGATTTTCTGTTGATCCGACTCGTTCAAGGAAATTTAGAAGTGTTGAGAATTTGCGATATTTTGGAGTTGGAGAGATTTTTACTTTAGAGTGTTCAGGAGAATTGGTTATTTTATGGTTCTAGGCTCAAATATCGAAATACATGGTTGATTTGAGAATTTATAGAAGTATGTGTCAATTTTAAAGGTGACGACTAATTTTGTTCAGTTTTGTGGAGATAAATTTTGAAAAACTAAGAAGTCCAGGTAAGCGGGGTTCCTATGCTAGACTTTGCATTAAAAATATGAACTGAGGTTTCTTTTGGAAAATATGCATGTTTTAGTTACAAAAAGAAATTGTGAAATTTCCTCAGTTATTTGTTTCGTATATACATAAAATTCTATATAAGAATAAAGTATTTTTTTGGCATAAACTGGTGTAGACATGAGCTAATTTTGCTGCATTCTGTTTTCTGAACTGAAAAAGAGCGAATATGAAAATTTTTGCATAAATGATATTTTTGATCTGATTCTGTTCTGTTTTGGAGAAGTTTTGTACTTTGATATGATATAATATGATTTTTAAAACCTCTGGCATGACATTTTGATTTGGTTCCGCTCTGTTCTGTTCTAGGTTGGTACCAACTATTCTGTTTTTAGTGCACCCACTTTGGAAGAAATGTGGTTTTCTGCGTGGTCTTTCCTGTGTGCACACTCGGGATTCCGAGAATAATAAGGGGAAGATTCACATTCTGTTTCTGTTCGGTTGGCCGCCAGGATTTGCACAACCCTGCCACGGGGGTTAAATATGGTATTCTTGTTCTGATAAGATGTTTTGGTTATATTATGCCAAAGAGATTTTCTGTTTCTATTTATATTAAGCTTTAGTTCTTATTTATGATGACATGATCTGTTTTTGCATTCTGAAAATAAGGAATTTTTGTTCTGCATTCTAATTTTTTGGTAAATGCTCATGCTTGCACGCTAGTATATGTTCCTTGCTTACTAAATTGTGGATAACTCACCCCCTTCTCTAATAACATTTTTCAGATATTTGAAATGGTTCAATGCAGTCTTAGCAAGGGTAGCCATTATTAGAGAGGTTTGGTGATCATATGAGAATAAGTGCTCGAGGATACAAGTTTTCTTTGAGTCTTAGTAAAAATTTATCTTTATTGATTATTTTAGTATGCCAAGTTTTGGATTGTTGCAAGTATTTGAAGTCATTTAATTTTATTAAAGTTTATGTTTAGTTTTTCTTGGAGAGTATCATGAATATTTGCTAAATAATTATGGAGCATTTTTTTAATAATAGTTGGTTATTGGAGAATTTGGAATATATGAATTGGTGTTATTTGAGAACATGAAAAACAAAAGAAAATCTTCCAACTAAACTAATCTAATTATCCGAAACTAACAGACACCAATAATCTCACGCCATGAGACCCCAATGTTGTATCCCTGTGATGCATCATACAGTATTTCGCATTTTGCTTCCCTCTCTTTCTTTCTTTCTTTCATAACCATCCCTATTGACTTCTCTCACTTTCTTTCTCTCTCTTCTTCTCCGTCTCTCTTCTGAACAAGGCTTCGAGACCCAGTTCATATATATGCACACTGGACATGATAAGTGCACAAAAATACACTCTAAATACTCTATTTAAATGCTAAAATAAATGAGAAAATAATGGATATAACTCATGTTATTAAAATTAATGGTCATGAGATAGATATAAGCATGATTTAATATATTGATGAGAATATAAAATGTCATATTTTTCTCTCTTAATGTTTAATATTTTATTCTTATTTGATGCCTAAATATACTCATTATTCTTATATTTTGATTTAGGACACAAATAGAGGCATTAGGAGCAAATGAAGATAATTGCGAAATTTTAGACAGTTCTGACGCCTTTTCGTAATATGGGAATAACTATCTCATCCAATTTCCGATTGAGCTGATTCAAGATGATATAGAACCGCAAGAGAAATATCTATAACTTTTATGTTTTATGTTTTAAGAGATATCTGCTCGATCCAAGACAAAATCGACCATCTAATGGACGCACCTGCACTTGACGTTCCTGAATATTCTTCAGCCACTTGCATCAAATCCAAATGTCATCATAATATTTTCCAGCAAGCACTCCTACACCAACTTGGAAATTCAATGATCAACTCATATGCAAGATGAAGTGCACTCAAGTTTCTTCAAGACAAATTATTTGACCACAAGATATTAAGTCATATAAGACAACTAATGGATAGAGAAGCAAAATTGAAACACTCAACCTACAAGCAAAATCCAGCTTATGCATAGTGGAAAAATAAATGATCAAAATGACAACTCACAAATCACTTGGATTCAAGAATGGCACATTGAAAAACAAGTTGAAATTGTGATGATTTTGTCATGACAACTTGCATGAAGGATGCTTATAAATAGGAGGGAGAGGTGTATGTTCTAAGACCATGCTTAGTGTGCTTGGATGCCTTGGAAGAGACATTGTTTTGAGAGGTTGAGAAAAGAAAAGAAAAACCAAAAAAGAGAGAAAAAAATAATGGTTGGCTCTTCCATATTATCCATTGGAGAATTTTTGTTGCATATTTTCAATATGTGTAACTAATTTTCTAGTAGAATTAGGGATGAATTTGTATATATGATGGTTTTTGTAATTGTTTTTGATTCATATATGTGTTCTTCAAATATTAAACTCTTTTGTTTAGTCATTCGAAATTTATTATAAATGTTTTTGTCACCAAATAATCTTAGAAATTATTTCATTTATAGATTCGGTCATGCTTTTTCTATTGAATGCAATAATCTTTTGATTATATTTGGTTCTATTGGTTATCTATATCAATTTAATTCTTTGCTGCAATATTGCTCTACGAGTATATTGTTGACGTTGAATTTCCTTAATATCGATAGCAATTCCCGTTCTTATATTGCGACGAATGATTTTTCGAAAGATTACATTTGATTTAAATCTGGTTAGTAATGTTTTATCTTCCGATTGAAAATTTGGACATAGAATTTTCAATTGAGTTATTAATGAATCGAAAATAATTAAAATACCAATTATATATAAAGGATTCCCGATGCTCTACTTTTCGTCTCATTTTTATACTTTTCAAATTACTCATTTAGTTTTAATTTATGTCATACTCTAAAATTTACTTTTCGCACTTGTCTAAATCTTTTTGTTAATTTCGTTACTGTTCTTCAATTTCTCAATCCATCTCCCTGTGGAATTGACATCCCAAAGCTATATTGCAAACGACCGCGTTATTCTTTGGGCGTAATCAAATTTTGGCGCAGTTGCCGGAGAGACGGTAAAAGAATTTTTAGTTTTTTTTTAGTAATTTGTAAAAAGAAAAAAAAAAAAGTGATAACTTCGTTCATTTTCTTTTTAGCTTTCTGCATCTTTATTTTATTTTACTTTTTTTTTCGTAATTATTTTTTTCAGTATTACGCTTTTCTTTACTTTGCATGCGTAGGTACAGAGACGCTTTTGGACGGTTTGCTAGTAGACCCGTGCTAGAATCAGATTCAGAATCTAATTTTTCTAATCGCTTGTTTGATAATTTTTCCAATTCTGATGCAATGAGTGAACACGCAGACCAACCTATTAGAACCCTCCAAGATTATCTTCATCCAGCACGAACAGCCACACCATCCTGTATTATGTTCTTACCTAATGTTCGTCATGTAGATTTCAAAACAGGAATGATACAATTACTTCTGACTTTCCATGGTCTAGAAAATGAAAACCCCTATGTTCATATTAGGGAATTTGAGGAAGTAGTTGCAACATTCCACAGTCAAAATACCACTGACAACACGGTAAGACTAAAGTTCTTTCATTTTTCTTTAAAAGATAAATCTAAGAGTTGGTTGTACTCACTAAGACCACGGTCTATTAGAACATGGAGTGAGATGACTCAAGTGTTTTTCAATAAATACTTTCCCCAACATAAGACCAATGCTTTAAAAAGACAAATCTCTACATTTGCACAAAAGGATAGTGAGACTTTGTACCAGTCTTGGAAAAGATTTAAAGAATTACTGAGTATGTGTCCCCACCATAGATATGAGAATTGGCGCTTAGTGAGTTATTTCTATGAAGGGCTTACGCCTAGGGAACGTCAATTCGTGGAAATGATGTGCAATGGAGAATTTTTACAGAAAAATCCTGATGAGGCCATAGAGTACCTCAATGAACTTGCTGAAAAAGCTCATACTTGGATTGGACCAAGTGCTATTGATAGCACAAACAGGTCACGACCTACAGGAAACCCGAGTGGTGGAATTTACCATCTTAGGGAGAAAGATAATCTAAAAGGCAAGGTTGAAATGCTTACAAGGGAAATAGAGCTGTTAAAGATTAGAAACTTAAAGCCAACACACATAGCTAATCATGCAGACTCTTTTGTGCCATATGCTGTGTGTGGCGGGGTAGATCATCATGCCCAAGATTGTCCTACACATGTTAACATGAGAGGATGGCATAATCACCCCAACTTCAGCTGGAAGTCTGAAAACCAACAGCCTGCACAACCCTCTAGATCATATCCAGTACCATACTATGCACCTCAATCTTCTAGAAATTCTTTAGAAGATACTTTGCATACATTTATTGAAGTACAGGGTAAGACTAACAAAAAATTTGAGTCTTTAATTATGCAGGTTGTTGAAGAACAAAAGGAGATATAGAGCCAGGTGTCTAAAATAACGAGCTTCTTGAGTGTAAATGAGCAAGGTAAGTTCCCTTCTCAAACTCAGTCTGTACCTCATGATTAAAATATGGCACAAGAAACTGTGAAGAATGACGAGTGCCACCAGACATATATGATTGACTCACTCATAGACAGGGAAGTTTAAACAACTCATGAGTTTAATCCTATCAGTGGTTCGTCTGATGTAGCTAATATTTGTGCAATTTTTGACAAAACTCAAGATTATAGCACACGGGTTTGGCAACCGAAGTTTGAGGAGTTGCTTGAGAAAAATGAAAAACAGATTCTTTCAAGTGGCGAAGTACCAAAAGTTAATCTGAAGCCTTGCCACCTACCTGTGAAGCTCGAGCACCGAGTTTATTGGAAAAATAAGCGTTTCATTTTTGACCCAGGAGGAACAGTTCTATAAGTGGAAAATAGTCCGGTTGTAGACTTGGTCTATCAACTTTGACCACACCTTGCAACAATAATTATTATTATAATAATAATTATTATTTTTATTATTATTATTATTATCTTATTTGTTTTTTTTTTTATTTTTGTTTACTACTGTTTTCTTTATTTTTGTTTGCAGGATAGTTTCATTTTTTCATTTCAGATCACCACTTTTGACGCTTAGCGAGTTATCCACATCACACATCATGTGTATCCTACCATTTTTAGTTACTTCCCATTCAATTTTGATTTTTAAATATTGAGGACAATGTTTCATTTAAGTTGGGGGGTGAGAATCCAAATTTATCATTTAAACTCTGTGGCATATTTCAATCAAAATATAAAAAATTACCAAATTTTTTATAAATTTACATCACACAGGCATCTTTTCACACATGATACTCATGCTCATTCATAACCATCTTGGTGAATTCAACAAACCCATCTTAAATCATTTTGCTAAAGCATCCACAGAACCATTTATGCACTTCTCCAAACTTTGTGGTAATATGGTGATTTGACACATGTAACTAAAGAATTATTTTGCTCAAGTATTCATGTGAATTTTGGTGAGCATTGAGAGCTTACAAATACAGAAATTGTGATAAATATCCATTGATCTGTTGAATTTGGCACTTTTTTTTAGAATATCATTACATGGTTTGTGGTAAGATGGTGGATATACTTAGGATATGACCAAAGTCAACTTAGGATTAACGTTTGAACCTTTCAAGCTGACCATTTTCATCATAAACCCCTAGCAGCCAATTTTGAGCCAATATACACATATGGCCTTTTCTTTTCGTATCTACATCATTCATACCTCTCCACATTGGAGTATAGCTTATACACTATATTTTCCTACTATTCTACTTCCAAGTGTGTACTAGGTGTGAAATTATCATTAAAAAATTAAAAAAAAAAAAAAGAAGAAGAAGAAAACCATGACAAAAATGGCATGGTGCTAGATGTGTCCATCAAATTATTCATGAAAGAGTTCATCAAATTGCGAAGACACCAGTGGCAAAAGAAGATGGAAAAGTATACTTAGTCAAAAATCTAAAAAGTTGAAAAGTACATCAAAAGAAAAGTATAGTCTACTGAAAAATTTAACAGATTCCCTTTTGTGTATACTTGGAAGTTTTTGAAACCTCTTCACCATTTTCTTCTTATGAACCCAAACCTAAGCCACATTACAACCCTTTGTGTTGATTTTTCCGATCTTAAGTATGCCTATGGAAAGAATGGTGGAAATCTCATTTGTTAGTATTCCTATCATAAGATCAATGTTTACTTGTTACTTATATATAATTGCCTGAATTTCCATGAGAGTAAATGTACACCTTTGTCAACTTCATAGAAAGAATCCTTGCACAAAAACACTTATATACCTGTGAGTTATGGAGTTGAACATTTTGCTTAAGATATTCCTACTGTTGTATGTGTTGGAACCTCTGATTTGATAAAAATAGTTTGGAACACATACACACTCTGTGGATTGCTATATGAAAATTAATTGTGAAAGGGTTATTGAATTCCTAAGATTGTTTTGATATACAAATTTGAAAAATGTGTCTTGATGGCCCATATGTGTGATTTTCTTTGGTCTTTCTCATCATTTTGCATGAAAATTGCTAGGGACTAGCAATGAGTAAGTTGGGGGGTGTGATGAGTGCACAAAAATGCACTCTAAATACTCTATTTAAATGTAAAAAGAAATGAAAAAATAATGGATATAACTCATGTTATTAAAATTAATGGTCATTTATCTTGAGATAGATATAAGCATGATTTAATATATTGATGTAATTATAAAATGTCATATTTTTCTCTCTTAATGTTTAATATTTTATTCTTATTTGATGCCTAAATATACTCATTATTCTTATATTTTAATTTAGGACACAAATAGAGGCATTAGGAGCAAATGAAGATAATTGCAGAATTTTAGACAATTCTGATGTCTTTTTGTAATATGGGCATAACTCCCTCATCCAATATCTGATTGAGCTGATTCAAGATGATATAGAACTGCAAGAGAAATATCTATAACTTTTATGTTTTATGTTTTAAGAGATATCCGCTCAATCCAAAACAAAATCGACTATCTAGTGGACGCACCTGCACTTGACGTTCCTGAATATTCTTCAGCCACTTGCATCAAATCCAAATGTCATCATAATATTTTCCAGCAAGTACTCCTACACCAACTTGGAAATTCAATGATCAACTCATATGCAAGATGAAGTGCACTCAAGTTTCTTCAAGACAAATTATTTGACCACAAGATATTAAGTCATATAAGACAACTAATTGATAGAGAAGCAAAATTGAAACACTCAACCTACAAGCAAAATCCAGCTTATGCATAGTGAAAAATAAATGATCAAAATGAAAACTCACAAATCACTTGGATTCAAGAATGGCACATGGCCAAACAAATTGAAATTGTGATGATTTTGTCATGGCAACTTGCATGAAGGATGCTTATAAATAGAAGAGGGGGGTGTGTGTTCTAAGACCATGCTTAGTGTGCTTGGATGCCTTGGAAGAGACATTGTTTTGAGAGCTTGAGAAAAGAAAAGAAAAACCAAAAAAGAGAGAAGAAAATAATGGTTGGCTCTTCCATATTATCCCTTGGAGAATTTTTGTTGCATATTTTCAATTTATGTAACTAATTTTCTAGTAGAGTTAGGGATGAATTTGTATATATGATGGTATTTGTAATTGTTTTTGATTCATATATGTGTTCTTCAAATATTAAACTCTTTTGTTTAGTCATTCGAAATTTATTATAAATGTTTTCGTCACCAAATAATCTTAGAATTTATTTCATTTATAGATTCAGTCATGCTTTTTCTATTGAATGCAATAATCATTTGATTATGTTTGGTTCAATTGGTTATCTATATTAATTTAATTCTCTGCTGCAATATTGCTCTATGAGTATATTGTTGACGTTGAATTTCCTTAATATCGATAGCAATTCCCATTCTTATATTGTGATGAATGATTTTTCGAAAGATTATATTTGATTTAAATCTGGTTATTAATGTTTTATCTTCCGATTGAAAATTTGGACATAGAATTTTCAGTTGAGTTATTAATGAATCGAAAATAATTAAAATACCAATTATAAATAAAGGATTCCCGATGTTCTACTTTTCGTCTCATTTTTATACTTTTCAAATTACTCATTTAGTTTTAATTTATGTCATACTCTAAAATTTACTTTTCGCACTCGTCGAAATCTTTTTGTTAATTTCGTTACTGTTCTTCAATTTCTCAATCCATCTCCCTGTGGAATCGACACCCCAAAGCTATACTGCAAACGACTGCGTTATTCTTTGGGCATAATTAGGACATCATCTTCGGGTGCAAAGGGGTTTTGCTACGATCAAGAAGAGGAGCTAAGGAGAGTACGGTGGTTAAGACCTGATAAGTGCACAAAAATGCACTTTAAATACCCTATTTAAATACTAAAATAAAAGAAAAAATAATGATATAATTTATTTATTTAATTTAATAGCTATTTATCTTGATATGGATATGTGCATGATTTAATATATTTAAAGTCTCAAATAAATACAAATAGTAATACATGAGTTTAAATCATTAAATAAGTCTCATGAATTTTCGTTTATTTACACTTCAAAGGAGGCCATTTAAATTTCCTTGCATTTTAAAGAGCTAAGTTTGTTTCTAAAACCATCTTCTTTAATTATTTTATTTTATTTTATTGTAGAAAGAATAGTAGGCGACAACCTCAAGTGTTTTGGAGAAAATCTACAAAATTAATCACATGAACATGTGATGGCTGAAACCCACCTTTGGAGCCACTTACCAAACATTTCACTCAACTTGAATCATTCTCTTCTTCAAACTTAAGGGACCCACATGCTATGATTGAAGAAGATATACAAGTGAGGCACGACTCTTGTTCAAAAAAGTGGATTCAACACTTCATAATTCAAAGCTCCATCTAATCATCACATGGGTCCACATGCTTTAGAGTTTGAACAACACATGGAATTGGGCTCCACCTACAATACGTTGAAAACTTAGCTTGCATATTTATTCAAGGTCAAATTCACTTCAATAATCAAACTATAGCTGCTCCTTAAGCTGAAAGTTTGGACCAAATAAAATGCATAAATCGGCCACAAGTTGAAAGAAGAAGACATAAGTCCACTTGCACCTTAATCATCATATGGACCCCACTTGCAAATCAAAGGAAATCAGCCGCAAGTTATTAATAGGAACACACGGCACCTCCAATCTTTCTCTACATACTTGGTTCACTTGAAGACAAAAAATGACAACATTTAATCATCACAAACCAGCACATGCATAGCTAAAGAAATCAAGCAGCATCCGGCCACCCACACCAACTTGGAAGACAAATCATACACGGCAATACAACTTGCATTTGTTATGATTTTGGCTTGACAAACTTGCAAGAAAAACTCTATAAATAGAGGGAGTGGGGTGCTTGGATGTTTGGAGAGCCATTTGTTACGTTGAGAGAAAGAGAGAGAATCAAAGAAAAGAGAGAATTTATGGCCGGCTATTCTATATTTTTCCTTAGAGAATTTTCGTTACATATTTTTAATATATGTAACTAAAATCTCTAGGAAAGTTAGGGATGAAATTATGTATGTAATGGTGTTTATAATTTATTTTTGATTTATGTATTTGGTCTTTAAATATTAAAACTATTTTGTTCTATCATTCTCAATTTATTTGTGATATTTTTCGTCTTCAAATAATTATAGATTTTTTTTTGTTTATGGATTCAGTCATTCTTTTTTCATTGAAATGATTAGTTCTATGATTATATTTGGAGTAATTGATTGTCTATATTGATTTAATTCTCTGCTGCAATATCGCTCCCTGAATATATTGTCGACGTTGAATTTTCTCAATAGTGATAACAATTTTTGTTCTTAAATCGCGATAAATGATTTTTCAAAAGAGTTTTATTTGATTTAAATTTTGGTTATTAATGTTATATCTTCCGATTGAGAATTTGGACATAGAAGTCTCAATTGAGTTATCAATGAATTAAGAATAAGTTTTAATACTAGAAATACACAAGGAATTCTTCACGTTCTACTTTTCATCTCATTTTTATACTTTTCAAATTACTCATTTAGTTTTAATTTACGTCACACTTCAAAAATCAGTTTTTGCACTCTCCTAAATTTTTTCGTTAATTTAGTTACTATTTTTCAAATTTTCAATCCATCTTCCTGTAGAATCGACACCCCAAAACTATACTACAAACGACCGCATTATTCTTTAGGCGTAACCAAGACCTCATCGCTAACAGCAATGGTCGAGATTTTAGCTACTTGATTTACAGCAATGGCGAAGATGGGCTCAAGCTTTACTTCTTCACCCTATGCTTCTAATTCAGCTATAGATCCTTGCATTTTCTGCCAAGATTTCTCATTTCTTTTCCTTTTTGGATTCTTTTATTTGTAGTTTGTTTTGTTTTGTGGGGATGTAGACTTTGATGTCTAGGTTTGGGTTTGACAGACCCCTAGAGATGTACTATGTGAAAGGAAAGAGAAGATATCACAAGAGGGAGGGGAGGTTGAGGTCATGGGTGGAGATATCTAATTTGTTGGCATGAGAAGTGGAGGTAGTTTGGAGGTCGTGTATTTTCTGATGATCTTGTGTGTGTAGGTATATTGAACTAATTTTTGGAAAGCTGATGTGACTTATTTTAATTGGTGTCCATTTTTCTTAGAACAATAAATAGAACTGGCCCAAAGAGAGACTCGAAAAATAAAGGTTGTAACATTATAAGAACATAAAACCAAATTGCATGAAATAAAATAGCTACGTGGACAGACTTCAAATTACAATCTCTATAGTATGACCCATAAAGAATACAGAAAAATGGAAGTGTCATACATGTGGCCTCTCAAATTGATTAAAAAGCAAGATAGACACAAACACAAACACACTTCTTTATCCCAGAAGTAGTCACTTAAAACTGTTCTATTCCAGAGTTGCAAAACAGATCTGAATGGCAAAAGTGTAAAGACAAAGATGTTGAGTAGTCCATTTTAAATAAAGGCCAGTGAAATATAGAATATGTTCTAAATATTGTTAAACTGGATAATGTTGTCCGTAATAGGTATATATTTTATTTGCTCTATTTGTGCCATTATAGAGATATATATACACACACACACACACACACACACGTACATGACCTCGAAGCATGCAGACTAAATCATGCATAAAACCATAGAATCAGAGTAGCTTTAAAAGTTTGAGAAATGGTGCATCGACCTCACACACACACACACACACACACACACATATATATAGTCTTCCTACCTAGGAAAAAGAAATCCAGACCAATACTCCATCATCGTTTGTGTTCAGATTAAGTTCAGATATAAAACTTAATACTAAGAATACAAAACATGTCACTTTGGTTGTTGCTTAGATAACTACATTTATGGGTGTGTTATGGAGATTAGAGACATTGTTAAGCTAATAATAAGCCAACTATATATTAACATATAAAGTGAGGATTGCACCAAAGCACATATTCTAATGTACTCGATTTATTAAACCCTTCTGTTTTTTTTACCTAACAAGACAAGAATTTCTTAAATTAATTAACCAAAAAATCCAAAAGGTGTTGGATCTAGCTTGGGATGGAAATCATCAAACTTTTGTCTCCAACCCAACACCTAAGGCTCTTTTCTTGGTCTCTCATCAACTACTTCCGAATCCTTTGATAAATACCTAAAAATTTCTCACAAACAATTAAACAAATACCTGCACTCCAAACCTTCAAACCTCCTCAACTCATTGTGTTCCAAGTCCCCATACAATGAATGGCACCTAGAGGCCCTTTTCATGCATAAACATGAGCTCCCTTTCTGTGGTAAGGGTCCATACTCAGATTCTATGTCATGGCAGAGGAAGATAAATATTTATAACATGGTAAGAAAGGGATGCAGGAATGT
Organism: Platycarya longipes; assembly: GCA_036559045.1. Classification (NCBI taxonomy): domain Eukaryota; kingdom Viridiplantae; phylum Streptophyta; class Magnoliopsida; order Fagales; family Juglandaceae; genus Platycarya; species Platycarya longipes. The sequence continues at coordinate 21,946,836 of CM071802.1, read as the reverse complement.
GGCAGATGAAACAAAATACAGAAAAAAATAGATCCTAGCATTTAGCAGAAAAACCAAGAATCTAAGAGTTCAAAACAAACCCATGGAAATTTTGAACCCGAAAATTAGAAAGGGAATTCTGGGAATGAATTGAATAACATATATATTGTTGTCGTGTTCTGTGGCATGAGCTCCAAGGTGACACCCAAACGATCCCTGCTTCTACAGAGGGTAGATGAGTGGGGGTTGCGACGCCTTGAGATAGTTCCGATGCTTAAGTTACTTTGTGCATAAGAAAGTAATAAGGATGTGAGAGTAAGGGAGACTGATCACATAACCTTTGTACGGTGGAATCTCTAGCTATTTATAAGGCATGGCCAGCCCTGATCGAGTCGTCCGAGTGTTTATGGCAGTTGTCCTGTTGTTCCGTCAGTTCATTGTTCTTTTTGCTGACTTTGAGTAGATCTTCCAGCCCTTCGGATCCTGTCATGCAGTGTTGTCCTTTCTTCCATGATGAATCAGCCCATCTCTTTGTCGTAGGGGCATGTCCAGGCCCCTGACTTGCTTTTAATATGGTGAGGAAGTGCTTGCCAGAATTGGCGTGACAGGGGCTTCAAGCACCCTCACTGAGTGACGCATTTAATACATTGTGGCTGTTGTAGGTTTCTACATTTAATGCGAAATGGGGGCATTTGTATTTCCTGACTGCCTAGATTGCGGCCTGGTTTTCTGTGTTGGCCATCTCTTACTGAATTTCCCATAAGCCTCATCTTGCCTTCCATGCTGGTCATCTCTCTCTCGCCTATGTAGTTGTTGCGCTCTCGCCTCTTGCATCTCACCTCCTATGTGTCAGCTCATCTCTTGTTATTTACCATCATCTCGCCTTTTGTGCCTCTTGCCTCCTATGCCTCTCGCCAAACTTCTTGTTGGTTATTTTTCATGGGCTAGAGTTCTTCTTCTATTTGCCCTTGCTAATCAAGAGTGGGCTCGAGGCCCATTCCTCGATAGAAGGGCCTCTCCTCGCAGTACCCCGTGAGTTCTTACCGAAAGAATTGAGGAAAGTATTATCTTGACACTTCCTCTTCCTGTAGGGCGGCCGACCAAGTTTCCCATTTGCTCAATTCAGGATGATGGCTTGTCTGCTCAATTGGCAGTTAGGCTATTGGGTCCTTTGATCTTTTTGCCCGCCGTGATTGCATAGCTGGTGGACTGATAATTGGTTGTTGATGGGCATGGCCCGCTGGTCCTGCCCTTTGGGCTTTTCGAAGCGACGTCCCATCTTCCTTTTGGTTGGGGCTGTTAGTTGGTCGTTATTGCACAGTCTCTTTGAATTCCCAAGCAGGCACTTCACATCCCATCTCAGAGTTGTCAGTCGGTCATTATTGCGCAGTCTCTTTGAATTCTCGAGCAGGCACTTCACATCCCATCTAGGAGTTGTCAGACGGTCATTATTGTGCGGTCTCTTCAAATTCCCAATCAGGCGTTTCACGTCCCTTGGCTCTAATTGGTGCGTGATAAGAACGCCATTGGCTAATCATCACATTATCCGAGGTTCTTGCCTGCTTCTTAGGCCCCATTGGCCCATTTTTTCCATGCGCTCGCAGCCCTACCTTCCCGATGGTTATTGCACATGGTGTGGACTATCATGTTGCTTCGTTTCCTGCAGGCATTAACTCCCCTTTGAGTACAAATAGAGGGTGGGTTCATTTGAAAGTCGCTTTCACCACTTTGCCCGTCACTCTGCCTTTCTCCTTCAAGATTGTGTTCCCTCCTTCCCTGCTCCATCATCTCGAGACATTTTTCTTCTTCCTTACTCCCTCTTCTTCTTCTTCTATCAACAATGACAGCCCCAGCTCCTACTCGTTTCCTTGGGCATACATGGGAGGCGTTATTCTTAATGGGCGATGTCCAAGAGCTTCAGAATAAGCATCAGATTCCTCCCTTTGTTATCATGGAGCCCGTTCAGGGCCTTCCTTGAGACCTGGAGGGGAAGGCCAATCGTGTTTGGCTGTTCAAGCACATGATCGACAATGGGTTTCGCCTCCTCTTTATTCGCCCGGTGCGGGAGGTCCCCCATTACCTGGGCTTGGTACCGACATAATTCCTTTCCAATGCCTGGCCCATGTTACTGGCGAGTTGCGTTGTTTTCTGTCTTGCCCTCCTCGAGTCGGGTGATGTCTATCCAGACTTGACAGCCTGGGAATTCTTCTCTTTTTACCGCCTCCTCTGGCGCGGGGGGAATCAAGCTGGTTTCTAGGCTAAGGACGGCTAGGAAAAGTTGTGTACTCTGGAACCTTGGTACTCGCGCACCAAGAAATATGAGAAGAAGCTCTTCAATGTTTCAGGGGAAGGCTGGGAGTTCACCAATGATGAATTCGAAGGGAGTTCCCAGTGCAAGTTAATTGGGGGAGCTCTCGCTCGATTCTTTATTCAACATTCAACTCAACGCCCGAGAGAGCACTTGATGCGCCGTTGTTCTTGCTTGGGCCCGAATAAATGCTTCACATCTTGACTCAGACAGACTGTTGACCGAGAGGAATATCTTGTTATTCTTGGTCGACCCGAGGATAGGCTGGGCAGAGTTCTAAAATGTCTTGGGGGGTCCTAATGACGAAGCATGAAGCTAGCAGCCCCGCCCCTGTAAGCGAGCTGCCTCTTGCCCTGAACCTATTGAAAGGCAATTCAAGGCCCGCTGCAACCGAGAAGCATCACCTACTGCTGGGGTCTCCGCCAATGTCCAACTCCCCCATCACCAGGCTTCAGTTCGACCCCCGCCTTCCCAGACCCAAAGGGCCAAGGAGGATGTTGAAGCGGCAATCCTTGAGGAAACAAGGAGATTAATGGCAGAGTCTAATGACAAAGCTCACCGGAAGACAGAAGTAGAGTCCCATTTGCCAGCGTCAAGCTCGCCTGTGCCAAACACACCCGGGAGCGGGAGGATGGAGCAGAATGATGAGCTGAAGCGGTCCTTGCAAGGATTTTGTCGCACCTACCTCCCCTTGTAAGGCCTAGAGCCCATCTTAAGCCAATGGGTGAGGTTGATGAGGTGGAACTTGCCTTCCTCAATGCCTTGGCTCGTCCCCCGCCCTTTATTGCGGGTACTTCGTATTTCACTCCCATTACGTAGGGCTTTGCTCAAGCCCAGCAAGACTGGGATGTCGCCATCCAGGAACTCCTAATGGAGCCAGAGGATTCCATCTTCGCCCATGCCTTGGTGGCTCACTTTGGCTCCAAGGGCGGGCCCAGCCACAGTACCCTAGCGATGGCGCCCACTCTAGGGCGACAAAGGGCGTGGAGTTGGAGCATCGTGAAGGGCTAGGTGGAGAAACAGTCGAGGACTAGGCTAGGACAGGGGGTGAGGTCCTCGAGGGCATGGGTAAGGTACCTTCCAATGCTGAAGTGGAGGCTGGAGGCCTAACTGGCGAGAAGGGCATAGGAGGATAGGGCAAGGTCAAGGTTGAGGCAAGGAACTAGGCCAGGGTCGCTCCGAATGGTGAGATTGGGGGCGACTGTTGTTCGACAAATGAAGGAAGGCCTTCAGGTCCCCGCATTCAGTGAGCGCATGTTGTGACCCTAAATGCGGATGTGGTGGTCATTGAAAATGATTCTCCTCAGTTTTAGGCGACCTGGGAGATGGAGTCTGGTTTGGGAGCTCATCGTGAGAATCCTCCTCACACTCCTCATGAGAGCCATCCTCACACACCTCCACATGAGAGCCTGCCTCAGACTCCCCCTCATGAGAACCCGCCTCATACTCCCCCATATGAGAGTCCTCCCCGCAACACTCCTCACTAAAGTCCTCCCCGCACTCCCCTTTAGTCGCTGTCCCAAACTCCCTCGCCTCATCACTCCCCTGCTTCTCCTTAACCACCTTCGTCCTTTCGGTCTCGGCGTCGAGCCCCACTGTTTGGGGAGGTTTTCATGAAGGGGTAGCCTCCCTCCAGTTATGAGAACGCGAGCCGTTTACTTCAGCCTCTCCTCGCCCAAGTAAGCTTTTCATTTGGTTTTTCTTTACTTCTTCTTTTTCCTTCTCTATACGTACTTTTTTTAACTCTCTTTACTATGCGCAGGTCGCTGGACAGATCGCTAAGGCGGTTGGTGCTGAGATGGTTAAGCTCATTGAGTATAACTAGGAGCTTGACTCTCTGTGTCGCCTTAGTCACTACTTACTGAAGAGGTCCAAGGCGATGCATGAGGATCTCCAAAGGAAGCATTAGCAACTGGGCGAGGTCATCGAGACTTTGGCAGGTGAGAGGGGCGAGTTGCTGAAAAGGAATGTTGTCCTAAATGCCGAGAAGGTGAACCTTGAAAGGGAGAAGGTCACCCTGGAGGCAAGCAATGCGGACATGGTGGGGAACAATGCCATGATGCAGCGTGAGGTCTCAACTTTGCAAGTGGAGGCGTGTTCCCTAGGAGCCGCCCTTGGCAAGGCCGATTGTTGTCGGGGGCTTGCAGAGGCAGAGGTGGCTTGCCTCGAGGATGACCTTGCTGCCTCTGTTCAAGATGTTAGGTCCCTACAGACCAACCTAGAGGTCTTTGAGTGGGAGTGATTTGTTAAGGAGACCCTCTAGACCAATCTGGACACATCGGATCAAAAGCATGAAGCTCTTGTGTGTAATAACCCGTTCTTTATATATATATATATATATATATATATACATCCCTAGGAATAGATTCATTGAGAAATTTAATATTCTTAAGGGAATTTTAGGAAAGCTATGGTAATTAGGAGGAAGATTTAAACTAGAAACACCTTAAGTAGTCATTGAAATAAGGAGAATTATGATTGAATATTTTATTTTTTTTTAAGAATAAATTAGAATATTTTAGGTTTCATCTAAAGAATAATTTTATCAAGGAGAATAAGAGGAAAATTTGAAAAATAGGAAGTGGAGTGGAAAAACACTTAGATAGCCTAAAAGTGGGTTCTCGGATTAGAAGAACATGTTTCGGTAAATTGATGATATCTCTCTCATATGACCTCATATTTAGGTGATTCAAAAGCCTATGGATCACTAAGAGGAGTATCTAAAACTTTCATATTTTGATATTTTGAATAAGCGAAGTTTATCAATGTGTTAACTGGGCTGGAAGTGGACTGATCAGATTTGAGCGTAAACTGAAGCCCGAAAATAAATCAAACCACCGATCTACTTTAGGAGCCTCAATTTGATTGGTTCTCTACATTTTTATCCTCTAGATATGTGTGAAAAGGTTTGTATATGGTGGTAGAAGAGTTTCTAGAAGAAAAGGTTTTTATAAACATGGAAGAAGTGGGAACAAAATCTGATTGGAGGAAAACTAACCAAACCAGCCAACTATCCCCTCCATTCTTAACCAATTGTCCACCAAGCCTTAAGGGGATTCTTCCAAGAGGTCCTAAGGGTGTCAAGGAGGTCTAAAACATGTGGTAAAAGGTGAAGAAAAGAGGTAGAAATCCTGGGAGCAAGCCAAAGGCCAAGTGGCTGGATTGATTTCATCCAAGATATTTCCAGATTTTGTTAGATTTTGTTAGATTTTTTTTATCTATGTGTTGTAATCTTTTTTAACCATTGATCTGGGATTATTTTAGATATGGAGGAAGCCTAGCCATGAGATGAAAACCTTAGGAAATTATGAGATTTAGGGGTGATAATAAGGCCTAATGTTTAGGAGGGACAGGTCACCCATTCAACCAAAAGGGTTGCTGAAATATCCCTGCCCTTTCCAGCCCTTAAGCAAAGTTTTCCCTCCTATAAATAGACCCTTAAGCTTCCCTTTGCTTCCTTTTAGAGAAGTCACACAAGTTCCTTGAGAGAAAACTAAGAAAAATAGAGGAAATTGCACTCACAACACATACACATAAAAAAGAAGCTAAGTGAGAGTCTTGGAGAGAAGTGTGGTGCAAAATCAACTCAAAACTACTCTTTTAGCCTTGAAAATTTTTTTAAGTGTATTTCTTAACATACTCTTGGTGTGTATAAGTGGCTTAATTTTTAGATTTATTTTGATGCCTATTTGATGCTTGTTTAAGCCTATGCATCATGTATGAGGTAGTTTAAATATTTTTGATTTATGAAATAATTTTTGTTGTGGAAAAATACTAGGAAAAATTTTAGTAACTTATGAATATGTTTTATGATCATATAATAAGAGGAATATGTGAAAATATGAGGCCATGATCTAGAAAAATTGAAAGAACAACCTTAGTAACTTTCGGACCTCAAGGAGGTTGAGTTAACAGATTTACCCTCTTATAGTAAAACAGTCATAACTTTTTAGTGGGAAGTAAAAATTGAGTGACTCAAAAGGCTATGGAAATATAAGCCAGATATCTACAATATTTGTGTTTTAAGTTTTAAGAGATAAGAACTCTATGAAAGACGAAATTGAGAATAAGTGACAGAACAGAATAGGAAACCCTTGAAAAAGGAAGATTTCCTTCACTTTTAAAACTTCTAATGAATGTTTTGAATGAGTTTTTTTAACAAATATGATAATTTTTGGAAACATAATATATTAGGAGGATTTTTAATAATTATTATCTTAAAAAGATATAATAATAATAATAATAATAAAGTTTTATATAGATAAAGATAGTTCAAAAAAATACTTAAAAATAATTAAATTAGGAAATTATGCAAATATGTGGGATTGAGTTGAATATAATAAAAAGAATAATAACTAAGGATAATTTCTATAAGATTTCGGTCAGCCCCTTGATTTAATAAAATTTAATAATTTATTTAATTGCATACGTATTATTTGCTAAGCTTTGACGTTACGCATTTAAGTAACGTATGTGCATGTAAACTTTTGTGATGTACTTTTCTATGTCATATGCTTTACGAAAATAGAAAGCATGCATGTCACAAGTCTATGGTTGCATGTATATTACAATTCGTCACATATGTATCGTCACAAATCACGACGTATATTTTAAGAGAATACGATAAGAAAAATGTTAAGGAAAAGTGATAAGTTAAGTGTCGTGTCATGACGGGGATGGCGATACGTAACGCCCGAAGGACTGACATGACTAGCGGGGACGGCGATACGTAACGCCCGCTATACTAAGTAATTCCGTGTCAGGACGGGGATGGCGATACGCAACGCCCGAAAGATTGACACGAGGCTCGTCAGGACGGGGACGGCGATACGTAACGCCTGAAAGATTGATGAGCTTATGTATGGCTAAGTTGGCGCGTCATGCCGATAAAACCCGACAGGGACGGCGATACGTAACGCCCGTCGAGGTGATGAAATACGTATGACCCACAACATTACGAAAAATATTACAAGTAATAAGAATTTAAGTATAATAAAGAATGAGTCCATAGGAAATAACAGCCAATCATTTGCTTGTCACTCATACGCATGAGACACATAAGTTAATTCATATGTTATACATTTATCATGATCTTGTCATGTGTTTTATGTTATACTTTATCCATACATTATTATGTTATAAGTGTACTTACTGAGATTTCTAAAGAAATCTCACTTTTATTTGTTTGTTGTCTTTCTGGAAAATTTAATTATTGTACAGAAGCATATGGCGGACAGGGGAAAAGCCCCTATGTCTCAGGGAGCTCAGAGGCACCCTGATGGACCTTCTGATTTTTCTTTTTTTGATTTTTTTTTACTCCCTTGTTATGGATATCTATGATCGACCGATGGGGATATGGAAACACGATGCATCCGCTTTCTCCGAGGAGCAAAGACGTATCGGATGCTGTCTGACATTAGGCTTAGATGGAATGTTGTCTGTGTGCGGGGTTTACACAACTCCATATGGGTAATATCTTCATCAGAACTTTTGTATTAGTCTGGATAGGTTTTGTTATGGGAGAGAGTTTCCAGAAATCAAGAAGAAACCGAGGTGGTTCTAGTGTGGTAGTTGGATAAATATGTATTATTATTGAAAGACTGAGAAAATGAAATAGGTTATGTATAATAGTACAATCTGATGTTATAAATATGACAATGTGAATATTATGGTTATATTTTACCATGTGATCACTAGTTTATTTTATAAAATTTTTTATTTAGACCAATTTCCGCTGTAAGTCTCATTATACATGATAGTAAGAATAGGTGTATGCATCTTAAGATCGATACGTATGGAGTAAGTAACCTAGTGTTACTTACTCAGACTTCCCAATTTACGTTAATACCCTTAGCGTAAATTGAGGGTGTCACATTGTGAGTGAGCTGAACGAGGCCCGGGTAGCCCTGGGCAAGGTCGCTGCTGAGCTGGAGGCCCTTAGGCCCCAAGTAGCCTAACCCATATCATCTGTGGCTCTGCCAAGGGTTATTGCTATGCGGAAGGCCTTAAGAGTTTGAGGGAGGAGGTGTTGCGCAATCCCTCCTTTGACCTGCAGGGCATAGATCCCCACAACCTTGCCCCCAACGCTGTCGCCCAGTCTTTTGCCAAGCTGATCGGGACTCCAAGCTATCATTCTTTCACGGATCGCGATCCTCGTGAACCCCCACCTCCTGAATGACGATCATCCTTCATTTTTTGTCTTTCCTTTGTAATTTTTTTTTTATTTGTAATGTACATTCAATATTAACGAAATACCTTGTTCTTAATACTTTGCTCCCTTTTTTTTTCTATCTTGCCCTTCCCTTTCCCCTATTGTGCCCTTGGTACCCTGCTAATCTCTATCAGAGGTACTTAGATAGGAATTTTGACAAGGGTTTAGGTTTCCCCACTCGCCTTTGTTCGTAGCCTTGTTCAGGTTGCAAGGTTTTAGGAATGGGCGAGAGCCCGAGACATAATTCCACGATTTGAGAGCCTGTTGAGGGAGAGGCGAAGAAGGTTTACGAGTGTGTTTAGGAGCCTTGACCTTTGAGCAAACTACGATGCGTGGGTTTAGGAGTGGGCAAGAACCCATGGCTCAACCCTGCAATTCGCATGCCTTTGCTGATGGAAAGATGAAGAGGGTTTACAAGTGTGCTTGGTCTGGGGCCCTAGCCTCAAGCCTCAACCTCTAAAACTATGATGCGTGGGTTTAAGAGTAGGCGAAGGCCCATGACTTAACCCTGCGATTGGCATAACTTTGCTAATGGGGAGGCGAAGAGGGTTTATGAGTGTGCTCGGACTGGGGCCCTAGCCTCGAACCTCGATCTCTGGGCAAACTATGATGTGTGGGTTTAGGAGTGGGCGAGGGCCCATGACTCAAACCCGTGCTTCGCATGCATTTGCTGATGGGGAGGCGAAGAGGGTTTACAAGTGTGCTCGAGCTGGGGCCTTAGTCTCGAGCCTCGACCTCTGGGCGAACTATGATGCGTGAGTTTAGGAATGGGTGAGGGCCAATGACTCAATCCCGCGATTTGCATGCCTTTGCTGATGGAAAGGCGAAGAGGGTTTACGAGTGTGCATGGGCTGGGGCCCTAGCCTCGAGTCTCGACCACTAAATGAACTATGATGCGTAGGTTTAGGAGTGAGTGAGGGCCCATGACTCAACTCCACAATTCGCATGCCTTTGTTTATGGGGAGGCGAAAAGGGTTTACGAATGCGCTCGGGCTGGGGCCCTTGTGACATCCTAATCTTTATTTTCTATGGTATAATTTCTTTAATTGTTTATTGGAGGAATTTCTAAATATATATATATATATATGAATATATATATTTATATTGATCTTTTCTTTTATCAAGCAAATGTATGAGAGTAGCACTTGAAATTTGGTGTGAGGTAAGAATGGTGTAGGAGGCACCTAGAGTGTGGGAGTTGTTTTCTTAGACACTTAGTGAGATAAAATAGAAGAATATATATATATTAGAATTCTCAAAATGAGACATGATAGAGTGACCTCTGTGAAAGGGCAAGATAACAATGGCCTTTTTGGAAATTTCAAGAAAACTTATCATGAAAGGAAGAGTTAGCTAGGCTTGTCTAAAGAATTTTAGAAACACACACAAGGAATATTCTTTTTGGGAGAAATCGGTTTGGGTGTTGGAGGAGGTGGTAGCCGACTCATTTGTTGGTTTTATAGTCTCTCTATGTTTGTTTGCATTTCTTTGGAATTTTCGGGATACTTAGCACTTGGAGAAGGAATGATTAACATGAGTGGTTGGTGGGATTTGGTTCCTAGATGGAAAAGGGCATGGGGTAGATGAAACATCCCTTTTGTCTCATTTGGCTTCCTTTCATCTCAAATAGATTGGATAAAGATTAAGTCCAATCTTATAACTAAGCCTAGGTTAAGAAATGATTTAGTCTAAATTTTAGGTGGACACATGGCCGTTTGATGGGAGGGTATATCCTAAGCTAAAGCATGCATGTGTCGTCTAAGGCAAGAAAAGAAAACACATCTCATATATATATATATATATATATATATATAGCTCTCGTCCAGACCTTATTTCCTTTCATCATCTCTTTCACTTCCTTCCCTCATCCTTCAAACACAATTCTCTAGTGCTTTGGTGAAGGTTTTTTTTCAAGAACTTGGTGAATATTTTCCTTTGAAAAGTTTTCCTTACCCTATTTCTTGGAAAATTGTAAGTAGTCATTCTTAACTAAAGTTTGAATCTCTTTGTATATATATGATTCAAGTATGATCTAGGTTATTTGTTTTGTGTATGAAATAATATAGTTATGTTTTCTATAATTTGTTAATGTTAAATCTTGGTTTTTAATTCAAGATATTCTAGGTAAAATATAGTGAGTATTTGTTTTATAAACAAATACAGGCAACTTGTTAGAATGATTTTAGGCTAAGGGTTAAAGCAAGTCTTATATGTTTTTAAGTGATGAATTTTTAGTTAGGAAGGTTTAGGGGTTTCGGTCAAAAAGGGATTTGTATATAAAAAAAATTATTAGATAATCTTTTGTGGAATAAAGATAAGAAATAGGTTAAGAAAGTAAATTATATATATTCAGGGGTTTCAAAAATAAGATATTTGATATAGGAAGTTGCCAAAAGAAAGTAAGTTAAGAAAGAACTTAGGGTTTTGGTTAATCCTTGCATGGATAGAAAAATGAATTGATTTCTTTACTTATAGGAAGGAATACGTTAATACAATAAAATAGAAAAAAAAATTTAAGCTTTGACTCTTCGAAGAATTCGGCCTTATTCTTGTTGAATAAGTATGATTGAATTTATTTCCTTATATTTGAATAAGTATGGTTGAATTAATATCTTTTAATGGGAATGAGTATGATTGAGTTTGTTTCTTTTATTTGAGTAAGTACGATTTTCTTAATTAAAAAAGATTTATTTATCTATTGTGAACATGCATACCTTATAGGCTTCATGAATTTCATACATTGTATAAGAAGTGCTAAGCCACATGCATACCCCTATACATGAAAAGTTTCATAGCTTTTAAGTCATCATGCTTTCAAAAGAAAATAAAAGAAGAAATGTTTTTAAAGAAAACCCCAAAGGCTGGGATGGGGTAGTATTAGGGGTGTCAAATCGTGTTAACGGGTCGTGTTCGTGTCGTGTCAAGACATGTATATTATACTATATAGGTCAACCCTAACCCGACCCGTTAAGCTTATCGTGTCAAAATCTCAAACCCTAACCCAACCCGTTAACATAACGTGTCGTATCGTGTCAACCCGTTATGACCTGTTAATAAATATTACAAAATATATTAATACGACATAATATGATTCGTTTTACCTGTTTATGTAAATGAGTTGAATATGTCCAAAATTAACCCGTTTGACTTAATTAAATTTAGTATAATTTTATATAAATATTAAAATCACAATATCTATAAAACTAATAATACTAATTATAAGTTTAAATTACAATCTAAACAATAAAATATCAAAATTAAAATTCTAACAATCTTACTTTTAAGTATAAGAATATAATTGTAATTTTAACTTTCTTAGCGTGTCATAACGTGTCATAACGGGTTAAAGCAGGTTAACCCGCTATCAACCCGTTAAGCAATCGTGTCATAACGGGTCAATCCGTTTTGACCCTAAACCCGTTAAGACTAAATCCTAACCCGCTATTATCGTGTCGTGTTCGTGTTGGGTTAACGGGTCGTGTAAGAAATTGCCACCCCTAGGTAGTATCCCAGTGGAACTCCTATGTCAACTCTGGAGTGTTTAAGAATAGAGTGGAAATTCTTAGGCTGACGAAGAATAGTCAACGGACCATGAATGACTAGTTTTTAAAGGTTCTAGGAACGTGGTCGCACCTAATGCTTGTGGGTGCACCTAATGCTGGTGGGTGCCAAGGACGATATATGTGTTATCACCTGCCGTAAAAGTATGATTCTAATTATGACGTATTCACTTCAGTGTGATGTAATAACCAGCAGGGAACACACGGTGCATATGGGAGCTGTGATGTATCCACTCTGATAAGATTATGGCAAGAAAAGTTAGACTAAGAATTATGTAAACAAGAAAAAAAAAAGACATGTGAAGTTAAGAATAATAAGGAAAGTTTTAAGAAGTTCTAAGAAAAGTTACTAAGTTTCACGTGAAAAAGATTTTTAAGGACACAAAGAATTATGGCACAAAGTCATGATTAAGTTATATCGTGTATCTCATGCTTATAATAGGTGCATTTCGGTTATTTGCATATATGCTATATATTCATGAAGATATGATTAATTGAGTACTACTGGTAGTTTTATCCCACTCTGTACTTGTTCATTATTTAATATAACTATAATTTCCTTTGAAATGATAGAAACATTTGCAGGACATTATGACGTCAAGCAGGACCCTGACCACCCAGGAGGATTTGCTGAGCCGTGAAGGCCCATCAGATCCCTTCCCTTTTGATGATTTTACCCTTCCTACCTATAGCCATCTACTAGAGGTCATCAGGCAGCAGGCCTCCACCTTAGCTAAAGAAGGGCGGCATATTGGCTGCTGTTTGGTTTTGAGATCTGATGGTTCACTTTCTCTGGACGGTGTCAATGAGACGCCATCTAGGAAGTAACATTATTGGGATTTTGAAATTAGCATGAATTTGTTCCGTTATGGTAATGAGTAAAAGGAAGTGAAGAAAGAGCTCATTCTATAGGTTAAAGGGGCTTCGTAGTAGATGACTTTGTATTTTGCTAAAACTTGAACTTGTGACTTGAGTAATGCATATTCATGTATATTATGGAACCTTAGAAGTTTAGTATAGTTTACCATGTGATTATTTATATAGTAAATCTAGCTATTCATTTGAAAAATCTTGACCATTCTACTACGTTACATAGTGCATATTGTTAGTAAGTTTTAGATGCATGCATATGGGTTTTTGACATAACGAGGGATGTGTAGCCTTGAGTTATATGTCCCGATGCTACGGTTTATGTTATATACCAAACGTAGACTGATGCGTCACAGCCCTAGTCTCGAGCCTCGACCCCTGAGCGAATTATGATGCATGGGTTTAGGAGTGGGCGAGGACCCATGACTCAACCCCATGATTCGTATGCCTTTACTGATGGGGAGGCGAAGAGGGTTTACGAGTGTGCTCGGACTGGTTCCCTAGCCTCGACCTCTAGGCAAACTATGATGCGTGAGTTTAGGAGTGGGTGATGGCCCATGACTCAACCCCATGATTCGCATGCCTTGTTTAACTTATAGCGCAGGTTGGAGAATTGAGAATTTCTTCGGAATTTTGTCTGTATGCCGTCTGTATTGCCACATCCGCCCTTCTTTAGTCAAGGAGGTTGAGTTGCTCTGCTAACCTGTTGCGTTGGTAGTTGGGTTGAAGTGTTGGATTCGGAAGGCGGACGCTCCTATCTCTACGGGTATCACCGTCTCACTCCAATAGGCGAAGACGAATGGCGAATGGCGAATGGCGTTTCTCCTATTGGCATTCAGACCATCGTTCTGTACGCCCATATGACACCCAGCAGCTCATCTACCCACCCTCCTTTGTGTGATCCTAGACTCTTTTTGACTGAACCCAATTGGCTTCATATTCTCTTCTTTCTATTTTTAACATCTTTGTTTCATTTGTTGGATTCTAATGCTTCAACAATTTTGCCCTCTCAAGAGATCTAACAGAAAACAAATAAAATAATAGAAACGACCTATCCCACCATGTTTACATGTGATTCATTAGCTAATACCAATCTAACATCATTAAACTAGGGTCGTGCTCACTAAATGATTTTGGGAGAGAAATCAATCGAACAGGAGGAAGCATATTGGTGTTGATGGTAAAGAAGAAGATTGCCGACGATAGAAAGTGGAGGAGACCGTCTTGTTCGAGGAGTCGTTGATGGTGGGGGACCAGATGCAAGGCACAAAGAGAGAGAGGGAAGCGAAATGGGTTTTCCAGATTTTAGGAGCTTTTGATTTGTAAATGAGAGTATTTTGGTCAAGTTTATTCTAAAATGGGAGCCTTTCTGTCTTCCCAATATTTAGGTTGCCAATGAGTCCAATTCTATGGATTATACGTAGCGTTATTCTAATTCTTTTGCAGATAGAATTTTTTAGCAATATCCATTTCTATTATAACTTGTTTATCACCATTAATAGAGAATATATTGCCCAATCACTATCCATTATATATCCTCTTTGGTGTTCAATCTTGAAGTCTAGCACTAGGTTGAATCAGCAGAATTAGGTTCCCATAAAGAAGAAGAAAAGCCCCCAATGCTGTTGACCCCCACCTACAAAACCGTTGCTACCCAAAGATTTTTTGTCCTCCATGTTTTGTCCACCTAATCCACAACCCTTCCTCATTTTTACATACTTGTGAAAGCTTGGCTCCATTATATTGTCTCTTAAGGCTATCTCAGATTCTATAAAAGGCTTTGGCCTCAAATTGCCTAGTGAAATATTGTAGGAGGTCCTATTAGATTGATATTTTGAATAAAATTAGAAAGAAAAAAAAAATCCATGGAAGATGGCATCATGGGCATTCATGTAATTCAAAGAAAATTTTAGAGTAATTTATAAAAATACCTAGTTCTTGCACGGGCAGTCCTCATTCGAGAACCGTATGTAGATGAACTCTTTTCTAAGAAAACTTAAGACCTATTGAGTCCTGGGCATGCAAGCTGGGGGCACATGTGGCAAGTGCTAATGTTAGTAATATATTTTTTGAAGATACATCAGCTATGCCTGTCCTCCAACAGTGGGTTTTTCTCTGTACATGAGAGTTTTGTCCCTTTGACAAGGGCAGTAGTGCTAGCAGCAATGGAAGAGGAGATCTCACGTCAATGGCAATCCCTAAGC
This sequence comes from Platycarya longipes, assembly GCA_036559045.1. NCBI lineage: Eukaryota > Viridiplantae > Streptophyta > Magnoliopsida > Fagales > Juglandaceae > Platycarya > Platycarya longipes. The sequence goes on along the minus strand of CM071802.1, from coordinate 21,931,704 downwards.
CTCACGGAGAAGGAAAAACAGGGCATTACCCTCAGTGGCCCTTCCATCCCGAACTCTATGATCCCTTCCTCTAGCTGTCTGATGGCTATGATAGTATCTGGAAAACACATTAACAAGGAAGCTTTTAAGTCCACTATGACAAAGATTTGGAGGTGCTCAAGCTGACTTCAGTTTTCTGAAGTGGGAGCTAACAAATTCCTTATTGAGTTTTGTAACGCTTCCAATCCACGTCTGAGATTTAACGCAGACTGAAGTGTCGGAACATATAACTAAGGGTTACAGATCCGTTGTTCGTGCTATAAAAGCTATGCATGCATTTAACACTTCTACAGTAGGTCATGCATTACGCAGCGGAAAGACCTACTTATTTACTATTAAATTAAAACATGCAAAGAAATCTAGCTTTGCAATGTGATCACATGGTCAACATAACTATAACATTCATAACATAATATTTACAATGCCAAAAGTATCAAGTTTCTTTTCTATACAACAAAAGATTTCCAAAATACAGACATGAACCCTACTACTACTGTCCCCTTATAACATCGGGGCTCTTTCTTGACTTCCTTATACTCATGACCCTAATGAAAAAGATTCATACTGATTTTATAGTCCCGCTGAAGGTGTTGCCCATAGGGCATTGACATCTTCGTCGTACAAGGATAAAGTACCCTTCAGGACTCAAAACTATACAACTACCAACACGCATATTTTCTTCAGAGGAGATGGAGGCCTGCTGCATACTAACTTCCCGCAATTAGTCATAAGTGGAATTAGCTAGATCATCAAAAAAGGAGGGATCTGATGGGCCATCACTGCTCATCAGATCCTCTTGGGAGGTCGGGGTCTGATTTGACATTATTAAAACCTGTCAATGCTTCTATCATTTCAAAAGAAATGATAGTTAAATCAAATAATCACAACAAGGAGTGAGATTACAGAATCCTAGTAAGTACTCAATCAATCATAACACAACAAATTATTAATCATAAACAAATAATTAAATGCATATGCCACAATTATAGAACATATAAAATGACTTATGCATGATTCATGCTTGATGCGATTTCATAACAACTTTCTTGTATCCTAGAAAATCAGTGGAACATAAAATTTGTTAACTTTTCATGACTATTTCATGACTTTTCTTATTATTCATAATTGTACGTGTCATTTCCATTTGGTTCTTATCGTGTTTTAGGTTAACCCTTCTTATCATAACTTATCATAATGGATTCATCACGGTTCCCTTAAGCACCGTGTGTTTCCTGCTGGTTACAGCATCACACTAAAGTGAATACGTCATATTCATAATCATAGTTCTTACGACCAGTGATGGCACTTTAGTACCCTTAGCACCCACCAGCGTTAGGTGTGATCATGCTCCGTGAATTTTTTAAAAGGAGCCATTCGTGGCCCGTCGACTGTTCTTTGTCGACCCAGGGGTTTCATGACATTTTTAAACACTCCAAAGTGGACAGAGAAGTTTCACTGGGGCACTACCTTGCCCTAGCCTTTGGGGTTATTATAAAAATTATTTTCTTTTAATAACACGATGACTTAAAGCCACAAAACTTATCACATGTAGCAAAATGCATATAGTTTAGCATTTCTTATACATTTCATAAAGCTTACGAGTCTTATCATGTGTGCATGTTCAAAACATATAGATAACCATTCTAAAATATATATATATATATATATATTATATTCAAAATAAGGAATTAATTTCACTCATACTTATTCAAATAAGAAAAAATAATAATTTCAATAGTGCTATGACCCAAAATAAGGTAAGGCCGAATCCTATCACAATCCAAGACTTAGACTTTCATCTCCTATTTTATTATATTAACTCATATCTTCCTAAAATAAATAACTTTTTTTTTTTTCTATTCATAAAGGACCTAGCTTTAAGTCCCCAAGTTCTCTTCAATTTATTTTCTTTTAGCAAATTTTCATGTTAAACACTTACTCTTAAATCTCTTGAAATTTTGACTTAAACTTTAGCTTCACTCAACAAGTAATTACCTAAATTTTTACTCTCAACTTCCTTATGACCGAAGTATCTAAACCCTCCAAATAAAATATTTTTACTTAATATTATAAAGGATTTACATTAATCCCTAGCAAATAAATCAACCTAACCTAATCCTTGTATTATTTTACCAAATGTTCACTATATTCTACCTAGGATTCCTTGAATAAAAACTTAGAATTGAAACTTATTAAAATATAGGAAATATAACTAGTTTATTTCATATTCAAAACAAATAACCAAAGTCATACTTAATTCATCCATATACAAAAGATCCAAGCATTAATTACAAGTGAATACTTACCATTTTTCAAGAAATAGACCAAGGCACCTTTGTCAAGGGAAGATTTCTCCAATTTCCTAGGAAAGCCTTCACCCCAAGTACTAGAAATTATATTTGGTTGATGAGGAAAGTAAGAAAAGGATTGAGAAGTAGGAAAAAAAATGGTCTGGCTGAGTCTTATAAGTTATATAAATATATATATATATATATATATATATGAAGGGCTTTTTGCTTTGTCTTGGTGTCATTGTACATACTTTAGATTAGGATGTATTTTATTTATTCTATTTTATTTCCACCAGCCAAGTGTCCATCTAATCCTTAGGTTTCATCATTTCCTTTTTAGGCTTAGTTGCATGATAATCACATGTTCTTATCCAAACTTTTTGACATAATACAAATCTAATAAAAACCAAACCACACGTGTATATATATAATACAAATCCGGCTACACCCCACGTGTACATATATATATAGTTATATATATATAACCAACTCTTTTCTTTCCCTTTCGCATATCTTGATTTCTCATGCCCTTTATCTAAAAAAAATCTATATAAATATATATATATATTTAGAATTATTTCCAAAGAATAATTAATGAAATTATATCACCCATATATAAAAAAAAAACAACATGAAATTAAAGATCGGGATGTTACAAGTTTGATAATCCGGCTGGTATGGAAAAAGTCATCAAAGATAGACCTTGGTCCTTCGATAGATGGCTGCTGCGCCTCCAACCTTTTGATGGCTCCATGACCATCAAGGAGGTAGCCTTTAACAAGGAAGTTTTCTAGCTACAAGTCTTTGATCTTCCCTTTGAGTGCATGACGGCAGACATTGGCCATAAAGTGGGACATCAGGTTGGCAAGGTACTTAAGGTTTATGCAGATGAAAGGGGCCTCTACTTTGGTCGTTTTATGCGTATAAGAGTAGAAGTAGACATAACAAAGCCTCTCATACGAGGTACCTTCCTAACATCTAAAGCTAAACAGTTCTGGCTCCCATTTAAGAGGTTGCCTTCAGTCTACTTCAAATGCGGCATCTTGAAACACAACCAATTGGAATGCTCTAGCTCTGCTACTAAGGGAGACAAGAAACAATATGGTGTATGGTTAAGAGCTCCAGTTGCTAGGGAGAGTGATCTTTTCTTTAGGAAATATGGGGTATGATTCCAACCAGGCATGGTGACAAGACCAGAAGCTCAGGAAAGACAACCAACCAGGAAAACCAGCTCACAATATTACCTAGCAGTCACAACCCACTAATCTGAAAGATCCAGAGGTCCTAGCTGACCCTACTAGTAGGGTGTAGGGCAAGACAATTCTCACCTTTTCAGAATAGCTAAGTAACTTGGGGAGTAAACATGTGACTACACAAAAAGGTCCTGTTGATCTTAACACTAAAGTGGAGGACTATGACATGACTGGTGGAGACCCCAAGGCTCTGAAAGAGGACAAGGCAGACCTTTATCCTTCTGCTACCATCAGAAACAACATTGAGCCAAGCATTACTGTCCAGCAGAATTCAAGCAACCTTACCTCCCAGATTCAATCATTGGAATCTTTCATATCTGAACAGGTGGAACCTTTCCATCAAGCAAAAAAGAAGGCCTCATGGAAAAGGAGAGCTTGAACTATTAGCTTTGAGGAACTTGATACAGTCCCTAACCAGACAGCCCCCACACCCTCCTTTACACACAGACAGACCCCAAGCCCCTTCCCAAACAGGCAGAAAAGAGTTTCCAATCCCCCTCCCGCTTCTGGTACCTTAACCAGAGTCAAGAAAATAAAACTTGAACTCCTAGATGAATCCCCTACACTGTCAATTCACATGGTAGAGGCTGTTGAACAGCCCTACCACCACTAATGATTGGTCTAAGCTGGAACTGTCGGGGGCTTGGGAACCCCCAGACAGTTCAAGCCTTGCACATGTTGGTGCAAACAAAGCTCCCACTTTTTGTCTTTCTGATTGAGACAAAGAGTAAGAAAACAAAAGTAGAGGTTGTCAAGAAAAGTTTGAAATTTGAACATAGTTTCATCATCAATAGTGTTGGTGCAAGTGGGGGAATAGCTTTCCTATGGAAGGAAGGTTTTGAGGCTGCAGTCCACTCATATTCCCAACACCACATCTCCCTTTCAGTACAAGATATGCAGGTAGATAAGAGCTGGACTCTTATGGGTTTCTATGGGCACTCAGTTACAGCAAGGAGAAGAGAAAGTTAGGCCTTACTCAAAGCTCTAAAGCCTAACCCTCCCCAAGGCTGGCTCTGTATAGGGATTTTAATGAGGTCTTAAATTTTAGTGAGAAGAGTGGGGGCCCCTCTCGACCTCCCTCCCAGATTGAAGCATTCAGGAATACGTTAGAGGTTTGTGACCTCTATGATCTTAGGCTATATGGGTAATAAATTCACTTGGAATAATGGTAGGTTTGGTGAAGCATTTACTAAGGAAAGGCTGGATAAAGCCTTTAGTAATTCATCATGGTCTAATACCTACCATTTTTTAAAAGTCTCAACTCTGCTAGCACTCACCTCAGACCATAATCCAATCCTTATCTCTTTGGAGAAGAGCCAACCTATGTTGCAACAAGCTGACAAGCGTTTCCATGTGGAGGCTAATTGGTTCCTTTATGAAGAATGCCACCAGGTAATTGAAAAAGCATGGAACAGTCCAAGACTCTCAAGTGATAAACTTTCCTTTGCTACTAATGGACTCCAGCAATGTAGACAACAACTTCTCCACTGGAGGAAGTTAGAGCAGGGGAATTCCAAGCAGCAACTCAGGGCACAGATGGACCTACTAGCAGACCTACAAAAAAAGAACAATGGGCACTTGAATGAGGCCATCAAACAGGTTCAACTCTCAATCACTAGAATCCTTGAAGAGACAATCTCAAATGGAAGCAAAGAGCCAAACAAAGGTGGTTAAGGGAGGGAGATAGAAACACAAAATATTTCCACTAATGTGCTTCAAAGAGAAGGCATACTAACCTGATCAAGAAACTCATCAATGATGAGGGGCAACGAGTCTGCACCAAGGAAGGACTTAGCAGGCTTTTTCAGAAATACTATAAGGATCTCTTCTCATCCTCAAATCCTTTTGGTATCACTGAATGTTTACAGTCCATGCCTACTCGAGTCACAGAGGCACAAATCATTTCCCTCACCAAGAAATTCACTCAACAGGAGGTAGAAGATACCCTATTTCAAATGGAGGGACTTAGCTCACCAGGGCTAGATGGCTTTCTAGCAGCCTTTTACCACAAGCATTGGTCAACGTTGGACCCTAGGTTAGTCAAGCAGTTTATCTGTGTTAAACTCAACTGGGAACATTGCAGACATAAATCATACCCTGATCACACTCATTCCCAAGAAGAAATCTCCCTCTGAAGGTACTGATTATAGACCTATCTCTCTATGCAATGTACTATATAAAATTGTCTCAAAAGTCTTTGCCAATAGACTTAAATCCTTGTTGCCTAACATAATATCTAGCACCCAATCCGCATTTATCCCAAATAGGCTCATAACCGACAACATCGTGGTAGCCTTTGAGGCTTTACACACTATGAGAAGCAAAATGAAGGGGAAAGAGGGATACATGGCAAAGAAATTAGACATGAGCAAAGCCTATGATAGGCTTGAATGGCCCTTCATCAGAGAAGTGCTAAACAAACTTGGTTTCAGCAGCAGGTTTATTGAATTAATTATGAAATGTGTAGAGTCAGTCTCCCATGCCCTTTTGAGAAATGGTGCTCCCCAAGAAACCATCTTACCAATAAGGCGGATTAGACAAGGTGACCCTCTCTTATCTTATCTATTCATCCTATGCTTCGAAGCCTTGAGTAACCAAATCACACAAGCAGAGAACCAAAAGTTGATACATGGAGTACCAAATGGGCAAAGGTCAACTCAGAATCTCACATTTATTCTTTGTTGATGATAGCTTAGTGTTTTGCAAGGCCAATGCCATTGAGTGGAGCAGAATGTTTAGCATTCTCAAAGTATATGAAGAAGCCTCTGGACAGAGACTCAATGTAGGAAAAACCTCTATATTATTCAGTCAAAACACTTCCAAGGTTACTCAATCCTACATCTTATCCAATGCTGGAATTAGAGCCACAATGTCTTATGAGAAATACCTAGGATTACCTCCAATGGTAGGTAAGAACAAGTACAATACTTTCAAACGTATCCTAGACAATGTGAGAGGCAAACTCAACAGCCACAATGTTAGGCTTCTATCTCAGGCAGGAAAGGAAGTGTACATAAAAGCTATTATCCAGTCCCTTCCCACCTTCCCCATGAGTGTTTTCTAGTTGCCTCTCTCCCTCTTGCATGACACTAATAGTGCTATCCATCATTTTTGGTGGGAGCAGCAGGAAAAGGAAAGCAGTATTCATTGGCTATCATGGAAATGGATGGGCAAACCTAATTCAGAGGGGGGAATGGGTTTTAGGGACCTTGTATCTTTCAACAAGGCTCTGCTTGCCAAACAATGTTGGCGCCTAATCCAATAACCAAACTCCCTAATAGCAAGGGTCATAAAGGCAAAATACTTCCCTAGAACCCCACTTTTCAGCAAGCCAAACTAGGGGGAAAGCCATCATACATATGGAGAACCTTTCTATCAGCCAGACCTCTGTTGGAATTGGGATCCTATTGGAGGGTAGGAAATGGGGAAATCATACAAGTATGGAAGGATAAGTGGATACCTTAACCTAGTCCAAACAAGGTTCTCAGCCCTATACAGGTTATTAATAGTGAAGCTCTAGTCTCTGAGTTAATCAATAACACTCAGCACTCCTAGCATGAGGCACTGATCTGAAGGACCTTTGACCCTAGTGTAGCTGAAACTATCCTCAAGATTCCTATCAGTCAGCTCAACAGCAAATACAAATTAATCTGGTAAGGTACTCAAGAGGGTATGTTTACGGTAAAAGTGCCTACCACATGAAAAATGGGCGGACCTTAGCTGCAAAAGGGCAAACCTCAACCAGTAACCCCTTCAAGACAGTTTGGCACAAGATTTGGCACCTAGCCATCACACCAGTGGATAGGCATTTTCTATGGCAAGCTTGCCTTGATTCCTTGCCTACAATGTAGAACTTGTTCATGAGAAAGGTAATCTAGAACCTCTTATGCCCCTTCTGCAAACTTGCAATAAAGAATACTTTGCATGCTTTATGACAATGTGAGTCTGCCAAAGATGTGTGGTGTGCCAGTTCAAAATGCTTACAGAAATTCTCTCCTCCCCAATCATCCATGCTTCACTTTTTTGAAGGCTTGATCAACACAATACATCCCCAAGGCATACTTGAGTTTGTGCTTGTGGCAAGGAAAATCTGGTAGCGAAGGAATAATTTCATCTTTAGGGGAGAATTCTATCACCCCAATACAATGATCAGAAATGCTCAAAAGTCACTAGAGTGGCTATCTACAGAGACCAAAATTCTAGAAAGCAAGAAAAACGGTGTATGCTCCTCCCCCCAATCTTGGATCCTTCCCCCTTTCAACTGGGTCAAAGTCAATTGGGATGGAGCTTCTGACCTTAAACAGAGCAGAATTGGAGTGGGAGTGGTGGCAAGGGACAACTTTGGTACTATGGTAGCGACTCTTAGGGTTTCCAAGCCAATGATTCTAGAACCACTGCTTGTTGAGGCCTATGGAGCTCTAATGGCAGTCCAATTATGTATCCAACTTAGTTTCCACCACATAATCTTGGAGGGTGATTCAGCTCAGGTAGTGAAGGCTCTAAAAGAAGGAACTGAGGGCGGGAGCAGTGCAAGCATGTATATGAACGAAACCAAGCAACTTCTTAATTCTTTAGTTAGGGTGGAAATTTCTCATGTAAAGAGAAATGGCAACATTGTAGCTCACCGACTAGCAAAGGATTCTCTCTCATTTTCTAATTCAATTGTAACCTTAGGGAAATGTCCTCATGTATTTCGTAGTTGTTTCAATGAAAAGAAGACGAGACGTTTCTTTCAAAAAAAAATGTTAGTAATATCTATTAAACAAATAAATACATAAAAAAAAAATAGATGAGCACAATTTTCATCTCAATATTTGTGTAGAAAACAAGTGCCCTTTTTTCATATTCACCAACTAAGATCCACCGTATTCTTTATGGGAAATGCTAAGTGATGCGAGAACGCCTAACAATTCGTGTTTACATACAGTTAATTAATATTTTAAGTACACAAAATTTTATTTAATCTTTTATCTCTTATTTTTCTAAATCTCATAAAAATATCTTAACTCAAATCATTGATTCTTATATACAAATTTATTATCTTATCTTATTTCATCTCATCTTAATATCTATCGGTTTCATCTTCTTCTTTTTTTGTGTGTTTTTAAGAAAATGCTCGGAGGATTGATGAATTAAACTCCCAAATGGATGGATGCTTTTTTTACTTAATGGTTAAGGCAATATTTATTAATAAATTGATGTATATTTTTTAAAAATATATTTAAATATGTTTTAAAAATACTTAAAAGAAAAAAAAAACAAAACAGAGTTACCAGGCTGCTATCAGTACTTTTTATCCCACCAAATATGCCCAATCATATATTTTTATTATTCATTATTTTGTTTTTCTTAATGATTAAGGATATTTAGAAAATACTTTAAAAAAAGAAAAGTAAAAAAATACTCATTTGCACTAGTAGGGGTGAGCACCGACTTGGCTAAGTTTGGCAAATCAAACTTCCTCAATACTTTTCAACATTTTCTACAATTATTCATTACTTTATTATTATTTTTTACCTACTTTTTATTATTTATTATTTTTGTACTATTATTCAATATTTTATTATTACTTTTCACTTATTTTTTATTATTATTTACAAGTATTCTCAACAATTCTCAACACTTCTCAACATTTAAATACAATTTATTCTTAGAGAAATTCGACTCTAACTCCGATTTTATCAAAGTCAAATATGAACTTTGACTTGGACTCCAACTTGTGGTAATGGAGTCGAATTTTGGATTTAGCTTTGTGGTTCTTTTTTTTTTTTACTTCAAATTTAGCCCATTTAACAAAGAATTTTTGTGGGTTTTCAAATATCAATTTTTTGAAAAAATTAAAAATTAAAACTAAATCATTTACTAGTAAATTGCTTGTATACTAATATTTAACTTATTTTTATTCATACTGTATTATTACATGTTATTATATTAATGTCTGACTTATTTCTAACTCAACTATATACTAAATTTTCTAGTGTCTATTTACATATTATAATACTTTATTAAATTAGCACTATGTATTGTTAACTTATTATATTAGGGTTATTTTATTATACTAGCTTATTTAAACAATCTTATCTAAATTTAATTTTTTTAAGAAAAAAACTATGTTGTATTCATATTCAATCTGAAGTCACTACATTATAAAAGTTATCATAAGAAATCAAACAAGTAATCTAGTTGGGCCCCTCTTCCATCCAATATAGTCCAATAATGGTATCTAACTTTTTTCTATACTTCTCATTAGTGTATTTATATTATAATATAAATATATTATTTTATAATAATTAACTCATATTAGTATATTATTGAATTTTTTTTATTAGAATTAAACTTCTTTAATAAGAATCACATTTTATAGAAGTGTTTCATACCAAAGAATTTGGATAACAAAGTCTGGAACATCATTCCACCAAACCATTAAACACTCAAGCCTTTATGCATTTCTTGCCAAACTGTGAGCAGCTCTATTAGCCATCTGTCCAACATGTTGCATTATGACTTTAGGCATCATCTTCATCAAGCTCCTTATCTTATATATCATATTTAATAGAGATAGAGATTCACCAGTTGCTAAAATAGCATCAATACTTAATAATGAGTCTATTTCAATGATAAGATCCCCTAGTCCCATCAGATAGCACAGCTAAAATTCCCTCAAGATAGCTAACAATTCTATCTCCAGCGGATCATTCACCTCATTCTCTCTACTACTAGCTGGCATAAGCACATTACCCTTTTCATCCCTCAAAATCATCCCAACTTCAGCGCTAATCTGCTCTAGAAATATAGCCCCATCAGTGTTTAATTTCAGAAAGCCTATTGGAGGAGTCCTTCCAAACAAGACTAGCAGCTGGTTTCTGCATCAAAGGCTTTCGTACTTCCTTGTGATCCTAATGTAAAAACAAAGCATTTTCCATAACTTGCTCAGATCATAAGGTACTTGTGACGACCCAGAATTTCGTGCTTTATTTTATTTAAATTAATTAATTATTATAAGGGTGATGGAGGTATTTTATTTATTTAAGCACTTGAAGTTGCGTTTAAAATTGAGCCTTAGAAGCATGGCTTAGGATATTGGCCCAAATTAGTGTATCAAAGCCCATAAGCCCATGAGAATGATCCATGAGTTAACCAAACTCATGCATAGAGACACATGTCACACTTAGAACTCTAGTAAGTCCTCAAGGACTAGTAGGTAAGAGGGAAAAGACTAGTAGTTGGAGGGTTGACTAGTTGTATCTTGGAGGATGAGGTGTGGTATCCAAGATGAGATCTTCTCATTATTTGGATACATGGGCAACGTGGGATGCAAGAAGGAGAAGAAGCCAACTCTTTGAATTGAGTTTCCCTAGGTGACTTGACTTGTGCTAGATCTTGTAAGAGTGGAAGATTTGTGTGTAAGGGAGATCACTTGAAAAATGTGTGAAAAGTGACAAATGAAAAGTGTCATTGGAAAGAGAAATGTTGGTTGGAGAAAAAGGGGGTTTACGTATGAAATGGAGCTAAGGGAAGCCAACTTGCTTCACTTTGAGTCTCCCTATGCAAGCCCCACTTTTGATATGACAAAAAGTGGATTTTGTGTAAGAAGATCCTTAGGGATATAGTAGACAAGTGGGAGTATGTTGACTTGGTAGGAGTGTGAAGGAAGAAGGGATATTCCAATTGAGTCTCCCTAGGAGCATGCCATATCTAGGTGAGTGACACTTGTAAGATTTAATGGAAATAGAAGTGGGAGAAAAGGAAGAGGATTCGGTGGAGGCCAATGTCGAACCCTTTGGGGTGTTTTTCCATGAAATCTCTTCCAAATCTAAATGAATGACCATTGATAGATCTTGTAAGTGGGAGTTGACAAGTGATGGAAGGATGTGGTATCATTGGAGAGAGAAAAAGAAGATGAAAAGAAAACAAAGGAGATTTGGTCTTCCTAGAGTTTTGCTAAATCTAGGTGATTGGACACATGAGGTTATGTAAGAGTGTGTAAGGCATGTATGTGTAAGAGTGTAAGGAGTGGTGATGTGATAAGTTGATTGGTGGTTGTTTGGAAAGAAGAAAACACATAGGAGAGGAGGATGAGATTCGGTTGACTAGGAGGGAGCTTGGCTGAAAGTTGCAAGTCCCATTCCCCAAAATGTGATCTTACAATCTAGTGGAATGACATGTGAGATGATAGGTGAGTGTGTGAGTGAGTGATGTGAAGTGAGAGAGGGCTTAGAACCCTTGAGAGGTGCCGGCCATAGGGAGAAGGAAGGAAATAGTTTCCAACCTAAAAGTGATCTAGATTTAAGCATGATGTGATCTAGTGATGGAAGTTACTCAAGTGTCTTTCAAACCCATCAAATGTCAACCCTAAAAGTAGGGAATGAGTGGTCTAAGAGCCTAAAAACTCACTTGGCCGAATAGCCTTATGCCTTGCTCTTTCTCCTTTTGCTTGGTTCACTTGTTCACACACACACACACACACTTCTCTACCTCTCGGCAACTCTCCCTTTCACTCTACATTCACTTTGCTTTGCTTTCTTCCACCTTCTAAACACCAAAATATCCTAAATTTAGTGGAGCTTGAAGAAAGTTTTCTTGAGTGGAAGACTACTTGAAGAGTCAATGCAAAAACCTAAGCTATTTCAAGAATAGAAACCTAATTTAGATTACATGCACACACCAAGGTCTATATCCTTAATATTTTCCTTTGAACTATATGCTTAATAAACTATTTTTATTTTTATAAACTATATGGATTATTTTTATATATTTTTAGAGCTAATCTTTTCTACTTGGGAGTCTTGTAAGTGCACCTTTATCTTGACTTTAGCATTCCTTTTATATATATTGAATGAATGTATTTGTATTGGTTGATGAATGTATGAAAATACTAGGTTAGGTTTTCCTAAAAGAAAGCCTTTGTTGTGATAGTAGAAAACCCATGCTTGATCCATATAATTCTTTAGGTTTGAAATTTGAATATGTTGGTGGATTTAGCTAAGTTATTGCAAAAGAAATGAAGCATGATGATATGATATATGATGATGGTAGAAATGCATGCATGACTAAGATTAAGTTGTTGAGTGCTTGGAGATGCTAGGCTAGGTTCTCTTGAAAGAAATGCTTTGTTTATTTAGTTAAAAATCTATGCTTAGTCCATATGTTATTGTAGGCTTGAATCTATATTATGTTGATAGATTTAGTTAATTTGATGCAAAAGAAAATGATGCATATTGATATGGTATATAGTGATAAGAAAAGGCATGCGTGACTAAGATGATGTTTGTTGGATGATTGGTGATGCTAGGATGAATGCTTGAAGAAATGTCTTGTATGTTTAGTGGTAAATCCATGCTTAGCAAGGTATATGATTCTAGGCTTGAGATTTACATTTTTATTAGTGGATTTAGTTACTTTGTTATAAAGGAAAAAGAGAGCATGATTAGTATGAAAAATGGTGACAAAATGCATGCATGTTAAAATAATGTTTGGAGTTGAAAAGAATTTAAATTGGTGCATAATGGGTTTCGGATTTGAAGGTTTTAAGGTTGAGTTTTTCAATGATCAAATATTCTTTTATATGATGATTAAGCCTTGAATACTTGGAAGGTTTAGAAGCATGAAAGTTATAAGGATTCAATAGCATGATATTTCGGTTTAACATGTATGATTAAGTATGCTATTTTGGTGAAAAGAAAAGTGATTAAAATGCTAATCTTAAGGATTATAGGGTTCGGTCAACCCCTCTTAGTGGTGCTAAAAATGTTTAGTTAATTTTATTAAGGCTTGATGAGTGCATGGAGAAGGATAGAAGAAGAAAACCCTAGGAAGTTGCCATGGAGGGTCTCGACCCAACCCTAGCGGTGAAGGTCGAGTGCCCCTATTTGTATATTGAGCCCATTTGTGTGCTTTTATATGAAGTATAGATGAATTTATTTGATTGGTTTATTTGTCAATAAGCATGATAAAGTATACGTGTGTTTGAACTAGTCTCATAGTTCTCATATTAAGCACTAAGGGCTGCATGTCACATGTATGAAGTATGAAAGTCATGTTTTTGAGTCAAACATATTTTTAAAGGAAAAAAAAATAATTAAAGTTTTTATAAGAACCCCAAAGGTTGGGACGAGGTAATGCCCCAGTGGAACTTCCTATTCACTCAGGAGTGATTAAAGCTGAGTGAAAGCCCCTAAGGTCGACAAAGAACAGCCGGTAGACCATGTATGGCTCCAAAAAGCATTCGGAGCGTAGTCGCACCTAATGCTAGTGGGTGCCCAAGGACGGTGTATGCTTTTGCCTTACCGTTATAAGAACAAGGATGTAGTCGCTCAGTGAGTGGTCACTGAGTGATGAAGAGCAGTAAACGCAGTTGCCCTAGCGATGCAGTAACGCGTAACGTATTTACCCAGGTTTGATACGGTTGCCGGATGTGACGGTAACTAGCGGGGAGCACACGGTGCATAGGAGAACTGTGAGGTGTCCAAAAATAAATAGTGACGGGGAAGGCGAAATGTAACTCCCGTATCACTGATAAGGACTTTCACGTCACGACAGGAAAGATGATATGTAACTCCTGTATGAGTGACGTGACGACGATGAAGGCGATACGTAACTGCCATCGAGGTCAAGAATGATATGAATATGCTAAGTGGCACCTAAGATAAGAAATGATGAAAAAAATGAAAAGTTCATACGAAAAAGGGTTTTAAAGCATGAATCAAAAGAATTACATATATGATGAACCCTTTTTATGAAAATCAAGTATACGTGTCAAGATTGAAAGAAAGTCAAGTTTTATGAAAGTCTTCATGAGCATATGCATTTGCTAAGTCAGTAGTCGTATATACATGACACAAGTTCTGTTTGTTATTCAATGATATGTATGCTCGAAATGATTTTGTTGAGATGTTTGTGTACTTACTGAGATTTTTCGAAATCTCACCCCTTTATATTTTCACTATCGTTCATTGTTGGGGCAATAGAAGTCGTTGCAGGAAAAGATAACGTCGATGACTTTGAGACTCAGAGAGACTCTCCAGACCACTGATGGTCTAGTGATCTCCCCACCTTGGACGTGGTCATGGGAACAGTGCTTGGATGATATTGTTTACTTACATTTTATCCAGATTTTAGAGGTTCCCAATGTTTTGAGAGAGTCTATATTTTATGGAGACTAATACTCTTGATGATATTTAGTAATATGAAGCTTATTTTGGGATCTTAAATTTGTTATACGATGTGACGTAAGGCAAAATTTTAAGTTCTTATCTAATTATCGAATGGCTTGACCTTTTCCGCTGCGAAAATTTTCTATTCACTGCGTTTAGTTTAAATGCATACTCGAACGTAAGTAAGAACGATGGGTGAACTTCCTTGTGTTGTTTATCCCTGACGTCTCGGTTTGCGTCCGATCCCAAGTGTGGACGGGGGCGTTGACAGTACTACCTTCATGCACAAACTGGTTTCTTATATACCACATGCTTCATGCTATTAGAAAGAATTTCTCCAGGTCACCATTTATACCTCTTGCTCAAACTACTTGAGCTAACTTCACTATATCATTTGCATGCTCATCTTCTAGTAGATAACTAAACACCTTTCTTTGGCATGCTTTGATTAAAGGACAAAAGTAGAGCATGGGACACTGTCTCCACACCCTGCTTGCAGAATTTGCATCCATCCTCTATAAGCACCTTTCTGATCTTTAAATTTTTCAAAGTAGCCAAGCCATTTCTGCAAGCCATCCAAACAAAAGTTTTAACTCAATTGGGAATGTGTAACTTCCATATCTTTTTCTATAACATCTTCATATCTGTTGAGTTTGAGCTTACCCCCATGTTACTGTCCTTCTTTAGGTTATGAAAAAAATCCGTAAGCACTTTTAACTGTGAATTCTCCACTCTTCTCATGCTTTCAAACCAATGTATGAGTTTTATGGGATGAACCTATTGAAATCTTCAAAACCTCAGCCGCTGCATTAGGTGGTAGAGCCCTTCTCACTGTGTCGAATTTCCACCAATTTGTATCTTCATCAATAAGGTTAGCCAACTTATCCAAACCCAAAGAAATGGACAAATCTTGAGATTGATGGATGAGCTTAAGATCTGGTAGCCAAAATTCAGACCATATATTAATGGACTTACCCTTACCAACACTCCATCGACACTCGCTCAGTAGAAATTGTCTAGCCTCCCATATCTCCCTCCATGCATATGAATGAGTATGACCCAACTGTGCATCCATAAAATTTGACTTTGGAAAATACCTGGCCTCATACATTTTGTATAGAAAAGAAGTCTCTTATTGAATTACTCACCAACCCTACTTGACAAGAAGTGCTTGATTAAAAGTTTACAGGTCCTTAAAACCCCTGCCTCCACTAGCTTTTACCTCACACATCTTCTCCCAATTCACCTATCTAATTTTGTTCTCTTCTTTCTTTTGATCCCACCAAAACTAAGCCATCATATTTTCTAACTTAGCACATAAGTTACTAGGTAGTTTAAAGCAGCTCATTGTGTATGTGAGAATAGAAAGTACCACTGATTTAATCAAAACTTCATTCCCCATTGAGAAAGCAAAATCTCTTTCCAATTTTGTAATTTCTTCTGAACTTTATGCTTCAAATCAGAAAAGATTTTATACTTTGCTCTCCCCACCACAGGAGGAAGGCTTACGTATTTGTCATATTGTTGATGCCTTTGTACTCCCAAAAGTTCATGATTTGCTGTTGTTCCCCCATTGCCACACTTTTGCTAAAAACCATCAAAGTCTTGCCTTTATTTATCTTCCGACTTGAAGCAGTCTCATAAATCCTTAATAAGTGTTGAATCATGAGATTTTTTTGCAAAACAGGTAAGGGGATAGGGGATCCCCTTGCCTTAACCTTGGAGATGGTCTTATAGGTCACTTTGATTACCCATTTATCAAAATTGAAAAAGACAATTTTCACTCACTCCATGAGTAACTACCTTTATTTACAACTAAAGCCCATCTTACTCATCACAACATCTAAAAAACTCCATTCCACTCTATCATAGGTCTTGCTCATGTCAAATTTAATGACATGTACCCATTTTTCCATTTTCTTTGCTGCTTCAGAAAATGCACTAACTCATAGACTACAAGCATAATATCAGTTATAAGTTTATTAGGAACAAATGCACTTTGAGATAAAGTCTGTTTGCAAGAACTTTTGCAAATAACTTATAAACTACATTATATAAATTTATGGGTCTAAAATTTGCCACAACTTCAACCTTTTCTTTTTTGAAATCAAAGTAATGAAAATATGATTGATAGCTTGAGGTAAGGTGTCACTATTAAGAGCATTAAGCACAACTGAGGTTACATATTTCCCTATCACATCCTAGTACTTTAATAAAATAAAGGAGTCATACCAATGGGGCCTATGGAGCTCACGACTCCCTCCAGGAATAAAGAGGGACTCGCGACACTGGGATGATGATCATACAGGTCAAGCATCCCATCGACAAGTGCTCTTAAAGAGTGTATACAACATGCATAAAGAGTTCAAGATAAAATTTGCAATGAAAAAATAAAAGGCATACATCTTAGTACTAGAGATTTAAAGTTTACAACCCAATAGAAAATTAATTCTCCAAAAGGAGATTATACAATCATCCCAAAAGAGAATAAATAAAGAGACAAATAACAACGTTAGAAATCATAATCCCCCACTCAGCAGTAATAATTGATCACTCCTCCGTTGGAGTCTACTCCTCAGGCTATATCTCATCCTTTGCACCAAAGCCTATGATTCCATAACGCGGAATCGCAAGTAGACAAGAAACACAACATGAGACACGAATCTCAATAAGTAATAGTCAAAACATACTCCAAACAATATAGATAACCACAAACAACAAAGCAATCATCATGTTTTCAAATGCATAGATAAATAAAAGTAAACCAATTTTTTCCATAAAGGAACATATCTGCCCATATATGTCAGCTGTCCTTTCCCAAAAAAGACGCATATAGACGTATACGTCATATCTTTCCCACCATTTATGCATATTTGCTCTACCTCCTCTAAATTCTATGAAATTCACTCCTTGGGAATTGGAATTATTCAACCTTTGGAGCTTATGTCTAGCCTTTTCAATGTTTCTCCTAGCATTACCAAAACTAGGTTTATTCCATGCCATGAGCTTTGCACCACACATCTAAACTTTTTTCATCACAATCTCTGAGTTTATAGGTCCCATCACCCCTTTTCAAGTCATATCTATCACTGCTTTGCATGCCTAGATTCTACCCACATAGCCTCAACTTGAATATTTTTTGGCCCTTCCTTTTAACTTGGTCCTTCACCCTTATCAAAAGAATAACTAGGTGATCTGAGTGTGCCATAGGGACATGTTCCACACATAACATAGGGTAAGCTTCACACCATCTAGTATTGTCCAAAAACTTTTCAAGCCTCTCACTGATACATTGACTATCTTCTTTTTCATTATTCCATGTGTACTTAGGCCCCTTGAAACCCAAATCAGTTAAGACACAATCCTGCATGACGGCTCTAAACTAAGCCATTTGACTCTCAACCCTTACTCTTCCACCCTTTCTCTCATTATTACTCAAAATTTCATTGAAGTCCCCTACCAATAACCAAGCCTTATTCAAAGGGACCATAATGGATCTTAGTAGGAACCATATTTCATGCCTTCTTGCAGCATTATGTTGTCCATATATCCTAGTTAGAAATCAAGGCTCTTCTACTTCGTTATCTATCTTAGCACAAGCATGGATATGAGACTTAGAAAAGTCAACAATATCAAATTGAACATGACTATTCCAAAGTAATGCTAAACCACCTCCCATCCTTTTATTGCTCACAGCAACACAACTTGTAAAACCAAGTCATATTTTATTCTTTCCATCTTTTTTAATCTAGATGAGTTTCTTGCGAAAATAAAATCTCTGGATCTTCTTTATTTAACTACGTCACAAAGGACTTGAATTTCTTATGAGTTTCCAATCCCACAAGAGAACCCAAAGAAAATTCCAACTGAACACAATTATTGCTCTCGACAAGGCTAGGAACCAGCCATTACCAATATCATAACATCACATTAATCACATCCACCAGTCTTTCTATCTTATCTAATCACACTAGAAGCAGACCTGAGATTAGTAGAAGATCCTAAGGCCCTTGCTCTAGACTTCAATCTTCTCCCTTATTCTTCATCTATTTATGTGTAACTTCTTGTTTGGCCTTAGAAGGAGTAAACCCATTTTCATATATAGATTGGACTAGCATAATTTGGGCCAAGCCCATCCCCCTCTCAATCCATGCTTTCCACATACTATTAGGAACCACACTTCTTACCTTCCATATCTCCCCAATAACTACCTCCAATTTTTTTAATCCCTGCATATTCCCTCCTCTTACTATTCAAATTCAAGTTGTCCCCACCAGTAAGGCAACTTCCTTATCTAAATCCCTTGACAACTCCTTATTTTGAAACTGATCATACTTTATACCCATATCCTTGTATAAAATCATTCTCTTCCCTCTTGGATCTTCAATTTCCTTGTTAGTGTGCCCCATCATTGTTGACGTTGGACTCTCACTGTCTTCCTTTGCCGCTTGGTAATGATGAACATCCAATTTTTTAGAAATACCTGAAAGACTGAAGTTTATCCCTTCCTTTACATTCCTTCTATGAAGAATAGATTATTTTCTTAACCACGAACCAAATTGCTCAGTATCCATAGACTATTTCCCATATAACGGACAACCTTTCCCTTCATGAATAATTATTCCACATTTGAAGCATCAACGCGGCAAATTCGCATACTTAATAAGGATGTAGTGTTTCTCTCCATTGTTGGCAATAGTTCTGCCTCTAGCCAAAGTTGTGTGTTTTTTTTTTTTAATTTTTAAATCCAAAAGGATCTTCATATGTATAAACATGCCCCACCCCATATCATCATCATCAACTTTGACCTCTCGACCTCTCCTAAAGACCTACCAACCCTCTCCTCACACTCTTTACTTAACCCCACTAGAAGGAGACTATGTAGTTGCACCTAAAGAGATATTTTATCAAATGTTATGTTACTAGGCTGAATAAAATTATCGAAAGAATATATAACAAACATGTTATTATAAAAAAAACAAGCAGGGTCTCCCACTGTAACATTCCATTCTCGTAGACTAAGGGATATCACGTAAATTTTCTAAAACTTTAACCCGGCACAAGATTCTTGATTTAATAATAAAAATAACATTCAGTTCATAGAGTGATGTTCTAATAAAATACCTTTCACAAAATTTAACTAAACTAACTGAAATTAAACTTGTGTAAAAAAGACATTTATTTCTAGAAAAAACTTAAGATTTAAATAGATGTTCAATCTACTCCGGGTCTACCTATTCACACTGGTCATCTTCCTCACCTTGGTGGTTTAAAGAAAAAAAAAACTAAGATGAGTCGATAACTCAGTAAAGAATCTACCACAATGTGTAAATAATAATCATTGGATTTTTTCATAAAACTTATGCTGAGATTTAAAACATGACTGTACATGCTGATGTTTAAAATATCCATGATTGAACTATTTGAATTAATTAACTAACTGACTTAAGTGACTGGTCTGAACTAACTGACTGATCTGACTAAATTTACTAACTGATCTAATTGAACTAATTTAACTGAATTGATTGGCCAATACACTTAACCCTGTGTGCAAGGTTGTGTATTGGCCCCACGTCCCACTATAGTAAAGGGAGCCACTGATAGTACTCTAGCTACTATAGTGGACCACGTTTAGGTCTGTAGCTTGCATATCCACCCTAATCTAATATACATTGGTACTATGCATCTGAATGACCATCTGAATTAACTGATTTACTGAACTGATTAGCTGAATAACTGATTAATTATTTTCTGATTTGACATAATCTTATACTTGAACGTAACTTAACTTATGTGACTTATGCGATATGAGATGCATAATACATACTGATATAAATAATTATAACTTGCCGAATCTAAGTATGATACTGAATGACATGATTGTGTGTTGTGTTGTGCTGTACTGAATGACATGCTTGTATAACATGAGGAGTATATGAAAATGGCTATAAAAAAATTGGCTCTACTAATAATATGAACTAACTATGAGGATCTTAATTTTGTGATTAAAATTTACTTATCTTGTAGCGTTGTTTCTTAAATTCTCCTTTATAACTCGTTACCAATATGAAATATGAATCGTCACTAGCATTTCTAGAAAAAAGCTTATTGCTCTATTCTAGATACTTTAAATTGTATATAGGGATAATTTAATAAATATTAAATTATACAATGATTACTTATGAAACCATATGATTCAAAGTCTAAAATACAATCCGAAATATTCTATTCGAAATTATAACTTAATAATCTTATTAAAGAAAACTAGTTAGAATAAACATTTAGAATATTAATCAAAATAGTTGGCTCCGAAATACCCTTTAAAAGAATATACTTTAGAATAACTTAAAACCCTTGAATACTATCTGATAAACTAAATCATTGACTAACATAATTGCTTGAGTAGATAAAACCCATTTAGAAGGCAACCCTTAATAAATAGGGAGGCCCAAGGCCCATTCCAGAAGTCAGCTCGTGGAATAAACCAAGGCAAGACAAAAGTCTGCCATAGGCACCAAGGCAAAGATGTAAAAGATTCATCAAGGTGCATAGCGGACGGTTACTCAACCAGGGGCTTAAAGGGCATAAGGTGATATTGGAGTTTATTTGAGGGTCTTTGGGGAAATTCTGAAACCAATGCCAATAAATGACAACAACGCTCATGGAAGACCAAACATGAGAAAACATAAACATATCAAATAAAAGGAAGAAGCTTTATAGAGAAAGGCTTGCAGGATGCTCACCGAGAGAGGATTTGAGGCACCACGGCTCTAGGTGGTTGAAGGAGTGGTCAGCGACGCCATTGGGTGTTCGGAATTCACTTGGGGTGTCTGGGTTAGGCCGAACAGCACCTTTGATAGTTGTAGAGAGGAGGTCTGACGTTTGGATGGTGGCTGGGCTGTGGTTCAATGAAAGGAAGGGTGTTCTGTTTTCAGTGGCCCAAAATGGAAGAGAAAACGGCTTGGGGGTGAAGAGGCTGCTAGAGGGACCACTTGCTGCTAGTGTTTTGGCCGTGGTCTAGAGGGACAAACTAAGAAATTTCGAGACTAGGGGAGGAGAACGAAAGAGTGAATGGCTTCGTGGTGCTGCGCTGTTGGAGTGCGAGCCTGCATGATGCTGCGCGTGGTGGTGCTAACATGGTGCTCGGCAGTTTGTGAAGGGTAATGGTTCCATTGTACCTCGCCCATGGAGGAGACGTGGTGGCATGTTGTTCGTGCATGGAGGCTTGTCGATGCAGCAGCGTGGTGCTTGAAATATGTAGTGAAGTGCATGGAGGGAAGAAGACGTGTGTATTTATAAGCATTTAGAAAAATCCTAGTGATGAAGAAAAACATAGAAACGTGCAAGCATGAGAAGTGGAACGAGATTTGAGAGTGATTTCGGTGTGGAGATGTTTATCAAATTCGAAATTCAAGGGGGATAAGAGCCTGGAATATATGGAAGGGAAGCCCTGTGAGATTTTACAAATCTAATCCGTTACTAATTTTAAAATTTATAAATTACTACCTTAAAACATATCTAAAAGGCTACTAATAATAAAGAAAATATAATATTAATAATATAATAAATATAATATCTATGGTAAAAAAATTCATATTTAAAAATACAAACTTATTAATGCCATAACCTCGGGTAAAATTGATAACACTTACAATAATAAAAAAAAAATTAAGGTTGGGATGTTACACCCACCTTAGCTTCTTCTTCTTTTTTTCATATGCATAAGTCGAAAGAGTCATAATAAACACGTTGGATCCCACTTCTTGAAAAACTGCATGCTTGCTCAATCTCCAAATTTTGGCCATAGTTGCTTCAACTACTCCTATACTGATCATACGGTTTGTCCATATCTTCCCAATCAAGACCTTTCGCCCTTTTCCTGAACATCTGCCGTAACCCTTCCTCCAAGGTCAATGACCACGTCTTCTTCTTTTGTCAATCGGAGCTGACCCCATTGATCTTCCAACCCGTCCATAGCACTCTTGTAACCCTCACTAAATAAGACTCGACCACTACCACTCTTCACCAAAGAAAATATTTACATCATCCCTTCTTTTCTAGAGAAAAAAGAAAGAGGAGACTTCAACCCTCACGTAGATTATTGAATTTAACTATATAGGTTTTAGTTATATAACTATATAATTATACTAGTATATATAATAGATATCTATTTAATAGTATATACAAAATATTGGAGTTGGAGCATAAAGTTAGATTCAGATCGGTTAGAATCAGAGTCAGTCCAATGACACCTTGACTCTGATTTAAAAACTTTAAAAAAAGTTAAGACTCCAAACTTTTAGTTGGAGATAGTGAAAATGTAATAAAAAAATAATAAAAAATTATTGAATAGTAATAAAAAATAAAAAACAATAATAAAATTATAAATAATAATTAAGTAATATGAGAATACATGAGTTATTCTTACCACCCAAACCGGCCTAGAGTTTTGTGAGGAGCCAAAATGAAAGTAAATTGAAAACTAAGTTCACAGATTTTCGCCCAATCTCGTGTGCATGTTGACTAGTGAGCGTATTGGAAGTGCATTTTGGTGTCCACCCTGATATTATTATTATTTTTTTTAACGAGTAATGTTATATATAATTATAAAATTATAAAGAAGATGATGCAATCATTAAAAAAAATGAGATTTATTATAAAAAAAAAAATTAATTAATTTTAGATGAGCAAAGTAAGGTTCAAGATCTAGACTTGGGAAGTACCTGAATTTTGCTTTGGTCTTTACCAAGATGAGTAGGATGTTTAGATCCAGTTCGTCAGTTAGTTCCAAATCAGGATTGCCGCCTGATATTATTAATGAAGAAGATTGTGTTTTTGAACAAAATAATTTGCCAGATATTAATCGATGGCATATGCCAAAGATTGATTCTGATTCTCTTTATAATAAAGCCTGGAAAGAGAAGGTTTTTGCTATGGAATTCAAGGTGAAAACCATTGAGCGCACCTTCGCTATTTCAAAAACTCAGGAAAAATGTCATCTCCTTTCATTGGCTAGGGATAGTCTATCAAATGAAATTTTTATAGTGCCGTCAAGGTACTGCTGAATCAGGTCGAGATATTTATCCTGAGATACGATCTCTATTGGTGGTAGTTCCTTTTGAAGGATCCACTCATCTGGGAGAGAAACATCTCTCCAGTATATCATTTTGGATATTCTGATGTGAGCACTAGAAGTAAAACTCTGCATCAGAAGGGTCTGGTCTGTTGCAGATTTTATCTTAGCCTTAGGGTTAAGGCTAGTTTTCATCAAACGATAATAAATGCGGTAAACCAGAGCAAGAGGTCTACTGCCTTCAATCATATCAAAACCAGAAGTCAAAATGTTAAGGGTTACACATCCAAAATATTTCTATCATGTAAATCAACAGTTAAATCAGGATAACAATCAAAATGTACTGGACCTTCAGCCAGGGAAGTTTGAACTATCCCAAGCTTACTATCTTCAAAATTCTTAAATCTGCCATCACGCAGACAAAGAAGGACAGATGCATTGATGCCTCGCCTTATCAGAGGCTTGATGGCAACCTGAACTGATGCAATATGCATGAAAGTAAAACCTTTCTATTTAATATCAGCGATGACATCATGCTGAAAGAGACGACATTTTTCCTGGGTTTTTGAAATAGCGAAGGTGCGCTCAACGGTTTTCACCTTGAATTCCGTAGCAAAAACCTTTTGGTTCTGCTACTAATTGATTAACTTTATCTTTCCCTCTTGTTTATCTTGATAATTTCCAGAGACACTCTGTCTCCCTATCTTGTTCTTCACTTTATTATGTTGGCGCCACTGCAGTCGAATACCAAGACTGAATAGTAAGTCCCTTTTGAAGCCGGGTAGGCAGGGTTAGGGCATGAGAGGATTCTAGTTGTGACCCACCGATATGTGTTACGAAATGCAGCAGAGTAAGGTTCAAGACCTAGACTTAGGAAGTACCTGAGTTTTGCTTTGGTTTTTACTAAGATGAGCAGGATGTTTAGATCCAGTTCGTCAGTTAGTTCCAGATCAGGATTGCCGCCTGATATTATTAATGAAGAAGATTGTGTTTTTGAACAAAATGATTTGCCAGATATTGATCGATAGCATATGCCAAAGATTGATTCTGATTCTCTTTATAATAAAACCTGGAAAGAGAAGGTTTTTGCTACAGAATTTAAGGTGAAAACCGTTGAGCGCACCTTCGCTATTTCAAAAACCCAGGAAAAATATCGTCTTTTTCAGCATGATGTCATCGTTGATATTAAATAGAAAGGTTTTACTTTCATGCATATTGCATCAGTTCAGATTGCCATCAAGCCTCTGATAAGGCGAGGCATCAATGCATCTGTCCTTCTTTGTCTGCGTGATGGCAAATTTAAGAATTTTGAGGATAGTAAGCTTGGGATAGTTCAAACTTCCCTGGTTGAAGGTCCAGTATATTTTGATTGTTATCCTGATTTAACTGTTGATTTACATGATAGAAATGTTTTGGATGTGTTAACCCTTAACATTTTGACTTCTGGTTTTGATATGATTGAAGACAGTAGACCTCTTGCTCTGGTTTACCGCATTTATTATCGTTTGATGAAAACTATCCTTAACCCTAAGGCTAAGATAAAATCTGCAAGAGACTAGACCTTTCTGATGCAGAGTTCTACTTCTAGTGCTCATATCAGAATACCCAAAATGATATACTGGAGAGATGTTTCTCTCCCAGATGAGTGGATCCTTCAAAAGGAACTACCACCAGTAAAGATCGTATCTCAAGATAAAGATCTCGACCTGATTCAGTA
This sequence comes from Platycarya longipes, assembly GCA_036559045.1. Lineage (NCBI taxonomy): Eukaryota > Viridiplantae > Streptophyta > Magnoliopsida > Fagales > Juglandaceae > Platycarya > Platycarya longipes. The sequence continues at coordinate 21,906,178 of CM071802.1, read as the reverse complement.
GTACCTTGACGGCACTGTAAAAATTTCATTTTATAGACTATCCCTAGCCAATGAAAGAAGACATTCTTTCGCCGGCCCTAGATCATCTTGTTCTTCGGACCTAAGAATTAGTAGATCTGCAAATCTCAAAACATTTTTGGAGGATTCTGCCAAAATAGTAAATCTTACTCGTCCAGTGTTTATTCAGGAAATTCCCAAGGGAAAATCCTCTGATTTAAAGCTGGAAGGTATTTCTTCTAATTCACAAGTTACTCCAGCTTATTACACAACCAAGGATGACATTCCATCATCCAAGGGAAAAGCTAAAAAAGAAAAAATTGAGGTGGAAGATGATTCTTCTATATCGCCGACACCCATGTCGCCGACAGTTTTGGATTTAGCTATGAACACACCACCATTACACCCATAATTGATGATGATGTATAAATCTTTTGATCCTAATATGGTCGCTTTGTTTAATGATTTTAATAGCATGGAAAACCGTCCTAAGCGAAAAGCTTATGATGCAAATTTTAGTCTGACTGAAAAGAAACAGGTCAAACAAAAATGGAAAGAATTGATGTATGCTTCAAACAAGCATATCCTTTTATTTGATTTCCTTGAAAATCATTATGATTTAAAAAACTATTCTTTAAATGTTTTAAAGACCAATTTTACAAAAGCTGAAGATAAAACCGTTATAAAATGCAATCATCCTTCTCTTGAAACCATTTTGATTTCAGTACAGGGAGCTGAAGTTAAAGCTTCACCTTTTAAAGTTCCCGCTGCCGAAGATCCTAAGTTTCCTCAGATTTCTTTGGAAACAAGAAAGATCATTAAGCAAAATAATTTTATCAACACTGCCCTCCATACAATAAGTCAACAATTGGACCGTAATGAGGACAAAGTTGAAAAACCCATTTCTAAAAAAACTTCAGCTAGTTTTTCAATACCTCTTGAAAAACCTTTGATTATTTTACCAGAGAACAGTTAAAAGATTGATAATGTCAGTACTTTGGATAAAATTGATCAAATGCTAGCTCAAATTAAGCTAGAAAAACCCTCAACTAATGCTCTCGATAAAAGTGGCCAAATGGTTGATTCTGATTTTATTGAAATTTATACAGATGATTCTTCGGTAGATGATTCTGTCATTAATGATGATTTTAAAGAGTTTTTATTGGAGAAACCTGAAATAGCCAAACTTACTTCTACCAGACCTACGGATTTTATGAAGAATTGGTTCATCAAGCCTACTCCACCAGATTTACAAATTGAAGAATGCATGTTTCAAAATCAGTTTTCAGCCAGCGCTGACAGGATATATGAGTGGAATATTGATGGACAGTCTGAACAAGAAGTCCTCAATACTCTGCAAAAAATTTCCATGGTTGTTGATGCTTATGTTAATAATAATATCTTACAACTAGACATCATTAAGATGTTAATTTCTGGTTTTACAGGTATGCTTCGTTCTTGGTGGGATAAACATCTCACTGAAGAAGCACGACAAAGGATTCAATTTGCAGTTAAGCAAAGTGATGATGGAATACCTGTTTTTGATACTACCATAGGACGAGGAATCTCTGATGGTGTTAACACTTTGATTTACACGGTTATTAAGCATTTTATTGGAACCTCTTCCAATATTACTAATCGTGTTTCTGATTATTTGAATAATTTGAGATGTCCTAACATGTCAGATTATAATTGGTATGAAAGTGTTTTTATGTCTCGTGTTTTGCAACGAGATGATTTTGATAAGCCTTACTAGAAAGAGAAATTTATTGATGGTCTTCCTCATTTGTTTGCTCTAAAGGTTAAGGACTCACTACTTGATTCTACCGGCAGACTTGATTACGATAGTTACACCTACGGGGACATCACTAGCGTAATAAAGAAACTCGGTATCAGTATGTGCAATGATCAAAAACTTATCAATCAACAGATGAAAGATAGAAAGAGAGCTAAATATGAGATGGAAAATTTCTGTCAACAATTTGGCCTTCCTCCTATCGCCCCATCTCGAGAAAAGAGAAAACATTTTAAAAAGGTTTTCAAAAAATCTCATAGGGAAAACAGGAGAAAACCCCGTGATGAAATTTACAAAAAACCTTTTCATAAAAAATTTTTGCATAAAAAATCTTTGAAAAACCCTTCTAAAGGGACATGTTTTAACTGCGGCAAAAAAAGACACTGTACTGATAAATGTCCTAATCCTAAAAAGTCCAGTAAGTTAAAAAATAAGCTTAATGCCCTGAATATTGGTGAAAATGACCAACAAGAATTGTTTCACCTCCTTGAAGACAGTACTTCATCTTCTGACCGAGATGAACTCAACTCCCGTGATTCAGAATATCACTCAGAAGTTGAACTATTTAATTCAGCAATGATTAAACTTGATTGTAATTGCAGTGGTTCTTGTTGCAATTGCAGAGTTAAGACAATTAATGTTTTAACTAAGGAAGAAGAACAAGAGAACCTCCTTTTAACTTTGATTTCTCAAGTTGAGAATATTGAGCTAAAAGAGAAATATCTCATTCAGCTCAAGAAGACTATGACTCATAGAGAGCCGTCAACTTTTCAAGAGAAATGAGTTTTCAAGAAATATTAAGATGTTTCGATAAGAAACCGAAAAATGTTTCAACAAATGATTTACAGCATGAAATTTCTTTAATCAAAAAAGAGATTGTTGAACTCAAAACTGAGATTAACTCCCTCAAACTTGAAAATTCATGTTTTAAACAAGATTTGATTTCTTTTAAAATTGAACAACATTTTGATCAAACATGTCCTTCCGATAATGAGGAAACAAAAATCTCAGATCACAATAAATCCTTTGAACCTCTCAATGCCATTTGTTTGCTTAAACAACCTATGCCTACCAAATGGTATTTTAATTATTGAAGAAATCCATCGAAGGACAACATAATAGCATGATGCTATTAAAAAAATCCATTGAGGATCAAAACAATAGTGAAGACTCAACTGAAGAATCAGACGCTTCTGATAATTACAGCAATACTTTTGGACATGACAGAGAGTATTCTCCGCCTGATTTTGGAGAACCTTAATTGTAGTCCACTCAGATAACTCGTCGGCATAAGAAGACAAAATACTTTCGGTGCAGACAACTTTGCTTTTATTTAAAAGTGACAGCACAAAATGACAAGTCCATCTGGTGCTTGGTGCAGAGTTATTTTTACTTTTTACTATTTCGCCCGTGATTTACTCTGGGTTTCACTTTTGTAAGGGCTCCTTCATCTATAAAAGGAGATCTTAGTTTTCATTGGAAGGCAGAGCGTTTTTGCCCTTCTCTCTGATAAGAAGTTTTGCTCCCAACCTTCGAAACCCCAAATATTATAATTTTGTTTAAATTGTATAAGTCTTTTGTTGAAATGAAGAATCTTTTAGTTCAAAATTATCTTAATTAATTATTTTATCTTAATTAATTATTTTTGCATAGCATTACATGCATTTGGTCGACTCTGTCGCATCATATCTGTATCATATTTATCATTTCTCAAATTATCCAATTATATAGTCCTCCAGTTATCTGGTCCTTATTATATTCTATTTTGTTTATATTTCCTTCCACATTTTATAATTTTATCTTCATTAATTATTTTTGCATAGCATTACATGTATTTGGTCGACTCTGCCGCATCATATCTGTATCATATTTATCATTTCTCAAATTATCCAATTATATAGTCCTCCAGTTATCTAGTCCTTATTATATTCTATTTTGTTTACATTTCCTTCTACGTTTTATAATTTTATTTTATATAAATCTTATACATATTTATTTGTTTTTAAAATATTACACATCCCTTATAAATTCGCGACTTTATCTATAATTTTTCTTTATTTTAACCCATCCGCAGAAAATACACCTTCCTTCTAAAATTTTCTCTTCCCTGCAACACTCGTACGGCGTACCACCCTCTGACCTTCTCTCTAGGTCTCTTTTGCTGGCTCAAGGTAAAACTAAAACCCACATTACGTGTTCTCCGCATAAATTGTTTGCGTTTGGGCTTGTAACGAATCTTTCTATCGCTTTGCTCTTATTCGTTTTGAATTCAGCGATCTGAATTGTTGTTTTGATTTTAATCTCTTTCGAGTTGACCCTGTTTGAGATTTCGAATCCGTTGAGTATCTGTTTGCGGGGAGGATAGCATTGGCTGATTGAAATCTGTACTGAGTTTTGAGCTTCGGATTCCTCTTCTTCTCTACTCCTCCCATTCTATAGCCCAAAATTCTTGCGGAGAGAGAGAGAGAGAGAGCTTGTAAAAAGTGGTTCAGCTTCTCGCGGAACATACGCGACACAGCTACTCCACCATATCCAATCCCTGGAGGGAAGGTCCCAGACCTCTAAGAAGAGAGCGAGTGGGCCTGAGTGTCCCATCACTAGAAATAGGATCCAGAGGACTGTTAACAGAGCTTATGACGGTGTACTGTCTGGAGGTGCTGTCAGAGAAAGGATCATTCGAGCCTTTTGGGTGGAAGAGCAAAAGTTTGTGAAGAAGGTCTGGAAAAGGAAAACCAAGCCCCAAAGAATTAAACTACATGGTTTAGCGAGTTTCAAGCAGCTTTAGCGTAATTTTGACCGTGACAGAGTGGCAAACTATGGAGAAGTGTTTTGAGGTTTTCTGATTTAGATCTTCTTTTGCATTTAGGCTAGTTTAATGCATGATTTCAGGCTCCCAGTTTGTCGTCAAATCCACCGTTCTAGGATTTAGTTTTTTGTTAAAATGTGATGTGATACTTTTCTGCTAAAATAATAAAAATTTCGGTTTGGTCTCATTGGTCAGATTTTAGTCTTCTGTTGAAATTTGAGATTTTTAATTTCTAAAGCTTTCTTTCTCCTATACATTTATGAAGTATGGGGGAAATGTTTTCTCTGATCGAATACATTGTGCATCTTTCATGGAAGTCTATTGGGAAATTGAATTACTGACATTGGGTAAGTTTCAGCCGAAGTTTGAAATCTTGTTGAAAAAAAAAAAAAAAAACATTGATTCCAGTTTAGGAACTACTTAGGCCTTAGATTGCGTAATTGGACTCCAGTTTGAAGGAATTACAGTAAAAAAGGATTTATTCTTGTAGGTTCATAGTGCTATATCACATAAATGACTTTAAAGTTTTATAGGAGATATTTTAAAACATGCAGAAGTTATTGTCAAATAAAGCATGTTTTACATGCATTATTTATAATGAATAGGGCAATTTCAAAGAAAGGGATTGTACTTATTTTATTGTGCAAAGAAACGAAAGAAAGATGTAAGGAATGGCATATGTTTAAGGAAAATGAACACTTTCAGATTTTAATGTCCTAATGAATAAGCCTGATATTGAGGCTGAGATGGAGTACAACCGCTAATGGTGATCCATCGCCGGAAAGAAAGTTTCCACCCATGTGTTAATTTGATGGATAGGAAAGTCACTCAACCTGGGGCAAGGTTGAGAAGGGTCCCTTGTGGTTACACATAGCCCCTGCATACAGGGCAAAAATTTATATTGGCCAAAGTTTAACAAGTGATAGATTATAGAAGTGCTGAGCATGTTAGGGAAGTAAGAGTAGTTTGTTTATTGTGGATAATGTACCTATGTTTATTTTAAGGGTCGATAAATATTATGAGTTCAGTAATTGTCTATAACTATATGCATCCACTTCAATTGCAAAGAAATTCAATAACATTCCCGTAGGCTGTTTCATGTATGTTATGAAAGTGTTAACTTCCCCAGAATATTTTTAACTCAACTGTTTTTAATTGGTTGGGTGTCTTTTTACTGAATTTTCCACTCACCCGGTCTTATTTTCCTCCCCATATGCAGGAGCATGCAGGTACGAGGCTGAAATGTCTAAGGATAGAAGGGGAGTTTTATCAGAAGAGCTTAGTAGGAAGATTTGTTTCATAAGTTTTGTCATAACACGCAGAGTTTTATGAGAATGATAATTCCATTTCCCTCGAAAGCAATCTCTCTCTTCTATATCTATGTCTAAACTCTCCCAAATCAAGCTCTTGGTGATCCTTTTTGCTGCACTAAGCTTCACATACCTCTCTGCCACAGCTTCTCCTAATCACCATCGATACAATATAGGAGATCATGTACCCTTATATGTCAACAAAGTGGGGCCCCTCAACAATCCTAGGTACCCCAAATTCTGAGTATATCAACCTCTCCATTTCTCATCTGAACTCACTGCCAATCCTAATATGGATGCATATTGATCTTTATGTTTATTTGTGTTCTCTTGCAGTGAGACCTACTACTACTATGACTTGCCATTCTGCAGCCCAGGTTAGCTACTTACTTCAGTGTGTAATAAGATTTTAGCGATCTTTGTAGTTTCCTGAGCACTAAATATAACTTAAATATTCTATGGGTGTTTTTATTTGTTGAGCTTTATACCATGTTCAATGGCCAATCGTGTTCCCCTGAGTCAGATTGTTTGATATGAGTAACCTATATAAAAAAGAGTGTTTGATATGAATTCGTGTTTACATGTGGTAGTTGTTAAACTTACATTTTGTGCTACTTTTAAGCAGTAGAAGTTGAGTTTTCTATGTTGTGGCTTGCAGATCCAGTAATCCAGAAGAAGGAATCCTTTGGTGAAGTCTTGAACGGTGATCGTTTGACCAATGCTTTATATGAGTTGAAATTTCGGGAGAACATAACTGGGAAGACCCTTTGCCAGAAGAGGCTTAGAGTTCCTGAAGTTGCAAAGTTCAGGGATGTTGTCAGTGAAGATTTTTACTTCCAGATGTATTTTGATGATCTTCCATTGTGGGGGTTCATTGGGAAAGTTGAAGATGAGAGTGAGATTCTGGGTGAGGAGGGCCCTAAGAATTATCTCTTTAAACATGTTCGGTTTGATGCTCTTTACAATGGGGACCGAGTTGTAGAAATACAAGCATTTAGTGATCCTAATCATGTTGTGGAGATAAAAGAAGATGCTGAAATTGATGTTACTTTCACTTATTCAATTATTTGGAGTGAGAGCTCAGCCAAGTTTGAGAACAGGATGAACAAATATTCGAGGACTTCATCAGTGCCAATTATCCGCCAAATTCATTGGCTCTCATTCATTAATTCAATTGTTATTATTGTACTCTTGATGGGATTGCTTGCCTTGCTATTAATGCGGCGTCTCAAGAATGATATGAGAAAGTAATTGCACTTCTCAGTGTTCTCTGTTTTGGGGGAGCTATGTAGGTAGTTATTTTACTTTTTCTGCCTAAACATCTTCATATATTTCAGGTGTGCCGATGGGGATGAAGAAGAAGAAGATAAGGAGTTTGGTTGGAAATATGTTCATGGTGACGTCTTTAGACATCCTCCCAATTTGTCCTTGTTTTGTGCTGTTTTGGGTGTGGGTACCCAGCTGCTAACCCTGTAAGACACTTTTAACCATTTTCTTAATTCGTTGTATCAATGTATCAAAATTACATTTGCAATATATACTTTGAGTAGCATCATCCGGGCTTTTAGGTGTCAGGGGACACCTTATTAGATGGTACTCTACCTGCCTTTCATTGACATTCAGAGCTACCTTTATTCCATGCCCTACAGTAATATGACATTTTATGCCTAGTTAATCTTTTCATTTTCCAATTAGACACCTCCAGAGTTCATTACGATGTTGGATGGTCTATAGTATCTTGGTGGACCTTGATTGACAGATTTTTTGCATCTCCATACCTCTGGTACTTTTGCCGATGGATGTCATCTTCTCTAAGCTTTTGTACTTTGGATCCTGCTTAATGACCTGCTACTGCATTCTTTTTAATGGTCTGAGACTTTATTAATGCATATCAGTCAGTCTATACTAACTAGCAAATCATGATGGGGATAGAAAGGGGTGCTTCACCACTTAACATACAGATTTGCATTGCAGAGGTCATGTATGCCACTCAGGCTAACAGTTTTCATATCTTTGACTTATGAGAATGAAAATTGAACCTTTTTTTCAACTTGTCTCTGCATTTTTCCTTCAGGGTTTTTGTCTTATTCTTATTGGCATTTCTCGGTGTCCTCTATCCTTACAATCGTGGAGCTTTGTTCACATCTCTCGTCTTGATATATTCACTTTCATCTGTGGTTGGTGGGTACATTGCTGCTTCTTTCCACAATCAATTTGCTGAGACTGGATGGGTAAGAGCTTGATGTTTTTTCAGTGCATTGTTTGTCTGCAATTCCTTCGTAACTTGTTATCCTCTTAACAAAGACAATATTTGATTCCAGGAAAGGAGTGTTCGTCTTGTTGGGATTCTGTATCTGGGTCCGTTTGTTGTGACAGCATCGATTCTTAATGCAGTTGCCATATCTTATGGAGCCACAGCCGCACTTCCATTTGGCACCATTATATTGATTCTTCTGATGTGTGCATGCGTTGCTATTCCATTACTTGCCTTCGGTGGGGTGATTGGATATCGTTTTAGATCTGAATTTCAAGCACCTTGTGCCACAAAGCGATTCCCTCGAGAGATTCCACCATTAGCTTGGTACCGAAAAACATCTTGTCAAATGTTTATTGCAGGTCTTCTATCTTTGAGTGCAATTGTCCTTGAGTTACACCACTTATATGCAAGCATGTGGGGCTACAAAATATTCACACTTACCAGCATTTTATTTATCACCTTCATCATCATCATTCTACTAACTTCAATGCTAAGTGTTGGTTTGACATATATTCAGCTTTCTGTGGAAGACCATGAATGGTGGTGGAGGTATGTATAGCACATGCAATATACTCGTTCCTTTCAGATGATAATTGGGTTCTGAAATTGTCACTCCATAGCTTGAAAAGTAAAAGTCAAGAATTTTTTGAGGATGAATATAGCATCTTCTGTTTCTGAGGCTTGAAATAATAAATGGTCTGTTCCTCACATCTTTTCAGGAGGCTCAATAACAGTTGTTTGGCCAAATTTTGAACACCGTAGGTCATGTTTGAACTCTAACTAGATGAGGCAGAATGATAGTGAAAATTCTCCTGTTTAGAGCAAGTGGGCTGCTTGGTCTCAAATACTTCATCTGAATCTGGAGGCTCTGTCCAGTTTATTATAGGCCATTTATGTTATAAGGATCAGATGGTCATCTTTTTATTTGTCTTTCTGGATTTTGGAAGGGTTTTATGTTAAAAGAAAATGATTTTTTTTTTTTGCCTTAGACTGCTTCATACGTCCTTTTTATCCATTGCAGTCAGAACATTTTGATAGTGTTTTCGAAACTTCAGACTCATCTTCTATCTCCATTGCAACAAAAACATATATATTGTACACAATTTTAAGCAGATGTATGATTGGAATTTTGGGATAGCTTCTTCGTCAAAGGAAAGACCATGAATCTTCTGCTTTATTTTTGCATTATATTTCGTGTATTGACTGCATGTTTTCTTTGGCTGATGCAGATCGATGTTGTGTGGAGGCTCGCCAGCCATTTTTATGTTCGGCTATAGCATCTACTTCTATGCCAGGTCAAATATGAACAGTTTCATGCAGCTATCCTTCTTTATTGGCTATAATGCTTGTCTGTGCTATGCATTCTTCCTGATTCTGGGTACAATCAGCTTTCGCGCTTCCTTAATGTTTGTTCGTCATATATACCAAGCTGTTAAAAGCGAATGAATATGCTTTTCTGCATTCAAGTGATGATAAAATGCTCCATCTTTCTCCTCTCCTTCCCTCCATGCACACAGGCGGATATGCATTTGCATTTCTTGTGTTTGCGGATAGAGGGCACAAATTAGTCTATCAAGATTGTAACATTTACAAAATACCATCATATCTATGAAAAAAATTCCGTCACTCACTGACATATGCAAGTGACATGTGCATGTTGCAAGCACTAATGCTTGTGCATAAACACTCGAGACAAGAAGATTGTGAGAATTATACAATTCCTTCTAATTGGAGAGATCCTGCACCATGTATCTATGCACTCATGGATTAGTTTGATTGAGAGTAAGATATTGCACTGTTTTTTTTTTTTTTTTTTCAAAGACGAGGGACCGTGCCTCTAATTTTATTGATAACTCCTACTTATGATATAGGGATACATTTTTCAAATGGGAGAAGAGCTTTAGGGTTTACATAAATTCCAAAACCGTAATATGCTATATAAGTGTTTGGTAAGTGAAAGACAGAGTAAGAAGAAACATCTATTCCAGTAGCTCCTAAGTTTGCTCAAGTATCAGTCAAGTTATATGCTTCTCTGTAGGTATGAAATAAATTTAAAATGAAGTAAAGAATAGATGTAAAGAGCATTATTAGTGGCTTAGTTAAAGTTTAACTAAATTTTGACTAGAAAATTTACCTTTATAAATTAGGTAGTCATTTTTTAACAACAGTAAATAAGAAATTCTTTAAATCTATAATCTATCACTATTCTATTAAAAGATTAATATTGGCCTTTTACTATTCTATTAAATTAACAAAAAAGTAAAATTTAGGTATAAAAAAGGTGGAAGTGATCTCAAAAAGAGTAATTATTTTTGCTAAAATAATATTTGGCCAGCAACTTAGGTTACATCTGGATGTTAAGAGTGTTTATAAATAGTAGTAAAAAGTAATAATAAAATATTGAATAGTAATGAAAAAGTAATAAATAGTAATAAAAGTGGGTGAAAAATAATAATAAAGTAGTGAATAGTAGTAGAAAATATTTGAAAATATTTTGTTTCCAAACTGGCCCTTAGGCTCGCCAGATTTGGCAAATACCTTTGGCTAAAAATACTCAAGTTATAGAGTCTATTGTATTTAGATTTTATGCCATCTAGCTAAACTTTAGCTATAAGCAATTCTAATACTAATGCACTAAGTATGTCATTCCACATTTCAAAGTACTTATAATGAGGCTCTCTTTTTATTGGTTAAGCTTAAACTAGTTAACAAGGTAAAGAATCTGTATCCACAACTAATTCTAAAATCTGCGATTGATAGCATAATAATATAAACCATATTTCAAAGCAGAAAGTTCACTAAAATTATTCGTCCCATACCCGGATGGCAAGACAAACCATAAACAGCTTAAAATTACCAACAAGTGGAGGATACCCATTTGACTAACAACGGCTCAATAACCCTTGTTTGAAGCCTAGCCAACTTTGGTGTAGGCTAACCAATGAATTCAGCTCCTGTAACCAAATAAGCAATTATGTGAACTTGATCTAATCCTTAAAAAATAAGACCACCGGCAAGAGCAATTTTGTTTCCAAGAGTTAAGAGCAAAGGGAAGAGGTTCCAAAGCAGTTATAGAAATAAAGCCCAAACCTCATTAGCTTGAGGAAAGCTGTAAAAAAGATGTGCTTCAATTTCAGTATATTCTTTACAACAGCTGCACTGAGATATTAAAGGAATGACAATTTTGTATCTTCAAGTCTGATGCCACTCCACCTTGCCACATCTTCCATATAAACAAATCAATATTTAGAGGTTATAAAAGGATTTTATATGTATTTAGTTTAAACAAATTCTAGTTGATATTGTTTGTTTGATGATATTTCATGTTGACTTTGTTGTAAAGAACCACCAGAGGTAAGATATTGCTAGTGTAGCATATAAAACTCACCGAGAAGATTATTATTATTATTATTATTTTCTTTTTTTTCATGCATTTTTTAAATATTTTTAAATGTTTTAAAACATCACAATATTATTAAAATTTTATTTTTTCTTATTTAATCAATAAATAGAAAAAGACTATTGAGACCTTTGTCGGGACCCAAAACATTTTCCTAAGATGAAGGGTGAGTGTTGAACCGCAGTTGAGGATGAGAGATATTGGCTGTGGAAATTTGTGGGTTTTTTTTTCCCCCTTTATTCATAACCCGTTATATAATGGCTAAAATGATGAGATATTCAGGCTTATTGCAGGTGATTTTGAAACAAAATGATGCGAATGTTTGAGGAAAATGCTAGTATGCCTTTTGCCCCCCTCATTTTAATAGTTTATTTACTTAATTTTTAATTTTTAATTTTTTTCTTAATGATTAAGGAAGTGATTATTATTATATTAATATTTTTTATTTTTTTAGAAGTATTTATATATGTTTAAAAAATATTTGAAATAGAAAGTTCAGAAGAAAAAAAAGATAAAAATGCAATTTACACTAAAGACACACCTAAAGGACAAATTGAGAAAGCATAATTTATTTAAATTCATAACATCCTTAAAAAATATTACTTAATCATTAAGTAAAAAAAGTGTCGGTAGACCCTCTTGGAACCGTGTCAAGATCCCAAGCGCTATTCCTACACTTTCATTCTACTAAATAAGATGTGTCACATTCATTACTAATAGATAATATAAAAAGCATGCAATAAATGATCATTTAATAGTGATAAATGTATCACATCTTACTTAGTGGGATGAATGTGAAATAGTAGTATGATGTATAGAATTTTTTTTTAATAATATTTATAATGGCCATAAATAAATTAGTAATACTACATATAATTATAAAGTGCATAAGGGACGTACAAATATTTTTGAAAAAGTGTAATTCATTATAAAAAAAATAATTTTTTCATATAGATCCTTTATTAACTCATCTTTTTAAAGAGATTATGTGGCGCATACACATTCTACGATTACAAATTCTATTTCTCAAAATAAATTGATGCTAAAAGTCTATTTGTTGTTGAGGGGGATGAAAGAGTTTTAACTGAAAGAAATCTTCGGTTTTGTTTTTTCCTTAGTTTTATTTACTTCCCTTTTTCTCTCTATAAGAAAATAATTATAGGTAATAAAAACTTTCTTTCTGAAAAACCCAATAAATCAACATCCATTGTTATTTATTTAATTTTTGACTGAGTTCGAGCAACATCTCTTTCTAGGTAATATCATCACCATTTTTTTTCATAGAAACTTATTTTGTTGCTTCTTTAAGTTTTTTAATAATTATAATGTACAATTGTTTAGTAATTATCCATAAAATGTATTTTTTTCTTTGAAAATGATCTCTTTGTTATGATAATTATTATTAAAATATATACTTTTTATTGTCTAATTTTATTGATATTATAACGAGTAGTGAAAGATTAATGAATTTCTTAGAAGGGAATTTGTGATTTAATGGTGTCTTATATTAATCTTAAATAAAATGTTAAATATAATTATAAAATATGTAAGCACTGCACACTCCCTTTTATATAAGAGTAACTAAATATGAAATTTACATAAAAATTATTTTTTAATGATAGACTACACTTTTTCTTAAATAAAATGCGCGACACTTGTAAAGTCCATAATTATATATAAACATTAATCTAATATTAATTAAATCAAAATATATTAAACGGACAAGCATCTGAATAATTATATTTTCTATACTATACATATATATATATTGAGATAGAATAAAATAATCTAATATAGAAGAAATATAGAATAATTATTCAAACAATCAAAACATGTCAAAGCTGGGCTTTGAGACCAAATTTGAATAATATTGCTCAAGCCCATATCAGATGTGGGCCATGAATCCGATTTGGGCTCCTAAGGACAAGGCCACTCACCCAATGCCCAGCCCACCATGGCTCTTAACAAAAATACATTTTCCTTTAGGGTTTATCAGCCATGCCCGTTCTTCCCAGTGCTATATATACCGAATGCTTAGCCGCCAGAAATCCCTATAGACTCGTGGAGTTCCTCTTTGTTCTGGGTAACCTCTCTCTCTCTCCCCTCCCCCCTTGCTTGATTTCTAGATCTGTAGTCTTCTTTTTGTTTCCCGAGAATGTGGAGTTTTGAATGTTCGAGTGATGTGTTATAATTTTTCGTTCTTAAATCAAAATATATCTGGATGTATATTTTTGTGTCGTTTCTGTTAAGTTGGCCTTCTTTTTAATGTGATATGGTTTTGTTGCAGGAGGAAAAGATTTTAGTTCGACTGTGGAAAAAACAGACTTTCAAATATGAGGTATTCGAAATCTCAGCTAGTGGGTAACTTTTTTTCGTATGCCGAATCAAGTCAGGAGGGTTTAGCTTTTGGAGTTTTGGAAGTAGTAAATGTGGAAGTTTTTATAATGATTAGCAATGCAAATTGTATAATTGATAATAATCGGATGAGATTTGATGGGTTAAGAGTCTAGACTTTTGAAATTGTATTTCATTTGTTTTTTAACCTTTTCATATTATGATTTTTGTCAAATAAATTTGTTGGATTTTATTGTTTTAAGTACTGGTAGAATACTTACCCTATACGCAGAACATGTTTCGTCCTCTCTCACCGAAGCTAAAACTTGCGCGTGGATGGCTGTTGGCTAATTGTAATGATCTCAATACTGTCGTTTTTTTTTTTTCTTTTTAGTAAAGCTGTAAATAGCGGTTGTTTATGCTTGTAGTCTCTTTGTTTATTGGGGCTGTGGTCTGTTGAAATGCATTGGCAGAATCATGATAAAGTTGCTGTCGATTATTATTTTTTATTAGGACTGACGTTCAATGGTGTTGCTTATAAACTGAACATTGAAGGCGAGTGCTTTCTCTCGTACTGAGTCCCCCAAGCACTTCATCATTCTGTTGTCATTAGTAGAAATCCTATCATGTGATAATTATGGAGGAAGTAATCAAGGTGATGCATTTTAGTATATCTTATCTGACTTGTTTGATCCTTGTACAGTAAGCTTCAGAGCGATGCTGTAAGAGAGGCTATCTCCACTCTCTTTAACGGATCCAAAGATAAGAAGCGTAATTTCACCGAGACCATTGAACTCCAGATTGGGCTGAAAAATTATGATCCCCAGAAGGATAAGCGATTCAGTGGTTCTGTTAAGTTGCCACACATCCCTCGTCCCAAGATGAAAGTCTGCATGCTTGGAGATGCCCAACATGTTGAAGAGGTACTGATACTGCTGTACATGGCTGAAACAAAAAAATTGTAGCAACTTTTTTATAGCTTCCATCTCAAACAAGGCTTCACATCTATACTTGTTTCCTTATATCTTGTAGATTCAAGTTTCTATAGTCTCTTGGTTTATTTGATGGTTGTACTGATTGTCGTTGTCTCTGAAGTTTGTTATGACGTCTTATTCTGAGCTTTGTGATTTATTGCCTGATCCATGTGATGGGGACATGTTATGTGGGCTGAGGTTTAACCGGATTAAAGACAAATGAGCACTCTGGGATTACTCATCTTTAAAAAAACAAATGAGCAATGTTATTAAAAATATGGGAGTCTAACATTTAGAAGGAAAGGAAATTTTTTGTACGTTATATAATTTTACATATTGATATTATGGATTTTGTAATGTGTACCTGTAAATACTGCACGTTTTGAATTTCTCCTCTGTGAGATATTGTCAATCGGAAGTAAAATCTTCGCATTGTTTTCCCATTGAGAGCATGAAGGGAAAGATGTATTGAGGAAATTGTACAGAAAAAAATGTAGATCTCAATATCTTAGCAAGTGATTACTCCATTTTATGAATCCTTGTCTATTTTCACGTTTGGATATCTGCTCTTTGGCAACCATCGTCTCTACCACATCCCTATTTTCACTCGTTAGCATTATTACTTGGTTGCTTTTAGAATACAGTTTTAGAGGAGTTTTGCTAATTATTGGGTGAGACCGTGAGTGCACTAATTCTTGTCTAATTTAAAGCTTTCTAAGTGGTGTGTATAAAATCTTGCATTTGTCTTACTCTCTCGTGGTAAGTTGAATTTTTGTTGCGTACTCTTTTCCACAGATGCATTTATTTTTCCTATGTTTTCTAACTTTGTGCCTGCTTCAGAAGAAGTTGTTTTACATTATTTACGATGCCATGCAGGCAGAGAAGATCGGTCTAGATTATATGGATGTCGAAGCATTGAAAAAGCTTAACAAAAACAAGAAGTTGGTTAAGAAACTTGCCAAGAAATACCATGCCTTTTTAGCATCAGAAGCTGTCATTAAGCAGATCCCCCGTCTTTTGGGCCCTGGCCTCAACAAGGCAGGCAAGTATATTATATAAATATATGACACCTCCTTTTGGCTGTATCTCTACAGGACATTTTTTAGTACTGATTTTGTTTTGGCTTGTGTATCTTTTTGTTATTTACATTATTTGAAGGTTTAAAATATAAGCAATATGGAAATTAATTAGTTATGCCTTTTTTTTTCCCTTTTCACTCTTTCATTGAGGTATTGTAGTTGATATTGGAGATTATATTTTGAGATTTTAGTTACTAATATATTTTTTGCGTTTGAAGACAAGTATTAGTTGGTAGACTTTTTAATTGAGCCTATTGCGGTGCGATTATGTTATTGACACAGGCAAGTTTCCAACGCTTGTTACTCATCAAGAATCAATTGAGTCCAAAGTTAATGAGACGAAAGCTATGGTTAAGTTCCAATTGAAGAAGGTTCTTTGCATGGGAGTTGCTGTTGGGAATGTTGCAATGGAGGAGAAGCAGGTCTTCCAAAATGTTCAAATGAGTGTTAATTTTCTTGTTTCATTGTTGAAAAAGAACTGGCAAAATGTAAGTTCTCTTCCTTCTGTATTCTGCAATCTAGATAACTGTTTGTTTTTTTATAAGTTAGATAACTGAATTTCTTATTAGATATAGACTAATTTAACCTTCTGTTTGAGTTCTTTGGATCCCTCTTTGTCTCTTTGATTTTTTCTAGTCATCAGAAAAATCATATTTTGATCTGTGTCTGAATGTTCAATGGTACGACCTATATGTTCGGTTTTTTGTCTGTATGGTTCCTTTATAAATGGCCCTGTGCGCATCACCCGTTTGCCACACTGCCAAAAAAAAAAAAAAAATCCAACCACTCATTCCAAAAGATTGACCAGAACATTCCAGCAATTTGGCTGACGTTTTAATTATAAAGCAATTAGGGTACTGTTTGTCAAGAGTGCTTTACTCTCCTATTGCCTGCTGGGAAACTAACGTTTTGCCTTTTGGCACGTAGGATAAGGTACACCTTAAATGCATCTTATTGGGTAGTAGGCAGATAATGCTCTGTTTTTTATGTTTCATCCTCCTTTTAGTTTGCATTCTTAAGATCTTCATGTGTTTTTATTTTTAAATGTTCAAGGATTACATGTTTCATTGTGTTTTGACATTGTTTTTCATGAAATCAGGTGAGGAGTTTGTCGCTTAAGACTACCATGGGGAAGCCAGTACGCGTATACTGAGTTCTTGGCAATGGAGTTTTGTAGGAAAAGCTTATGCGAGCTGTAATACTACTTGCAAGTAATTTCTTTTTTTTATCAAATGGTCAAAAGGTTTATTGTTGGTTGGCTGTTTCCTTCCTCTGTTCTTCGGATGGGTAGACAACATATGGGTCTTAAATTTGTTGTGGGAGAGGCGAACCTTTTCTTCATTTCTCCCTTGCGCTATGATGCATTGTTGAATGTTTTCTTCAAGTTTGGCCATTTCTTCTGCAATTTTCACCCCCATTCTGGATGCAAGAACGACTGGAATATCCTCAACTGTTATTTGTTCTGGTCGCCCCGGCAGTCATAAGGTGGCCCAGCTAACGACATGGAGGTGGCTGCACTGGGTGGGATGGCAGCCGCCACTGATGGTTGTGTTATCCACCCCCCCCCCCCCCCCCCCCCCAAAAAAAAAAATCTTCAATTTTCATAATAAATAAAAATTATTTTTTATTAATAAAATTAATTTTTGTTAAAAAATTTGTTTTTTTTTAATGGAGGGATCTATTTCTAATTATTAAAATTATAAGGTCTATATAATATATATAAAAGAACACGGCAAAGTTGGAGGAAACAATCGGTATATCAGAGTTTATTCATCGGAAAATTTTGATTGTACAGTTAATTATCTATAAAATTTAAAATTGGAATCAGTGTTTAGTGTTTTGTATGAGCGTCCTCTGCCAAAAGAGGAATTTTGATAAAACTATTAGTTCATTTAAAATAGTTTAAATTATGAATTTAAATTTGAAGGATTTTTTTTTTGTATATTTGGTGTAATTGAGTATTTACTCCCAAATGAGTGATGTTGATGATAATATTAGTTTGAGAAATGATAGGTGCAGTCGTAAAATTATAAACGGTTTGCAATCACTTTAAAAAAAAATGGGATCCACTATTAAAAAAGTTAAAATGACTGCATGCCGTTTGTAATTCCACGACTGTATGTAGCATTACTTTATTAGTTTATCTATAATGATTTAAATTTTGAAATTATAAATGTCAATTCAAAAGCATTACTGTGACAAAAATATTTTTATTATAGTAAGTATAAGAATATCATTGCAACGCTTCCTTTACCAAATGATTGTAGATTTAGGAATGATTTCATCTCTCATTTAATTATAATTTTTCTAAACTTGTCTATAAAATATAATAAATAATTTTTTTTTTAAATTTCAGAATAATAATAATATAAAATATATATTATAATAATATTTTATTTATCTATCAATTTTTATCTAAAATTATTTCATCTTATTTTACTATTCAAACTAATCCTTACAGAAATATGAACACGTTAGATATACATTAAGATCTCGTTGAGAGAATAGCTCTTATTTTAGATTCTAGTTTATCGATAAAGTTAGGCTCCGACTCCAACAAAGTTAAAAAGCATAACTATGACCAAGTTTGGAGGCCAAGTTGGGCTTCGACTTTAATCTGAACTCAGAAATAGAAGGTTGGAGCTTTGACCACAATGACGTAATGAACTGCCATTTTAGGCTAGGTCGAAAAATACTAAAAGAAAAATATAAATACAATGATGAACAAATTACATAGATTAGAATTTATATATTTAAACTCAACATAAGATTAAAAAAAAGGACAAGATCTAAATTAAAAGCTCTATCCTCAAACAGGAAAAGAGGAGGCCCCTAACTTGGCTAAAACAACAAATTCTAAGGAGACCTCAAGCCACCACAACAATGACATCTCAGCAAATGAAGGACGTGTTTTTTGTTGGTGACAATCCTTCTGATGCTAGGTGGAAAACTTCCTCTTTAAATAAGTTCGTTGACCTTGAGCTCCCATTGTGCAATGGATGAAAACATGGTGCTACTTGAGGATAGCTCCTTAATAACACAAAAAGCCACAATTTACCAATCTCGTTGCACTAAACCACGGCCACTCAAGGGACACTCCTCCAAAACCTATTAAAGCTAGTTCATGGAAAAGAAAGGTAAGATGGCTTTTTGTTGCCCTATCATATGTGACAAATAAAATCAACAACACCCCTCACATGACACATATCAAGAGATTTGCAAAGGAAATGACTCTTATTTGTGAGGCACAAGTAGAAAGGAAACCAACTTTAAGGCATAAGTTTGATAGGAGCATAACTCAGGCATGTTTGATGGAGGCTACTAGGCAACCCCACCATCTCCAATGATATGCATGAGTTTGTACTGTCGAGGGCTTGAAAACCCTCAAACAGTTTAAGAACTTCACCATTTGGTGATCACAAAGTATCTCAACTTAGTTTTCCTTTTAAAAACCAAGTGTAACCGTGTCAGGATGGATAAAATTAGACTCAAATTTGATTTTGAAACTATTTTTCAGTCGACAGTAGGAGTAGGGGGTTAGCACTCTTATGGAACACCTCCATTAATGTCGAATTACTCACTTACACCAATTGGCACATTTCAGCAATGGTAGACCTTCCTTCAGAAACCAACAAGTGGCAAGTCATTGGCTTCTATGGCCACCCCATGACTGCCAAAAGACACAAAAATTGGGCATTGCTGAGAGCCCTCAAGACCCACAATAGTACTCCATGGCTCTACTTTGGTGACTTTAATGAGATCACTAATCAAAGAGAAAAAGTCGATGTCTTTCATAGACCCAACAGGCAAATGGTCACCTTTAGGGACACATTGTCTTCCTGTGAGCTTTTTGACTTGGGTTTTAATGGTGACAGATTTGCATGGGCAAACGATAGGGAAGGCAACCATTTTATAAAAGAGAGGCTTGATAGGGCTTGTGGTAACACCTTCTGAATTAATACTTTTGACAGCCACTCAGTAATACATTAATCTTGCACTTAGTCAAACCATAGACCTTTCCTAATTCACACTAAAAACCAGGCTATTGCACAGATTAAAGACATAATTTTTAGATATGAGTCTGCATGGAGTAAGCAAGAGGGTTGTGAGAGACTTATCAAATGTGCATGGGACACTTCTGCCAAAAAACTAGGAGACTTACAAAAGATCTTGCAAGGTCTCAAGTTTTGCCAAGAAGAGTTGAAACAATGGAGCAGGGTTAGTCATAGAAACCAAAGGCAGCTTTTGAAAGAAAATTATGGAATCTAAATTCCTTAAAAGAAGCAAACCAAGGCAACTCTCACGAAGAAATCAAGTTGGTGTAGCAAAAGGTGAACTTCCTTATGGATGAAGAAAATCAAAAGTACCAATAGAGGGCTAAGTAGGCTCGATTAAAAGCTAGAGACAAAAACACAGCTTATTTTCACAAGTGTGCTAGCCAAAGGAAGAAAACAAATACCATTAACAATATACAATCCAGTTTAGAATAGGAAACTTGAGACCCTCAAGCCATTTGCCATACTTTCCAAATATTCTTTCAAGAAATGTTCTCTACTTCCAAACCTGTTGGCATTGAGGGTTGTCTAGTAGCAATAAAACCAGTGGTTACAGAAGACATGAATGCCATCCTCACACCAACCTTCATAGTAGCAGAAGTAAAGGAGTCAATTCTTAGCATGAATCTTTTAGGTTCACATGGACATGATGGATTCCCAACTAAGTTTTTTCAAGATCATTGGGACACAATGGGGAATAAAGTATGTGAGGTAGCCCTAGAGATCCTTAAAAGTGGTTAGTGAGATAATAGAGTCAATTAAACCTTCATAGCCCTAATTCCCAAGAAACTGAACCTATCACAAGTCACAGACTTTAGACCAATACGTTTATGCTATGTTTTCTACAAAACCATTGCAAAAACTTTGGCTAACAGGTTGAAAACAATCCTCAACTAAGTCATCTACCCACACAAACATCCTTTGTTCCTGGTAGGCTTATAATCGATAATGTTATAGTGGCTTTTAAGTCCCTCCATACAATGAATACCAAGCTAAAAGGAAGTGATGGATTTATGGCTTTAAAGCTCGACATGAGAAAAATTTATGATATAATTGAGTGGCAATTCTTGAGAGCTGTTATGCTTAAATTGAGGTTTTCAAAAACATGGATCCACCTCATCATAAAATGTGTAACTTCAATCTCATACTCTCTCATTGTGAATGGTGTATCCCAACCTATATTCTATCCTAACCTTTTCATTTGCTGCACTAAAGCTCTTAGTTGTCTCCTCAACATTACTGAAAACAATGGATTCATCACAGACCTTCCAATAATGAAGAATTGTTTGCATATTAGCCACCTGTTTCTTTCAGATGATTCTCTACGTTTATGCAAGGAAAACTCCATCGAATGGAGCCATCTCCACCACTTGTTAGCTACCTATAAAAAGGCCTCAGGTGAGAGGCTCAATAGGGATAAAACATCCATCTTTTTTGGCTCCAACACAAGAGGGGAAACAAGGGGAATTATAATAGAAATTGCAAGGGTTAGAGGCACCAATTCCTATGAGAAGTATCTGAGTTTGCCAACTTTAATTGGTCGATCCAAGTCTCACTATTTCAAAGGCATTCTTGATAAGGTGCAGGGCAAGCTGAATAGTTGGAAGACCAAGCTGCTTTCACAAGTAGGAAAAGAAATACTACTCAAAGCAGTGATGCAGTCCATACCAACCTACAACATGAGACTCTTCAAGCTGCCTAAAAATCTTCTACAAGATCTCAACAAGCTGGTTAGTCATTTTGGTGGGGATAGCAAGCCAAAGAGTGTAAGATCCACTAGATCCCATGAAAATAGATGAGTAAGTCTAAAAAATCAGGAGGTTTAGGGCTAAGAGATTTTGATAACTTCAATGATGCTCTACTGGCTAAACAATGTTGGAGAATTCTCTCCTTCTCTAAGTCTCTTCCTCAAGGTAGAAATAAGCCACAACTCATCTTTTATATGGTAGAGTTTTATATATGCAAAACCACTGCTTGGAGGATCTAATTTTAGTGTGTAGGTGGTGGGAATTCAGTGGAGGTCTGGAATGACAAGTGAATCCCTCAACAATCTACTTTCAAATCACAAAGCACCCTCAAGTTCCTGCCAGTAGACTCAAAAGTGACCATGCTTATTGACCAATCCACTCACCAGTGGAAACATCATGCTTGAAGCACTTTTTAACAAACCAGAAGTTGATTTAATCAAAAGGATCCCCCTTAGCCCATTCAAAACACCAGACAAATTGATCTGGAGAAGCACCGCTCCTGGCACATTCATTATCAAAAATGGACAACAATCAACTTGGCTAACCCTCAGATAACACAAGAGCTGATGTGTCATTGACAAAGATATGGAAAATGAAGGTTACAAATTTTGCTAAGACCTTCATGTGGAGAGCAGCCTGCCTCGATGGCCTCTCTTCTAAAGCCGGGTTATATGAGAAGAAGGTTACAGAAGATGCCACTTGCCCCATTTGCAAGCTTCATTCAAAGACAATAGAGCATGCCCTCTAGGAGTGCTTAGGTTGTCTGGAGCCAAAGCCTAAGGATTCTCCAAAAATTGGCGCCAGACATTGAGCTTACAATCTCTGCCTTTTAGTCTTCTGGTAGAAACATTGAGTGAGAATCTAGAGGAGGATGAATTCACACTCACAGAATGGAAGCTTTGAAAAAGATGAATGATCTCATTTTCAATAACACCTTCCTTCATACCATTACTCTGATTCAATAAGTTAAGCTTTTGCTTGAATAATTATGTCAACTTCAGTAGCCTATTCGAAAGCCCTTTACTGGTTCACTTGCAAATTCTCAGTGGGAAGCTCCTCCATAGGGCAAGTTAAAGCTTAATTGGGATGTTGTATTGGACAAGACAAATTGTAAGGTGGGTGTTGGAGTTGTTACTCGGGACCGGGATGGTAAGGTGAAGGCAACCCTGAGAAAGATACACGACCTTTTCCTTGACCCGTTACTAGCGGAAGCTTTTGTTGTTTTCCAAGGCCCACTTTTCTGCAAGTCATTAGGATGGCAAGAGCTCATCGTGAAAGGAGATTCACTTCAAGTAGTCAACTCTCTCAAGGCAACTGAAAATTCTGACACTTATGTGAGGACCTTGATCCGAGACACAAAGGCTACACTTAAATCTTTCACTTCATGGTCTATCAAGCATATTGTAAGGATTTGTAATTCAGTCGCCCATCCTTAAGTCGAGATGCATTAAGCATCAGTGATAGTATCTGCTCTATTGATTCTATTCCCCTATGTATTCGAACTCTAATTTAAGTCTATCTTAATATATCAGGTTTCATTTCAAAAAAAGAAAAAAAAAAATCAAAAGCTCCTAAAACCCATAGAATCATAAACATTGAAACACTTACATTCATAATGTAAATTAAAAGACATCCTCATGCAATTAAAAAAAAACACATAAATCTTGATATAAAAAAAAGCACCTAAACCCATAGAATCATAACCATTAAAATTCAATCACATAAGCAGCAACACAAGATCTAAACGCACACTCTTGCAAAATGTAAACAATAAGCATCACAAAAGAACATACTAATGAGTATTTGTACCTATAGATAGTTATTACGAAGTTACAACTTACAACTCCCTCCGTGACTCCCTCCTCAATCCCATCAATTTGACTAACGGGAGATATTAGTGAGCCTAATGGAGAGTCTACGATTTGTACTCACTTAGTGTATTTTTTTTGTTGTGTTTTTATTTTTATTATTTTTATGTTTTTTTAAACACTCTTAAACATTTAAAAAAAAATCACAATATTCTTAAATAATATTTTTTAATCATAAAGTAAAAAAAAATACTAAAAAAAATTGTGAATGGGCCCCAAAACAGGTCCTCCAATGGGGCCATTATCATTTCCCTTAACTAAAAGTCACAATTTTATATAGACTTACACTACCATCACCAAAGTTACAATGTATCGTAATCAAATTAAATAATTAAATAAGTAACCAACACGTCCAACTCCAAAATCATCTAAAAGCATAGTGCTAGCCACCATCACGATACACTACCAGCCACAAGGTACCAAGTACCAAATCAAACTTCAAGTATCTCGCATTGTTTTAGAAATTAAAAACAATTAGATATTACACTACTTAGTTAAAGGATAATACTACAGTAAAGTTGGTATAAAAGTTAATGATTGATAATTATGATTCATCTATCGGCCTCTCCCATAATGTGTCCATTCAGTCCTTTGCAATTATTATAGGGTTTACAAAAAGGTCTATTAAAACATTAAAATTATAAGTTAAAGAATTAAAATAATAAATATATCTAATTACTCATTTGGAAATAAAGTCTAAATGCCTAAAGTTACCCGACTCAAGTCCATAGCTATCGCGCATCATAAACACTATCTAGTTTTGTGTGCAACCATAATGCGTCCATTCAGTCCTCTGCAATTATTGTGGGATTTACAGGAAGGTTTACTAAAACATGAGAATTATAAGTTAAAGAATTAAATAATAAAAATATCTAATTACTCATTTGAAAATGAAGACTAAAATCCTAAAGTTACTCGACTCAAGTCCATGGCTATCGCGCATCATAAACACTATCTCATTTTGTATGTAACCATAATGTGTCCATTCGGTTCTCTGTAATTATTGTATAATTTATATGAAGGTTCACAAAAACATTAGAATTATAAGTTAAAGAATTAAATAATAAAAATATCTAATTACTCATTTGAAAATGAAGGCTAAAAGCCTAAAGTTACCATACTCAAGTCCATAGCTATCGCGCATCATAAACACTATCTAGTTTTGTGTGCAAATGAGGGAGGGCCTTTCGTAGTTTTTGAAGCCAATGAATTCTTACAAGTATCCAACACACAATCTCTGGTGCTAAACACGAACTAGAGGCAACCATAATAATAGGAATGAACATTGACCAATACATCCCAGACTACTTGGGAAAGGCTTGGATTCATTCCACCAAGATAAGATATGAAATGTATCATTAGGTATCTCGACTTTAACCATTTAAATATCATTCAATCTCAAATTTACAATATGATATTTCTTGATATTCGAATCTAATGTCGTGGATCATAGAAAATCTAAGATCCTAATATTTAATGTTTCATATTAAAATATTTAACTAGTAGTAGTTGTTTCGGTGAGGAAGACTGGTTAGAATAGATCAAACAATGGACAATTCAAGAGGAATGGTATCGATGGAACCCTTTCAAGCATAGCTAGTAGTGGCCGTTTTTGTCGTAAACATTCATATGCTTTCAAATCTAGATGGTAGTTACCGAAACATGATAAGATGCCATATCAAAAGGGTAGTTTTGAGAAGAGATAATTATTGATCTTGATCAGCCTAGATTTTGATATTTTTAGTTATATAAATGAATGTCTATTTAAATGATAAATATATAAAATCATTTAAAATATGTCAAATCAATAAATATGATTAAATATGATCAAATCTAAAATCAAGAATAGTAATAATTTTGGGAGGAAGTTAGCAAGACTATGCTGATAGCTATCATTTGGAGTTAAAAGCAGCTATATTTTTAGCCATGGCAGATATTGTTCTCGATGATGATGATGATGATGCACTTTGCTACATGAGTTAGGTAGAAATTCCTAGATTTACTTTTACTTTTTTATTTTGCTAATTACATAGAAATTTACTCCATGTAAGCAGTAGTACGTAATGTCACATGATTTTCTTTATTGGATTTTCTATATGTCATGAGGAATGGGTTTATCATTTATAAATTCTTTTTTTCCCGAAAGAAAGACTTCACATAT
Source organism: Platycarya longipes (assembly GCA_036559045.1). Lineage (NCBI taxonomy): Eukaryota > Viridiplantae > Streptophyta > Magnoliopsida > Fagales > Juglandaceae > Platycarya > Platycarya longipes. The sequence goes on along the minus strand of CM071802.1, from coordinate 21,880,394 downwards.
CATAAATTCAAAGCAAATTGCTAATACAAGGATGGAATAATTTTATGAAAATGCATTCCTCAACAAGGTTCAGAGCATTTTTGGCCAAAACATGGGCCACCGAATTAGCTAGCCTTGGTGTGTGGACAATAGAACATAGACTGATTGTCCTAAGAAGCTGCCTGGCATCTAGGACAAGTAGGCCAGATGTGCTCCAATTGTCTCCATTGTTGTTTAGGCCGTCGACGACTACTTTGGAATCACCTTTGAATACCAACTTAGAATGCAAACCTAAATCCAAGCAAAAAGAGATAGCACGCGTTGCCGTTATTGCTTCCCCTAAAAAGGGGTCCGGACAGAGATGTCGAGAAGCTTGGAGGGCTGCTAGGACTAATCCATTTGAATCAAGAATGATTACGCCTATGTTGATCATGCACCTTGTCTTATCGATCGCTGCATCCCAATTTGCTTTATAATAATTCAAGGGAGGTTTCAGCCAGGTGGGGGAAGAACCCTGGACCAGTCCACTTTTCTGTTTGCTGCTCAAACCTTCTAGATAGATTTCCAGATCTGCTAGCCCCCTTTGTACCTGCTGTAGCACTTGCATGGGGGAGAAAAAAAGTGAGTAAAAAACCACCTTATTCCCTCTACACCAAAGTTGTTTGAAGACGTAGGACGCTTCTGCATGAGTTTCCTCCATTCCTGCGGAAAAGACAACATCAAAGATATTAGTAAAGTCCCTCTCACAAAGAGAAAGTTTTTGAAGTTTTCTGGAGCAAATGCTCCACACGTCTTAGGCAGTCGAGTAGGACCACAATGCATGCATGGTGGATTCTAAAAATTAAAGGCAAATTGGGCATGTTGGGGAGTCTATTACTCTTCTCTTGACAAGGTTGAATTTTGTTGGAAGAATATCTTTCCTGATGCGCCAGAGAAAGGATCGGATTGCATGAGGTAATTTAAGCTTCCAAATATTATTTCATAGAGTCGGACAAGGAGGGGGTTCAAAAGGTTGTCCAGCTTTTCTATCATTTATGCTACCTTGTAGTGGTATGCTGACTTCACTGTGAATTTACCATCCAACGTGCATCTCTAGGTGAGTTGATTCGGGTTGCCACAAGGACTGATCGGTGTTTGAAGAATAGCCTTTGCTTCATCTGGGTTAAAGATGTCTTGTACCAGCTTTTCCTTCTACTTTTTTCTCTCGGCATCAATGAGGATGGCTACTTTCGCTTCATGTGGAAGGGCCGAGGGGAGAGTTTGGATTTAGTAGGTGGAGTGAATGGGGATCCACTTGTTGTCCCAGAATCTGATGGACTCGCCGTTACCAATCTTCAATAAAAGGCCTTCACAGAGGAGGAGTTTTGCTGCCATAATGCTTTGCGACACAAAGGAGTTCCCTGGTTTTAGATTTGTGTTGAGAAAGTCTATTTCTTTGTAGTATTTTGCTTGTAGAACTCTGACTGCCAAAGATATTGGAAATTGCAATAGTCGCCACCCTTGTTTAGCTAGGAGGGCTAGGTTGAAGTCCTTAAAGTCTCTGAACTCGATTCCCTCGTACTATTTAGCCACTCCCATTCTTTTCCAACTTAGCCAGTGGACTTTGGCGAAGTTATCCTTCTGTTTCCACCAGAAATTTTGCATTAATTTGTTGATGCTCTTGATGGTGCCATTCGGGATTTTGAAGATACCCCTACTATATGTGGGGATTTCTTGGATGACCGCTTTGAGTAAGATCTCTTTGCTGGCATTGGAGAGGAAATTGGTCTTTCAATTGCTCATTCGGGCCTTTATCCTGTTCAGAGTTGGATTGAAAGCACTAGCTAGGTGTTTTCCTATGAAGGGAGGCAAGCCCAAATATTATTCAAAGGAGCTGGTTGCTCTGATCCTTGCTATCGCTAGGATAGTTTGTTGGACTTCCACCTTAGTATTCTTGTTGAACATGATTGAAGTTTTTTCCAGATTTAGTCTTTGCCCTGACACCATTTCATAGGTGAAGGATACCCCGTGCAGCCTATTCCATTTAGACGAAAGGGCATTGCAAAAGAGCAAACTATCATCAGCAAAGAATACATGATTAATGGTAAATGAGCCTTTCGTTACTGGTATACTGGATATTAGGCCCCATTGTTCAGTAAACAAAGAGCTTGACTAAGGATTTCAAAGCATAAAATAAAAAGATAAGGGGAAAAAAATCTCCCTATATAATGCCTCGTGAAGAATGAATAGAAGCTTGTGGCTCCCCGTGGAGTGAAGGAGTTCATAAGCCACCAGAATGTTGTCTGAAATAAGTCTCCCTGGAACGAAGGCACTCTGAGAAGGAGAGATCTACTGTGGGAGAATATGTTTTAACCTGTCGGAAATGACTTTGGCAATGATCTTGTAGAGCATGTTGCACAAACTGATAGGTCTATAATTGGCAACTGTGCGAGGAGCATGTTTCTTAGGAATTAAGGAGGTGAATGTTTGATTTATGCTCTTGAGTCCAGTTCTGGATTGGAGAACATCTAAAGATGTGGCAATGACTCTTTCACCAACAATATTCTAATGGTCTTAGTAGAAGATGGCTGGTAAACCGTCCAAGTCAAGGGATCCTAATGGATTTATTGTTGCAATGGCTTGTTCCACCTCCTCTTTGCTATATGCTCTGGTTAAGGTTCTGTTCATCTCATCTGTGACAATAGGATAAATGTTTTCTAGGTAGGAGTCAGGGCCCATCGAGGAAGTAGTAGAGAACAACTGAGTGTAAAAATTTTAGAATTTTCGGGCTATGTCCTCGGGGTGAGTGCCATGTGTCTCTGCTCTCATTGGTGATTTTTTGGATGGCATTCCTTTGTTTTCTCTGGGTGGCATATTTGTGGAAGTAGAAAGTGTTCCTATCTCCCTCATGAAGCCATCTCTGTTTGGCCCGTTGTTTTCAGATGACCTCTTCCTCTTCTAATGAAGCATCCATTTCTTTTTTAAGGTCTTTAATCCTTTCAAGGTTCTGATCGGATGAATCCACCTAGAGGAGCCGTAAGTCCTCCCTTTTTTGCTTAAAACACCGCTGTTTGGAATTTCTTTCCAATATGTACTAATCCTTCAATTGAAATCCACACCTCTCAATACTTCTTCGGGTAATCTCAGAGTTGGTGCCTGTCTGAACAACTCCTTGCCAAGCTCTTGTAATAACTTTTACACATTTGGGATGTTTAGACCAAGTCGTTTCGAATCTGAATAATTTCCTGGTGATTAGAGGCCTGGTATCGAAATCACAACTCCTAATGAATAGAGGGCAATGGTCGGAGCATTAGATGGGCAGTACGAGAGCCGAATTGATGGAAAAAAGATTATTCCAGACATAGTTAGAAAGAGCTCTATCCAATCTTTTCTTAGTAAAATTCGAGCCAAGCCTATTATTACACCAGGTGAACTTTGCTCCTTCGAAGTCGAGGTATCCTAAATCACAATCCAAGAGAGTTCTTTTGTAGTCTTCCATTTTCCAAAGGGGTCTCTAGCACATGCTAGTGGTCTCATCTTGCAAGATAATCTCGTTGAAGTCGCCCATGCACAACCAATGAGTGTTAAGATTGGGTTTTAACATTTTCAAAAGACTCCAACCTTCCTTTCGTTTGGTAGCCACTGGGTGGCCATAGAAACCGGTCACAAGTCCAAAATTATTGCAAAAACTAGTGGGTAATTTGAGAGAGATGTGTCTCAAGGAATAAGACACCAATTCAAAACCAATTTTCTTGGACTAGATGGCGACAAGTCCACCACTCTGGCCTACACAATCAACAACAAAACTATAATCAAAACCAAGTTTATTACGAATAGTCTCCATCCTATCTCTTCTACACTTTGTTTCAATAAAAAAGACTAAATCGGGGGGATTTTTCTCTCACTAATAAATGAAGTTTGCGAATTGTCTGAGGATTCCCTAAACCTTGACAATTTCAAATTGTGGTATTCATGGCGATTGACAAGGTTGGAACACAGCCTCTGCCAACATGGTTTGTTTGAGTTTCTTGGAACTCTTAGATAATTTTCCATTGGGGCTAAACATCCGTTTTTTGTAGCCTTTCTTGACTCCAAGTTTTGGTGGAGAAATTAGTAGGGGCTTCAAGAAAACAGAGGCTTTACCCCTTGCTTTGCACTTCCAATTGGAAGTGAGAGATTTTTTGGTTGGAAGCCCCAGACTAATTCCCGACAAAGGAGAGAGAGTACTTACTTGGAAGGTCGGATCGTCTTGCACCGTGGGTTGTGTCTATGGTCTCGAGTTCAACGGCAAACTTCATGCAAGTACACATCCAAGGTTTTTGCTTGGAATTGGGGGAGAGTGTGGGTACAGTCAGACAGGTTTTTGGTCCCCTTGGATGTAGTGGTTAACTCTGGGTGTGGATCAGCAGGTTCAAAGGAAGAGTACAGGTTGCATGTTTCCAAGTTATCTCCAATGGCTACTTTGCTAATTTCCAGTCCTTCCCCATTTATGGACTAGGTAATAGATCGCATTCTTGAGCTTTGTGCCCCTTTTCCATCGTTGTGAGAGTCCCCTGAGCCGGCGTTGATATCGCCGGACTGGTTTTTTCAACCCATTTGCTCATTTTCATCGCCATTTTTGCTGTTGGAATAGGTTGGGGAAGCCTTTGTTTTGGTGGGAGCTCCTGCACGGATCCAGGGCCCGTGTTGAAGAAGATGAAGGTCCCTTGTTCTCCCATAGGCTTTTGCCTTTGTACAACCCGAATGAGCATGACAAATTGTGTCGCAATGGAAGCAAGTATTTGGTAAGTGTTCGTACTTGTATGTGATCCATCTTTGGGCTCCTCGAAGATTTAGTATACATCCCCTTGCAAATGGTTTAGTGATGTTGAGTAGAACTTTAACCTGAATGAAGCTTCCCCAAGCCCTGCCATTTGCATCCACATCCAAGAGGATGACTTCACCAATGGATGAGTCTAGCTTCTTGCCTGAATTCTTATTCAAACCTGCAAAAGGAACATCATGTAATTGAACCCAAAAGGGTTCCGAAGTGAAACTAAGCTCTAAGGGAGCTAGGTGGGAATTGCATTCTTGTATGCACACCTAGTGCTTGTTGGAATTCCAAGGGCGACCTTGGTTAACTCTGCTTTTTCTCAGCTGTTAGAAACTCTACAAGAAATTTGTTGTTTTCAAGATCTTTGAATGTTACTCTACCAGTGAATCTCCAAGATTTCGCCATTGTGATCTTAAACACCCCTTTATTGACTTCTCTATATGAGATCACGCAAGCCGTTAGGAGTAAAGCATTTGTTCACTGGAGATGAGGATGTCTTTTTCTGGTAGTGTGATTTAGTCACTCTCGACTTCGGTTAGCTTTAGGCCTTCACACAGATTGACAGGTTGTCTTATATCCCATACAGAGGAGTTCCCCGGCGGGGGGGGGGGGGGGAGGGTACTCTTGGATCTTGAGGGGAAAGCAAGACTTTCCGTAGAAAGCTTAGAGAGAACACTCATAGAGGAGAGTGTCCGACCCACTCTTGTTGGAGTTGTATGGGTTGTCAATCATCATCTATAGATTTGGATCTTAATATTTGATTGTGTATTGTTTCCATTTATGTCCTTTCCATTAGGTATTGTGATGGCTTGAATTCTATCTATCAACTGCATGTACTATGTAATTTTGTAAAAATAATTTTTGTCCTTTTTTACATGCAAACATTGATTGCTTCAGAAATAAAGCCAGAGTGAAGAGCATGCAGGAGCGACACTTGAGATCCCTTCAGAAGAGATATGAGCATTTTATTGATGACTATATATTTATTTCTTGGCACAAGGAGCTTGAAAACAACATCCCAACTAATCTTAAAGAGTAACAGGTCCTCAACAATGCGTTTTATTCAAGTGCACATCAATAATTCAATAGAGAAAATCCTCTAATGAAATGGCCTCTAAAAATTGTTTACACTTGAAAAAAAATTGAATCTTAAACCTGAGGAGCTTACCCTAAGCACAAAGCCTTTGCCATTTGAGTCAACCATTAGGGGTTGACGACCACATCTTACTTCCTCAGTAGTGCTCCTCCATGGTGTTCTGAGTGACAGTCTTAGGCCCTGCTTTGCTATTGCTTAAGCGATAATTCTCAATGAGTTTCTGTTGGTGGTTGTAAAGAAACTTTTAGTAGTTTGAAAACCAAAGTCTTAATGCCTCTGGCCTGGCCTCAAGTGTCATGTTTTGTAGTTCGCATTATACATCTTCATGATATTAAATTATTAAATTTCTGGATGGTGATTTCATTTTTCTGCAAAAGTTAGCATCATACAATACATTCTCGCAGTTCACAAGTTTTATATTATAAGAAAAGTTTGCCGAATGTCTTTTCTGGTTGTGGTTTAATCATGCCATGCCGCTGGACAAGGACAAGGACAAAGACGAGGCCGGTAGAGGAAGAAATCCTTTTGTTGAAACCAAATTAAAGTTTTTTCCCTTTCTTTCCACTAAAACATAACATTAAACATGATATTTAAGATATAGGGCATCAGCGCCGTGGAGACATCCCTCTCTCCAGTAAGCAATACTCTTTGAAGGAATCTCTGTACCTGGCTAGTCTACATCTTCATCATCTTCAAGAATATCTTCCTCATGATCTTCCTCATCTTGGACAATATCTTCCTGATCTTCATCCTTGTCTTCCTGATCTTCAGGATCTTCCTTGTTGTCCGGCTTTTTCTTGCCATCACCACTTCCTGAGAGTAAGAGGGGAAGAATGGATGCAAGTTCTTGACAAAGATCGAATAGACTAGAATTTTTCAGCCAAGGGCAAGGAACAGAGGAAGAGTGTAATGTGACAGAAGTAATATAAAGAATAAATGAACAAAAAATAACAGGAGAATAACATATTCATTAATATGGTCAAAGAAGTATAGCACTTAATATGTAGAAGAAACAGGTAAAACCAGAACAAGGGAGAGCCTCCGACAAAGATCATAAGGTGCCAATTTTCTGAAATCCAGGCTCACTGTAAAGGATGATAAGGTTTAAAGGGAAAAACAATATGCAAATTGGAGAGAGATGAGAGCAGGAACAGGCAGGCAATCAATGCTCTTAACATGGGACATATAGGTCTTGGGAGCCAATATACAGATAGCAAACCTTGAAATTAGAGAATGGGCCAAGGCAGGCTCCGAATCTGGAATTTTGTCTAAAAATAGGGAAGCAATTTGGGTAGTATGTGAGGGCCTCAAGGAAATAATTGTACGCAACATGAATGAGACGAAATCACCAACTCTGCAGAAAATGATTGGTGGTGGAATGGCAAGATAAGATTATGGAAGACCAGCAGAAGGACTTTATATGGCATTCGTGTAGTCAATCTTCCGTTGACGTCATATTCCAACTGTGTTATCATGTTTCTTTCGACCATATAAATAATCTCCTTGCTAAAGGAGAAGGAAAGTAATGTTATATGAGAGAAAACATACCATATTCACTGAAGATGACTCCACCAGAACATAATCCTTCCTCAATCTTGATGAGTTGAAACGTCATTCTGGGTCCAATCTCTTGGAGCTTGACAGCACTTTTTGCAGATGCCCGATTGACTCTGCCAAGATCACTAGCCAGAGTCACAGTCGCTGCTTCATCATCTGCTTCACTTTCTGATCCATACCCAGCCCTAAATGAAAATAAATATAGAACCAAAATAAATAACTAAGAGTAATCAACCACCCCACTGCATAGTTTTACATGGATATGTATGGCTCTCTTTGTTTTCATTCCTGCTCTATCTTCCAATTGGGTTTTTCTTGTACTGATGTAAATCAAAGATGATGAATAAAGACCACAGTAGGCCTCAAAAAGAAATTCGGAAATTCAAAGCCATCCTCTGATGTGTCATCAAACCATTGCTCTCATTGAAGGAATTAAAACAAGTATAAAACCAGAACAAAATTACTGATAAAATAAAATAACAAATTCAATGCAAAACAAGAAACTAAAGCTTTTTAATTTACAGAGGATGTATGTATCTTTTTATTCTAGCTTGATTGCGTGACCCTTTTTTTTAAACTCCCCTTATCAGAGCATCAAACTAAAATTATAAATGGAAAAGAGAAAAGGGACACTTGGCCAGAAATCCTTGTTGGAAAACTGATACTCTGTTCATACTGTTCATACACCCTTACAATAATAATATGATAGATGCTAACGAAATTTCCTTCAAGAAGATTAAAACAACGAGAAAGACTCCTTACTTTGTGACAAAGTCACTCACGTCTTGAAGATTCCTCAAATCGGGGACTTGACGGTTCTGCACAAATTTCCTAATTCTACGGGAGACACCAACAGGCTGTAATCTTATGGAATAGTGCCGAAAATCAATGAGCTTTGTGTCCTTGTTGTAATTAAGCAACACAATTCTCTGGCAAGATGAAAGCTTGACCTGAACAGTAAAAGAATGTTCAGACGGTATTTAATATCATGTTGAGATGCTCTGGCACAGAAATCAAATTTGTTTGAAAACTCACTGTGTTTATATCAATGGCCGGAAAGATGTTCTGAAACATTATTGTTGTGAGCTTTAGGTGCTGATCACCAGTACCAAAACCGGAAAGGACAATCTGCTCATAATATAAGTAGAAATTAACACTGGCATAAGTTAAAGAAACTAGCGTGCACCATCTGTTTTGGTTAAATTAGGCAACAGCATAGCAGCAGTCCTTCCCCTTCAGAAGAGCACATATTAACATTGACCAATCGAAGAAAGGCATTTAAGGTACACATGGAGGGGGGTGGTGCCAAACATTCAAGTTGCAAGTTGCAACTATGAGTTCTACAGACATATATTTTAATTAACAGGGTGTGTCTTGTGCTAAAGACTGCTAATGTTGCAGATGAGGAAGAGGAAATTGCATATACATAAAACAACTATTTTAGCACTTTTTTTTCTTTACTTTCTCTTAAATGTTTTATCAAACCAACAAATCTCAATTTGTGTGTACTAGTGTTTGGGTGAGTAAATGAAATTACCAAAGGAGCATTTTTGAAAAGATCTTGAGGGCATCTAGGACGCAGTTGAGATTGAGTAACATCAACAGCCAATGAATATTTGTGTATTTTAAATGTAAGAGTTGGGCCCTGTGGGGTCCTTGCAACCCGCAAGTAGGGTGCTGTTGCAGTTTTTGAGATTATGAGGAAATGTGTTACGCCCATAGGACCAGCAACGTTCAAAAAGTCTTTTAGATTATTTCGTTTCTTCTCCTGCAATAATAGGAAATTAACAGAATTAGAATTACCAAGAAATACAGCACAACATTATGACTGGAAATATGGACAGAATTCAGCATACAAGCTGAGAGTTCCTTAAGGTAAATACACGATATTTATTAAAATGAAACGGCCATTGATATGTTGACTTCTTTCGAACTCAGTTCATAATAGTCTTTAGCAAGTGTTAATAACTCTTCTCTAAAGCATTATATTATTTGCAAAAAAAAATTATCCCCTTTTTATGTAGGAAAAAGTTTTTTTTTTTTATAGCTAATAAAAAAGTTTTATTCATAAGAAAAGAAGGCATAACACAAGTACACAAGATGTATATAGTGTAGTAAAATTAATTTATGACTTCTTATGAATTTAGTATTTCCATCTGTCCATGTCACAAACATATGATTCAGGAGACAAAGAAACAGAAAGCGAGAAGCAAAGCAGATAAAATATAGTCTTTACCTTGAGATTGAGAGCAGTATATGGAAGCATCAACTTTCTCAAATCCATTTGAAGTTGTCTGAGAGGACCAGGCAATTTCCCTCTTGAAAACACAAAGCTCATTGGAATCTTACTGCCAGTGATATGATCCACAGTAGGTTGTTTCTTCTTTGCAACCGGCTTCACAAACACCTTTTTATTCTGCTTAATCCAAATGACAATTAAGGAAACCAGGAAACACTAATACAAACTCGTTTTCTTTCAGAATAAATTGAAGGGACAAAAAAATAGAAAATACAGAAACTCATTTTGGCAAGTCATTGGCATTTCGTCATGCTAATTTAAAAATCAAGATTCTAATTGCCCACCACAGTGCTTGAAATCACGACCAAATCTATCCCCCAATTAAGACCAAAATATATCCTAAGAGCATTGGCATTAGATTAGCCAAATGCATTTTCATCTACAAATTTAGCAAATATCATTCACATTTGCTCCACATTGAATTAGCCAAGCTCTTTTCATCCCAAATATAAGCTACAATAAATTTATTCTTCTTTCCAAATATGAAAAGCACTGTAGCAAGTCTAAATGTATTTTTTAATTGTATTTCATATTTTTTATTTTTATTTCCATATGAGATTTTATCATCTATGTACATATGAGACTATTATATTATAGATTGTTAGATTGTGAAAATAAAAATGAAAATGAATATGATTGTTGGAGGTTATTGAAGATTATGAAAATAAAATAAAAAAGTAATTAAAAATTAAAAATTAATTAAAGAAATATAGATGATAAAAAATTAATTATAGAGAACGTGATTGCTAATCCAATGTAGATTTTAAGTGTTGAATGATTAGCTAAAAGTTAAAAAATTACATATTCTTCAAATTTTAAAGATTGAGATGACCAATCCAATACCAATGCTCCAACGCACAGTTCATTTTATTTTCCTCTTCTTTCTTTTCCCAACAACCAACTACGGGGAAGGTTAAGCAAAAACAAAATTAATTAAATTCCACTTACAATTTTTAACCGAGCCATGCTTCCCGGAATCCTTCCCGATTAAATAACTTGCACACCTATAAAAATAAAACAAATATTTGGCATAATCCAAAACATAAATTATCCGCGATTTTATATAATTAATAATTATAACTAACTAGACATCAACCAAGAACAAGCACAAGGTCAAATACTTGATAAGAAAAAAACAACAAATAGTAGTTAAAAAAAATTATAAAAAGCTCCAATAAAGTAAAAATTAAAAAAATAAAGATGAAATAAGATAATGTAAAAAACAATTGAAGCTTGTAGCTGCACGTACTTGATAAGGTAAAGATCAGTACCCAATAAAGAAAATAGTGACATTCTTGCGTGTGCAATTACTAATTCTTACATGGAGTAACTTTCTATGTAATTAGCAGAAAAAATGAAATGGAGGAATTTCTACCCAAATCATGAAGCAAGTGCCTTATTTTTTTTTATTGGCATTAGTATCGAGAACAATGTCTGCCATGCCTAAAAAAGTAGCTGCTTTTAACCCCAAATAAGAGATGGTATCAGCAAAGTCTTGATAAAAAGATTCTCTCCAAAATTATTACTGTTCTTGATTTTAAATTTGGTCATATTTAATCATATTAATTGATATGACATATTTTAAAGAATTTTATATATTTATCACTTAAAGAGAGAGTCATTTATATAACTAAAAATATCAAAATCTATGCTGATAAAGATCAATAACTATCTTTCCTCAAAACTGATATGGCATCTTATCATGTTTTTTTTTTGATAAGTAATAACCTTTATTGATTGAATGCAACTAGGCAGAGTCCAAATACACAGGAAGTATACAAAAGAAAAACTTAGTTACATTCTATTGAAATGAAAAGAAGTCAAAAACTCATAGACATCCCCTCCCTTAAGTACAATTGCAGAAATCCGTTGTACCAAAGAAGATACAAAAAAGTTCGAAATTTCCCCCATGGTCCTTTCCTTGTTGTTGAAGCATATCTCATTTCTTTCCAACCAAAGACACCACAGTAGACACAAATGAATCATCCTCCACATCGCAGCCAAAAGCTTGCATTGATGATATATTTTCCAACTAGCTAGAAGATCTGCCACACTTTTTGGCATTACCCAATGCAGCCCTACCCTTCCTATGATGCCATCCCATAATTCTCTTGCCACATCACAATGTAAGAAAATATGGTCGATGCTCTCCCCATCTTTCTTGCACAAATAGCACCATTCAACTACTATCATCCCTCGTTTTCTTAAATTGTTGGCTGTCAAAATCTTGCCTAAAGCTGCTGTCCATACGAAGAAAGCAACCTTAGGTGGCGCTAGGACTTTCCATATGCCCTTCCATGGGAAGCCAACAGGTTGGTGTGGTTGGTGTGCTTGCATTCGCTTGTAGAGTGACGTGATGGTAAACTTTTTGAGTCCGGTATGATTCCACAACATACTATCTCTTCCCCCTCCTCCTATTTGCCTGGAGTAAAGGAAGCTGTACAAATCTGCAAATTCCTCAACTTCCCAATCCTGAATATCTTATCATGTTAAGGTAACTACTAGCTAGGTTTGAAAGCTTATGAATGTTTATGACAAAAATGGCCACTACTAGGTAGGCTTGAAAGGGGTTCTATCGATACCATTCCTCTTCAATTATGTTTTAGGTAAGAACCCTTAATCCTCTCAATACTTAAATAGACTTCTAGTCATCATGAAATCTAGAGGTACTTGTATCCACTAAACTCATTCACTAAAGAGATATTTGAATTAGAAAAAACCCATAGAGATGTGGGTGTGTGGGACATTGAGTTTTAATAAAACTCTAGCACTACTAATTTAGAACTAGGAAACATTTCTTTTTATCAGTAATTCAGAACTAAGAAACTGAAGAATACAGATCACAATTAATTCTTTAAAACAAAGAAACCAAAGCATAGTACACTACAGAAAAGCATGAACAGTCTCAACTTGCAAGAGGGGAAAAATGTACATTGATACAAGTAAAATTAGGTGAAATTGTTGTTTGAGAATTATATAATTTACTTGAAAAAGTACCATTTCCTCGCATGAATTTGCCCATGCCGCCACATGATTTAGTTAGAAAATATTTAGCTATGCCAACCAGCAAATGATAATGACGACAGAGCTAGCTATGAATTTTGCTATGCAGTAGTATCCATTATCCTCCATAAATTTCATAGAGAATAACATTAATAACCATAAAATGTAGGAGTTCCCAAACTCCAAGAACTATATAACAGTTCAAAGAGACTTATAAGCTCCGATCACTAACAGTTCAATGATCTTACAAACTCCAAAAATCCAATGCAAGCATTGTTGATGGTCCTCTCAATCCAAACAAGGAACGTGGATCGTGATATAAGTTATCCAATCTTTCTTTTCGTGATTTTCAAGATTCAGCCACAAAACAGACATCAGCAGGACTTTCAAGGAATAATTTGACAAATTATGTTGTATATGTCCTAAATTAGTTTATAAAAAAGAGGTGATTTCGCCAAGTCTGAATTCCTAAAGGTGATAAAACTTCAACTTTGTAATTGTAAAAATGTTCAACTTTGTGGTACACAGATTAACTGCCCAACCACACCATCAATTAAAGAAAGAAAATAAAAACATTGCCCCAGTTTCAGAGAGAATAACATTAATATCATGAAATTTAGGAGTTCCCGAACTCCAAGAACTATATAACAGTTCAAAGAAACTAACAAACTCCAAATATTAAATGTGAGCATTGTTTAGGAATATCTTAACCCATTATTTGATGGGAAAGGGAGGAATAGAATCAATGCTGACCACAAGATATAAGTTGGCAACAATCGCAGTAAAATGAGACAAAAGAAAGCTCTAGATAATAATCATAATTATCATGAACTATATAATTTAAACATCTAAATGTAAATAAATAAAATGCAATTATTATTTAACTAAATTAAACACTTGAACATAAATAAAATAAAACCACGTAAATAAATTAAAAGCAGCACATAAATAAATTAATCACTATAACGAGAAAATGCTTACCGAGAGTATCGTAAGTGATGCAAAAAGGTGAACTTACGGCGAGAAAATACCCAATAAAAAGACTACTATAATTTTCGGACCTAAAGGGGGTTTGAAGAGGAAGAACTCTAGTTTGAGTTGAGAAGAAAAAGAGGTCTAAAAGGGATGGTTAAGCACACAATTTTTGGGTTGATTTTCGATGCGTGGCTCACGGGAAAGGAAGGAAAACAGAGAGGGAGATCCGGCGAGGCGAGAGGGGTTCTCGGCGTTGGATGTGTGGCACGAAATGGGCGGTGACGAGGGCGGCGACGGCTAACTCGCGGCAGAGGACACCACTAACAAGGAATTTCAAACGGTAGAAAGTGAGGCAAAAGAGGGACAAAACGAGAGATGGGTTGAGAAACTCACCGGCGATGAAATGCTTAGGCGACAGCACAAGGAGATGCTTCGGGATTCAACCATACGAGGAAGAGGAAAGGAATAAAAAGAAGAAGAGAAAGGGAAGGTTTGCTCACGGGTTCAGGATCAAGCGGAAAGAAGAAGAAGAAGAAGAAGAAGAAGAAGAAGAGGGCGGGTGCAGATTCACCTAAACGACGAGTTAGGGTTTTAATCCTAAACGACGAGTTAGGGTTTAACACTAAACGACGTCGTTTCAAGCAATAAGGTCCTAGTGGATCACGGGCCGGGTTTCAAACGGGTTTGGGCTTGGTCTGGGCTGCTTCCAGCTCAAAAACAAAACACACTCAACCCATACAACAAGGAGCCCATCCGAAAATAACAACTAAAATAAAATAAAATAAAACACATTAAATTAAATACTAACAAAATAAAATAAAGAGATTTAGATTCAAGTATTAAAATAATTACATCACAATAAAATAATAAAATAAAATAAATTAACTCACTATTTAACTTAAAACTAATTAAAAAGAAGATGAATGAATCTAAATATTCAAACATAAGCACAACTAAAGTAATAAATAATTAAAACCTCAAAATACAATTCAATAGAAATCAATTAAGAACAATTAATATAATAAAATAAATTAAAATAAAATAATTAAATAGTAATACAAATAAACATACCACACAAAAAGTCTAAACTCAAAAATAGAAATAGAGGAAAAGATTCAATAAATCAAGTCAAACACCACAATATGAAATTAAGTAAAATAATAAAGTCTCAAAATTAATAAAATAAAAGAAAATGCAACAATTTAAACCAAAATAATAATAATGATAACTTTTTCAAATGCAAGGATCACTATCAATAATTAAATAGAATAACTAAAAATATACTAGAATTAGAGATCTCTCACAAACTACCAAATAAAAATAATACATAAGGTACATAAAATTGTGTTTTGATAGTTGACCTAAAACTCTGAGATTCTAATCTCATTAGCTCCATATAACAAATCACTCCATTTTTAATTGACTCTTAAGTAAAATTTCCAATCTTACATCTTACTCTCCAATTTAGAGTCCCATTAGTCACTTTTCAAGTCAATCATCAAAACACAATTTTGCAAACAAAGATCAATTTCCAAGGAAAATATAGTCTCAAGATATTAGGTCATCTCACACATTCCTTAAAACCAGCCTAAGGTTTTGAACTCCCTAATACAAAACTTCTTCTAATATTATCACATCTCAAGCCTCAAGGCAAGCCTTGCAATTCAAATATCTAATCCACTTGACACTAAAGCACTACATTTACGAATTCTAATGCTTTATGGCTTCATAAATCTAGTTATATCATCCAAATGTTGACACTTAAAATTCTAACTCTCAAACCTCTAATGCACATCTCACATCATGATGACTCATCGTTCTCTTTATAAATTAATTAACAAAATCCACATTCTCCCCATTGGATCTTCAATCTCTAAGGAAAAGAATTATCTCAAGTCTTTTCTATATTCCTATGCAACCTTAAGTTACAACTAATTTCTAAAGATAACCACAACAATGTTTGTCAACCAACAAATTCACCAAGTATTAATATTTAGATTGCACACTCAAATCAATTCACCAAATAGCCTAAAGTTAAGATCCCTTAAATTAATACCATCGCATCAATTTCACTTTAACATCTACTAAAACAACTTCTCCCAAGCCAAATAAAACCACAACTATTACACATCACTCTCCAAGCATTCCACAAACAAAACCAAAACTCCACCAAAGAAACAGATTATCATCTACATCCATAAATACGCCAAAAACAGATTCATAACAATATAACGAATGAAAAGGATTCAACACTTACAAGAGTCATCTAGAAAATAATTTCAACAGTCTCCTCCAAACAATATTAGGACTTAGAAATTCAAGCACAAACACTCAATGAGACCCAAGCAATGCACGATAGATAGTATATATAAAACCACCAATGAAGAAACAAAAATAAATAAGTAGATATCAACAATTTATCAAAACAAGTCTACCTCGAAACAATATTAGAACATATCCAAACACTAAGTGAAATCCAAGTAGTTCACATAAACGTTGTATAAAAACACAAAGGGAGAAAAATTTAATAAACAAACAAACAAATACTTAAATATCATCAATCCAACAAAACAAGTCCACCTAACTTGCCAAAGACATAGTCACCAAAAGTTTTCATTAAAAAGAACAAGGAGGTTGAATTAAAAGAAGAGAGAGACAGAGAGGAAACGAAATGACAGATGAAGTTTTTGAAATTTTCCTCAAAGTCAACTCTAAAAAGGTTTATTGTAGTAATCTCAAGGATTTATAAACTTTAAAAAAAAAAACTTCGTAAATAAATAAACAAATTTTAATAACCTACTCTTGTCCAAGACCATGTCAACAAAAGCTTATCATTAAAAGGACAAGGAAGTTGAATTAAAAAGAAATAAATGAGAAAGTGAAAAGAAGAATAAAATTACAAATTGACCTCAAAGTGCATCTAAAAAAGGAATACAAAAGCAATGATTTTTCTTTAAATCTCTCATCAAAAGAATTCCAAGAGTCAAAACATTAAGAAGAAATGAGCCATAGTAAAGATAAACAAATAAATAACTAATCAATTAAAACCCAAAGTCAATCTTGTAAGGAATTCACAGAATAAAATTTTCAAAAAAAGGTACCAATTAAATAAGGTGCCCATTGAAACCAAATAAAACACAACAATCGTATAACCATAAAATATAATAATTAAAACTAACCCACCAAAACTAAGATAAATCCAAAACTAATAAACAAAAGGCACATTAAAATAAAAAGCACAACACAATTAAATAATTATTTAAAATCTTAAAATATAACTTGGTATGAATAAACCAGATAAAGATTAAAATAATAAAATAAAGTAAAATAACCAAATAATAAAACAAATAAATTTAAAACAACGAACTTCTCTGGTACAATTCTTAAATAATACCTAGAGTCGAATTGCTTTGATACCACTTGTGGCACCCATAACTTCCCCTTGAATTTAGAGGGACTCGCGACACTGAAATAGTTATCACATGGATCAACTATCCCATCGTTAGTGTTCCAAGTGTGTGTGAAACATGCAATAAGTATACAAATAAATAGTTACAGCGAAAACTAAATAAAAGTCAACCAATCTAGTACCGGAAATTTTTAAAGATTACAAACTAGTCTGAAATATAAAATTCTCCCAAAAGAGATTTATACAATCATCCCAAATAAAAGAAAAATTAAAACATTGTTACATTCGGGATTAAAATCCCTATCTTCGTCATCACATTGATTTACTCCTCAGGTGAAGCCTGCCCCTCGGGCTCACCCTCATCCTCTGCATCACAAACTACAATTCCATAATACGGAACCGTAGGTGGATTCGATACACCAGTGAGTTGTGAAACTCAATAAGTAACAGACAGTAACTAACCAATTTAACAACGACATATGCAATAAAAATCCAAACAAATAAACCTTACCATACACAAGACTTCTTTTCCCAGAAATGAATCACACACTGACACTAAACCGCCCTTTCCCATAAAGGAAAACCACAATGCTAACTGTCTTTTCTAGAGGATCTCACAAACCGATCGTCCTCTCCCCGAAAGACACGCATCTACAAACTATCATTTCCCAAAAAGGATCTCATCCATGGACCGTCCTTTCCCAGAAAGGAACGCATCCACTAACCATCATTCTCAGAAGGAACGCATACATATCAAACCATCCTTTTTCAAAAAGGACGCACAATATGCCAAAAACCCAGTTTCTGGCAACTCAACAATATTCCATTTTATTAAGTCAAATATCATGGCCTCCCCTAAGGATCATTCATACGTCCTAGTTCTCTTCGTCACACCACGGGTAACGACCGTGCGTGTGACTTCGAAACAGGTGATACCTACCTAACTGTGCTCAGCACGTTCTATGATCGGGTATCCCCTAGCTTCTACCAGCAGAGGAACCATAGAGTCAGCATGAGAGCGTTACCATCTCATTCAATTCCATTGTCGCCTAGCGACAACCTAAGAGACGTCACGTCAGTTTGTTTCGCTCCAGAGTGATTAGAGAAGTTCCACTGGGATAATGCCACATCCCGACTTGGGGTCGTGATTCACATGCACCCACCACTACCACCAGACCATATTAACACCACCCAAAAAAATACCCCACAACACCTTACCATAGACAACAATCCGAAAATCGGCGAAAATAAAATATGCATCACAAGCAGTTATTGGATGGCATGGCAAAGTCATACAGCAATTAAAATCATCCAACCAATAATAACACAACCATCTGTTATTTACCACACGTGTGCCTCACGTGAAGAAACTTTCTATAATTGGGTGAAAAATTAGAAGTGTGTTAGGCCAATTGTTGAATTTTTAGTTTATGAGGCATACTGTGAATTGAGTGAAAATTAGAGGGGACAAAGTGTAATTAACTCTTATTAGTATTGAACAACTACCTTTCATAATACAATTGGTACATATAAGAAATTAATGAGATGTAATAACATTACAATGTCTTTGCTAAATATATTACAAGACAAAGAAAATTGAACGAGTTTAGCCAAGAAAAAAAAATATAGGTATTATAATTAACTTCAACAAGATTAGTGGATAGATAATAATAATAAAAGATAATACAAGAGTAAAATGGTATTTTCATAATATGGCAAATGAACTAATAAACTTGCGATAGAGTTAAACTCTTACTCATATTCCAGTTCTGAAATGAGATTAAACTCTTATCCATGATCTAGTTATGAGAGGGAAAAGGATGCGGGAATTAAATTCTAACTGATGAATCAAGTCATGAGAAGAAGTTAAACTCTAAAAAATGTTTGTTTTTCTAAGCTGTGATTTTTTTATTTTCCAAGCTGGAATTCCTCCACCACGAATAAGGGTAAAACAATAAAATCTAGGGTACTATCCCCTAAAAAGGTAAGCAATAGTATGCATTCTAAAATTGAGTAGATGCGATTTTCACAAAAGTAACAAAAGACGTTGTCCACAACAATATAGGATGACAAATTTTTATACATATGCAACTATAAGCAAACTAGAGAATACATACATAGACTCTAAACATAGAAATTGAAAGGATCTAAAATGAGCAGTGCGTTATATTTGTATTTGATGTAGTTGACTATGACATTGATTATAGTTCTAAACTTATGCGGTTGGATAAGAGGCTTGCATTGCTATACCACATAGGCATTCCCTGCATCAATATCTCTTTGCATTCTTATGTACCCTTCTTCGCCCCATTCTGTTCCCCTTGAGTTCTTCACTAGCCAATACTTGGTCTTGTCATTAGTGATCCCATAACCAACAGCGGTGACGCCATGGTCTAGGCTAGTGTCACACTCTCCTGTGAAAGCACCACTTGAATAAAATTGGAAATCGGAATCTTCCGCATCTATGGCAACAAAAACTGGTTGATGAGCTACAGTTTTAAAAAGTGCTTTTTCGCTATTGGCTGGTACATCTTCATAGCCATTTATCTTGGCTGCATGGTTGGATTCTACCTTTGTATTGCAAGTTCCATCAACACCCTTGTAAGGATAGTTAGCTTCTATAGTGAGGCCTTGATTATGTTGGCGAACTGGAATGCATTATCCATCAAACCACCACCACAATCTTGGTCAATTCCTTTAATGTCACAGTCAAACAACTCTTGCTCAGACAAAGAGATTAATTTACCAGTTGATAGCTTAGTAATTCCTTCCATCGTAGCTACTGCCGAAAATGCTCAGCAACATCCTACATTTTATCATAAGAAAGAGTTAACAATCTTATAATGAGTATAGATCATTTTGGAATTAAACACTTACCACATTGGCCTTGGTCTTTAATGAGTGTTACTGCTCATTTTTTTCTCCAATCCATTGTAGAAGGCAACGCCGTTACATTTTCATATTTGAAAGAAGAAGTTTGTGTCGAGCATTCAAGTCCCATGAATCTATTTCGTGTGGCTACGAACTCTTCCTTTGTAAGGTCTACAAATTGGTTGATTCCTAACTTGCATGGTTTGTTTGCTACACCATTAAATGACTCTATGTATGCCAAATTTTCTTTGAATATTTTGAAATGCTTCTCTTTCTCATAATCATTCTCATATATGTGTCCATAACGATTCATCCACTGCTCATACTTCTCATGCATTGCTACATTCTGGAGGGTACAAGCGGTAGCTTGAGAAGCCAAAGCTCCCAAAGTGAGGATCAAAGCCAAACAAATGATTTGCCAATATTTAGGGAACCCCATGATTTATATTTTTGTAGTTAAGATTCGATGAATTGAATGAGTTACCAACATACCTACTAATGAGGTTTATATAGAAATAATCCTCATTGAATTACATACTAATCTATGGTAACACTAGAGGAGGGCTTGCTTATCATCGTGCTTAAGAGAATTTCCTGATGTAGATCTATAAAACTATCCAATTTGATTAATTTTCAATTTTCATTTTGGAGTTTCTTATTACATACTTGTCTCTTTATGATCATGTTGGTCTATATTTATATGGGTAAAATCATAAAGGAATGTGTGCTTTGGTTGATAGCAAACATTTTAGTATTTTGTAATTGTACTTGGTGCTTTCGCAAATCAAAACAAACCGAAATGATCTCATTGTAACGTTTCATTTGTATATGAAAGAAAATTTGGAATACAAATAGACACAAAGTTGGATAAACAAAGTATATATGACAATTATATACTCTAAAACATTAGGAGCTTATTTGTCTATTGTTGTATGTCAACATCATTTTAGAAGCTTTCAACTTTCACCTTATCATGAGCATATTAGAGTCTCAAAACTATTCCATCTAAAATGTATGCCTTTTATAATATTTGGTCAATATTCATAATTTGTTGCATATTCCTAACATATAGGATTCAAACACCCAAATTTAATTTACAAAGTTTGACAAAAGAATAATGATATATGTACAACCATTTATACAACTGTATGTTTAAACGAGGGTATTTATGTAAAGTAATGTTACTTTACAAAAATGTCTCTCATTTAAAACATAGTTATACAAATAGTTGTAAAACGTATTGTATCTCTATCATTTTTTTTGACAAAAAATTGAGACATCTTTAAACTAAAGCCTTGTTTATTTTCATAGATGAGATGAGATGAGATAAAAGTTAAAAAAATAATAATATATTATTGTAATATATTTTTTTAATATTAATTTTGTATGGAGATTTGAAAAAATAGTTTTGGAATTTGAAAAAGTTAAATTTTTTATTATATTTTGCATGAAAATTTGAAAAAGTGTAATAATGAGTTTGAGATGAGTTTGGAGATTTTGATTTCATCCCCAAAAATAAACCAGCCATAAAATAATGTAATGGTTTTGAAAAAAGACAACTAATTTTCCTAAAACTTCAAATGAAACTACTAAATATTTGTTAAAATAAAATAGATTACTTTTGGAAGATGGTTTACTATTGAGAACAAAAACTTCTTTCTATTTTCGAATGTAATGTTTAATTCTAGGGACAAAAATTTGTCTCCAGTTAAAATTATACATGGGAATAATTTGTTAATTTTTTCTCTTATTACGGAGAATATTTAGAATAGATAACTATATGAGATCTCAATCTTATTCACAAAGATATAAAAAATATAAGGTTCAGAACACTCCACCACAATTCATTATTCTATCATTACTTTTCACCTACTTTTGACTACTCTTTATTAATATCTATTCAATATTGTAACATTAATTTTTTACTACTTTTTTACTACTATTCAAATAATAGTTGATATCACCACACTATCTGAACACAACCTAAATCTTATTTATTTTCTTTTGTTTATTGAACTCAAAGAAATAATTGTCTTGTTTGAACATTATGAATAAAAGTACAAAAGTATGTGGAGCCCATGCAATCAGAGGTGAAGTGGGTTGAGTTTATTTAATTTTGGAAGTAATAAGAATAACGTTTATAAATATGAGATTTTCAAAGTCAACGCCACTTAAAGATGTAAAATCTATTTTAAATTAATATTAAATCATGATATTAGTCGGTATAAGACTACTTGACTAACATAGTTAAACACTTAAATTATTTGAGTTTTTGGATTAAGAGAAATGCTAGCTATAAGTATAATTGATATCGGTCCCATCCATAGGGGGTTGTTTGGACCGGATCGGAGCCCTCCCTACTGTAATAGCTCGCTAGAAATTCAAAGGTGAAATTTCTATATGCTTTAGGAATTTTGTGAAAACTTCGTAAGTTTTCACGAATTGGCTAATCGTATATGTTTTAGTCTGTTAGCATAGTCAATGATACCACTCATTATGGTGTCAGAAATGTATTTTTATTTATTTGAAATTGTTAGAAGTCTCAGGATGCGTTATGATCTGCGCCATTAGACTCAGTTGATTATTTAAGATTTTATGGTGTGACGCCCCCAATTTACGTTCGTAATTCAACTCAAATTGAAATATTAGGGTAAGTAATGCTAGGCTACTCACTCCCGTACTTATCAAAATTTAATGCAAATCGAAGCAGAAAAATTCTAAATAAAAATTTTCTAATGATCACATGATGAAATAAAACCACAATATCCACATCATCCATTCTTAAAAATATCATTATATCTTTACATGCATAACCCAGTTAGTTTTGTCTGTCATATACATAACTTATTCTTAAAACCTAGACTAATTTCATGACCATCTAGGCTCCTTTGAGTTTTCTCAAGTCATCAGACCTTCCATTTTCTCAATCATCAATCCTTTCACATAATTTTATTTTTCCAAAAATAGAAATATACAAGAGTGAGATTTCCTTGAAAATCTCAGTAAGTATACATGTAACTTAATAAAAGTATAGATATCATGAAATAATCACATACAAGCTAAACAGTCAGAGTATACATTCATGGCATGCTTCATGTGACTCATGCATGACTTAGACTTATGTTCTCCATGGACCCACTCTATGATACTTAAATTCTTAATTTTTTTTATAACATTGTGAGTCTTACTTATTTCGTATTATCGACATGCGTCCCCATCGAATATTACTTATTTCGTATCATCGACATGCGTCTCCATCGAATATTACTTATTTCGTATTATCGACAGGCTTAGGTCCCTGCTAGATTTCGTGTCATCGACATGCTTAGGTCCCTGCCGAATTTCGTATCATTGACAGATTTAGGTCCCTACTGAATTTCGTATCATCGACAGGCTTAGGTCCCTGCTGGTACGTTAGTCATATGGGCGTATCGCTGGTCGCTGTTATGACGTGACTGACTTATTAATCTTTCCACTTATAAAGTTTTCTTAACGTATCTTCTTAAAACATACTTCATAACTTATGACGACACATATATGTGACGAAATGCAACATACGCATAAATTTAGACTCATGACATGCATATTTTATATCCATATAAATATGTCAGAACATTTCACAAAGCATACATCACAAACACATACATTTACATCACATCAATTCATAAAATCAATGCCTACTATGATAAACTCGATTCTGACTTCAATCTCAATTTCGTCTTTTATTGAGTCTTTATCTCTTAAAATTTAAAACATAAAAGTTGTAAATATTTCTCTTAACTTTTCATATCCTCTTGAATTATTCAAATTCGACATCAAAGAATAAGTTATGTCTAATTTACTGAAAGATGTCGAATTTGTAATAATACCCCTATTAAGTACGAAATTTCTTAGAGTTGGTTTATCAATTTTTTTCCAAATCAAGACCTCATATTTTCACTTAATCCTCTTCATATAACATCATAGATTAGATTTCTAAAGTCTCATAGTTTTCCTAGCATTTTTTCATGGCAAAAACCACTCCAAACTTCAACATGTTTCAATTTAACCCATAAACAAAGATTAAGCTCAAATAAATATCAAACATAATCCAATCACCAAACCACTTATTCTATACCAATATTAAGTTAATATATACACTTAAAAATTTTTCCAAAACTAAATTGGATGTCTATGGTTGGTCTTGCACCACTTCTTCTCCAATGCCCTAAATTAACTCTTTTTTAGCACTTAGGTGATGTGAGTGAGTTTTTGTGTATTTTTTTTTACTATTTCTCACTATGGCCGACTGGTATCTCTGATGGGAAAAAAAGAGAATCCCATGTATCTATTTATAGGCATTAGAGGGGTGGAATGCAAGGGAAGAGAGCTTGGACATCTCAACACACCCTTGGCTGATTGGGGTGATGTGTCTCCTACACTTGTGGTCTCATGATCACCCAGAATCCTATGGGGATTTTCTGATATTTTAATCCCATGGTTGAGATTAATCCACCTATAAAATGATTTTGATCAAGAGTTTAAAGAGTTCCAACATATGAGAGTAAAGACAAAACAACATCATAGGAAATCTTCCAATAGGTAAATCTAGCCACTTGGCTTCCTCTAGGGGTCAGCCACGTTCCAGTCCAAATAAGTCCTTGATACAATTCTATTCTTTAAAAACTCAAAACATTAAAGTTTAAGATCATCCTCTTAAGGTTCTGTAGAATATTGAATCACTTCATTATGAGATCAGATGAAAGAGATGTGATTAATTTACTGAAATATGTCAAAACTCACCCGAGAACATCCAATCCGAGTTCTCCATTTGTTTTTCTTAGTTTTCTTACCTACCAAGGCTTCTAGATGAACTTTTATCAACTTGCCACATGTTCCCACACGTGTCAAGAGGTTTAGAAACCTGAGAAACCAACTTGATCTTCGTCACATGGCAAGGCCGATGTACTTTGCTTAAGTTGATTACCAGTTGACTCCTATTCCTATCCGTTCACTTCACACCAGATTTAATCTTTGATCCATTCATTATCTTCAAAAATTCAAAACATGAAAGCTTTATATCTACCTCTTATTGTTCTATAAGAATTATAATTACCTTATTTAGACCTCATATGAAGGAGTTATACTCATTTCACCAAAATCCGACGGACGAGCCCAAGAACACTTAATCCAGACACAAAGTGTTTGATTTTTAGTTTTATCACTTTCTCTTGAATTTCTCCCCTAAATTTTAAAAACTTACATCTTTCTAAATCCAAATGTAATTTCTCTAGTTAATACCTTATTAATTTCCAAAAGTCCATCCAAAATTTATCTTAGAATGTATCTAAGTCTCAAATTCTATTTTCATGGAAAAATTTATTTCCAATAAATTTCTTTAAAATATTCTCAAGTAAATGCTTTATCTTAAAAAAATTGGGCTATTACATACGGCGTAGTAATCCTATTTTCAATTTTCGGTCAATTCGCTTGTTAGAATTGGCATTTTTTTTTTTTGTGACATTTAAAGGTTGAATTTCAATAGACGAATTGCAATCTTAGCTTAGTGTTATTATTTATAATTTTTCAGTACAAAGTTTAGTTTTCACTTTTTCAGAATAAATAGTAACCTCCTTAATAGCATCTAACGCAGTATTTTCAAAATCACAAAGTGGGAAGTCTAAATTAGGTTGGAGAGATTTTATTTGGACACTTAGCAAGATTTTAGCCACACTTAGTGAGTAGTATTGGACACTTGACACTAAGAGCAACCGAGAGATGTTTCGAGAAGGAATCAAGGTCTGAGATCAAGCCACTTAAGCAAAATCCTATTTTTCATATGACTGTCCAAATCGTGCCAAACCAAAGAGGGTTTCAACCCTAAAAAAATCCTAAATGGTAGGAATTCAATTGAGATCCAATAATCTTGATTAAAATCAAGATACTAAATGGTTTTCCTAAATACTAAAGTTGGTCTCCGAACCCTTTTTGATCCAATTTTTTGTTTGATCTTTAATCACTTAATTAAATCACTTACATATGATATTAATTCCTCAAGTTCATGTTATGATATCATTATTTAACCTTTTAAATCTTGAAAATTTGATTGGGCCAAGAAAAATTGAATTTGGGCTTGATAACATCCTAAATACTAACCAAACATTCTTTAAACCCCAAATTGAAACTCACTTGATTGAGGCCCACGAAAATTGGCCACTTTGACAAAACTTCTTGAGAAAATTTCCTCCCCCACATGGCAGACCATTCCCTTCCCTTGGCTGCATTCAATAGTGACATGATGTGAAGTACAAATCCATCTTACCTCTCTCCATGCTTCACAGCTATAGTAGACAGCCACACTTCTTACCATTCATTACATTTATGTGATCTAATCATTTCCAATCAAAGGTCATTCAAAACCATAACTTCCCCCTCCAGAGGTCTATGGTCGTGCAAGACCTCCTTAATATTATTTTATCATCTTTTCACCTCACTCTTAAAGAGAAAGCCGAAACAACTCTCTTGGGCAGATTTCTGCCTATTCTTGTATGGTGATTTCGGACCATTTGTAAGTATTTTATTGCTATAAATCCTCACGAAAGTTGTTTGTATTTGAGTCTAGTTTCTGTGGATATATTTTTCGTTTCATTTCATGGTCATTTGATTGATAAAAAATGGTTTTAACCATGAATATTTTTAGTTTTGATCAAGCTGATGAAAATATCTTGGTCCAAAAATTTTATGGAGTATTGTTAACAAGTGGTCATGAATAACCATTGAGGTTTTGTTGCATAACTAAAGTTTTTTATGATGATTTTTCTTAGATCTAAAAACTTGAAAATTGGAAGTGGAAAAATAGTTTCTATTTTGAGTAAGTTTGAATATTTTGTGATCTAATCTTATTCCAATGATTTTGATAATTTTATTGAAGGACCCTAAGCCTCTTATATACATTTTAGAATGTTTTTTTGAAGATATTTGTTGTTAGAATCGTTTTAAACTATTTGATGTTTGAGTTTGAAGATCACTTCTTTACAAGTCATGGATCAAGAGGTTGATTAAAACAAGTTAAAATTGAAAATCTGTTTTTGGATTTAGAGGAAAGCCAAGAATTTCAAGTGTTATTTTGGTGATTTTGATGACTTTTGTTTGATGATTCAAAGTATGATTGTTTTTAGAAATATGTTATGAATATGTTAGAGATAAGATTTGGATTTTTGAAATTTTTGGAGATACTTTGAAATAGATCAAATCATATGACTCAAGATTATTCTTTTTAATTAAAAATGTTAGGTCTTTTTCTAAAAAGTTTGGTGTTGATAACTAGCATATTTATAGTGGATATCTTAAGTATGTTTTTAAACTTAGGATATGAAGATCTTTGTTGCAAAAATTTGGTTTGATCAAGAGTTTTGAAATTGGAAGAATTACAATAAAAATCAAGAAAACAATTTATGCATGTTTTGAGCTCCTATATATTTTTTTATGGTTATGTTTAGGCTTAAATTTTTCGGAGTTGATTATTGAGTTTAGGACAAGATTTATATGTGGAATATAAATTTTGGTAATTTTTTAGAATGATGATGTGAAATCCTTAAATTAGGAGTAAAATGATCATTTTTTCACATATAGAGGGTAAAATGGTAATTTTACCCTAAGTTATCTCTTTTTTACATTTTTAATTGTTAGTAATTAAATTTCTAACTTTTAGAATACCCTGTTTTCAATTCTTCATATTTCGCTCTATATTTCGTAGAACGCGACAATCAAAGTAAGTTAGCTCTTAACTTGCAGTTTACTGTGAATGTATGATTGGTAATAAAATTATAGTTTATTTATGTATGTTATCATATATGCCATGTCATGTCATGTTTCTCTGTTACATGAATTATTTTATCATAAAATACTTATCTATTACACAATAATTCTATCATGTATTACTATCTGTTATAAGTATGTCATATTACGTATGCCATCTACTATTTGTATGTCATGTCACGAAATACCACATAATATTCACTGTTACATGTTACACTATGTTACGAAATGTTATCTATATGATATGTTATGAAATATTGTCTGCTACATATTATGTCATACTATGAAACGTTTCTACCTGAAGTCATGTCTCTCGAGTTACGTTCAAGTCATGTTATGTGATGACATGACTTCTATCCTTTTGTATTCCATTCATGTTCATTTTGAATACAATTGTGCATCTTGAGAATAGTCTTTCAAGTCATGTCAAATCTGTTTATATCTATCACGACCTTGAGTGCTAGGATGGGGGTAATATCCTAGTAGAACTCATTTGTTCACGCTGAAATGTCTAAACTAGTGCGAAATTTCCTAGATTGACAAAATAAAGTCAATGAGCTACAAATGGGGCCTAAGTAACTGGTCACTAAAGCGCATCAGGCATTAACGCCGATGGTGCCACTATTTCATGTTCATATTATACGTACTCGTGCGAGTGCAGATAGTTGTCACGGGATACGTACAATATGTATGTCTATAGCAAGTGCAGATACCAGTGAATTGGCTTGTATGTTAACGCACTCATATCTGGTACAGAAATCTGTGTTGTGATGTGATAATCAGTAGGAACACACGACTCAAGGGGATCCTTGTAGCATCCACATGTTCATGTTTATTTATCAAATTTAAAGAACATGCTATCGTGGTAACCCCATGATATAAGAATACGTTTCAAGTTCACGTTCAGGTTATATTTCAAGTCTATGTATGTTCAAGTTCATGTTTAGTCATGTTCACATTCATGTTCATGTTCACGTTTATGTTTAATTAAGTTTAAGATCACGTTCATGCTATGTTCAAGTTCATGTTCAATCATGTTTATCTTCACGTTCAAATTTATTTAAGTTTAAGTTCACGTTCATATCATGTTTCAAGTTCACGTTAATATCATGTTTCAAGTTCACGTTCATATTATGTTTCAAGTTCACATTCATATCATGTTTCAAGTTCACGTTCATATTATATTTCAGGTTCACATTTATGCTATGTTTTAAGTGCATGTATGTTCAAATTCATACTATATTTATGTTCACCTTCATGTTATGCTCAAATTCACGTTTATGTTATGTTACAATTCATGTTTATGTTATGTTTCAAGTCTACGTATGTTCAAGTTCACATTATGTTCAAGTTTACGTTGTTTCAAGTTCAAATTTATGTCATGTCAAGTCAAGTTTAGTTCACATTTTAATTTAAGTTATATCAGTTATGCCATGCTATATGTCAAGTTATGCTATGATTATTTATGACTTTGATTATGCATTCATACTTTTACTGTCATGCATGCATCATTAACCTGTGTGGAGGTTTTCTGTTAACTTGCTGAAATTTGTAATCAAATCTCACTATGATAGTCCCACTACCATTCCCTCCAAATCGTAGATCTTGTTACAAGATGCGAAGGAGAACTGAGATTCGACTAGCTAAACACGGTCGACTGAGCGACAGGGTGGCGTCGATGTTAATATAGTAGTTAGCTTAAGTTCCTACTTGTACTATGGAGTTGCATCTCCAGTACTCTTTGATCATAACCATTTTGGATTAGCGTTATAATCTCATTTGTTTATTATGCTCTTTTGTATAAAGGATGTTTTAAGTGTTTGAGATATTTTTAGTTTGGTGCATAGTATTGCTAAAGAAAAAAATTATCTGCTGTGAATATTGCATATTGTTAGATGCATGCTAGGTGTATTGCATCTTTATCTGTCACGAACGAAGGCAGGTAACCTTGTGTTACGTGTCTCAAAACTTCAGATATACGTTCGATCTTAAGCAAAATCTGGGGACGTCACACCTACGATCAAAGGTTTCTCTTATTCTAGACCAAACCGAACAACCATGGGATCAAACTAGACTCGTCCTTTTCAGTCTGGCCGATCTGGTTGGTCTAGACTATGCCTAAATGAGTTACGCCTAACTCTTGTGTTTTCGGCCCAGTACCAAATTATTTTCGGCCCACTAATATTTTATCCAATTTTAAGCTAAAAATACAAAAAAAAAAGTACTTGAAAAATGAAAAGAAAAAGATAATGATAAAAGGAAAATAGTTTATATATATATATATAAAGATAAAGAAATTTTAAAAAATAGAGATAAATAAATTTAAAAGAAAATCTCTAATCAGCAATCATCCAAATTCCAAACTCTGCATAAAAAAAGAATAACAAATGTACGATCAATTGTACGATATGCTGTACTAAATGTAAATTCTGAGGTCACAATAAATATTGGTATTGCAAGTATATTGTGTGCAACTTTTAAAAGTGCAAGATATCTAATTGAATTAACCTTCCACCAATTTAGAATGTTAAAACTTGCATCTTGATTCTCACAAATTTTAGCAAGACATCTATAAAAAGATAAAAAAAGAATTAAGTTATTTAAAAGATATCACAAGGATGTTGATAGATATATTGTCTATATACACTTCCTCTTTAGGTAATTATAGATATTTAGTTTGGAACCCATGGCATTTCTAAGTGTTTGGATCTCTTTATGTGATTTCTAATATTGCTTCTCCTATATCATAAAGTTTTTCCAGTTGGATCTCTTTATGTTATTATGACTCACTATATCCACTTATTGGTACAACCTTTGCGTTAAATATGCTCCTCATTGTTTCTCTATGGAATGGTATTCTTCTTACAAGATTTAGTGCATTGATTATTGGGAAATGGAACCATCTGACATTAGTATTAGTATTAGTTATTATTATGGGTAATGGCTAGACGCCTTGGATTGTAACTTGTAGTATCTTTTATGCCATTTACCTTAATTTTTTTGGTTTTATTAATTCTTTTTCTTTTATTTGGACTCTTGGATTGGAGACTTGGGTTTGTGTTATGGCTAGTTGCCTTTACTTTTTCTTATTCTTTTTTAATGTAGAGTAAGAACTTGGATGATTGCTAATTATGGATTTTCTTTTAAATTTATATATCTTCGTTTTTTAAAATTTCGTTATCTTATAAATATATATAGACTATTTTCCTTTTATCATAATCTTTTTGTTTTCATTTTTCAAGTTATTATTCTTTTTTGTATTTTTAGCTTAAAATTTGATAAAATATTAGTAGACCAAAAATAATTTGGTATTGGGCCGAAAACACAGGAATTAGGTGTGGCCCATTTAGTCATGGTCCAGACCAAACGAATTGGCCAGGCCAAAAGGAACCAGTCTAGTTCGGTTCCATGGGTTGTTTGGTCTAGTCCGGGGTAGAAAAAACAATTGACCGTAGGGCTTCGATCCGGTCCAAAAAACCCTTATGGCCGGGACTAAATTCAGTCATACTTATAATTAGCTTTTCTCTTAATCCAAAAACTTAAATAATTTAAGTATTTAATTACGTTAGTTAGGTAGTCTTACATTGACCAATATCATGACTTAATAGTAACCTAAGATAGATTTTACATCTTTAAGTAGGCTTTGAACTTGAAATTCTCATATTTATAAGCATTATTCTTATTACTTCCAAAATGAAATAAACTCATTCCACTTCACCTCCAATTGCGTGGGCTCCACATACTTTTTCACTTCTATTAATTGCTCAAACAAAACAATTATTTCTTTGAATTCAATAAATAAAAGAATATAAATAAGATTTAGATTTGTATTTGGATAGTGTGGTGATCTCAAATATTTTTTAAATAGTAGTAAAAAGTAGTAAAAAGTTAATCATAAAACATTGAATAGGAGCAAATATTAATAAAGAGTAGTCAAAAGTAGAAAATAATAAATTGTAGTAGAGTGTTCTGAACCTTATATTTATGATTTTTTATATCTTTATGAAGAAGTTGAGATCCTTCTGCCCTAAATATTCTCTATAATAAGATAAAAAAAATCAACAAATCATTCCCATGTATAGCTATAACAGGAGACAAAATTTTGCCCTTAGAATTAACAATACATCCAAAAATATAAAGAAGCTTTTATCCTCAACATTAAACCATCTTCCTAAAGTAATCTTTTTTATTTTAACAAATATTTAATAGTTTCATTGGAAGTTTTAGGAAAGTTTCGTTGTCCTTTTTCAAAACCATCACATTATTTTAATTTAAGGATGTCTCAATTTTTTGTCAAATCTTGTAAAATAAATTTGGGTGTTTGAATCCTATATGTTAGGAATATGCAACCAAATTCCAAATATCGGCCAAATATTATAGAAGGCATGCATTTTAGATGGAATAGTTTTGAGGCTCCAATATGCTCATGATAAGATGGAAGTTGAAAACTTCTAGAATGATGTTGACATATGACAATAAACAAATAAGCTCCTAGTGTTTTAGTGTATCATATAATTGTCATATATACATTTTTTATCCAACATTGTGTCTATTTGTATTCCAATTTTTTTTTCATATACAAATGAAGCGTTATGGAGATATCATTTTGACTTGTTTGACTAGCGAAAGCTCCAAGTATAATTACAAAATATTAAATTGTTTGCTATCAACCAAAGCACACATCCCTTTATGATTTGACCCATATAAATATAGACCAATATGATCCTAAAGAGATAAGTATGTAATAAGAAACTCCAAAATGGAAATTGAAAATTAATCAAATTGGATAGTTTTATAGATTTAAATTAGGAAATTCTCTCAGGCACGATGATAAACAAGTCCTCCTCTAGTGTTACCATAGATTAGTATGTAATTCAAGGAGGATTATTTCTATATAAACCTCATGAGTAGGTATGTCGATAACTCATTCAATTCATCGAATCTTAGCTACAACAATACAAATCATGGGATTCCCTAAACATTGGCAAATCATTTGTTTGGCTTTGATCTTCACTTTGAGAGCTTTGGCTCTTCAAGCTGCTGTTCACACCCTCCAGGATGTAGCAATGCATGAGAAGTATGAGCAATGGATGGCTCATTATGGAACACATATAAGAGGACGATTATGAGAAAGAGAAGCGTTTCAAAATATTCAAAGAAAATGTGGCATACATAGTCATTTAATGGTGTAGCACAAACCGTACAAACTAGGAATCAGCCAATTTGAAGATCTTACGAATGAAGAGTTCGTAGCCACACGAAATAGATTCATGGGACATGAATGCTCGACACAAACTTCTTCTTTCAAATATGAAAATGTAACGGTATTGCCTTCTACAATGGACTAGAGAAAGAAATGAGCGGTAACACCTATCAAAGACCAACACCAATGTGGTAAGTGCTTAATTTTAAAATGATCTATACTATATATAAGATTGTTAAATCTTTCTTATGATAAAATGTAAGATGTTGCTGGGCATTTTCAGCAGTAGTTGCGATGGAAGGAATTACTAAGCTATCGACTAGTAAATTAATCTCTTTGTCTGAGCAAGAGTTGGTTGAATGTGACATTAAAAGAATTTACCAAGGTAGTGGTGGCGGTTTGATGGATAATGCATTCCAGTTCATCTAACATAATCAAGGCCTCACTACGAAAGCCAACTATCCTTACAAGGGCGTTCATGGAACCTGCAACACAAAGGCAGAATCCAACCATGCAGCCAAGATAAATGGCTATGAAGATGTGCCAGCCAATAGCGAAAAAACACTTCTTAAAGTTGTAGCTCATCAACCAGTTTCTATTGCCATAGATGCGGAATGTTCCGATTTCCAATTTTATTCAAGTGGTGTTTTCACAGGAGAGTATGGCACGAGCCTAGACCGTGGCGTCACCGCTATTGGTTATGGAATCACTAATGACGAGACCAAGTATTGGCTGGTGAAGAACTCATGGGGAATAGAATAGGGCGAAGAAGGGTACATAGGGATGCAAAGAGATATTAATGCAGAGGAAGGCCTGTGTGGTATAGCAATGCAAGCCTTTTATCCAATTATATAAGTTTAGAACTATAATTAATGTCATAGTCAACTACAACAAATACAAATATAATGCACTGCTCATTTTAGATCCTTTAATTTTTTAATGTTCAGAGTCTATGTATGTATTCTCTGGTTTGCTTATAGTTGCATATCTATAAAAATTTTCCATACTGTATTGTTGTGGACAACATCTTCTGTTACTTCTTTGAAAATCACATCCACTCAATTTCAAAAAGCATACTATTGCTTACCTTTTTAGAGGATAGTACCCTAGATTTTATTGTTTTACCCTTATTCGTGATGGAGTAATACCGTATAACAAAAAAAAAAAAAAATCTGGGAATTAAAAAAATCAAAAAACCACGGCTTGGAAAAACAAACATTTTTAAGAGTTTAATTTCCTATCATGACTTGATTCATCGATAAGAATTTAATTCCCTCATCCTATTCCCTCTTATAACTAGATTATGGATAAGAGTTTAACCTCCTTTCACAACTGGAACATGGGTAAGAGTTTAATTCTATCTCAGGTTTATTGGTTCATACTAAAGATAGTTCATTTACCATATTATGAAAATATCATTTTACTCTTGAATTATCTTTTTTTATTATTATTATCTATCCATTATCTTGTTGAAGTTAATCATAATATCTACATTTTGTTTTCTTTTCTAAAATCGTTAATTTTCCTTATCTTGTAACATATTTAGCAAAGGTAACGTAATGTTATTACATCTCATTAATTTCTTGTATGTATCAATTGTGTTTTTAAAAGTAATTGTTCAATACTAATAAATCAATATGAAACCAAAAGTTTAAGCCAAAAATTGAACCAAAATCACAAATCCACCCAATATTTTGTCAACTCAACCACTAAATTTCAAATTATAACTGAGAGCTGATTCTTTATTTATTTACAATTTATAAACTAAACAAGTGATTTGACAGAAAATGCTAAAGATGATAGGGCTCACCATCAAGTAGGAGTGTGAGCTAACAAAATTGAATCATAATAAGAAGAGGTAGCCTATCATTGTTTGAGATTTATTGGCATAAAAGCCATCTCGCTTCAATTAAATTCTTGTAATTTTATCTCTCCATTTATTCCTTTCTTGTTGGCATCAAAGCCTTCCCATTTCATTTAAATCTTTAATTAGCAAATGCACTCCCAAAATAGTTAAGTATCAAGTACTCCCAAAAACAGGGGATCATATCTTAGCATAAACATGTCCATAAAAAATATAGTGGTTTCCTACGTCCGAGTTCTCCCAAATGCCAAAACTATATTGGGGGATAAGGTCAAAAAAACTTCGTATGACTTCTAAGGCACGGGTGATATGAGACCCAAGTTCCTGGCTACTACATCAACTTCAACACTAATTTCGTTAGCTCGCAAGAGAAACCCTATTGCCTAATACATCTTGCCTTAGATTTTAGCGCTCTTCAAAGGGTTAATATGTACAATGCCGAACTCGACCTCTCCAAAACTCTCACGTATCTCCCGAAGAAGTGAGTCTGTATGCTTCAAAATATCTAACGTATAATCTCGATGGGCCTGGATGGTAAACTCATCCTCAATCATGGAACCATCTAAATTCATGGCCTTGGGATACCTGTCACAACTTCTACCATTCTTGAAAGGGAATAGTAGTGGAAATTACTACAGTGAGATTTCGAGAAATTTCAGTAAGTAAACAAATAACATACCATAGATATCATATGTCGGCACCCCAGCTTGCGCTTGGGTTCGTACGCAATTTGCGACGCCGGGGACGAACGTCACAAGGAAGTCATTCCTCATCTTTACGTGTGAGAGCCTTATTTTATTTCATACACAGGTATATATATATATATATTTTTTTCAATATATCACAACGGAAAAAGGTCAAGCCATAAATAAACAACAAAACGTTACGCTTGTTGCACATCACATGGTTAACGAAATAAAACCCAAATTAAACGTCACATGCATATATATATATATATATATATCTGAATAAAGTCACCAATGTAAACAGTTTTATACAAAAATACTTCCCAAAACAGCGGGAAGATTTTTCCACAAAATACATCAGTGAATACAAAATAAAGGTGCTGCTGATCCACTCCTCCCTCCACCAACCATACTAATAGACGGGTTCTTCTTTTATCTTCTTAAAGTCCGGGCCATAACGAAGGCTGTCCAGACTCAGTCCTGGACCTACGTCACACATCATCCCAGAGGATGACGTAAACAGGCGTCCCATGTGGAGGAGCCCGTCAACTCCTAGCACCAAACAGCACCCCGTATGACGTAGGTCGTCAAAAAAATACGTCGCCATAGGAAGCGACTCTGCCGCCCACTGACCCAACAGGTTTAGGGTCACTGGCCCGGCAGTCTCAGCCTTAGTTGGGCCCATGAGGGTTCGACCCATCTTCTTGAGAGTCGTAATCCGGGGATCTATCATGTCCTGCAATAACTTCTATCGTTCCCAAGGGAGCGATAGTAGAGATAATAAAAGGGGGGGTGAGATTTCGGGAGAAATCTCAGCAAGTACACTAGCACTTAAACTAGAACATTTCAAATATACAGATAAGTGAACAAAACATTCTTAACTAATGCACATGCAATGAATGACTGACTCATGCACATGCTCATGAAAACTTTTAAACAGACATGCTTCTTTCAGACTTCTTTTCATAAAACTTTCATGCAGATTTCTTCTTTCAAACTTCTTTTCATATCATCATTACTTTTCAAAACATTTCTTTAAAACATTCGTATCTTTCATTCTTTCTTAGGCGCCACTTATCTTGAACAGATCTTTCTTATGGCTCGAAAGCCCTTCTTGTCATGACTTTTCACTTAACATGTATGAGACACAACATGGTTCCCATAGCACCGCGTGTTCCCTGCTGGTTACCGCATCACCTTATTGTGAGTGCGTCTTATAACTTTAAAACGGCAGGTCCTTACACCATATCCGTCCTTGGCACCCACCAGTGTTAGGTGCTACCGCACTCCGGACACCTTTTGGTGCCATACACGGTCCGCCGACTGTTCTTCGTCGACCCAGGGGCTACCACTCGACTTTAAACACTTCTGAGTTCCACTGAGGCACTACCCCGTCCCAGCCTTTGGGGTTCTTATAAAACTTTACTTCTTTTCCTTTCTTTCAAAAATTCAATCTTTTCTTTTCTTTTCCTTTTTCTTAAAAACATGCTTGACTTTAAAAACCTTCTTTTCATGACTTATGCATGGGACATGCAATGCTCACTTAATTTCATGCAGAACCCGAGACAAGCTCGAGTGCATTCACATTTCATTTTCTTTTCTCCCCCTTTTGGGATAACTTCATAATTTTCCTACTTAATCATCATGTTCTATACCCAAAATAGGCCTAGGATTGAAGTGGGGTATTGGGCCCATCTCCAACCCATCATGGCCGAATCTTCCTAGGGAGTTCCTAGGGCTTTCCTTCATCATTTGACTCCAATTATCCTCCAATCAATTTCAAAGTGTCAAATTAAATTATGTACCCTCCTTAGCAAGGGGTAACCGAAACCTTAGTGTTTCTCCAAGTAACCATTTTCACCTCCAAACTTAGTTATTTCTATTTCCTCCATTCATCTTTCTAACTTAGGGAATTCCTCCCATTAGTCTATTCAAACTTCCTTTTCTAAAAATTTCTTCTATGGGCTTAACTAAATAAAATCACCACAAAACAATATAATTCTTTAAATCTTCCAAATCTCAACCTTAAATATCATAAAATCCCAAATAAACATTTCTATACATCATACACAAGTGATCATTTCTTCCATATGCAAGTGTATACCATTTCCATTCATATCAATCATATAGTTTATTCTCATGTCCATTTTCATTTTCTCAACACAATATGCTCCTTGAATAAATCAATTTCATCACTAGTTTCCTCAAATAAACTTTACCTTAGCAACACCAAAGTTTAATATTTAACACTAAAATCCTTCATGCATCATTTTCATCATTTCATAAAATAATCATGCTTTTCCTTTCTTTTTGCAACTAACACTTGATCCATCATCTCTACTCACATTCTAAGCTTATTTCATCATATAGGTTTACACAAAATATCCATATCATAAACAAGTAGAATCAATTCAATCCAAACATGGCAATGGCAACCATTAATCCAACAAGCATGATCACTTCACTATATATAAGAATTGTTAAGGAAAAGGTGGGAGTATACTTACCACACTCCTATTAGACTTTAGCTTAAATCTGAAATTACACATATAAAATCTCCCATTAGGCTAGCCATGAACATAAAACTCAAAGGAAACCCTATTTCCTTCTAACCAAAACAAAGTGTCACATGTGTGTGTGTGTTCTTCCTAAACTTGTATGGATTTAGTCACTAACCTTCTCCAATGAATTGATCACTTCCACACTCTTGCTTTTTGGCTTCACTACTATAGGGTTCTTCAAATTATGTGGTGAAAGGAGAAGAAGCAAAAGTAGGAGTGACTTGAGTGAGTTTGGCCGAGAGGTGGAGAGGAAATGAGAGTGTTTGCATGTGTCCAAGTGAAATGAGCTTAAGGGATTTGCCTAAGGGGTCACACGGCCAGCTCTCTTCCCTAGGGTCTTTGGTACACTTCTCATCATATTTAGGTATGGCTAATGATAGATGGAGTGATTGACAACTTTAGGCCACTCCAAGATCAAATCTTGGCCATACCTTGGTGATTTCCCTCTCTCCTTTTCCTTCCTATGGCCGGCGGCTTCTTGGTGCTTCTAGCATCCATTTTCTTGCTTTTCACTCAATCATCATTCCCTTATCCTCTCATGTGTCCATCCAAGTGATTCCAAAACCATGCTTTTTGGAATTTGAGCAAGGCATGACCGGCCAAGCCAAGCCCCCACCGAAAATCCATTTTGTTCATCTTCCTAGTTTTTGTCATTTCAATCACCTACATCCACACCATACCTCTCTTCACATCACCATACTCTCATACACATGTACTTTATCCACTTACACACTCTTCCCCTTTGTCCTATCACTTGTTGGTGGCCATACCCCATGAGATTCTCCAATGCACCCCACGGATTGCCTTCCACCGAAACCTCCTAGTTCCTTTCATCTATGCTTCTCCTCATGCCATTTGTCACTTCCCTACACACCATGATCTCACTTGGCAAGTCAATGGATGGTGTCTTGTACCTCCAAGATACCATGGTAGGAAAATCATTCCATTAGATCCTACACTCAATCCTACATGGCATGTATCCAACTACTAGTCAACCTCCACCAACTTGGATTTTCCTATAAGTGTTTGGATAATTTTCTAGGATTTTTCTTCAATTGACAAGTGTCTCCACTATGGGCTTGATGGGCCATGGGCTCATTCTATGGGCTTTTGGACTCACCATTGCTCTCTTGGCCCATTTACTTGATCCATTCCTCAAAGGTCTCATTTCTAAGCCCATCTCTTCAAAGCCTATTTTGTTCTTCCACCAATTACCACTAATCTTGTGTATTAACCTTTAATTAACTAATTAAATTAAGATGAAGATTCTTAGGGCTATTACATCATAGGCATATAAAAGCAAAAACAAACAAATGCATGGACATGTACATATGACTTGGAACTTTAACTTATGTATCACGAACTTTCTTTTAAAATGACATTTTTCATTTTTTAACTCTTAACACGTATTTATATTATCTGAGCTCGAGTTCTTATTTATATCATAATATATCATGTCAATTCACATTACTTCATAACATATCACATTGAGACCAAGTTTCATCATTTCATATCATAACTTATCATGTCATAGCATGTCATACCCTATCATGTCATATCATATACCTAAATGCAAGTGACATGCAACACGGACCCATAATCAAAACATTAACTTGTTCATGCAATATGTGGAAGCTATAATCCAATCCATAACATGCATCTTATAACATAGCTTGAAAATATTTAAACATACAAACATGAATCATTTCATGCCAACATATTCATTTTATGCTTATTTACATTAAAACATAATTTTTAAAGTCCTTAACCGAAACATATAGGCCTTTTAAAGTATACATTTTCATCATTCCATCTTATAAACTCATTCATGCACTTAAGTTTGCATCTAAACAAATATACAAAGCTACTATATAGGGCAAAACATTGTCATCATACTTCTTTTAATCAAAACATCATAACTCATTTCATTGTCCACTTCTTCATCATAACCGAATACATGTAGCATATAATCACACAAATTCAACAATATTTTTATGTAAAACACACATAGGCCAAACGTATAGCAACCATAAAACATCATCTTTCATCAAATAATAAACCAAAACCACCTTAATACACATAGACCGAAATATTCACATCATGGCATAGCGAGCTTTATTCAAATGTCCAATCAATAATACAAGCATAATACATAGGCTGAATCCTATACAAGAAACTATAGCATTACACAAGCAAATAAAACAAACAAAGTTCATATAATATATACAAATGATATCAAAGATAGGTTGAGAGTCTACTTACGAAAGTCCAATGATATTTTACGAGCGAAAAATAAAAATAACAAGATAATATATCAAGAATCCATACACAAAAATCCTAATCTCAAAAATGCTAGTGAGGGCAAGTGCTTGGATGTTTTTCTAAAACACTTCTCCACATACAAAACCCTAGTGCCGAAACCCTTGAGAGTTCAAACCCTTATTTTTATTTTCTTGCAAAAACCGAAACTCCCCCCTTCCTAAAACTCATGCTTTCTACCTTCAAAACACTAGGAACGCCTAGGGTTCCATCTTTCATGAAAAGCAAATCCTAGTTTCTAGAGTGAAAGTAGATGTTAGTATGAGAAAATCCTAAATCTAAAAACAAAAATGTGTTTCTATACTCTTGGCCGTGCATGGTTTAGCAAAAAGAAGTGAAGAGTCTCTTACTTTCAAGTGGTGAACTCCTACTTGAAGTATGGTGTCTATTCTTGAAAATTTATGAAAATAGTAATGTTTGGCTAGAGAGAAATAATCTAGTGGCCGAAACTTTCTTTCTCTCTAGGAGACAAGAAAACTTCTTGAGCAAAAATGGTCCATATTCTGCTATTTCCTTATATAGTGCCTCCTCATGTTTTTCTCCAACTAATGCATACACATCAAGTGTCAGATTCTTCCTCCATTTTCTCTCATGATGGGATGTCATGGGAAAAATTAAAGGTTGTATTTTTGGCTAACCTTTCCTCTCCAAAAAATGAAACTCTTTCTCTCCTCTTTCCCCATTTCGTCCTTCACTTTGTGTCTAGGTTCAATGCACTTAGGGGTCCATAGATCTTTTCCTCTAGAAATCCTAATATTGCTAGGATCTTCATCCAATGCATGAGTGACAAGTGACGTGTGGAGTGTGTGTTTGCGTCTTGGGTGCCGAATATGACAAGTTGATATGACAACTTGTCATTACCTAGGTTGCTTTTGGCTTACTCCTTCTCCCTCTTTATGTTGCTGCTGGCCATGCCCTTGTTTCTTACAAAAAGTTCTTTTAGAACATAATTTTTGCCTTCCCAAATATGACACCTTCTTGGAACTCCAAAAGCACGTTGCCTCTTAGCCTGACATATATTCACATGACTTGCACTTTTCAAGAGTGGCGCACAAAAGCCTTATACCCTTTTGGGCTTTTTCCACTTTTCTTTCAGCTCCCAATGTAAAGTCTGCATGTGTCCTCTAATCCCTTTTTCAAAATTGACCAAAATTAATTTCTCTTTACCAAGTGGCGCATCACCCTTCTTCCATGACCTAACTTGGGCCTTTAAAGAAAAAGTCCTCATGGGCTCAATTCCTTTGGGCTTGATTCCTCTATTCCTTTTGAGGTCTAGCAAGCCTTATACTAATGGATCCAAATCCATCAAACATAAAAATAAATTAATGGGCTTTTCCATACTTGGCCAAAAACTCAAAGACAAATTATTATTCACTCTAAATGATAAATAAGACTCCTTACAAAAATTTGGGATGTGACACTTTTTCAAAGAATATGATTTTTTGCTAGGCAATGCCCTATTTGCTAGTTATTACACCATTTACTAGGTGGAATGAACCAACAAGATAGAGTCTAAAGAGGAAGCTAGGAAAAAGGGGTTGGACCATTTGGTTTGGAGAATTTAATATTTTCTTAGACACTCACATTCCAAAGATGTGATATTTGAAAATCATATTATCCAAGAGCATAATGGGTATTAAAATATTCTTGAAAATACAACTTGGTCATATTTGGTTTACAAAACATCTATGTATAGTCCCTATTAGGGGCCTGTATGTGCATGCATGTGTGTCGCCTACAATGAAAGTGAAGAAGGGAATAGTTCTGGTCAACAATAGTAGCGCACAAGTTTTCCACGTGAAGATGTAAATCCTACAGTCAGTAGGTTTTGAGAATAGGAAGGCATAGAGATTGACCTTATTTAAGCAATGGTTACAGTTGAAAAACTCTTTGGAAAGTTAGTCAGATGTTGATAGATATCTTGCTGAAAGTTGTGAGAATCAAGATGCAAGTTTCAACATTGTAACTTGGTGAAAGGTTAATTCAGTTAGATATCCCATACTTTTAAAAGTTGCGAGAACCATGTGATTTTAGTATTAATTATTATTATGTGATTTGTAATATAACTTTATTAGTAGGTGGGTAATGGCCAGACACCTTAGATTGTAAACTATAATATCTTTTATGCCATTTACCTTACTTTTCTTGGTTTTTTAACTTTTTTTTCTTTTATTTGGACTCTTGGATTGGAGATTTGGAGTCTTTGTTATAGCTAGTTACCTTTATTTTATTTTCATTTTTTTGTTCATTTTTTATGCAAAGTTTGGAATTTGGATGATTGTTGATTAGGGACTTTCTTTTAAATTTCTCTATCTTTAATTTTTTCAATTTCTTTATCTTTTTTTATATGTCTTTTTTTTTTTATTAATTTGATATCTTTGTGAAGAAGATTGAGATCCCATATAGTTATCTATCCTAAGTATTCTCTATAATAAGAGAAAAATCAACAAATCATTCTCATGTATAGCTTTAATGGGAGACAAATTTTTGCCCCCAAAATTAAACAATACATCCAAAAATATAAAGAAGCTTCTGTCCTCAAATATTAAACCACCTTCCTAAAGTAATCTATTCCATTTTAACAAATATTTAGTAGCTCCATTTGAAGTTTTAGGAAAGTTTATTTCTTTCTTTTCAAAACCATCACATTATTTTAGTTTAAGGATGTCTCAATTTTTTGTCAAACCTTATAAAACAAATTTGGGTGTTTGAATCCTATATGTTAGGAATATGCAACCAAATTCTGAATATAAACCAAATATTATAAAAGACATACATTTCAAATGGAATAGTTTTGAGGCTCCAATATGCTCATGGTAAGGTGGAAGTTGTAAGCTTTTAGAATGATGTTGACCTACGACAATAGACAAATGAGCTCTTAGTGTTTTACTATATTATATAATAGCCATAACTATATTGTTTATCCAACATTTTGTCTATTTGTATTCCAACTTTTCTTTCATATACAAATTGGATAGTTTTATCAATCTAAATCAGGAAATTGTCTTGAGCACAATGATAAACAAGTCCTCCTCTAATGTTACCATATATTAGTATGCAATTCAAGGAGGATTAATTCTATATCAATCTCATGAGTAGGTATGTCGGTAACTCATTCGGGGGACTTGCTGGAGATTTACCATCATCCACTAAAATTCGATGAGGGATTGACAGACACACCGATCCAAGAAAACGATGCACTCCAATGCTTGAAATCATTGAAAAATCGCAAAAGTTGGAAAAAAAAACTCATATTGATATGTTTTTTGGGGAAGAAACAGTGAGAGCAAGAAAGAGAGAGAGAGAGAGAGAGAGAAGCACTTACTAGGATTGATGTCATCTCCGACAACCACAAAAAGAAAAATCCCAAAAATTGCAGGTAGGAACACAAGAGGAACGAAGGGCACGAGAGGGGGGAGAGAGTTTGATAAGGGCCAAATTTCTAAAAGTGAGGAAAAAGAGTTGCAGTTGAAAAGTTGAAGGG
Organism: Platycarya longipes; assembly: GCA_036559045.1. Taxonomy (NCBI): domain Eukaryota; kingdom Viridiplantae; phylum Streptophyta; class Magnoliopsida; order Fagales; family Juglandaceae; genus Platycarya; species Platycarya longipes. The sequence goes on along the minus strand of CM071802.1, from coordinate 21,836,499 downwards.
AAGTGAGGGTGAAATCGGAGATAGCAGAACAAAAATTTGAATTTCCACCAATGGATTACTCTCTTATTTTATCAACCAGGATTTTTTTATTTCTCTTGACAAAATGGTGCGTCGCTTTTGACGAAAGGTTGCGTTGTTTCTTGTCCATCACTTGAGTTTTGATGAATCTGATTTTTATTGACGAAATGGTGCATCATTTTTTATGAAATGTTGCACTGTTTCTTCTCCCTCACTAGAGTTTTGATGAAATGTTGCGTCTTTCTAATATTCGAGTAAGATGAAATGTTGAGCCTTACTAAATGCGTTTAGGAATCTCCACTGCTTCACTTTTTGTGCATTTTGTTTTAACACCGAGTAATGTGGAATAAATGTCAAGTCAGCAATTGAACTTGGCTTTTATATAGTTAAATAGATTAGTATTTACATTTTATTATGCATTTTAGTATTTATACATTAGTATTACATGTTATTATAGTTATACATTAGTAATTTAGTGTTACGTGGTAGTAATATTATAATAGTGTGATGTTTACATTTGCTAAACTATTATTTGTCTATTTAGTCCATACATATTATAGTATAAATATATTATTTTATAATGAGCTCATGCTAGTATTGTATTGAGTTTAACTAATTACATAAAATAAATATAAAATTTATATGATTAATATATAAAAAACACATATATTTATAAAACACATATAATATCAATATCGGAGTTGGAAGGTGGAGTCGAAGTTAGAGGGCAAAGTTGAAGTCGGTTCAACTCCACCTCTGACTCCAATTTTCCAAGGAAAAATATTTCTTATTCCAACCCTGACTTGTAGGAGTTAGAGTGGAGCTGGACTGGAGTCGGAATTAGAGTCAAATTTTTGAATTTTTGCTTAGTCTTACGTTTGTCTTTTGTCAAGTTGAAAATTTTGGATTGTAGGTTGAGCACCTGACAACTCTTATCACTTTTTATTAATGCAAGCTTATGAGTTTAGTCCTTTTCACGAACAACTTTCCTTCCCTTTGATTGACTTACACTGAGTTTTCCATTTATATTAACACAACCCATAGTCCATTACATCAATCCATATAATACACAAGAATCTTTACATTAGCAGTCGTGACTTATGTGAGAGAGTACGAATATGAGAGAGTCCTATTTAGACATTGAGATTGATGAGTCATAATAGTTAAATGGTTTGAACTAAAATGTTTAAGAGAATTTTAAGAAGAGAGAAAAATAGGTTAAAAAGGGTAACTTTCAGATTAAATGAATTGACACCTTATTGAGGTGTCTTTTTATAGTGAGTTTTCAATAATAACCCACATCTACTTTCTAAAGGAAGATGAGTGCTGGTAAGATTAAGCCGTCTCATTTGGATAGTGAGTTGAGATGAAATCATGAGTATTTTTTTTTTTGGAAAGAGACGGTAGTCACATGTCTAATAGTAATTCTGACCCAAGTTTATTATTGAAATCCTCATTTTTTGACAGAGGAATCATGAAACAAACCAAGCACTTGGGGGTTTACAAATAAACATTAATACCAAAACCTAGGTACAAAAAACTTATTATAGCATAAACCAAAAACAAAACATCCATACTTTCCTTAGGCTTTCTAAACATACCTAAAATGTTATAAAACCACCAAAGAATAACCAATAAACAATCCCCAATACTGTTAAAATCGCATATGAACAACAAATAAATTAAACTCTATTATAGCTACATCCACCTTTATCCAATCTGTAAGCACCCCGGATCAATCGAGGCAAATGCAGAGTCTCATTCCATGTCTTCGAAACACTTGCTTCCTCTAACCGAGCCATCCCATCTGCCATATAGTTTGCTTCCCTAAACACATGGCTTATTTTAAAGCATAAACCCTCTAACAAATGAAAAACTTTCTCCCAATAATCCTCCAAATACCACAATCCACAATCCACATATTCTTTTCCTTATCCATTCAATAACAATTTTAGAGTCCATCTCAATCTCCACCTACTGAATTCCAAGAAATCGAACCATACGAAGGCCTTATAGCAAACCCATAAATTCCACAAAATCATTTGGACGTTAGCCTGTACAAATTGAAAATCCATCTATAAAATTACCATCGTGATCTCGTAATACACCTCCTGCCCCTGACATACCAGGATTCCTTGGAAAACTTCCATCAATATTCAATTTTTTCCAACTCGGAGAAGGAGGTAGCCATTTAACCAACATAGGATGAGTTTTCTTTTTCTACTTCAATGGAATACTTGGCATGTGTAGAACTTCTTCTTCATGTCGTGTAAGTTCCAAATTTCCTTTAATTTTACATGTAGCTGTCACCAACCTATATTTTATAGAAATAAAAGTATTTGAGACCAATTCATAGCAACCCTCCATATGCACCTTGCATCGAAGACATCAAATCCTCCAAGTGATAATTGATGGTAACAATCCAATCAAATTGTCCCACTTGAATCGATCTTTTGCATTTCTATACCAGAATTCAAGTTTTCCTTTTCGCGATTTTCCTTCCATAGTTGGCATTCCAACCTGTAATGCCCAATAATTCCAAACCTGTTCAGCAAACCAACCAGTAGCAAGTACATGGTCAAAATTTTTATAACTGTTATTAGTGCAACAATCACATTTAGAGGCCAAAGAAATCCCTGCTCTACGAATTCTATCATCTACTGGCAAACATCGATTCATTGCCTTCCACATAAATATTGAAATCTTCTTTGGTAAAACCAAGTGCCAATGCCATTTCATCCAAGGAACATTTGGTGCATGTACTCTAATACACTCATAAGCACTACTTGTGGTAAAGTTACCTTGATTATTTGGTAACCATATCAACAAGTCATCTCCTTTCTTTATGTTACCCAACGCCTATAGAATCTGATCAATTTTATCCACACTGACTACTCTACTAAAAAGCTCTACATCTCAACTTGAATTCATCCTACAATCTACTAGAGTAAGCTTTGGTAACTCAATAATCTCTTGCGGGTTCACTAATGGCCCCTCATTTAGCCATTTATCAGGCCAAAACGAGACATTTCCCTTCTACAGTCCCCACTTAGACTTACTCAATATAGTCGGTGCATGATTGATTAACAGCTTCCAAAATCTTGTTCCCTTATAGTTATTAATTAAAGTAATATGTTTAGAACTAACATACTTTGATAAGAAAAGCTATGCCCAAATAGACTTCCCTTGAATTAAATTCCAAGACAATTTCATATGAAGAAATGCTTGTACATATCGCATATTGCGAATTCCCACACCACCTTCAATAGTAGGTTTACACAAATCATCCCATGTATTGGAATACTCTGCACCACATGTTTAAGAATAAGTAGCAGAGCACCACTTGATAAAATTCTAGCCTTTCATCCTTCAAGTTAAGACCTCACCTTATTAATTAAACCATCAAAACGGGTAACAAGTAATCTCCATGTAGTAATCGGAACACCCAAATATCTAAAATGGAAATTCCCTTCCATAAATCCAATAATACGAACTATTTTCCTACGCTAAGGAGCAAAGATATGCTTTGAAAAATAAATAGAAGACTTTCTTTTAGTAACCACTTGCCTAGTCCACTCTTCGTATGTTTTTAGAGCATTCGATACAGCTTTCAACGAAGCATTGCCCCCATTAATGAATATAACGATATCATTGACATATAGAAAAATGAGAAATCACTGGTGCTCCCCTATGATGATAAAATGGTACAACCTTTTCCAACTTCTACATGCTTTTTTAACATTCTAGAGAGATTTTCCTCCACCAAAATGAACAAATAAGAAGATAGTGGATCTTCCTGCTGCAATCCTCTCCCACTCCTAAAAAAAGCTTTAGGAATGTCATTTAAAGTGACAGAAATCCATGGTGTCGTAACACATTGTCGAATAATCCACAAAACTAATCCAAAAAGCCAAAAGAGCTCAGAACATGCAACAAAAATCCCCAATCAATGTTATCATAAGCCTTAGCTATATCTATCTTCATCACCACATTTCCACCTCGAGTCTTCTTATTCAAACCATGAATCATTTCTTGGAAATGCTAATATTTTCAAATATACTTCGATCTTTAATAAAAGCCCCTTGTTCCAAAGATATAATTTTTGTTAAAATCGGAGATAAAAGATTAACCAAAATTGTTGAGCATACCTTATAAAATACGGAACAAACCAATAGGTCTGAACTTATCAAAGCTCTTTGTGTTTGAAACTTTCGGTAAAAGAACCAAAATAGAAGCTGTATAAAATCTGGGAAATTCAGCTCCCCTAAAAAATTCCTATATAGCTGCAACAACATCATCTCCTACTATGTCCCAACAGGCATGATAAAATCCTGATCCAAAATCATCTGGACTCGGACTATTACCTCTGGAATAGAACACATAGCCTCATACATTTCCTGATCCGAAGGTTCTGCACATAGAACTTCATTATTAGATAATGACATTACCAGCTGTATTAAATCAGATAGATTGGGATAGGAGTTTGCATTAGGCCTTCCCTCCAAGAATTTCTAAAAAATAATCAATTGCCGCAATATGGACCTGCTCAGGAGATGAAAGACAAGTACCATCTACAATCTTCATTTTTGAAATCTGAGTTTTATTCCTTTGACTAATCGAACGAAAAGATTGTGCATTGGACTCCCCCATACCAAGCCAAGAATGCTTTGCTTGTTGTGACAACCTTATTTCTTCCCTCTCCATCCATATCTTTAACTCCAATTGTGTTGCCACTAAATCATCCTCATCATCTTGAGAATAACTTCCTTGTAAATTCTGGTCAATAACTTCAACCCGCGATTGCAATCTTTTAATGTGAATTTCAGAATGACCAAACACAGTTTTATTCCACACACGTAAGGCATTCCTCAGATTTTTTTGTCTTACCCACTAGAGAGCATAAACCTGATCTAGAAGCATTTCCTTTCCAATAAGTCTTAACACAATCAAAAAATGAGTTATGAGTCACCCACATTTTTTGAAACTTAAAGGAAGGAAAACCATACATAACCATCTTCTTAATCAAGGATATATGTCTAGGGGAATGATCTGAAGATACCCTTGGTAAGTACTTCAACCAAGCCTCAGGGAACAAATTAGTAGTAGAAATATTCTGTAATGCCCGATCCAATCTTGCCCAACTTCTGGTAAAATCATGGTGCCCATTACACTAAGAAAGCAAATTACCACTAGAGTTCATCTCCAATAAACCACACATATCAATAACATTATTGAACTCCTCCCTCGCCACAACGAATTTCGGCCTACCTCCTCTCCTCTCGTTATCAGAGCGAATAATGTTAAAATCGTCAAACACCAACCAGGGCATATGTTGAACATTAAGACCCTCCAATCTCTGCCATAAGCACCTTCTTTCCTGATAAGAGTACTTAAATACAGAACTGTCATACAAATAGGAGAGCATTTTTTGTCACAACTATAGTAATATATTGATCATCCATAGTTTGCACTATTAAGTTTACATCTTTTTTCCAAAATAACCATAACTTTCCACCCATCAACTCATTAGAAACACAATCATCAAACTGTAATTTATCACGCCAACTATGCATACGTGAATGAGAAATCATAGGCTCCACAAGCATCAAAACATTAGGATTAAAAGTATGAACAATAATTTTCAATCTTCTTTTAGACGTACTCATCCCCCTCACATTACAATAAAAGTAGGAACTCATCAAAATTCAAAATTAGAGGGCTTGCTTTGAACCTTCGAAGAACTTCTACATTTAACGTACTTTTTCCTTACCCTTTTTCCTGGTGATTTTCTTGCATTGGATTCTGAGAAACAACTTTTGTTCCTTGCCAAATGCTGAATGGAAGCTTCCATTTCTGACTCCAAACAAGTATAAACCTCTCCCTCTTCATGTTCCACAATCGCATTCAATTCTCTTTGAGTGCCAATAACATCAGAATCAATCGCACTATGCTTAATCCCCAGCTAAGATTCCACCAAAATCTGCTGGACTATAGGCACCTCCATTCTAACATCACAATAAACACTTTCAAGTACCAAATTTTGAATATCCTTAATTTTCGAATTCTTCCTAAGAATATCAACTTCTAAATTTTGTCCATCTTGATTAGAGTAATCCTCTGTTTTCTCAATCTGCTTGCTAGTACCTGCACACAATAAAGAGTCCTCTTGCATAGCCAGCTCCTTTCCTGCATCTTCAAATTCAAGTACCTCCACATTAATAACCTCCAAATTCTCTTTAGAACCACTGCCCTCACCCATTTGAAAAGAACTCAAATAAGTGTCAGGCCCAGATTTCCCTTCCTCATCAGACGTCATCTTTGTATCCTTTTTCACCCAAATTTATGCCTGTTTTGTGTTCTCACCCTTAACCTTTTGTTCATCAATTTTCTTTATATCTTGCCATTTGCATTTCAACTGATTGTGACCCTGCAAACTGCACCTACTACAATAGGCTGGTAACGTTCCATAAACCACAGGCTGTAAAATACATTGAGGATATTGAGGTGTACCAATCCAAATGGCATTTAAAGAATCCTCAACAATATCCATTTCAAGTCGCACACTTTGTTGGATTATCTCATTTCAATTACTGACCAAAATGAGATAATTAGTTAAGATGAAAATTGAAAGTTGAATAAAATAGTATAAGAATATTATTTTTTTCATATTATTATTATTTATAAATTTGAAAAAGTTGAATTATTTGTTATATTTTATGTAAAAATTTGACATAATTATAATAATTAAATTAGATAAGTTGAGATTAATTCTAAATTCAAATGGGACCATTTCTCTAAGAGGGGGACTCTCAATATTCCAACTCTTCAATTCTTATATAATATTAGAATGCACAAGTCTCACATATTCTCATTAAAAAAAAGTCAACAATTGAAAAATAGACCTTTACATTAGATTTCAAATTTTTTCCACTATTGAAAAGACATGCGCGAGGTTCGCTTGTCTTAAAACTCTATAAACTATTTAATATGAAAAAATCAATTCAAACTACACCTAGCTTCACCTCTTGAATCAAAGATCTATTAAAAGCTCCCCCTTATGAGTTTAGATTAGATAATTAAAAGCTCCCCTCCTATCTCCAAAAAAGGCTCTAGTATTAGGGACGGACAGAAAACCTGAAGTGGATTTGTCAAGGCAAATTGGGATGCTTCCCTTAATGTGATAGGCATTGTCATTTGCAATGAGAAGAGTGAAGTAATGGCAAGTGTTTGTTATAAGAAGCAATCAGTCAAAGACCTAGCTTTGGTAGAAAGTTTAGCACGATGGCAAACTGTCTAGGTATTGATGTTGGATAGAATTTAGATTATTTTGACGGCTAATTCCAATAGCTGATCAACACATAGAAGATAATATATTCGCCCAAAATACAGAGATAAAAACTCTAAATAACACTGATTAAAGTAAAATTTTAAATTTTTTTCACGAATTCCACAAGCTGGACTCAAACAAATGTAAAATTCGAAATTATGATGATTTTTCTAAAAATAAAAAATTTAAATTATTTTATAAGAAATAAATACATAAATAAACAAGAATCCTATAAAACATTTGACTAAATATGAAATCAGAATCACTTCCAAACTTGAAAGCCAATATTTACTAACAAGGTAAGAATGAGCATAAATATATGACTTAGGAAAAATAATCAATATCATAAATATATGATTTGGAAGAAAATAACCAATATTATTCTAGATCATTTAAGAGAAATAACTGATATTATTTCCAATGATTTTAGAAAAAATAACTGATACTCAATATTAATTTAGATTTGTACCAATTTTGAAATGATCTCGTGTTGTATAAGGTAATTTTGAAAACGGATGTCCAAGTGCTGGTGAATGCAATTGACAAGGGAGAAGAGGGCCTATATCTTTTCGGACATATCATTGAAGACATTTGTGCTGAGGGGAAGACACGATAACAAGTGCAGAGTACATTAATAAAGGGGGCAATAAAGTGGCTCATTCACTTGTAAAGACGGTTGTGCACTCTGAACATGAAGTGATATGGATCGAGGAAGGTCTACATTTTATTTCTTTGCAATTGTTCCCTCTCATTAGGGGTGTAATTGGTCTAGTTTCATTCGATTTTGGATAAAATTTGAGATCGAACTAGTATGCACTAATTTTGCATTTTCAAGAACCGATTCTACACCTGTTACCTCCTTGAACCGCTTCTTCCAGTTTTATCGATTTCGATTCGGTCCGATTTTTCAATTTTAATCATATAATATAGTATATTATAATATATAATACTACAATGATAATATAATCTAGTATATTATAATCATATTATAGACTATACTGATATAAGATTTTAAAATTTAATATCATATTAATTAATAATTTATCATATAATACAAAAGTATGATGTATATAAGTATATATTATATATAATATATATATATTATATATAAAAAAATGATGTACAATATAAAAAATAATATATATATGATCGGGTTTGATTTTAGAAAAAGAAAAATTGGAATCAAACCGATTTTGACCGATTTAAAAAAAAGAATATCAGATCAAACCAAACTAAATATCGGATCAAACTTAGCAGTTCGATCCAGTCTAATTTACCAATTAATCGTTTTTTTTATATCCCTAGTTCCCGTAGCCATGATCATGCCTCATAGGCCTGTTCATTCGGGCCGAGTTATATCCGGCTCGGTTTAAATTTTTATTTATTTTTTCATATTTTTTATTTTTTTTAAAAAGATTTTAAGAAAATTTCAAATCCGGATTTCGGATTATTCCCAAATCTAGAATCCGGATGAATCCCTCTAATGTCTCACCAATTATTTTAACTTTCTTTCACAGAAAGGGCAGTTATGTATTTTTATTTATAACAAATCATGACAAAGGACGCAAGTAGTTTGTTCATGTGCATGTTTAGAAGAAAATAATATTTTATATTAAGAAATAAAAATAAAAAATTGATTCAATTTAAATTGATAAAATAATTATATAGGTGAAGCGCCTAGAGTCGAACTAAAAATCTTTGCGTGGGAAAGCTAATTTATTTATTGGATAATCATATGGATTCTTCTTGATTGAAGGAAAAAAAAAGTCTCCTCTCTAGTGACGATTCCAAAGGAGGTGTTTTCTTATGGGTTTCTTGGAAGACAGAAATTTATGTAGCAATTTAAGGTTGTCCGTGGAAGAAGATCAGACGTTGGTTGTTGAGTTTGCAGTACAAGGAAGTACTGATGATGGAGTACAATGAAAGGGTGATAGAAGTCTCATTGACAAGCTTGCTCCGATCGGTTTGTGGGAAGAGATGTGATTGCTAATACAATTGGGAAGAATCTGGAAGATTAGTAAACGAGCAACTTTTCAAGAGATGGACAAAAATAATTTTGTTATCACCTTTGCAAACCATGCGGATAGGCAGCGTATTCTTGATGAGAAACCTTGGTTATTTGATATTTTGTTGTTTATTATCTTGCCATATGATGGAGATTTGCAACCTGGTAAGATGAATCTTGATTATGAGTCCTTTTGGTTGCAAATACATAACCTGCCATTAGGGCTCATGACTTGAGACTTGGGTGCTCAAATTGGTGAATCAGTGGGTCCAGTTTTGGATATAGATGTGGCAGACAATGGGGTTGGCTGGGAAAAACATTTAAGGGTGAAAGTAGATCAGATGTATCTGTAGAAGGTTATTGCGAGGGGAAGAATTGTCATGGCCAATGGTAAGAAGGTCTGGTGAAGCTCCAAGTATGAAAAGTTCTTTAAGATTTGCTTTAACTGTGGATGAATAGTGCATGGGGAGAAAGGATGATTTCATGGATCAATTACTGATCAAAGCTTGGGTTCTCAGTTTGGTCCTTTGCTTCAAGATGAGGATAATCTCATGCGTCGATCTCCTATTCTTCCCTTAGGATCCAACTTAGTGGATCATGAAGAGGTTTCAAAAGGCATTGCAAATGAGATGAAGCATGGTGAGGCAGAAGGGTCTGTTGGTAGCACTACAAAACCAATGAATTCTGGTCAGGGGCATTTTGGTAAAGTAGGTTGTAGTAGTAGCTTAATGTGCGGCATCAATGAGGGAACGATGGGTCAGTTACAAGGGCATGTGCAGCATCAATTGGTGGGAGTTTGAATGGGGAAGTGAATCAAGGGGAAAAGGATAAGACAATTCATCAAATGGCAGTTATAGACATAACGAATGATAGGGTTTTAAATGGGGTAGAGGTTAAAGAAGGGCGGGATGAGGTTTTTAAAGAATTGGGCGAAGTTGGGCTGGGCTCGATAGAAAAGGCTGCAGTTAATTTTTTAAAGAAGGATGAGCCCAACTTTGTGTACGTAAAAAAGGATTGCATGCCTACGATGAGGCTTCAATTGCTGATTTACACAAGTCTCCGGAGGTTTCTTCTTTGATTCCTCAGCAGAAAAATTTGAAGGGTGATAGAAGATGGAAAAGAAGGGCTCATGGGCAAGGAGTGGAGTTCCCTGATGAGAGGTCCTGCTAGTAGAGTTCCTAGAAAAGCTAAGTTTGATTGTTGTATAGTGGCAGATGCCATGTGGTAGATGCCATGGGGAAAAGTGGAGGCTTAATGATCATGTGGAAATAAGAGTTTAGAGTGGACTTGCTTTTGTTCATTAAAAATGAGGATAATGACTTGAACTAGTTGCTTACCTGCTTTTATGGAGATCCAAAAACTAGCAAAATGGGTGATGCTAGGTACAATCCAATTTTTTGGACTCATTTGCAGTCCAAACTTAAATATAGACAAAAAAATCTTCACTCTATCATGGACTTGACCAAAATACCCTTAAATCAAAACACTCTAATTTTAGTTTCCCGCTCCTGCGTGCATTTGCTCCTCACCAGCTTTTGTCTTCTGAAAAATACTGAAACTGGAGTTTTAAGGGTGATTTGGATTGAAAGATTAGATGAGATGAGTTTTAAAAGTTGAATAAAATATTATTAAAATATAATTTTTTAATATTATAATTGTGTTGGAATTTGAAAATGTTAAATTTGAATTTGAAAAGGTAGAATTGTTTATTATATTTTATATGAGAAATTAGGAAAGTATAATAATAAAATGGAGATGAGTTGAGATGATCTCAACTCATTCTCCAAGCAAAAATGGCCCTTAAGCTTCTGGAAAACATTGAAAATGGAGTTGAGTAAGAATCCCTAGCTTTCATCTAATATCGCAACCAATGAGCGACATGGAAAGAACTCTCCTTACTTCGATGGATGGGAAGCATATGAGGAGAACCCTTATCACCTCTTAAGAAACAAAACCCCTTAAGAAACAAGGATGAGATCATCCATATGGGTATTGCAAAAAATCAAGTTTAATTTGGCATCAAATTAAGTCTAAACAAACTAAATGTTTATATTATTGATTTGATTGATATTGTTACATATATGCTTTGATTTGATTGAGGGGTGGATTAAGAAAAATCCTAAGGCTTCCATCTGCACAGCTAAAGGAGTCGACAAGTTCAAAAATATTGCCATTTTTTAGGATTACCATGCCTTGCCAGAGTTCAGACAAGTATATAATATAAACTTATTCCTTAACTTTGTAGTAATTTCTAGCAAATTTATTAATGGAGCTTCAATTTGAAAACCACAAATGCATGAAACTTATTTGAAATAATCAAAGGCAACAAGAATAACCAGAGGCGAGAGGGCGATGGGCGAGAGGAATAATCAGAGGCAACAAGAATTACTCTTCACACGGCACTGCATTAAACGGATTTCATTAGTAAATGACACGTAGTCATTTCATTTTGTTGTATTGCAGTCAGAATTACTCTTTTTATTCAGATTGGAAAGGTTCTAAATTTACCTAGTGCAATAGACATGAGGATGCTTCTTTCACCAATGAAAGATTGGATAAAACCCTTACTAATAAACTATGGATGGAAGTTTATACCGAGTTTAAAGTTGAAACTATGGATGCATTTTGTTCAAACCATTGGCCAATTCATCTTCAGTGTTTGACTACTGGGGAGGTTGTGTTTAATTTCCAATACCATTTTAAGTATGAGGTGAATTGGTTTAAGGAGAAAGAATGTAGTGACACAATTGTTACAGCTTGGAAGCGTGGCGTGGGGTGGGGCGGGGGGGTTGTCGAGTTCTTTCGAGGGTTTGCATAGGAAGCTTGAGGTTTATAGCAAGGGTTTGGAAAAGTGGAGTACAAACCTCATTAAAGAAACATCAGATGCTATAAAAGAAAAGGCTAAGGAATTTAGTTAGATCCAAGCAAATGAATATCCTGAAAATATGGGAGACCTCAAAAGACTTCAAACAGAGTGGGTGGTTTTATTAGATCAGGAAGACACTAGGTGGACACAGAAAGCACACAGAAACCTAAAAGACATCGGTTGACACGAGGTGATGGAAACACTAAATTTTATCATGCTCGTGTTAATCAAAGAAGGTGGTGGATGGAAATGGCAATCTTTTGGTGGATAAGGAGGGTATATCAGCAGGTTTTTTGGCCCATTTTTCTCAAGTTTATCAGTCTTCAAATCCTACAAGTAGATTTGTACTGCAATGTTTGGAAGGTAAGTCAAAGAATTACAATATATTTGCTACTGATATTGGATAAGGAGTTTACTAGGGAAGAATTTGAACATGCTTTAAAACAAATGTCCCTTTTCAAATCTCTTGAGCCTGATGGATTTAGTGCAGGTTTCTTTCAAGATCATTGGTATATAGTTTAGAATGATATGGTTCAAGCTGTACTTCAATTTTTCAAAGATGAAGAGATGCCTTGAGGATTGAATCATACACTTATTGATTTGGTTCCAAAGGTGAATCCTCCTAAAACAATGCATGATTTTAGGCCTGTATGTCTTTGTAATGTGTGGTATAAACTCATTTCTAAGGTGATGGCTAATAAACTTAAATCTATGCCATCAAACATTATCTCTTGGAATTAAAGTGCTTTAATCCCAATAGATTAATTACAGACAACATAATGGTGGCCCATGAACTCCTAGCATTCCAAAAAAAAAGGAAGGTAAGGTAGTATGGCAATAAAACTGGATATATCCAAAGCTTATGACAGCGTGAAATGGGCTTTCTTGAAAACTATGTTAGCAAAGCTGGAATTTGGGGAAAGATGGCTGAAGTCGATGATGGCTTGTGTAAAATCTGTGAGCTTTCAGTGGTTTTAAATGGAGTTCCAAGTGATCTCTTTGTCCCAACAGGAGGTTTGAGATAAGGAAATCCACTATCCCTTATCTAATCTTAATTTGTTCTGAGGGGTTAAGTATATTACTTCAACAAACTGAGATGAGAGGTAGTATTAAAAGAGTGGCCGTTTCAAGAGGAAGCATAAGGATAAACCACCTCTTATTTGCTGAATATTGTGTTATTTTTTGTAGGTCTAAACAAGAGGAGTGGTTTAATATTCTTAACCTATTAAAATTGTATGAAGATGCATCTAGTCAGACCATTAACAGGCAAAAGACCATTAAAATTGTAAATATCATTTATTTTTATTCGATGCAAAATATTTTTCAAAATAACTTTTATTGACTGGCTTGAAAAAGTACAGTCAATAAAAGAAAATTTGAATAATAAAAAAAATTCAAATATTCTCTTTTTGAAAATTGGCTTCAAGTAAAATATTTAGAAATTGATTTTCAAACTGTCTCAGTTAAATTTACAATACCTTTTTTCTTAGTTTTCTTTAAAATTTAAATTTGAAATTTGATATTTTATGTTTTTCAGCATATCAATAACTAGTATGTGGATAAATAATTATAAATTTTTCTTATAGTTTTTTCTTAAGTACATTTAGTTGCGGTTTAGATAGTGAGATGAGATGAGTTGGTTTTAGATGAAAGCTAAAATGTTAATAAAACATTGTTGGAATATTATTTTTTTAAATTATTATTTTGAATTATTTATTATTCTTTGTATTAAAATTTGAAAATTTTGTAATAATGAGATGAAATATTATGAAACACTTTCACTATCCAAAAGGGGCCTAGCATTCCCTTTAATTAATACTCATTTCTTCCTAACTTTCCCAATTCCCTCTTTCTCTCATAAAAGATAATTAATTTATGACTATTTTGGAACTATATATTAAATGAAGGGTAATTATATAACACTAAAATTCATTTTAACAAAGTAGCATGATTGTATTAGTTGGTTGTAACATGGTTCATTTTTGGCCACTTGTATTTTAATAAGTTGCAACTTCTTTTTCAGAATTTTGAAATTTTGAAGTTTTTTATAACTTTTATTTTAAATTTGTATCATAAGAAGGGCACAAATTTTGAACTTAATCCTACTTGATTTAGAAATATTTGTTAAATATAAATATTTGACAATTAATACCACTCTATGAGTTATTCTATTATTAAGTCCATGTGTAGAACACACAATTCACATTATTAAAATGATAAATTTTGATTGGTAAAATTCATATTTTAAGATTTATAAAAAAAAGAAAAATATATTCTATAGCTAAGCTGTAAGTTAACCAATCAAAATTGAAAAACCCGACCGAACCATGTGGTTTTTGCTCAATCTGGATCGGACTGATAACACTAATGGTAAGTTTCGGTCAATTAGTTTTCAAAAGCTCAATTCATGGTCTGTTCCCTAGGTTATTTATCGAACTTACCGAAATACATATATGTAGTATTTATAATTATTTTTATATAGTATTTATATAGTTGTATAAATTAATTTTGTAAATTTCATCTTACCTCTATCATCATCAATATATGTTAAATATACTATTAAATATTAACTAATATGTTATTGGCAATTAACTAATATATATATATATATGATTAATCAAAACATGATATGCAATTAAAATAGTTAGGTACATTTTTTTGTAAGATACCTAAGTTACAAGTATGAAATATCCATGGTATAATTATTCATTAGCCATACATGAAATATTAACATTTTAATATAGGTCATTATGTATGAATTACCTTAATTCACACACATACTAATGAGTACTAAGTAACATCATTAATATAACTTTAATTTGAATTAATAATTTTACTAAAGAGTTGATTAAATAATCTAAATTAAAACATGTATAACTTGTGCGTGCTCTGCTAGGGTAGTTTTCCAAGGATGTGAACCCTTCCAATACTCAATGGTCTTGAAGTTTTTACGACAGTGCCCCTCCCTGGACACCATTCATGCCTTCATCCATAGTCATTCAGGACTGTCGTTGACTCCAATAGTTTCAGCCATGAGACGGCCACATAACATATTTCTTCGCTTTGCTTCTGAGCCAGGTTTTGTCAAAGCCCTATCAAGAGAAAACTGTGATGTAAACGGCATCCCCTATCGTGCTTTCCATTGGACCTCTAATTTTCAAGAGGATGAAGAGCCTTCTTGTATACCTGTGTGGATTTCTTTGCCAAGTTTGCCTCCCACCGGATTAGGAAAAATGGACATCAAAGAAGAATCCATCAATGTGTGATCAAGTTTTGCCTAAGAACGGGCCAAACCTGATTGTTTATTACACCAAGTAAAAGCACTCCCTTTAGTACCCATCTCAATCAGTCCCTTTTGGTAAATCTAAGGTGCACTTATGATCACTCTCCTCTATTTATTGAATTTATTTCTGACCCTATTATTTATGGCCCGACTCCACTTAGTTTTCAACAAATGTGGACTGATCATCCGAGATTTTTGGAGGCTATTAGAAGAGTGGTCTGTAACTGTTCTTGAGATAGGGCTTTATAAAATGACTACGAAGCTCAAAAAAATTAAATTGATGCTGAGAGTTTGGAACAAAGAGATTTTCTGCAATACTAATGAGAAGATTGATAAGCTGGAAAATGATGTTGAGGCTCTTGAAAATTATCTTCAATTGGCTTGGGAGAGACAGATCGGTATCTTAATAGGTCCCTAGCCGAGCTAAACTCTTGGCAACGTAGAGAAGATATTAAACTGGCTTAATTGGCAACATTAAAATGGCAGGTGTAGGGGGATTGAAATTCTAAATTTTTCCATGCTTGCCTTGCTAATAAAAGTCGCAAAAAGTGATGGAAATGAGAATTTCTATTGGTACCATCTTTGAATTGTCAAAACAAATTCATTAAAGAGTTGTGGATTTCTTCTCTAATTTTTACAAAGTGATTCGGTCTGACGCTTCTAATTTACGTTCGTAATTCAACGCAAATTGAAGTATCAGGGTAAGTAACGCTAGGCTATTCACCCACGTATTTATCGAAATTGCAGTGGAAGAGTTCTGAATAAAAATTTTCTAATGATCACATGGTGAACTAAAACCACAATATCCACCTCATCCATTCTTATAATAACATGGTATCATTACATTCATAACCTAGTTAGTTTTGTCAATCATATCCATAATTTATTCTCAAAACCTAAATTAACTTTATGGCCATCAAAGCCCCTCTAAGTTCCTTAAGTCATCGGGCCTTCCCTTATCTCAGTCATCAATCCTGCAACATAATTTTATATTTCCAAAAATAGAAATATACAAGAGTGAGATTTCTTAGTAAGTACACACGTAACTTAATAACAACATAGACATCATAAAATAATCGCATACAAGCCAGACAGCCAGAGTATGCATTTATGATATGCTTCATGTGGCTCATGCATGACTTAGACTTACAAACTTGTATCATGCATGGATTTTTCATTATTATCTTAAAATTATTATTCTTATAAATCTTTACTTATATCCACTATTATTATCCGTAGTTGGGCCATGCCACTATTATTACTCGTGGTTGGGCCATGTCATATCTTTTCTTATTTCTTTAATGCTTGACATGACTTATGACGACACTTACTTGACGACATGTAACAAAGACTTTTCTTAAAACAGACGTCATGACTAATGATGACACATGTATGTGATAAAATGCAATATACACATAACTTAGGCTTATGACATGCATGTTTCATGTCTTCATAATTCATGTGACATATAAAAGCATATCCCAAGAACATACATCACATATACATGCACTTACGTCACATAAATTCGTAACATCAAAACTTATCGAATAATGCTTACTATGGTAAACTCGATTTTGCCACTTAAGTCCCAATTTCATCCTTTATTGAGTCCTTATAACTTCGAACTCGATACATAAAAGTTGTATATATTTCTCTTAACTTTCCATAACCTCTTGAATCATTCAAATATGATATCAAACTAACAGGTTATGTCCGATTTACTAAAAGATGTCGAATCTACCAATAATACCTCTATTAAGCCCAAAATTTTCTAGAGTTGGTTTATCAATTTTTTTCCAAATAAAGACCTCATATTTTTACATAATACTCTTAATATAACATCATATAATATATTTCTAAGATTTCATAATTTTCCTAGCATTTTTTTCATAGAAAAATCCACTCCAAAATCTAATATGTTTCAACTTAACACATAAACAAAGATTAAGTTCAAATAAATATCAAACATAATCCAGTCACCAAACCACTTATTCTATGCCAAGATTAAGTTAATATATGCACTTAAAAATTTTTCCTAAGCTTGGTTGGATGATAGGATTGAGCTTTAGGCAATCCTCCCTCCAAGGCCTCTAAATTGCCTTCTCTTTGGTGTTCTAGTGGTGTAAGTGTGTTTAGGTAAATTTTTCTTGTTCTTCTTCCACTATAGTCAAGTGTTCCCTCGAAAGAGAAGAGAAAAAAGTCTTACATATATATATATATATATATATAGGCATAAGAGGCGTTGCTTAAGTCCAAAAGAAAAGAGGTGACCGGTTACTACTCCAAAGACCATGTACACTTGTCCATCTTCACTTAGCCCCCATCATTACCTCTAAACCTTAGGTTAAATGATAATATCTCCATCCAATGGCCTGATTTAAGCCATCTAGAATATTAAAAATGATCAATGGCTCAAGTAAAATAAACTCATGTGAGGTAGAAACAAAATAGCATGATAATATCTTTCAATGGGGTGTATCGAGCCACTTGGCCTCTCCAAGGGGTCAACCACGTTCCAGCCCAAATAAGTTCTTGATACAATTCAATTCTTCAAAAATTCAAAACATGAAAGTTTTATATAATCCTCTTAGTGATTTATAGGATTTTGAATCACTTCATTATAAAATCATATGAGAGAGATGTGATTAATTTACCGAAATATATCAAAACTCACACGAGAACATCCAATCCGAGTTCTCCATTTGTTTCCTTAATTTTCTTACCCACCAAGGCTTCTAGATCAATTCTTATCAACTTGCCACATGTTTCTACATATGTCAAGACATCAAAAAAATTGATATCCAATCACAATTCTCATCACATGGTCGAACATAAGACAACTCATCTAAGTCGGTTACCAGTTGACTCTCATTCCCGTCTGTCCATTTCATACTAGATTTAGTCCTTGATCCATTCCTTATCTTCAAAATCCAAAAACATGAAAGTTCTATATATGCCTCTTAAGATTCTATGATAATTAGAATCACCTTGTTCTGACCTCATATGAAGGATTTATGTTTATTATACCAAAACTCAACGGACCAGCTCAAGAACACTTAACCGGGCACCAAGTGTTTTATTTTAGTTCTATTTCTTCCTCTTGAATTTCTTCCTCAAATTTTAAAAATTTATCTCTTTCTAGGTCCAAATTGAATTTTTCTATTTACCTTGTTAAAATTCCCAAAAGTCCATCCAAAATTTATCTTAGAATGTATCTAAATCTCAAATTCTATTTTCATGAAAAAACATACTTCCAATAATTTCTTTTAAAATATTCTCAAGTAAATATTTTATCTAAAAAAATTGGGCTATTACACCCGATTAGAGAATTGCCTGATCTCTCATTTAATTTCTCCTGTGATATCAAAAGAAGAGTCTGTGCATTTTTGCTCTATCTTGACCATGGAAGGAATTTTTAATGTTGTCTCTTACATTTCGACTAATAGTTCTTTAGGGCCAGACAGATTTGGTTCAGGTTTTTTCAAGACTTGTTGGGAAATTATAAAGTTTGATGTTTTGGACGCTGTTAAAGATTTCTTTACCTTTAGGCATCTTACGCGCTTCTACTTGATGTCTTTTCTTGTGTTATTTTTGAAAGTTGATGTGCTGACAAGTTTTGATAAATTCAAGCCTATAAGCTTACGTTCCATGTTCTACAAAATTTGTTCCAAGATTATTGTCACTCATTTGATAGGTTTTCTACCAAGGATGATTTTGTTTAAACAAGGGGCTTTCATTCTAGGAAATATCAGTCTCACTCAGGAGATGGTTCACTCCTTTAATAGAAAATCTCATGGGGGGACATTATGCTCAAAGTGGACATGGCCAAATCTTATGATCAGGTAGATTGGAATTTCCTTTTGGAGGTTCTTCATTGCTTTGGATTCTCGGCATTTATCTATGCATTCATTCGGACGTGGATCTCTACTCCATGGTATTCTATCATGATGAACGGAACTTTTAAAGTTCTTTTTCTAGGTGGTAGAGGCTTGTGCCAGAGAGATCCTCTTTCACCTTCTTTATTCATTATTTTACAAGAGGTGTTGTCTCATTTGATCAAGCGCAGCGTGGCAGAAAAAAGATTTGGCCAATTTTCACAAGCTAGAGGTATGACTATTATATCTCATTTAATGTATATCGATGATGAGTTGTTTTTACTAGTGGAAGCTCGAGTTGGTCTAGTCAATGTATTAGTAGAGAGAAATCTGCTTTAGATTTTTCTCAAAAAATCCCCCTAGCAAGAAAAAGGGAAGTTATAAGGCGCACAGTTTTCTCGAAGGAATCATTTCCCTTCAAATGTTTGGAAGTCCCCATTGTTTTGGGACATATGAAGCATGCTAATCTGGAAGAAATTATGACTAAAGTGAGAGAAAAAAATCAGTGCATGGAGAATGAGGCCCTTTCTGCGAGTGGTAGACTTGTCCTACTAAGACATGTTTTATCAAATATGGCATTGCATTTATTTGCAGTCTTACAGGTTTCTCAATTTTTTGTTAAAGAATTACGTCATTTGATGAGCTCTTTTTTTTCACTGAAAAGGGGGGTGTGGGGAGTCTAACGGGCGAGGTAAGAAAAAATGGGTTTCTTGGCATAACATTTGTAACCCGATTGAAGAATGAGGTCTTGGCTTGAGAAATCTCGATGATATCCAACAGGCTTTACATATGAGGTTTTCTTGGAACCTTATTCAAGGTAACTGTCTTTGGGCAACTTTTCTCAAGGAAAAATATGTGATTAATTAACCTTGGGGGCTTATTAATCCTAATCAGGGGTCTAGATTTCGAAAAATTATTGTTAGAAGCATTCTGTATGTTCTGGAAAATTCTAATTGGAAGATTAGAGACGGAGATATTTTCTTTTGGTATGATAAATGGTGTGACAAGGGACCATTATTTGAGGAGATGCTAATGGTAGGTCAGCCTTTACTTCGGGTGAAAGACTGCAAATTGAATATTTCCTGGGATGTAGAGATGCTTGTGAACCTAGTTGGTGAGAATAATGTGGATGAGATTTTGGAAGCTTTAGCAACATTTAAAGATGGTTCGAATGTGTTAATCTAGACAAAAGAAGATGGTGTTTTTTCTACCAAATCTGCTTGGGATTGCTTCGAATCAAGGAATCTAATCCTCAATGGCTTTCTTGGATGTGGCATAAAATTCTACCTTTAAAAATGTCTATAACCATTTGAAAAGCATGGAAATCAGCCTTGAGTTTGGATGATTGTCTTTGTCATATTGGCATCATGATTGTTTCTTGTTGTGATTGTTGTGATACAGGTCATTATGAAGATCAAAATCAGGTGTTGATTAACAAAGAATTTCCCAAGCAGGTATGGATTTTCTTTGGTGCTCTTTTCAGAGTACCGATTGGCCAGAATTGGAAAGAAATTGTAGCATCTTGGTTCCATCGAGCAAGTTCTTCTACCCAAGCCAGTTTACTCTTAGATATTCTGCCAATGATTATTACTTGGAGACTTTAGAGAAGACGTTGTCTAGCACGCATGGAAGGCTCTTGTGAATCCAATTCATAAATATTGGATTGAGACTCTTTGTAAGAACATCCATAAAGTCTCAAGATTTTTAACATTTGATATACAAGTGCTCCAATCTTTAAATATCCCTGTGGTGGCTTCTTTAAATTGCCGATGTAAAGTTGTAAAATGGTACTGACCAGCTTTGGGCTATGTTAAGCTAAACACAGATGGAAGCAACTTAGGCAATCTAGGTTCCTCAAGTATTGGTGGTATCATTAAAGATGAGTAAGGTCAACTCATTCATGCTTTTGCATCTCATATTGAAATTGCCTCCAACAATAAAGTTGAATTGTTAGCTTTTCTTCATGGGCTTAAGATGTGTCAAACATTAGGTCTCTTTTTTGTGAAAATTGAGCTTAACTCTATGAATGTTATTTCATAGTGGAAAAATAGACGATGTGGAGTGCAGTATTTGGAAGATTTTTGGGAGCAACCCTTTGAAATTATGAACTCACTGGACTGCATTGTCAATCATGTTTTTCAAAAAGGTAACAAAGTGGCTGACTGGCTGGCTAAACAAAAAGCAAGTGGCTTAAATTCCACTTCGCGTTCCAATGTGGACGTTCCTTGTTTGTTGAGAGGCTTGATTCGTATGGATTACTCAGGATTGCCTTCTTTAGGTTTGCATTAGTCTTGCTTGTTTTTTTTTTCTTTTTTTTTTTCTTTTTTTTTTATCAAGTATGTCTATAGGTTTGCTTTCATTTTCGATTTTTTTTTTTGGTTAGGTTGTTTTTTTTTTTTTTTTTTTGCATGCCGAGTTTCCGTCTATTGCAATAATGTAAACCCCCAAATGCTTGAAATGTAACCATGGTATTCTTCTGTTATAAGTGAGAGTTTATTAATAAAATTGGACAGGAGTCAGTTATGAACATGTGACCCTAACTCTTCTCTAATAGAAAAAGTATAATAAAGTGTTCCCTTAATTTTAGTTTTATTATTTTATATCATTTTTATAATTTATTTTATAATATTGGGCCAAAATACACAATAGAAGGTAAGTTGGGCCTTTAACAAAAAGTGGTCCATTTTGCATTTCCCCAAACTACAATTGACTGGATGAATCAACTAGACCAATAGGCAATGATTCGGTTCGGTTTATAGGTGTAATTGGTTTGGTCTTAGGGTGGAAAATGGGTGGACCAAAAGTTTCGATCCAGTTAAAAAATTCTCCCATTGGACCAATCGGATCGAACCAATTACACCTCCTATTTATAGCTAGTGTATAGAAAAAGTATACATAGTAAAGTACTTACATGACATAATTTGATTTAATATATAACTTTTAAAATTTGAATATTACAAATCAAATCTTACTATTTAAATGATGTGGATTGTAGGCTCTAAACACCAATTAAAAAATATAATAACTCTTATAAAAAAATCATTATTAAATAGACAATTATGCGCGCCAGACAACAATTTGCTTAAAAAAAGCCACTATTCGGGTCAAAACCAACAAACCCAACAATTCAACCTTCCATTTTAGTAGATAATATCATTCATAATATTTTTCTATGTATTTCCTTGTGAAACCAACAAACCCAATAAATTATAAACTATAAGCAGTCAAACACAATGAGTGAGAAGAGAGGAGACGAGAGAACTGAAACTTAAGAACAAGAGAGAGAGAGAGAGAGAGAGAGAGAGATTTTGAAAAATACTAGGTGCCAAGGAAAAGGAGAGAGAAGGATCTGAGCATACTGAGTCACTAAAAATGTTTTTAAAATTCAATAAGAAGAGAAAAAGGCAAAAAATCACTTGACTTTTTGAAATATTGTTGCTAAGAATAGCCCTCATATATGGGGGCCACTGTACATATGCCTATTATTTAGGGATGAAAACATCTCATTTTCAGTCCATATCCGCTCCCCCAAAATTTGGGGGAAGGGGGATCGGGGGTTCAATAGTGGCCCCCATATATGAGAGCCACTGTACATCCCATCATTTTTACCAGTTACTTCTCCGAGCCATTGCCCCTGTAATCCTAATGAGTGTACGAAAGTACACTCTAAATATCTTAATATTGAATTAAAATACTAGAGTGTGAATAAAAATGATAAGATATGATTTTTTTTATTGAATTTAATTTTAATTTACATTGAGATGTTTTTAAGTACTGTCTTTTCTTTTCTTTTTTTAATTCATTTTATTTTATTTTTATTCTATTTTATTTTCTTTGTTGGTTGAAAGGAGCAAAAGCATGGGCTTGTCATCACAATTTAGAAGAAGCCACGCATTG
This sequence comes from Platycarya longipes, assembly GCA_036559045.1. Classification (NCBI taxonomy): domain Eukaryota; kingdom Viridiplantae; phylum Streptophyta; class Magnoliopsida; order Fagales; family Juglandaceae; genus Platycarya; species Platycarya longipes. Next base: position 21,813,228 of record CM071802.1, on the reverse strand, counting down.
ATACGTTAACATATTTTCACTTCAATTGAGGAGCACAAATGTGAATTGGGCTTCAACAAATCAAAGTAGCATGCAATTTCATTACATGGGCCACGCATGATTATATAGAGATATAATCGTAAAAGAGAAGGGCAGCACCCCTATTCAATGTACAATTCATCTTGGGCCCACTTGCTATCACTTTGAAGCCACACGTCAACATCACTTGGGAATAATCACACGGCAATGCACCTCACATGGGCATAAATTCGGATTTCACATTGCCTGCGCCACAACTTGAAGTTGCTAGTAAATTAAACAAGGCAATTTGACTTTGAGGAGGAATGGAGTTTCGGGTTACAAAAACATATATATACATGCATGTTTTCAAGCCAGTGTCATTTTCATAAAGGAGAGACCTGGACGTGAACGAAGAAGAGCGGCGAACAAAAATTTCTATGGCCTTCGTTTATATGATTTTTTTAGGATTTTTTATTGTCCATTACGTGTATGAATAATTAAATTTTTAAATAAGATTAGAGATGAACTTGCACACTAGATGATATTTTTAATTCATATATTTGATTTTTAATTTATTAAAACTCTTTGTTTTATCATTCTCAATATATTGTTGATATTTTCTTCTTTAAATAATCATAGAGTTTATTCTATTTATAGATTCAGTCATACTTTTTCTATTGAATGGATTAGTTCTTTGATTATGTTTGGATCAATTGATTATCTATATTGATTCAATTCTCTACTGCAATATCGTTTCTTGAGTATATTGTCATTGTTGAGTTTTCTCAATATGGATGACAATTTGCATGATTTAAAAGTGATGAATGATTTTTCAAATGGTTACATTTTATTTAATTTTGGTTTATAATTCTATATCTTTCAATTGGGATTTTTGGAATTAAATTCTCAATTGAGTTATCAATGAATTAAGAATAATTAAAATATCAGATATGTGCAAGAGATTCTCGACGCTCTACTATTCGTCAATTTGAGTAAACTTTTTCCATTAATTATTTAGTTTAATTTTAATTTGCATTTAAAATCAAATTTTCTTCTCTCATAAATCACTTAATATTTTTTTAGTTTTTTTGTTATTTCTGCTATTCTTTTAATATGTCTCCCTACGGAATCAACATCTTAAAGCTACATTACAACTACCGTGTTATTTTTTGGACATAATCAAGTCTCTACGATCTCGACTTCCATCCCTTGCCCGCTGTTCATCTTCCTTCTTCTCTTCATCGTCTTCGTCTCTAGTAAGTTACTTCCAAAACCCTAGATGACAGTTTATCGCTCCCTCCTCTCTCCCTCTCTATTGCACTGCCATTTGGATTTGTGAATCGCGTCCCCCTTCAGTTTTGTTCTTGCCATTGGTGTGTATCGATAACGATTTCATTACCGCTTTGTTCCTCATTGCCATATGCCTAGGGTTTCGAATATACTACCGATTGTTGGAGAACAAGTGTAATTTGATTTTTCTTGAATGGATTTCACTTTTGATTTGTGATTGTATATGTTCAGAAATTCCCTTTCGAAGATCACATTGATTTATTCATGTAAATTGCTTGTTTCAGGATTCTTGATTTGGGTACTTCTGTTCACCTTGATTTGTTCACAAATTCGGTTAATAAACACAGATGCCCATTGTTCATATACATTGCAAGTTTTGAATTCTTGATTTTGGATTATTATGTTGCTACCATTGCTCTTTGAGGCGATTTTTGATACTTTGAAATCCCCATTGCTAGACTTTGTGCTTGTTGTGTAATTATTTTGCTTGTCATTGCTCTTTGGGGTCCCTTTTTTATTGCTCCACTTGGTGCTTTTTGTATGTGTGTTTTGCTGCCATTGTTCTTCAGGATCCTTTTTTGATACTTAGAAATGTCCATCACTCTACTTGGTGATTTGTGTGTGTGTGTGTTGCTGCCATTGCTCTTTAGAATCCTTTTTTATACTTAGAAATGTTCATTGCTCTACTTGATGCTTTTTGTGTGTGTGTGTTGTTGTTGTCATTGCTCTTTGTAGTCATTATTTGATACTTAGAAATGCCCATTGCTCTACTTGGTGCTTTGTGTGTGTGTGTGTGTGTGTGTATTGTTGTCATTGCTCTTTGGAGTCCTTATTTGATACTTAGAAATGCCCATTGCTATATTTTGTGTGTGTGTGTGTGTGTCTTGTTGGCATTGCCTTTTAGGATCCTTTTTTTATACTTAGAAATATCCATTGCTCTACTTGGTGCTTTCTCTGTATGTGTTGTTGTCATTGCTCTTTGGAGTCTTTTTTGATACTTAGAAATGCTCTACTCTAGTTGGCGCTTTTAGTGTTATTATATTGTTGTCATTGCTCTTTTGAGTAATTTTTTGATACCTAGAAATGCCCATTGCTCTACTTGGTGTTTTTCATGTTATTATGTTGTTGTCATTGCTTTCCTGTATCACTTTCTGAGCATCCACATGCTGTCATTGCTCTAGTTGATCATCTTTGAATTATACACTTGCTGCCATTGCATTCCAGTTGTGATTTTTTGGGTCATTGATGTAAGGCAGTGATGAATGAGGTTAGTTCACAAGTGTCCAAGTATGGGGCGCCATAGAATATGGCAGGGTAATCCGAACCCGAATGGCCACCAAAAGAGATGTGGTAGGTTTCTCAAAAGGCAACTGGGGTTCATGACTTTTGCAGCCATTGAGATAAGCCTCTTGTCATACGCATGATGTTCTATTTTAAATATCCTTCCTGAGCAATGATTAGTACACACATACTTTAGGGAATCTAATGTGAATGCTCTTATTCATTATGAATTGTATTTTCCTAATACATTTTTATTGTTGACTGTGATGATAACCAACCATTGTGGTAAGACGAGAAATAGGACAACACCTTCATGGCATGGTAAGCCTGAATGGCTAAGATGCATTGCAACCGGTTGTTGCAGCCATTTGAGGGTTGGTGGCCAATATCTTATGTTACCATAAGGTTCTTGAGCCTTCCATTAAATCACGTACTAAATCTACTCTAACATGTCTAACATATCTCTTGATTCCTATGTTTGTCTCCACTTTTTTAGTAATGGATTCACAAGATCCCCACAATATGTATAATTTCACTAGCCTCCTCACTCAACATGACTTAGACCAGTTAGACCTTGGTCAAACTACACAATCTCATGTGCCCTTGGATGACTCTCCACCACTACCCGAGGTAGCACCTCCCTCTCAAAGAAGGGTCATTAGGGGTGCAAACTTCACCCCCGACTAAGACAAGCTACTTATCTTTGCATGGCTGAATTGCATCGTTGATTTCATTTTGGGAATGAACCAAAAACACGCTGCACTTTGGGAAAATATTTTGCAATACTGCAACGAGTATAAAGAGACTACAACTAAGCAGACTGTTGGGTCCTTAAATCATTGGTAGAGTGTCATTCAAAAGGCGATGAACAAATTTTGTGCACGGCTCAGCAAGGTTGAACAATTGCATCCAAGCGGCATGATTGAGCATGACATGGTATAAGACTAATGTTTTAAATTACTTCAATACTAATTAATAAGATGTTAAGTTATGTTTCCTTTTCTTTTATCCGGGTGGTTAATTAACTCATTTTCCTTGTTTGTATTGCAAGTATGACAAAGCTAAGGTCATGTACCACCAACTTGAGAAAACTCACTTTCAATTCATGCTGGGTGCTGTTGAAGGACCAACTGAAGTGGAGGCAGCGCGACACAAAAGATGTGAATGGGGTGAAGGGAAGGTCGACCATGTCCCCCACGTACTCGTGCTTGATTCAGTTGGTGGGATGAAGGAAGAGAATGTGCATGAGAACGATGTTGTCGAGTTGGAGAGACCAATGGGACAAAAAGTTGAGAAGGGAAAGTGGAAGACCCAGGGTAGGAGCACAGATGAGTACATGGAGCTTAGCAAGCATAAGTAAGATCTCCTAGAGGAATTGTGTCAGTAAAAACAAGAGCTCATTTGATTAAAGGCTGAGAAGATGGCATATGAGAGAGAGATGCTGGCACAAAGAATGAGCCAGAAGGAGAAGTGACTCAGGTTGTAGAAGCATAAGCTTGCAAGCGCCGACAAGGAGCGAGAGGAGCAAATTATGATGCTTGATGTGAGCTCATTGCTCAAGGTTTAGCGTGTTTATTTCTAGGAGGTCCAACAGGAGATCTTGGCGAGGCGAAGGGGTTCTACCATTTGATCCCTATTATATTTTCTTTCTTTCATTTTTTTTTACACTTTGGACATTATAACTTGTTTTGTATTGTTTTATATGACTACTTGAATGGATAGATTTTGAGAGTGCGAATGTGGATTAAGAACGGGTGCCTGAGCCTCGTCATGTATTCATGAGAATTTTCAAATTTTAGCAAGTACAATGGATTCAAAAATACGAAATGGATAGATCATGCTTATCATTTCTCTTGACAACTTGAGGATGTTGTAAATAGCTAAAATTAGATAATTAAAACATTTTAAGTAATGGAAGCATGTTATAATGGATAGAATTTAATGCACGTTTACATAGGTGCTAGTAATGAAATTTAGAGAATTGACCAAATGTGGCGATAGGTTCTATTGTTAGCCATAGAGCTACCACTGATGTTCAATCAAATCTACTTGCAAATGTGTCGAGGTGTCTCTAATTTCATGATGGCGCTAAATGAAGTTCATAAATTCGGTTGGATTGCAGGACAGTTCTAGAATTTGATCATCAAGTTGTTTATACTCTATGGTAGGACCCCCACTTTCATCACGCTAGTCCTCAATAATCATGTTATGTAAAATAACACATGCTTTCATTATATTTGTTAGGTCTTCGACCTCAAAACTCCAAGAAGGTCTACGAACGATTGCAAAATTTGCTTGAAGTACCCAGAATGCACGCTCGACATCTTTTCAAGCTGATTCTTGTGTCACGGCAAAATTTTTCTTCTTGTTCCTTGGGATTGTGGAATCATCTTCACAAATGTTGCCTACTTGAGATAAATACCATCAGTAAGGTAGTACCCTATCATGTACTCGCGACCATTTATGATATACATAACTAGAGGAGCACGCCCTTGGGCAAGTTCCGTGAAAATAAAAGATCTCTCTAGCTCATTTATATCGCTATGTGAATCGGGAAAACTAAAAAATACGTGCCATATCCAAAGATTGTATGAAGCAACTGCTTCTAAACTAATAGTTGGTTCACAGACATGGTCGGAGTACATACCTTTCCCAAGCAGCGGGATAGTTCTTCCACCTCCAATGCATGCAATCAATGCTTCTGAACATGTCTAGGAATTCATATTGTTCACCAACCGCAAGTAATCAAGCAATATTGTTGGCATTGGGAGACCGAAAATACTCATAAAAAATAAACATTTACAATTTTCGAGCAAAATTTCTTCAAGCTCTTCATCGTGGTGTTTTCATCGATATGTATGTATTCATCCATAAAATTTGCAGTATCCCCACATGCCAGCATTTTGACGGCAACGGTTATCTTTTGCATAGAAGACAATCCGAGTTTTTTGGCATTATCTCTTCTTTGGACGAAGTACAACTCGTAAGCCTCTATCTCTTTTAGAATACAGAGAAATAGAAGATGACTCATCCAAAATCTCATTCGACATAAATGGGGGGAATATAACTAGATTTTCTATGAAATATTCACAAAATAGGCACTTCTGCCCTTCAATATGATCCCACGGAATATACTTGTGTTTTTCTCAGTTGGCACGACATCCCGATAACTGTCCATGAACCTTGGCATTATGAATAGCCTTGAAGTCATCATTAGAGGACGACAAATATTTCAGAATGTATTTGTGAAATTTGTGAAAAAATAAACGAGCCATTTCTTGGAGGAAGTTGAAGACGAGTGAGAATGTATTTTTATGGCTAAAAGATGAAATGAGAGTTTGATTTCTAAGTTTGTGAATGGTAGGAGAAGCCGTATTTATAGACAAAACAAGTTATCGTTACATTAGGACAAAAAAAAGTTAAAGTTTGATAAATGACAAAAAAGTTACCGTAAGACTTTGAGATAAAAAATGTTACCGTTGAAGATAGGATAGAAAATGTTACTGTTGGACTCTGGGACAAAAAATGTTACCGTTATAGAAATGACACAAAATGTTACTATTGGACAAATGAAAAAATAGTATTGTGAAAATAAATATTACCGGGAAGACAAATACAATTCAAATATTAGAAATATATGTGAAGAAAAAAGCACTAAAAATTTTCGATCGGGTTGGAAAATGAAAATATTAGAAATATATATATTAATTTTAATTTCGATGTCATTTTCAAAAAAAATATTGCAACAAAAAAAATGTATAAATGTTTATAAATTTATTACAATGTAATAATTGAAATGAGAATCATAAGACAAAATAGTAAGTGGTTAAGAATAGAAATGGAGGTGAGAAAAATAATAATAAATAAATAATACAAGAATATTATTTTAATAGATGAGGGAAAATATAGGGAATGTTATGTAAGAGATTTTTTTAAAGATGATTAAAATTTAGGAAAACTTATAGAAAGTGGAGTTTTTAGTTAAAATTTGGGAGATGGGATGTAGATGCTCTAATGAGCATTGGCATTGGTTCCACCAAAGTTTCCTTCAAAATTAAATGAAAAGTATAAATTTGATGAAAAACCAACACCTCCACATCCATAACCCATATTGGATTCTTCATTGGATTTGTCAAAATAATAATATAATATACAATTTATGAAACTAACAAACATATCTATAATTTATTCATCTAATAAACATATTAAAAGGTAATAAAAAATTATTTTGATGAGTGAATAGTTAGCCTTCATATTTGAAGGATGAAATGAAGTTATATGTAGCTCAAAACTTTCCATGGTTTCATTTGATAAATATAATGTAGAAATATTTTAAATAAATACATCAAATTTATATTTACATTATTTTTTATGGAACTAATGACAATATTTAAGGGGGGAAGGGTGTCGTTATTCATCTAATTTTCATTGGAATCTAACAAGAAATCCGAGTGTCATGAACGCTGTCTTGGAGTTTCTCTTTCCGCAATAGTTGGAACTTGGTACCATTATGAAAGTGTTATTATGATGATTGCATATTCTTCAAGCAAAAGATAACGGAATCATCATCAATCTAATGAAAGTAATTCTGCGGGATTAGGTGATGCACCATAATTTGTGATGATAATCAGCTGGGTTGAAGTAGGTGTAGTTGCAGGATGTCAGTTTTTTATTTTTTTAATTTAAAATTGGCTATTTGCATTCTTATAATTAAAATACCATAATTATTGATAGCAAGTACAATTCGAGTTTTTTTTCCTCATTTACTTGGAACAAGACGTTACTTTCATTCAAATTTGTCTGATAATTTAGGTAAATTATCGCTTAATACTTACACTTCATGAAATAGCAACGGAAGAGACAAGCCCCATAATGAGATCAAGAACTCATTTTTTTTTATTCTGCCTTGTATGGGTTCTCTCTCCTGATGGTAAGGAGTTAGTTGCATGGTGATGCCAAGAACCAATTTTCCTTTTGTTCTGCTTTTTTCTTCTCTCTCATCATCATCATCTAAGAATTTTACTATATCTCTCTCCTTTTAAAGCTCACCACACAATAGAATTGTAAATGAATCACCTGTTCGATAATTTGCTCAATACTAGTTTGATTAAATTCGAATCGAACTTAATTCATAAAGAAAAAAACTCGCATGCGAAAGCAACCGCTCACTCAATTAATAAATGGTACATCTTTGACTAAATCAAGACTCATTAAGATATGCTCGTTTATGCTTAACTCCACTCGTTAAAACTCATTCATAGATCAATAAATGTGTATATATATATTAGTTAACAATATAAACATCGCACCTTTTACATATATGATATATAACAATATTATTACTTATGGCTAATCACTTATGTCTATATATTGAATTTACTTCATAACTTTATTTTATAATTTATACAATAGTATGGTAGTCAGATTTAATAATATTTTATATTAGTATATAGGAATCATATATAAAATGTTGATATATACTATTATATTATGTCTATAGTATTAATATATGTAGACATATATATAATTATTATGGATAAATATCTACTAGTTACATATTAGTTATTTATAATTTTTTAAAATTTTCAAACCCAATAGAAGATCTATTTGCTAATTGTAAAGATGGAAAACCTTTGATCTGGATAGGTATAAAAATACCTTTTACAGCAAACCAATCATAATATACTACGTAGGCAACCCTAGAGAAACTACCCAATAAATCATGTGTATGGGATCATCCTCTCAAATCACTCTCCCTTTCCCTCTCAAATTGCTGCTGCACTCAAACCCCTCCACACCAGTTTTTCTCCAAAACCCTTACCGTTTTAACACTCTTTGCCTCTGTTTGCTTCTGTTTCAACTCGAGGAGTGAAATCAACAATGGCAGAGATTGATACAGGTGAGGTCCCTCCAAATGTGACTATATACATCAACAACCTCAACAAGAAAATATTTGGTTCATTAGTTTCGGATCAGTGAGCTTTGGTTCATTGGTTTCGAATAAGTTTCAAAAAGTATTTGTTGTTTTCTTCAATAACATTGTTATGAACCTAGTTGTGACTAGCTGTTTATATCAAGGGAAAGTGATAGAAAATGAAGGAAAATGGTTGCTGCGATGGAATAACAGAGTGCACACCAAGTGTTTGAAAAATTGCTAGAAAGGAAGTAGTGCGACCATTGGATTATCACAAGACGAGATTCGGAACGAAGTGTGAGTTACAACAATCCAACCATCGTCGTGAAGGGCGAGGAGTACAGGGAGGAGGATCCGATGACCAGAATGGAGGAAGGGAAACTCGTTCACAACGTGTTGGGTTGGAACTGAACTCGTTCGCAGAACGTCAGGTGTTTGTCACCCATCGATTGTTCGGAGCACCTCGGGTGTTCGTAGTCAACAAGTTCTTCGCCGTCAATTGCAGGTTTGTTATTAGGGACTGGAAATCTCATCAATCGGCGTTGCAGGAGATCAGGGACGAGGGTTCCTTATCAAAAGTAGTATCGGGTAGGTGGGGGTTAAGTCTACTTTTCTCTAGAGTGTCTATGTGTCCCTACACTATTGGTTGGTATAAAAAACCTTTTTACACCAATCCTGACCGAAAGTTTACTCTTGTAAAAATTCAATAAATTTAGAATTTTTTTAAAATTTTCTAAGAGTAAAGCTTGGAGCTTGATGGATTTAAAAGATGTTTTTGCACCAGTCAATCTTAGCCCGCCGCGTAAGCAACTCTAAGCTAAACCCAATGAAATCACTTGCATCAAACCAAACCGACTTCTACTCCCTCTCTTTAGAAGTGTCTCTCTCCCCCTCTCTCTCTCTTCCCAGACTCCATCCATGTTTCCTCGTTGGATCCATCCAGTGATACGTCTTCAATCCCACGTCCCTAGTAGCTTGCATAATCTCTATGCATTGTACCAACGGATAATTCACCTACTTCAACTTCATTTGCACTTGTTGATGTCATGTTCTACGGCCTGGGCTGCTTGGCAATGTCCAAATGAATTGTTCCTGAACAAAGGTAGAATGGGTGGAGGCGGTGGTCGACTTGTAGTCACTCTGATGCCAAAGTCTGTAAGGTAGGTAGTGAAAATGCTTGAGATGAATATGAGAGTAGAGATATATAGTTTAACCTGTAAATTGTGGAGTCTTTGGCTATTTATAGGAACTGGTATGCACTGGGTGTGTTCCCGAGGGACATGGTCGATGTCTTGTCAGCCCTTCAAGCAATCATGCTCTTTGCCATGTCCGGGAGAACCTCCCTGCCACATTCTGAACCGATGGCGAGTTGTCCCCCTCTCCGTACTATGTCAGTCTCTACTTTGCCTCAGAGGCGTGCTAGGACTCCTGACCCGTATTTAATACTTCAAGAGGCTCTGCACGCTTCCATCAAGCCCGTATTTAATGTGCGTGACCTTGGCAGGCTCCCGCATTTAATGTCGTGATGGGTGTACCTGTCCCCCTCTGACTTGGCTCTACCTACTGAACGACTTGTCCTACAGGCGTCCTTCTGCCATGGGCAACTCGAGGGTTGCCTCCCTTCCCGAGTCTCGAGCCACTTGCTACAAAGGTAGAAGGTTAGGCTTATTCTGGGGCTGGTACCACTATGGCCTTACGATGGGCCTCCCCTCACAGTACCCTATGAATTTTTACAAGAGGAACTTTGGTGAGAATTCCCTTGACGTCTTGCCTTCCAGACCCTTGTTGCGAGAGTTGAGAGGAGGACTCACCGTTTATGAGTAAGGAGGGCCGACCAAGTCAGCCACCCAAGCTTGTCCAAGGTCCAACTTGTGTTCGTTCGCCTTCCAAGTTCTGTAATTGTTGTACCTGACAAGAATGTGGCACGCTTGATCTTCCTACCGGTGATTGGCTAATTGATAATTAATGCATCATTTACCATGCACGTCCCTTCAACTCCCTTGATTGCGCACCCCACTTTCCTGGGCTTTGATTGGTCCGTGTTCCCGACACAAAATTCTCGCCCATGCTCCCTGGTCCCCATTGGGTTGTGCTGTTTATGCGCTTGGCATTCCATCTTCTTGACGGTTACCAATCACATTGTGGTCTATCACATCGTTTCATTTCCTGCATGCATTAACTCCTCCTCTGGATATAAAAAGGGGAGATCCCTCCTTCCTGGTTCCCATTTTGTTTCTGCTGCCTTCTTTGCTGTGCATTTGCCTCACATTCTTTGCAAGTTCCTTCCTTTCTCTTTACTGCTCTCTTCTTCTATCATCAATGGCTATCGGTGGTTCTATCCCTTCTACTTCGGCCGGTGCTAGAAGGCCAGCTTCGTATGTTTGGTGTGGTTGGGCTCCGAGCTTTCCAACAAGTGTCAACCAGGCGCTTTGCGCTCGCTATGAGGTTCCTAGCCAGTTCGTGCTAGAGCCCATTAAGGGCCTTCCTTTTGATGCTAAAGGGAGGTTCAAGCATGTGCTATTGTTCAAGACCATGCTTGACAACGGCCTACGCCTCCCTTTTATTCACTCGATGCGGGAGGTGCTTCACTACCTAGGGTTTGCGCCCATGCAGCTACATCCTAATGACTGGCACCTACTCATGGCCGTCTGTGTGATTTTTTGCATTGCCCTTCTGGAGTAAGGCGATGTATATCTCGACCTGACCGCTTGGGAGTTTTTATCACTATACCTCCTCCTTCGTCGTTCTGAGAACTTGGTTGGCTTCTAGGCTAAGGATTGTGAATAAAAGTTGTGTAGTCTTGAGGGTAGACACTCACACGTGAAGGACTACACAAAAAGGATTTTCTTCTTCACGGTAGGTCACTGGCAGTATCCCATGGGCGAGACCTGGAGGGAGTTTCCTGTTCAAACTGACTAGAAGCTACTCCCGCCTGCATCCCTTCTAGAGATTGAGCTTAATCCAATGGAGCACGTCTAAGTAGAGGCAATTTTGACTTGGGCTCACTGCCAATAGACGCACTCCCCAGGAGAGAAGATCCAAGACTCGGCATGATTCGAGCATTCCTATTACCGCCAGGTCCCTGCCTTCCCAGGCTCAACCGGGTGAGGGTAATATCGAGTCGGTGGTTAGTAAGGAGGTTAAGAGAATAATGGTCGAGGCTCAATTCACAGCTCGCCAGAGGGAGGGACTGATCCCCCTTCGTCTTCTTCTAGCTCATCTACAAGGGTGGAGATCAAAGTACATGAGGCGGAGGTGGCCCTTCATGAGGCCTTGGCTCATCCCCTCTCTTGGTTCCCAGGGTCGCGGGGTCCCAGCAGTTCGAGCAAAAATAGGCAGGGAGTGAAGAAGAAGATAAGGTGGAGTTGGCCTTTCGTGAGGCCTTGCCACATTTGTCGGCGCCCCAGCTTGCGCTTGGGTTCGTACGCAAATTGCGACGCCGGGGACGAACGTTACAAGGAAGTCATCCCTCATCTTTACGTGTGAGAGCCTTATTTTAAGTCATACACAGATATATATATATATATATATATATATTTTTTCATATCGCAGCGGAAAAAGGTCAAGCCATAAATAAACGACAAAACGTTACGCTTGTCGCACATCACATGGTTAATAAAATAAAACCCAAATTAAACATCACATGCATATATATATCAGGATAAGGTCACCAATGTAACAGTTTATACAAAAGTACTTCCCAAAACAACGGGAAGATTTTTCCACAAAATACATCAGTGAGTACAAAATAAAGGTGCTGCCAATCCACTCCTCCCTCCGCCAACCATACTAATAGGCGGGTTCTTCTTTTATCTTCTTAAAAGTCGGGCCATAACGAAGGCTATCCAGACTCAGTCCTGGGCCTACGTCACACATCATCCCAGAGGATGACGTAAACAGGCGTCCCATGTGGAGGAGCCCGTCAACTCCTAGCACCATACAGCACCCCGTAGGGCGTAGATCATCAAAAAAATACATCGCCATATGAAGCGACTCTGCCGCCCACTAACCCAACAGGTCTAGGGTCACTGGCCCGGCAGTCTCAGTCTTAGTCGGGCCCATGAGGGTCCGACCCATCTTCTCGAGAGTCGTAATCCGAGGATCCATCATGTCCTGCAATAACTTCTATCGTTCCCAAGGGAGCGATAGTAGAGATAATAAAAAGGGGGTGAGATTTCGGGAGAAATCTCAGCAAGTACACTAGCACTTAAACCAGAACATTTCCAATATACAGATAAGTGAACAAAACATTCTTAACTAATGCACATGCAATGAATGACTGACTCATGCACATGCTCATGAAAACTTTTAAACAGACTTGCTTCTTTCAGACTTCTTTTCATAAAACTTTCATGCAGATTTCTTCTTTCAAACTTCTTTTCATATCATTACTTTTCAAATCATTTCTTCAAAACATTTCGTGTCTTTCATTCTTTCTTAGGCGCCACTTATCTTGAACAAATCTTTCTTATGGCTCGAAAGCCCTTCTTGTCATGACTTTTCACTTAACATGTATGAGACACAACACGGTTCCCCTAGCACCGCGTGTTCCCTGCTAGTTACCGCATCACCTTATTGTGAGTGCGTCTTATAACTTTAAACGGCAGGTCCTTACACCATATCCGTCCTTAGCACCCACCAGCGTTAGGTGCTACCGCGCTCCGGACACCTTTTGGTGCCATACACGGTCCGCCGACTGTTCTTCGTCGACCCAGGGGCTACCACTCGACTTTAAACACTCCTGAGTGGACAGAGAGTTCCACTGGGGCACTTCCCCGTCCCAGCCTTTGGGGTTCTTATAAAACTTTACTTCTTTTCTTTTCTTTCAAAAATTCCATCTTTTCTTTTCTTTTCTTTTTCTTAAAAACATGCTTGACTTTAAAAACCTTCTTTTCATGACTTATGCATGGGACATGCAATGCTCACTTAATTTCATGCAAAACCCGAGACAAGCTCGAGTGCATTCACATTTCATTTTCTTTTCTCCCTCTTTTGGGATAACTTCATAATTTTCCCTACTTAGTCATCATGTTCTATACCCAAAATTGGGCCTAGGCTTGAAGTGGGGTACTTGGCCCATTTCCAACCTATCATGGCCGAATCTTCCTAGGGAGTTCCTAGGGCTTTCCTTCATCATTTGACTCCAATCATCCTCCAATCAATTTAAAAGTGTTGAATCAATTATGTACCCTCCTTAGCAAGGGGTAACCGAAACCTTAGTGTTTCCCCAAGTAACCATCTTCACTTCCAACTTAATTATTTCTATTTCCTCCGTCCACCTTTTTAACTTAGGGAACTCCTCCCATTAATCTATTCAAACTCCCTTTTCTAATAGTTTCTTCTATGAACTTAACTAAACAAAATCACCACAAAGCAATATAATTTTAATCTTCCAAATCTCAACCTTAAATATCATAAAATTCCAATTAAACATTACTATACATCATACACAAGTGGTCATTTCTCCCATATACAAGTGCATACCATTTCCATTCATATCAATCATATAATTTATTCTCATCTCCATTTTCATTTTCTCAAAACAATATGCTCCTTAAATAAATCAATTTCATCACTAGTTTCCTCAAATAAACTTTACCTTAGCAACACCAAATTTAATATTTAACACTAAAATCCTTCATGCATCAATTTCATCATTTCATAAAATAATCATGCTTTTCCTTTCTTTTTGTAACTAATACTTGATCCATCATCTCTACTCTCATTCTAAGCTTATTTCATCATATAGATTTACACAAAAATATTCATATCACAAACAAGTAAAATCAATTCAATCCAAACATGGCAATGGCAACCATTAATCCAACAAGCATGATCACCTTACTATATACAAGAATTGCTAAGGAAAAAGTGAAAGTATACTTACCACACTCCTATTAGACTTTAGCTTAAGATCTGAAATTACACATATAAAATCTCTCATTAGGCTAGCCATGAACATAAAACTCAAAGGAAACCCTATTTCCTTCTAACCAAAACAAAGTGTCACATGTGTGTGTGTGTTCTTCCTAAACTTGTATGGATTTAGTCACTAACCTTCTCCAATGAATTGATCACCGGACACTCTTGCTTTTTGGCTTCACTACTATAGGGTTCTTCAAATTATGTGGTGAAAGGAGAGGAAGCAAAAGTAGGAGTGACTTGAGTGAGTTTGGCCGAGAGGTGGAGAGGAAATGAGAGTGTTTGCATGTGTCCAAGTGAAATGAGCTTAAGGGAATTGCCTAAGGGGTCACACGGCCAGCTCTCTTTCCTAGGGTCTTTGGTACACTTTCCACCATACTTAGGTATGGCTAATGATAGATGGAGTGATTGACAACTCTAGGCCACTCCAAGATCAAATCTTGGCCATGCCTTGGTGATTTTCCTTTCTCTTTCTCCCTTCCTATGGCCGGCGACTTCTTGGTGCTTCTAGCATCCATTTGCTTGCTTTTCACTCAATCATCATTCCCCCATCCTCTCATGTGTCCATCCAAGGGATTCCAAAGCCATGCTTTTTGGAATTTGAGCAAGGCATGACCGGCCAAGCCAAGCTCCACCGAAAATCATCTTTGTTCTTCTTCCTAGTTTTTGTCATTTCAATCACCTACATCCACACCATACCTCTCTTCACATCACCATACTCTCTTACACATGTACTTTGTTCACTTACACACTCTTCCCCTTTGTCCTATCACTTGTTGGTGGCCATACCCCATGAGATTCTCCAATGCACCCCACAGATGGCCTTCCACCGAAACCACCTAGCTCCCTTTCATCCATGCTTCTCCTCATGCCATTTGTCACTTCCCTACACACCATGATCTCAATTGGCAAGTCAAGGGATGATGTCTTGTACCTTCAAGATTCCATGGTAGGAGAAATCATTCCATGAGATCCTACACTCAATCCTACATGGCATGTATCCAACTACTAGTCAACCTCCACCAACTAGGATTTTCCTACAAGTGTTTGGATAATTTTCTAGGATTTTTCTTCAATTGACAAGTGTCTCTACTATGGGCTTGATGGGCCATGGGCTCATTCTATGGGCTTTTGGACTCACCGTTGCTCTCTTGGCCCATTTACTTGATCCATTCCTCAAAAGTCTCATTCCTAAGCCCATCTCTTCAAAGCCTATTTTGTTCTTTCACCAATTACCACTAATCTTGTGTATTAACCTCTAATTAACTAATTAAATTAAGATGAATATTTTTAGGGCTATTACAACATTCCCCTCCCCTCGCCCCCGAGACTTTGAGTTTTTAACCCTTTGCGCCAGCTTTCGCTCAACAAGGGGAGGACCGGGATGCTACGGTTAGCCAGCTCCCACAGAGTCCCGATGGCTCCTTTTCTGCTCCTAACTTGGGGGCTCGTTCTGGATCTCAAGAAGGATTTAGGTTGCCCAGCATTCACAATGATGGTCGGTCGAGGAAGGTTCAAAGCGGCGGGGTCACAAGCCAGGAAGAGGCGGGCAGTGGGGCCGTGAGGCCCAAAGGCGAGGTAGCAGGGGACCCAACTGGGGTCTTTCATGCTGATGGAGTTGGAGTTGGGGGCATGACCAACGGGGAAGCCGAGAGGCATAATCCCAAGGGTTCAGAAGACGAGGCTTCAAGCGACGAGGCACATCGATGGCCATACGTGGAGATTAGTGACGATGAGTCTCCAGGGCCCCGGTTGACTTATGAGATGAGGTCCAGCTAGGGAGTCCTCCATAAGACTCCATCTCGCACTTCTGAACATACCCCCCTCGGACTCCCACTTCTCTGCTCTCCCCAACTCTCCTTCGTTCCTTTTCCCCCATCCGATTTCGCAGTGGGGCGCCCGCACTTGGTCAAATTTTCGAGCTAGAGGCAGAAACTAATGGCAAACAGCTGCCTTCAAGTTACGAACAGGCCTGGGTTGTGGTGACCGAGCATGCAACCTAGATGCTTCAGCCACTACTCACGCAGGTAAGCTTCCTCTCTCGCCTTTCCCTTTCGCAATACTTGCTTTGCGTTTACTTTCTCTTTACTTTTTTTTAATTGTCCATTGCATGCAGGTCGCCACACAGGTGGCAAAGGCTGTCGAGTTCAAGGTTATAAAGCTCATCGACTTTAACTAGGAGGTCGGGCCGGCATGCCTGTTCAACCTCTTTAAATTGAAGCAGACCAAGGCTCGACACAAAAAACTCAAAGAGAAGAACTAGGCATTGGTCAAGGCTGCTGAAGAATTGGTGACCAAGAAAGGGATCCTAGAGGATGGCAAGGCTGCCCTAAAGGCGAGCATTGCAGCTCTGGAAGAAAGCAATGCCGCTTTGCAGGATAATAATGCGGCGTTGAACGAGAGGTGCCAGTCTCTGGAGGAGGCTTGGAATGAGGCTGCCCATGGCAAAAGTATCGCCAAGACAGAGTTGGCAGCACGGGAGAGTGAACTTGCAGCTGTCGCCCAGGAGATTCATACCTTGAGGGCCAATCTAGAGGTGTCAGAGCACGTGTGGGTTACTTAGGAAGCTAAGCTTGAAACCTACCAAACCGAGTTGGATGCTTCAATGCAAGAATGTGAGGCTCGGGAGGCGAAGCTAAAAGGTGCCCGAGCTGCTCAGGCCCCAAGTGATCTAGTCCCTCGCCATCCATGTCTCTGTTTGAGGGTTCGGGATGTGTGGCGGTTGGTGGTGTCGGGCTTGCACCAAGGCTTCGTGTTTTTTGCGATGCAGGGGTTTACGAGTGTGCTTGAACTAGGGCTTGAGCCTCGACCCCGCAATTCGTTAGCGTTCCAAGTTGGCGATTCGATGAAGATGCAGGGTTTACGAGTGTGCTCGGGGTTAGGGCCCGAGCCTCGACCCCGTGATTCGTTGACATTCCAAGCTGGCAATTCAATGGAGATGCGGAGGTTTACGAGTGTGCTCGGGCTAGGGCTCGATCCTTGACCCCACAATTCGTTGGCATTCTAAGCTGGTGATTCGATGGAGGTTTTAGGATTTACAAGTGTTTTCGGGTTAGGGATCGAGCCTCGATCTCACAATTCGTTGGTGATTGTGTACGATTGAAATAAAAATAGAGTTGGAGACTTGCAAATTCATCATTCTAATTTCATTGATAAAGCAAAATGTTACATATAACTGGGAACTACTTTTTACACATAGTACCTTTTCAAGTGCTTTGCATTCCATGAGTGGGGGAGTTCGTTCCCTTGATTGTCCTTGAGTCGATAGGAGTCTACCTAGTTGCTGGTAGTTACGACGTACGAGTCTTCCCACCATGGCCCCAGCTTCCGCTTCTCAGCCGTGGTCACTCCCGTTCGCCTCAGGACTAGGTCGCCCACTTTGAACGCCCGTGGTCGAACTCGCCTATTGAAGTATTGTTTAGTCTTTTGCTTGTAGTACATGAGATCGCATCGTCGCATCCTCCCTCCTTTTGTCAAGAAAGTCCAGCTGCTCAGTCAGTCTTCTGTCATTAGTTTCTTGTTCGAAGTGTTGGATCCGAATGGTGGGTGCCCCTACTTCCACGAGTATCACTGCTTCGCTCCCATAAGTAGGCCGAAAGGTGTCTCCCCAGTTGGGGTTTGGGTGGTTATCCTGTATGCCCATAGCACGCTTGGAACTCTTCTGCCCACGCCCATTTGTGTTCCTCCAACCTCTTTTTGAGTATGGACAAGAGGGTTTTGTTCGCTGCTTCCGCTTGACAGTTGACTTGAGGGTGGCCCAACGACAAGTACTTCACCTTGATTCTTAGTTCGGCACACCATTGTCTATAGTGGGAACAATCGAACTGCCTCCCTGTTGTCTGATATGAAACTTTGGGGTATTTCGAACCTACAGATGATTGATTTCCACAAGAACTTGGTGATAGCCTGGGCAGCAATGCTCGCTAGGGCTTCGGCTTCAACCCACTTGGTAAAGTAGTCGACTGTGACCATGATGAATTTGGCCCTGCCCCAGTGACGAAGAAGAGGCCTATGAGATCCAACCCCTAGGTGAAAGGCTAAGGCGCCGTGATTGATGTCAGTTCCTCCAAAGGGCAATACGGCACGAGGGCATGCTCTTGGCATTTAGGACATTTCCTAGTGAACTCCTTTACGTCTCGGAGGGTGACTGGCCAACAGTAGCCTGCCCCGGTCACCTTCGTGGCCAGCGCCCTTCCCCCCATGTGGCTTTTGCAGATGCCTTCGTGTATTTTGGCCAACAAGGGCTCAGAGAAACCCCTCTTGTATAGCACCGATTTGAGTAAGGTGAACCGTGCCGACCTGTTTCTGATCTTCTGTGCCTCGTCCGAGTCGGTAGGTAACTTGCCATTTTGTAAAACTCTGTGATGTCTTGAGCCCACTCAGGGGGAGGCGCTGCTACGTGTGACACTTCCTTCCTGATAGACGGGGTGTCGACCATCTTTGTCTCGGTTCACTCTAGGTGGGAGGTGGGGGGTGGGGGTGGGGGTGGGGGTGGGGGGGGGGGAGCTCTTCCTACCCCGAGGTAGTTTTTGCCAACTGGTCAACCTTCTGGTTCTTTGCCCTCAAGATTTGCTGGATGCTGAAGTGTCGGAAGGGGTTGCGAGCTTCGCACACTAGCTAGAGGTATTTTTTCAGCCTTTCCCCCTTGGTGGCGATGAGCCCCAAGACTTGGTTGACCACCACCTGGGAGTCGACTCGGCCTCGACCTCCTTTACCCCCAGGAGTTGGGGCATGGTCAATTCGGCCAGCAGGGCTTCATACTCAACTTCATTATTGGTACCAATGGCTTCTGCTCATAATCTCCACTTTATTTGGCATTGATGCTTTTCATGACCTTATATTGTATCATAGTACGATTAGAGCTCTATAATAAATCATTGGACTACAGTCAAACAAATATCTTAAAGCCACCTCCATTCATGGACTACATATCACTTCTAATCCTTCCTCTCTATTATAAGCATACTTTGATGCTGATTGGCTAGAATGCCATAATAATCGTTGCTCCACTAGTGGCTATCTTGTTTTCCTTGGCAATAATTTAATTTTCTATAGTTCTCATAAGCAGCAAACTATTGCACATTCTAACACCGAAATTTAACAAAGCCTTAGCAAATGCCACTTTTGAATTTGATGTAAGTAAACACCAAGTTCTAGTATCTCCCATATTGTGGTGTGATAATAATGGAGCAACCCATATTGTGCGTTGACCTTGGACAATTGTTTGTTTCATTTTTGAAAAGGATCAACATGTGGAAATCCTGACAAAACCATATGTTGCACCCAAATTCTCTTCGTTTATCCCTCCTTGTTGAGTTTACGGGAGCTTGACAGTGCAACTCCAACACTCAAGAATCCTGCCACCAAGTTAGCTAAAGTCAATCATTTATCTGTGTCCAAGATTCAATCCAAAATCAATGAGGAGACAGTTTCAGTAATAATGCAATTCTGAATGACAATTATGTCTAATGCATTTATTTGTCGCATTTATATTGTGACATAATCACTCATTTGATTATGGCATTTGATGCTTCCTGTCTTTTGTATATACATACATATATATATATATATATATGTTACTATGTATATGATAATTGTAAGTTGAATACAATATTCCTTTTATACATTTTTATGAGGCAACTGAAAACAAAAAATTAGGTCCCATTTTTTTTTCTTTTATACTTAAGTAAATGGACAAGTGGATAAAAGACAATAAGGGTGAACCAATCTAGTTAGGTCCGATTTTGGATATATTTTATAATGAACAGTATATACCAGTTTTGAGATTTAAAAAACATATATCGCATCAGTTATACTCCTAAATCGATACTTTTAATTTTACCAGTGCCAATCTGATTTGTCCAGTATATCATATGATATAAATAAATAATATAATGATAATATATCGTGGTATATTATAATATATTATAGACTATAGTGATATATTATATAATAATATAGTAGTATAATATTATAATATATAGTGATATATCATTAGTATAACTACTAATAAATATACTCAGTGATAATATATAGTTATTTATAAAGAATTATAAAGTTTAAAATTATATCTGGCCCCACTTCATTAAGAACTTTTAAACTCAAAGTTAGTAACACATTATTTTCCTAGATTTGCTCTTAACCCTAGGGGAGCACGATGTTACAACAAATCTCCTTGGATTATCCACCTTCATTTGAGAGCCTCTCCTTTTCGATCCAAAAGCTTGAATGCAAATTCGGAGTTTAGATGGATCTATTGCTACAAGATCACAAGAGATTTAGGGATTTTGAAATAGGGTTTCGAGTGGGTAAGAGATTTGGGTAATTAAAATGAAGGATTAAATGTGATTGAAGTATTACTAGTCTAATGGGTGAATTTCACAAGATTTCAAGACTAAAGTTTCGAAGAGTCACATTTAAGAGATTGAAATGGGAAAGTGAGAGAAATGGATCTATAGAGATAAATGGGAATGAGAAAACTTACTAAAATAGAGACAAAGTGAAGGAGGTGGCACACTACCATGGGTTGCTATGGTGCCACAATAAGGCAGCCTAATCACAGAGGGAGAGAGAGAGAGATGTAGTGATAATTATAGAGAGAGAGAGAGGGACACAGATGGAGAAAGAGAAGAGAGAGACGATAAAGAGAGAGAGAGTCACCGGCTAGGTGAGAACGGCAAAATATTTATAAAGAAGAAAGAGAGTATCGAGGTAGTTGGGGGAAATTATGGAGAGGGAGGAGTTAGGATTTTTCTGTCAATATAGGCTAGAATTTACATAGAATAATGATCAACATACCATCATAAAAGAAGTAAAATACATGATCTTTATCAATTTTTTGGTGATATTATTTGCAACAACAATTTTTTGTCATAAAAGTCATATTTTTGGCAACTTTTGTACTCGCAATAACTAAAATGTAGAAATAGTAACTAAGTGTCTTTTGCGTCAAAATCTTATAAGGGCCCATTTGGATCCAAAGAGTATGTCAAAATATTTATGAATAGTAATAAGTTAAGAATTTTTAGTTTGTTTTGTGTAAGAGTATGGTTTTTTCATTAAGATGTGTTTGGATATATGAACTAAATTAAGATAGTTCTAACTTTTTATAAGAATTTGGAAAGGTATTGAGTCCTATCAATAATTGGTTTGGTTTTTTACTAATTGAATTATCATTTTATTTATATTTTTATTAATAAAACCAATTACTGATTGAAGATTCTGGCAAGAAATTTAAAAGTTAATTTCCCACTCCTTTTGTCCTCAAATCATTTAATTTGAATTTTTTCAAGATTAACAAATATTAGTAGGGATTTTAAATTCCACATATACTTTCTACCCAAAGTATAAAGCACTATTTTAGGGAAGAATTAAATATAAATGATAATAATCAGTGTGATGAAAAAGAGAGAGTGTGGGGTTAGAGAGAGAGGGGGGTGGGTTCCGAATGAAAGAGCATTTCTTTCCCCTCTATTAGAAGCCAATGAAATGTTGTTTCATTGATCATTGATGAAACAGATAAGAAAAATAAGTTATATGTGTTTGGCTTGTGAGTAACATCATTCGTTTAAATATATCTGAGATCATCTCAGATATGTTGTGCATCCAAATGGAGTCTTAGTCATTGTAAAATGTTTTGGCCCTAAAAGCTAGATTGAGTAAGGAGACTCTTCGAATGAGAGACTTTTCAAAGAGTCTCCTTACTCAATCCAACTTTGGCTCTAGTCCTATAAAGACACTTCAAACTTAGTTTGCATAAATGCCTCGCTCATCGTGAGAGCTTCTTGAGACCCTTTCGGTATGTATTGCGAAGATTTTGACATTTCCATAGAACACTATAAACTCAGTGTTTGTGGAAATGCCAAGATCACCAAGAGATCTCTTCTTGAGACCCTTTCAATCGGTACATATGTATAGCAAACACTTTGATTTTTAGCGTCCCATAATTTATAGAGAAGCAAACCTCTATTATTATTGAAATAGTTTGTAGAGATGCTCCCATGAGTGCCCCTTTCCCACATGGTATTATAATTTCTATTTGATTCCATAATTCGTTCATTCCTTTTTTGGTCTATCTAGCTACATTCTAAAAAATTCATATGCTCCATGAAACTATAAGACACTTATGAAACTATGTGATCTAAAATTGTATGGTAATTGTTCTTAAAGGGACTTCCTGAATGACCATACCCATGACTTCTACCGTATTCTGTGCAGCTATTATTGTTGATGATGATCAAGTTTCAAGCCAGTTTATAGAAAGTGGGTTATATGTTTAATTTTGTATGTACCCATGATTTCCAATTAATAATGAATCATCGGCATATCTATCAATCACAAAATACATGTACAATTCTTATTAAGTAAAGGTTTCTAAATTAAGGGCTAGCTAGCTAGCTTGTGTGCCAAACCGACGTTTTCTTATTCAAGCACGAATTATTATTAACCATTGTTATACAGGATGTACGTCCATGTTAGAGTACTTCACAATTTAGTCATTAGATTTTCAAGAGATTGCTTAATTATCTTACTGGATTTCTTGCCTTTTTTAAGTTCTATAATTTTGTAAATATATTAATTGCTTGAGGATCCTCAAGGCTAGTGTAATACTTTAGGCAATGATTTGGATATTAATACAGTATCATTCTGGATTACAAGCCTTAAATGCTACATTAGCAACCTAGCTACCTACCATTTAAACAAAAAATACATATTTAAAAAAAAAAATTGATTATTTGAAAAAATTATCCCAGATATATGTACAAAAGAGGTGCAAAAAAGGAAAATAAAAAAACTAGTGGATGGTTACCTTATATAAACTGTTAACGTAACTCCTATTAATGACACTAGTTTACCACTTGACAGCCAGAATTCTAAACTTGTGTTTTCAGAAAGAAAACCATTTATCTCCCCACCAAGCAAGTTTTCTAGTTTATATATCCAATACTACGTAATCAAGGAGTAAAATACTAGAATAGGCTATAAATATATATACTGTATCTACACATTGCGCAATAATAATAAGCTAGGAATAAATCTCTAGAGCAACCATTATTTGGCTGCAGTCAGAGTACTCATGACATGGCATAATTAAATTGACGATTTTCTCCCTGCAAAGCCGCCCTCACCCCGAAGCCCCCCTCTCGAATTCAAATCCCTTCTTCGACAAAAACTCACTTCACTCTGGATTTTCTTCTTCTTCTTCGAGTCGAAATCCTCAATCCCCTTACATCGTGACCTTTCTTCTTCTTCACTGCGAATCCCTCAGTCCCTTTACAAAATTGACACCTTCTTCTTCTCATCTGTGAGTCGCGATTTCAAAAAATCTTGATTTCTATAGACCCCCATATCGAAAGCGACAGAGGCTGGAATGCGGGGGTCAGCCTCGCTGGGTTCTTCGTCACTCATAAGATGATCCCCGTGTCTTCCAAATACGTCCTCAGGCCTAATCTTTTTTACCACGATATAACAAGAGGGGTGGGTACCTATGGAGGCACTCTCAAAGTGTGAGTGCTTTTTGCTTTTAGGTTCCTGTTTTCATGTAGTTTTGGTTTTATTCAGGAAGATGTTAGACTTTCATTGTAAGTTCACTTTGTCAGCTGGACGCATTATATATTGATTTTTCTACTGGAGTTTTTGGTTCGGTAGGTGTTAAATTTTCGTTCTGGTCAAATTTATGAATAGGTTCCGTTGGATTCTTAATTTCCGTTGCAATATTTAATGAAGTGTCAATTTTTTCCCTTTCTGTTATTTTTTCAATAATATTACTGATTTTACTTGTAACAAAATAACATTAGTGATTTCTAGGTTTGTATCACTTTTCCATCATTATTAATGTGAAGTGCAGTTGAATCTTTTCAATTTAGTTTTTTGAGCTGATATTGTACTATATCCCAAAGTTATGTGTGAAGGAAATTATATGAGAGTTCCCACCCATTTTTTGGTTTGGATTTAATACAACTATTCAAGTTCTTTAATTAGGCAATCATCTTGGAATCAACTTTGTATTCATGTCTTTGTTTCTCCTTTTTTACCAACCGGAAAAGAAAAGCTTGAGGGAACAATTCGAATTATGTTCAGCTATTAATAGTTTAGGAATTGCTAGAGTAAATTTAAGATGTTATGAATAATTAATCAATTTGTGATTGCATGGCTTTTCTTATCATTAGTAACAGTAGGTGATTATGAAAGTTCTCACCCATAGGGGCAAAACTTCTACACTAATATTTGCCGTAGGAAAATGGTAAGCTCAATGAAAAGAAATTACTATGTAGTTAGTGTTGTCTTCTATTTATTCTCCCTTTTTATTTTCTTCTTCCCCCTCCATTCATTCATTTAGCTCTATATCATAATTATCTATTTATTTTATTAAACTTGATGAAAAGAAATAATAAGTCATGTTATTTATTTGGTTTGCAGTTTGGCCAATTATGCATGACAGAAAGGGAACTAAATGAACAGTTGGTGGCTGAAGCTACTCAAAATCATTTAATGAATGAAGACGAGGTATCCAAGTAGAGGAGGATGATGGAACCAAAAATTCAACACCAAGTAGAACTTGAAAATCAAACACCGGAGCAAATTATTGATCCATATATATGGGACCACCCTTTTAGTGCCCGTGGTTTTTTTCAACTTGTACTTGTGACCAAACAATTTAGTTTGAATCCACTCACAATTCTCATGAAAGCTTATAATGTTGTTATGAGTGACTTGTAATTAGAGTTATTGTACTACTGTAAGTAAGTGATATTTTACACTTCCACTTATTGATGTAAATATTTGTTGGTTAATTGCAAGTGAGTTGTGCTTCCATTAAACCTGCAGTTAGAGATGTTTGTTGGTTATTTTCAGTACACATGTATTTAGAGACATGATTAATTTTCTTCATATCTGAATAAAAAACTCAGGAAAAGATGCTAGAGTGGCCAAAAGATTGACCTTATGCTGATCAAAATGCTTTTCTGGTTCAGTGCAATGTCCATCACAATATTTTTACTTCATCAACTCAAAGCATCTAATTTTAACACAATCATTTTCAACATAATTGGAGTACATATTACAACAAAATAATAGACATTGCAGCAGAGAGTCAATCTCAAAAGAAATAGATCAATTAGCTCTACTTTGCTTTCAGTCATTCAACAAAATTGTCCAGGATCAATGGCCAAGCGATGAGAGGGACGGCTATGAGTCGAGGGTGCGTTGTGCAGTGGACTGAGTGAGGGAGGGCCCCGTTCCACAGGAGCCCCCACTTCCGGTAATTCAACATACACAACATCACCTAAATGATCTTGAGCATGATCAGTGATACCAAAGGTAGCAGAATTCACCTCCACTTTCACCCACTCATGAGAGTCTGCATACTTAAGATCCTTCAACACTGCATGCAAATTTAGGAATACAAGCAATAGCACCATGGAAAGGTCAATTTCTAGAAATCCCAAAAAGAAAGCATCTCCACATTTACCAAAATTCAGTTTGACTTAAGTGTTCTATATCTTGAAATATAAAGAAATATTGCAACATACATAAAAACCAATGAACTAGATCATCATTTGTACAACATCTTTCATCTGCATGTATCATATAGATTAGACATTTGATTAAAGAGGCCAAGCACACCCAGGTCAAGGAATGCTAGAGAGAGAATCCAATGAGATTCGATTCTTTCCCCCATTATAGCCTAAATCTTTCCATAGCGACACCAACTACTTCAAAAGTTACATTTGGAACAAAATAAAAATGTGACAGACAATGGCCACAATGTCTTTCTTCATTAAAAAGAAATAAAGATGGTATAGAAATAATGGAGAACTGAGATTAATTGCAAATTGTGCAGCACATTCGAGAGACTACCCACACTATAAATAGTATATCTACAACCATTACAGACACAAAATGCTTTCTTTCATATAGAGATTCAAAAGCCCATTGATCTCTAACAAAGGTGGTAACAGTGAAAGCAATAGTTTTGATAAGTGTTATGATAATCAAACTTCAACTGGATATGCCACGAATCACTCGATTCTAATACCGAAACGTCAAAGTCAGAAATCTCTAGTTCAAAAAAGTTGATACTTTCAAGCCAAAGCAACAAACTGAAAAGAGAAAAGGTTCAAATTATGTCATAACTATGTTCAATAAACAATAAAGAACTATTGAGTTACCTCGGTCCAGAGATAATACATTGAAATAACTATTGAGTTACCTTGTTCAACCATAAAGTTCCAGCAACATAATTTAGCATTAAAATATGTATTCATATGTGATTTTACTAGCATTAAATGGAAGGCAGCTAAAGTCACTTGTTATGTATCCCTATCCTTGTAGCCTGTTTTGATATTTAAATCAACTCATGATTAGGATAGAAAAATTAGCAGCCTAGCTGCCTGTGACTACATACAATCTAAACCAAATCAAATTATTAAGGGGTGTTATGCTACAAAACTACTATTCTTATTTTATTTTTTTATTTTGATAAGCTACAAAACTACTATTATAAATTACACAATATTCACCTAGGTAAGCTAATCTAGAAGAACAGAGTTAATTTACAAGGATAATGGTCCAGTTTGTGCAATACCACTATCTTGGTATCTAGCAGTTTCGAAAACATGAAAAATAAAGATACTATGAGCTTATGTATGATGTTGTTTTTTGAATGAACAGATGAGATTAATTCTGGGAAAAGTGCAATTCTTTTACATCTTGCAACTATATTCAAACGCATTTATGGTCAATAACTAGAGTAGTAGAAGACATACTTGCCCATAAATTGTTTTTCATAATACATATAGCAGCCCAATTACTACACATTATCGTGCAACTCATATGTATATATAGCTTGAATTATTCACCAATAACCAAACTCATTAACTCAACTCTTCTTGTTTTCCATAAATGCTTGGGAAATACAGAGTGGAAAAAAAAAAAGCATTCCTCACAAGCATAAAAATACTAGCAAATGTATATGCTTATGATATACAAAATGCATAAAATTGCACATAGCAGATAAGCACAAACTTGACCATACAACCAAAACCAAACCTGACGCAGACCACCACAAATCAAGCCAAAGACAAGCCAAAAAACAACAAACGTATCTTCACTCATAATTAAGAAATTACCCTATAAGTAAATACTTAGCAAACATTCAAAATTACCTAGTGTGAACGACCTTGACACTGGTTTTCATATTTGGTTGAGACCAATTGTAAGCAATCGAACCCGCAAGGTTGCTAAACCACAGAGAACCTTTGAACTATAATAGAATATATTCGTGTATCAATCAAAGCAAAAGGTACCATACACCTATATGAAACAAATTCAACTAATGATAAATACAGGAAACAAGTTTAAACGTTTTGTGTTTCATAATAAAACACATAAATCTTAACCAAAAACTCACAGGAGAAAACATTCCAAAAACTAGAAAGTAAATAAATACACGACAACAAGACTAAATCGAGGAAAATGAAGAAGAGAAATACCAATAGTTCGAAGCTTATGCTCGACGACCCATTCCCTCTTAGATTTGAGTTTGATCTTAGATTCCGCCACGTTCAAGAGCGAGATGGAAACTTTTCAGAAATAAACAATGAAATGATTTGCTTTGCGAGGAACTAATACGCAAGAGCGAGAGAGACGAATAGACAGACTCTGTCGTGGATGGCGCTGGGAAGAGACGCGGGTTCCTGGCGAGCGAGGAGAATGGGTTTCACGGTGGGATGGATGCAAAATTTGAATGGGGAAGAAAGAAACACCACGTTCGTTTTGCTTAAAAAAATTGAAAAAAGAAAAAAAAAGCAGAAGCAGCCACATAGTGGGTGCACTATGTGCACTTGCTTAAAATAGCTACTCCGTAGAACGACTCATAAGCTAGACTTCCCATACTAGATACATGCAATGTTAATGCTAAATGTCCTCATAAAGAGAATAAATGCAGGAGAGGACTTAAATTCTTCTCACTTGGGAAACTGCAGCTTGGAGATTCTCTTAGAAACCACAAAACACTGAAACCAACATCTCATTTTGTAGACAAAGTTAAATAGAAAGACAGCTTTTCGAGCTTCTAGTACTCCATCACCCTTCTCCGCCATAGTACTACTCTTGCAGGTCCTCTCTCTCTCTCTCTCTCTCTCTCTCTCTCTCTCTCTCTCTCCCCTTATATTTCTCTTAGTTTTTGGTGGGTAAAGATATCCATGGATAAATCATTAATTGAGTCATCTAGAAGTATATCTTAATGTGATTTATCACTTGCTTGGTTTATAGTTTACTGGTCGATAGTCTGACACGATCTTTTTCAATGCATGGATCTATCATGCATGCATCTTAATCTTTCATTAATTACGAAAATCTTAAGCAAGAACGAGGAAAAGAACCAAAAGAAGTTGATCGTCGAGGATCAGGTTCAACAAAGATATGATATAATTCATTTTGTTTATTTGTTTGTTTGTTTGTTTCTTCTATCTATGTGATTAGCTTTTGATCATCAATAATAAGGCACAAAGCTACAAAAATATGTTAATCCCTACTGATTATAATTGAGAGGGATATGATCTTTTCAAGAAAGAAATTGAACAAAATAAATTTGAATTTGTTGATTTTTCATGCATACCCATTTTATCGGGCAAAAACATGTGTAATTCTATATTAAAACACCAATTGCACGTACCTCTCACTCTTTATGAGAGGCGCGCACACATGCATGCATGTTTTGAGGTTCACTGTAAACCTAGGAAAACAATAACTTGGATGTAAAGAGGCTTCAAGGTATCTCTCTCTTGGTAGAAGTAAAAACTATTTATGACTCCATGAATAATTCAATGATTTTTTCTTTTTTTGGTGATGGAATAATTCAGTGATTTGAGTGAGCAAAGGCTACCTTTTTTGTCATATAAATAGAATTCATAATTTGTAGCCTATATAATTTAAGATATGCATTCGAAAACAATAATGCATAATGCTCCTAGGAAGTAAGTTTAGTATTTCCTATATTTTCTTAACTTTAAATTCATGTAGTCATTATCTTTAAAAAATTCAAATGTAATTAAGTTGATGATGCTTATAAATTTAATTGTAACCAAATTGAACCCAAATATATAAATTACTAGACATAAATCATCCTTTTTTGGATAACCAGTAAACATTAATCCTTGTTAATATTATCGATTTATGGGAAACTCTTGTGTCACAACTATGGTTATATATATATATGTGTGTGTGTGTGTGTGTGTGTGTGTGTAAAGTAAATGATGCAAATATAGTTGCCCTAAAATCCTCTTATAATCAATGAATTTATGTCATGGCAACAAATGAAAAATTCTACATAACATTGAGAAACAAAAATAGAAAAATCCTCACACAACCAGTTTCAATGAATTTTATACCAGGGTGATTATGTAGATGTGTTACATATCATGTGTTTGCGCGAGCACACACACATATATGTTTATACATATTTGTGATCTACATAAACATGAATAAATATACATGTGTTCATACATACATACATACATACATATTATATATTAGAAATCTAAAGATAGATTAAGACTCGTGAAGATTATTATTATTATTATTGATTATTATTGTTGTTGTTGTTATTATTGTAGCAAATTAATGCTAACTCATTATAATTAATACTCTCTAGTCTCAGTGATTTAATGCATAGAATTAAATTTGCCAGCTAGCTTATATTGTTAAAGTGAGAAAATAAATAAATAAATGTAAGCTTGAGACTAATTAAACCAGACAAATATACAAGTAATATATACTTTCATAAGGAATCAAAGTCCTAAATTTATTTTCTTGCCTACATCAAACCCTTTAGAATACATTAATTGATTAATATAGAGAATTCAGTGTTCAAATAGGTCATCATGTTGTCACTAAAGAAAAAAGTAAAATACCATATTTACATATATAAGAATCTAATCTACGGTACATAATCCGATGGCTCAGACAAGCTTTTGGGTTAGCAAACGTCAGGATTTAAGTTCTTCAAAAAGAAAACAACAGCAACATCTAGCAAACTTACAAATCAAAAGATTGCTAAGATTTTGTTAATGAATGTGCATGATTCTTCATATTTAAGTCATTATCGTATCGTCCTTGTATAATATATATGCATGCCTCTGAAGAATTAATAGAGGTTATTTAGCATAGAATTCTTTTTGTTCTTTTCTATTCTTCATGCATATATGACCTGGACATAGAAACTAGAAAATACTAAAGGTAGTGCACGTTAATGCCGATCTATTAGAGATAGATGCGAAAGCAAAGAGATTTTCTCTCTCATTTTCTCTCTTACTCTTCTATGGCCTCATACGTGTTATTGTAGGTCCTATATAATCTCTCTCTCTCTCAAGTTTTCTTCTAATTATATATTGATCAAAATGCAAGGCGAAAGTTTTCTGAGTTTCTCATGCATGCTGCATCTATTGTTTTATATATAGAACAACAGATTTAGAGACAAATGGTATCTCTACTGTTCATTTAAAACTAATCTATAGAAAATCAAATTTTAGTTCTTGGGCATGCTACTTGAAGAAAAGATCCTACATAGTGGGCCTAGAATTAGCCACAAGAAATATAATTAAGGAAGGTTGCACTGAATAACTTATTTAATTTTTGTCAATCCGTATACTTTTTTTTAGTAAGTCAATTCTTCTATATACTTATTTGGAAATTGCATATCTTCTTATAAGTATCTTAAATTGAATCTTCGTATATATAAATGTGTGTGTGTGTGTGTGTGTGTCAATTAAAGATAGTTCCTAATGAAAAACATATGGTCCCTACCTTGGTAAGCGGCTAGCCTATATAATGAAGATAGAAACCTTGCGACCGAGAGAGTGTAGCGTGAAAACTTTTATATGTACTTAGGTTAAACTTCAAATGGAACAAAGTTAGAATGCATGAAATAGAGTGTCTAAGAAGATTTTAACGTGCCTTATTTTCTAGATTATTTATATATCATGATGCCTTGACATTGGTCAAGGGCGTTCCCATGACAAATTTAAGTTGTTATATCCTACATTAAATGCTCATTTAATGATTACGCCCCCTAATTGGGACCTTGGAACATTTGGCACTGAATGATCATCTCATCTTATTAAATCTGTTGAATGTCTCATGCAAACTCTTTGCCTCCTTGCTATATCAAGGCTTGTTTGGAGAGTGAGATAAGAAGAAAATTTTGTGAATAATAATGAAATAGTTTGTAAATAGTAGTGAGATAATTTGAGTTGATTATTTTCTAGATTTTAAAAAATGAGAGAAAAGGTTGAATAAAAAATATTGTTAATATTTTTAGAATATGATTTTATATATTATCTTTTTGGGAACTTGAAAAAGAATTATTTTCTATTTTCTATTTGAAGGATGAGAAAGTTGTAGCTATTAGACTGAAAAAAAATGTAATGATTAGTTTGAAATTATACTTATTTGAAGATGAGATGAAAATTTTAGGATGAGACCTATTTTAAAACATTTGTTAATGTGCCTCCCATTGATTCTAAATCATAAATCTTATGTCATAATTCCAAGTCTCGAGGGATGGTGTCCCATGTCTCCCATCATCATTATTATTTTGTGAGGCAAAAAGTTAGCTTTCTCATCTCACTCCCCATATTTGCGGTGTGGTCACCACCTTTCTCAAATCTCTTGAAATTGCCAATAGAAAATACCATCACATAAACTATAGAAAATACATAGAAAAGTTAGTCTCGAGATATAGGCTTGTGCAACCCATTTTACCAATAGAAAATACCATCACATAAATTATGCTACATATAGTTATTTTTATATACTTTTGCAAACTCTGCTAATGTGATTAGTTAAAACAATTATTTTTTATTAAAAACAGTGATGTAGCCAATCACAACATTTTTTTATATAGAGAGTGGGGGAGTTCAAACTTGGTTCTCCCATTTGTATACAAGTCCTTATGACATCTGGCCTGCCAATCACAATAATTGAGTGTACAAAAAGTACGCAAAAAATATTGCATATAGAATTTTTGTTATCATCAAATAGAGTCAATTAAACCTAGTGTTATATATATATATACATATAATTTCATTAAAGTTTAACTAAATAATATTGACATATTACACGAGGGGCAAGGAGAGTGCATTCGCTACAAGAAAAAAAGTATTTGTGACATTTTAATTGCAATTAAAATATCACAATTAATACCCTTTTTTTTAGTGATTATATATACATGACAATATATCTCAATATAGAGCTAAATTTCGTTTAGAGCTAAATTTCTTTTGTATGCATATATGCTCATCATGTTTCTTATACTGCATATTTTCAGTGCAGATTAATCAAAACTTGAAGATCTGCAATATATATCCATGAGGCCATTCAAAGCATTGACAGGATTACGACCAGCATGTTTTTTCTTTCTCCCGGTAATTCTTTAATATCCTTAACATATATAATAGAAAGATTTTATTATTGCTTCTTTTAATTATCATCATTATATATGTGACATGATCAAATCATTAATAAGTAAAATATAATTAATAACTTTTAAATCATTTATTACTACATCATAAAATAATGATTTAAGAAAATAGTAGATAGCAATATTGCTTTGTATAATATTCGTATTTATGGTCATGTATGTGTGTATATATATATATATATATATATATATATATATATATATATATACACATACACACTAGGGAGGAATAACTTACAAAGTACATTTTCCTAGTTTAATGAAGCAGTTATAAATGGTATGTTTTTATAAAAAAAAAAATAAAATTGATTAATAATATAATACATAGAGAAAAGAAAATGTAAGTTTTTATAACAAATATTTGATAGGTAATACAAGAAAAATATCTTAACAACAAAAAAATTATATAAAATAAATTATAAACTTATGTGAAGTGATGAAAGATAACTATTTAATAATTATTATAATTTCATTTATAAAATATTATTATTTGAATTTAATGTTTCATAATGAATTTAAATTGAGAAATAAATAATATTTATTCAAATAATTGTATTCACAAATGTAGTTAACAAACAGATTTAAAGTTAATTATTTTACATTTCTCTTTTTTTATATATAAAGAATTAATAGAAATTTTAAATCATATATATAAATTTATATTATATAAATTATAATTTATATAATTTATCTAAATTTATATATATGATTTAAATTCAAATATATTTTTTAAAATTTATCTACATTTAAATTTATATATATTACTTAAATTTATATGTATGATTTAAATTTAAATTGTATTTTAAATCATATCTAAATTATATGTATAAATTTAATTTATATATAATATCTAAATTTATATTTATATCTATAATTTAAAATTTATCTAAATAATCTCATCTAATTTAAATTATATATTTAACTAATCTAATCTAAATTTTAAATCATATCTGTTTTGAATATTTAGTGTTAAGTGGCAATTAAATTAAACGAAAAAAAAATTAATAAAAAAATGAGAAAACCCGTTAAATCATGACTGTTAGATAGTCATTTACTATATAATAAATATATTCACCATCATCTTTCTCATCATCTTTTCATCATCTCATGATGTAGTATTAGATGATAAGCTAATAAGTAAAATATAATAAATAATCTCCATCATTTAACGCCACCTCATAGGATGAAGAGAGGATGATAAAAAATGGGATAATGAGTAGCATTACTCTTTATTATAATATATATATATATATACACATTTTGTAAATTGATCAATTATTGGTAAAACTTAAATTAAGGTTAAAAAATATGAATAAAAGCGCTCTCTCTCTCTTTCTCCCCAGTATTATAAATAATTTTCTTCATTTGATCTGACTCACTAAAAAAACACTTATTATCAAATTAATCATGTTGATCCCTTGGAACAACTGATCTCAATGTAGGCATTCGTAGTGCTAATACTTCTCATGTTATTGACCCCATGTTGGAACGCTTTGGTCAATCGGATCGAGCGCCAAGTGAAGAACAACTTGTGCTTACAGGCCGAGTTCCCTTCTTCAGTTTTGCAGTCTAAATTTGCAAACAAAGTTAAGTTCTTACGTCCCTTAAATTCATCTACAACGAACTTAGCAAGATTTCTGGGTTCCTCGGTCATTGTCGGTGAAGCTGGACTTTCCTTCTCCGAGATTGAGATTAGGGTTTGTATCTATATTTGTTGATCCTCTCATATATATGAAGATTCTTATTTAATTATTATATTCTTCATGCGTGGAAATAAACAATTAAAGATTTTTTTTTTATTTTTTTGAATTTAATTTTCCAGGTTGCTCCTGTGTTGTTCAAGCATTCCTTACAATTCCATATTTATCTCAAATCTCGTATATTGGATCGGACGGTTTATTTTTCTCATCCTACATCAACAACAGTCGAACTCTTTCCATGTACTCCAACTCTTCCTCATTTGTGCATGATTCAAATACTGCAGATCTAGATGTTGGAAATAACTACGTTTGGTACGTGCAATCTGTGAACAATGAGACAGGAAAATTACATGGAGAAGCCATTGAAGTACCTTCCTTGAATATGAAAAACAAAAGCTGGTTTCAAAAAGCCTTGAATAATACTCATGGATCTGCCTCATTGGAAACTGGTTGGAACAGTGCTCAAGTTCCTGTGTTTCTAAACTCAGCTAGAATCAATGGCAGATCAGTTCTCTCTCTAGCAGTAAAAGCATTGACTTTGATTTTCACTGGTGGTATATATCTTCGAGGCGAGAGATTGGATAATTTGGCTATCCAAGATAGGAAAGTGTTGTTCCAAGGGATCCCAAACACTCATTTGGTCCTTTATGGTAACGTGGTTTCATTCCAATTGATTAAACCGAGTGGAGATCAAATAGGGATTGGGAACATTTCCTGCAACCTAAAAGATGGCACCCCAACAGCTTCTACTTTGAATATTCAGGAAACTAAATACATTTTTTATTGTTTGCCTCTCGATATTGTGGGAGTGCAATCGGTATGTTTTAATTCTTTAAACCTCCTTTTCATCTACATGATCCAAATAATTTTTTTCAATTACTCTCTTTCTTTCGTTATTCACTATAAGAAAAATGGGATTTGTGACCAATTAATTGCAATAAAAAGACTATTTACGACTAATTTTAACTGTAAATAATCATTTCATTAGAATTAACTGGCTGCAAATAAGCAGCTTTCTTCTAGTGATTGCATTCTATTTTTTATACACATTTAGCATATTTATTTCAGTTTTCTATTAGCAGGCCGGTGAGATATTATTCATCCTTTTTCCCTTTTGTTTTACTGGTCACGAGAAAATTGAGATATATAAGATCTTCATGTGTTTGGACTTAGAGTTGAAAGAGATATAGATACATGAAGGGACTTTTTAAATATTTATTGAGTATTTAATTTTATTAGACAAACTCATATGATCATCAATGATAAAAGATACGCTACTGAATTCATCTCATGTTTCCATATAAATCTTTCATTAGTCTAAGAACTCCAAAGAATCCTAATATTTTAGGCAAGATTGTATTTATAATATTTAAGTAGCGTTGCTAATTACTTAATTCTCACGATCTTTAATGTTTTTAGTTAGGAAACAATCTATATATGTGCCATCCGTACATTGATTACTTGGGTTAATAAACAATTATTAATCAAATATTCATAATTTATAATTGTATACCTTTTTCAAGTCTTTGGCTTTCCCCCAAAATGGATTAGTCCAGTTAGTCCACAAGAGCAAGAAAGTGGTGATGATGTTCCATATAATTTTGATAGCAACATTGGTGATTTTCCTCTTAAGTTTTGTGCATACAATCATTAAAGCTGCCAAAAGAGAGATGCATAACCTGATAAAACAGATGCAAGCAACTCAAAAAGTAGAGAGGAAAAGTATGAATAAGATTCTTGCCTTTGCTGGCGCCAGCCATGATGTTCGTGCTGCACTAGCAGGCATTACTAGTTTAATTGAAATGTGCTACAATGATGTTGCTCCTGGTTCAGAATTGCACACAAATTTAAGACAGATGGATTCTTGTGCAAGCGACCTTCTGGGTAGGTAACTTTGATGGCTGGTTATATTTCTTTTTTTCATATTTGATCACTAGGTAATGATCATATTGTTTTATTTTAAATATATATTCTCTTCAATATGTGAAATCATCACTTATCCTAAAAGTTTAAATTGATGGAAAAATGTAATTTTTATTATTTATTTTATATATTAATACTCCCTCTCATGTTTGGGTTAGACTCTTCCTCAATGAGTGGCCGAACACGTAGAATATTTAATTAAATTGGTTTGAGTGTAGAGTCAACATTTAAACTCAGGACCTATTCTTTGATATCATATGAAATTACCACTTATTTCAAAAGTTTAAGCTGATGGGAAGAGTCAGATTTTATTATTTATTTTATATCTTAATACAATGATTAATATATATTCATGTAATTCTGTACCTGTTTAGGCATTTTAAATTCTATTATGGACACAAGCAAAATTGAAGTAGGCAAGATGCCGCTTGAAGAAGATGAATTTGACTTGGAAAAACTTCTTAAAGATGTAGCTGATTTATATCATCCTATCGGGATTAGAAAAGGAGTAGATGTGGTATTGGATCCTTGTGATGGTTCCACCAGAAGATTTTCCCAAGTGAAAGGAGACAGGGGAAAACTCAAATAGATTCTGTGTAATTTACTAAGCAATGCAGTTAAATTCACTTTTGAGGGGCATGTAACCATTCGAGCTTGGGTTAGCAAACTCAATTTGCAGAATTCAATTAATGCTTCTAAACATACATGCTTGTCTTACTTTTTTTACAAGAACAGTCAAGCATATAATGACTTTGAAGTCGTGAATACAAACCAACAAGATCCAAATATTATGGACTTTGTATTTGAGGTGGATGATACAGGTAAAGGAATTCCAAAAGATAGGCAAGATTCAGTCTTTGAAAACTATGTTCAAGTCAAAGAAGCGTCTCTTGGACAAGAAGGCACTAACTTAGGACTCGACATTGTTCAGTCTCTAGTAAGTCAAACTGGCTTTGGTACAATGTCAAGTTCTTAATCTCAACTTTTCATTTGATAATTTATAGATTAATCACTAATATCAGATAGATTAATCAGTGGGTTATAGATTCATCTAATTTTGCAAAATTTAACTAAACTGCTTGATTATCTATCTTATTTTGCTAGTGAGGTAGTGATCTATATACATGACTAATATCCCTTATATGATTCATTATGGCTTTGAATTTTATGATTTAGGTACGTCTAATGCATGGAGATATAGGAATTGTGGACAAGGATGTTGGGGAGAAGGGAACTTGCTTTAGATTCAATGTTTTGCTCACTTCAAGTGAAACCACCCCTTCTAATAATGCGAAAGCAGAAGACCTTGAAATGGGAGGTGTGACATATCTATCAGGTTCAATTAGTCCAACACCAAGTCCTCATATGACTCTCAGAAGTCCAAGTCCAAAGTCCATAGTTCTCACCTCTAGCCCCAAGATGAAGGCATCTCATGTTGTTCTCTTGATCCAAACTAAGGGGCGTCGGAAGATGTTGCGAAGATTCATGTCGAACTTAGGCATGAAAGTATCAGTTGTCAAGCAATGGGATCATCTTTCTTCTACTCTTGAGAAGATCAAAAACAAACAAGGCCCTTCACATCACAACTCAAAATCAGATTTGAGTTCTCCAAGTGAAAACTTAAACAGGTCTGCTTCTAATGAATCTATTGCAGCAGAAAATGATGTGCCTTGGGGTGGTTCAGACTATATACCATTAGTCTTTGAAATGGCTAATCTTAGATTAGCATCAAACTTCATTCTAATAGTGATTGATGCCAGTGCTGGACCACTGCCTGAAATATGTAAGATTGTGGCAGAGTTCAGAAGTGGTCTTCCCAATACTTGTTGCATGGCTGTTTGGTTGGATAAGCCAATGATGCGTTGCTTCAATTCCAAAAGAAATGCTGAGTATTTGATGATCGATCCAAATGATATTGTAATATCTAAACCATTTCACGGTTCCCGTTTGTATGAAGTAGTGAGAATTCTTCCTGAATTTGGTGGTAAAATGTCACAAGCTGGAAAATTTTCTAGAGATCCCAGTTCATCTAGGAGTCAATTTTATGTAGAGAATTCTCCATCTTTGTTACAGACTGAAAATTGATCAAATATTTGGCCCAAGTCAAGACGGCTTCGGAGTCATGGAAATCCACCAAGAGAGCAAGAAATACAAGAATGTGGTGACCCAAGTAATGAGTTTTTATTAAAGGGAAAGAAACTCTTGGTAACAAAGGACAGTGCACTCATACGCAAGTTGATTGTCTCCCAACTTACAAAGGTCGGTGCAATTGTTGAAGTCTCTGAAAATGGGTAAGAAGCCTTAGAGCTTGTTTCCAAAGGTTTAACCTGTCACGCCCCGATTTTTCGCATTGATTACAACGCAAATCGACGCATCCGGACAAGCAACACAAGGCTACTTATCCTACGTAAATATAAAAAGCAGCATGCATGCATCTAAGCTTACTAATTAAATGCAATGCTGAACGCAGCTGGAAGAAGTAAATTCCCAATATGAGCAAAGAGATCTAACTCTCGCATCAATAGACCACATGGCATACTATAATTACACTTCTCATAACATTGTATTTACAACAATATTCTGTATTTACTCTTACATAACCCAGTTAGTTTTCTCTAAACAAAATCTCATATCCTACCATCATCCAGTACTCTTACTTCTTCACTTGATTACGCACATGGGATCATCTCAACCGGAGAGGAGCATTCCATAGGACTCTCAGGGTACCTCAGAATCTCCAGTGCTGATCGGGTCTCAATGCAATTTATCTATCCCTGTAACAACATCTATCATTCCATAAGGAATGATAGATAAAATAGATAAAACATAAAAGAGTGAGATTTACAAGAAATCTCAGTAAGTACACAGTTAACGAAATAAAGCATAGATAACCTCAACTATCATCATACATAGTCACACTCATCAACATATCACTTATAAGAATACCTTATGGAACTTCACAAGTTAAATACCCATCTTACCATACAAACTTAAATCTTAGCTAGACCCATCATCACATACAACCTTAGATCTTAGCTAGACCCATCATCACATACACTTATACTTATACTTTCCACTTTACTTATTAACCTCATAAGTTTCTTTTATTTCTTATCCTCGATGGGCGTTACGTCTCGCCGTCCCCATCGGGATCTACTTATTGCATTACCTCGACAGGCGTTACGTATCGCCGTCCCTGTCGGCACGTCAGTCATACGGGCGTTACGTATCGCCGTCCCCGTCATGACGTGACTAACTCATCAATCATACTCATCAATCATCCGGGCGTTACGTATCGCCGTCCCCGTTATGATGAGTCTCGTGTCAATCGTCCGGGCGTTACGTCTCACCGTCCCCGTCATGACACGGAATATATTATTATATCACGACAGGCGTTACGTATCGCCGTCCCTGCCGGCACGTCAGTCATACTGGCATTACGTATCGCCGTCCCCGTCATGACGTGACTAACTTATCAATCATACTCATCAATCATCCGGGCGTTACGTATCGCCGTCCCCGTTATGATGAGTCTCATGTCAATCGTCCGGGCGTTACGTCTCGCCGTCCCCGTCATGACACGGAACATATTATTATATCACGACAGGCGTTACGTATCGCCGTCCCTGTCGGCACGTCAGTCATACGGGCGTTACGTATCGCCGTCCCCGTCATGACGTGACTAACTTATCAATTATACTCATCAATCATCCTAGCGTTACGTATCGCCGTCCCCGTTATGATGAGTCTCGTGTCAATCGTCCGGGCGTTACGTCTCGCTGTCCCCGTCATGACACGGAACATATTATTATATCACGACAGGCGTTACGTATCTCCGTCCCTGTCGGCACGTCAGTCATATGGGCGTTACGTATCGTCGTCCCCGTCATGACGTGACTAACTTATCAATCATACTCATCAATCATCCGGGCGTTACGTATCGCCGTCCCCGTTATGATGAGTCTCGTGTCAATCGTCCGGGCGTTACGTATCGCCGTCCCCGTCATGACACGGAACATATTCTTTATATAAATTATTTTCTTTCTTTTTGTTTCTCTCTTATTCATATGAGTTATTTTCACCTATAACTCTTCCCATTTGAAACACCACTACTATTCTAAGAAAACCCTAAATCTAAGCAAAACAGGGTATCTCGCTCGAGCGGGTGTCGAGCGAGTGTCGAGCGAAGTCACGGGTTGGAACTCGCTCGAGTGAGGTATCAAGCGACAGTCAAGCGAGATCACGGCTCATGGGGTTTTTCAACCTAAACCAAGCAATCTTCTCACATAAACCTTATTTTTACTCATTAGAACATAATTCTAGGTCCTTACAATTTTCCTAACACTTTACCATCACCAAATCATATCCAAAACACCATAGATTCCAAACACATCATATAAGCCTAATTCAAGCTCCAACCAACAACAAACTTAATTCCATCAATAATCTACCTATTCTATGCTAAGATTAAGTTAAATTGTATACTTACAAGTTTCTCCAAAGCTTGGTTGAATGATCCAACTAGTCCTTGCAACATTTCTCCTCAAAGCACTCACTTAGCTCACTTAGGAGATGTTTGGAGGTTCAAGGGTTAGGGAGGCTTTTTCTTTGGCTTCCTCTCCAAGTGTACGTGACTTCCTCCTCCCAAAAGGTCTCCTATGATCTGAATATAGCTATATATATAGAGGAATAGATGGCTTGGGGAAGAAGAGAAGGAAAACAAACTAAGGCCCTTAGTTAGCTTAAACCGTGTAAGGGGTATGGTGAGTTGTCCAGCTTTGCCTAATCCAATGATCATCCATATCTCTCATGATCTCCAAAGATATTCATCCTATGGCTATGCTTCTTCCTCATCTAAAATCATTTTAGATCAATGGCCCCAAATAATCACCAAATATAGATATACAAGTAAACTCCAAAAAGTCTAAAATACCCAAGATAAGCTTAGCTGGCCATTGGCCTTCCTTGCATCCTCAAGGCTTCTAGAACATTTTCCTCACCCTTATGCCCCACGTCCAAGACTTCCTTGGTACCCTTAGAGTGGCTGGAAAATATCTCATCACCTAATTCCCAAGGTTTGGTTACCAATTGGTTGGAAACAAAGGGGATAGTTGACTGTTTTGGCTAATCAGATTAGTCCTTCACTCTTGTTTGGTTTTAAACCAATTATTCTTCTAGAAGCTCTTTCTCCACCTAACACATGCTCTCATACATGTATCTAGCAGATAACCATGAGGAGAACCAATCAAATTCGAACATCTAAGGTGAGGTGGTGGAGTGATTTATTTTCGAGCTCCAGTTTGCACTTAAAACAGATCAGTCCCATTCCAACCCAATTAATCCATTGATGCACTTCGATTCTCTAAAACCTCCAG
Organism: Platycarya longipes; assembly: GCA_036559045.1. Taxonomy (NCBI): domain Eukaryota; kingdom Viridiplantae; phylum Streptophyta; class Magnoliopsida; order Fagales; family Juglandaceae; genus Platycarya; species Platycarya longipes. The sequence continues at coordinate 21,771,342 of CM071802.1, read as the reverse complement.
TCATAAAAGTTATAGATCTATGTCTTAGGGTTCTATAGGAACTGGAATAACTTCATTTGGAGTTCATATGACCAAGTTATGATTTTTCTAATAAAACTCGACAGATAAACCCGAGAACACCAATCCGGGTACACCAAGTGTTGGATAGATGATTCATCTTATTTCACACGAAATTCACTAAATAAAATCTCCTCATTTTCCACATCTCTACACACTTTTCCAGATCTTAGGATAACTAAGAAAATAATCCAAAGGCCTAATCTTATCCAATGTTCTTAGTCAACTTCAAGTCAATGCTCATCTATCTCCAATTCAGACCTGATACTTCAATCTCTATTTCTTATTTGATTAAGTCCGTATCTCTTAAACCTCAAAACATAAAATTTGTAGATATTCCTCTTAGCTTTCCATAGCCTCTTGAATCACTCAAATCCGATATCAAATGAGCAAGTTATGACCATTCTACTAAAAGACGTCTGTCTGTCCCTGTATTTCGCTCGAGCCAGACATCAAGCGAGAGTTGAGCGAGATCTCGGGTCTAGGCACTTTTTCACCTTAACACAAGTCACATTTATACCCAACCTTATTCCCAACCTTTCAATATAAGAATCTTATACATATATCCCAAAATTCCTAAAAATAGTCTTGGTGAAACATAATCATCCCACACATGAAAATTAAGCGGATGTCTAAAAATCCGGGTTATCACATAACCGATCAAAGGAGTGCAAGAGCTTCTATAAGTCTTCCATATGATTACATATTAATGGACTGTGAGGTAACAGCTTGTTATTTTTGAAAAATACTTAAGTCACAAAGAAATTACACAAAAATAAATTCACAAATTGATGTGATTTGATGTATGAAATCTCAAATCTCTTTTATTATAAAGTAGATTTAACAGATTTTATTAAACCACATCAGTTTGTGGGAGATTATTGTGTAATCTATTGTGTCTATTTGTGTATGTAGCAGTTCTCATTATTTTTTGTTCTCTTAACACTTTGAATTCCAAATTTGTGCAGATTAATTGGCACTTTAAAATCCCACTTCTGGTTGGATTTGAAGATTATTGAACTGTGTTTTAGCATTAATATTGGTTTGTTGCATTTGTTTGTATTCACTATACTACAGTTAAAACTTGATTTCATAACATATTCAATCTTCTTTTCAGCTAAATCATATATGATTTTTTGTATTTGACAAATGCCTATCATGAATGGGTTTAAAGCAGCTGAGGAAATTAGGAAATTGGAGAAGCATTTTGGTGTCCATACTCCAATCATTGCATTAACTGCTCATATGGATGAGGAAGCAAGAAAGACAATTGAGGCTGGAATGGATGTTTATATAGGCAAACCACTGAAAAGGGAACATCTAATGGAAGCCATTAGATACATAGAAAATAAATGAAGTACTACTCTATCAGGATTTCTTACCATTTTTTAGTCAAATGCTTTCTACAATTTGGAGAGATATAGGTATAGTTTATGGATCCTATAGTGTTGAAACTGCACGTGCGTAGGTCCATATTCGATGTGTATCTCTCTCAGAATTGTGGAAAATATTTGGAGAAGAAAACTATAGGAAATCTTGATCAGTTTCTTTATATTATACATGACCACCGAAAATTTAAGGGAATGGATGTTTATAACATGCAGGAATAATAAGACCTGTCCTTTTTTGTTGACCTTAATTCCTTTCATCACATCAAATTAAAAAGCATCAAAGTTGAAATTTTGGTATCATAGAAATAACTGGTGTAATTAGATGCAGAAGTTAATACTGGTCCCCCGGAACACAAACAACGACCACTATAATAACTTGTGTATTTAGAAATTTAATGTCAATTAATGCAAAATAAAGTGGACTCTAGACTTTGTTTAGGAAAAGCTTTAGGTAAAGTCTGGGTTATAGTCCACTTTTTGGCTTTTGCCTAACCGCTCAAAACTTAAAACTCTATATTGGATTACCATCTTGTCCTCTATAATAATATAATATTTTTATTTTTAAATTTTTTTACCTACATTTTTAATGCATTCTTTATTTATTTTCTAAACATTTTTTTTTATTTTCATAATTTCCAACAATGTTTATTCACATATAAAAAAAATTAAAAGATATGCAAAATCAACTTCATGCTCATATCCAACAACCTAAAAATCAAAATATCTAAAAACTAAGTCAAATTGAAATACCTATTTGATATACAAGAAAAATGAGATGTATCTTTGGCTGTTTTCAATTGTGTGATGTAGGACTACAATGTCTTGAAAGGAAAGAGGAGAAGAAGCCAAGGAGGTTGGAGAAGAGAGGAGTAGCAGCAGCAATAAAAGCATAGGAGAGGGAAAAGAAAATAAAAGAAAAGCTCAGAATTGTATTCCATCATAGTATGTAAATTACCTCTAAAGGAGGTGTGAGAAGTGTGTGTCAACAATTTGTTAATGAGGGACATTTGTGTAATCTGTATTTGTAATTGGTATGTATCTAATGGCCAATGAAGTGGCCATGTGTCTCTATCTTATTATTACAGAGCATTGTAATCTAATGGTCATTTTAATGACCACGTGCAGCAATCTTATGTATTTAGGGTTATTACTAGGCTCGGGTATAAATAGCTAGAGATGCACAGTAAACATAGATGGTTGACATACACGATTTGGAGCTTGAGAGAGAATACAAAAGGGCAATTAGGGTTTAGAGTGAAATCTGTTGATTCGAGAGATTGGGAGTGAGTTGAGATCACAGAAATGATCTGGAGCTTGTAACCTGTACCTTGAAAGTTTTTGAAACATTAACAAGAAGATCTCTAGCCAGTTCCCCCTGTGGATGTAGACCCGAAAGGATCAAAACCGCGTTAATCTTGTGTGTTCTTTCCATCTTTCAATTTCTGCTTTATTATTCTGTTATTTTCTTGCTTCTTGTTAATTTCTTCAAATATTAGTGTCGTTGTGATTTCTTTGGTTGTTTAACCGAAACCCTAGTACAACAAATGGTATCTAGAGCCTAGGTTAGAGATGGGTCGGCTAAGTTTGAGATTGAGAAATTTACGAGAAAAAATGATTTTGGCCTCTGAAGAATTAAGATGAGGGCCCTTTTAGTGCAACATGGTCTTTAAGATGCATTTCTTGGAGATAAGTGCCTAAAGGGTCCTCAGAGGGGAAACCTAGTTCCTCCTCGCCTGAGAAGATTATACCTGAGATTTTATAGAAGTGCAAATAGTGCCCTCATTCTTTCCTTAGAGGTACGGGAGGTAGCCAATGAGGAGTCTGCCACAGGGATTTGGTTAAAATTAGAGTCTCTATACATGACCAAATCCCTAGCTAATCGTCTTCACAAGAAGACTAAACTTTACACTTTCAAAATGACTCATAGTGTGTCTAATGAAGACCATTTGGATGAGTTCAATAAGATCATCCTAGACCTGGCTAATATAGACATAACCATAGAGGATGAGGGTCAGGCTATATTACTATTGAGCTCCCTAGATAGTTCATACACTAATCTCAAGGAAACCATCATGTATGGTAGAGAGAGTCTGTCACTAGATGAGGTGCAGTCCATCTTACATGCTAGGGAACTCCAGAATAATATAGAGCCTAAAGTTGAAGCTGGTGAGGGCTTACTAGCTAGAGTAAAACCTGAAAAATCTGGTCAAAAAGGAAAGGAGAATAAACCTAAGTCTAAATCAAAAGGAAAACAACTGAAGTGTTTCTTCTATCACAAAGAGGGACACTTCAAAAAAGACTGTCTAGAAAAGAAATCAAAGGAAGGAAATAAGGCTAAAATTGAAGGGAGTGTATCTGTTGTATCAGATGGCTATGAGAGTGCTAAGGTACTTTGTATCTCAGAAGTTGAATCTGAAAAAGAATGGACTTTAGATTCTGGCTGTTCATTTCACATGTGTCCATGTAAATCTTGGTTTGAAACTCTCTTTGATTTAAATGGTGGACATGTTATGCTTGGTAATAATAAATCTTGTAAGGTTCTTGGAATTGGCACAATCAGATTAAAATCGCATGATGTTATGAAAAGAATACTGAAAGAAGTAAGGTACATACCTAAGTTGAAGAGAAAATTAATCTCACTAGGAATGCTTGATAAATGTGGTTGTTCCTTTATTTGAGTCAGGGACCTTAAAGGTTATCCAAGGGTCCATAGTAGTCATGAAATGGGAGATAAAGAATAGCCTTTATACCCTTTTAGGTCAGACTATTATAGGACATGCATCTATTGTACAAAATTCAAGGAAGTGTGATACTGTACTCTGACGCAGAAGACTAGGCCATGTCAGCCTTAAGGGCTTAAAGGAACTCCACAAGCAAGGGTTACTTGGTGACAAAAACCTAGGGAACCTAGGGGACCTTCCCTTCTGTAAGGACTGCATACTAGGAAAATCCACTAGAGTAAGTTTTAAAATCAGTGTGCACCAAACAAGGCAGAGTTTGGACTATGTCCACTCTAATTTATGGGGACCCGCAAGGGTGAGTTTCCATGGTGGAGGAAATTATTTCCTATCTATAATTGATGATTATTTAATAAAGGTATGTGTGACGACTCGAGACTTTCTTTTCGTATTATTTAATTAAATAATTATTTTGATTGAGTGGTTAATTGAGTAATTAGATTAATTATATTGAAATGTGAGAAAAAGGGCATGGGCTTAAAATTAGGGTCTTGAAACTTAGAATGAGCTATTGGGCCTAGGAAGGAAGGACAAGCCCACAAGCCCACAAGCCCATGAGGATGACCCATGATTCACCAAATCCTATCCATGGGACACTTGTCATCCAAAGGAAAACCCTAGTAAGTCAACTACAACTAGTAGGTGGAAATGAGAAATTACCATTAGGTGAGAGTTGACTAGTGGGTGAATAGTGCGGTTGAGTGAAGAACTTGTGAAAGGATCTTTCCATCATTAGAATATTTTTGGAAAGTACTAAGGTATGGCCTATTTTACCTTGAATAGTGCATGTCATGCTTAGTAGAGTGACACTTGTGCAATGGAGTGGAAAGTGGAGGAGAAGGAATGGGGAGGGCATTTGGACTAGGTAGTTGCCGAAACCCTTATAGGGTTTTCCCATGTTATTCTATCCAATCTAAGCTAATGATCATCATAGGATCATGTAAGAGGGAAGTGACTAGATGATTGACAAGTGAAGAGAGGTGTCATGAGGAAAAAGAAAAAGAAAAAGGAAGAAGAAAAGCAAAGATGGATCCGGGTAGGTTGTCGTGTGCACCACTTGGGAGTTTCCTAGAATTGCTTGCAAATCTAGTGAAAAGAGTATCTTAGATTTGTGTAACGAATAAAGTACATGATGTAAGATGTGTAAGAGGTATGGTAGTATAAGAGGAATGAGTGGAGATTGCTTGAAATAGAAGCAAACTAGCAATGGAGGGAGGGAGCATTTCGGATGACATGTGGAACCTAGTCATCGCCGGATCATGCAAGCTCATTTTTCCCAAGGTATGGCCATGGAATCTTGTAGATTGACTTGAGAGTAGATGGTTGAGTGTGTCATAGAGTTGAAATGACAAGAGAATGAGGCATGAGAGGGGAGGAGGTTTCGGTGAAACCTTGGAAAGCAAAGGGGATCCGGTTGATCACTTTCCCCCATTTCCTATCATTGTTTTCTTTTCCCATGCAACCACCCATACCTAGTCTTGTGTCTTTCAAATCAAAGTATGGTGAGATGTCCTTGACCCCTAGAAAGAAGTGTATGGCCAAAACCCTTGAGGAGATTACCCTTCACTTGGCTAACTCACAAACACACACACACACAAGTCCTTTCTCTCTACCTCTCGGCCAAGCACCCTTTCTCCCTAAACTCTCATTTGTTCTACTTTCTCCTAACTTCTAAACCTCACTATACCCTTAAAAGAAAAGAGCTAGAACAATTATTTTGAGAAGGAATTGTTTTTGAAGAAGTAAGTGCATTCTTATCCTACCTTTAGCAATCTTAGTATACCTTTGAATGAATTTGGTTGCTTTGTTTGTTTCTTTTGTATGTATGTTGAAAATGAAACCTTTTAGAGGAAAAACTTGCCATGTTTAGTTTAGTAAGAATCCATGTTTAAGTTATGTTAATTTCCTAAGTTGAGAAGTTAAAATGATATGTGATTTAGTTAGTTATTTAACATGAAGTGGAATGAAGGAAATGCATGCATGATTGAAGATTTACTAGCATAAAGTTGGATGATGCCCTAGTGTTATTTATTTAGTAGTAAAAATCCATGTCTAAGTTTGAATACCTTGTTAAGATTAAAGATTATTTCATGTGGAGAATTTGAATATTTGATATGAAAGGAGAATATGGTATGATCAACAAGTTGAGTTAAGGTGAAAATATATTTATTAGATTTTGACTTGGAGATGAAAATGTTGAGTTATGCATGCATATATTTTGGATTTAAGAACTTCTTTGGTGGAAATCATTGATTTAATTATTATACTATGTTATGGTGAAATGTTTAAAATTTTGGAGACATTAGATGCATATGAATGAAGTGGTTACATTATCATGATTGAAGGTTTTCACTAAAAATTATTGAGTGAATTATCTTGGAAGAAAAAGTGAATAAAATAACACATTAAGAGACCTAGAACTTTCGGCCAAGCCTTGTTTTAGGGTTAGGATAATACATTTAAAAGATTGGAGTTGAATTAGAGTGTTTGGAGAAATTTAGAAGACAAAAAGCTAGGAGAGTGTAAAGGGAGGGTCTCGGCCAACCCTAGTGGGAAGGGGCCGAGTACCCCTAAGTGCATTGGAGGCCCATTATAGCATTTTGAGAAGAAAATGAGTAGGATTATAAGGTGCGAAAAGTTTAAAAGAGCTTAACGTAGGGTAAGCGTCATGTTCGTCACCTATTGTATACGTTCCATGACATGAGTCTCACGTCTCATGCATACAGCACGAAAATCATGTTTTCAACATGTTTTTTTTTTAAAGAAAAGAAACTAATTAAAGTTTTATAAGAATCCCAAAGGCTGGGACGGGGTAGTGTCCCAGTGGAACTCCCTGTTCACTTAGGAGTGACTAAAATCAAGTGAAAATCCCTAGGTCGACAAAGAACCATCGGCAGACCATGTATGGCTCCAAAAGGATGTCCGGAGCGTGGTCGCACCTAAAGCTAGTGGGTGCCTACAGAACAGTGTGGGCCTCGACCTCACCGATACAGAAAAGTTTGTAGTCGCTCGGTGAGTGATCAATCGCCGAGTGATGAAGAGCGTAAAAGGGCGCGAAATGTAGCTACTTAGGTTTGATACGGCCGTCGGGTGCTACAGTAACTACCAAGAACACACGGTGCATAGGGGAATCGTGAGGTGTCCAACAGAGGTCATGACAAAAGTTGGGCTTTCGAGCCATATATGATATGATAAGTGGCGCCTGAGAGAAGAAAAATGAAAAGTATTTGTGAAAAGAGGAGTTTTGAAAGAAAACTCCATTGTTTTGTTTTCTAAGAGTACGAACCAACATATGAAAAGAATACGAAAAGGAAAAGAGAAATTTTAAGACATGAGCATGAGCATGTGCATATCATGAAGTCACGAGTCTCATAATGTATTAAGTATGATTGACTGTTTGCTATTCATTTAACTGTATGCTTAAATTGCTTTTGTTATGATATAAATGTACTTACTGAGATTTTTCCTGAAATCTCACCCATGTTTATCTCTCCACTATCACCTTTTTGGAATGATAGAAGTAGTTGCAGGTGATGACGACCCTGAAGAGTATGACCCTAGAGACAATACCTCGGACCCCCAAGGGCCCGACTGAGGCCGATACTTCTGAGCTAGTGACTCTTGATTATCTGAGCCGCTGGGCGGCAAAGTCATTACCTCTGGCTACGTACATATGTGGTGTACGCCCTATTAGGTATTGTATAGTTCTGGGCGTGGACGATTCTCTCCAAGTGGGTCGCCTTTACAAGTCATCCTCCGGGATGAGTTGTGAGGTGGGACCAGTCTTGGAGTTGGACTGCCTCCGTTACGGCCCAAACTTCAAGATGATTAAGAAGGAACCGTTGTACTAGGAAGTGATAGATGGGAATCTACCATTCAGCTTTTGTATTTACTTGTATGTATTTTGGTCTTCCGTTGTTTTGGAAGAATGAACACTTTGTGAAGGATCCTTATGTTTATATTAATGGTAATGTAATATTTTGGGATGTTATTGTTTTAAGCCATGTGATATACGCATAGAAAGGCTTGACCTTTTTCTGCTGCGATAAATATATATATATATATATATATATATATATATATATCAAGTAAACGATAAGACGAGGGATGAACTTCCCTGTGATGCTCATCCCCGACGTCACAGTTTGCGTATGATCCCAAGCGCAAGCTGGGGCGCCGACAGTATGGGTTTGTGTCCTTAAACAGAAAAGTGATACCTTTGACAAGTTTAAGGAATGGAAAGTTTTTGTTGAAAATCAAGTGGGAAGAAAAGTGAAGAAACTTAGGACAGATAATGGGCTTGAGCATTTATCAAATGAATTTAATACTTACTGCAAAAGGGAGGGGATAGATAGACATAGGACAGTGACAGAGACACCCCAACAAAATGGCTTAGCTGAGAGAATGAACAAAACCATTCTTGAGAGAGTTAGGTGCATGTTGTCCAATGCTAAACTACCTAAAACCTTTTGGGCGAAGGTTGTAAGTACAGCAATATATTTGATAAATAGAACTCATTCATCTGCCATTGACTTTAAAACTCCCCAGGAATTATGGACTGGTAAACCCTCAGATTACAATAATCAAAGAGTATTTGGGTGTGTTGCTTATGCACACATCAAGACTGACAAGCTGGAATCTAGGACAGTGAAATGCATTTTTGTTGGATATCCTGAGGGTGTAAAAAGTTATAAACTTTGGATAGAGGAACCTGGAAAACAAAAGTGTATTATAAGTACGGATGTGACTGTCAATGAGTCACAGATGGCCAGAGCTCCTCTTAATAGTGATGAAACCCAAAAGGATACTGTCACAAACAATGTCCAGCTTAAGGTGGAGCCTTACCAATCTCTGCCTGCTAATACAGATCCTAAATCTGGAGACAGAACTAAAACCAGCCTTGATAATAACCAAGAGGGTATATAAGACTCATATAATCTAGTAAGAGATAAGGCTAAAAGGGTTATCAAACCCCCCCAGAGATTTGGGTAGACTGAATTAACAGCCTTTGCCCTGACAGTAGCTCAAGACATTGAAGACTTGAACCCAAGGTCTTATAAAGAAAAGCCATGAACAGTAAGGATTCGAGTAATTGGCTTCTTGCTATGCAAGAAGAAATAGAATCTCTCTATAAGAATAAAACTTGAGAAATGGTGTTAAAACCTGACAAAGTTAAAACCATAGGGTCTAAATGGATATTCAAGAAAAATGAGGATATAACTGGGGTTAAAAAACCTAGGAACAAGGCTAGGTTAGTGGCAAAGGGTTTTACACAAAGGGACAATATAGATTTTAATGAGATTTTCTCTCCTGTAGTAAAACACAGCTCTATTAGATTGTTGTTAGCTTAAACTCCCTATCATGATTTGTTTTTGGAACAATTGGATGTTAAAACTACTTTTCTGCATAGTGAATTAAAAGAAACCATTTACATGCAGCCTCCTGAAGGCTTTGTGAATGAATCCAATAAAAATCATGTGTGTTTGTTAAAAAAAAATTTGTATGGATTAAAACAATCCCCAAGACAATGGTATAAAAAGTTTGACACACACATGATTGAAATTTGTTTTAAAATGTGTAATTATGATAGCTGTGTATATTTTAAAACTTCTGATGATGTCACTGTTTATCTTCTGTTATATGTTGATGATATGCTCATTGCTTGTAAAAATGCAAGTCTGATTGAGTATGTAAAAGAAATTTTAAAATATGTTTTTGAAATGAAAGACCTTGGACCTGCTAAGAAAATTCTAAGTATGGAGATAATTAGAGATAGGAAAAATAAGATACTCTACTTATCATAAAAGACATACCTAATGAGAGTACTTAAAAGATTTGGCATTAGATTAGCTAAATCTGTGAGTACCCCCATTGGGCAGCATTTTAAGCTTTCAATAGATCAGTCTCCTAAAATTGATGATGAAAGGGAAGTCATGGAAAAAAATACCATATGCAAGTATGGTAGGTAGTATTATGTATGCCATGGTCTGCTCAAGACCAGACCTAACCTATGATGTCAACTTAGTTAGTAGGTTTATGGAAAATCTTGGGAAACTCCACTGGCAGGCTCTGAAGTGGGTATTTCAGTACTTAGCTAGTTCCTCAAGTCTAGGGTTAAGTTTTGGTGGTAATGTGTTAAGTGGTCAATAAATTTGTGGATTTGTTGGCTCTGATTTTGCTAGAAACTTAGATACCAGAAAGTCTCTAACAGGTTATGTATTCACAACCTTTGGAGGTGCTGTGAGTTGGAAATCCGACTTTCAGTCAGTTGTAGCTTTGTCCACAACTGAGACTGAATATATAGCCATGACATACGCTATAAAGGAGGCCTTGTGGATGAAAGGAATAACAAGTGAGTTAGGATTATTTGATGGTAATATCACAGTTTACTGTGATAATCAAAGCACAATCCATCTTACAAAAAATCAAGTTTTTCATAAAAAGGTCTAAGCGTATTGACATTAAACTTCATTTTGTAAGAGATGTGGTTGCAAGTGGAGAAGTTAAAATGAAAAAGGTGCCAACTGAGAACACCCCAGCAGACATGATGACCAAGCCACTACCAAGATCAAAATTCAGTCACTATCTGGATTTCATCCAAATTGAGGGGGGGTAACCTAGGGGAATAAAAGGCGGGAACTAGTCAGAGATGGGGATGGGGAACCTTGCAGTCAAATTGATGACAAGGTGGAGTTTGTGAGAAGTGTGTGTCAACAATTTATCAATGAGGAACATTTGTGTAATCTGTATTTGTTATTGGTCTGTGTCTAATGGCTAATGAAGTGGCCACGTGTCTCTATCTTATTATAACAGAGCATTGTAATCTAATGGTCATTTTAATGATCACGTGCAGCAATCGTATGTATTTAGGGTTATTACTGGGCTCGATTATAAATAGCTAGAGATGCACAGTAAACACAGATGGTTGACACACACGATCTGGAGCTTGGGAGAGAATACAAAAGGGCGTTTAGGGTTTAGAGTGAAACTCTGTTGATCCAGGAGATTGAGAGTGAGTTGAGATCACAAAAGTGATCTGGAGCTTATAACCTGTACCTTGAAAGTTTTCAAAGCATTAATAAAAAGATTTCTGGCCAGTTCCCCATGTGGATGTAGATCTGAAATGTTCGAACCACGTTAATCGTGTGTATTCTTTCCATCTTTCAATTTCTGCTTTATTATTTTGTTATTTTCTTGCTTCTTGTTAATTTATTGTTCAAATCTTGGTGTTGTTGTGATTTCTTTGGTTGTTTAACCGAAACCCTAGTACAACAAGAGGTGTAAGGGGGTTTTTCTCCCATGGATCCAAATGGAGGCAAAATTGGGTTGGGCTCTATCTCTAATTTGGAGAAGTTTGAGAATAGCAATCGATTTAGTGAGAGACAAGTGGCTTCCTAAACCTCTCTCTTTCTGTGTTCAGTCACAAGTTAAAAGGCTAGGCAGTGATTCTTATGTTAGTTAACTGATAATGAGGAATTAAAATGCTAGTTCTCAATATTCAATGAAGAAGGAGATGAACTAATTTTCAATATTCCAATCCATAAGAGGGGCAGTGATGACAAATTTATCTGGGGTTATACTAAGTGGCTTTATCAAGTAAGAAGGCAGCATAGGGTGAAACATCTAAAATGCCAACAAGCTATTCATTCTCAACAGCGAGATACAAGGGTAGAAGCTAGAAGTTTCACCTGCGGGAGAAAACCTTATGAGAATACAGGTAAGACTAATTGGGATGCAACCTTAGATTCCAAAAATCAGAAAATGGGAAATTGGGATCATAATTAGATATTGTGATGGTAATATACTAGCAATTGTGTGCCTGAAAAGGTTTAGTTCTCAACCTATACTAGCAGAGTGGTATTACTTACAAAAAACAAAAACAAAAGAATTATGTGCAGAGCTGGCTTTCAAGTTGTTCAGTTTGAAGGGGATGCACAAACTATTATACGTGCCATCATCAAGCAGAGGAAAGTTGATCCTGGTACGGGAAAGTCATCAGTGATGTCAGAGAAATTCTACAAGGTAGGCTCAGTGGAAATTATCATTTATTTGTAGAGAAGGCAATCAGGTGGCTCACCAGCTTGCCAAGCTTGGACAACAACATGAATAGAAACAGATCTGGTTTAGAAGAAGCTCCTGCCACTATTTATGGGACTTGTGATGAAAGACAATGCTTTTATTTCCTAATTATCAACCAAACAAATATGTTTTATTCAAATGAAAATAGATTGCCTAATGATTAGCAATGTGTTTACATAATGTAGTTTCGTGACAAGGATCTATCTAGGTGCAATCGCAAAATAACTTTTATTGAATTAAATTCTTAACACATGTAAAACATGCATATCACATTAGTATAATGCGAAAAAATTACGTAAAAATAACTGCACATAGAGCTCTTGATTTTTGTTTTTTCTTTCTTTAAAAATCAACTTTTCAAAACGTAGTCCTAACAATTGTTTGCACCAAAAGGTATAAATCTTTGACCTAGAGAGAGCATACTACAAAACTAAAGCCCTTACCGCTGGAGTTGGGACTTGTGCATTCAAACAAAATATTGATCTTATTGGCACGAGCAATGGCAGAGCCAAAAACAAATTGGTTGAATTTGATCCAAACAATCCAAATACATCTAAGAAAAGTTAATTCTTAATATCATTATCTAACAACATTAACCCAAAACTTTTTAAGCTAGAAGGCATGAAAGCACAAAAAGAATTCTTGAGTAGACAATAAACAGGGGAAACAAAATTGGGTGTTATGTATATATAGGTGGGGCGAACAACAAATAACCACTGAGACAAACGTGACAATCCTAGAATTAAGAAAAATGTATCCCAGCCTTGTTGAACAAAGAGAGCAGGTACAAAAATTGCTGTAGTGTGAGCTTGGACGACCTCTTATCTTCAAAATCTCCCTCCTTTAACACACCCAAAACCTTATCTTTGAATTCAGATGCCTCCCCTTCTGCGTCACCACCTTCCACATCCAATTCTTCATCCACTTCATCATCATCAATCTCCATGGCTTCATTCTCATTAGAATCCTCTAGCCTCAAGAAATCCATGTCGGCATCCTTATTCTCCACCAAACCTTGTGGTAGCGCTTGCAAGGTTTTGTAGTTTTTCTCCAGCAAAGATAGGACAGGATATCTCATGTTAGTGATTCGACCCGTTTGAATTCAGAGTTGAGATAAGAAGAGTAAAAATGAATTTATTTTTTAATATTTTTAATATTTTGAAATTTAAAAAAAGTTAATTTGAGAATTGAAAAAATTTTATTAAAATTTGTATTTTATATAAAAATATGAAAAAGTATAATAATAAATTTGAGATGAATTGAGACGAGCTCGTCTCCTCTTCAAATCCAAACTAGGCCAATTACAATCATTTATGGTGATTGGAATTAATAAATGTGACACATGTTGTTGCTGAGATAACGGCCGACCTTTCTTGTACAAATGACTAGCGAGGAAGCCGAGGCGATCGCCAACACTTGCGCTCAAACTCAAATGATTTTTTTTATTTTATTTTTTGGACTTAGCTACTCAATTTCTATATATCACATTTTTTTAATTTTTTAATATTTTTTTAAATTTTGTTTGAATTTTTTTAAAAGTTAATTGAATTATTTCATTCATTATTTATATATCAAATATTTGTTAAAAAATTATATATATATATATAGGACTAAGTTGGGAGCAACGTAGCACGTTGCTTAGGTAATAGTTAAGTGAAACAGTTTTTACTTAATTCAAGAGGACAATGTTCCAACCATTTTATCAACTCTTGAATTAAAATCTTATACTTTTCAATAAATAAATAAAAAAGTTAAAACCTTACATAATCATCTTTGTGGGATCAGATTTGGCCCAAAGGCCCAACAGCGATGGGAGTCCACCAGGAAGGAAAAGGCCCAACAGCGATGGGAGCCCACCAGGAAGGGAAAGCATACTAAGGGCCCAACTCTGCAGAATCCAAAATATATATCAAACCCGTCACCACCTTTATCGGGATTTTAAGCAGATACGAAATATCAACAAACTCAGAAAGATATATCATGCAGATACGCAATCACGATGATTACGGAATGCGTTACAAGGGACATGTATCGCCCCAGAGGCTTATAAATAGACCAGGTAAACCTCAACTAGGTACATTAAGAATTATTCCCGTAAATACGTGATCACTAACTTGGGCGTCGGAGTTATCCCGGGTGGAAAGCCACCATCTTCCCTTAATTCTTCTTGCAGGTAACGGGAGCAGGAGGCCGGCGAGACACGTCCTCAACATTGGCGCCGTCTGTGGGATACGATTTTACAGACGATTAACGTGGTTCTCGCATGCCAACTGTGACTGTTCCGTAGCAAGCCGAATGACAGGAGCATCAATGGAAGCACGGTTAGCAGCGGCGGAGGAAAGACTGAGAACAACATTGGAAACCTTGGAAGCACTTCAAAAAGAGAACGAGACCTTACGACAAAGGAAAGTTGAATCCAGCAACACAGCCGTACCTCCTGTCGACGGGCAAGGAGAGCAAGAAGCGGATAGTAACGCGGGGGTCGAGCTTGAGCGCGTGGAAAAACAGAAGCTGCACGACGAGTTGAAGGATCTTGCAGGCAAATATGAGGAAATAGCCAAAAAAGTGGGGGAACATTCTTCGGTTGACAGCATAATAAGCCAAACTGACCTGCCATACAGCGAGCACATCATGGGAATCCCTTTGCCGCCAAAATTCAAACTTCCCCAAATCGAACTGTACGATGGGTCCAGAGACCCCGTGGATCACTTAGAAAACTTTAAAGCTCACATCACGCTCCACGACTTCCCAGGCGAGATCACCTGCCGGGCTTTCCCTTTAACCCTGAAGGGGACAGCGTGGGGTTGGTTCGGGACCCTCCGGCCAAGGTCGATAGACAGCTTCGAGGAATTAGCTAAGCTTTTAATAACTCAATTTATGCCGAGCAGAAGGCGCCGGCGACCAGCTACCTACCTGCTAACAGTCAAGCAAAGGGAGGACGAAGACCTCAAGACCTACCTCACACGGTTCAACAATGAGCGCCTAACAACGGATGACCAGGACGAAAAGATCACTCTGGTCGCCCTCCTGGGAGGGATCTGGCCTCAGAGTCCCTTCATGGTCGATCTGGCAAAGAAGACTCATTCCACCCTGAGGGAGTTCATGGATCAAGCAGACAACTTTGTCAACGCCGAAGACACGCTGCAAGCGTTGGTAAACCCCCGCAAAGAAAACAGGAGGGGCGAACGGCGAAGCAGGCGCGATGACGAAAAAGCGGGAACAAGACGGCAGGAAAGAAGGTGAGAAAGGTACACGGATCGACACACCAGGTTAATGCATAATAACCTAAGTGTCGAAGAGGATGAGGATGGCGAGGCCGAAGGGCGCCCACATCAGACAGCAGATCGGTATTGCAAGTACCATCAGATAACGTCCCATTGGACCGAAGATTGTACAACCATGAAAAAGAGGGTCGCCGACCTAATAGGAACAGGCTAGTTGGAGCACATGATCGTAGAACGGTCAAAACCTGCTAGGCGCCAAGAAACCGGGCGAAGAGGGAAAAGGAGCTTCAGCCCCGAGCGAAGAAACCACGGCAACAACGGAATGATCGTAACCGAGCGAACAACAGAGGGAGCGGCGGCAGAAGCAGGACCCCCACCAGAGATAGCAGGAATAGGACTCCCCCGAGAAATAACAATAATAGAGAACCAATCGGGGAAATCAGGACGATAGCCGGAGGATTCGCTGGAGGCAGGGTATCCACATCCAGTCGCAAGGTGCACGCCAGAAGAGCTCGGTACGAGGAAGTATATGCAATGAATAGGGCACTGAAACAGCAAAAACTGAACCAAGAATGAGAAGTAATATCCTTTGGAGAGGCGGACAGGCAAGGGATACTGTACCCCCATGACGACGCCCTGGTAGTCACCCTCATCATAGCCAACTACACGACTAGGCAGGTACTAATTGACAACGGAAGCTCAGCCGATATATTATTCTGGGACGCATTCAACAGAATGGGCATTGATCCCGGGCAGTTACGAACTTCCCCGACACCACTGAAAGGTTTTTCCAATGAAACAATCCAACTAGTAGGAGCCATCACACTCCCAGTTACCGCCGGGAGTGGAGCACAAACAGCAACCACCATAACCGACTTCTTGATAGTAAAAACTCATTCCTCCTACAACATTATACTAGGGAGACCAACCCTCAACTGCCCCGAAGCAATAACTTCCACGTACCACCTCAAGATGAAATTCTCAACCGACAGCGGGGTAGGAGAATTAAAAGGAGAGCAGGCACTGGCTAGGGAGTGCTATGTATAGGAGTTGAAGAAAATTGGAAACGAAGTTTACGCAATCGAGGAGCCGGAAGATGCCTTCCTCCCGCCACTTCCCCCCAGCCATGGTCGAGGCCTCGCAAGGGGAAATACAGTATAGGAGACCTGGTTCTAAGGAAACGCGGGGTGACTACCCAAAGTCCTGGAAAATTGGAACCTCAATGGGAAGGGCCTTATATCGTGATAACAAACAGTATAGGAGGATCACATCGGCTAAAGGACAGTCAACGGAAAGAGCTACCTCGACCTTATATCAATTAAGTCTTCGTCAATTTGCATTTTCCAATAGTCATTTCAGATTTGCTTTTTATTTAAGTTTTCGTAAATCTGCATTTACCAGTAGTCATTCCTGCTATATTTTTCTGAATTTTCGCCCAATCGCATTTTATCAAAGATCACGCTACCTCAAGCGAAATAAAGGGGCGCAGAGT
Organism: Platycarya longipes; assembly: GCA_036559045.1. Taxonomy (NCBI): domain Eukaryota; kingdom Viridiplantae; phylum Streptophyta; class Magnoliopsida; order Fagales; family Juglandaceae; genus Platycarya; species Platycarya longipes. Next base: position 21,754,361 of record CM071802.1, on the reverse strand, counting down.
CAAATGACCACGCCACCTTCAGACAAAGCAAAGGGGCGCAGAGTCAAGTGACCACGCCACCTTCAGACAAAGCAAAGGGGCGCAGAGTGAAATGACCATGCCACCTTCAGACAAAGAAAAGGGGCGCAGAGTCAAGCGATCACGCCACCTTCAAGCAAAGGAAAGGAGCGTAGAGTCAAATGACCACACCACCTTCAAGCAAAGTAAAGGGGCGCAGAGTCAACTAACCACGCCACCTTCAAGCAAAGCAAAGGGGCACAGAGTCAAATGACCACGCCACCTTCAGACAAAGGAAAGGGGCACAGAGTCAAATGACCACGCCACCTTCAGACAAAGGAAAGGGGCGCAGAGTCAAGCGACCACGCCACCTTCAAGCAAAGGAAAGGGGCGCAGAGTCAAGCGACCACGCCACCTTCAAGCAAAGCAAAGGGGCGCAGAGTCAAATGACCACGCCACCTTCAGACAAAGCAAAGGGGCACAGAGTCAAATGACCACGCCACCTTCAGACAAAGAAAAGGGGCGCAAAGTCAAGCGACCACGCCACCTTCAAGCAAAGGAAAGGAGCGCAGAGTCAAATGACCACACCACCTTCAAGCAAAGCAAAGGGGCGCAGAGTCAAATGACCACGCCACCTTCAAGCAAAGCAAAGGGGCGCAGACTCAAATGACCACGCCACCTTCAGACAAAGGAAATGGGCGTAGAGTCAAGCGACCACGCCACCTTCAAGCAAAGGAAAGGGGCGCAGAGTCAAGCGACCACGCCACCTCCAAGCAAAGCAAAGGGGCGCAGAGTCAAATGACCACGCCACCTTCAGACAAAGCAAAGGGGCGCAGAGTCAAATGATCACGCCACCTTCAAGCAAAGCAAAGGGGCGCAGAGTCAAATGACCACGCCACCTTCAGACAAAGGAAAGGGACGCAGAGTCAAGCGACCACGCCACCTTCAAGCAAAGGAACGGGGCGCAGAGTCAAGCGACCACGCCACGTTCAAGCAAAGGAAAGGGGCGCAGAGTCAAATGACCATGCCACCTTCAAGCAAAGGAAAGGGGCGCAGAGTCAAATGACCACGCCACCTTCAAGCAAAGCAAAGGGGTGCAGAGTCAAATGACCACACCACCTTCAGACAAAGCAAAAAGGCGCAGAGTCAAATGACCACGCCACCTTCAGACAAAGCAAAGGGGCACAGAGTCAAATGACCACGCCACCTTCAGACAAAGCAAAGGGGCGCAGAGTCAAATGACCACGCCACCTTCAAGCAAAGCAAAGGGGCGCAGAGTCAAATGACCACGTCACCTTCAGACAAAGGAAAGGGACGCAGAGTCAAGCGACCACGCCACCTTCAAGCAAAGGAAAGGGGCACAGAGTCAAGAGACCACGCCACGTTCAAGCAAAGGAAAGGGGCGCAGAGTCAAATGACCATGCTACCTTCAAGCAAAGGAAATGGGCGCAGAGTCAAATGACCACGCCACCTTCAAGCAAAGCAAAGGGGTGCATAGTCAAATGACCACACCACCTTCAGACAAAGCAAAAAGGCGCAGAGTCAAATGACCACGCCACCTTCAGACAAAGCAAAGGGGCACAGAGTCAAATGACCACGCCACCTTCAGACAAAGCAAAGGGGCGCAGAGTCAAATGACCACGCCACCTTCAGACAAAGCAAAGGGGCGCAGAGTCAAATGACCACGCCACCTTCAAGCAAAGCAAAGGGGCGTAGAGTCAAGCGACCACGCCACCTTCAGACAAAGGAAAGGGACGCAGAGTCAAGCGACCACGCCACCTTCAAGCAAAGGAAAGAGGCGCAGAGTCAAGCGACCACGCCACGTTCAAGCAAAGGAAAGGGACGCAGAGTCAAATGACCACGCCACCTTCAAGCAAAGCAAAGGGGTGCAGAGTCAAATGACCACACCACCTTCAGACAAAGCAAAAAGGCGCAGAGTCAAATGACCACGCCACCTTCAGACAAAGCAAAGGGGCACAGAGTCAAATGACCACGCCACCTTCAGACAAAGCAAAGGGGCACAAAGTCAAATGACCACGCCACCTTCAGACAAAGCAAAGGGGCGCAGAGTCAAATGACCACGCCACCTTCAAGCAAAGCAAAGGGGCGTAGAGTCAAATGACCACGCCACCTTCAAACAAAGCAAAGGGGCACAGAGTCAAATGACCACGCCACCTTCAGACAAAGCAAAGGGGCGCAGAGTCAAATGACCACGCCACCTTCAGACAAAGGAAAGGGGCGCAGAGTCAAATGACCACGCCACCTTCGGACAAAGAAAAGGGGCGCAAAGTCAAGCGACCACGCCACCTTCAAGCAAAGGAAAGGGGCGCAGAGTCAAATGACCACGCCACCTTCAAGCAAAGCAAAGGGGCGCAGAGTCAAATAACCACGCCACCTTCAGACAAAGGAAAGGGGCACAGAGTCAAGCGACCACGCCACCTTCAAGCAAAGAAAAGAGGCGCAGAGTCAAGCGACCACGCCACCTTCAAGCAAAGCAAAGGGGCGCAGAGTCAAATGACCACGCCACCTTCAGACAAAGCAAAGGGGCGCAGAGTCAAATGACCACGCCACCTTCAAGCAAAGCAAAGGGGCGCAGAGTCAAATGACCACGCCACCTTCAGACAAAGGAAAGGGACGCAGAGTCAAGCGACCACGCCACCTTCAAGCAAAGGAAAGGGGCGCAGAGTCAAGCGACCACGCCACGTTCAAGCAAAGGAAAGGGGCGCAGAGTCAAATGACCACACCACCTTCAGACAAAGCAAAAAGGCGCAGAGTCAAATGACCACGCCACCTTCAGACAAAGCAAAGGGGCACAGAGTCAAATGACCACGCCACCTTCAGACAAAGCAAAGGGGCACAGAGTCAAATGACCACGCCACCTTCAGACAAAGCAAAGGGGCGCAGAGTCAAATGACCACGCCACCTTCAAGCAAAGTAAAGGGGCGCAGAGTCAAATGACCACGCCACCTTCAAACAAAGCAAAGGGGCGCAGAGTCAAATGACCACGCCACCTTCAAACAAATTAAAGGAGCACGGAGCCAAATGACCACGCCACCTTAAAACAGACAGAAGATGCACACAGTAACAAGCGCAAGCACGCGACAGCAAAGGTCAAAAAAAAAAAAGTTTTAAATTTCCTACGCCTCAAGGCGAAGAAAATTTGCGGGGTAATTGTGGGATCAGATTTGGCCCAAAGGCCCAACAGCGATGGGAGCCCACCAGGAAGGGAAAGCATACTAAGGGCCCAACTCTGCAGAATCCAAAATATATATCAAACTCGTCACCACCTTTATCGGGATTTTAAGCAGATACGAAATATCAACAAACTCAGAAAGATATATTATGCAGATACACAATCACGATGATTACGGAAGGCGTTACAAGGGACATGTATCGCCCCAGAGGCTTATAAATAGACCAGGTAAACCTCAACTAGGTACATTAAGAATTATTCCCGTAAATACGTTATCACTAACTTGGGCGTCGGTGTTATCCCGGGTGAAAAGCCACCATCTTCCCTTAATTCTTCTTGCAGGTAAAGGAAGCATGAGGCCAGCGAGACACGTCCTCAACAATCTTGATATATATAATTACCGTCAAGTTTATTATGCGACGATATATAGCAAAGTGAAGCGATAATTTATAATAAAATGTATAAAATAAAGATGCAAATAAGAGCATCCTCATTAGATTTTGTAAATCATCTAAATCAAAAATTTGCATAATATCATATATTATTCTCATATTAGATTATTTATCTATTAGTCATCATAATAATAAAATATTCTTAATTTCTTTGTTTCAACTTTTTTCTATTATTTTTTTTTTTAAATCAAGACACATGAAAATATTAATGTTATATACAATAAAAGACTTGGATAAAGACTCAGACTCCTAATTAATAAAATTGAAAATTGGCTTTCAAAAAAAAAAAATATATATACATCATAACGTGAGAAATTGGAAACTTGTCTACAAACGTTCATGACCAGAACACTACCAACACCCATATGGGAAAAACTATACATACACAGTATATATAAATCAGGCATTAATGAGACGATATGGAACTTATACATGCACAGTATATGAACAGACTTATAAAACTGACTTTAATTATGCGTAACCCAACACTGAGACGGAATACGAAGCATGAGACTTAGCGGACGTTAACGGAAAATAATCTAGACTTAACGGAAAATAATAAATTCTGTTAAAGTAACATTTTTCTATTAGATAGTTATATTATATATATAAAGATATAGAAGTTATGTGAATGATAAAAGATAAATAGTTTTTATTATTATTATTTCTTTCATGGCGTTTGGTGGCAATTACATTCTTGTTTCAGACTCCTGTCAGAGACCAGCACACTTCACACGTGCCATGCCTATTTTTGTTAATTTCAAAACTTTATTGCTACTGGCCTGAATATATTTCCATTAGCAATATATCACACTTTTATTTTTCTTTTTCTTTTTATTATATTAAGCAAAATGTGATATATTTATTATTATTAAATAATAAAAATTTAATAAAGTATTATCCAATAATAATAATATGACACATCTTAAATAATAAAATGAAAATAAGATATTTAAAAAAAATCACATTATTAAAAATATTTTCTTAATTATTTAATAAAAAAATCTAACAATTTTTTTTTTAATTTTGTATCGACAGATTTAGCCGGGAGATTTATAGGGTAATTTAATATTTCTCTTGTACAAATCCGTTTTATAGCCTTTGTGGGTTATATCTTCTTCTTTTTTAAAATTCTGGTGTGTTATTGAATATATAATTTGTCTTTATTTATAAGTGAATGAGGCTGGAAATAGAATAGAAGTACAATAAATAAACGATACTAATTTATTCTAATTGATTTATGCAATAAATTAAATATGGTAGAGAATAAATCATATAATGAAACATATACTAGATTATTAACAATATATTTTATTATAAATATGGTAATATTCTAGCACCATGGCCAAATAAAGGTTTACTTGATGGTTTCCATTAGCCATGGTCATGATCGTGGCAATGGCAAAAACTATGGTGAAGGCATCATTAATAATGTATACATGATATGATTTAGGGTATAATAGTAAGTAAGGGTGTAAATGGTCCAGTTCAGTCCGGTCAAAAAAATTTGTAGATCGGTTCTATTCAGTCCAAGAATTTTCTCACTCTGGACCGGATCGAACTCATATTCGGTCCATACTAATCCGGTCCAATTCGGTTTAGGGGCAGTCCAGTCCAAAAAAAATTACTCTTAAAAAAATGGTAAAAAAAATAATAATCTAAATAAAAAAATAGAAAAAAAAATAAGTCCTTAAAAATCCAAATAAAATAAAAAAGAAATTAACTTTTAAAAGTATATATAAATTATATATTAATATGTTAGTATTATAAAAGTATATATTATATATTAATATGTTGGTATATATTATATATTAAGTATATTAGTAAACTATAACTAATAATATTATTACATTAGTATATTATATATTTATATGCTAGTAAATAGTGATAAATTAGTAATAATATATTAAATAATAATAATACACTTATTACTTATAAGTTATTACTAATACTCTATATAGATATATTATAATTTATATTTTTATACTACAACTGGTCAACTACTATAAATTATAATATATTAATATTATAAGAGTATATATTATATATTAATATGTTAGTATATATTATATATTAATATGTTATTATATCAATTTATATTAATTTTAATATTATCGTTTATATACTATTATTTATATATATAGAGAGAGAGTGGGCATTCGGTTCGGTCCAATGGGAGAAATTCCCTAAATTGAGACCGGACTGAAAATATTCAATCCATATAAAAATTGAACTGGATCTTTCGATCTGATCCGGTCTCGATCTGGTCCAATTGATCCAATCTGATTCATCGATCCAATTCGATCTTTTTGCAGACCTAATAGTAAGTAAGATCGATGGCTATACATAATGACAACAACAATATGAGTGGTAAGATGTAGTAGCGAATAGTCTAGGATTTGCATGCTTTAACTCATTTTCCAAATGTTGTAATATTCTTCATATTCCAGTAACTTCCAATTCTTACGTACATTTTCAAAACCATGCTTTTAGGCACTTCATTTTCCATAGACTTTAATATTGTTGAGTTTTAAGGAAGGTGCATATGTTAACAAAAATTTTATGTGCAATCACTTTTATATATTTTTTTGTATATTTTATTGATGTGATTGGTTGTATTTTTTTAATATAAAATAATTGTTTTAACTAATTATTTCAATAAAGTATATAAAAACATACAAAAATAACTGTATATAACAAAGTTTAATTTGTATTGATGTAATTTATTTTGATAGGATGATAATACCACATAGACAGTAAATATAAATATATATATATATATAACATAAAGGGCATGTTTGGTTAACCTTAAAAAAAAATCAAAATAAAATTTTCTTCTTTCAAACGACACATTATTTTATTTTATCTTATTTTAACTTTTCATCATTTAAGTGAAAAGAAAATTTCAAAGATTAATACAACTGTTAAAAGAATGTCTTTAAAAATTATATTTAAATAAATTTTCAACTCTAATGTCAATTTTATCAATATTTTATATAAAAGTAATGTTAAATATAATCATGGGATATAAAAATGCTACAGACATTTTTTTAAAAAAGAATAAAACTTATTATTTAAAAAATAATTTTTTATATGATATCATACAATAAAAAGAAAAATGAGTGCATCACGCTCATGCATTTATATATCATTTCTCTATTATCAATTTTTTTTATTGGTGATGTTAGAATGTCAATGGCCAGCAATAACCGATGAGCGTGCTCTCTGGACCAATTTTTTTAAAAATTTTCTTTCATATTCTTGTAATTATTTTAATTATTTTAAAATATAAAAAATATTAATATATTAATAGTCATTTTTTTAATAAAAATTTTGTTGAACACAAGGTTTCAAGTTTTGTGTAATTATAAATCTACACATGGATTTTGATGATAACAAATGAATTCAAAGAATAAAGGAGTCTCAAGCTCAAGTTGTCTACACAATAGAATCAAGCACATCAAGGAACCAAGCATGAGCAAGAAGGGAACAAGTTCATATTAAAATCATAGAGTAATATTGTAAATCTCTTAAAAATTCGAAATTAAGATTAAGGCTTAAAATTAATATTTTATCATAAAGCATTAAAATACATTTTCCACATGTGCATGAATATTTTGAAAATTAAATTTGAAAATTTTGAAAGATGATTGATTGTCATCTTTCACATGTGCATGACATGATTAAAGGTTTGAACTTTGAAAATATTAAGATGATTGATTGTCATCTTTCACATGTACATGTTTTATTTGAATATTTTCAAAAGTGGTGGATGCTTTTCTTGACTTATGCAAAAGATAGATGTCTTTATTTGAAAATTTTGAAAAGTAAAGTGTGCTCTTTTTGTCATATGCAAAAAGTAAAATATTAGGTTTGAAATTTTTGAAAAGTAAAGTGTGCTCCTTTTGTCACATGCAAAAAGTAAAAAGATTTGATTTGAAATTTTTGAAAAGTGAATGATGATGTCTTGGACATGAGAATCTTTTCAAATTTGAAATTGAAGACTCATTTGCCTATAAATAGCTCACTTGAGTTTTGCAAAAATCACAACAAGAGCTTACACATCTATTGCTAAATTTTGCATCATTCTTTCAAAGCTCTCATTCTCTCTTTTCTAAAGTTTTGAGCCTTAATTCTTGTTCTTGTTGAGAGAGATATAGTTTGTGCTGTATAGTTCTTATTTCACTCATTGAGGAGTGTTTTCTGATAGCCTACCCACTATCAATTCTTGTATCAGTAAGAGGGTGTGTATAACCCTTGTGTGTGTAGAAGGTGTTCTACACGGAGAATAGTGAAATCACCAAGTGTGAGGTGATTGGAAGTAAGAGGGTGCGTATAACCCTTGTGTGTGTAGAAGGTGTTCTACACAAAGAATAGTTGAATCACCAAGTGTGAGGTGATTGGAAGTGTAGAGGGTGTTCTACACGGATTCTTTGGAGCGGTGCTGCTCAAAGGTGTAATAGGTTTCTATCTCCACCTAAAGGAGATTGAATAGTGGATTTTGGGATCCTCAAGGGGTAGCTTGAGGCGAGGACGTAGGCAGTGGGGCCGAACCTCGTTAACATACTGAGTTTGCTTCTCTCTTACCTTTACTATTTATATTTATTACTGTTTCATATTTTATATTTTATTTTATATACTTGATTTATAATTGTTAATTTTTTAATACAACTCAATTCACCCCCCCTCTTGTGTTAGTCATCTGGGCAACAATTGGTATCAGAGCTAGAGCTCTATTATAAGATTAACTATCTTTTGAGTTAAGATCTTATGGCTAACATTGCAGCTTCATTTGGTGAAGGTCAATCCAGCAGTCGGCCTCCACTCTTTTGTGGAGACAATTACTCATTCTGGAAAGTTAGAATGAGAATATTCCTTCAGGCTCAAGGTCGAGAAATCTGGAAATGCATTGTAAATGGACCTTATATTCCAACAAAAGTGATTGATGGAGTAAAGGTCAAAAAGGAAGAAGAAGAATTTGATCGTGAAGACGATAGACTTTATACTTTGAATTTAACTGCTATGAATTTATTATATAATGCTCTTAATGGTAATGAGTTTAATAGAGTAATGACTTGTACTACAGCAAAGGAAATTTGGGATAACTTGGAAGTTACTTATGAAGGAACTTCTCAAGTCAAGGAATCAAAAATTTATATTCTTACTCATGAATATGAAATGTTTAAGATGAATGATGATGAATCTATTTCTAGTATGCACACTCGTTTTACTAACATCATAAACAGCTTGACAGCTCTTGGCAAAGTTTATTCCAAAGTGGAGATAGTAAGAAAAATTCTCAACTCTCTACCAAAGCGTTGGGAATCAAAAGTGACAGCGATTCTTGAAGCTAGAGACCTCAAGAAGCTCGAAGTGAATGAACTCATCGGGTCACTTATCACCCATGAGTACACATTGAAAAGAGGAGAAGACGAAGGAAAGCCAAAGAAGAGCTTGGCATTTAAAGCTGTTCCACATGAAAGTGAAAGTGATGAAGATGAGGAAAATGACGACAAAGATGAAGAAGTTGCGATGATAACAAGAAGAATTCAGAGGTTCTTAAAGAAAAATAAAACTCCTCCAAGGAAATCCTTCAAAAAGTTTTCCAAGAAAGATTCAGGTAAAAATGACACTTTAATTTGTTATAAATGCAATAAGCCTGGTCATATCAAGTCAGATTGTCCTCTGCTAAAGAAAGATCGAAACAAAGGCAAAAAAGCAATGAAAGCTACATGGGATGATGATTCAAGTAGCTCAGATAGTGAAGCAAGCAATGGAGAATCAGCAAATCTTTGTCTTGTGGCTAAAGATGACATTGAGGTAACAAATCTTGATAATATTGAAAATCCTTCATATGAAGAATTGCAAAATGTTTTAGAAGAGGTATATGAGGAATTTGAAAAATTGAGTATCAAGTATACTGCTTTGAAAAAGAAAATTTCTTCTTTAACAAACGAAATTGATATTTTAAGAAAAGAAAATATTGTTTTGAAAGATGAAAATCTTGAGTTGAAGAAAAAGAAAACTGATTTAGAAAATATTATTGAAAACTTTACAAATGGAAAAAGAAATTTTGAAAAACTTCTTGGTAGTCAAAGATGTGTTTTTGACAAGGCAGGCTTGGGATATATGCCTAAACAAAAATACAAACCTTATAAAAATTTCTTTAATAATCCTTCTACATCAAAGTCCAATATTCAAAATTCTTTTCATAAAAATAATTTTGTTAAAAAAGGATACTATTATAATCACTCAAGTTCTTCATATATGTCACATGCTATTTGCAATTTTTGTAATAGAAATGGTCATAATTATCATGCTTGTCCTATTAGAAGAAAACATACAATGACTATTAGGGCCATATGGGTACCTAAAAATCTTGTTTCTTCTAATACTAATAAATAAAGGACCCAAAGAACTTGGGTACCAAGAAAAATCATTTTAATTGTTTTTATAGGTGTGCATGAAGTCCTCCACAAACAAAAATAAATGGTTTTTAGATAGTGGATGTTCAAGACACATGACGGGAGACAAGACTAAATTCTTTGATCTTAGATCTAAAGAAGAAGGACACGTGACATTTGGAGACAACTCAAAAGGGAAGATCGTGGGAATAGGTAAAATTGGTAATGAGTCTTCTCTCATAATTGAAGATGTTCTACTTGTTAAAGGTCTAAAACATAATCTTTTGAGCATAAGTCAATTATGTGATAAAGGATTTACAGTTACTTTCAAAATGGATAAGTGCATTATTTTGAATGATCATGATTGTAATATTTGTTTTATTGCTTTTAGAAGCAACAATGTTTATACAATCGATTTTGAAGAAATTATCTCACAAGATGCTATTTGTTTTTCAGCTCAAAATGAAACTAATTGGTTATGGCATAGAAGACTAGGTCATGCCAACATGGAACTTATTTCCAAACTTTCAAAAAATGATCTTGTGAGAGGTTTACCAAAGGCAAATTTTCTTAAAGATAAAATTTGTGATGCATGCCAATTTGGTAAACAAACAAAAATTTCTTTTAAAACCAAGAAACATATTTCCACTACTAGACCACTACAATTGATACACATGGATCTTTTTGGACCAAATAGAGTTGCAAGTTTAGGAGGAAAATATTATGCATTTGTTATTGTTGATGATTTCTCTAGATATACTTGGGTCATCTTTCTTGCTCATAAAGATGAGGCACATAATGCCTTTACCAAGTTATGCAAGAGAATTCAAAATGAAAAGGGTTATACTATTTCAAGTATCCGAAGTGATAGGGGAAAAGAATTTGTTAATAAAAATATTGAAACATTTTGTGATGAAAATGGTTTTATGCATAATTTTTCTGCTCCTCGAACTCCTCAACAAAATGGGGTAGTAGAGAGGAAAAATAGATCTCTTCAAGAGATGGCAAGAACAATGCTCAATGAGAACAACTTGCCTAGTTATTTTTGGGCCGAAGCGGTAAGTACTGCATGTTATGTTATAAATAGAGTTATGCTAAGGTCCAAATTAGATAAAACCCCCTATGAGCTTTGGAATGAGAAAAAGTCAAACATTGGTTACTTTCATGTATTTGGATGTAAATGTTTTATTTTAAATGACAGGGATAATTTAGGCAAGTTTGATGCAAAATCTGATGAAGGTATTTTTCTCGGGTATTCTACTAATAGTAAAGCTTATAGAGTATTTAATAAAAAGACTTTGACTGTACAAGAATCTATGCATGTAGTATTTGATGAATCTAATTCTCTACTCTCCAAGAAATCCATTGATGAAGAAACAGGAGGTATAAATAATACGGAAAGTCTCAATCTCAACAAAGAGAACACAATAGAGGAAGTCCAATATGGAGACATCAGGAACGATCATCGAAATTTAATACAAGATGCAACCAAACAGTGGAAATTTGTGAAAGATCATCCAGTGGAACAAATTCTGGGAGAACCTTCACGAGGTGTAAGCACTCGATCATCTCTTAGAAATATTTGCAATCATACTGCTTTTCTATCTCAGATTGAACCTAAAAATATTGATGAAGCACTTCTTGATGAATCTTGGATTCTAGCTATGCAAGAAGAGCTTAATCAATTTGAAAGAAATGATGTTTGGACACTTGTTCCTAGACCCAAAAATCATACTATTATTGGAACAAAATGGGTTTTTAGAAACAAGAAAGATGAGTCCGGAGTCATTACTAGAAATAAGGCTCGACTTGTAGCCCAAGGTTTCAATCAAGAAGAAGGAATCGATTATGATGAGACATATGCACCAGTCGCAAGATTAGAAGCTATTCGAATGCTACTTGCATATGCTTGTTATAAAGATTTCAAACTTTTTCAAATGGATGTTAAAAGTGCTTTCTTAAACGGTTTTATAAATGAAGAGGTATATGTTGAGCAACCTCCAGGTTTTGAAAATCATATTTCTCCAAATCATGTTTTTAAACTCACAAAAGCACTATATGGACTCAAACAAGCTCCTAGAGCGTGGTACGAGAGACTCAGTGGTTTCTTGATTGAAAAAGGCTTTTCAAGAGGAAAAATTGATACAACTCTTTTCATTAAATACGAAAATGATGATATTCTTTTGATTCAGATTTATGTTGATGATATAATATTCGGTGCTACTAATGAAAATATGTGCCAAGTTTTTGCTAAGACTATGCAGGAAGAATTTGAAATGAGCATGATGGGAGAGCTTACATTCTTTCTCGGATTGCAAATTAAGCAAGCAAAAAGTGGGACCTTCATCAATCAATCGAAATATATTAAGGAATTGCTGAAAAAGTTTGGAATGGAAGGTGCTAAGGAAATTGGAACACCAATGAGCCCATCCACTAAACTTGATAAAGATGAATCCGGTAAACCAGTTGACTCGAAGGTATATCGAGGTATGATTGGTAGCTTATTATATTTGACAGCCAGTAGACCAGATATTATGTTTAGTGTGTGCTTATGTGCACGCTTTCAATCATCTCCAAAAGAATCACATTTAATTGCAGTTAAGCGCATTCTTAGATATCTTAGTGGTACAATTAACTTAGGGTTATGGTACCCTAAGCACACATCTTTCGATCTAATTAGCTACACAGATGCAGATTATGCTGGTTGTAAAATAGATCGAAAAAGTACTAGTGGAGCATGTCACTTCTTAGGTCATGCACTAGTTTCCTGGTTTAGTAAAAAACAAAATTCTGTTGCACTATCTACTGCTGAGGCAGAATATGTTGCTGCGGGTAGTTGTTGTGCTCAAGTTCTTTACATGAAGCAACAACTTGAGGATTTTAAACTTATGTACAATCACATTCCAATCAAATGTGATAATACAAGTGCTATAAATCTTTCAAAGAATCCAATACAACATTCTCGGACCAAACATATTAAAATTAGATATCATTTTCTTAGAGATCATGTGCAGAAGGGCGATATTGTATTAGAATTCACTAGTACACATGATCAATTGGCAGACATTTTCACAAAACCCCTACCAGAAGATAGACTATGCACTATTAGAAGAGAAATAGGAATGATGCATGCCATGAATATCTGCTAGATACTTTTATTTCATTATCTTAAATGACCTACATAAACTTGAGGTTCTTAGCCTCATGTTTGAGACGCTCATTCTCTTCATACAATATCATGTCCTCCCTATCCATGGGAACTGGCAAGCGGAATGAAGAATCCAATAGAGATTTCAACCGTTTATTCTTCTGTCGAACGATTCCTTCCCTTATGTGAGACTCTTGAATAATTCGTTGAAGTACAACAATTTGTTCTTTAAGCTTTTCAACCTCTTGGTTTTTGACTTGTAGCCGCTGGGAAAAAGCAACAATAGAGGATGAGTAACGAGTCCCGAGACTCACCAAGTCGTAGATAGCATCGGAGTCTGACTTATTAGCCAAACTATTATTCTCTTGCTGCAACATAGCGCCAATGGTAGCTGCAGAAAGGACATGAGATTGAGGTGTAGAACACCTCATGGATGGATCTAGAGGAATGTTAGAAGAATGAGCCATTGAGAAAAGAATTGAAAACTTAAAGCGAGAATGTTGAAAGAATGCAGATGAGTTATAAAGATGAGAATAAGATTTGATGCAAATCGGATGAGCTTTAAAACCGATTTTATAGAGATTGCATAAAGAACAAGACAAACTATTGTCTCTTCAAATCTTATTTAGTCAAAAGAAATACAAGATTTGCTAGACACACATTGTCAAAAGTTTTCTTACTAGAAAAACGGTTCTCTGCTCCTATCATGGCATTGACGGCCTCAGGAGAGAAGATTGATGGTTGATGCGTCAAGGGTTCCTGATTCAAGTCTGGAACATTAGTGGAAGAGAATTGTTCGGCCATTCTATCGTTATGGAAAAACAGAATTTAGGTCAAGAAGCGATTTTTTTGTATCCGATAGGTGAAAATGATCATTTTTTTATAGAAACTCAGAGCCTTCAATCCTGTTTGTCAACAACATCAGGCGATTGTTTAAATCTTCAGCCGCACTAAATTCATAGAGTTAGGCCTCGAAGCTTTGCAGCACTTGTCGGGTCACGGACGGCTCCTTACAGGGTCAACAACATCAGGCGATTGTTTGAATCTTTAGCTGCACTAATTTCATAGAGTTAGGCCTCGAGGCTTTGCAGCACTTGTCAGGTCACGGACGGCTCCCTTTTTTTTTTTTTTTTTTTTTTTTTTTTTCAACTATCTACAGTATCTATTAACGCACCGTTTTCTTCAGTCTATTTACTTGCTGCCGATCCTTTTTAATGATGCCAAAAGGGGGAGAAGTTTTAGACTAGAACATTAACATTGTTTAATTTGCTAAACTTGTTATATATGCTTGGAATTATATTTATATTTTTGCTTGAAAAACTAACGCACATTCTCAGGGGGAGCTTAAGTATTAATACAAGTTTCAGGTTCTATCAAGTATTTGTCATCATCAAAAAGGGGGAGATTGTTGAACACAAGGTTTCAAGTTTTGTGTAATTATAAATCTACACATGGATTTTGATGATAACAAATGAATTCAAAGAATAAAGGAGTCTCAAGCTCAAGTTGTCTACACAATAGAATCAAGCACATCAAGGAACCAAGCATGAGCAAGAAGGGAACAAGTTCATATTAAAATCATAGAGTAATATTGTAAATCTCTTAAAAATTCGAAATTAAGATTAAGGCTTAAAATTAATATTTTATCATAAAGCATTAAAATACATTTTCCACATGTGCATGAATATTTTGAAAATTAAATTTGAAAATTTTGAAAGATGATTGATTGTCATCTTTCACATGTGCATGACATGATTAAAGGTTTGAACTTTGAAAATATTAAGATGATTGATTGTCATCTTTCACATGTACATGTTTTATTTGAATATTTTCAAAAGTGGTGGATGCTTTTCTTGACTTATGCAAAAGATAGATGTCTTTATTTGAAAATTTTGAAAAGTAAAGTGTGCTCTTTTTGTCATATGCAAAAAGTAAAATATTAGGTTTGAAATTTTTGAAAAGTAAAGTGTGCTCCTTTTGTCACATGCAAAAAGTAAAAAGATTTGATTTGAAATTTTTGAAAAGTGAATGATGATGTCTTGGACATGAGAATCTTTTCAAATTTGAAATTGAAGACTCATTTGCCTATAAATAGCTCACTTGAGTTTTGCAAAAATCACAACAAGAGCTTACACATCTATTGCTAAATTTTGCATCATTCTTTCAAAGCTCTCATTCTCTCTTTTCTAAAGTTTTGAGCCTTAATTCTTGTTCTTGTTGAGAGAGATATAGTTTGTGCTGTATAGTTCTTATTTCACTCATTGAGGAGTGTTTTCTGATAGCCTACCCACTATCAATTCTTGTATCAGTAAGAGGGTGTGTATAACCCTTGTGTGTGTAGAAGGTGTTCTACACGGAGAATAGTGAAATCACCAAGTGTGAGGTGATTGGAAGTAAGAGGGTGCGTATAACCCTTGTGTGTGTAGAAGGTGTTCTACACAAAGAATAGTTGAATCACCAAGTGTGAGGTGATTGGAAGTGTAGAGGGTGTTCTACACGGATTCTTTGGAGCGGTGCTGCTCAAAGGTGTAATAGGTTTCTATCTCCACCTAAAGGAGATTGAATAGTGGATTTTGGGATCCTCAAGGGGTAGCTTGAGGCGAGGACGTAGGCAGTGGGGCCGAACCTCGTTAACATACTGAGTTTGCTTCTCTCTTACCTTTACTATTTATATTTATTACTGTTTCATATTTTATATTTTATTTTATATACTTGATTTATAATTGTTAATTTTTTAATACAACTCAATTCACCCCCCCTCTTGTGTTAGTCATCTGGGCAACAAATTTAATATATATATATATGAACAATCAAAAAGAGATGTAAGGATATAATAATAATTTTTTATTATTATTTTATCATCACAAATTAACTAAATAATAAACACGTGTCAAAATTGTAAAAATTCTTTGACCGACTATACATAAGAGATACGATAGATGTAGTTAGGAAGTTGTAAGAAGCGTGCAATCATTTTAATATATATATATATATATATATACACGAGACTCATATAAAAAAAAAAAAAATTTTTTAAATAATCACACATTATTTACAATTCTATGATTATACGTAGCTTTAGCCGTGATACCTAAACTCTCCAATCATAGATACTCATGTCCAGTAAGCTTACAGCTTTTCGGAGAGTCAATGACCATCGGACTTCAGATTATATGTACGATAATTTAGGACTTTAGACTTTAAAGCAAAAATGCTATTT
This sequence comes from Platycarya longipes, assembly GCA_036559045.1. Taxonomy (NCBI): domain Eukaryota; kingdom Viridiplantae; phylum Streptophyta; class Magnoliopsida; order Fagales; family Juglandaceae; genus Platycarya; species Platycarya longipes. The sequence continues at coordinate 21,737,947 of CM071802.1, read as the reverse complement.
TTACGGTTCAATTTTACTGTTCGATGTTATCGCTGTAATTTTTATTTCATTTTTTATTTTTACTTTACCTAATAATTAAGAAAATATCTTTAAATAATATTGTGTTTTTCTATTTTCTTAAAAAGTATTTATAAATATTAGAAGAGTACATTAAAAATAAAAAAAGAGATTTGCATTAACGGGAGCTGAAAAAAATAAATAAGCCTATGGTGTAAATGTCCCAACAAATCAAACAGGTTTTTTTTCAAAGCTTTTTTTCGTCTAGGGTTTATTCTAGAGCACTCTCGAATAACGGCTTCTCTATTTTGTAATTTTACGTAAAATAATTAACAATATGTTAGTAGAAAGTATTATTGAATTACGGAAAATTAATATAATATACATATAAGTTTAAATGGTTTTCGATATATCCGTCTATGTCAATAGTTTTATTTATTTGAGAAATAGTTACAATATGCAAATGTCATTTAATTACTTTAAAAAAATAAATAAAATATTAAGCGTAATGTTTGGCACAAACGTCACAGAGAAGCGACAAATAAATGTCAACTAATATGTCATAATAAACACAACGTTTTGAATCTATATGCTTCAATTTCAAATTTATTTTTTTATTCCTTAGTTCACAAATATTACACTGTTAGAAAATTACAGCGGAAAAATACCTCAAGCTTAGCTTAATAAATTGCTCCACAAGTTTCTCCAGACTGATAAATCACCAGCATTTCCTCTTAGTGGTTAGTGCACTACGTAGTATAAAACTAGAGCGTCACTAAAGAAATCCACAGCTTAAGAACAATTTTAAGAGAGGACAAAAAAAGAAAGATTTTTTCTTTTGTATTTTCAGATGGATGCCAAAAAAATAAACTAATGGGGACTATTTATATTCAACCCACATATAAGGCCAGCCATCAATCTGCAATAAAATTGCAGCTGTTACAAGTTGTAACAGCTTGTAACGTATGGCTTTAAGCCATACGTTACAAGCCGGCATCATCAAGGAAGGGGGCAGCCCACATGGGCGCCCCTCCTACTAATATCTCCCACTCGCACACAGTGGGCATGACCCCAGGTCTGCATCTCTCTAGTATTCTCAATCTTGTTCATATAAGTAAATAAGCCATGCGACCACCAAGCACATCTACAGAAAGGTGGGAGTACATATACCAAATCTCTCCCAGAGAAGACCAGCATAGTAACATCCCTGAAGTGTATGGTCATGTCCTAGATTTATTCAATCGCATCAAGCCAAACATTTTCAAACCCTCTTGAGTTAATAAACTCAGAACAATGCTTTGACTATTTTCAAATCATTTCAATGTGTTCACAACCTTAGTCGCTACCAGTATGTAGCGTCATAGTTTGACGTCAGCAAACACTATCGAAGATACGATATCGAAAAATCTTCCTTTTGCACTCATATCATTCAACTTTGGTCAAACCGCTTTCCTAGCAATGCCTCTTTAGACCGAATCAATCATGACCATAGACAGCATGCCAAGTAGCAGACATTATAACCTCCATCTTGTGACATAGTCAAAAGTAAAGGACACCTAAAAAAAATGAGACTCACACAGTGAGAAAGAGGGGAACCATTTACTCACTTACTCATATGGTCGTATAAGCACATGTAGTATGAAACACATGCTACGGTGAATTTCTCTTTCTCAAAGAGCATGTGTCTTTATCAACACCATACAGATCTTAGTCTAGCCGCTCCTTAAGCGTCTAACCCAAGTTTCTCTATTCGCACGCCTCCAAGGCATCAAAGAGAATCTCGCATCTGGCTAACCTCAGGCTATATGGATAGTGGGTAATCCATTCACAGTCTTCTCAAAGAAAACTTCATCTTAGCTCCCACTAAGGCGACATATTTTTGCGTCAACTAACTTATCCCTTTGGACAAGTACTTAGGGACACAATGTCTCATCTCTACTCGCTACTTAAGCGCTAGAGGCGATTGCTCGTGTGAGTGAGCCAATCTAAACCTGTTGACATATCTTGTGTGTGTATATAAGTAAAAGACAATATGATAAAGACAAGAACTGAATCATATTGTATTAATATCCCAAAGGAAATGTTACATCTCAATGTTATTTGAAACACAAATTACATTTACAATCTACGTAGTCCTAGATTCCTAACATGAGCCTCAAATACATCTCTTGCAATGGGCTTTGTCAAGGGATCAGCAACCATGCGACTCGTAGAAAGATGTTTCAGATTCACTTCCTTTTGCGCTACCATATCTCTGATGTAGTGATATTTAATATCTATGTGTTTGGTTCTTCCATGATATTTTGAGTCCTAAGCATATGCGAGAGCTGCCATGCTATCACAGAATATCGTCACTGGATCTAAAGTATCCGTGCCAATGTCTAAATGCTTGAAGAATTTCCGTAACCAAACAGCTTCTTGAACTGCTGCAAAACAAACTATGTATTCTGCCTCCATGGTGGATAGAGCTATACAGGGTTGTTTCTTGCTGCTCCATGTAATAGTACCATTGTTGAGCAGAAAGACATACCCAGTGGTTTATTTGCGTTCATCTAGGTCATTACCCCAATCGGCATCACTATAACCTCTTAACTGCAAATCTGAACCCTGATAGCACAACATATAGTCCGCAATTCCCTTGAGATATCGCATAATCCTCTTGACTGCTTTCCAGTGAGCCAGTCCGAGGTTAGATTAGAATCTACTCACTAAGCCAACTGCATAGCATATGTCAGGCTGAGTACACATCATTGCGTACATCAGACTACCCACAACATTAGCATAAGGTACACGGGCCATCTTTTCCTTTTCTCTTTGAGTCTTAAGACATAATTCTTTAGATAAGTTCTCGTTTCTTGCAATAGGGGTGTCAATGGGCTTACATCCACTCATTAGGAAGCGCACGAGAACTTTATTTATGTAAGTCTGTTGGGACAAACACAAAAGTCTCTTAGAGCGATTTCTGTAGATCTTAATTCCCAAAATGTATTCCGTCTCACCCATATCCTTCATCTCAAAATTGAAGGATAATCACTCTTTTGTGGCAACTATCAACCATTTATCATTTCTAACTAGTAGTATGTCATCAACATATAATGACAACATAATAAAACTCTTCTTAGACCTTTTGACATAGACACAATGGTCCTCCGTAATCATCGTAAACCCATTTGAGAGAATGGCTCGATGGAATCTGAGATACCATTGTCTAGATGATTGTTTTAGGCCATATATAGATCGTTTGAGTTTGCACACTTTGCGCTCTTGACCTTTGACCATAAAACCCGTGGGTTGATCCATATAGATCTCCTCATCTAATTTTCCATTGAGAAATGTTGTTTTAACGTCCATCTAGTAGAGTTCCAAATCCATATTTGCTACTATAGCTAGAATCAAGCGAATTGAGGCAAATCTCACTACTGGTGAAAATGTTTCCTCATAGTCTGTACTCTCCTGTTGGGTATATCCTTTCGCCACTAAATGAGCTTTGTACCTATCTATTGATCCATCCGACTTGCGTTTGATCTTAAGAACCCATTTTTTCCCAATAGGCTTACGCCCTGTCGGTAGATCAACCAGATCCCAGACCTGGTTGGTTCTCATAGACTTAATTTCATCATTAAGTGCTTTCATCCATTTATCTTTAGTAGAAGATGAGAGAGCCTCATGAATTGTCATAGGCTCATCATCATCATGCGAAGCTACCATGAAAACTTCCCCTTCAATTTCAAAACGACGACGAGGAATACTTTCACGTGTACTTTTACGCGGCTGAGGTTGTTGTGATTGATTGATAAGTGGTGTGCTCCCACTCAGATTCAAGTTATTTTTATAATTTATAGGAGCATGAAGAATTTATTCCTCATTCTCAACTAAATTCTTCGGAGCACTTTCTTTTTGTTCTATAATCTCATGGAGTTCTAAACTCCTATCAACCTCACATCTACTGGAAACTCATCTTCAATGAAATCCACATCTCGTGATTCAATCTCAGCACACTTCCATCAGTTTGTTCACCTATTAACACATACCCTTTAGAGTGTTCTGAGTACCTTATAAAGATACACTTCTTTCCTCTAGGGCCTAACTTTCCATACTTATGAGAAAAATCGTGAACAAAACCCGTTGAACCCCATGGCCGCAAGTTACTCAAATTGGATTTCTCGCCGGTCCATAGTTCATATGGGGTGGAAGTTACTGATTTGGAGGGTACTCGATTAAGAATGTAAACAGTAGTCAAAAGAGCATCCCCCCAAAAAGAAATTGGTAAGTTTGCTTGCGCCATCATTGACCTAACCATCTCAAGCAGTGTTCGATTTCTCCTTTCCGCCACGCCATTTTGTTGTGGCGTACTCAGCATCGTTAACTGTCTTTTGATTCATTTTTCATCACAGAGCCTTTTAAATTGCTCAGAAAGATATTCTCGTCCTCGGTCAGTTCTCAGAATTTTTAAACTCTTGTCTAACTGATTCTCAACCATTCTTAAATATCGCCTAAAACACTCTAATGCTTCAGACTTATGGGAGATTAAGTAGACATGACCATAACGTGAAAAATCATCTATAAATGTGATAAAGTAGACACCTCCGTGTCTTGCCCTCACACTCATTGGATCACAGATATCTGAATAAACTAATTACAGTGGAAAAGATGCCCTAGTGGCTTTTCCAAACGGTTTTCTCTTAACTTTTCCCATTAGACAATGTTCACATGTGGGCAATATAACCTTAGCGAGATTGCCCATCAGGCCTTCTCTAGCTAACCGAGTCATTCTATCTTGCCCTATATGGCCAAGCCTAGCATGCCATTTATATGAATCCAAATTATCAAATGCAGAAAGAAAAGTAATAGACTCATTCGTATTTGAATAATCCAAATCCATTATCATAAAACCGTCTTGTAGAAAAGCATTGCCATAAAACACATGGCCCAAATAAAAGGAAACATAATTGTTTTCAAATAAAATCCGAAAACTAAGTCTTAAAAGAGTAACTACAAAAAGTAAGTTTCGTCGGATTTCAGGAGCGTATAGCACATTGTGGAGAAAAGAATGCGGCCTCTCCGCAAGTCTAGCTTGTAGGTACCAAGTCCTAGCACCTCCACGCTAATTCCATTCCCCACCTCGATATCACGGCTCCCAGCTGGAATCCGGCGATACTCCACAAATCCGACTCTGTCTCGCGCTATGTATCCAGTCGCTCCTGAATCAACAGTCCACACAGGATAGGAGTGAGCAACCATCACATGACTAGTTACAAAAACAATACGAGAAAAGTTAGAGTATACCTTCTTCGGCTCAGTGCAGTCATAAGCGAAGTGGCCTTTCTTTCCGCAATTGTAACACTCTAATTTTGACTTATTCTTCCCACGCTTGCCCTTCTTGCTACGCTTAGAAGTTCCTGACACCTTCTTAACTTGTCCAGCAGCTACCCCATTCTTGGACTTTCTGCGCTTAGGCCTTGATACCTTGCGTGAATCAGAATTAGCCACATAGGCTGAATGATTGGGCTTAGCAGCCTTTAGGCGCTCAGCCTCCAATTCCAAGTGACGCGAGACATCATCAAAATTTTTTGATATTCTCATTATGCGTCAGATTCTGGCTCATATTCTCCCAAGAACTTGGTAGTGATCTTATCACTGCCTGGACTTGTTGTTCATCAGTCAGGTCGTTTCCTGCCGTCTTAAGTTCGCGGATCATGGTCGACATAGCTCTAAGATCCTGCTTCATCGTGTGATCAGAGCGCATCTTATAAGAGTCAAACCTCATGGTTAATCCACGCAACCTAGTGGCTGAAGTTCCACTAAACTTCAACTTCAAAGCCTCCCACATGCTTTGGGCAGTGTCATAGGTCTCGAACTCACACATTAGATCATTGTGCATGCTGCTTAACATAATTATGCTCGCGCACCGATTTTTCTCAGCCCATTCATTATAGGCTAATTCATCTAATTTGTGTTGTTCTGAGTCCCCTTCTATGGGCTTAGTCAAGGAGTGAGACAAGGCCTGTACGACCTCTTGCTCATCTAAGACATACTGAATCTTGCGATGCCATATATCATAGTTCCCCCCATCTAATTTCTCCCATTTGTTTAAATCAGCAACAATACTCTTGTATGCCATTTCACTACAAAACGCAAAGGAGAGATATTACACACACACCTAAGAAATCTGCCACGTCCATTCAAGCTAGAAAAACAATAATTTAGACATGTCGCAAGATCGAAAAATCGCTAGGCTTCAGAATCATCTCTTGCGCCACAATATCCAATTATTAAATTTCTAATCTAATTCCCGCGCAAATTTAAAAAATATGGAAGATTTAATCATAAATCTCAATCATACTCCCACTATCTAAAGTAGTCACTTAGTCCTAGTCACGCGTAGAGACAGATCCTACTAAAATCGCAGTAACCTGTTGGGCCAGTCTACAAAGACAGCTACAACAACCACAGTAGCTTGTTGGGCCAATCTACAAAGATGGTTCATATAAGACCATTACAGTCCATTTTTCTTATTCCATCAGTGCATTTACAGTTCTTATTAGGGCTACCATGGTGTTGTCGCTATACAGTACATTTACAGTTCTTACTGGGGTCACTGCAATTCTTTCAGCCTATCAATCTACACTAACAACACTAACTAAGACTACTTAGTGAGAATTTCCTATTTTATCACTAGAATAAATTAAGGCTAATGTCTAATCATACAAGCCTAACATTTATACATAATTTAATAATAACACATCCACATGTATGTGTTGTATACATACATGTTATCACATTTAATCAAAAATAAATAAACATAATATCACATGTAATTTATCATTATGGAATTCATAAAAAATATGAATATCATCAAATATCCACATGTAATAACAGGAAATATATCCAAGCATATATTAAAACATGCCAATTTTTTTTTTTTTATTAAAAATAAAAAAACAGTATATAACAAATAAAAAAAAACACTTAGACCGGAAGAGACTCACGGTCCAGTGGAAGGCGTTGGCTTTATTCATCTGATGGTCTTGGGTTGGAAACCCACGGCCGGACTCATCCTCTTCTTTTTTTATTTTTTATTTTTTTTAAACATATGGAGCTGGGCCTTGTAAAGACCCAGCCCATAGAAACTGATTAAAAAACAAATGGGCGCAAGGCCCAAGCCCGACCCATAACAGATGACACAAGTCATCTTCTTCCTCCAGCTGGGCACTGTTCACGTGAACAGTGCCTAGTTTTCTCAGCAACCAGAAAAATAACACCACAAGCATCCTTTTATGCCGGAAAATGCCGCCCCATCGTCAAAAAATTCTTCCCGATGAAGAGGGGTGCGCCGCACCACCCTTGTCGTGCACGCGGCACCCCTGGTGCGAGCAAAGGTGTTCACGGTATCACAGGGTGCTTGCGCACTGCCTCTGGGCGTGCGGGCGGCACCAGGCAGGTGCATGCAGCACCCCCGGGTGCACGCAGCACCCCCGCTGGTTGCGCGCGGCACCACCTGGTGCGCGCAGCACCACGCGGTGGTGAGCACTGCACCACTGTGGTGCGCGCTGCACCACTGTGGTGCGCGCTGCACCACTGTGGTGCGCGCTGCACCACTGTGGTGCGCGCTGCACCACTGTGGTGCGCGCTGCACCTCCAGTTTTTTTTTTTCGTACAAAAACAGTACAAAAAAAAATACATATTTCAAGCATACGCAAAAAATTAACTGGAAGCAATTTAATCATGTGCTCTGATACCAATGTTAGAAAATTACAACGGAAAAATACCTCAAGCTCAGCTTAATAAATTGCTCCACAAGTTTCTCCAGACTGATAAATCACCAGCGTTTCCTCTTAGTGGTTAGTGCACTACGTAGTATAAAACTAGAGCGTCACTAAATAAATCCACAGTCTAAAAACAATTTTCAGAGAGGACAAAAAAAGAGAGAGATTTTTTTTTTTTTTTCAGATGGATGCCAAAAAAAAAATTAATAGGAACTATTTATAGTCAACGCATATATAGCTGGCCTTAAAGGCCAGCCATACGTTACAAGCCAGCATCATCAAGGAGGGGGGCAGCCCACGTGGGCGTCCCTCCTACTAATATATGTAGTACACAACAGATATTAAATATTACAGATTATTAATTAACGTTTATCTGCCTCTTATCTGTAATATTTGTCCTTAATATTTTTGAAATATTAGATGTTGAAATATTAGATGTGTATGAAAAATTTTAAATTTTTAATAATAGACTACTTTTTTTTAAATGACTATACCATATTTGCATACTCTCCAATTTTATATTGCATTACTTTATTTATATTTTTACGAAAGCGCCGTTTCTTACTTTTCATATCAACAACATTTTTCACAATATGATCGGCTCGTCTTTGTTCTATTTCTAAACTAAAATTAATAAATAAAAATAAAAATTGTGTAATATAGTCAGAGTATTGCATTCTCGATGTGTAGAATAAAATAAAGAAATAATTTGATTTAAAAACTAATTTTAAAATTAAATATTACAATATAATCAAAATATTGCATTCTGAATGAGTAGAATAAAAAAAAGAAATAATTTGATTTAAAAATAAATATTACAAATTAAATATTATCATTCAAATCATATCTCTAAAATTTAGGTAGAATCTCCGGGAATCCAAAATCACAATAAGAGAGCCCGTCCTCTGATCCTTTGATAAAATGAACGCAGGTTGTTGGGTGAAAAAAAGATACGTCATTACTCGGATTTCAGTGCGTGCGTGTGTGTGGGGGTGGTGTTGAGTGAAGGCCAAGATCAGATCGATAATGGCATGCTGCTCTCTCTTTCGAGCGCTCTTTCTGTTTCTCACTCTTTCAGGTTTGTTGGCATTCCGCTTTTTCAACCAACTTTCTTTTTCTTTTGCAAGTACGTTTGGTTCACAAGAAAGTGGAGGAAAAGGGAGAGAAAGTTTTAATACAGAAGAGAGCTTGCAGTTCTAGTCTTGGGTGTTTTTTTTAACTAAAAATCATGTCCAACCGTGTGCAATACAAATGTTCTTCCTTGCCTTTTTTTTTTGCCTTTGAAACAAAACAAGTACAGCCTGGATGGGTATTCTGCAGCATTTGTATCTTTACCTCTGTTTTATAAGCAATCACAGAGTTATTTGCTTCTTCTTTCTTTTACTTAACAGCCCTGTTTTCGATACAAGGGAAGCAAAAATAAATGGATATGCATTTTTCTGAGTTTCTATCACTTGGGTTCAGTGCTTTTTCTCTCCTTTCCCGTCTTTGCAATAAGCCAGTTTTTCTGAACTCTGATGATGGATTTCTTATCGCTGTTACTTGGAAGTGTTTTGTTTTCAATCCCCCAAATCTATTCTTGTCATTGGGATTTAGTCTTTTTCAGTTGTTGAAGACTAATTGCCGGATTGGGGAATTTTTTTTAATTTTTTTAATAAATGAGATATATATTTTTGACACCTTCATCAACTTTTAACTTTCTTTTGGCCAAACAAATGGTGTTATAATTCATATCTGGTTGTGATTTTTTTTTATCCGTATTGCTGTTTATAATATTCTAACTCTGTTCCTCGCACTTTCAGATTCATTTGTCCAAATTTTCAGCATTGGAATGGGAATTAACTATGGACAGATCGCGAACAATCTCCCGTCTCCCTCTCGTGTTGCCATCCTCCTTGGATCTCTCAACATCAGCAGAGTGAAACTCTACGATGCCGATCCAGATGTCCTGCTTGCCTTCTCCAACTCTAATGTTGATTTCATTGTTGGTCTAGGAAATGAGTATCTCCAAAGCATGGCGGATCCCATTAAAGCTCAGATTTGGATTGAACAGCATCTGTTACCCCATCTTACTCGAACCAAAATAAATTGCATCCTTGTCGGAAATGAGGTTTTCAGCAGCAATGACACTCATTTATTCTCTTATCTCCTCCCAGCAATGCAAACAGTATATCGTGTTCTTGTCAATCTTGAACTAGATAAGCAAGTTGCTGTGACAACTGCTCATTCTCTTACCATTTTAGGAAACTCGTACCCTCCTTCAGCTGGAACTTTTAGGCAAGATCTTGCTCAATATATCCAACCCCTTTTGAAATTTCATTCTGAGATCGATTCTCCATTCTTGATAAATGCATATCCATATTTTGCATATAAGGATAACCCAGATCAGGTATCCTTAGAGTATGTGCTGTTTCAGCCCAACCAAGGGATGATTGATCCAAACACGAATCTGCACTATGATAACATGTTGTATGCTCAAATTGATGCTGTCTATTCGGCAATGAAAGTAATGGGGTATACGGATATTGAGGTTCGAGTTTCGGAGACCGGTTGGCCATCGAAGGGGGATGCTAATGAGGCAGGAGCTACACCACAGAATGCAGGATTATACAATGGTAACTTGTTGCAGAGAATAGCAGAGAGGCAAAGTACTCCAGCAAAACCGGAAATTCCTATTGATGTACATGTTTTTGCTCTTTTTAATGAGAACTTAAAGCCTGGACCGGCATCAGAGAGAAACTATGGCCTCTACTATCCTGATGGTACCCCCGTTTACAACATCGGATTACAGGGCTATCTCCCTGTGTTTATCTCAGCATCTGATAAGAAAGTAAGACATTCAATCATTATTTTTTGTACTTTCACGGAGGTTTTACCAAATTGGATGGTCAAACGTAAAGGAAAATAGACAATTTTTAAATTTTGAAAAATACTTTAGCCACACACAAAAATAAACTTATAAACTGATGTAACTTGATATGGTATGTTAGATTATAAAATTATTTTTATTATACAATAGATCTAATAGATTTTATAAATTCACGTCAAATTGTGACTTTATTTTTAGAAAATTTATTTGTGTCTATAGTAGTTTTTATCTCTATTCAAAGTATTGGACGCAATTGGAGAGGATCTCAATTCCATCATAATGTATCTAATGGCTAATGTTTAGCTTTTCCATTTCTTGCCCCATATTTTGCAGGCTTTTTCTATCTTCAGTTCTCTGGTCTTTCTCATTGCATGCTTCATTTGTGCATAAGCACTTGTAAATCTTTCAAGGGGCAGGAGATATCAAGGGAGGAAAAGAAATTTCTGGAGATCATTCCTAATGCAGGAGGAGTTACTTAGGTGAGTAGTAAATTACTTTTTTACCTTAAGAATAATGCCAACTGTCACATTTGATGAACCTGATAGGTGGGTCCATGACTTTCGTCTTCTATTCTAAATAATGACATGTTTATTGCATTTATCGCTCGCCACTCAGTCCTGATAGGAAGTTGAGATAGGTCGGTCCAACAACAAAATTTGCATTTTTCTGAACGTTCATAACTTGATCATACACTAGAACAAATTAGAAAAGAAATATATGGAATCTTTCTTTTGTAGAAAGGTCTTTTAAGCCTCGGAATCTATAAGGTAGAATCTGTCCAATGTCCGTCCATCCTATGCATAAAGCAAGTAGAAAAGTTATAATATAAATAGAAATGTATATATATATATATCTATATATATCTATATAAAAGTTCTAAATGTACAAATTTCGTATTAATTCTTTATAAGAGAAATGATAGAATTATTATTATTTTATAATTATTTTATAACTTTTGTTGTATTTAATTTTTTTTATTTTTTAATTTTATTTAATGATTAAGGATATGAATATTAATAAAATTTTATTTTTATTTTATTTTTACTTAATGATTAAGAAAGTTAAAAAAATAATTAAAAGAAAATTATAAAAAAAAAATTAAATACATTAAGAAGTTGTAGCGGATCACTAGGCAAAATTTGTTCTTTTATTTTTGTATCAATTTAAAAAATATAAAAAAAAAATATTAATATACTAATAATCACTTTCTTAATTATTAAATAAAAAAAATTAAATAAACAAAATACAAAAGGTATGAAAACTCAAAAAGTGTCAAATTTAGTGAGCATTCTAACATTTTTCTTATAAAAAAATGGATTCTACCATAAAAAAAAAAAAATGTGAAAAACTTACATTTTATTAATGGTACCTACATTATAACAATACAAAATTTGTATATTTAGAATTTATAGCTAACATTACTCTAATATAAATCAAACAGCAAATAATGAACAAAATTGAATTTTTAGCACTGTTTATTGAAGATACGGTAGTGGGTCTCCATCATCCTTATATACCACTTGTAATGGTGCACGTCAATCTTGCAGTGGACAAGATTCTTTTTGTCTTCAGCTAGACAAAAGTCCAATCGTAAAAGAAGTCTAAAGTCATCTTTCTGTAGCCGTTTTTTTATTTTTTTTATTTTATTTTGTCTTTGATTGTGAACCCTAAGATGGGTGCCTCTGTGTCTGTATCTTTTGCTCTCTAGTCTATTCCCAAAAGAGAATTTGTAGGGTCGACCTTAGTTGGAGACATCCCATTTCTATTCTTTGTTCACATCAACATGATACCCAACATTGTATGGTGGGTCTTTTCTGAATTGCAAAAGGTATGCTGCATTAATCAAATCAAGGTCAATATGCTTTCTAAGAACATCTTTGAAATATTCCATAGCATTCTTGGATTCGGAGATGAGATGAGTTGAGATGAGTTTGGTTTATTTTTTAATATTATTATTATTTTGGGATTTGAAAAAGGTGTGTTGGAATTTGAAAAAGGTGTATTGGGATTTGAAAAATGTGTATAGAAATTTGTGTTTTGTATAAAAAAAATTATAAAAATATAGTGATGAAATAGAAGTGAGTTGAGATGATCTCAACTCACTTTCCAATCCAAGCAGCCCCTAAAATTGTGTTTTTGGTCCAAAAGCAAAACTAATTATACTTGAGAAAGTTGGCAATATAGGCGTGTTCAATACTAAGAATATTTAATTAAATAAAGTTAAGTTTATCGTTAGAATTCAAGCTCAACACTCATGTTCTATTAAAGTATTCTATTAAAAATAGAAATCAGTCAAATAGGGAATTATTGTTTTTTATTTTATTGAAAGTTATGTATATGTAGATTATAAAAATAAAAATAAAATAAAATAAAAAATAAATAAAAAGTTATGTATATGAACATCACAAAAGGATACTTGAGCCACAGGCTCACAAGGTGGGCTGGTGGACAATCAACATCATGGACCATGCGTTTTCACCATAAGATTCTTACATCATATCGGCATGGCCCAAGAGGATAAGATTTATAAATAAATGGATGCATCCGGTATTTCAACTCAAAATTAGTATAAATCCAAGTAGTTCCTGAGTCACTAATCCATAGGACGAGTAAACCAAACATAGTTTGATACCCTTGCTTTAAAATATGGGCAATTGCTTGTTTAAAGTACTCACAGCCAACGAACACAAACAAATTGAGAAATACTACTATTACATACAGGGGGTCCAAACGGGGATCCTGACTTTTACTTTAAAATATACTGAATTTTACTTTTTAATAATATTATAAAAAAATTTTTTTTAAATATTTAAAAGTGTTAAAAAATGCATGAAAAAATGTAAATAAATAAATAATGAAAAACACTCAAAAAAATTAGTTTTCTTACATAGCTTTCCAAGAAAAATTAATCTATTTGCAATATTCCTGTTCATGTGATTGAGAGATTGTTTGCATCAGTGCAGGGAGACAAAAGGGTAGCAGCAGAGCTTTTTATTTCTAACCTCAAAGTCATTAATCCAGCAGCGATGAGTTGAAGTTTTTGGTCAAAATATTTTACTTAGTCATTTGATTGTAGCCAGCAATGAATGTCTTGAATGGTAGGTAATTCTTCTAAATTAGTAACAATAAATCTGAATAATGTATGCAAAATTCTTTAACAAAAATCAACCTATTAATAAAGGAGAAGTTGGTGGTGATTTTAGAGCTTTGTATGATTATAATTTATGGGTATGACAGCATTTTTAGAGAGACATTGCAAACATTAAAATATAAGTTTAAATTTAGAAAAAAACTATTCATTATTCTCTCATCATCTCATAATGTGACATTAAATAATAGGCTAACAAGTAAAATATAATAAATAATTTGTAATTATTTAATGTCACATCATAAGATAATAAGAGGATGATAAAAAATAAAATGATAACTAGCATTGCTCTTAAATTTATTAGTAATAAGAAAAAACGGTGCTTAAATTGCAAAATTTACAACTTTACGTGATGCTCATAGCGAGCTGGTGTGGAGACGTGAAAAACCTTTCAAGCCTCTTGAAAGGCACAACCGGCATGGAAACCTTGTTAGTTGTATTCCAATGGGATACGAATCTATAGAGATAAGTCCAAGCGAGATACCCGTGCCGAATAGACACTATCAACAAACGAACCATGCTTTAGAGGGTAACATATCAAACTGCATGGACACTTAAAATCATGCCTCTCAAGGGATTTTGTCATAGTAGAACACCTCAACCCTTATAGATAGCCTATCAAGTATGTGCTAGAGACTCATTCATAAGTTACAAATTCTTATCTAACTTAAGCATAAGAGGCCGCATCCCCCATTGGATTTCTTGAATTTTTCCCTTTTGATTGCAGGTTGTTTAAGCACTTTGCAGGCATTGCTAAAAACTATATATATCACCAATTGGCGCCATTTGTGAGAACGTTTGATTAATTTATGAAGTGAGATTCGATATCCCAACAACCACACGCTCTCATACAATTCGCCACCAAGAAGCGTCTATGCAGATGACGAACAGGCAGATAGTACATAAAGAAGATTTACGGAGATGGAGGAAAGGCTGTGCAAAATGAAGCTGGAGATAGAGGCCTTAAATCTTTGGCATTGGCCTACTCAAATGCAAGTACCTAGTTAAAATTTGATTGACTCAAAAGTGGTCTGTATTAGAGTACTCAAAACTCCAAGGCTCCACTTTTGAACTAGAGTAAATTCATTACTTGGGTTGAGAGAAAAATAATTGGAAAACAATAATTTTAGTAAAAAATAAATTATTAATTAGTAGACGGAGTGTATTTGTAAATTAAAAAAAAATTACAAAATTATTATTAAAATATTTAATATTATATTATTATTTTGACTTTAAGATGGATAATCAATTGTGGATTAATATCTCCAATGATTTTGACTTTAGCCAAAATCTAAATTTTGGCCAAATTTTAGACTTACAATGGCTAGACCATTGCCATTGTTTTTAGAAAGGGAAACGAGGCCTTGAAGTGAAAATTGTACACCAAAGAGAACTTGAATCTCTTTAAAAATAGTAAGATTTTTGTGCTTCAATCAAACTGATATCGTTTGAATGTTAATTTTTTTGGAATTTTTATTATATTATTGTGTATTTCATATAACACTAAGTAATATTTATTGTGCATATGCCCAATAGTCAAACCTTTATTTGCACAAAACATCTTCTAAAATAATTTTAGTTGAACAAAACATAACATCAAATACGGAAAAGGTGGAATCCGTAGCAAAACCAAATAGAGGAATACGATCAATTACGGACAAAGTGGAATCAATAGCAAAACCAAACATCAATCGCAGAACACAAAACATAATATCGAATACATTGGCTTTGAAACTCCAAACAAAGGAATCCGTAGCAATGCAAAAAGGGAAAAAAAACAAACACAAGAGAGCAAAGAAGACATACACATGAGTATGGTCGAGAGACTGCGGCGCGAGAATGGAGAGAATGGGGAAAGGAGACTAAGGCGCGAGAATGGTCGGGAGACTGAGGCTCGAGAATGGTCAAGGTGGTTATCGACGATGGTGGGGGGCGTGGCTTGGCAGACGCGCAAATGGGATTTTCAATTCTGATAAATTGCGTTTGTCCTTTCATTAGGTTGAAGAGAACTGAAGACATTTTAGTCATTTTTCTAATTAAATGAGGGATCATGCAGTAATTTTGTATTCTGGACTACAATATAGTCCACTAAAGACTGCATACAGCAATACTCAAATGACTTAAGCCTACATAGCAGTCCCCAAAATGGGAACTCTACATGCATTTCTCTTTAAAAAAAAATCCCAAACACTCACTATTCTAGATTCTTCTTCATAATAAAACTATTAACCAAATTACCTTAATTAGATTACAATCTCACATATCTCGCATGATGTTCACTTCATGCATACCTCTCTTTTATATTTTGATCTAAGCTTTGTAGTCTTCTTATTTAGATTACAATCTCGCATGTCTCCCATGTTGTTCACTTCATGTAGACCTCTTTTTTATTTGAATAATGCTGCATACAATCGTAGAGTTGCAAACGGCGTGTAGTCACTTTAGAAAAAAATTAACTTTTTTCACGTGGGTCCCATATATATTCACTTTTTTTCAAAGTGACTGCACGCCGCTGGCAACTCCATAACTGCATCTATTATTTCTCCTTTTATTTTCTTATATATATATATATATATATATATCTATAAGTAATCGTTAGGAGTTTTATTATGAAGAGGGATCTAGAATGATAATAGTGTTTGGAGTTTTTTTAAAATAAATAAATAAATAATGGAGACTTAAATCTCTTTTATTATAATAATCATCATCATCATCTATCCAATAAACTCCTTTATGGGCTTTTAACACATTTATTAAGCCAAATAAAAATTATCTACAATTCATTCCGGATAAAAAAAAAAAAAAAAAAAGATCGAATCATTACAAAAGTTGAAACATGTCTTGTCATGATCACAAATGTTAGGATGAGAAATTGCTCTAGTAGAACTCTCTGTCCACTTTAAAATATTTAAAGTCGAGTGAAAATCTATACCAAATATAGTCTACGAGCCTTGAATAGTTTTTTTTTTAAAAGATAATGGAGTGTAGTTGCACATAAAGTTAGTGGGTATCATACAATGGAAGCAAAATAATGAACTGTTATAATAAATATGTTTAAGAATATGATGTAGTCAACTCGGTCAAAGTGGATTGTTGGATAATGCGGTAACTAATGGAGAATACACGATACTTAGAGAGTCGTGATGTGTCCAACCATGTGTTATAAGAAATGATTAAGGCATTTGAGCTCTATGACATAATATGATACGATATGTTATGATATGTTATGATATGCCATAATAAGAGATGACATGATATGTTATGACAAGACCAAAAATCCGAACTCAAATTATATGAACATATGTTAAGAAATTAAAAGATGAAACGAAATTTTTATGAAAAGGTTCATGTTTTGAGTGGTGCTACTTTGCTGCCTAAGTAATACTATTCACTTGTACCGTTAGTTTTTTTTTTTTTTTTTGATTTTGAATTTATTTTATTTTATTTATATTTTTTTATCATTTTGAAAATATTTTTTAAATATAAAAAAATAATTAATACATTAATAATCACTTCCTTAATCATTAAATAAAATTTTAAAAAAACATCAAAATATATAAAATATCAAAATGAATATTTAAATAAGTAGGCAAAATAACATTTTTCTTATATTTTTGTATGCAAGTTTTATATTTGACTAATTCTATACTTCTTTCGTGGCTACCACGTTTTGCCGCGACAATTACTTGCCGCAAAAATTCCATTTCCCCACCATAACAAAGTCAGCGGCAGACTAGCTTCGTGTCAACAACGGCTAATTTAGCCACGGCGACCAGTTGTGGAAAAATAATTGGAGGCAAAGCCGCAAAAGCCCATAAATCTTGTATATATTTCAGCCGCTACTGTAGCGGATACAGTATCCACGCCACACTGTTCATGCCCATATGGTTTTTTTTTTTTTTTTTTTTTTTTTAAATACGCTATAGTGAAACGCACAGTTTTACTCAAAAGACCCCTTCCCCCCTTCCGCCTTCCCGACAATTTAGCCCCTACAAATCGGATTTGAATTTCTCTTCTTCGGCTGCGACCTCGGTTCCCTCCGATCTTCTGCCGTCGTCCGCTGGTCTCTCTCTCTCTCTCTCTCTCTCTCTCATTCCAAAGTTATTGGTTGTTTTTTAAGATTTATTGGTTTTGCGCTTTTTTGAATTTCGCAATGGCCTATCGATGCTATGGATGAATCTGCTGGTCTTGTTCTTGGCTTGTGTTTTAATTTTTCACATTAGGTCTTCGAATGTTTGTGGAAAAATCAACCCTACATTCTCAGCTATGTATATCAAGGGTTCATGCAACTTTGGCAACTTCCCCTGCTTCAAATTTGTATATCTACTCAAGAGACTCGACCATCTTTGCACATAAAGGGCACTGTTCTAGGGCATGAAGAAATGCCACTGTTCCAAGGCACGGTCCTTTGAAGACTTTGAAAAAGACAGAGGAATGTGAGGCCAAGTGCCATGCAGAATGCTTTATGCATTATTGTTAATTAAAACAATCATTTTAGTTTGAAATGTATTGTGATACTGAGGTCTGCTAAATAATTTAGTGTTATTTAGGGGATGCCTATTGGCTCATTACTCTTTTAGATAAGCCAACTATACCATGGACATAGCATTAGATCCATTGGCCACCACCTATCTCCTATTATATCTTGAATCCAACTTAAAACTCAGGCATTAGAGCACTAGCTAGTACCAAAATGATGAGATTTGTACCATACAATTGTGTGATAATTTCCTTCAGAACCATAATGGTTTTGGGTTTAGCACAGGAGTTTAACATTTATCTAGCTCTTTCGATGCAGGCAGGCTACTAGAGAAGAACAAGAAATCTCATTTCAGAAAAAATAAAAATTATAACATGAATGCTTTCCCTCCTTTTTTTATTTTGCTGCACTATGTAAAACCTGAAGCATGAATGAATGACAAGAAGAGGAATTAGGAACATGAAATACAAGCATAAGAAAACAAAGGAGATGGGTTTTGTCCATCTGTTGGTGGATGATGGTGTTGCATTAACAAGCCTTTGCTGAATTGTTGAATTAACTCCTGGAACTATTACACCAACACCCAAGCTTGGAATTTTATGTTTGGATAGTGAAATGTTGAGTATCTACTATTGTATTATCTTGCTGGAGAATGCAGAGAACTCGTTGATTTTTCAAAATGCACTGAAAATGGGGGAGTTGAGATTTTGTTATTTTAAGCGAAGTTTGGAGTTGTATTGTATTATCTGCTTTCATATTTATTTTCTCTTCTGCTTTTTGACGCTGAGCAAGGTCAGACATATATGCCAACCTTTAAAGAAAATTAAGAAAGCTAGGCAAGATAATGACGGATATGAAGTTTGTATGCCTTGTGCTAGTATTTATTAGCAATACTGCATGGCTCCCCTAGGCACATCCAATATCCCAAGGTATTTTCCTTCTTTATAATTGTCCTTATTCAATTTAAATTGCAGTGAAAAGTCTGGCTAGCTAATTGGACTGTTACATCGATCTTCTTGTTTTCATTTTCAAAGATACAAAATTCGATACAGAAGCTGCCAAGGCTAGTACTGTTTCAAGTGCAAAGGTAATAATTATTAGATATTTCTCAGTTTAATTTTTTTCAGAACATGCATTAGACTGATAAATTAATATTAGGTTAGATTTGAACATTTTTCATGTTATTTTATGATCGGGATCTCGATCTGGAAGATGAAGAAAGGGCTGCAACAGCTTGTACAAACAAGAAGATAAAGGGAAGGCCAAGTAAATCATTGATCAAGTAAGCATTGTTTATTCCTAAAAGGCCAAGTAAATCATGAATACTACATAGTAGATGCCATCTTTTTTTCACCCTACACTGTATATTTTTGTTAGTTTCTATTTTCTGGCAAATACCTCTGATGATGTCAAATTCTAGTATATCATGCTTATCATCTAATCATTTTTTATCATAATTTTTCAGCCCATCTCTGCTTGTAGTGGAAATTACCGGCCGATAGATGACAAGCTTGGCAGCTTTTTATTTTTACTCAAGGAAAACGGTGTGAATCTTAATGAAATTCAGGTAATTTCTCTTTGACCTTATTGTCTTATAATTTTGCGATATTGAAAACTTGATGGTTACCTGGCAAAATGGAATTCAGATAGTGGAAAAAAAGTAACCCCCTGAATTTACAGGTTATGGCTCTACAATGGGCGGCTACAACTCTAAACATGGTGTTGGAATGACAGAGGATTCGTTGAAGATGCTACTCTTTTTGCAAAGATTTTGATTGGATCTCCAAATGTCCATTCATGTTATGTATTTAGATAGCCACAATATATGTATAACTGGACTGAAGTTATGGGAATCTGTTCTTGTACTCTTGGCCGGTTCTTCCATTAGACTATTTAG
This sequence comes from Platycarya longipes, assembly GCA_036559045.1. Taxonomy (NCBI): domain Eukaryota; kingdom Viridiplantae; phylum Streptophyta; class Magnoliopsida; order Fagales; family Juglandaceae; genus Platycarya; species Platycarya longipes. The sequence continues at coordinate 21,717,790 of CM071802.1, read as the reverse complement.
GCAATTGCCTAAGGCCCCAAATGGAAGAAGGCTCCCAAAAATAATCTAAAGTAATTTTTTTTTTTAAAAAAAGAAATTTAATTAAAAATAATAATTAACTCAATAAGAGAACATAAAAAATATCAAATAGATATTACATATATATGACATTATTAATTAAAAATATTGGTTGAAAAGCTAATATAAAATCTTAAGTAGTAATTTACTTGACAAATTAGAAGAATTATTTTTAAATAAAAATCTAATGTAAAAATAAAAATATTATTATTATTATTTTTTTTTTTTTAAAAAAAAGCCTCAATCAAAATTTAGCCTTAGGCCCCCTAACATATTGAACTGGCCCTGCTTGTACTTGATGGCATTTATTCATGAACATGTTAATTTCAAAAGATGCACTCATGTGGTTAGTTTCAATGGAATAGCAAGTGTTGAGCTTCATTCATTGTTGAGTATCATGATGGGCAAGAACAAAGATCAAAGAAGCCGTAAGCAGACTTGTTATTGGTTAATCAAACTTTTGTATGGGCAGTAACATGGATCAAAGAAGCCGTGAGTAGACTTGTTATTGGTTAATCAAACTTTTGTATCTAATGCATTGTTGCCATCTAAGTAAAACGAAGCCTTAAGCAATATTATAACTAGATAACAAGAGAAAGATAAAAACAAGGCTTAGAAAATGATACTCACGTCTTCAATGTCACAAGCAATTAATCATAAATGAAGCCAATTTGATACAATACAACACCAAAATCCAATATTCTCATCACAACTATAATAGAAGCCAAGATACCAATTCAACAATGCTTTCCTATCCACGGGTAACAAAGCCGAACACAAATTGGTGAAATAGAACCCAATCTAGGCAGCTTGGTGTTCAGGAAAGAAACTTGTATATTTAAGTATGGCTAAAACGATTTCTACTTTGTCTTAAATCCAGTGGCTTCACCTCAAGCTCCACAAGTTCAATCACAACTAGCAACCATGGATTTCTCATGATTGTAGTTGTAATGGACTACCAACTACACCACATTAACAATTTGCCAAAAATAACACAGATTTTGAAGCTTTTCCATTGAAGGACCTCTTTTCATCACATTGTACCTTCATCTCTTGCACCATAAAACAAAACAAGTGATGGTTGAGCATTGCTTAAATAGCTTAAACAAAGAAAGTTCACCAATTGTCTTGTTCTAAAAAGTGAGTATTTTCAATAGCTTTCAAATTATGTTTTTCAAATACTTCCTATTGGGTTTATATACGTCTAACTCATGAAAAACTGATTGTATGCTTTTGTTGTAGTTAAGTTATTTACATGCATTGCACGAACGGGTCAGTTTTGATAATTCAAAGCTTGATGATGGGCAAGAACAAATAATCTCAAGCTGTTTGGATCAGTATTTTCATCAAACACAAGATGGCCAAGAATAGAGATCAAAGAATAAAAACACCTGATTTGTTTTCATAGATAAAATAAGATAAAAGTTGAAAATTAAATATAATATTATTATAATATATTTTTTAATATTAGTTTTGTTTTGAAATTTGAAAAAGTTATTTTGGAATTTAAAAAAATTAAATTGTTTATTTTATTTTGTATAAATTTGATAAAGTAGTAATAATAAGATAATATAAAATGAAATGAGATGAGAATATTTGTGAAAACAAACGAAGCCAATCGCAGAGAACAAACTCCAAATAGGAAAATTACACACAAAATCAATTCAACAAATAAAATTGAGATTAGTATAATTTCATTACTTATCAAAAGTAAGATATTAATCATTGAAAACGATAATTTTTTTCTCATTTTATTATAAATCTACGATATTGTACACTTCTAGTTTTGCACCGATCATGCTGATGATGTTGAGAGAGAGAAAATAGTGAATAATGGAAAGAAGCGCTTCTTAAAATAGGGTTGAAGCCTTTGAAAAGATAAAAAAGATGATAGTTGAGAGAGAGAGAGCGCTAAGAGCCTGAGTTTGAAAGGAGACACGAAAGAACCATCACATAAAATTAAATTGAATTTGTCATGTTGGACGGTGTGTGGAGTGGGAGGCCGAACCAGCCTATCAATAGACTTTTTCTTTGAAGCTTGTTTCTTAGGATCAGATTTTTCCCCAGTATCCTTTTCTCTTAAAAAAAAAACCCTAGCTCCCTTGTTACAGAATCGCCACCGGGGGAGGGGGGAGATTCGGCTCCCCCCTTTCTCCCCCTCCCCCCTCCTTAATCTCCTTTTCGTTTTTCGACGTCTTTTTCTTCCATCTCTTCTGCTTCGCTAGGCTTGTTTTCCTTTGTTTCTCCTTCCCACCCCTTCTACTTTCTCCCTTCTATCTTCCTCTTGTTGTAGGATTATCGATGACGACTTTTTGGCCCCTGTGGTGTAGGCGAACAGACAGTAATGGATGTAGGCGAATGACTGGTTGAAGGGTCGGGTTTGGGTCTTTCAAGATGCGATCAGTGGCTTATCCGGAACCCACAGGGTCTAAGCCCCAACGCACCTCGCCGCTAGACTCGCAAGGCTTCGATCTCTTAGTCGGTGGTGGTTCTGCGCTATCTGCTTCTGCGCATGAGACGTACGAGCGCTCCAAAGCGACCAACTTGGATTACAAACGCGCCACCTACTGAAGTGGTCCTCTGGCGCCACGCACGATTTCAATGAGATTAAGGTCTCGACAGCTTCGCACCTACTTTATTCCACCATCTAGGGGCGGCGCGTATATCTTACACGCTACTCTCCACTACAATTTTCGTTGTCTGCTATATGTTTTGGTTTTATTCAATTTTATTTGTGTTTGGTTGGTGTGTTTGTAATAAAAAATAAAGTCTCCTTCATTAATTGTCCCAATCTTTTTTGGAAAATAGAGTTTTTGTCCCTATTCTCTTTTAGAGGAGGAAGGTGTTGCTTCCCTCTCCTTTTTTAGGGAGGAAGTTTGGTATGGTTAGACTATCTCTGTTTCAACAGAGTATCTCACTCTCAGACAAATCAAATTCATGATTTTATCACATGAGAGTGTTTATAAGTTAAAGATAATATTCATTACAAATTTTAAATTTTATTTATGTGCGGAAGAGTCCCAATTAATATTATAGTTTGTTGTAACATGGATTTTTCCTATATTTCAGTCACAGCTGTAATTTCATTTTATGAAATACAATAAATTTCTTCCTTAAAAAAAATAGACTTTTTCTTTTATATTTATAACATTTCTCAACTTACAATATTTCATGTCATCGAAGTATAAAAAATTTTAAGTATTTAAAAGTTAAAACTTTGAATGATATTAACTCTACAGCTTCGAGGGCTCAAAAAGCTGAAACAATGGCGGGAAACAAAACCCTAGAAACCCACAAAGATGAAAGGGGGAGTGCTACAACTGATAGCAGAAAGAAAGAAATGAATAAAGTGATACCGGAGGCGGAGGAGCTGCCCAAAGCTATCGTCCGCCGGGTCGTGAAGGATAAGCTCTCCCAATGCTCCCCCGACTTCGACATGTCAGTTCACAAAGAGGCCCTACTCGCTTTCTCCGAGAGCGCTCGCATCTTTATCCACTACCTGTCCGCTACGTAAGCTTCCCCAAGACCAAATCTTTCCTCTCGCATAATTTGTTCGATCTTTTGTGGCTATTCGAAATTGTCTTCTAGCTAGGGTTGTAGCGTAGGAGCAATTTGAATTCAGTTTATGCCTCTAGGGCTATGTTTTTTTTCTTCTTTCTGGTTGTTTTTAGGCTTATTTTTTGTTTTGCTATGCCGACTTTTGCCTATATCGGACACGTGCAGGGCTAATGATATATGTAGGGAATCGAAAAGGCAGACTGTCAACGCTGATGATGTGCTGAAAGCGCTTGAAGAAATCGAGTTTCCGGAGTTTCTGAAGCCTCTTAAAGCCTCTCTTGATGGTTAGTACATTTACATCTGCCCACTGTCAGAGTTTCTTCTTCTGAAGCCTACATTAGGACAAACGTTTCTTCTTAAAATAGGAATGAGTTTATATTTATCAGTTTATACATGTATGAACTAATACTAGATCACACTGAATTCCCCATTGCATATTTGAAGGCTTAAGCTCCACACTGACATGCCATTTTGGGAGATGAAAGTACCCCTGACAAGTATCGTTCTTCATTAATATTTAGTTGAACTCTACCAAAAAGCCATGGCTTGATTAAGCGGGTTTTGGACTCACTAGTTTCTCTGTAACTTAACAACAAACATCCTTGGTGAGATGTGTCCCTGAAGTTTAGACTTGTCAGTTGTCAAATTGTTATTTCATTTTGTATGTAAGTTTTCAGATCGTAGATGGTCGATAGATGTTTGTTTGGTGTAATCCTTAGTAAGATGAGTAGTCCTATGTGCTGTATTACAATGTTCTATCTTCTGGTCACATTTCGTAAAAGGGTTTTCTTCGTGTTTCTCCAATGAGCTAGACATAAATTCGTTTCTTTATTTACTTGTTGGATGTGAGCATTACGGAATTTAAAACTTCTTTCTGGCCTTAGGGAAAAGTGTTTGTTGTTAATTCTGGTGGAAACGCATGTGTGGATACTTGAAAGGAGGTGACTTCAATGGAGCTATTTACACATGGTACAGACTTTCTGCCAATCTCTGTATGAACAAGGTCTGTGGAGAAGCTTTGGAGATTTTTATCAAATTTAGGATTTGATTGCTAAAAAGAAGCTGCCAACTATGATATATAGGCGCCAAGCTCAGAAATGTGTGTTGGAACTTTTTATGGGTAACGGGCAATTTAGTTATGGAGGAATATTCAGTAATGAGAGTAAAGGTTGGTTTTGTTCCCTCTCAAGTATGTCCCAATTAGCTGTATGGAATGCATTGAACAAGTGATTTTTACAATCTAACTAAGCTTGCACCAAAACGGCTCTTGCTATTTTGGAATAAGAATTGAGATTTTCAGCTCCTTCTAAGTTCTTCTGGACTCTGCTTTTATAATAACATAGGACAGCTTGAGCAAGCAGGTTGGTTGAGCCATGAAGGTGTCAAAATAAGGCAAGTTTGAATTGCTATGAGTGAATTGCTGTGAAGATCCTTAGTTAAGCTTTTCTTTGTGCCTGTGCAAAATAAGCATGGAATACCATTGAAACTTGGAATCTCCTGATCTTTTTTTGATATGTGAAAGCATATATTAATATCAAGAGGATTAGCCAAGTACACTCCATGTATACAAGAGAAAAAACCTAGCTAGGAATCAAAAATAGGGAAATGATCCGAACAAAGCCCAAGAGGGAGAAATTAGAAACCTATCCAATCTAGACCAATAAAGAAGGTCGTGAATTTTTTGTACGTCGTATGCCTACTTTTTTTCAAACATTTTCGGTTGTTTTGGTAGACAGAGATGGAATTGTTAGAGCAGATGTTCCTTTTAGAAGCATAATCAAAGTATAGTGTCAAACAAGTAGGTGTAATTGTGGAGTTCTATGGCGGTGAATTGAATAGATTCAGTTGTAGCGATCCTGCTATCGTGAAAAAATATGCTAGACGTGCTCAATTGGGTAACTTTTTTGAATTAGATTGTGCTACTTTGAAATCCAATGGTGTTTTTCGTAGCAGTCTAAGGGGTTGGTTTACTTTTGGACATACTTCGTTTGCTCTATTCTTTTCTTCGGACATACTTGACATGGTGGGTTCAATGGTATTGACCCAGTATTCCCAAATTGTGCTATCCTCCTCCCTGCTTTTCCTACCCCCACCCCAAAAGGGAAAAAAAATGGTAATTAATTACTAGTTACCAGAATAAACCCAAATTTTGTGTCAAAAAAATGTTGTGGAGACATGATTTGAACACGTGACCTCAAGGTTATGAACCTTGCGAGCTACCAAGCTGCTCTACCCCTGGACAAAGAGAAAAACTGGGAACTAATGGACAAAGAATGATTTGAGTACACCCCAATACCACATCGGTACAAATAGAATAGCCTACATCCCGACTAGATGTCCATTTGAATGATCCTCCAATCTCTTGCTTGGGACAAAGATTTGTCGAGGATCCAAGCCTTCGCGGGTAAGAAGTCACATCTTCACTCCGCTCAACTCACTTACGCATTTGTAGTTCATGGCTGGGCTCCGCCAAACTCTGGTGAAGTGTGCTTCCCATGGGTACCACGTTTTCAATCAGAAGATAGCAGGTGCACCTCCCCCGATCCTCCAATCTAGATTTGGCCCATAATCTTTGGCAAAGGCCCACTCGAAATCATCTAACCTTTTAAAAAAGGTAAAAGGGAGGGTTTTGACCATTGATAATCTAAGGAAACATGGTATGATTGTTATGGAGTGATGCTTCATGTGTAAGAAGAATGGAGAATCGATTGCTCATTTACATTTACATTGTGAGGTGGCTAGGAAGTTATGGGTTGGCATTCTTAGTAGAGCTAGGCTGAATTGGGTTATGCCTAACAGTGTGGTGGATCTACTAGCATGTTGAATAGGCATCATAATAGCTCTCAATTAGTAGCGGCATGGAGGATGATACCTTTGTGCTTAATATGGTGTTTATGGACAGAAATGAGTGATAGGTGCTTTAATAAGGAGCAAGGAGTGTGGAGGATTATCCCGTTGTGCCTTTTGTGGTGTATATCTGGTCAGAACGGAATGATCGTTACTTTGAAGACAAGGAGAGATCAATGGGGGAGCTACAGAATTTCTTTGTTCAAACTTTATTGTTGTGGTTTTCAGCTATTGTACTTAATAGGAATGCTGTCCATGCATTCTTGTCTTTCTTTACCGCCCATAGTTTGTAACTAGGTGTTTCTCTTGTATACTTCTTGTATGCACAGGTTATGCCTTTTGCGTTCTTATCAATAAAATTATCTCTTACTTATCCAAAAAAAAAAAAGAGCGAGGAGTGGGGAAAATCTGAAATTTCTTTGTATCCTCTCTTTTTTAGTTGTTTTCTACTAGTGTACCAAAGGGAGGGAATGTTTATGAGTTTTTGTTTTCTTTTCAGCTTTCTAGAATGTAATTAGATGTTTGATTTTGTATACTTCTTGTGTCATGAGCTTTGCCTAGTTTCATTTGATTCAATAGAAAAAATGACAAGGTAAGCCACTATAAATTCCCCAACACAGCACTATATACTTCTCAACTCTCCGGCACTCTTATATCACACAAAATTGATACTCCACCCGAAGATCCCTTAGAAGATAAATAAGACCATCCTAAGTATTGGAAACTCCACAAACTCCGAACAAGTGATTGAAAACACACAATATCAGCTTTCCAAAAGCAGAGCAAGTTTTTAGTTTGGATACACTTAAACTCGCTTAGTCACTAGACGTTCCATGTCAAAATATTGTGCTTCATGATACAATTGGTTTTGCACACCCTCTTGTCCTCCCTCAACTTGGACTACCTCCCTTAGCATTGTTGTTGATTTGCCCAAGTAAGACGCTTTAACTTCCTGCTCTTCTTAGATCTTGGTTTTATCCCAAGGAAGTGACCCACTTCAATTGTAGTAAATAGTGCTGTGAATTGGTTTTCAAGTCCCCCACATGTGATCTCAACACTCTGCTGTATTTCATTAAAACCTTTTGCAAAACCCAATCTTTATTGGTAGGGGCAAGCTGGAAATGGGTCCTTGGGGGAGCCAACTCACAAGATTATTGCTTGGCCAAGTTACAATTATTAAATTATGAAATATAAAAAAATAAAAAATAAAACAATAAACGAAATTGGAGACTTTTTATGTGTTTTTGTGGATGGGGAGGATATATTGGGCTAGGAGCCATCGCTCCCCCTAGATTTTTCCTACCTTTGAACAAGCTCCAAGTCTAATGTAGTGAGTTTGATGCCTTGTTCACTAGTTAAATATAATTTTAGTTAGTATTTTTAGTATTGGCTAAATTCGATTTCAAAACAATGGGTAACGTTTGTTGTTTGGTTTGTGTTGATAGATCAAATTTATCTTCTTTTTTGTGATCATGTCGGGAAACGTCTCCAAGGTAGGGCCCTTCAAACCCCCTGCAGAGTAAACCCCGGTTCCATGCACTACACCCTCAGAAGTTTCCCTACATAGAACTGGTTAAATCGTTGGCTTTTTACCAGCTTGTGTGGCCCCAAAGGATTGTTTGCACCCATAATGTGTTGAATCTTGAACCTTGAAGGGAGCGATACCCCAAGACCAAGCCTTTCACCACTTGGGCCAACCCCTTGAGGTTAAGATTTATCTATAAGGAAACAGTACTGTTGAAGTCCTTAAAGATGATGAAAATGTCTTTCCAAACATTGTGGAAATTGAAGAGCATATAGTGAGTTTCTATGAGAAACTTTTTAGTGAAGAATATTCCTGGAGGCCTAAGTTGGATGGGTTTTCTTTCGAGCCTATTGATCATGAGTGCTGATTGGCTTGAAAGACCTTTTGAGGTTGAAGAGATTCTTGATGTGGTTTAAGGTATGCACAAGGACAAAGCCACGGGTTCGGAGGGTTTCACTATGGCCTTCTTTCAAGTTTGTTGGGATATGGTGAAAGAAGATTTCATGAATATTCTCAGTGAATTCCACTCATTTATGAAATTCGAGAAGAGTTTAATACCACTTTTATTGCTCTCATCCTTAAAAAGTGGGTGCTGCAGAATTGAGAAACTATCGCCCCATTAGTTTGGTGAACAGGGTTTACAAAATCATTGCAAAGGTGCTAGCCAACAGAAATAGTAAGGTTATGGACAAGATCATTTCCAAGCCTCAAAATGCCTTCGTAAGGGGAAGACATTCTTGATTCAGTTTTAATTGCAAATGAATGTTTGGAAAGTCATTTAAGAATGGGAAAAGCTGGAATTTTGGTTAAATTGGACATGGAAAAAGTTTTTGACCATGTTAATTGGAATTTTCTATTGTACCTCCTTGGAAGATTTGGCTTTGGAGCAAAATGGTGTTCTTGGATCAAATTTTGTATTTCCTCTGCCAGATTTTCAATCCTAGTGAATGGCAACCCAATTGATTTTTTTAATAGCTCTCGGGGTTTGAGGCAAGGAGACCCCTTATCTCCTTTTCTCTTTGTTATTGTGATGAATGCTCTAAATCGTATGCTTGATGGGGCTGTTGGAAATAGTTTTTTGTCAGGTTTCGAAGTGGGAAATGAGTTCCAGGGCATTAATATAGTTTTTCATTTGCTTTACGCTGATTACACTCATATTTTGTGTAATAGCAATAGAGAGCATCTTCGGGCTTTGAGAGCTCTCCTTCTTTGCTTTGAAGTTGTTTCTGGTTTGAGAATTAATTTATCCAAATCTGAAATTGTTCCTGTGGGTTCAGTTAGAAACATCTCAGATTTGGCCAACATTTTGGGTTACAAGATAGTTGCTCTTCCTATGAAATATCTTGGCTTACCCTTGGGAGATCCACATAAATCTGTTGCTATTTGGGATGGCGTGATTGAGAAGATCAGGAGGAGACTAACCGGCTAGAAAAAGCTTTAGTTGTCCAAAGGGGGCAAAGTCACTCTTATTAAGAGTACTTTGTCTAATATTCCCACATATTTTCTCTCTTTTTCCATTACCAGTTGGTGTTGCCAAAACCATTGAGAGTCTCTATTGGAATTTACTTTGGGATGGTATTGGAGAGGAAAAAAGTTTCATCTGATGAGTTGGAACAAGATTTGTCTTCCGGTCTCTTAAGGAGGCTTAGGTGTTCGTAACCTAAGGCTTTTTAGTAAAGCTCTTCTTGGAAAATGGCTTTGGAGATATCAATTTGAGAGTATTGCCTAATGGAGGATTATTGTGGATGGCATTCATGGAAAACTTGGGGCAAATGGCATTCAAAGGTAGTTAGTGGACCTTTTGGGGTGGGCTTATGGAAGTCTATTCGAATGGAATGGGACGTGTTTGTTAAGCATACTACCTTTAGAGTGGGGAATGAGGCAAAGATTCTCTTTTGGCATGACAGTTGGTGCAGAGATTCTCCTCTCAAATATTTATCCCAATATTTTCAGGATTGCTAAAAACAAAGAGGCCGTCATTGCTGATTCTTATTCCATTTCCAATAATCTGATTTATTGGAATGTGTAATTTGATAGAGATATCCAGGATTGGGAAGTTAATGAAGTTTCAGATATTTTGGGAAAGTTGTATGAAAAGAAGATAGATCAGAACCAAGAAGATTGTTTGTTGTGGTTGCACTCAAAAAATTCTAGATTTACTATAAGTTCTTTCTACAAGGCCCTAATTAGTCATGGGGCTGAGAATTTTCCATGGAAGAGTATTTGGAGACCAAAAGTATCTAGTAAGGATGCTTTCTTTTGTTGGCTAGCTTCTCTTTGGAAAATTCTAACTATTGATAATTTGAGGAAGATGGGCTTTTAGTATATCAAATGGTGTTATATGTGCAAGAAGATGGAGAATATATTGATCATCTTTTCCTGCATTGTGAGGTGGCCACTTGGTTCTGGAACGCAATTTGTACTAGGGCTAGATTTTCATGGGCGATGCCATTGCACGGGTTGGATGTTTTCACAATTTGGCCAGAAATTGTTGGGAGAGACATTAAGCCTACTGTAATGACAATCATTCCTTTATGCCTAATGTGGTGCTTGTGGATTGAAAGAAACGGAAGATGTTTTGATAATCGTGAACATTTCTTAGAGGAATTAAGGGATTTTTTTCGTAGCACTATCACATTTTGGTCTCTAATCTTGTAAGGGATGGGAATGACTATTTGGTTTTGTTTTAATTTTCCAGCTTTAGCTTGTAAATAGGTGTTTCTCAATTGTATACTCCCTGTGTACTTGGGCTATGCCTATTTACTTGGAATAAAAGTTCTTTTATTACTTATCAAAAAAAAGATTTATCTATAAGGATAACAAGGGTCTAAGATATCAAGTTTATCTACAAATGCTCTGTTTGATGAGATAATCTTTAATATTAGATGAAGACGAAGGTTTGAAACTCTCAGAATTCAATGGACAAAAATCTGAAGAAGAATTCTTGTCTCGTCCAGAACGTGTCACAATAGGTTATCTGCAGGTTTTCAGGATTGTGATTTTGAAATAAGAGATCAAATTTATCTATAATTGTTCTATATGATGAGATATTTTAGAAAATTAGCAGATAACTTAAGAGTAATGGATGAAGATGGAGATTTTAAAATCTTAAAATTCGAAGCCTGGATAAAGACCATGTTGTCTGGAATTCTGAAGAACAATTTGTGTTTCATCAGGAATCTGTCACGACAGATCAACTGCAGATTTTTAGGAATGCGATTTTGAAATCCAAAAAGAGTTTATCAGTTCAAGGGCCATTCGTGGAGCACGACATTGGCCTATAAAGTTACCCGATCAGGTATTGATACTCCATGCAAGTGTGCCAAGAGAGAAAAGGAGTTTTGGGACTTGTAGAAGAATTCACTCTTGGAGTCTACACAAAATACAAAGATAGTGATAAATGTGATTTGAGGTGAGTTCAGCTACTGGAGGTTCTTGGAGAAGTTCGGCGATTGTCAGAAGTTCTGGCTGCTATTACGATAAAAATTGGTCATTTTGTTGTAGTAAGGGATTCAAAGGGTTTGTAAGAAACTTGTATTAATCTTCAAATAGTGGAATTGGTTTGGCTGGAAAGGCTGCCTGTTTTACCTTTGAAGAGTTCTTTAAATGATTTCCCATCGTCACCAAAAATCCTTATCATCCATATTTATATATCTATTCAATATTGTGGTTTGATGCATGTGGTGATTCAAAATTTGATAAATATTATTGATCTTGAGATGGATTAAAATTGGACAGAACTGTCACATACACCCATTCAACCCTGATCAGGTATTGATACTCCATGCAAGTGTGCCAAGAGAGAAAAGGAGTTTTGGGACTTTTAGAAGAATTCTCTCTTGGAGTCTACACAAAATACAAAGATGGTGATAAATGTGATTTGAGGTGAGTTCAGCTACTGGAGGTTCTAGGAGAAGTTTGGTGATTGTCAGAAGTTCTGACTGCTATTACGATAGAAATGAGTCATTTTGTTGTAGTAAGGGATTCAAAGGGTTTGATCTTCAAATAGTGGGATTGATTTGGTCTGGAAAGGCTGCCTGTTTTACCTTTGAAGAGTTCTTTAAATGATTTCCCATTGTCACCAAAAATCCTTATATTGTGGTTGGGTTGTTTTGTTTTATCATCCATATTTATATATCTATTTGATATTGTGGTTTGATGCATGTGGTGATTCAAAATTTGATAAATATTATTGATCTTGACATGGATTAAAATTGGACAGAACTGTCACATACACCATTCAACCCCCCAACCCCTTTTTCTAGGTGTTATTTGAAGTCAATCTCATAGTTTCAATCTTTATTTCTGTTTGGTTCTTGAGTGGAATGCATCTTATTATGGCATATCTGGCCTTGTTTAACGCTAATTGGGCATGGGGTCATAAGGGCTCTTTGCTAGCCCATTGGTCTAGGTCAAATTTTGAGGGGAACAATGAGATCTTCAGTGGCACAGTAGCAGCTGTTATTGTGCGTATACAGGATGGTCTTATCTGTAAGCCACTGCTCTTGTATCTACAATTTTCTTTTGGGTATCAGAGTCAGCCTTATTTAGGTCTGTAAAGTATTCCCGACTTGTAACTTATGAACTTATGTATTTCCGTAGGGTATGTGTATGAATAATGTATGTATCTGATGTATCTGAGTCAGAGTTCCTACTAAGGCATTTGAAATATATATGGTAGTTGTGACTTATGAATCTAGTATATATTTTTGTTGAGTAATTGTGTATAAATGTATTTATGAAATAGGCACTTAGAATAAAAAATATATATGTTCAAAATCTTCCATCTCCATTTTCTGGAGAAGAAGCATATGACGAGATAGCTAGATGGCTTCATGGGCACAAATCTCGTGATACCAGGAAGTTACTATTTTGCTCTACCATCTCTTCCGAATGATGTTCCAATATCTTCTTGTTGCCTATCCCAAACTATTTGGTCCAGCGTCACAAACCCAAGAGAAAGGTGGCGCAGTCCAGCCACCACTCCAGAAGCTGAACTGTAGTACGGCCCACATGCATGAACTCTGAAGACAAGGCTTGGTGAGGTCGGAATGAATTGGTGAAAAAAAAATTGTCTTGTAAACTGGTGGGGAATTGACGGTTCTTGTTCATGTGTTCATATAAACTCCAATTCTTTATTTTTATGATACGTAAGCAGTTTGATTGTATTAGCATTCGTCATGCTTGTTAGCTGCCACCTCAAGGCCATATTGTGTGCATAACTATAGCTGCATTTGATGATAACTTTTATCCATTGAATGATTGAAAAATGACGTATCCGAAAAAAAAAAAAAAAGGTAGTATGAAACATTAGTTTCAGTTAATTTTCTTATGAATAAACAAAATGCTGACATTTATTCTTTTGTTGGTTTTCTTACAGAGTTCAGGCAGAAAAATGCTGGAAAGAAGGCCAAAGTGGCGAAGGAGAAAGAAGTGAAAAAAAGGAAAATGGAAGAAAATGCACCACAGAAAAGTGGTGGTGGTGAAAGGGGTGAAGAAGAGGGAGACCAGGATGGAACTGGTGATGACTAAAGCCAGACCGTTGAACTTCACCCTGTGGGAGTGAAGTATATAGTGTACTATACTTTTATGCTTTTAGTCGATGGCCTTTGTAAGAGTGCATCGAACCATTTCATTTGCTTTGTTCTTATCTTCAAAAATGCCTTCATTTTATTCATAAAGTGGAGACCTAAAGTTAAAGCTATATAAATTGCTTTGATGATGCTGAATGTCGGAGAGTTTGGTAAATGTGGGATACCTTTTACCTGATTAAAATTCGGATTTATATTAAAAAATTATATTTCAAGCTCGTGTATAAAGAATACTTAATAAAGTTTTTACTTGAAATGGTTTGATTTAAAAGATAATTTTAAAATTAAATCTAACAATCAAATCTTAAGCTTGATAACTCTTGTAGAAAAAAGACAACAAATAAGAAAGAAAGCTCGGATTCTCTTAACGTTTTTGCCTTCACCAAAACCCACCCAAAGATCCCATCATCTCTGCCTGCAGGGGTGTAGAGATTTTGGTCCTTCTCCCCTTTCATCTGGTTAGTCTAGAAATTGTAATCTCTTTTTCCGACTTTTTTATTTTTATTTTTTTTATTTTCATCCATTGCAAGGAGAGATCTCAATATGCTGTTTTTTAGAACCCAGTGACCGCACCACAAGATTCTCTAACAGCCAATTCTTCAACCGGCTGAAGAATATTGTCCAACGATGCAGCGTGAGTCATGCACTTTCGAAAGCGCACATGAGATCCATGTGCCACCTCACTGAAAAATTCCTGCTTGCTTCCACGCGTTGCACTTCTAGGATCTCATAATTTCTTGGGTCCTTGGATAGAGAAAATCTTGGCCCTTGGACAGAATCCATTGATAAAAGACAAATGTCCCTTCTTGGGCAACACTTATCCAGTTAAATCTCGAACCTATGTAATGCGTCCCCATCACTGTTCTCTTTTTCAAGGGTAAAAATCATGGATGGTATCGTTCACGAGAACATGAAACCATAACCAAGAAACAAAATTAATTAATAATCCTCTGATTTTAAGCACTTTGATAAGGAACACATTATTTTACCCCGTACCATCGTATCACATGCAAGATACTTCTGGCAATCAGTTAGTTATCTTTCCTCAAAAGCCCTAAACTAAATTTCCTGGCAAATCGGCATTTAGTATTTTTATTATATACAGCGAGGATTTCCCTTTTCTTAAATTTTATTTTTCGGAAAAAGAACGCACTCTATATCTTTACGGAGGGACTCGGAGACATGACTCAACAACAAGAATACCAAACACCTGCATTGAAAAGTCACGTAAATTCCGTAACCCCCGTCCCATCCAGCCCCTAAAATAGGCTGATAAATGAAAAATTGTGAACGGGATAAACAATTAACTAATACCAAAGTACAAGAATAACATAACAAGCTTCAATAAACAAGATGATAATGCAAAAATTCAGTTACAACAATATTTAGGTTTGGCATTAGAACAAACAGCACCTTATGTATAGCTTTTTGGCACTAGAGAAGGGCAATTAATATGGGCGATACCTGCGCCCATGGCCACCTTCATTGCCATGCCTTCCCCTACTTGAACTACCACCACTCCTGCTGCCACTTCCACCAGCACCCCTGATACCGCTTCTTTGATGTGAAGGTGGAATTTGTGGTTGTGCTCCTGGTTGTTGCCTGCAATGATGACAAAAAAATAAATAAATAATGGCCTCCAGCCCTTCAATCCCTATCTAATTAACCAGAGGGCCCGCTGGGCCACCATAGAATTCTTAGATGCTACTGCATCACTAAAAATACTGATTACTCATCTCACCAGTCAGTCTCAGTGGAAAGTAAAACTTTCCAAAGTGGGCATGAGAGGAGGATTTAGTAAGGGAACCTTCCTTTTCTTTTAGATCGGTAAATTCATAAAGGAACATTTGCAGATGCAAAATTAATTATCTAGAATCAGTAACTACTAGCATGTGCTTACAAAACATATCCAATACGTCCGTCTGGCAGAAGCATTGGCATCATTGCCAAGCCAGCAGGAGTTGGTCCCCTCCCATAGATCATGGGCTGCAAGATATGCATGCAAAAATATCAGCAAAAATCTAGATATTATTAATGATAAGTTGCACCAGCTTCTATAGAAAAGCATATTTTATGTATTAGCAGATTTCATAACCTATAACATGTGGTACAACAACCTCCCCCTAAGAATAAGGATCTTGAAGGAATCTACGTATGTAAATACTCCCTTGATTGAAGAAAGAAACATACATGGATGAATAGGGTAACCGATTTATCTATTACTTACCGGTGCAAAGCCTGCTGCACCATATCCTGCACCAAGAGCACCACCATAGGAACCATCAACTAAACTATAACCAGCACGAGGGGGATATGTTGGAAGCAATCCTGCCTTCTGAGAACTTGATCCTCCAGCCTTTTGATCTGCCTGTGGTTTTGCAAGAGAACACTCCAAAACTTGGCCTAAAATCAAAAGAACCCAAATCAACAGGAATGATTATTTTGTTTGCATTCAGATAAGCAAAATATACTAAGAAACTCAAGCAATGATCACCATCTAGTTCGTATTTTTCTGTGTTCTTCAACGCCTTCATAGCACTTGACCTCTCTGCAAAATGTACAAAACCAATTCTATTTTTTTCCTGTCCAGGTTTGGCTGGTGGCAGAACCACTTTTGTGATTTTCCCGTGATGTTCAAATAGCTTCTTCAACTGATCCTGGGTTATATTCTTTGGCAGGTTCTTCACATATACTGCCTTCACCTGTATGAAACAATTCTTAGCTTTCAAAGAGCTTGGCCCAACAATAAACTGCCTTGAATTCAACAACAGAATTATGAAACGAATAGAAAGAAAGAATTTGATGGCTATCAGATCCAGAAGACTAACTCAGAATGATAGGGGAGAAGTCCTGATGTACTTGAAAAGAAAAGCACTATAATGGTGACCATACAGACCAGGCATGGATCATAGGCAATAAAATTCAGTATTATCCCATAAAAGTCAACCATCAAATTATTTTGATAAATAAAAATTTTCTTAATAGAAAATCAGGCCAAGCCCAAGAACTCTGGATGTATACAAGAGACACCTAGTTAAGAGGAGGAAGAAATAGAAACAAGAAAGTCATTAAAAGCTAGCCCATTGAAATCTATAACTATTGTCCAAAGGAATAATGCTTGAATAAATAAAACTACTAAAATCCTCCAGGAAATGCTCCTCGTCTTTGAAGTTCCAGTCATCAACCCATCAATCCATTAAGGGAGAATAACAAGTCGATTTTCTTTTTTATAGATTTTAGATTTTTGTTGGTTTTTTTTTTGGGGGGGCGGGGATGATTGATTAGTCTAACTTATTGGTTACCACCTCATTCTTTTGCCAGCTTCATATTTATGGAAGCAGCAACACCATTACATGCCACATTCAGATCTAATGAATCATATCATCTTTTTCCAGATGCACACAAAGATAAACACTCGTAGTGCTTTATCCAAAAAAAAAAAAAAGAGATTTTGTAGCTTTCACCAGTCGAAAATGTCAGACATTGACAACAGAATCAGAAAAGGAAGATAACAAAACCTGTGAAGCGGCTGAAGAATCAGCATTTTTTGGGTCAGCCCAGCTCACAGTTGGAGCATTATCGCCTAGCTTAAATTTTGGGCTTGTCATCTTTTGTCTTGAATACTCAGCACATGCATGGTTGTGGTAGTCGACAAAAGCAAAGCCCCGGTTATTGCTTGAGTTCTTCATATCCTGTGACCAAGATTGTGATAAATCAGCACATGATACTTGTAACCTGAATATATTTCCAAACCACAGCCTGTTGTAGAAAACAAGTTTCACAAAAGCATGGAGAATTCAGAAAATAAATAAACAAGAAGCAAAAACATAAAATGGAAATGGAAAAAAAAAAAACTTTAATCCCTGGAATAAATAATTACCATTAAGAGGCATAACTTCACATACTGACCTTAACCAGTTCTACAGCAGTAACTCCAGGCCCAATCTCAGTTACAACCTTCCTAAGATCCTCCTCTCCCCAGTTTCTAGGAACATTACCAATGAACAGACGGTGCTTTGCTTGAGATGTTGAACATTTTATTTTTTTACCCTGTGATAGAGACAGTACAAAAAAAAGCTTTACAAATACAAGCATTCATAAGTAGTAGCATACCCACACAAGATAACTGTTTGCAAATTGCCAAGAAAATAACGCAAACAAAAGGTCTAAGAAGAAGATCTTAATCTTTTACCCATCAATTATATTTTACTTCCAATACGATATATAACTTGCCCTCAAGTCATTCAGCTTACATGGGGAATAAGCAACAAAGAAATGCTATCTTACCTTAAATTCAGTGTTGTTCAGCTCATCAATGGCTTTAGAAGCTAATTCTGCATTTCTAAAGGTCACAAATGCAAAGCCCTTGTTCTCACCTGAATCTTTTCCTTTCATAACTCGAACCTGATGTCACAGAACACTATGGTATTGGCATAAGCCTTTACAAAGGACGTATAAGATGTTACTTTATAAACAGAAATAGATCTAACCTCTGTAACTTCTCCTATAGATTCGCAAAAAGCCCTCAAATCCTCATCCAAAGCATCATGGGGAATGCCACCTACATACACTTCAGAACCATGCGGAGGGAGTGCAAGAAGTTCGGCACATTTTTTCTTCTCATCCTCATCTTCAACCTTCAGCTCACCACCACTAAGGATTTTCTGTGCATCAGCTCCATCAGCATTATTAATATCCTCCTCTTCTGCTTCTTCCATTTCCTCCTCTTCTTCTTCCACCTCTTCTTCAATTTCTTCAACCTCCTCTTCCTCCTCTACTTCTTCATACTCAATCTCTTCCTCCTCCTCAGGATCTTCATCTTCATCAAGATCGACTTTCTCTTCCGACTCAACTGGCTTTTCAGGCTCACTTGACTTTTGAGGTTCAACTTGCTTACCAGAAGATAATGCATTTGTCTTTGTCCGTGGCATCTTATGTATCAAACAAACAAGCTTGCGAGGCAACTGTGAAGACGGCACAGAGGCCAGAAGAATTCATCGGAAGAAGTATACACATATCGACAGGAGGAAACAAAATGAAAGGCCAAAAGGAGTTGTAGAGTATGAAGTTCATTGTTTTTGGTCAACAAAGTATGAATTTTAGCTGTATCTGTCTGATGAGATAAGACTCAAGGTTGCAATGTGAAAGACTTTTTATCAATGGGATAAGAAAAATTAGTAGCAGCACTAACAGAGACAGGCAAAAGAGACTTCTGAATGATACTTATAAGGATCATGAAGGTGGTGCAAAATATCAAAATAGAATTTCTTCAGTATAAGAATGCTGTGACAAAAACATATAGAGCAAAAAAAGCATTTCACTTTCTTCATTCCAAATGGTGAAGCTGAAAATTAAATAGTACGAAGATCAATTATGGATTATAGAATTAAATACGGATTACAGAATTAAATATGGAGATGATAATGATTCATAGTAATCCATGGAAACGCAGCAAGGTTAAAAGAAGTTTCCAGGGTTGTTTCTATTTAAGAGTCAATCAGATATAAAAGGAATGGAGCTGCTGAACAATAAGGGGAACAAAGCCACAAAAAATTGTCCACTCTCATAAAATAATATCAGTTCCAGATAAACGTACCAATATGTGCACCTTCCTGCAATAGATTTATATATATAAGCTGAAATCAGATATTTAGGATGGGCATTGTAGTTTTGCATAAGCATTACAGAATATCACACAAATAAACTAAAAAGGAAATAAGATTAAAGACTGCTAAATCAAATAGCTTATACAATGCGGGTTAAGGTTATTTGATATACAAAAATGTTGATCATTTGTGGGTTTCATATGTGTTTTCTTTCTTTTCTATTATTTTTTAAGCTTCTTAAATATTTGTACTAAAGGGAACACAATTGAAAAGGCGAAAGAACATGGTTTTTTTTTTTTTTATATGAGCTCGAAAACAAGAGTTTAACCTAAACCAAAAGGCAAACAATCTACATGCCCATTATACACATGAGCAGACAATAATTAGAAATAAAACAATTTTGAATTCAATTAAGTCAGGAAACCTTCATGCACCAGAACAGGGACGGGAGCGAGAGGGGGCCAAAAATCTGAGGAAATAACCCTCAGTAAAGGCAAGTTTTGAATTCACATTGGCCTGGGACCACTGCAGTAAATATTTTTCTTTTTCATGGGCTTCTTTGCCCTTAAATTTATCTTCATCATTTTTGTAATGGTTATTTGCTTCTAAGCTTCTTTTTATGGTTCTTATATTTCTTTTTTCCACTAAATGAAATTCAAGTTCTAACCGTATCCATTTTATTATTTTTAAGATACAATTTGGTAGTATATTTCTTCTTTTGCTTTCTAAGGAAAATTTCTTCAAGAAATTGCATATCTTTTAAAGATTCCCAACACATTTTAACATGAAAGAATATATATATATATATATATACTTTAGTAATTCATTTCTCCAAAACATTATTTTCCGTATTTATTTTTCTTTTTGGAATGTGTAAATGTACTTTATTTAATGCACTTTTTCTTTTACATCATTTAATGACCTTATTAGTGTAAAGTTAGATGAGGTTTTGTACTTATTAATCTTGAAAGATGTAGTTTCTCCTTAGTCTTAAATTTCTTTCTTTTTCCTTCTTTGTTAAAACAAAATGCCATTTTTCAATAACTTAATATTTCTATTAACAAAAATCGAACCACATATTAGTGCCAAATAATTTGGCCCCCCAAGATTTTAATCCGGGCTTCGTCCCTGCAGCAGAAGGTAAGACTTTTCGCATTCTAATAAGCCCATGCAATTTTACAAACCACACGCCCAAAAGCAAACTGAAATATGTATGGAAAAAAAACAAACAAACTTCCGAATCCCCAATTGCAACGCATATAAAACTCAACTCACATACAAAGAAATTATACTAAAACAGGCTCCAATCTCAACAGAACACATTCAAATTATGCCACCATGACAACTACATTGAGGAAGAATTCAACAGAGACAGTCACAGAGAGAGAGAGAGAGAGAGAGAGAGAGAGAGAACCAAGAGGCTACCTTCGGAGGTTGATTTTTGTTTATTGGCAGTAAAATTCTGAACAGCAACTAAAACCGAAGCTCAGAGATTGCGTGATCGAAACTTCCACTCTCGCAAATGTAAGAAATTATTGCACCGCTCAAATCTTGAATTATGAATGTGGTTTTAAGAAACCCTAGAGTGGACAGTGGAGTCAGACGTTTCGTAATTGGGAGCACCCATCTTGGTGCTCCCCACCCATTTATTGTGTGTTAATTACAGATATTAATTCCTTGTTACAAAATG
The DNA here is from genome assembly GCA_036559045.1 of Platycarya longipes. NCBI lineage: Eukaryota > Viridiplantae > Streptophyta > Magnoliopsida > Fagales > Juglandaceae > Platycarya > Platycarya longipes. The sequence continues at coordinate 21,696,916 of CM071802.1, read as the reverse complement.
GGGCATCTTTTTATCCTTAATTTACACTTTGCCCATCACCCTTTACCTGTTTGAACTTTGGATATTGAGATAAATTATAAGATAAAACGAGATAAAAAAAATTCGTGAATAATGAATAAATAAATTAAATTAAAATATTTTATAGAATTTAAAAAAATAAAAGAAAAAAAACTTGAATAAAATATTATAAAATTAAAATATTATTATAATCTAATTTTTCAATATTAGTTTTATTTATTAGATTAAAAAGTTAAGAATTTAAAATTAAAATACTTATGTATGAGGTTGTATATATTGAGATGAGATGAGATTTTTCATAGAGTAACAAATCAGAATAAAGCTAGCATATTTACTTACTTTATAAGATTAGTACATTTTTATCTATCCTCCTCTCTCGAGTGAGGTTTATTTTTAAGATAGAGTTTCTTTTTGCCTAGTCTTACTAGACAAAGGAGTGGATCATGACAGAAGAACTGTCCAGACAAGAGGCATGGTTCAGCCTAATAGAGAAGGAGAAGGAGGGGGTGGTCCTACGATCCTCTTCAATGGCCAACATTGTGAAACCGAGCCCCTTCTATTTGTTAGTAATGATTGTTGCCGACAAAAGAAATAACAAAGACGCCTTCAAAAACACTATGACCAAAGTTTAGAGATATGCAAGTTGGCTCCAATTCTTTAAGGTAGGTACAAACAAGTTTCTCATTGAGTTCAATAATGAACAAAAACATGTTAAAGGTGGTTAAGGGTAGACCTTGGTCCTTTGACCGTTGGCTCTTATGCCTTCAGCACTTCAATGGGTCCATGTCAATAAATGAGATTGCTTTCAACAAGGAGTGTTCTAGCTTTAGGTATACGATGTTCCCTTTAACTGCATGAACAAAGATATTGGCTTTCAACTAGGTAGTAGCGTGGGGAAGGGTGTAAAGTTCCATGCAGATGAGCGTGGCATCAATTTGGGAAAATCCATTCGCATAAGGGTAGAAGTTGACTTCACTAAACCTCTCCCAAGAGGCACTTTCCTTTAAGTAGATGGGAAGAAATCGTAGGTGCCCTTCAAGTATGAGAGACTTCCATTAATTTGCTTCAAATGTGGAGTTTAAAACACCCCCAAGGTGCATGCACCAATCCCTCAAGTGGGCGTGGAAAACAGCAATATGGGGCGTGGCTCAAGCCCCTGCTGCTAAGGAAAATGATCTCCAGTACAAAAAGTATGGAGAGGAAGTTCCTAAGGATGAGCAAGCTAGTTCACAACCATGGCGGAAGGAGAGGTAGGATAGGGAAGAAGCTAAAGACGACAAAGCAGAGTCTAAGGAAAAAGTTTTTGCTTAGGATTCTATGCAGAGTCTCGAGAACCAAGCAAAACCAAGTCAGTTACTTAAAATAGGAATGAATGAAAAACATACTATGAAAGTAGTCTTCTCTTGTATACCAGAAGAGGGACTTAGTGACATGATAGGAGTGGAGGCAACTACCTAACCAAGAGGGCACTAGGATCAAAAGGTCCACCCTTGAAGCTGGTACTAGCCAGACAACAACAAAGAATTTGAGGACCCGAATGATCTTATGCACCAGATCAACTCCCTGCACCAATTTATCTCTGAACAAGTCATAGCTCTACAATAATTTCAAAAGACTGCTACCTGGAAAAGAAGAGCAAGGACCCTTTGCTTCAAGAATTTTCACTTGGGCTGGAGGCGGGATCCACAAGCCTCGCTAATAGAAACAAGAGAGTTGCAAGCCCTCTTCCTGCATGTGACTCTCAACAGAAACATAAAGAGTACAAAACTAATGGAAGTGAAAACCCTAACTCTAGCAATGCACTCATGGTGGAGACTGTTGAAAAGCCCCCACCAAACTAAATGAGTGGCATCAGTTGGAATTATTGGAGGTTTGGGAACCCCCAGACAAATCTTGACATGAACCAAATGATACAAAAGAAGCTCTCATCCTTTATTTTCTTAATGGAAACAAAGTGCAAAAAATAAAAAATTGAAACCATCCAAAAAAGGTTAGATTTCGAGTATTGTTTTGTGATCAATTGTAAATGGCTCAATGGTGGGATGACATTCTATGGAAGGAGGACTTGAGGCAGCTATTCACTCTTACACTTAACAACACATCTCATTAATGGTCAACGAAGTTGATGGGGGATTGGACTGGTTACTAACTAGCTTTTATGTTAACCCCATCACAACAAAGAGGAATGAGAGCAAGAATTTATTACAAGCTCTCAAAATCCAATGAAGTCTGGTGGTTGGTTATGCTTAGGAGAATTTAATGAGATTCTCAATTTTGTGAGAAATATGGGAGCTCTCTAAGACCACATAGCCAAATTAAGGGTTTTAGATCCACTATAGAAACCTGTGGCCTGTGTGACATGGGATTTATTGGTAATAAATATAGCTAGTCTAATGGGAGGTATGGTGGAGCTTTTATTAAAGAAATGCTAGACAAAAACCTTTGCAATGCTACATGGTTTGAATCCTACCCCAATTCGAGGGTATACACCTTTCCTACACTAATTTCTTATCATTTTCCAATCTTTGTTACACTAAATCTGACTCCACCCTTCATGGCTAAGAGTAACAAACTATTCAGGTATAAGGCAAACTGACCTATGAGAGAGGAATGTTATAAGGTGGTGGAGAAAGCTTGGCTCCATCTTAGACTGCAGCTAACAAGCCAAGTTATGCTAGTGAAGATCTCAAGTTATGCAGACAAAAACTACAGAAGTGGAGGAAAGGAGTCTTAGGCAATCCTTAGGAAGGCGTGATAGCTCAATTAACTCTCTTAGCTGATCTACAAAGAGCAAACAAAAGACACTTAAATGTTTCTATCAAGCAAGTGCAAAGCAATGTAAAGAGACTAATTGAAGAAGACAATCTCAAAAGGAAACGGCAAGTTAAACAAAAGTGGTTGAGGAAGGGGGATAGAAATATCAAGTTCTTCCATCAGTGTGCATCTTAGAGGAGTAGAATCAATTTTATCAAAAAACTAGTGAGTGATAGCGGCCGAGAGGTGCAATCAAATGAAGGTATTTGTAACTTGTTCCAAGCTGCTATAAGGAACCTTTCACCACTTCAGTTCCAGATAACACACCAGGTTGCCTATCATCACTAAAGGCTCAAGTCTCAACAACCCAAAATAACATGTTTACCAAGCCCTACAAATACCAAGAGATTGAGGATGCCCTCTTCCAAACGGATGGTCTTAGATCCCAAGGGCTTGATGGTTTTCTTGCAGCTTTTTACCAAAAGCATCCTCAAATCTCAAGTATGTGAAGTTGTGTTGCCAGTTTTGAACTCCAATGGAAATATCGCAAAAATTAACAACACTTTCATCACTTATTCCAAATAAGAAGAACCCCTCTAAAGTCACTGAGTTCAGACCCATCTCCTAGTGCAATGTGCTATACAAACTGGTCTCGAAAGTTATGGCTAACATGTTAAAGAACATCTTACCCCATAATATTGCTTGCACTCAATCTGTTTTGTACCCAATAGACTCGTCTTGGATAGTATAATAGTTGCTTTTGAAGTCTTGCATACCATGAAATGTAAAATGACAGGTAAAAAGGGCTACAGGGCATTGAGATTTGACATAAGCAAGGCCTATGATCAAATTGAGTGGAGCTTTCTTAGAGCTGTTATATAAATTGGGTTTCTGCAAGTAGTGGGTAGAGTTAGTCATGCAATATATTGAGATGGTTACTGATAAAATTTTAATGAATGGAATGCACAAGACTCTTTCACTCCCAGTAATGGAATAAGACAAGGTGATCATCTCTCACCCTCTCTTTTTATTTTGTGTGCTGAAGCTCTTAACAACCTGACAACTGAGGTCAGTGGTCTAATTCATGGTGTCCTTATTGCTAAAGGCCAACTTAAAATCTCACACTTATTTTTTTACTGATGACTTCCTCTTATTTTGCAAGGCCAATGCTTTTGAGTGGAGTAGAAGACTTAGTCTATTGAGGACTTATGAGCTAGCCTCTGGCCAAAGGCTTAATCTCGAGAAGAATCCATCATATTCAGTAAAAATACATCCAAAATGGTGGAGCAGTATGTATTGTCCATTGCTCGAGAAAAATAACTAAGCCTGCCTTCTGTGGTTGGAATGAATCGAGTTAAATCTTTTAAAGGCATTATAGACAATGTAATGAGAATCAGTAACCACAAAGTCAGGATGCTATCCCAAGTAGGTAAGGAGATATCCATCAAAGTTGTGATCCAAGCTTTGTCCACCTAACCATGTGTGTGTTCAAATTGCCTCAAACCCTCCTTAGAGACATCAATAGTGCTATCCAAAGCTATTGGTGGGGGCAACAAGAGAGAGAACATAGGGTCCACTGGATATCTTGGAAATGGATAGGGAAATCTAAGCTTAAAGGGGGAATGGAATTTAGGGAACTCGAGGCATTCAATAAGGCCATGCTAGCCAAGCAATGTTGGAGACTTATTCAATACCCTGACTCCCTTGTTGCCAGGGTAATGAAGGCCAAGTACTACCTAAGCTCGAGTTTTCAACAAGCAAAGATGGAGTCCAAACCATCTTTTATATGGAGGAGTTTCCTCTCAAATAGATCTTTGGTGGAAGTAGATTCTATTATGAGGGTGGGAAATGTTAATGACATCCATATCTGGAAGGACAAGTGGCTTGCACTCCGTACTCCTAGACAAAGCCTGAGTTATGTCAAGATACTAGATAGTAATGCTACAATCTCTAATCTAAATTCTAATTGCTCCTATTCTTAAGCAGTGATACACGAGCCTGTCTAGAGAGATTTTTTACCTTAGAGAAGTTGATACTATCCTTAGAACTTCCATAAGATGTCTTAGAAGCAAGAATAAGATCATTTGGCTAGGTTCCGAGGATGGAACTTTCTCAGTTAGAAGTGCTTACCACATGGAAAGTACTAGGAACTTGGTTGCATAAGATCAAGGCTTAACTAGCAACTTTTTCAAGGATGCATGGCAACAACTCTGACAATTCCAAGTGTCACCTACAGACAAAGTCTTTCTATGGAGGGCATGTCTTGAATCCCTCCCCACCAGATCCAATCTATACAAAAAGAGGATTGTGAAGACCACTATCCTATTTTCTCCTTGCAACTAGAAAGCCCAGTGCATGCTATATGGAGTTGTAAGGCTTGATGTGTGGAGTCAATGTTCTAAAAGGCTACAAAAATGTTTTTTGCCTCAACAATCTATGCTACACCTATTTGAAGCCATATTAAAATTTAAGGAACATGAGCCCTCAGATAGTTCAAAAATCTGCAGTGGTAGCTTGAAAACTATGGTGGAGGAGGAACTGTTTCGTCTTCAAAGAAGAGTTTTCACACTCCTCCATTATCGTCGAGGAGGCTTGAGTCACCCTTGATTAGCTTGCTGAGAAGGGGATCAGAGAGCATGCTAAACCAAGCCATTATGCACTTCAACTTACACATGGAAAGCACCTGCTATGAATTGGCTCAAGATGAACTAGGATGGGCACTAGACATGGTGCAAGGCTTAGTGGGTGTGGGAGTGTTGTGAGGGATCATTCAAGCAAGATAATTGCAACAATGAGAACAAGCAAGCATCTATTCCCTGATCCCTTACTTGTTTAGGCCTATGGAGCTCTACAAGCTGTGTAGTCTGGTATTCAGTTGGGTTTCTCACAAGTCATTCTAGAAGGGGATTTAACTCAAGTCACCAAGGCACTAAACCAGTGACATAGAAGGTTGGAACAGTGCCAACATGTTCATGTGTGAGGCTAGGCATTCATTTCACTCTTTTGCTAAATGAGAGGTTTTTCCTATTAGGAGAAATGTCAATTTTATTGCAAATTTGTTAGCAAGCCTATGGAGCTCTACAAGCTGTGTAGTCTGGTATTCAGTTGGGTTTCTCACAAGTCATTCTAGAAGGGGATTTAACTCAAGTCACCAAGGCACTAAACCAGTGACATAGAAGGTTGGAACAGTGCCAACATGTTCATGTGTGAGGCTAGGCATTCATTTCACTCTTTTGCTAAATGAGAGGTTTTTCCTATTAGGAGAAATGTCAATTTTATTGCAAATTTGTTAGCAAAAAATTCTATTTTCCATTCAAACTCAATTGTTACATTGGAGGAGATTTTCTCTCTTATTTTATTTGCGTAAAAATATCTTCAAGTGCACAAAATCGTGATAAGAAATAAAGTATTTTAAAGAAAACGGATGTCGAACCCACAAAAATTAGTTATGCTATTGAGTACTAAAATTCATTAAATTAGTTACTATTTGAAAAAATGAAAAAAACAAATGGAGAGATTTTACTATCTAAATTAAATTGAACTACTTAAACAAAATAAATTTAATAAGTAAAAGAGTATAAATTCTAAGAATGTAAATATATAATAAGACTAGATCTAGAGTACTTGATTTCACCTATCAAGTCTTATACAATTTATTCTTCCTAATTATTAAATTCCAATAATCCCACGTTGATGATAAAAATTCCTTAACTATTTAATTTCTTTTCTCAAATAATATTTAAAATATCTCCAACTAATAACTCTATAAATTTATGCAAATTTAATTAATTTGAGAGTTATTAAGTTTTTTTAATTTTTCTTAGAAAATCACACTAGTCGAGGTAAAATATCTCTACTTTCACTCAATTAATGGTGTTTAGTTCCATAGCTAAAATCACAAATTACCTCTCGGTCTTATTGAGATTTAATAGATCAAATAATAATTGGCCAAAAAAATTACAAGTAATAAGAACAAGAATTAAATACTTTATTATGGAAATTTTAAAAATAAAATAATTTAGAATATAACTTGTATGTTCAATTGCTAGACTACGTCAAAATTATAGAAAATAAAATTTAGTTCATGACAAAATTAAAAAGAAAAATAATAAAAATAATATTTTCATTAGAGTCAGTTGATAAAATATACAATTCTTACATCTGTCCTCTAGATCCTTCTCCTTATAAAAAAAACGAAGAAAAACTTCAATTTGACTGTACTAGACCTCTTGGCCTTTTATTTATTTATTTATTTTTGTTCTTGATCTGATCTTCCCGCGACACATGAAGTGAAACTAATGTATATATATGCCTCTGCTCGTGCCTTCACTACAAGAAAAAGGTCTTTTGCGGCGATTTATAATTTGCTGCAATTAAAATCGCTGTAAGAACTCATTATTTGCAACGATTTTATTTTCGCTGCAGTCTTCTCACATTAATTTGCTAATATTCTCTTTTACAGCGATTTTAGCGATTATTACAGCGAAATTAATCGCTGGAAAGTATAATTGCCTTTTTACGGCAATCTATTTCGCTGCAACTGAGTTATATAACGATAGTCTAATGGCCAGCCCTTTTTGCAGCGTTTTTAATCACTGGAAATGGATCAAACCGCGGTACCACACGAGGTTTTCCCCCCACCCTTCAACAATAATTCGTAATTTCCCCCCCCCACATTTTCCCCCCACCCTTCGACATTTTCCTTTCTTTCTCAGTTCTTGTTCGACAGTTTCTGAAAACAATGGAGATTTCCCACCCACCCCAGCTTCTTGGATGCATGTAAAAGCTTCAATCATCTAACTCTAATTCTCACGCATGTAAGGGCTCTAATTCTATCGACTACATCAATTCATCTCTTTTCTTAGGGTTCCTCTGCGCCGTCCTCTCTCTCTCTCTCTCCCCCCTATCCTCACGCTGAAACCGTAACGTCTCTATCGATCAAAGCTCCGTCGCTCATTTAAGAGAGTGACTCGAAGCTGTCTTTTTGTGATTTTTACTTTTCTTCCTCTTTCTTTCAGGGCTCGAAGGTCTTCTCTCAGCGCCGATCAAAGAAACCTAGCCTCCCTCCCTCAGTCCAATCGAAGGTCTTCTCTTGAGCCCAAGGTTTGTTCTCTGTGATTTGGGTAGCATTTGTGTAGAAAACGAAGAACCAAGGAAGAACAAAGATTTGGGGACTCAGTTGTGTTCTTTGCTATGTATATAGATGGTAAAATAAATAATAAATATGTATAGATTTGTTTAGATGCATTTATTTTTCTTTGTGCAAAATTATTCCTCTGCTGTAAGTAGGTAAGTTTCTGCTCTGATTTTCTTAGCTTTCGGCAATTGATGTGTTCATATGCACTACGGATCCGAACAAGGAACCACCTCTGGAGGTAATGAATACCGTGTTATCAGCCATGGTGCTGGACTACCCAGTAGAGAAGCTACACGTGTATCTTTCCGATGACGGGGGTTCTCCTCTGACTTTGCATGCTATGAAGGAGGCTTATAGGTTTGCAAGGTTGTGGCTTCCATTCTGTAGGAGGCATGCAATCATGAGCAGGAATCCAAATGCTTATTTTTCAGTTCTAGATGATGATGGAGGTTCTGGGAGTTCCGAATTCATGACAGAGAGACGGAAGATTCAGGTTAGTCTTGGTTATATTAATGGTTATGCATTTGTGAAGATAGATTGCGTGTTTTAATCTGAGCTGAGATATTGTGATTTACCAGCCATAGTGACTTGGGGGTGATAATCATATTGTTACTGGAAAGATACGAGATTTTCAAGGAATCAGTGACAAAAGTAATAGAGAGAGGCGAGGCAAGGGACAGCAGCAGGAGCACTGCTCGAGATCACCCTGTGTAATTGAGGTACCATTTTTCCAATTAAGTTTCTCTTAACTCTCACAGCGAATTCAGGGCCAGAATCGGTGAGACAGAGAGATGTAGACACCGTGCGAGTGTTCTGCTGGCCAACATCTCAGATCAATCATTTGGATGTTTGCAATTGTTAGTCATATGTTTGAAGTCTTTTGCTCTAACTTAATGGGCAAATGTTAGTCCTATGTTTGAAGTGTCTTTTAATCTGAATTTTTTTAGATGTTTATAGAAGATTATTGTTCTTGATTTGATTTCAGATTAAAAGGATTCATCCCCAAGTCTGGGGTGTGAAGATTTCATATATTGGGCTCTTATGTTATCTAGAGACACTTTTTAGAAGTATTTTTTAAAATGCAGCTATTCACACATGTTTGTTTAAAAGGCACCTCTTTGAAAACTTTTGGAGTAATAAGCTACTAATTCGCATAATATAATAAAGAGTCTCTGCTATATATCTTGTTTAAAAGGCTTTCAATACTTGATTAAAAATATGATCTGTTTATCTGTTTAAAAGGCTTTTGGATTTTTAATGCCCTTTTTGCATCCGGACATAAAACATTATTGATTTCTGGATACAGTAATTTTTTAAGTGTCTTTTGCTCTAACTTAAGAAACTTCATAATTTATTAATTGATGTTTATTTTCCTTTTAGCTTTTTTAAGGTAATCTTTTAATTCAAGTTAAAACTTAGGCGTGCATTGGTTTTGTGGGAAGTTCTACTACGATGGCTATATAGTTGGAGTGTCTTGCATGCACTTAACTAAACAATTTGGGCCAGGAAATTTACCACCTTCCTTTTAGCTCCCCCCACTCGCATTATATCTCTCTCCATATATCTTTCTAGTGCTCTTCTCTCCTACTTTGGTTACTGATTAAATGCTCTTCCGACCAACCATTTCTTGACACATATCAGGTGCTCGTAGAAAAGACGGTTGGGATTCCACCACAAGTCACTCTATTAGGAGGTCATGCAGAGCATCAACAGCCCAGGTATACATTTTTGTACATCCATACTCTTGGTACATCTTTGATGTAGTAAATTAAATTGTTAAAGTCTGCATTTTCTTGTTGAGTTACCCTTAATATCATCGTTGTTGCATGCTCTTGAGGTGTCGTCAAACATGTTTGATTGTTATGACATCTTGTAGCCCCAAATTTTTTGTTAGTGTCAATGGAAGGTGTTACGCTGTTTTTCCAATTCAAATGAAGGAAGAGGCCAGAGCAGTAGGCAATATTATTGAATTGATAAGTGAGGCAAGTGTTGTGTCATTGAGAGGAAATAGGATGGGGGTTGAGTTTATTCTAAAAGTTATGTTATGCTTTCATCCAGAAAATTATTCCTGAAATAAATGGATAAATTAAGCAAGTTACTGTTTATAATTTAATTATCACTAGTTTATGATTTTATCCCCTTTTTGTGTTATTGATGATTGGCATATAAATTAAGCAGGTATACATATAAATGGATAAATTCCATTTTAATCTTTTGATAATTTTTTTTTTTTGGATATCATCAATCATTCACTCTCTTTTTATGGACTGAAGCATTCACGAGGTAACATGGCTACAATATTAGTCTCTTGTGTTAATTTTTTTTTTATCCAGGAAATGTGGTTGTGAAAGTGTCAAAGACTCATATGACATTAAAGCTGTAATGTTGGACTGAAGCAAGATACATTGCAAACACTACATAACATTTTCAACTTACAGAGACAATACAGAGCATGGCAGAAGCAATAGGGATAAGAGCTCATTGCATATGGTTTTTGTTGAAATAGAGAACTTAGAAGATGAAGTCATTATTGGATGCATTTATGTATTTTCATACCTAAATCGCTCATGTTTAAGCCTTAAGGTTTTCATACCTAATTGCCTAAATTTATGCACCCAGTCTAGTGTACTATTGGATTTAGAAATTGTATATAGATGACTTAAACATTTGGATGTTTGTCTACATGAATTTAAAGTTAATAGATTGGATAATCGATTGATATTTTTGGTTTAGCATAACAAATATTTAGTATTTGTGAAGATCTGACTTTCAGTTGGGTATATGATGTACAATTATAGGAAAAACCAATATAAAAACGTATTTATTTGGCTACTGACCAAATTCACCAAAATCTTAAAGTTTGCGGCGAATCAACAATCGCAGGAAAGTAGATACATTGTGAACTATCACATTTGGGGCGAAAAGTATTCGCCGCAAAAGTCATTTGACAAATCTATGTCCACACGAGGGAGCCATTGGCGGCGAAAATTTCTCTTTTTTGCAGTGAAAAGTATTCGCCACAAATAACAACCATTCCCAGCTATTTTTCATATTCGTTGCAAAATCTTATAAGCGGCTTTTCTATAACGTTGAATGTGCAGCGATTAATAATCGCTGGTGTTAGCATATTGCGGCGAATTTAGGTGGTTTTTGCAGCGATTATTTGCACCGCAAAAACTGAGTTTTATTGTAGTGCTTGTAGGTCCCGAAGAATTCAATTCCCAGTAGAAGTCGTGCTGGTCTGGTTTTAGTTCAAAGATGAAAATGCAACATACGGGCCCATGTTATTCATTCTCTTGTGAAGTGCGCCCAGGTTCATGGTGAATTGAAGCCCAGCCATTTGTAAATTGCTCTCTTATATAAAGTGATTTTTCTACAAAAGTAAAGTGTTGGTAGGCACTTGAAGCAATGTTCTTAATTTTGTATCATACCGGTCGATATGATTGAAATATACCATATCGGCTAGGTAGCTAGTACGTTTTGTACTGCTATTTCGTTTCAGGATAAATATCAGCCATGCTGGCCAGCTTTTGTGATTCCAGCCAAAACATGAATATTACCCGGTACACTTTGGTTAGATTTTGATGGATGGCTTTTTCGTTATTTATATAAAATATAAGGGCAATCTCATCAATTTACATGAAAACAATTAGGGAGTTTAGGATTGATTCTCGGTTTCATTTCTCCTCCCGTCCTTTGCCGTTTCACTTCTCCGGTTCTCTCTGCCCATTTTCATTTCTCCCTAGCGCCGCCAACCTGCCAACTTGTCGCACATATCAAGCCGTCGTCTCCTTCACTTCTCCATCGCTGGGTGAGGGCACCTTTGTTTTCAAATACGTTGCATGTCGCAGTGCTATTACTACTATAAGTGTTGCTCCTCTTGCTTTCTATTTCGAAAGGTGCATGCATCTTCACTACTTAATATTTTAGAGTTTTTTTTTTCCTACATTTGATTCTTGGATGACCGTTTGTTTGTTTGTCTATCTTGAATCTTACTACAATATGCCATGGTTGCTGCTGCTGTAGGGGAAGTCCAAAGAAGCTAATTAAGTGGTCTGTTTGGTTTTGGCTCTTTCTTAACGCCTTAGTCGGGTAAGCTAGCCATGCTTATGTACACTTTAGAATTTTATTTCTAAAGCCTTCTGCAATTGTGCATAAATTAAGACTATATATTTGCATATACATATATGTATCAGAAATTTGTGAACCTCAACTGCAACAGTGGAGATCCTTCTTGTTATCATTTTAAATTATGGTAGATTGGTGTCTCCCAAATTGATCAATTGCTTAATATGGTTTTTACTAGTAATGCTAAAAAAAACCCATAAATTTGGATCTAAAATGAATGTTTATTGGTTTCTCACGGAAATGGATTTGATCCCATATTTATCATTTGAACTTGTTGCTTTATTAGATTGTTTTAACATGGCCCTATTATGGACCTCATTTCCTTGAAATTCTGCTTTTTTCTTTAAAAATATTCTTATTTAGAGTGTGTTGTAATGATGAACTTTTTGTGACATATATACACATTACAATTTGAGTTCAAGCAAATCTTGAAACTTCAAACTTGAAACCATATATATAATGCTGTTCTAGTTTCTTAATTTTTTTTATTTATTTTGTTTTAGTTTTGTTTACTTTGAACTTTGAACTTTTAAGTGTTAATTTTTGGTACTTTAATAGTTAATTAGTGTTGAGTTATGAATGATTATGTAGGACTTAGGAGTATAAAAATGTCTAGTTGTCAATCAACTGGTGTCGATGGTATGTCTTCAACACTTGCTCGTGTAAGATCAGAAGATCCATCATAGGCCCATGCACGTGCAGTGCCAAGAGCAAGAAATAATACTAAATGTTTGTATTGTAATGAAGTAATTAGAGGTGACAGAATCACTCGGCTGAAGCAGCATCTAGCTAGAATTCAATGCAATGTAGAAGCATTTAAAAAGGTCTCTGAAGATGTAAAAAAGCAAATGAAGGAGTTGCTTAATGAAATGAAAAAAAGCAAAGAGAAGAAAAGAAAAATAAGCTTAGAGATTGAAGGCCATGTAGATTTAACATCTGATGATATTGATGATGGTATTGAGGGACAGTCTCAGCTTTCAAACGGTAAGGAGAAGTCAAAAGAATCTGGAACTAGAAAATTAGTGGGGGGAATGAGTAGATTTTTTGCCCCAAGAACAACTCCTAGGGCCCAATACTCAATTAAGAGTTCTATGTATTCGAAGGAGATGATTGTAAAAATAAAGATGGTTGTAGCACATTGGTGGTACGATGTTAATCTGTCTTTCAATATAACCCAATCCAAGTTTTATTAACAAGCTATCGGTGCCATGACTGCCATCGAGTCAGGATTCAAGGGCCCTTTTTATGAGTTGAGAGGAAGTATTTAAAGATGGTTGTAAATGATGTTCAAGATTATTTGCAACAAATTAAGAAGGTTTGGAATAAAACCGATTATTCACTAATGGCAGATCGTTGGACAAACCAGAAGCAACAATCAATAATCAATCTTTCTAGTTTATTGCTCGAAATGTACAATGTTCTTGAAGCCGGTTAATATATCAAGCCTTAGAAAAGATGCTAAAATATTGTTTAATATTTTTAATGAGGTTGTTCAAGAAATTGGAGCTAAGAATCTTGTGTAGTTCATAATGAACAATAATACAAGTTATAAAGTTGCGAAAAAAAAGTTACTGTAGAAGTATGGCTCTTTCTATTGGTTCCCTTGTGCAGCTCATTGCATAGATTTGATGTTGGAGAGTTTTTATGATCCAAGGCATTTTTTCCTTATTGATGATACTATAAAAAAGACAAAAAATATAACAAAGTTCATCTATAACCATGGTTGAGTTTTGGCATTAACGAGAAAAGACTTTACTAATGGTCATAATTTGTGTCATCCTATAGTTACAAGGTTTGCGATAAATTTTTCAAGTTTCTAATACTTGCTCTTGTATAAGAAACAACTCAGACAAATATTTACTTGTGATAAATAGATTACATCAAGTCATTCGAAGAGCAACATAGTGAAGGAGATAGCTGAGATTGTTCTAGAAGATAAAGAGTTTTCGATTCAATATCAATTTATTATGAAAACTAGTTAGCCTTTGGTTCGTGTTCTATGACTTGTTGATGGGGATGAGAAGCCTGCGACGGGATACTTGTATGATGCAATGGAAAGAACTAAAGAGAACATAAAAGCGAGATGCAATAACAGAGTTAGTGTATTCAGTCTATTCACCAGGATCATTGATGCTAGTGGGATATGCAGCTTCACAATCCATTACATGCGGAGGGTTGTTTTGTTAACCCTGGAATTTATTATAATCCATGTTTTAAAAATAAAAATGATGTTATAAGAGGCTTCAACAGTTGAGTTATGAAGATGGAATTTGATCCCGATAATCAAGATAAGATCATTGCAGAACTTGAATTGTATAAGAATGCAGTAGGTGAGTTTGGACATTTTTTAACAATCCGCCAATGTGATAAGATTAATCCAGATATTATCATTTATCAATATCATTTGTTAAATAGTGTGACTTTGTACTTTAAATTTTATCTTATTTTATTTTTACTTGCATTTAATTAATAATTAATAATTGTATTATTGTTATAGTTATATAGTGAACCCAATTTGGTTGCGAGATTCCAACGCTTCAAAAGTTTGTTATAACTTAAAACTTAAGATTTGTATCAAGAAGTATTGAGTTTATGATTTATTTTGTTGTTATTTTGTAATATAGTTAATGCTAGTATATATATAATTTATTCAGGTGTAAATTATTTCGAAACGGTACACGAAACGGTACTAGTACTAAAACGATATCGGTATCGAAATATTATTTCAAAACGATACATGAAACGGTACCGATACCGGTGATGAAATATCTCGTACCAGTGACTTGACCGTTACGACTTCCAATACGATATTCAAAACTTTAACTTGAATTCCAAACCAAGTGGCGTGTGGCCATGAAAGCGAAATTCACCTGAATTATAATGCTACTGTGTGGTGCCCTTTCTCTTGTGTAACAAATAATGAGTTAAGATGAGCTGAATTGAGAATATGATAAAACTTTATAATTGAATAAAATATTGTTAGAATATTAGTTTTTAATATTATTTTAAAAAAGTTGAATTATTTATTATATTTTATGTAAGAACTTAAAAAAATTACAATAATTAGATGAGATAAGATTAAATGAAATACTTTTTATATCTAAATCTAGCTAAAAAATGGTTTAGGCGTTTAAAATGAGAGCCGTAGAAGGTTAATGACAAAATCATAACTAAATAAATTGTAAACAATTATGTTGTAAAATGTTAGTTTTCAATAATTTAACGGTACCCTAATGATTTATAAAATGACCATACTGAAAATGGGGACTCCAATGGAATATGAGAATTTAAAAGCTAAGGATGGACAGTAAGTATTGCTTTGTAGAATTGATTGTTTTATTTGAAATATGATTTGGTTAATTTGAGACTTTATGACATACTTGTTAAAAATATTTGATTGACTGTGAATTGTAGGACTAAGGTTTTGTCACGACCCTACATGCTAGGATGGGTATAATACCAGTTTAACTATTTTGGTCACTCTAGAATGAGTAAAAATAGAATGATATATCTCAAGTTTATGACAAATAATGATATAACTAATTATTGAACTGATATGTAATACCAGTTTATCCTACATGTTAGGATGGCTTACCTTTGTAGGTGGGAAGGGCCATAGTTTGTTCCTAGCGGGGGTGAGACCATGAGAGTATCTCGATCGAGAACTACGTTAAATAATGACTTGTTTTCCTCGAAAGATAGACATACTAGAACACTTGGATGTATTAGTTTGTTCTAACTTCTTAGATGGGGTGAGAGTACCTCGACTTAGAATCATGTTAAATAATGACCTCGTAAGATAGGCACACCACAACACTTAAGATGTATGAGGGGTCGTAGCTTGTGTATAGAGTAAAATATGAAAGGAAAAGAAAATGAAATGGATAGCCCATTGATAAAGTTTATGAAGTTAATATTTAATTTACAAGATATATAATAAAGTTTAGAGTGGGAATTAATTGTGAATTAATGAATGGTTATGTTTATTAAGTTCATGAATAATTATGAAATAAATTATGTATTTTAATACAAGTGTTTATTTTATTCAATTTTTAATTTATACACTAAATTGGGTACAAAAGATAATAGAAAATATGCTGAAGTATGTGGTTTATATCAAGTGAGACATGCGTACAGAGAAAGCAAGTAGATGCTGGAGCGTAGTGGAGTGGAGTGACATGATATAATCTTACTTTTTATTATAGTGAAATTTGCCACTGCTTGCTTCTGTGGATGTAGGTACACTGTTGAATCACGTTAAATTTTTATATAATGTTTTTTCTGCTTTTTCTTTTTGCTATTTTGTACTATTCATCGTAATTGTCACACATTTATGAATATTTATGAAATAAGTTATATATTTTAATATTAGTGTTTATTTTATTCAATTTTTTAATTTATACATTAAATTAGGCACAAAAGCTCATAGCAAATACATTTCTAATTTATGGATATTCTTCAAGTTCAGTATTTACCAATAATGAAATCATAAATTATGGCAGGGACATTGAACCCCATTCTAAAGGAAGACACTATCGACAAGAATGATTAAGATATTGAATCAGGAACCTCTTTATGGACTTATATAATAGTGTTGTGGAATAGCAAAACAATATTAATTAGTGTTTGTATGTAACAACAGTTGTATAATTATTTTTTAAGTCAATGAGTACGTGAGAACTCAAGTGCGACACGAATAGTCTTGTAACCTTGTATTGTAAATGTTGTATGTATTTGATGCTACTCAGTTTCATCTTCGACATTGCAACTATAGTTAGTTAAAATGCGCCTTTAGCTTCATCGTAAAAAAAACTTACCTTATTTCCATAAGTGTTAATGACAGGATGAGACCATGGTACAGGTTATAGGTCCGATGTCCCAGCAACATCCTAGTAAGAACAGGAAAGTTAAAAGTCGATGGCATCACAGAGCTATTGTTAGAAGTCCCTTTTTATGAACCTTATCTACGAAGAAAGTATTTGTAAGTGGTTTTAATAATTAAATATTACATAGTATGACTATATATTTTAAAGGATGAAAGGAAATGTAGGATAAGGTTATAGGAAAGAAAATGAAAATGAAAAATGTATGATTGCATCTGGTTGGTGGGGATAGTGAATGGGCCATATGACATTAATGAATATGATATAATGAAAAATGCTAGTATGTCTACGTATTATGACACCTTATGTATTTTAATTTTTTTATTTAATAATTAAGAAATTAATTATTAGTGTATTAATATTTTTTTATATTTTTAAAAATATTTAAAAAAAAATGTATAAAAAAGGAACAGAAAGATCCACTAGGTATATTCAAGGTATATTCATGCAGTGTGGTTCTCAGCCACTAGTTACAGAAAGAGCCATTGATTGCAATTGTTGCTGACTCTAAAGCATAAGGATAACAATGTATAATGATCATTAAGGATGAGGTTAAGGAAATGAATACTAAGTTCTGGTTTGGATAATAAGTTAAAATGATATGATTTATAAATAGTAGTGTGGCATTTAAATTGAGATGAGAAGAGTTAGAAATAGTTTGAGTTAAAGTATTTTGTCGAGTTTTGGAAAGGAGAGCGAAAAAAGTTGAATAAAAATATTATAAAATTAAAATTTTGTTATATATAAATTTTTAATATAATTTTTATTTTATAATTTGAAAAGTTTAAGTTATCTTTTGTATTTTGTTTGGAAGCTTGAGAAAATTGAAATAATTAAGTAATTACTAGATTAAAAAAAATGAAGATTTATAGTTGAAAATTATTTGTGTTTATGATGTTTAGATATTGTGATATGTTAAAGATGAAGATCATAGCAAGAAAAAGAGAAAGTATGGAGAAAAGAGTTTTCTCATTTCAATAGTGTTATGTACATGCAACATTAATCCATATAAGCATCAACTCTTAAATAATCAAGAATAAAAGAATTGTCCTATGGACATTATCCTATAGACATCTACTTTTATGTACAAGGAAACAATACAAGTAACACTCAACCAACTGTGTCAAGCAAAGGTCCTTTTGCTGTTGCTTTATCAAAGTTTGGGCTACTCTGATCTCTTTGGCACATTTTAGACTAAGTGACAAAATGGTTGTTGGTGAAAGCATGATCATCCTTTTGCTGAGACTCCCCCTCAAGATGGGCATATATATTTAGAATGCCCATCTTGGACAATAGAAAGTGAAACTGTGCAATAAACAAAGCCTTTGTGAAGAGATTAGCCAACTGGAATTTGAAGCTAACATAAACTGGAATAATTGTGCCAGCAACCACCTTTTCTCGAATGAAATGACAATCTATCTCTGTGTTTTGTTCTTTCATGAAAGATCAGATTCTTGGTGAGATGAATGTTATCACAATATAGAAGTGCCGATTGTTTGTGATGTATGTTGAAGTCCTTCAAAAGTGTAACCAGCCATACTATTTCACAACATGTGTAGGCAAGTACTCGATATTCTGCCTCAGCAGATGATCGAGATATTGTGGCTTGTTTCTTAGATTTCCAACTTACTAAGGAGTCTCCAAGAAAGATAGAGAAGCTAGTGACTGATCTTTGAGTTTCAAGACATGCTGTCTAATCTGAATCACTGCATGCTTTGAGGTGCAAAGAGGAACTAGCCGGGAAGAAAAGACCTTGACCAATTGAGCCCTTTAGGTACCTCAAAACTCAATGAGCATGATGCAAGTGCATTTGAGTTGGTTTGTCCATAAATTGGCTGAGAACACTCACTACATAAGTGATGTTTGGTCTACTAATTGTTAAGTAGATGAGCCTGACCAATCCAAGTAGATGAGTCTAATTATTTTCTTCTTGGTGAAGAGTAAATAATCAGACTTTGGTTGATGAAATCCTATGGAGAGCAAAACAATGGTAAACTTAGAGTTCCATTGCCGAGAGACTTGTTTCAAGTCATATAGTGACTTGTTTAATTTGCAAACTAGCTTTCCCTATTGTTGAGACTCCCCCTTAACCACATAACCTGGTGGCAAGTCTATGAATATTTCTTCATTGAGATTTCCATTTAAGAAAGCATTGTGCACATCAAGTTGAGACAAGTGTCAATTGTGAATTGTTGCCAAAGCAAGAAAGAGTTTGACTTTAGTTAATTTGGCCCCTGGACTGAAGGTTTCTTGGTAATCAAATCCTTCCCTTTGTATGTAGTCATTTGCCACCAATCTAGCCTTATGTTTGTCAATGGTTCTATCAGCCTTTAATTTGACTTTGTACACATTCTTGTAGCCAACTATCTTCTGTTCAGAGGGTAAATTAATGATGGTCCAGGTGTTGTTTGCCTCAAGGGCTTCAATCTCAGACTTCATGGTAGCTTTCCAATGATCAGAGATCACATCTTTCTCATATGATTGGGGTTCATGTGTAAGTAAAAGGGCTTAGGCATATGTTTTATGAGATGTTGACAGATTTTCATATGTGATATAGTTGGTGAGAGGATTTGGGGTAGAAGTATGAGATGCACAAATGAGGATTTCTTGATCGAGTGGACCTTCGAGGAACATGGATAGAATCTGGCTCCAAAGTTGGGACAGATGTGGAGGGGTCAAAGTCTGGTATGTTAGAGTGAGAATTATCAAAAGATGGATCAGGTGAGGGGTTAGCAGCAACAACTGGGAATTCAATGTATTGATTTGAGGTATTGATGGAAGGATTAAGAGGTATTGATGTGGAATTGAAGTCTGAAAGTGCTGGTGAGACAGTGAAATCAAATGATGAAGGTTGAATGGGAGTGGAGGAATGGAAGAAAAAGGTGGATTCAATGATATTGGCATCCCGAGAAACAAGACAGATATGAGTGTCCAAATTATAGACCTTATATCCTTTGACATATGTTGGATAGCCAATAAAGATGCACCTTATAACTCTAGACTCAAACTTTGTTTTGTTATGCGTGAGTGTTGACACGAAGCAAAGGCACCCAAAGACTTTTAAATGACTACATGAGGGTGGTGAGGAAAAAAGGATTTCATATGGAGATTTGTTATTCAATAGTGGAGTTGAAGTTTTATTGATGATATAGGTGGCTGTTAAGATTGCATCACCCCAAAACCTTGTTGGAAGTGAAGCTTGGAAAAGAAGTGCTTGGGCCACATTGAGGAGATGTTGGTGTTTTCTCTCCATAGCATCATTTTGTTATGAAGTGTAGACATAGGTCTTTTGATGTTGAATGTCATGATTACTGTAAAAAAAATAGGCATTTGATATTCTAGTCTATTGTTTGTTCTAATGACTTTAATCTTGTATTTGAGTTGAGTTTGCACCATAAGGATGAAATTTTACAAGAGTTGTCTAGTTTCATATTTAAATTTCATAAAAAAAAAACCCTAAGTGACTATGCTATAGTCATCCACAATAGTGAGAAAGTAATGATGGCCTTGTAGAGATGATCGAGAGTAAAGCCCCCAAATATCACTATGGATTAAATCAAAATTAGAGTGGGTACAAGAACTTCTTGACTAAAAAGGAACATGTTTCTGTTTTTCTTGGTGACAAGCATTACAATTTGAAGAAATATTACACTTTTCATCAAAGGAAAGGGAGTGAATTAATCTAAGTTTTTGATCAGATAAGTGTCCTAGTCTAAGATGCCAAAGCTTGGGATCTTCTTGTGTCATAGCATGGCAAGACTAAGTGTTGGAGGAAAGAGGGACTTGGTTGGTAGCCTTGTTTTGAGAGAAGTTGGGAAGAAGAAAATTAAGATCATGCTTCTTTTTAGCAAGTCCAATCGTCGTCCATGAAGATAGGACCTGTATGAAATAAAATTGACTCAAGAAAACAAGATATAGAGAGGATTCATGAGTGAGTTTGCTAGCAGAGAGAAAATTAAAGGAAAAGGAAGGCACAGAAAGGACACCAGTGAGGATAATGTTGTCTAAGAAGTACACAGTGCCAATGTGAGTGATCTCAGCACGAGATCCATTTGGTAATTAGACAAATGCTTTGGTGAGACAAGTGACTGAGCTAAAGATGGAAGGGGAACAAACCATATGGTCTGTAGCACTCGTATCCATAATCCAAGGTGTTTTGGCAATATGAGTAGAGGTTTCATGTATAGCATAAAAATTGGTGTGTGAATGAGTGCCAAAAATAGGTGCATTATGAGTAAAAAGAATGCTAGAGGGAATATAAATGATATTAGCCATGTTAGAGTATGAGTAGAGAAAGGAGTACTTTTAGTGGACATATTTGAGGCCTGAGTGGTGGTCTAAACAAAACCCAAATCATTAGAGTTAAGCTAAGACATTTGTCCATTGATCAGGGCCATGAGCTTATGAACTTGAACCTGAGACAAGTTCAAGTTGGGGCCTTCTTGCAATGCTCTTTCTTGAAGTTGAGATGAAGCTTGGTTTGCTGAGTGAGTGGGCGTGAAACTTGCACTTCCATGGCTCAGTTTGACTTTAGTAAATTTAAAGTTAGGGGACAAACCTATGAGCCTGTAACATTTTTCCTTAGTATGTCCAGGTTTCCCGCAATGAAAACAGGTGATGTCAGACCTCTCCTTTCTTTTGACTTGGTTGCCATAGGCTGCTAGTGCCAAGACTTCAAGGGAGGGAACTATTAGGATTCTAGTTTGTCTCTGCCTCTCCTCTTGCAATATTAAGGAAAATGTTTTGTCTAGAGAAGGCATAGGGCTCATTAAGATTATCTAACCTCTAATGTGTTCATAGGACTCATTTAATCCCATGAGAAATTTAAATATATATTTTGTCTCTTGGACATCTCCAAATGATTTAAGAGCTTGGAAAGTACATAAACCACATGAACAGCAAGAGATATGTCGATAGTTATGCATTTCCTCCCAAGTTCCATTAATTTGAGTAAAATACTCGCTTACAGTTTGATTTTCTTGAAGAATGGAGTTGAGTTGTTGCTGAAGTTGGTAGATGCGAACATTGTTTGGCTAAGCAAACCTGATTTCAATTTATCCCATACCTCATTTGATGAGTTGATGTAGAGCATATTTGATGCTATCTCTTTTGAGTTTGAGTTGAGTAGCCGAGACAAGATAAGGTTCTTACATCTCAACCAAGAGATTTATAAAGTGTCTGTTAGACTTGGAGTGGGTAGGTTACATCCAGAAATCCGAGCTTGTTTTTAACAAAAATGGCCAAGGTAAATGACCTATGCCATGATAGATAGTTTGGGCCTGAAAGAGGTGGAACCATTACCACAGTATTAGCATTGTCACTATACTGCAAGTAGAAATGACTCTTTGGATTTTCAGAGGGTGAAGATGCACCTTGTTCTGCCATTGCGAATGAATCAAATGAAAGTTGATGACGTAAAGGGGAAGGGAGTGATGTAGCAAAGCTGTTTGAGAGAGTGATTGAAAGGAGAGCGAAAGCAAGGACCTCAGGACTTAAAACCTGGGGTCTCTGATACCATATTAAAGATAAAGATCATGGCAAGAAGAAGAGAAAGTGTGGAGAATAAGAGTGTTCTCATTTCAATAGTGCTTTGTACATGCAACATCGATCCATATATACCTTGAACATCAAATCTTAGCTAATAAAAAATAAAAGACTTATCCTATGGACATTAACCTATAGACATCTACTTTTTCGTACAAGGAAACAACACAAGTAACATTCAACCAACTGTGTCAAGTTAAAGGTCATTTTGCTACTGCTTTATCCAAGTTTGGGCTGCTCTGATCTCTTTGGCATGTTTCAGACTGAGTGACAACACGTTTCAAGAGTGATCATCATTTTGCTGAGATGATGAGATATAATGAAATAAAATGAGATGTAAGCATCTCTCTATCCAAACCTGGCCTAATGTCTGATGTTGGGGAGAGAAATGTATTTCTTTAATACATTGAGATAAATGTTTATGTATGATTTAAGGCAAAGTCTTCTTAAGGATGTATTATTAACAGGAGGCCCTAGATTACTAATATGTTTACTTCTTGAAATGGTTCTTCTTGATTATTTGACCAATTGTATTTATTGTATATTTTTTAATCCTAAGTGAGGAAGTTTACAATGATGTTGCAAGCGAGAATACCATCTAGAGGGAAGATAACTACAATGAGGATTAAGGCACTGATAAATAATTTTTTGATTTTCATGGTTAGAATTTTAACAAAATTGTTGCACGTGACATTTTTATTTTTTTAGCAAGTTCTTCCAAACAATGTTATTTTTTGCAGAAATGCTGCCAAGCAGTCCATCTGTTGTTATGGGAACAACAACCCTCTAATTAAAACCCAACACGTAAGCCATTTCACTAATCTCGCAATAGACTCGTGCGCATGGGATTGCAAAACATAGCTTCTAAATTTCCTTCCTAGACATTCTTCCCGCTTCAGCCTCCCGAATTTCCTTTTCAAGCTTCAGCGTGACCTAATTTCCAGCAATATTCCTCTAGAATGAACTACCAAACTAACCTCCATCTCTACCTTCCACCGCCACATGTCCACCACCACAAGTCCATTGCGTGCCACCAGAGAAGGAGAGTCATGCCATCTTTCTTTTCAGGCGCATGTCAAGAATCTATTGTATATTTAAACCTTTACGAAATGAGGATAGAGTTGTTCCAAGCCTCCTCTCACTCTGCTCTTCCCATTATTGTTTTTGTGGGTGCTTAAAACCTCAATTAGGTCTCCAGTAGTTTTTTTTTATCAGAGTGAATTCATTATTCTCATTACTGGCTTCTGATTTTTCGAGATTGTTAGGGAACTATATATATTTTACTGTCAATAATTGTGAATTGAATCTTGATAGTGATTTCGGAGAGTATGATTTGGGCATCTTCAAGATATGGAATGGAACTATCAAACCTTGACCTTGTTATCAGCAAAATCCGCACTCTCAGGTATACATGCCTCCAATTTGGGTTACACTGAATCATTGCTAATGTTTCAGTTGCCTTTTTTTTTTCAAACGTGTTTCGTCTTGAATGTAAGTGTAGATTTCTTTATGATTTTGGTTTCGTAAAAATGGGATATCATACTTTGCATGCAGAGTCTGTCGCAAATGCACTCACATAATAGTCTTGGCTTTTATGTTATATATTGGTTTTGGTAAATGAGAAGCAGCTCTACTTTTTTCAATTAAGGCTTCTGAAGAATAAAAAGGTTGTTGAGCAATTTCTGTCGGGAATTTAAGAGTTTTTTTAATTGGAAATGACACTATGCTTTGCAACAAATGCCACAAACACGAGTTGGGTTTCATCTTGCCATCCCTCAAGAATGTTTATCACTCTCTTAAAAGGTGGGGTTTGGAGAATGAAATTGAAGTCTCTTATACACTCTCTTCCAACTGTTTGCACCCATACTCTGCTTTTCACAGAGGTAATTTCGCGGAGAAGGTTATCAAACCTCTGGTAAAGTTTCTGTAAAGTACCCACTCAACGTACTCATGAAACTTACATCCAAATTTCTCACCTTTTTCAGATGAAAGTGCGACCTTGGTGTCTTATTACTTACACTCAATGTGAAAAGTTTGGATTTTTTGAGCTCGAGAAGACCAATGTGTTGGTCAATAGTCCAAGAGAGAGAAAATCCATGCGCAGAAAGCTCACGATCACAAAACCATTTCCGACGAGGCCAACCCCATTACTAGAAATTGCCAAAATCCCCACTCCAATCCTCTGTTGGGTTTTCTATTACTTTAAATGTAGCCAAAAACCCTCTTATTTGGTGGCTAACAGGGGCGAAAGGGGTTGGGGTCGAAGGTTCTGTGATAGGAGAGGGGTCTAAGTTACGTGCGCGAGGTTTGGGAGGAGGGAGATGAGTGAAACCGAGTGATTGTATGCTTCGTGGTGTAGAAAAAATTGTAATGTGATGCGTATGTGACGTTTGAGTATTAGGGGCTGTTTATTAGGCAATATAAGCCGGACCGACCCACAATTTTATTCATTTTGAGAACTACAATTATAACAAGTACTCTGTTTTTCTTTAAGCCAGACCGGCTCCATGACACTGCGGCTGACATGCCTTGACAACATCCCGACACTGCCTCTGATATGCCTTGACAGTCCCAAGGCATATGCCAAGACAGCTAGCGAGGTTAGTAACACGCCCAGCGTGCAGGCTAGCAGCCCCAGCATGCCTCAACATGCCCATCAGAACGCCAGCAGCCCAATAGTGGCATTAGCATGCCCACGCAGCAGCTCAATGCCCTGGCAGCACCAGCAAGTAGTCTAGCACCCAAGCCCATGCTTGAGCCATGCCCACGTGCGTAGCCCAGCAACACCATCAAGCCATGTGCACACCAGCTGTAAGCCATGGACAACACTCGATCATGCTCATGGTCTTTGCCATGAACCAGCCAAGGCCACCCAACGCACGTCCAACATGCACCCAAGTGCATGCCAGTGCCTAGGCCCCTGCTTGGGCCATGCGCTCAGCCCAGCAACCAGCATCAGTGGCCATGTCCATGCATAGGCCACCTAACCTGGCGACACCAGCACCTAGGCACCCTACCTGGGCCATGCTACCTGAACCAACTATGCACTAACATGCCCATGGCCAATGCCAAGGGTCATCCAAGGGCCAAGTCTAGTAGAGTTTTAGTTCAATTAGGGTTTAATTTATCTTTTCTAGTTCAATTAGGATTTAATTTATCTTTTTCTAGTTCAAGTAGGATTTGATTTATCTTTTATGAGATTCATTAGGAGTCTCCAATTTGTTTTCCTATAAATAAGACCTTAGATAGTTTATTTTACATTTTTTGAATCTTTTGAATATTTGGAGCATTTAGCTTATTTTCCTATAAAGGAACTATGTGTTTGAGAGATCATCGTGGTGCACTTGCACTTGGGTGAAATTCGTGAATCCCTCGAAGAGGATTACACTATGCAATTCATGAATTAGTGTGTTCCATTTATCTTTCATTCATCACCTTGAAATTCATGAATAGGTGGTGAATAATCTATCAATCTTCTGAGTAGTTTTTTTTCCATATTTATTTTTCATTATTCATTTGTTTTCTAGTTTGTTCTTTTGTTTTCTCATACTTTTCCACATATCAAAAATACCATAAATATTATTATTCATATCTTTTGATTTTCTTAAATCCAAAAATACCAAAAAGAGTTTTCTTCTTCTAATTGTCAATCTTAGCCTAGAAAACCATTTTCCCTCTTACCAAACATCACTAACCTTAAGGTTCTCTACATTTTGGAAATTCTAGACCAAATCCTAGTCCAACTACAACTCCTAGTCATTATCCAACTCCAACTCCTAAACCTAACCCAATTCCAACTCCTAGTCCTAACCCAACTCCAACTCATAATCCTTACCCAATTCCAATATCTTATCCCATATTCCTATCACAATACAAACTCCTAAGTCAAATCATTCTTACCATAAAACTCTAACCACTCATTGTTATCCAACCCTACTTTTCATTATGATTCTTACAAGTGAGGAGTTCTAATCTTATCCTACAATTCTAATCCCGTCCAACCTTACCCAATTCCTATAATATAGGAAGTGACCCAAGCCAACTTAAATTCAACATTTCTTATATCCTAAACCTTATCCAAATACCAAAACCCTAGACCTATCTTCCAATTCTTGAAATCCCCTTAAATCTCAACTAAAACCTTAGCCTCCCTATACTTTATAAGTCATATATCTTACTGAAAAGACCCCAACACAGAAGCCTACCTAAAGGCCATTCGCTTGAACATTTTCCATCATAAGCTGTCACTTAGACCACCATATCTCCATATCCATATCAAATCCATTCATAAACTCCATAACCCCATAGCTATAGGAACTCAAGAAAGCTAGAAAATGGCCTAAACTAGCCAAATCGACGAGATATAATTGGTCATTATTAGGAGATACTAGCCTAGAGAACCCTAGGGGGAGGAGCTTTTGCTCCTCTCCCCCTTCTTCTGGCCTTAGTAGATTTTTTTCCAGTATTTTTTCAAATTTTCTTAGGATTTTTCTTATCCTTTTGTCCACAAAAGTTTTCGATCTACTGCTTGCTGGACGTCGACAACTGCCATGCGTTGGACCTGTGGAAAGCCCAGCCGCTAATCTATTGGAGAGACAAAGAAGACTATTGAAACAAGCGGTGTGTGTGCCACACGCAATCGCGTCAGTTTGTGCACTAGCCACGCACTGCCGCCTTAGATGGCGTCCCACGCCGTCACGCGTGGAGAACTTGGTCTGCCTTACAAGTTCTCCTCTCAACGCGGCCTATGCCCTTCACATGCCGCTACAGCAAGCTACCTTCAACCGGTGTATTGGTCTTTCTTCCGGTTGCTGTTTTCTTGTTTTCCTAACCAAGATTCAAGATCTAACGGCTGTGAGAATTTCCTTCAACAGGACCAGTTCAACAGAATATAGCGCACCTTTCATTGCTACGATTTTTTGTCACAACCAAATAGTCTGTTCATTAGACTATTTTCAAACCGCTTTAGGTAGAATCCCTTCAGTGGGATTGGTGGAAGCCACACTTATGGCTTTGAAACCTTTTTTTATTTTTCGGTGTCTGTTATGTCTTTGTTTATTTTGGGATGGTTCTTGGGGACTTACATTCCATTGAATCTTGTATCATGTAACCTTTGTTTTATCTATAATATACTTGTCTTTAGAAAGAAAAAAAAAACAACTTGCTCAGATTTTAGAATGATATATTTATGGAAAAAGCTACGGATTTCACACCCGCCTATAGCAATACGCCACATAAGCATTTTCATGAAGAAATGAACTAGACATGAGTGCATCGAATCTATCCCTAGCCCAGCATGATTCTCTTGCATTCTCTCTCTCTTCTCTCACACTCTCTCTCCCTCTCTCTCTCTTCTCTCGTGTTTTACCTTCTAGAAATCTAATCATTTCTGGGGAGGACCATTCTCATGAAGAAACATAAAAGCTAGAATTCAGACCCAATGGTAAAAAGTAATGAATGAGAAGGATGCTTTTGGGATGAGAGAGCGAGTACAAAGATCGATTTCTGATAAATATATGGGTTCCTTCAAAAATAGTGAAATGAAACGGAGTTCTTCTTCTTCAAGAGAGCAAAAATTCCATTTTTTTCCCTAGTCGAGAGCAAACGTTCCAAAAATTTTAAAAAGAAACAAAACAATCCTAGTAGAGAAAAAGGTCACGCGAGGAAAAAAGTCTCTGATTGATTAAGTGTTTTAAATATATTTTTAATTTTGCATTAAGTTTATTATTGACGGATGCAAAATTTATTTTCTCACCTATCATATCCCAAGCGCTAATTTATCTTTTTACATTTTCTGATTCCTTTTTATCACATTCCTCAGGTGTAAGAAAAAACTTTTCCACCATTCTATTGTTTCCCTGAACATAATCTTCTGTGCGACTTGGATTATATCTTCCGTCTCTACAAACTACTTTAAAAAGACTGTAGTTTGAGATGAAGAATGATATTTTAATAGTTTGATGCGTAAATAAAAAAAACTACTAACATATTTGGTTTAAAATAAACATAAAAATAAAAATTTAGGACTCTATTTATATAATGAAATAAGATAAGATGATTTTAGATAAAAATTAAAAGTTGAATAAAATATTTTAGAATATTATATTTTAATATCATTATTATTTTGAGATTTGAAAAAATAAAATTATTTATTATATTTTATATAGAAATTTTAAAAAATTTTAATAATATAAAAATCAAAATAATTCTTAAAAAAACACTTCTTAACATTTTTATTTAAACAGATCTTCAATTCTCTATAGTCATTAAAAAATCTCGATATAGAATTTGTTTTTGTAAAGCTTAATGTAGAATATATATATATATATTAAAATTCTTTAAATTTCTACATAAAATAAAATAAATAATTTATTTTTAAATTCTAAAATAAAAATAATATTAAAAAACTTATTTTAAAAACATTTTATTTAATTTTTAATTTTGTTTATCTTATATCATATCATGTTATCTGAAAAAACAAACGGTGTAAAAGAGAAATGTAAATGGATATATGAAGTGAGGCACAGATACAATCGCTTTTAAGACATCAACGGATCAATTATTTTCTTAAGATCCGACGGTGATTAGAGAGCTTCGTTCCGAAAACTCGTTCCCAGGGACCATTTATAATCCCTAACCGATAATTCTAGACACATAGCACACTGCTTCCTTTTCAGGCGCTCTCGCTCTCTCCACTTGAATCTGCAATCGCTTGGTAGGGGAATCTTTTTCCTTGTTTCAGATTTACTCGAGATTTCAATAATTTTTCTGGTTGCTGCATGTAGTCCACATTTTAGTATTTTTTGTAGATACGTTTTCCTTCAATATTCTCTACTGGAAATCCATGGACGATCGGATACTCCATCTTGCTCGCCATTCTAACATCCTGATCCCTTCCATTTTATGTGCATGTCTTGGAAGTGAACGGTGATGTAATTTTATAAATTGGCGTTTATTTTTAGTTTATGTTGCTAACTACGTCACATTTTGGGTGTTCAATTTGGGGTTGGGTGAGGGGTTGTTTTGTATGCTGTTCCCCGCTCTTTGATTTTAGAAGGAGAATAGTGCTGGGAATAAAGCACCAATCCTTGACACGAGGTTCCATTTGTTGCAGGACATGACTTCTAATCCTTTTTCAGGAACTTTTACTGCTTGTTTGGTTGCTTATTTTATTATAATCTTTTTGGGTAAAATATAGTTATAGAAAAGTAATCTTTTTGGGTAAATCTATGTAATGTCCTAATGGAAGACCCCAATCACATAGCCTATACTCTCAAATGACTAGTCAATTATACAATTGAAGTTCCATTAGAACCTTATAAAGAGCAAAAACTTCTTATTCCCAATTAATGTGGGATCCATACACAACATACCCTTATCAGGGTATCACAAACTACCCCCCTTAAATGCCTGATGTCCTTGTCAAGCCTATCCGTGGTAGGTAGCACGATTCAAATCTCACATTTCTGATTGACATAGGTCCTGATACTATTTATAATATCTTAATGGAAAGCCCAAACTACATGGCCTATATTTCAAAATGGCTAGTCAATGATACAATTGAAGTCCCATTGGAATCTTATAAAGAGCAAAAACTTCTCATTTCCAAGTAATGTAAGATCCCATACACCACCTACCCTTATCAAGTATCACAATTTATGATATTTTTTTTTTCATTTTTGTTTTGAAACATAATCTTTGTTTTGAAGAAACATAATATTTGGAAATGGATAGAAGGAGAAATGTCTGCAGTTTTTACCAAAAGTTATTAATGCTTTATTTATATAGTTCTTCTTTTTATATTTAAGAGTTTTTCTATATTTGAGAGAAATGATAGTTGTAGTTGTGAGTGTACAAACGTTGTGAAATCACTTTGGAATAAGTGAATAAATACAGGACCCATATAAAAAAAGTTCAATTTTTTAATAGTGGACGTCACTCTTTTTCAAAGCGACTGCATGTCATTTGCGCATCCCACGACTGTATATAGCATTACTCAAGTAAGGTACTTGCATAAGTAATCCATTCTTTAAAACAAAATAAGTCACTTGGTTTTAGTAATTTGTTTCCATTAATTTTCATAATATTTGTTACAATAAAATATACCACATACATGAAATTAATTCAATGTCTTTATACATTTGGTATGTGTGTGTTTATAATATGTATCTACACTTAAAATTCTATTGGTAGGGAAAATTACACTTACTTTCTCAAACTACCTCTTCTTTTGCACCATGAACACTAAACTGTTGAACTTGTCGCTTTATCTCTTGAACTACCACACGTTTTGCAATTTTTCCTTTCCTAAGATCTATCGTTAAATTTGTTTCAGGTGATTTTTTTCTGTCCATTTTAATGTTAGATCTTTTAAGTGATTGAAGTCTTTATGAAAAAGACTGATAAAAAAAATCTCTATGGAAAGCAGAAAAGGCGCAGCAAGACACCTGACTATCTAGGAGAAAAAGATAGAAGAAGCTCATACAAGTTTATCTTGTTAGAGTCTAGAAGTGGCCCAAAGGGAAAAACTTTGTTAATATTAAAACATTTTCAGCTCATCTAGAGTCTGTCTGTGGTCCTCAGTTTTTATTGTTCCTTTCTTCTAAATACACCAAATTTGGCAAGTAGTAACCACGTCCACACTGTTGCGATTTGCGTGCTACCACTGAACCTCCTCTAGAAATAGATAAGATGCAGAATTCTTTTGGGTGTTACTTAAACCACTCCAACCTGATTAAAGAAGTGGCTCCAATTCTCACAATGAAGTAAAAGATTATCAACAAACTTTCCACTTCTCTTACACAGCATCAATCAATTACTCAATTGTCTCTTAAATTCCCATGGTGAGAATTTTTTCCTAAAGAATTCATTAAGCATATAACGTTTCAATGGGACCTTTGATGTCAATACTCTTCCAAGGAAATGGTTGTTAACGTAAGGAATAAAGATGTCAGAGAAAAAATGAAGATTAAGCATTCCTCTTCTCAATCTAGTGGAATACAACAGATTAAAAAACTCACTAAAAACACCAACCTCCCTATCTTTATTCACTCTTTTTTTTTTTTTTTTTTTTTATAGGTTCCCAATCTTCATTCACTCTTATAAATTATATTCCTTAGTGCTAATTACTAGAAAAATCTCGAAATTGTTTGACACAAAAGCATTGTTGGCAAGAATAACAAGGTACACATCATGGAAAGCTTCTTTATGAACACTCCACAAATCATGTTAGAATTTGATCCTAGATCCAACTCCCACCTCAAATTAGATATTGTTCCTTGTAAATAACTTCCACATAATACCTTCCTCGTATCAAGGATGTTCATCCACAAGGAAGTTCATGACTTCCTAGTAATAGAATAATAAAGGTATTTGTGGATGAACTTCCTTGTATATATTATTCCAATGGGCTAATAAAGGTATTTTGTGGCTTCAAGATGAGTAATTTTTAGTTTTTATAGGTATTTTTTTAACTTCTATGAAGATTATGATACACTCGCATGATATCTTCTCTAATCACATCCCATCATACTTGAAGGAAAGCCATTGAGAAACCATTCTAGCCAGGGGCCTTTTCACTAGACAAAGCTTTTGCTACTTTATTTATTACCATCTTCTCAAAAGGCCTCCCAAGCCACATGACCTTTTTGGCTCCGCTCAATAGAATTGAAAGATAGTCCCTCAAGCCAGGGTCACTAAGCAGCATAGTAAACAATTTATTGTTGAGCTGCACAGTATGACTTCTATTCACTTCTTGACTAGTAAAGATTGAGTCATCAACTAGCATCAACTCAATGTAATTGTTTCTCTTATATTTGGTCTTGATGGAAAAACTTTGTGCACTTATCACCTTCTCCTAACCAAATAGGCCTTGATTTCTCCCTCCAAAACATCTCTATTATTATAACCTGCTCCACGTCATAAATTGGTTGGTTTTTCCTCATCTTCTCTTCAGCTCATAACTCTTACTTATATAACACATGTTAAAGAGCAAAAGTTGCAAGCTGACTTGATAAGATTTCTTGAAAGTGTTAGAACATTTGTACTTCTTATACAACCATGAATACATCTACGAGCCAAAATAAGAGGAAAACAGTCTAAGCAAAGTCAGGGAATCGTCTTTTGACTCAAACAAGGATAATGTGCCTCCTAAATTGAGGAAACTTGAAATCTAATCTATTCTAGACCAAAATGGGTGTAATGATGGTGATTCCACACCAGGCTTAATAAATAATTGAATGTAGAAAAGGGATCCAAAACTTAAAAGAAGTCCATGACCCCAGAGGTCGAATTCCAAATTTTTCTCTTGAATACCCATAAACAAAAAAAATAGATGTCACTTTGGGACACATGCAGATGGCCAGCAGCCATCTGTAGGGGAAAGTAAGCAAAAGGATCTTAAACTCTATTGGTTTTAGTTCCACCGAGAAATTAGAGTCTTAGAAAATATGTCGAATTCCATTTTTAAGACCGTGCAAAAAGTCCACTAAGGAAGTATCCATAAGTCTTTGATAAAAGATACAATCAAAGAAAGTCTCCATAGCGGTACATAGATGAGCATCACCCAAATGTCCTTGGAAAACCATGATCAACAATTCTTCAAGAACAAGCCATTGTGCATTCCTAAGACTATCTTTGGGCTAGATCTTAAAATAATGGTAGTTAGTGGTCTTGTTTTTTAGAGGATAAAGTGTAATTACCGATTAAAGTAAATGTGGTTGTGGGTGTTAGCTGGCTCAGCTTGTAGATTAATAGATTCGAAGTTCTAATAATTTTTTTTCTTACTGGCACCTGGTGTCCAAGAACAAAGTCCTAACTAATCCCATGGTGCAGAAGTCCTCAATAAGGAGTTTCCCACAAGTGCACTTCAGGTAATTTAAGGAATAGTTCCTCCAGTCTGATGGCTAATTGTTTGCACCTAATAGGATTTGAACCTTAGACTTGGAGGGGGTATTCCACCAAGACCAATGCCTTTACCCCTTGAGCCAACACCTAGGGCTTAATTCTAATCATCTAACCTATCCCCTTCCCCAGTGTGGAGGGTTTAAGTTAAGGAGAGGTTTCTTGTATCACTAGATTCTCATGCATACGTGACGGCTCTTGTATATCTCCTGTGTACTTGAGTTCTTGCCTATTCTAGTTATCAATGAAGTTTTTGTTTACTGATCAAAAAACAGTTGCGGAGATACTTAATTCTTGTTTGTCCCCTATGGGTCTAGTGAGCCTCCCTTGTACTCAAAAGTACAAAAAAGAGGGATACTAATATCAAAAGCGTATTTATCATCATGTTCTCAATTAAGCATGCTCTATGACTTGAGAAGAAAGAAGGCCCGTGGACTATATAGGACTTCTTGTTTGAATAATATATGTTGGGCACAATGAGGGTGATTGTGTTTCTCATTACCCTCTTTTTGGCCAAATGAATTTTGGCTGTAAGTTGATGTAAGAAAGTTGTCTTTTTTAGAACTCTTTGTACTTGGTCTATTGCCGTATATTTTAATGGCATGGACCTACACGACTTTCTTGTTTCTTATGTGCCCCCTTAGTATAAGGCACATCCTCTTGTAATCGGCATTCATGCCCATTCTTTGATTAATAATACTTGTTTACTTATCAAATATATATATATATATATATATATATTGAATGCTGCATTGTTCACGTTGAATATGTTGTGATCATAATGCTAAAATTTTCAGAAAGTAATAAAAGTCAAATGTGCAGTTTAATCCCAATTGTGCAACAATATAGAAAGATATACCAGACTCTGGTTTTCTTGTATTGTATGATTCTCCGAATGAAGTTACCTATCAAAAAATGATTCTCCAAATGAAGTTGTGTTGGATTTCTTTAATATATCAGCTTAGCTTGTTGCGAACTACTGTTCTTCATTGCCTTAGTAGTGTGTGGAGTCAATGGAGACACTTACTGATTGTACGCGCTCACCTTACTCCCCCATTATCTCATTATAGGAAAATAGTCAAATTGCAATGGCGATGAGGATGGCTGCAAGATTTGTATCTCGGAGGTTTTCTAGTGGTGGAAAAATTCTTAGCGAGGAGGAAAAAGCTGCAGAAAATGTTTACATTAAGGTAATTTTCAAAGTCCCATATTTTCTTGTGCTTTTCCTTTTGGCATTTGTTTGATGCCTTGGTGCTGTGAGACATGGATTTTTTTTTGTCGGATTAAGTATTTTCTTTCTGGTTTCATCATGCATATACACTTTCAATTTGCCTCCCTGATGCTATTATCTTAATAATTTGAATATTGTTATTCGAATATCTCTGATTACCCAAGCTCAAGGTCTAGGATGTGCATATACATATGGGATTTGCCTTTTAAATTTGTTGGATGCCTTTTTAAGGATCATTGTCTGGTGAAGGATATCTTGGGTTTCTAAACCCAGAAAAAGAAGTGGGGAGTTGATTGTGGTTGAGGATTCCAGCTGAACCCTGTGTTTACAATTGGTTCGGACTAGGGGCAATTCAGAATATATAACGGGGTCTGGTAGAAATTTGAAGTTTTGTCTAGAAGAGACTCTCTCTCTCTCTCTCTCTCTCTCTCTCTCTATATATATATATACACATATTTATATATATTAGACTAAGCCACTTGTTCTATTTTTTTTATTGATCTTAACGGGAGATTTGGATAGTGAGATGAGATGAGATGAAAGTTGAATAAAAAAATTCGAATATTATTTTTGTTTTGAGATTTGAAAAAGTTTAATTATTTATCATATTTTTTGTGGGAGTTTGAAAAAATTATAATGATTAGATTAGATGAGTTGAGTTGAGAGGCTCTCTCAATCCAAACAAGATCTTATCAAGGGTGTAAATCATTAAAATTTGGTAGTTTGAGGTACCGATTAGCAACTTCGGTAGTTTTGGATGCAAATTGGAAAACTGATATTTTAGGGTTCAAATTGTTACTTTCTCATAAAGTTGTCAAGTAATAACAGGTCCAGTATGCAATGGGAGATGGTAAATATTGCTAGCTTCAAGCACGGGGATATTAAAGCTATCAGTGAATATTACCCGTTTCAAACTCTGAAATCAGAGGTCCAACATGCTGGGGAAGATAGTTATTTTTTAACGATAAGAAAATAAAAATTGATGTCTCATTACAGTTATGGAGCTCAGAGATAGATTGATAATCAAGGAGTGTCGATAATTCTTGTATGATATTATCTGGACTTGAGCTGGCCTTCATTATCTGTACTGAAGGATTTTTAATACATGCTATTGCATCATATAGAGCACGAAAAAAAAAATCTAAAATCGTCCAAATTTGATTATGGGGTCAGGTTGATTTTTTTCTTTTTGTCTGTATAACATTCACAACCTAAAACCATTACACGAGATAGAGAATGTTGAATTTTTTTCCAGCACGTGTCATTTCTCCCGCTGAAACTTTTCAGTGGCATCTTGGTGATGGACCCTTGGTACAATTCTGTCCATGCTAATGAGCTGTCGCTCGGAAGGCACTCCTCCTATTAGTAGAATGCAGAGTGAGATTGTGATTTCAAAATTCATTGGGTGCATGTGTAAATAATGCTTTGACATTTTCTTACATGAGGTATCTGAATATATCTATTGATTGCAACGGACAATCTGCTTATTAATCATGCCTGTAGTGCTTTTGTGTCGCTTTCTTAATAGATCTTGTGTAATGGTGCAGAAACTTGAGCAAGAGAAGCTGGAAAAGCTTGCAAGGAAGGTACGAAGAGATTACATTTTTTTTTACCTTTTTCTGTGTCTTGGTAGAATTCATCGTCTCATTAGCTGGTTTACGGTGCATTGCTTGCACTCTGAGATGCTGTTCGAAAACTTCATCAAATTTTCCATTTCGAATCAATGATTGTGGTACTAAACATTTATTTATTCTCTCTGTTGGAACTTTTTGTTGGATGAGATCCTTGACGGTTATCCTAGGATGTAGTAATTCCTGATGAGTTGATGAATATTCTCAGGGCCCAAAACCAGAAGAAAAGCCTGCCACAAGTTCAGGAGGATCGGTCACTGATGCCAAGCCAACCAGCTCATCTTCCTCCTCAACATCTGGAATATCAAATGACAAGTACAGGAACTATGCAGTTTTAGCTGGAACTATCACTGTTCTTGCTTCTGTTGGATGGTACCTCAAAGGTAGTGAAAAGAAGCCCGAAGTCCAGGACTGAGAGAAGTTAAATGAGCTTTTAATATGAACAGTTAAGAAAGAGTTGACAGAGGAAGATTACTTTTACTCTTCTAAATCTTTTGTTTTAGTTAAATAAAATATATCAACTTCACTTTGCTTCATTCTCTGTATCATTTGTTACATCGGTTTCTTATCGCGTCTGTTTCACATTCTTTCGTGATTTTGAGGTAGTTTGGCAACGGGTTTCCCTTGTCCCTAATCTAGAATGAGCAATGCTTGGAACAAGTCTCAAATAGATAAGTTTATTATCATGTTTGTTTCACATTCTTTCATAATTTTTTAGCTAGTTTGGCAACGGGTTTCCCTTGTCCTTATTCTGGAATGAGTAATGTTAGGAATAAGTTTCAGTCAAGCTTGAAAAGTGGGCTTTACTAATAAAGAATATTTTTTTTTACACTTTTTTAGATTAGATTTTTTTCTTTGTTTTTTTTACCAGAGTTTGTACAAGACTTGCCTATTTAAAGATTATAAATTACCTTCTCAAATCAATGAGTGGGGTGGCTAGTGTCAGTACCATTGTGGTGTTATAATTGACATCATAAATTAATAAAATAAAAACGAATTTATGATGTACCTACTAAAACATTTTCCAACACAGGACAAATATTAAAAATAAATAGAAAAATAGAGAAAAATTAAAAAAAGGAAGAAGGGCTGCCTGCAAAGCAATAGAAAGGGGTAAAGTTATAAAACATGACAAAATCAAACACAAAACCAGTTTAGCATCAGATAAATTCACGCAATTTAAAACTAATCTGCTTCCCAAATCCCACTTTTCTTTCATCTCTTCCAGGCAAGGTTGAAGAGAGCATTTTAAAAAGGGAGACGCTGGGGACCGGTCCGGCTATCCCCAGCGTCTAAAGCACGTTGGGCTGCTTGATGATGAAAAACACATTAAAATAAAATAAAAAATATGATTAAATAAAAAAATGAAGATTAAAAATATACTAAAAAAATAAAATGAACAAAACATAATAAAAAATACAATAAAAAACACAATAAAAAAATAAAAACATAATAAAAAATACAATAAAAAAATAAAATGAAGATGAATTTAAGGGGATTCGGCCATGGAGCGAATGGCACCGCCGCCGGTGGCGGTGGCCGACACCGCCCCCGCCATACGGGTCCGAAATGGGTTTAAGGCTGCCGGGGGCACACCGGAGCTCGCCGTCGTAAGGGTGAGGTCGCCTGAGTTCGCCGGTCCCGATGGCGGGGGCGGTGTCGCCCACCGCCACCGGCGGCGGCGGGGGTTGCTCTATGTAGGGGGGGCAGCCCGTCTGCCCCCCAGGATTTCTCTTTTAAAAAAGGATGATGCTGAGATCGGTCGAACTGTTTCTAGCATCAAAAGCAGTCCACCTCCAAAAAATACAATAAAAATATAATAAAAACACAATAAATATACAACAAAAAAATATAATAAATAAAATTAAATTTAGAAAACACAATAAAAAAATAAAATGAAGAAAACATAATAAAAAATACTAAAAAAATAAAATGAAGATGATTTAATAAAGAGTTTTCAGCCTTAGCCCAGACGGAGCCGCCAACGGTGGCAGTGGGCGACACAGTCCATGCCATCGTTGGGTACGAAACGGGTTTAAGGTTGTGGCGGACACACCGGAGGTCGCCGTCGCAGGGGGAGGTCGTCAGAATCCGCCGGTCCCGATGGTATGAGCGGTGTCGCCCACCACTTTTGCTAATATATTGGTAAGGGAACTTCTACACATACACCTACACACCACACACTTCATTTTTTTTAAATTTTTAAAATTTTTTTTGTTATAGAATATTTGGACTATGAATAATGAGTAAAAAAAAAAAGAAATTATTTAAGAAAAAGAAATTTTAAAAAAATTGAAAAAAATTAAAATAAAAAATAATTTATTTTTAAAAAAAATTTATTTTTCTTAAATAATTAATATTTTTTACTCATTATTATATTCTAAATGTTTTATAAAAAAAACATTAAAAAAAAAAGATGTAGTGTGTGGTGTGTAGGTGTATGTTTAGAATTTCTCTTTTGGTAAAGAGTAGTGTTATTTGAAGGTCTTTATATCACACATCTATCCACGTGACATAATTGATTTAGAAGATAAATTTTCAAGTTTAAATCTTACAAATTAAATTATGTTGTGTGGATGATTTGTGGTGTAAATACATTCAAATAGTACTACTCTTTACCAATGTATGATCTTTGCTTTACCAACCAAACATGATTTATATACAAAAATCTCATTGAACACAAAGCCATCTCATACATGGACAAAATATTTTATCAAACTATATACGCGCGCAACAATATGCGAACAAAGTTTTTCGCAACCCAAATTTAAAACAAAAATAACCCTAGACTAATTAAACGTATATGGACTGATTTTTGTTTTTTTAACCTAAAACCTAGACAGTTTTGTTTGGATTTGGAAACAAGTTGAGCTTGCCTTAACTTATCTTAAATTTATCATTATACTTTTTCAAATTTTCATATAAAATACAAATTCTAATACAGCTTTTTCAAATCTCAATACAACTTTTTCAAATCTCAATTCAATTTTTTCAAATCTCAAAATAATAATAATAATATTTTATTCAACTTTCAAAACTCATCTCATCTTAACTCTCATATCAAATAATGAGATATGTTGGGCACAAAACTATCTCAAATATTGTCTAAGTTTTTCAACCCAATGACTAGGGGTGAAAAAAATACCCGTTATCCATTACCGTCCGTCATTTCGACCCGACCCGACCCAACCCGGCATTCTCGACCCGTTAAGCTTGTTAACGGAAACGCTTGCTTCCGATATACCGAAACCTGTTATCGCTTACCGTTTTCCAAACGAGTAAAATACCCGATAATCCCAATCTCATACCTGTTACTCCTGCGATTGCCCATCTTCGACTCCTGCGATTGCCCATCTTCGATTTGCCCTCTTTCTCATCTCTTTCGCTGATTGTTCTCATTTCTCTCGCCGGTTTCTCATTGTTGCATCTCTCAAGCTCTCACTCGCTCTCTCGCAGCTCCCTGTCGCCGTCACATAAGGTAAGGAGGAACTGCTACTTTATGAAACTTTAATCAGGGAAGTCATAGAATTGATAGTTGTGCACAATAGTGGACTCTGATAGGTTAGCTACAGAATTAGTATATGATGGGTGGAGTCTGATTTTAGGCATTTGGTTTGCGTAAACCATCTATCATTATCTCTTCTCTCTGCATTATCTTGACTGTATGAATCATGATGCCCTGATTCTTTAGTCATTTGAGGTTCTCTCTTTGATTTGTATACTATCATAGTCACCTAGTTATTAGCTTGTACAGATTGTTAATAATAGAAAAGACTTGAGTGTTTTTGATTGCTTATTTGATTACCAATTAAATAGAACACCACCTCGGCTTATTTGATTGCTTTCAAGTCTGAGTGTTTTTCGAAAAAACACATTTCAAATAAATGCTAGAAATCAGAATGCCAACCGCACCTAGCTCAGGTGGCAGAAGCTCTGTTTATGGAGGAAAGCCTTAATGTAGCAGTGCATATGGGAATCGGATCATATTCATATTCATGACCTATTTTTTGGCTTTTCAAAGAGATTTATTTTTTTCCTCTGTATTCTAGCTATTTGATTTTTAAGTGAATAATTTGGATCCTTGTATGTGAGCCACCAAACAATAATTTTCCAACCTAATTATTTGTTGTAGTCAAAACACTGAATATGTTATATTGATGCAGGGATGCAGGATTTGTTCAGCCTACATTTAGCTTTGGCATCTCCAGTCGACAGAGATGCTCATATCATTGATCATGAGTTTATGACCTCAGGCCAGGCTTCATTCCCCCCAATTATTGCTTCCATTCAATCTGATCACAATCTTCTTTAATTTGTTCTTCATTTTTTGGTCTCTGACCAACTGCTGAGCATTCTTGCCTCTTTTTCATGTGATTTTCTCCTATGTATTGGTATATTCTTATAATCAACTTTTGGGTTTTGTAGTATTTTTGTTTCAATTGCAACCTAGACTCTACGTACCCTGCATATTTACAACTTAATTATACTAAATTTTGTCATATATAAGAATATGCCAACATATTATATTTTTTTTTTTACATTAACAGTGCAGAAAATTCAACAATTAGATTACATTTACATGTTTATGATCTAATGGTTTATCATATTTTCTATAATTTCCATATTTCATTGGGGTACACTAATTAGATATTTAATTCATTAAATTTTATCTCCTTAGGTGGAGTAGGATTTACCCAAGTACTACTAGCTGAAAGGTTAGAATTTAGAGTTAGGCAGAAATCCAAACCTGGATGAACAAGCATTCACTATAAAAGTGCTGAAAGCAATAATCAGGAGATGCTTCTTTGTTGGCATGACTGAAACTCAAAAGCACTACTAGTATGTTGAAGTCTGAAGACGAGTATTCCACAACATATATAGAATGTTAATCGATACGTCTTCTCTATCCTTGTTTGTGAGCGTATGGTTATCGTCTTGGTGTTGATGAAGCTGAAAGTATTTAAATGAAATAAGTATTATAAATATGGCAGTGTAATCAGAATCAATCACATCTTGCTCTCTTGCACTACTAAACAAATCAAAGAGGAAAATTGAGAAATTGAATAAATCTTATTTTAAATGAAATAAGTAAAAGAGATTAAAACAATACTACAGATAATTACTCAACATCCAGGTTTTTACTATCAGTCTTTTTTTCAACTCTCAAGACAGAGAGGCAAATTACACAAACCTCTAATGAGGTTATCCAAAAACTATGCCGATCACAACTCTGCCTTCCTATCACTAACATCAATGGCCTTCAAAAATGTTGGAAGAGCAACAAAACATCAAGAAGAAGTAAATGTTAACAGGCATGTGCCTGTCAGCATGCCTACAAAACTTGTGTATAATGAATCACTCTATTCCAACTTGGAAAAAGACCTGATTTTGAATAATCTCTTATGGCTTTCTGCCATGTAAAACAACTGATTCTTGTTGTTGTTGTTGTTGATGTTGTTCCAATGATTGAGTCGGTGGGCTATCTTGGTGGAGGGCCTCAGATATAGTTGGTGGAGTAGGATTGTGAAGTTTTGTGGGGATGACCAAGCATCTACAAAGTGGACAAGTTGAGTTTGAGTGCAGCCAGAGATAGATGCATTCAATATGAAACACATGCTTACATAGTGGAATTTGGAGCAACTCTTCTTTCGTCTCAAACTCTCCAAGGCAAACACAACATCTGTGAAAATAATATACCAGACTTCCTTCGTTCGGTTCAACTTACACCTTAATTGGCATATTGCAATGTAAACATATAATTTGAGATCCATGAGCAGTCCAGATTTTGCTAGACTTTATGTTAATGTCGAGATAGGTAGTGATTTCTTTTGCAAATCTGCATGCATGCAACCAGAAAGACCACAAAGCGAACACCATTGCCGCCACTGCAGCCAACCTCTTTCTTTTTTCTGCAGTATCTCTGTTTTTGGTGTTTGCTATGTGTCATTTGAAGCTGTAAATGGCAGAGAAATCACAAATATTTGTTTTTCATGATCGTGATGACCATGCTTGATCTTAGATATTTTCTATAATTTCCAAACCCAAAATGCAAAACATTTTGTTGTAGTATTGCTGATAGTGTTAGATTTGTAAGTCAGTCATGCCCCTTGCAACTTTTTGGTGTAATATAAACATCTTTATCTTTTCTTTGTTTGTTGACCGTTGATGTTTGCAACTTACTATTTTCTTTTCTTCTTCTTCTTCTTTTTTTTTTTGCAGCTGAATCCTATGGAACCTAGTGCTTCTATACCTTCTGTCGGGTCTGCATCAATGTCCATTCATTTGGATAGCACTCTACCTCCAACTTCAGATAGTCAAGCAACTAGACCTCATGTTCGCCTTCCTATCAGAAGAAGAAATGGAAGATTAGATGTATGGCAACACTTTACAAGAAATGATGAGGATCTCAATAAACCCACAGCCACATGCGATTATTGTGGTAAGGCTTTATTATGTCATCCTAAAAAACAAGGTACTTCATCCCTGAAGTACTATATTGAAAAATGCAAAACCTTGCATGCTGCTATTGGAGCTAGAAGGGATAACCCCCAATTAAAAAAGACTGGGGTTAGGAGGACAGGGGTGGATGGTACAACTAGCAGTCCTAATGTTGGACCTGCTAAGTATAATGAACAAAAGATACGGTTAGTAATAGCGAAAATGATCATCAAAGATGAGCTACCATTTAATTTTGTAGAAAAAGAAGGCTTCCAAGATTTTATGGCCGTAGTTGAGCCTAGATTTCTAATCCCCTCTCGCATTACTGTTATGCGAGATTGTATAAAAATTTATATGTTAGAAAAAGAGAAGTTGAAGACCATGTTTATGGAATCTGATTATAAGATTTGCATTACAACTTATATGTGGACGTCAGTTCAAAATCTTAATTATATGTGCATAACAGCCCATTTTGTTGATGAGGATTGGACATTGCATAAGAGAATAATACATTTTAAGAAAGTTGCTAATCACAAGGGGATCACAATAGGAAAAGAGATTGAGTCATCCATACTTGAATGGGACATAAAAAAGATTTTTACAATCACAGTAGATAATGCATCCGCTAACAATACGGCCATTGATTATTTAAGAAGAATTGCCAAGTTTAGGGATTGCATGGTATTAGCTAAGGAGCTTATGCATATAAGATGTTGTGCACATATTTTGAATCTCATTGTCAAAGATGGTTTAACAGAAATTAATACATCAGTTGTGAAGATTCTTCATGCAGTTAAATATGTCAAGTCATCCCCTACAAGACTTCACAAGTTCAAGTCATATGTAGAGAAACAAAATATTCTTAGTGGTGGACTTCTTTGTCTTGACGCTTCAACTAGGTGGAACTCAACATTTCTAATGTTGAGTTCGGCTCTGAAACATTATGCGGCGTTTGAGGTGTTGCAAGATGAAGATAGTGACTTTATCCCATATTTACATGAGGTTGAACAAGAAGTACTAACTTCACAAGATTGGGAAACCATCAAGATTTTTGTATGATTTTTGAAGATTTTTTATGATATGACTTTGTGAGTTTCAGGCTCAGTTTATGCAATTTCAAATTTGTTTATAAGAGAAATATTTGCAATCTATAACCATTTGAAAAAATTTTCAAGGAGTGAGAGCAACATGCTTAAATCCATGTCACAGAAGATGATGTTGAAATATGACAAGTATTGGGGGGATTTAAGTCAATTGAACAAAATGTTGTTCATTGCAGCTATGCTTGATCCGCGCAAAAAGTTGGACGTTTTAGAATTTTGTTTTACAAATGTTATTGGTCATGGGCGAGGATCTGAACTTGTTGATGGGTTACGGAGGATGCTTGAGCAGATGTACAAGAAATATTCAAAATTCAGTGTAGGTTCAAGTAGGGGCTAGTCAAGTATAGACGGAGGTGGAACTCAAAGTAACACTTCTTGTGATGATGATGAAAATATATTAGATATGTATTTTCAACATAAATCATCAATAGGTGTGGAAGAGTCCAAAACAGAATTAGATAAGTATTTTATGGAGAGTGTTGAACGGATGACACCCGACTTTAATATTCTACTATGGTGGAAGATGAATTCAGCTAGATTTCCGATACTTGCCAAAATAGCTCGAGATGTGTTAGCTGTTCCCGTATCTACTGTTGCTTCTGAGTCTGTATTTAGTGCTGGAGGTCGTATCTTAGATTCATTTGGTAGTTTATTGGCCCCAACAACAGTTGAAGCTCTTATCTGCACACAAAATTGATTGAAGGCTCCCTCTATGACTCTCACGATGTAATGAAAGATGTTAAAAGTTATAAGTTAGAAACTGGTAAGATCCATATTTGAATAATATTTTATTTTAAATCTTTCAATTAATTATATGTTTAACATAACTTTTTGTTTTTT
Source organism: Platycarya longipes (assembly GCA_036559045.1). Lineage (NCBI taxonomy): Eukaryota > Viridiplantae > Streptophyta > Magnoliopsida > Fagales > Juglandaceae > Platycarya > Platycarya longipes. The sequence continues at coordinate 21,652,307 of CM071802.1, read as the reverse complement.
GTAGAGAAAACTTTGCAAAATATTTTAAATGAGATCGATTGAAGATTACTTGAAAACTTGAAGTACTTGAAAATAGTATGTCAATAAAAATTGATATTATTATATTTTATTATTTTAAATTTCAAGTTCTGAATAAAAATTGAAAATGTTGGATTTATTTGGATTTTGTGTAGATTCCATTTATACAAGGATGAGGATATATTGGACACTCTTCATGCTGGTTCATTTTTAGAAAAAGAAGTTTATTTTCAATGAATGTAAATTGATTGGATATTGGAGTTATTAATTTTCATTTATCTGAGTTTGATTTGGTGTATGTTAATGCAACTACTTTATTCTATACAATTTCTAATGTTGATTGAATCATTGATCGAATTTCCTATGATGTAACCATTTTATTTGAGTCTATTTTCTATCATTTTGATATGTAAACTCAGGCAATTCATTGGAATATGCAATTTGGAACAAGGCTAATCGGGTGTGAAAGGGGTGTGAATGCTTAAAACTAGGTTCAGGACCAATTTTCATGCTACAATAACGGCCAATGCATGGCCCGTTGAAAGGGGTGTGAATGCTTCGCATTTGGGATCAGGAACGAAGAAACTAAGGGAAAACAAGGGAGAGATCAGTGCTGGAGACAAACGCAAAAGAAGGAGAGGAGATCAGGAGAATATAATAGCATTTACGCATTACTGGTTTTCCAGCCCATTTTCTTAATAATTAATTCCCTTTTCTTCTCCCATTCTCTTTGATCTATTCGACACCCTTTGTCTTGGACATTCAACGATATATATTTCTGGGTAAGGAAGCTTTGATTATTGGTGTATCTGTGTGTGCGTTTCATGTAATGGTAGAACAGTATTCCATTCATATTTATCCTCAAGACATGACATAGACGCATTTGTATTATGTACCATTACAAGAAAAATGAAATTATTTGCAATAAAATGAAATTTTTACAATAAAAACAGACTGATTTTAATTAAAAATAATTATTTTATTAAAAACTGGGTTCAGGACCAAATTTAAAAAAAAACAAAAACAAACAAAAAACAAAAAAAGGGCTTAACAAAATACCCGATTATTTATTGGGTCGGGTTTCGGCTTATCGGGTATTCGGCTAAACGGAAGACTGTGTAATCGGGTCGGGTCGGAAGATAGGCTGTCAGGTCTGGTCGGTTCGGCGCACACCCCTACCAATGACAGCTTTTGTCAGCCCAAATAGAAGCAGAATAGACCCAAACAAAATTTCTTTTCGTGACCTAACCCAAGGTTTTACCAATTAAACATGTTCGTTTACATGGACACCAAACATGCAAACAATTATTTTCCAACCCTAAACACGAGAAAAAAAAGGTCATAGATTAACTGATTACGTACATGGATAGATGCAAAGCACAGGCGGATCTCATTTATATTGACTCGTAATCGATGGAAGTATACACAAGCAAAACCCTCTCATTGTGGCCTCAAGTATTATCAAACAAACATAGAAGTGATTTGCATCACAAGTATATTGTTGGCTACACGTGTGGCATACAATAAGAGATTACTGGCAAGTAAAGAAAGTATCACACGGGAACTCACGTGATAGAGGGTGATTAAAGGATAAAACTACACAAAACGCCCCAAACAGGCTTATCGATGAACCCTTAAAAAAGGTCACCAACATGAAAACCTTGCTAACCGTATCTTGAAGATGTATGAATCTACAGAGATAGGTCTGAGTGAGATACCTACACTAGATGAACTCTATCAATGGCCAAATCATGCTTAAAATATAACATACCAAAACTAGTCGAATCATGCTCTAAAATATGGCATACCCAACTAAGTACCGAGAAGCGCATCTGCGAAGGACTTTGCAATAGTAGAATACTTCAACTTATAAGTTATAAATATATTTCCAAGTATATACTAGAGATTCATTCATTAGTTCTTGAAAAAAGGTTAACTTCTCTCTTACTTAAGTATCAGAGGCATCCTTATTGGGTTCCCTGAGTTTTCCCTTATGGTTTCGAGATGTTTAAGCATGTTGCAACCTGCAGCAAGCATCACTGGAAATTGCGTCAAAATTTTGCCATCATTTGTGAGATCATTTGATTTCTTTGAGAAGTCAGATCCAATCATTCCAGGAAGTGACTAACGTCAATGGATGAACAAGTGAACACTAGAGTGGAGATTCACAGATATAAAGGAGAGACTGAAAAAAGATGATGTTGGAGATAGATGCCTTAGAGAACAGGAATTGGCCTAGCCAAATGCCACTGCATAGCTAAATCTTGGCTAAGTAGCTCAAAAGTGGTATGTATTGGAATAGTCAACACTCCAAGATTCTAGTTTTGAGCTACGACAAATTTATCTATTTCTCAAAATTTGGCCAACAACTATTCATCTCCAAAACAATATTTTACAATATTTTACTTTAATTAGGTTGAGGAAAAAAATAGTTGGTAAACAATAAATTTAAATAAAAACTAAATTATTAATTAATACATAGAGTGTATTTGCAAAATATTTAAAAAAATTTAGAAATTATTATTAAAATATCTAATATTATATTATTATTTTAACTTTGAATAAATAGTCCAATGTGGATTAACCTCTCCAATGATTTTAGAACATTGTCAATGATTTAGTCATTGTCAAAGTCTAAAATTTAACTAAAAGTTAAGGGTTTTGACTCCATTCAAGATATTAATCCACATTAGCCTATCCATTCCAAAGTCAAAATAATAATATAAGATTAGATTTTTTCTACATTTTATAAATACACTCTGTATTAATTCATAATTTAAATTCTACTTAAAATTATTATTTTCCAACTATTTTAACCTAATTATCCAAGAAACATAGTTTTCAACCATTCCTACATCCAACAATCATATTACTCTAAAAATTCAGATAAAAAAAACTTTATTGAATCAAAAACTATATCCGCAAATGGTCCTCCGCACGACAACAAATATGTCTTTTTGCCGCAACAATATTTCGCAGCAAAAAGTCAATTTTTGCCACAAAGTATATTTTAAAAATCTTTGGTAGCTGAATTTGTATATAATGAAATCCCAATTATATCTTTATTTTGCAAAATGTGAGATTGGTCGCAAAAGATTTTTTTTGCAGCACAAATTTTTCTCATCAAAACTTAATTGTTTTGTAGCAAAAAGGCATCTCACGTGATGCCTATATGTTCAAGAATATTATTTGCAATAAAAAATTATTGTGACAAATAGTTATTTGCTATGAATAAGATGGTCACAAATAAATAATTGTGTCAATAATGTTATTTGCTACTAAAAATTATTATCACAAATGCTTATTTGCTATAAATAAAATGGTCACAAATACATAATTCCCTACCAAATATTGTTGCAGAAAATAACTTCCAGAGGTAAAAAATTTATATTGGCAAAATCAATTGTTAAAAATAGTTTTTCTCTACAAATAGTTTCGCCACAAATAATCCATTATGGTAGAAAAAAAATATTTGCCTCTATACATATTGCCGCAAATAGAAAAAATAAATTTTAAAAAAAAGTATAGACTATAGAACCAATCCTAACATAGAAAAAGAATGGCATAATATGGGAAACCTTTTAGAGTTGAAACTTTTTTTTGCTGGCAGCTAATACCTACATGAAAATTAAGTAAAATATATCAGTTCATGGAGTGGTAATGAGGAAGAAATATATACATAAAATAAGGACAAACCTGCAGCCATTGAAAGAGACTTCAACTTGATTTTGAGTAATAGAAAGAAACTGCAAAATAGGGGGGCAAAGAGAAAAAAAAAAAATCATTTTAACCACCTGAAATGTAAACATCCCAAAGCTTCAAAAATTTTCAAATCACATGCAAAATGCCTCTAAATTATGAAGCTGTGGGGAGGCTTGCAAATGATAAAAGATGATTCCCAGCAACATATAGTTGCTACAACAGTTAAAAAATAATAAACATGTTGGACCGGCCTATTGCATTAATAACTCCAACAAATTTCAAATCATTGATAACTGATGTATTCATTTTATTAAGTAGTTATTGACCTAAAACACTTGAAAAAGCAAGTGTTTTAAGAAGCCAGATTCCCCACCTGCTACATTAATAATTCCGACCTAAGAAACTATTGCAATGCTCCAGAACACACTAGCATACTATCATTATGCATAAAAAAGACTAAGCATGCCAAAAAAATAATCGTAAAAAAAAGAAAGAAATGAAAACTAGATTATATTTGATAAAGTACATGGACATAAAGAAATAAAACAGGCAGTACACAACCAACAACATGGTTACATCATGAAAGGATCTTTGAAAATGCATTCATCTATTGTTTTGTGCTATATAGTAAATTCACTCAGTAGCACTTACCATGATAATTTGTTACAATGTGCCCTTGTCCATCCCAAACTACAACCATTTCCTTCGGGAATCTGTCAATATAGATAATACGAATTATATGTGTTGTCGCCCAGTTTTATGCTTGAATGAGTGAAAATATGTCATATTATTTAGAGAACAATGTGATTAATGCATCGGAAAAGCTATTGAGCAAGCTATCTAGTTTTACAACTTGCTTCTTGATACAAGACAACTGATATAAAGCCATTTTTTTCCTACTTTTTTTTGCAAATAAATGAAGTCACTCTTAATCTAGCTGCAAAAATACCTCAACCACACCAGTGATACTGAGTGAAAAGAACAAATTAGTGTGCAAAGAAAAACTCTTTTTATTTTTTCCTTTTACTGTGGTAATAAATACATCCTTCATAAAACATGCACAGAACAAAAAATAAGGTAAAGAGAACCTCAACAGGGAAGAGTGAGCAAGACTGATAAACAGGAGGAGTTAATCAACTGTATGCTTGCATTTAAATTTTTGTTTTTATAAGTAATAAGAAGTTCCAATGATCTAAGCAAAGAATTTACAAAATCCCAATTAGGAACTAGAATTTACAAAGAGAAAACTGAACACATTAAGAAGAAAAAGAAACAAAAGAAATTTTTTGAAGAACCCATCCTGTACAGACTAGTCCAAAAACAAAGGAACAAGAATTTACAAAATCCCAATCAGGAACTAGAATTTACAAAGAGAAAACTGAGCACATTAAGAAGAAAAAGAAACAAAAGAAATTTTTTGAAGAACCCATCCTGTACAGACTAGTCCAAAAACAAAGGAACAATTCCTGTACATCTCTAAATCAGTAGTATGATTACATAATATCAGCATAAGGTCTATTTTTTAACTTAAATTTTTTTGGTGCAGAAACAAATTAATCACTTGGAATCAAACACTCAAAAATATTTTAAAATTCTAGCCTCTACATTTGAGCTGGAATTTTATCAGGGACCAGAATGACATGGTAACTAGACTTGACTTGGCCATCTCAACAAGATTGTTTATTAAGACCACTATTGAAATTTTGGTGAGCATGCAGCCATGACGAAAGGTAGTCTTACCTAAATCTTCTGTAGATGTAAACATATCCCTTTCATTATGAGTGTTGTTGCTAAAATCAATAGAAGTTGCACTTGTAACTAAAAAATACTGGTAACTAAAAAAAATTGATATATAACATACACTAATCGCTGGACATGCGGGAGAAAGCCTAAAAATGATTTTTTGGGAAGCCTTACAGCATTAATCATGCAAAACAAACTAATTGATAAAAAAATAATAGACTTTCTTCTAGTTATCATCATATCTAGTTCCAAAATACTGGATGTTAAGAAAGTATCTTTTACATGAAGGTTCTGTATAGTCTTCGTGACACCAGATCCATTCGACTCATGAAGAAATTATTTTAATCTTACACAGAAACTAACCCAAGCGATTAATCGTCTTGTACTTCTCTTAATTTAAATTATGTAGGAGGTTCGTGTGTGTGTGTATATGCATGTATTTGAACATTCATTATATTAAATATGGCTATTTTTTGGTGGCCAACTAGAATTAGATTATTAGAATCGAAGAGTTTCAAAAGTCATTTGCATGCTGATGAAATTATGAAGATAGAAAGACCACTAACCTTCACATCATGATGAAGAATATGATTCACTTGCAAGTAGTCGAGTGCCATTAGGAATTGAACTAGCCACCTGCAGAGCATCTGCTAAAAGTAAAACTTTAGTAGTTGGATGTTAACACTCTCGGGAGAATAAAATAATTAAGCGCATGATAGTTCAATACTCGATGAATGTAAAATTCAAATCAATTTTTGTAGTAGCATAGGGAGAAAACTGATACAAGAAAAACAAAAATGAATAAAAACCTCCGCAGGGAAAAGAAGCTCCTGCCCTGTACCACACATAAAAAGTAGCATGGATGGTTTGAGGTTATCAAAGGCTTGAAGACAGCAAAAGCCATCATTTCTCAAGTATTGATTCGCTGAAAGAAGAGCACTCACAAGTCACCTCCTTCACAATAACCAATAATAATGCACACATAGCAACTCTGAGAGGAAAATAATTCAATCAATATAACACAATGAAAGGCTACAGAATATTAGTTAGGTTTTCATATTGGATAAGCAAATAGAATAAACTGCTATGTCACAGACAATGTTATAAACAAACAAAAGAATTTAAACAAAATCCCTAACCCTAGGTTGCCATTTCGTATAGAAACAAAATCCCCAAATATGGAAACCAAAATTTGGAAGCTTACCAATGTTTATCCCTCTCCTTGAGGAGATTTAGGCTAGGGTTCCACTCCTTGGAAATGAAGAGACGAGCTGAAGAGGAGGCCAAGAGAGAGAAGACGACGGAGATGGCGATGACGGCACGACGGTAATGAAGGGCTGGCGAAATCGGAGAGAGAGAGAGAGAGAGATTAGGTTTTGGGGAGAGGAGAATGTCGCCAGGGGGGGGTGTAAATCGTGAATGGGAGAGATCCAAGGGGCAGAGGTTATCGCGTTTGATTTAAATTTTAAAAGACTATTTGCGGCGCTTCTATTAGCTTTAAAAGTCGCCGCAAAAAAATACCGCTGTAGCACCCCCGTTCTTTACACCGTTAGTGCAATTTTATATTTTTGTTTTTTCATTTATTTTTTCCATCATTTTTTTAATATTCTTAAACATTTTTAAAATAAAAAATCATAATATTATTAAATAATATTTTTTAATAATAAGTTAAAATAAAATAAGAGATAGGAGGAACTGGTGGGATATAAAGCTTGATCCCACTAGAAAAAGTAAATTTAACAAATTTATAAATTTATTTAGTGTGGCAACACTTTGCGATAAAAAACACAATTTGTTCGTGGAAAAACAAGTATTTGTTACAAGTTTTCTTTCATTATAAAAAATAAATTTAAAAAAATTTTAAATTTATTTACTACGACAACACTTTGTGACAAAAACATAATTTTTCGTCATAAAATAAGTATTTGCTATAAATTTTCCTTCACCACAACAAATAAACTTAACAAATTTGTAAGTTTATTTGCTGCAATAATATTTTGTACTAATAACATAATTTTTTCGCTACAAAATAAATATTTTTTACAAAATTTTATCTGCTGACATAATTTGATGGCAAAAGGCTCTTTTTTTTTTATTTTTTCTACAATCAGTTTTTGCGGTAATAAGCCACTATTTACTACAAACTTAAGTTGCGGAAAAATATTTTGTGAGAAAATAAATAGTTATCGGATTGGCAATAAGCGTTCATGGATTCTCTCAAGTAGTTCCATGTAACTACAAGTATGCCACCTTAAAATTTCTCCTTATATTGCTTTAAGAGATCAACGACCACTTGCAAGTGTAACCTTCTATTTCATATTATTTCATGTCTCGAAACCCAAATTTGCATAAAAAATTTGTTCATACAACAGTCTCATATGTTCATAGGAATACTTTTAGAGTACAACATAATTTTAGAGATGAACAATAGCTGGCCAATTTTAGAGAAAGAAATGACTTTATTGTAGTCAATGTTTTGAATACTGTACTGGTATTGATATCGGTCGAGTCACTGAAACGAAATATTTCGATATCGGTATCGTTTCGTATACCGTTTCGAAATAATTTATACATAAATAAATTATATATATAAATACATATATAAATTATATATCAAAATAATAGGCAATATATAAATAAATTATATAGATAAATATATATATATATATATATATGTAATTAATTTAGTTTAACTTAAGGTTAAAACATAATAAAAAATTAAAAAAAAATTAATTTAAAAAAAAAAAACTTGGAGGCCGAAATCTTGTATGGACGCTACCTGCCGTACGGAACATTTTTTGGCCTATTTCGACCGTATCGGCCGAAACGAAATACTCTTTTATTTGTGCCAGCCGACCTGCCGGTACGGAAAATTTCGACCGTACCGTCGGTACGGTACGGTATTTAAAAATGTGATTGTAGTTCAAAAGTGGAGTCTTAAAGTTTTGAGTTTTTTACTATTCCAATGCAAACCACTTTTGAGTTAGTTAGCCAAGATTTAACTAGGCAAGCATTTAATTAGACCAATGTCAATGCTTTTAAAAAAGGAGAATAAGGCCCTAAAGTGAAAGAATATAGGGTTTGAAGGAGCACAGGTCAAGATTGGAACAAACAACTATGATGATTCATATCCTCAAGTGTAGCATCATATGACATTTGTCATCACTTGCTCCAAACCCCACTCCTGTTTTGTAGACTCCATTGCTTTTTCAAATGGTGTCACCTTTGTGATTGGCAATTAAACAAAATTCGAGTCTTTTTGTGTAACTGTCAATCACTATCTACAAAATGAGCAGTTAACGACATAAAATTTAAATTTTGGACTAATATCCATATATCAGTAGCGAGACAAACTCTTTGACCCTTTAACAAGCTTCTTAACAAATCTCTTTGTACATTATATAATTTAAGAATATTCTTTCACCACCGTGTGGCAAGTAGATGTGTAATCAGTTCAATCTAATTTTGATCAAAATATAGAACCGAACCGGTATTATCGGTTTTACAAAATACAAAATTGATTACATTCTGATTATCTCCGAAACAGATAGTACCGATTTTACCGGTTCCAGTCTGGTTTTTCAATTTTAAAAAATTACTAATTTTTAAAAACAAAATCTATTTTTTCTTTAAAAATTGGTTTAAATTTCTATTTTATTTAAAAATTGTAGCTTATTACAAAAATATATTATATAAAAATAATCTACAATAAAAAACTATTATGAAATAAAAAACTGTACTATAAAATAAAATCGGGTTAAAAAAAAACTTTTACAAGTCTAAAAGTCTCACAAATTACAAGTTTAAAAGTCTCATGTTTAAAATTAAACTCTTATTTTATAAATATATAACATTGTTTATATATAATTATAATTTATATTATTATATATAAAATATATATAATATAAAAACATATCATATATATAAAGTAATAAGATTGGTCCAATTCAATTTTATCCAATTTGGTCCAAATTTGCTCGAAACTAGATTCGGACTGGTTCTTACAAGTTTTGTATTTCTAGAATCGATCTTGGACTTATTCAAGATTGGTCTAACCGGTCTGATTTAGACCCGTTTTATAGTTTTTTTGTACATCCCTAGTGGCGAGAAAGAATGTTAAACTAGATTCCAAGAATTTAGCAAAGGCTTGGAACCCTTCACCCTTCACAAACCGAAAATGGTAGCTCTTCTATCATAATCATATGAGCTAAATGAGTCTTACACCCCTTCGAATCATAATTCACCAATCCCTTCAATGTACTTCCCGCACATCCGTCATCTTTTTAAATCCAATTTGTAATCTATATTGACTTTCTTTTAAGTCAATAATTTCTTGATGGACTCTTCTTGCACTGTTATTCTAAATGGTTTTTTAATTGGAATGTATCATATCGTTTATAGTAACATCCATAAACTTTACAAAATGATTACACTTTACTTGCAGGTCATTGGGGTCACCATAAGTGTTTCCATACGATGGAAATATGTTTTTTCTTTAGTGGACCCATGCGTGTAGAGTTAGGGGTAGATGTAGGGGAGCTAGCACTAGTGCTAGTATTCAGACTTGATGAACTATTCATGGATTCAACAAATAATCAAACACCTAATGATGCAAAAACAAATCACGTGAAAATTAAGATCATACAAATCACATAAACTATTTTAGGGTTTCAAATTGAACTCTCAAAATTAGGGGTGTAAGAAGACCAAACCGGATCGGTGGATCGGACCAGACTGGGGGTCTGATCCAATTTTTTAATGGACCGAACATTTTCAGTCCAGTTTTGGTCCAGGACATTTTTCCCCCTAGACCAGATCAAACTGGACCAAATGCACATTTATATATATATGTATATATAAGTAATGGTAGATAAATTATAATATTAATATTAATATAGATTAATAGTGGTAGTATAACATATTAATATATAATATATACTCTTATAATATTAATATATTATAATTTATAATAGTTGTAGTATAAAAGTAGAAATTATAATTTATAGTATATCTAAACTCAGACTATTATATTTGATAGACTGGCAACTGAAATGAAAGTAAGAAGTTTGAAGGCTTCAAACACAAAAAATATTACATTCCAAGCCTTTGTTAAACAACAATGTATAACTTTGTCAAGATCTTCTCATTGCTTTATAAACATAGGTTGAAATGATGCTTTAATACTGATTTATGGCAGTTAATAATTTCCTGTTTTTCGTTAATGTGCTCCGACTACTTTTTACTTGGGTTTTTAAGCATGTGCTCCAAGTTTTTATTTTATTTGGGTTTTAAGGATAGACGTTTTTTTTAACTATTATTTATTTAGATTATTTTTCTTTGGCCATTTTTTTAAAAGTAAATTTTTAAAAATATTTTTTGACTTAAAATCTGTGATAAATATGTAAATTTGGTTGAAAATAATTAAATTTCAACTAAAAAAAATATTTGATCATTGCAGAATTTTGGATAAATTTAGCCCATTAAATCATATGGGGTACCCCTGAACCGGACCGGACCGCCCTTGGACCGAATTGGAACTGATCCGTATGGACCGAATAGGAGTTCGGTTCAGTCCAGGATAGAAAAGTTTTTGGATCGAATAAAACCGGTCCACATCTTTCCTCGGTCAGACCGGACTAGATTGGACTATTTACATCCCTACTCGAAATTGCATGGGTTTCAAGATTGAAACTCCTAATTAAGGGTTTCAATCCAAAATTCTAACATAAATTAGGGTTTTGGATTGAAAACCTGAACTAATATAGGGTTTTGGGTTGAAGGGTTTTGGGTTGAACCTTACAATTCATAGCATCTAATGAGAATATCAAACAAACACAAACACAAACCAAACTTCACGACATCCAAAACACAACCTCATCCACCATTGAAACAAAGTACAATCTTATCCTTCATAGCCCACTGAAAAAAGAAAATAGATTTTAGAGTCTCAAGATACTTACGAAGATGGAGATAACAAGGGTTTTGGTGATGGCGAGGAACTGAGTTGAGAGAGAGAGGGTGAGAGTGAGACTGAAAGGTTGAGAGAGAGTTGAGAACTTGAGACTGAGAGTGATGGTTGAGACACCCGAAGTGGTTTTTTTAACTACATATAATGGATCGTGATAGGTGGGTTGATTTCGGGAACTCGCTACTCACCACTAATAAGAATGACACACTTGAATACAAAGTATGCGAGGAGTTGAGTAATTCCAAACTTTATTGCTCTTACCATATAATAAGAAATCACAACACGAACAAAAGACTGTTGCCACATCAAGCAGATCATAAAAGGTACCAAGAGAGTGGAAAGTTGGAGCATATTATCGCCTAATAGGACTTGTCACCTAAAATGCGAGTGTTTGAAAATCGAATGAAGAGATCAACGGGGAGATACTAGAGTGCAAGACTTAGGAGGGAGATGAATAGCAAGAGGGAGAGAACCCCCCCCCCCCCCCCCCCCCCCCCCCCATAGTAGCTTGCTACAAATGCACCAACTTTTCGATGAGATCAAAACCATTTGTGGAGGATTTTTTTAAAGGATGCGCACCATTGTCCAACGAGAAAGCACATGCTTGGATGACCAAGTATGAAGAAGTTTTTTGTTGTGGAGAGGCCTTAAAAGTAAAGCAAAGGGGAGAAGCTTGCTTTCATATCCTTCAGTGATGCAGATTGTGAATGGGCTCTATATCCGCACAACAACACCCTTGTGATAACCTTATTGGCAACCAATTATACTACATGCACGATCTTGGTTGATAAAGTGAGCTTGATGGATGTCCCATTTTGGGACACATTCATGAAGATTAGCATTGACCAAGACAGGTTGCGACTGACACCTATACCCCTCAAAAGGCTTTTGGGGGAACCAGTGCAATTTGTTAGTGTAATCCATGTTACTTGTTACCTTAGGCAATAGGCCTTCCACAATAAAACAATAACAAACATTTTGGTGGTAAAAGCCCACTCATCATACAACTCTATTATTGGCCTCCTAGCTTTGAAAATGATGATGGTGTTTGCCTCGACGTATCACTTGAATATGAAGTTTCTGACAACTGTGAGTGTTGAGGAGGTTCATGGCGAGTAAGTTTTGGCATGTGAATAGTACATGTGTAGAGGTCCGCACCACTGAAGGACTGACTGAAGAAGTAATTCCTTTATCCCATAATCCATCAAGTGAGTGATAAAGACTTGAGACGAGGGAAGTTTGAAATAAAGAGAAGCCACTGAGCCCTTGGAGCTAGTAGTTATGTATCCACACTGATGAAACACAACAACCGAATAGGAAATGAAATGGCACCAAAACTCATAGAGCAAATCAAACAATTCCTTATCAAGCATAGAGATGTGCCTACATGAAGTCACGAGGACATGCTTGACATAGATGTAGAGGTGATAGAGCATTGCCTCTATGTTGACCTGAAGGCTAAGAAATTAAGGTAGAAGCAGAGAGGACTCAGTGTGCAAAAACATACAATGATCATAAAAGAGGTAAAAATTAGAATGTCTCGTAGAAGCATGGTTCATCCGAGAAGTCCATTATTCGAAATGGCTCTCCAATGTTGTGTTAGTGAAAAAGGAGAATGGAAACTGATAGATGTGCATAGACTCTACTAACTTGAACAAGGTATGCCCAAAAATAGTTTCTCTTGCCACGTATCAACTCGATAGTTGACTTAACGTTAAAACGTCGAATGTTAAGTATAATAGATGTCTATTCAAGTTATGACTAGATATGAATGTATAATGGGGACCAAAATAAAACATCCTTTATAACAAGTAAGGGACTCTATTGTTATTAAGTGATGTTGTTTGACTTAAAAAAATGAAATGCATGGGCAGCATATCATCGGCTAGTGAGCCAATAGAGGGCTTTATTGCCATCAAGTGATTTCGTTTGACTCAAAAAAATAAAATGCATGGGTGGCATATCATCGGCTAGTGAGCCACATGTTTAAGAGGCATACCACCACATAAAATATTTGAGAGTCCCTCGTCAAGTTGCAAAAATATAATACGAAGCTCAACCAGGCCAAAATTACAACCAGGCCAAAATTACAACCATCTATATCACAAATAGAGGTCATGCCAAGATTATCACTTTCGCAAATCATGCCACGATTACAATGTCAGCCAACCATATATATCACAAATAGAGGTCATGCCAAGATTATCACTTTCGTAAATCATGCCACGATTACAATGTCAGCTATAAGAAAATTAATGTGATGTCACATATAAGAATAATAAGGTAAATGATGAATGAAATCTTATATTGTTTAAGAATTTTTTTTTATTTTTTTATAAAATTTTAATGAGATTCTAATTATATAATTAATTAATCTTTTTGAAATATAGGTTATATGATTGGTATCTTTTATTAAGAGATTATAAATAATATAAAAGCCTATCTTAACAAAAAAATGTAAGATTTGAACTGTATCATCTATAATAAACATAGTTGATAAGAATGTTAGACATTTAAAAAAGATAGATTATAATATCTCATATGAGAAATATAATATAAGTGGTATATGAGATCTCACATTATTTGAGAAAATAAAATTTTTGTTTTTTATAATATTCAAATAAAATTTTAATTATATTATTAACTAATCATATTAAAATATATGTCATATAATTTGATCTTCTATTGAAATGTTACAATCGATATACTTTCAGCCAATTATTTTTTTTTATTTTTTCTTTTTGATGTATAGCCTTTTTTTTTTTTTTATGCTCTGAAGCCTTTTGATGTAAAGTTGACAAATGTTCCGTTAATTTACAAAGAAATGATATTGAGTCTAGATATAATTTTTTTTGATAGAGTCTAGATAAAATTTTGTGTACATTATTTTTGAAAAAGAATAAATTTATTATTAAAAATTTATTATTTTTTAATAAATCCAATGTATTGTATATATATATTGAAAAATATGTCATATGTGTGCGGCTGTAAATATTACGAGGACTTCTACACATACACCAACATATCATATACTTAATTTTTTTAAAATTTTTTTTTAGAATTTATTTTACTTAAATAAATAATTTTATTTATTTATTATTTATATTCTAAATGTTTTATTAAAAAAAAAAAGTTTAAAAAAAAAAATTAAAATGTGGTGTTGAGGTGTATGTTTAGAATTTCTCAAATATTATTTATAGCATCCAGGGGCCTGCGCACAATCCCCCTTTAGCCGAAACACTGAAGAGAAGAAAAGTGAAAGTGAGAGGAAGTTATGGAGAAGGGAAGGAGAGTGGTAGTCTCGGCTTTGCAGTTTGCTTGCACCGATGAAGTCTCCTCAAATGTCGCCAACGCCGAAAGGTCTCTCTTCTTATTTCTTTATTTTTGTATCCATTTTGAAGTAAATACATATTAGAAGCACAAGTTGCTTGTTAAACTTGGTGTTTACTTACAAACCAATGAAGTTCATACCCTTTTCTCGAGCACCGTATATATTTTCCATTATCTTGTTCTATTCGCTCGCTTCGTTATTTTATATTTTTGTGTTTGTGAGTACGATTTGAACTCCCTGTGTACTGCTGCAAATTTTATTTCTCAATTTAAAAGAAGGGTCTGAATTTGATGTAGCCTATTGAACAGATCAGCTTTGGGGTTCTTAGTTCTGTATTATTGATATTTAGGCCTCGATTGTCCTCTCAAATTATTTTATCTTATCTCATTATTATAATTTTTCCATATTTTCACACAAAATAAAATAAAAAATTCAACTTTTTCAAATTTTAAAATAAAAATAAAGTTAAAAATATATATTTTAATAATATTTTATTCAATTTTTAATTTTAATCTCAACTAAACTCATCTGGGAAAACAAACGAGGCCTTACAAAGCGTTGTACTCTGGTTTGAGTTAATTTTTATTTTTTTTATTTTTCATTCCTTTTGCTGCTCCAGTTGATTTAAGTTAATTTGTTGCATCAAATTGTGACGGTTTTGACTATGTGGACTTGGTTATTGTTGAAATGGAGGGTACTCCTGTTTTGTCTCAACATCAAGATAGCTTCTTCTTGGTTGCACCAAGTAGTTGTTATGTGACCAAATGTCAATGTAAAACAGAGAGCGAACAAACCATGTATCACTGAATGATTCGCCCTTCCAGACTTCAACTTTAATGATTCAGTATTTTAGACGCCAACTTCAATACTCTTTTTATATCTTAACTAATATTTATTTGAGAAGTTCTTAGTAGCTTGATTGATGTTATGCCATCAGTTTTGTCATGCCGATTTCTTGGTTTTTGGAACTATATACTTTTGCAATGCCCTCATGCTTCACTTTTATATAACTCCAGGAGCTATCTTTTTATGCAGACTGGTTAGAGCTGCTCATGGAAAGGGTGCGAACATAATTCTTATACAGGCATGTGCACTTGAACTTGTGATATCCTGCTCTTGTAGCGTACATCTCCTTCAAAACATTCACTTTAAGAAAATAGTATTTTATTTTCAGAATGATCAATTATATATGTTTCTTTACTTGTGAAAAACATTAATTCTGTTTCTTTGTTCTTATGATGGCTCGATGGCTCTATGGTTCATGCAAATATATTTTATTCCTGAACATCAACATGGTATATCATTTTTGAGACATTGTGACAATTTAAAAATATCTGTATATTCATGAGATTAGAGGACCTTGGAATCAGTTTAAAAAGACTATTAAAATGCTCCAATTCATTCATGCTGCATGTATAAGGAATGTATGGCTTGATGGAATCGGGAAAAACAGTTTTTTTTAATAAAAAACAAATTGAAGCTATTCATCAAAGTATTCTTTGCAAACTGGTAGCTTTCTTCTTCATCATGTGCATCAAATGATGCTCTTATCTCAACCTACCTGCAAAAAATAAGATATCTGTTATTATTTTTATTACTACCATGAGGACAAGCAAAGAAGACTACTTATTTGAAATGAAACCCTATGTTTGAAAGTGAATGTCTATGTCAGATGTAGAGAAAACCAAACTACTAACTACTAAGTCATTTAATCTTTGGCATAAACAGAGAGGTGAATGAGACGGGAAAAAGAAGCATGTAAACACTTCAATCTTCATCATATTTCCATTTTTTTAAATAAAAGTATGTATAAACTTCCTCAAAGCTGTTGTCGCATTCTTATCAGAGAAAAACTGCCTTACTTCATAGAGCAATTTACGCGCAAATGAAATCCCACCCATTAGCCTTCTCCCAATTTCAGGTTTTGTTTCTAAGTCCTTTCAAGTCTAATCCGACCCCAGTCCCATAAACCGAAATGATACATCAACAAGAAGAAAAGGAGCCAACAATAATAACTTGATTTCCGATTAGCATTTTTGGTTTTGAAAGAAATGATAATTTGGCTCTTGCTATAGAGAGATCCAATTTACAAGCCTTAAAAGGCCCAAATGATGTTCATCAAACTAAAGGTGATATGTTATTGTGCTTGTGATGTTGCTTTCCTTGCTGATCATCATGCAGAAGTTACCTTTAAGTATTTTAGTCCCAAAACTCTGAAATACTTCTGTAAGCGAAGTTTGCTTTACTATATATTATCAATAAACTCAGTGACAATTTTGGCTGGGGATAGACAAAGAAATTAACAATAATATATGAACTTCCATTTGAAAACACACCAGAACCTTCGAGATACTTTTGTGTTTGAACAAGAGATATAGAGGAACAAATAGATATATGGACTACAAACAATAGAAACATTGAATTGTCTACAAAGTGAGATTTGCCATTCTCTTCCTTCATTGATTACATGACTTATAAACCCAAAACACACTAATAAGGATACTTATTCGAATGCATTGAAACCAAATTTTTTTTTTGATAAGTAAAAATTTATTAATCAAAAACAGCAAAAGCAAATTACAAAGGTAACAAAAACAAAAACAAAAAAACAACAAAAAGCCCCTCAAGACGGCACATTAGATACAAGGAAATTATGCATATCCATGCCATGAAAGTCCAAGGCAATGGTCCATGTACACAGAGTTCTAAAAAAGAAAATTAACAGTTCCTCTTGGGATCCCTCCTTGTCGTCAAACGTCCACTCATTGCATTCCATCCAGAGGCACTAGAGAGTGCAAATGGGAATCATCTTCCACACCACTTTAATCTCGCCTCGCATGGGAGGTCAACTTGCAACAGCTGACCCCGCCGACTCAGGCATGACCCAAGCTATGTTCAGTCTGTTAAAGATCTCATTCCAAAGTGCTCGAGCAATCTTGCAGTGTAACAGAAGGTGGTTAACTGACTCGCCCCCCTTACGACACATGCAATATCAATCTGCTATGATAACCATTCTTTTCCTCAGATTATCTGTTGTGAGAATCTTTTCTAGAGATACTGTCCACACAAAGAAGGCCGCTTTTGGAGGTGCTTTGTGTCGCCATATCTGTTGCCATGGAAACTGAATCTCAGGTCCTTGATTAAGAATCTTGTAAAACGATCTAACAGTGAAGGTTCTTCTTCCTCTCGGGGTCCATATCAAGCCGTCTTCATCCTGCAGGTTTGGTCGTTGAGAGTAAATGAGGCTGTAAAAATCCACAAAAATGCCATGTTCCCAATCTTGTGCATCCCGGTTGAATCTAATGTTCCAAACCAATCTCCCCCCGATTGACTCCATGACCTCAGCCATAGTGATATCTTTGGCGCTGGCAATCTGATACAAAATAGGGAACACCATTTCCAAAGACCTATTTCCGCACCACACATCCTTCCAGAATCTGATTCTTGAACCGACGCCCAAACGGAGCCTAGTATGCTGCTGAAAAACCCTCCATCCCCTTCTGATGTTTTTCCACAAACCCACATTGAAACCAATTAGAAGAGAAAAAGGCTTCGGCTTCACAAAGTTCTATTATAGCAATCAAAGAATCAATCAGAAGTGAAATTAAAACGTAATAGAACATAAACGTTATATCCCAAATTATTCAAAACAACTAAAACTGAACTCAATAAAAGAAAGCCAATGATCTTGCAAGGCATCGAAATCATCTTGCTAAGAGCTTATGACAGTAATGAAAAATAATGGAGAGAGCAGATCCCTTGTCTCAAGCCATGGGAGGAATAAAAGACTCAGTGGTGAACTATTTACAAGATAGAAAAAAGAGTTGTAGAAATGCAAAATGCTACCCAAGTACTTCATTTCGCCCAAAACTACATCTTGCAAGAAGATAGAGAAAGAAGTTCCAATTGACATGATCGTAAAATTTCTCCATATCTAGTTTGCACGGTAATCTAGTCTTTTTATATTTGAGTCTTATGTCCAATACTTCATTTGCAATTAATGTTGAATGAAGAATTTTTCTACCTTTGACTAACGCATTTTGAAGATTCAAAATCAACTTCTCCATTACCGCATTCAATTTGGTCGCTAGAACTTTAGAAAGAATCTTGTACACCCATTCACTAGGCTAATAGGGTGGTAGTCTTTGACATCCACATACCCCATTTTTTTTTTCCAAGAATGAGAGCTAAAAAAGTAGCGATTAGATTTTTTTAAACTAGTCATTAGTACGAAATTCTTGAAACACCCTTATGAGATCATCCTTCCCAACAAACTTGGAAGGTGGCTTGGAGCCTTGTCATGAACCAAACTACAGATTATTGAACGCACTTTATCTTCTTCGAATGACCTCTCAAGCACCCTAAACCCTATTGGTCTAATGATTCAAAAGTTAATCCATCCACCATTGGTCTCCATGTGTATTGTTTTAAGAGGACGTGCTCATAATATTGTATAATGTGGTTCTTGATGACTAGTTGGTCCCTACAAAGATAGCCAATCATAATATTGTATATTGTAAGCACCTGACTCTTACGGATTCTCTTGGATTCAGTGAGATCTTGCCTCCTTTTCGCCCTCCAAACCTTGTAGCCGATCCCTACAAAGATAGCCAATCATACTGAGAAGCTACACAATGGGATTTCTTATGGACAGGGTTGGGGATGAATTCAAATTCCATTTGGTGAACTTGTCAATTGTTTGCAAACCAATATGTGCTGGTGGCTTGGGGTTCAGTAATTTGACAAAATTCAATCAAACTCTGTTGAGTAAATGGTTGTGGTGGTACCAACAAGGGGAGGGGAAGGGGGTGGGGGAGGGGGAGGGAGGGGGGGCAATGGAAGTCAGTTAAAAGTTTGGGGAGGATGGTGCTTGAATGTGGTACGTCAACCATATGGGGTGGGTTTGCGGAAACACATTGGAAAAGGGTGGGAGACTTTCCTAAGCCATGCACATATTGAAGTAGGTGATGGTTCTCGAGTCGAATTTTGGCACGACAAATGGTGTGGTGAGCAAAGCATCAAAGAAACATTCCCTAATGTTTTTGACCGTGTTCGGGTGAAGGATGCTTTAATAGTTGATCTCTTGTTCTTCTCTCGTGGCTCCCTTCAATGGAATGTAGATTTCCTTAGGGTAGCACAAAATTAGGACTTGGAGGTGAATACTGAGTTATTTGCCTTAGTATTTTCTGCCAGGGTGGCTTTGGGCACCATAGATAAGATCAGCTGGAGCCCCTCCAAGAAAGGTAGTTCACAATTAGATCGTTCTACCAAGTTCTAACTAGCCAAGGCATGAAACCTTTCCCATGGAGGAATATATGGAAGATGAAAGCCCCTTTAGAAGCAGTTTTGTTTTGTTTTTTTTTAGTTTGGACAGCCTCCTTAGACAAGATTCTTACTACAGGCAATTTGAGGAAACATAGATTAGTGTATACCTGCTTCTATGTTGTGAGGCGGCCAAGAGCTTTTGGGATGGTTTTTTTTTTTTTCAATACATGAATAGGAATGTCTTGGGTAATGCCTTGTAGGCTGGTAGATTTTCTAACAAGCTGTGGAGGACTTCAAGGCAAACCACAAGTGGTAGCAATATGGAAGGTCCTATATGTATGTATTGGTGCATTTGGTGGGTGTGAAATGATAGCAGTTTCAAGAATCACAAGAGGACAATGGATGAGCTTAAAGTTCTTTTCTTTAAAGCCTTGTTTTTATGGGCGGGGGTCCTTGATTTTAATGGTCTAAATGTTTATGATTTTATACCTTCGGTTGTAAACCTTGGTTAGGTACTTTTTCATGTATACTTGGGCTATGCCGCCTGTTCTTATGAATAAAATTTTTGATCAACTATATGAAAAAAAGTAATTTATTTCCCTAGAAATGCATATGGAAGACTAAGGCTCCTTACATGGGCTGCATTTTTTGCTTTGATGGCCTTTCCTAGGCAAGATTCTCAGTACTGAAAACTTAAGGAAAAATACATGGCAGTTGTTGAGTGGTGCTGCATGTATAAGAGGAGCAGGGATTTAGTGGATCATCTTCTACTCCCTTGCAAGATGCTTATGCATTGTGGAGTGACTTCTTCTGACAGGTATTCCCAAATCTAATAGAGCTATTTTACTCTTGGAGAAGGCTAGCAGCAGCACTCAAATCGCAGCAGTGTGGGATATGGTTCGTATTTGTTTCTTATGGTGTACCCGGAGGGAAAGGAATGATACCTTTGAGAATCAAGAACGAATGCCAGAGGAGCTCAAAATCCTCCACGTCAACACCCTCTTCCTTCGGACAGCTGCAATAGACTTCAATGGGCCTAACTTTTATGATCTCCTTCTTTCTTTTCATCTTCTAGATTGATGCATTCCCTTTATATTGGTGTATTTCTTGATACTTTATGTGTGCTTAGATTGTGCCTTTGTACCTGTTAATGAAACCTAATTACTTATAACAGAATGTAGTGGGCTGGAAGTAACAAACACCATTTTCTAGAAAACAAGTTTGAAGCTTTTTTGAAAACTCCAAACTGATTTCCATTTTCTGAGAAGTGGGAGAAGTACAACATTCCAATGCAGAATTACAGTAACGGGAAAAAAAATCAAGAGCAATAAACGTGAGGAAAAACAGGAGAAATGAGAACCTTGAATATTGCGTTCCACATTTTCTTCAGGTTGGAATAATTTTCCAAAGGCAAACCCTGCGAAACAATCATAATCATCTGAGATATTCAAGACTGGAGTAAGAAAAAAATAAATAAGCTATACCTTTATGAATGTATTGGATTCTCATGGAACTCCAAACAAACCTTGAAGAATACCCGAAAAACTTATAACTCCCAATCATGTTGTGATCAGAAACTATTAAGCATCATTGGAATTGTGTGAGAAGTTAAAATGAGAAATACAAACATTTGAGTCTGGATTTTAGACTCAAGACCATGAAAAGCAGTAAACATACAGATCTGCAAATGCTTGGTGAGGATTCGGTGGTGGCATCATGGAAACAAAGAAGAGTGTGTGTACCGTATGTGTAGGGTTTTGTCAAATATTGAATATGCGTCGTTTTTCTTTAAAAAAATATTAATGAAAGATGCAGCGTTGGTTTGCCAAAAATCTGTCTGCAATTCGTAAGTCCACCTAATGTGTAACCCAAACTGAGCCGCCACTTTAATGGAATGACATTTAGTGGTTCGGGTTGGATCAATGCGGTCGGGCAGTCCAAGTCGGTGGTTATTCACTGCCCTGTCTGGATGAACTTATATTGTTCATTGTTCCTACCATTGTATCATGTTTCTTAAGGTACATTATGGAAGCACTAACTATTGTTCCGATCTTTTTATATATAATATTTTTTTATTAAACCGATTATGGCCGTTGATGACTATGGTATTTAAATTTCTGGAGCTTCTTTTAACATTTACAGTTCTGTTGCTGTGGAAGGCAAATGTTTGATGCAAGTATTGCATATTGCATAAAACTAACGCATGCCATGCAGAATAATAAAAATGCACTAGATAAGTGGTGGTGTTTCCTCAAGTTCTTTGACCGAGTAAGGTTTACTGTTAATGGCAGTGTATGAGCTTTATTCTTCACTGTATGCTGTTTCAGGAACTTTTTGAGGGGTACTACTTCTGTCAGGCACAAAGGGAGGATTTCTTTCAGCGAGCTAAGCCCTATAAGGGTCACCCAACAATCCTGAGGTAAAGTACCAGGAAATAGCTTCTGTTATTTTCTTTACTGGTGAACACTTTTTTGTTTTTTTGATAAGTTTTACTGGTGAACACTCTTACGCGGATCCAATGGGCAGTGTTATTTTCCCTTCACTCTCGATGCCTTGATCCCAACTTCGTGCAGTTGAACTTCTTTTATATGTATATGTGCATGCCGTGTAGGATGCAGAAACTTGCAAAAGAGTTGGGGGTGGTGATACCAATTAGCTTCTTTGAAGAGGCTAATAATGCTCATTATAATTCAGTAGCCATTATTGATGCTGATGGGACAGATCTTGGACTTTATAGAAAGTCCCATATTCCAGATGGACCAGGTATGTAAGGTGTAGGATTATTCATTTTCTTGAATCATATATATATATATATATATATAACAGTAAAATGATTTTCTTCTACAGGCTACCAAGAGAAATTCTACTTTAATCCTGGTGACACTGGCTTTAAGGTGGGTGCTTAATGTATGCTCAATTGATATGTAATACTGCCTTGGTAGATTCATTTGGTGGCCATTTGATAACTAATGAAACTTATATTAACAGGTATTCCAGACTAAGTTTGCAAGTATTGGAATTGGTAAGAAGTTTTAAGTACATTAATCATATATGTTCTGAGTACTTTTTTCCTTTTCACGGCATGTTTGTATTTTTTTCATCTACCATGTTGCTAGGGGTGAAAAAAAAAATTGGTGAACTGGTAAACCGGACTGACCTAGTGGGTTTGGTCCTGTTCCGGGTTTGGTTTGGTCCAGTTTTGGTTTCATTTATCTCAAAACCGGTTAAAATCGGTTTGGGTTTGGTTGGTTTTGGTTTTTATATGATTTTTTATTTTATATATAATTTTATTATATATTATATATCATTATATATAAAATTATTTTGTCTTATAATATATCACTATAGTCTATAATAAAATTATAATATACTACAATATATTATCACTATATTATTATACACTATAATATAATATATTAAATATATTATACAATATACCGAAAAAATCGAACTAGAACCAGTAAAGTTGGAAGTACCGGTTTAGAGGTGTAATCGGTGCGGTATCGGTTCTTCAAATTTCAAAATTGGGAAATGCTGATTTGGTTATAAAATATGTCCAAAACTGGACCAAACCGGATAGATTATACTCGTAATTTATGTTGTACAGAGATAGTGTTCCGATGTTTGGAAAAAGTTTCCATCCCAAAAGTCCTATCTCATCTCATCCTATCTCCTTTCCAAACATCACTAAAAAACAATTACTTTTAAACTACTCATTATAACTATTTCAAACTAATTATTACAACTTTTTCAAACTTTCAAATAAGAAATAAAAAGCAATACAAAATTCTCAAATCCTTAAACACAAATAATATTAAGAAATTATATTATAATAATATTTTAACTTAATATTTTTGTTCAACTTTTTTTCTCCTTTCCAAAATCCCATAAAACATTAACTCAAACTATTTCACTATTATTCACAAACTATCTTACTTCTATTTACAAAATTCTTATCTTATCTCTTCCCAAGCATGCCTTAGTAATTTTAACCAGGGGCTTCAGATGTGCATTATACCTATGTTAACAGCAAATATAGCAATTTTTTCTAATCAATAATTTTATCTGCGACTAAATGGAGATTATTTGTCAAAATAAAGAAACAAATTTGCAAATATAGGAAAAAACTAAGGCTACTACTGCATATTTAATGTCAGCAATCTGTTGGGATCAGTGGTTTCCAGAAGCAGCCAGAGCTATGGTTCTTCAGGGTGCAGAAATATTGTTTTATCCTACAGCAATTGGTTCTGAACCTCAAGATGAAGGACTTGATTCCCGTGATCACTGGAAGCGGGTGATGCAAGGGCATGCAGGGGCAAATGTGGTAAATTTTTTAGTCTCATAAATTATCAACTGAAGTACTGTAGTTGGTCAAAGGTTGGCCTATGTTCCATTCCTTTTTTAATTAATTTAATTTTTTCCTTGTTCAGGTAACCTCAAATAATCTAAAACATGACCATGAAATATTAAAGTTTAAGGAGTTGCGTTTTGTTTAAAGCATACGGCATTCTTGATTGAGTTTGTGAACTACAGTTCCCTACAATGTGGTGTTTGTTACTGAGACATTTTAAACACAAGGAGAACTAATATAGTTTGGACCAATTCAGGTGCCTCTAGTAGCTTCAAATCGCATAGGAAAGGAGTTAATTGAGACAGAGCATGGAAAAAGTGAGATCAGATTCTATGGGAATTCTTTTATAGCAGGTACTCCATTTGTTTATCCATTAACATTTGCAAAGTCAGGAGTACCTTCAAGTACCCGGATCTATTGCATGAATTTGCATCCCATATCAATTGGTATATTTGGAAATTTGAATGCAGGACCTACTGGAGAAATTGTCGCAGTTGCTGATGATAAAGAGGAAGCCGTTCTTGTTGCAGAATTTGATCTGGATAAAATCAAGTCGAAGAGACATAGTTGGGGAATATTTCGTGACCGGCGTCCAGATTTATATAAGGTGCTTCTGACCTTAGATGGAAACAATCCTACACTGTGATACCACCGCCTGTTACTACCTTATTATTGAGGTAACAAATAAAACTGATTTTTTATACTTCCATTAACATATTATACTCTCAGATCCGGTTTTGCAGGCAGGTTGGACATTAACAGTTAGATAAATAATATCAGATGAAAGTGACTTAAATTATTTGATTGTCTTCCATTTGAACCTCAAACATGAAAATGGCCTATTGAACACATTGATACCATTACTATGTCAGATTGCCGAGAAATTAAATGCCATTTTTGCTGTGTACATATATTGGTTAGATTTGATCTTACCATATAAACCAAGGTATTGCCCCTTAAACAATTTCATCCTTGCAGTTTTGTATTTGACCATTGGATATCTAGCTCAACTCCTTCAGCAAAGTAATTAATATCCTGAGATATGGATTCATGCGTTGAAAGATATGGATGCATTGTGGCAGCTGTGTATGGCTTCTGTGAATGGCTTCTGTGAATCCATTTCGCTCTATGTTAAGAAAAGTGTAGCTAGGTCCTAGTTGGATATAGTGAAATGAGATTATTAGATGATTTTAGATGAAAGTTGAATAAAATATACATTATTATTATTATTATTATTGTTGTTTTAGAATTTGAAAAAGTTAAATTGTTTATTATATCTTATATGAAAATTTAGAAAAATTGTAATGATGAGATGACTAAATTTTTTAAACAAATAATCTTCCAAAAAATTGGGATATTGTGGCATGTAAATCCACGTGGTCAGTTCAAATCTTTCTATGATGTGCTCAAAGCAATGAAGCATCCCTAGAAGACCTTATTCTCTCTTAAAAATCCTCAAAAAAAAAAAAAAAAAAAAAATCGTCTCTGCTTTGCTCCAATGATACTGCAGGAATTTCATATCCCATTGAGACACGGATTCAAAACAAATTTGATGATTCTGGGTTTCTTAATGGCCTGGATGCTACAAAGCGTACTTAAACTTATACTCCTTGCATGTTCAGGATCTTCAGCAGGGTTGTCTTTGTTGCTGTCTAGTCTCCTTCGCTTGGGAAGTTCTTTATACTTTCTAGTTTTTACACGTTTATTTTTCATTCTCCTTCGAATGAACCCATGCAAAGAAAAAGTGATCCATTTCATGAGTTGGAATTGTTACATTGGAAAGCTTGGTAATAATGCGGATCAAATGTTCATTATGAGAACTATGAGGCACCAAGATCTGGTTATAAATTGCCGGAATTTTAAGGTTTTAGTACATAATTAATGTAGCCCGAAATGGTAGAATCTTCATCATCTACTATGGTCAGTTAGGGGTGAACAAAATACCCGCTACCCGTTACCGTACGTCCTATCGACCCGACCCGAAATTATCGACCCGCTAAGCATGTTAACGGAAACACTTGATTCCGAAATTCCGATACCCGCAACCCGTTACTGCTTTTCAAACGAGTAAAATATCCGATAATTCTATATGCAAACATCGATCTGAATACCCCATACCAGGTACTCTTGCGATTTTGCTCATCTTCGATTTGCCCTCTTTCTCATCTCTCACGCCGCTTGTTCTCATCTCTCTCTCGCCGGTTTCTTATTGTCGCATCTCTCAAACTCTCACTCGCTCCCTCGCAGCTCCTTGTCGCCGCTAAGCAGGTAAATTGTTATCATGCTGTTAATTTAGGTTTTCTTTCAAGATTAGTCTGGAGAGTCTGTGAATCTGTATGGACTTATTCAGTCCTTGAACCTCGGTGAGTTTATTCTTGTTTGTAATATTACCCGGCAAGAAAATGTGAATTTTTGGTTGGAAAGGGCCATCCGGGTTCTCAGCCTGTTCCACAGCAGAGCAAGTTATCCAAGGAATTGATGGAACTGGTGTCACTGCCATCGTTACAAGTCGTTTCTTTTGGTCTGGTGGTATTTTGAGTTCATCTAATTTCGTATGTGTATTTCTGTTAATGAGTTTTTGTGTTTTCTTGGAAATTTTCTTTCAGGACCATGTGTTCGATTTTGATTTTTTTTGGAGAATAAATCGATGGGGTCTATTTATTTCTAAATAACTACTAATTTTTCTTTCATGGATTCCAGCTTATTATCTAATGGTGTCAGTCCTATCTAAGGGTCATGATGTGCAAATTGGATCTTCAAGGCAGGGGACTCCGAGTTGTTTGATTGTTGGCTTATATAACAAAGTCATCTGCATCTGATATCTTGTTTAATTGTTCTTCTGGTTTTGTCTTTTTTTCATCTGCAGTAGTTGAAACTTCCATTATTGGCTCTTGGTATTTGAAACAGAGTATTATTTGTTATTATTTGTTCAAGCTATGTGAAACAGAGTATTAATCGGATGTATTGGTAAAGGCTTTTTGATGAATGATTTATGGAAAATCGGTCAATTTTACTTTTTACTTTTAAGCAATTACGTCTAAACTTTAAAGTAATTGTGCTTTAAAAAAAAAAAAAAATACACGGAATGGGTACCAATTAGAATATCGGAAGGGTAATAGGCCAAACGGCCTATCAGCTTAACGGCAGAGTGCAATAGCGGGTCGGGTCGGAAGCAACAGTAACGGGTCGGGTCGGGTCAGGTGTTCACCCCTATGGTCAGTAGGCAGTGATTACGAGATGCAAAACGAAAGGACAAAATTTATACCTGAAATATTTTAATTTGCTTTTCATTCCAAGATTAGTCTGGATACTGTTTCAGACACCAGGTCAATAATTTTTTTTTTTTTTTAATATGCTTTGGAACGTCGAGTTAGCTCTTAAGAACATCTAGCACTACTTATGTGGTAGAAGCAAAGATTAAGATTAGAGAGAAGAAAAGAGAATTCTTAGCTCTCTCAAAATGATTAAAAGTAACGCCGGATTCATCTTCTGGTTACAAATTTATTTGCGAATTTGGGAAGAGAATCATAAATGGAAAATCCAACTGGCCGGAAAGGCTACAAAGCTTCAGGATGGGTTCATGCTTACCAAAAATTAGTACCATCAGACGTCACGTTCTGGCGACTTTAGCCTCATTATTCCCTCATTTCTTCCATTGCTTACATCATCGACTTCCTTCACATCTATGCATTCATTAATGTCTTCATTTTCTTCTTCACCATTGTCTTCGTCTTCATCCTCTTCTTCTAGAATCTCATCACTTGGCTGAACAAAGTGCAACTTGAGGCGCCCATCTTCTCTACATGCATGCATAAACTCGGGAATTCGAATCTCCTTTAGAACAAGCCTGCCGTCTTGCCTGTAAGATTTGAAGCAAACTCGAGGCTTCCCAGTTGTGCTGATACAAGAAATGGGAGGAGGGAATCCTCCCCCACTAATCTTCGACCTCTTTAATTCACCACCACCTTGAATCTCAAATGCCAAATCATTATTTTTTGTTGTGCTGATTTTCTCCTCTTGGTTTTGCCAATCTTCGCTCATCTCACTCAAGTCCTCAACATCATCGAAACTTTCAAACCCAAGACCCTCCGTACACAGCTGCAGGCTGTCGGAGCTCATCGACGAGAAACTGTCACTGCTTTTGCGATGGCATTTGTACTTTGTTGTCAAGCAAGACGCGGACGAGGACGAGGACGAGGACGAGGACGAGGAAGAGGAAGAGTCCCTTGACAGGCTCTTGCCCTCATCCGTGTCGGCCACAGATTGTGGGGTTAAATGATCTGTGGAATGAGATGATGATGATGGTGGGGATACTTGATCAGAATTCTGATTGAAATGAAGTTCACCGAAGATCTCGATGAAAGATTGGCGTTCAAGATTGGTTTGAACAGGTTTAACGTGGCTCCATGAGGAGAGGGATTCAAGAAGTGTTGGGTTTTCCTGCAATTGGTTTTCGAAGATGTGGTGGAGGCTTCCACAGGCAGCCATGACGACTTGGCTGTTTTGGTGGTGTATCCTTGTAGGATTCTTGTGAGAAACAAAAAAGAGGAAAAAGGTGATGAGCTTTTTGATGGTGTGGAGAGAGAGAGAGAGAGAGAGAGAGAGATCCTTTGGTTGAAAAGATCAAGGGGGGGGGGGGGGGGGGGGGGGGGGGGGGGGCGCTGGGTTCTATATTAAATAGGGGATGATGATAATTTTGCACATCTTATTTCTGTTGGGAGTGGAAAAAGGATTGAATGGCTATGCAGGTTGGACCGGATTTGGTGGTTACAATTTCAAGTAAAAATTATGAAAGATTTAAAAATCTCCTATTTATGGGTTGGCCTCGTGGATTTCCAATCCATTCACAGTTGCTGTAACGCGTAAAACAAATATATATATAATTTATATATATATATATGTGTGTATATATAGATCAATTCTACATTAAGATTTAACAGCGTTTCTTTGCTTAATTAACTGAGAGACTGATAAATACCATTTTTGCTCTATAATAAGTATTTGGATTTTTTAGAATTTATAAATAGGAAGGAATATTATATATATATATTTTAAAAGAAGAAAAGTAAATAAATAAATGAGTGTGGTTTTAAATATTTTTTTTATTTGAATTCATGATTATATATATATATATATATATATTTGCCACGTGGCAGTTATATTCTCGTGGTAACATATTAAACATGTATAGTTCTCTTATTTTTGACGCATCTATTATATTATCTACGAGTGGATATATATAACCTCGCCGGCCTTCTCTTTATCACTATAAGTGGAGGGGATTTTAAATTTTTCAAAATTAAGAAAATTAACTATGTAAAAATAAATAAATTCAGTAACAGGCTATATAAACCCATAAATAAAATAATGAACAACTCAACGAGAAAGAGAGACTGCCTATTTATTGCTCGAACCACATCTATTGTCTCTGCCAGGGAAGCTAATTATATTTATTTCACAATAGGAAACTTTTTGCAACGTTTTATATACGAAGTCGTACCATGTCAAAATATTACAGTGGTGTTGTCCAGCTAATATTGGTCGTGAGAGCATATTAGAGAGAAGCTATATTCAGTGCACTCATCTTCATATAAATAGTAATTTTAATTATTTTAGAAAAATATATATATTTAAGTCTTACGTGTCGAATTATCACTAATTTTGGAAAGATCAGACCGTTGCTTGAATAGCATTGTTGAGTTTGACATCTAGTATAATTTTATTATTATTTTTTTTTATCATTTTTCTTTATTTTTCTTTATTTTGATTATTTTAAAGTATTTTAAAAAAACTTTTAAAAAAAACAATACACTATAATAATTACTTTCTTAATCATTACATAAAAAAAAATTAAAAAAAAAATGAAATATCAAAATAAATGTCAAATTAATTAGTGAGCAAACAAACTGATATTTTTCTTTTAGAAAATACTCAAACAAGTAAAACCATAAAAAAAATTAAGGTTAATTATTTTAAAAACATTATTAACGTTTTGAACAAAAATGTTAAAAAAAAAAATGACTAAAATGAAAGGGCCAAAAAAACATCTTTTACTTTTCAACATAATATTTCTTAGGGAGACGTTGGGAACCGGTCCGACTGTCCCCAGCGTCTAAAGCAGCCTAACGTTAGTTGGACTGCTTTATGATGAAAAACACATTAAAATAAAATAAAAAAATATGATTAAATAAAAAAATAAGATTAAAAATATACTAAAAAAATAAAATGAACAAAACATAATAAAAAAACACAATAAAAAAATAAAAACATAATAAAAAACACAATAAAAAAATAAAATGAAGATGAATTTAAGGGAATTCGGAGCCGCCGCCCGTGGCGGTGGGCGACACCGCCCATGCCATCGGGACCGGCGGACTCAGGCGACCTCACCCCTACGACGGCGAGCTCCGGTGTGCCCCCGGCAGCTTTAAACCCGTTTCGGACCCGTACCGTGGGCGGTGTCGCCCACCGCCACCGGGAGCGACAGGGGCTGCTCCATTCGGGGGGGCAGACGGTCTGCCCCCAGGATATTCCTATTTCTTATGTTTCGAAATAGTTTAAAAAATAAAATTTGTAAATACATTTTTATAAAAAAGATGTTTGTTTTAAAATAGACTTTTAAAAATGTAATAGTCTTTTGTAAATTTTTTAGAATATTTAGGGATAATTTGTCCCTTTCTAAATAAAGAAATTGCCTACGTAACCAAGATAATTAATAGTTGGAGCCTGGCCGCAAGGACCATGATTAGATTTTCGACAGTAATTTGAGGAGATTATGGCTACGATTGATAAGTGGAAGTTCTTCAGTATTTTTAAATATTTTATTATTGTTTATTATTCTATTATTATTTTTATCTATTATTATTTTTATACTATACAATATTTTATTATTATTTTTCACATACTTTTTACTATTATTTTTAACTTTTCTCAAAACTTTTCATATTCAAATCTAACTTATATGTTTCGATGCATTTTCCATCATTATACAATTACAAAATTAAAAAAAATGCTATTCATCCAGATTTTGAGATTCGATTTTGGGTCCTAATTTTACATTGTTTTAGTTTTATAATTAAATAAGTATTTTTAAATAATATTATGATTTTTATATTTTTAAAAAATATTTTAAAATATTAAAAAAAATAAAAAAAATATATAAAAAAAGTAAAAATTAAACTAAAAAACAAAATGCAAATCGAAACCTCAAAATGGGGTCCCAAAATCTGGACCCATAGATCTGCCCACAAAATTAACTCTCATACATGCATGATGACAATGGAAATGCGCTACAGAATGTATAAAAATTTTCTATTCAAAAATCAAAATTTATTTTTATATTGATCTCAAGTACTATATTCGTACTGTTTTTTAAGAAACTGTATGAGATCAAGTCCATATTTTTTCTCTTTGAAATTATGTTGAGATTTCTTGTATTGCCTCATAACACACATAAACCCTTCTCTCATAAAAATGAAAAAATTAAAAAAAAAGAAAGAAAAAGTCCGAAATAAAACAAGAGTTACTGCGTGAAAAACCAAAACAAGAAGTGATAAAATTGGTTCCTACGTGGCTTCCTGCATGGTTTATTCCCACTTATTCAGATGATCACTGCACGTCGCAACTGCATGCGTTGTCACTTGTCAGCATATAACTTTTAGACGGATGACAAATATAATTATTATAATTTTGTGTAAAACTACAGGGCCGGGCATCTTTTTATTTGTGCGAAACGAGGGCTGATGTTTTTTTTTAAGATAAGATTGAGATAAGACAAAATAAGTTGATATTAAAATAAAAAAAATAAAAAAATTATTTTTATAATATATTTTATAATATAATTTTTGTATTAAAATTAAAAAAAATTAAATTATTTATATTATTTTACATTGAGATTTAAAAAATGTATAATGATTAGATAAAATAAAATGAAATAAATTAAATAAGATGAAAATATGTGTCTTGTAAACAAACCAAACGTTACTTCTTTATCACTTCTCAATTAAATAAGAGAATTAATACACACAATATTTTATACAATACTTTGTAAAAAATAAGGATATTTCTATAAAGTAATGTTAATTTTATAAGATAATTTATAAAAATATTTTTATTTTTGTAAGTTGTTGCGTAAAGTATTGTATCTGTTAAATAATTATTAATGCGCATTCGAAGCATATTATAATTTATACACATCACATCATTTAAATAGTAATATTTAATTTATAAAAATTAAATTTTAAGTTTTTTTAAAAAACTAAATTGAATTATATAAATATCTTAACTTGATATGATCAATACCGGCTTATAAATAGAATTTTTTTTTAACTAAGACATGATTCTTAAAAAAAGTAAAAACTTAAAAGATTATTAAGTAATGTCACATTCGATCGAGATTCAGAAAAAGGCGGACGATTTTAAGATAATGATGATGTTTCTATCTTTTTTTATAAAAGAGATATTATTCTTACTTTACTTTGTTATATTTGCAGTCATATTAATAGATAATCTGTCGTATTTAAGTAATATTTTATTTAATTTTTTTGATTTATGAAATCACTTAAATCGTGTCTCAATTGTTAATATAATTAAAAATAATTAAAGTTTTTAAAATCATGAATATCATTATTCTTATAATAATAAGAATATCACAAGTCCGTCAACAATGTTAGAATATCAGCTGTAAAATGGCCATGTTAAATTGCGATAATGGATTCAATGAATTCATTGCTTTTCACATCATGTACTCATGATCAACTTAGAGAAGAACAATAAAATGATGATACGCCCCCATTATTCATGAACTTTAAATATAGGACGAATGTCCAAGAATATTATTGAAGTATATTTATATATGGAGGTGACTCACTGGCTTAATGGTCTTAATTAGGTTACCTATAGCTTAATGGTTAACTTGATATGTACTAAATCTTAAGTTCAGATATTTTGAATATAAATTCACTTTAAACAATGGGTATAATTCGCTGCCTAAGGATCTATTAAATATCTTAGTGGGAGTCGGGTCCATTAATGGGGTGATCTATGTTATGATTCAAATCTGATGACTTGAAGAAGTGATGCGTCCATTAATTAGAGCTGTACTGTAGTCAATTTTTAACGAAGATGGGGTTTAATTAATCACGCTTCGACAGAAATATATCTCACCTTCAATTATCCGCTTCTACTCTATTTGTGGAGAGAAAAAAAATTAAAAGATTTGATCAAATATTATAGAGTCACGTTCTCCATTCTGATTTGTAGCTTTGAATTAGAAGTAGAGATTAAAACCTTTTTTTTTTTTTTTAAGACCAGGGTGGCAACAATTATCATGTCATTTTCATGTATGCCGTTCTCTCTGATCTTTTTCTTCTTTGTTTTGAGAAGGATGAATATTTCACGAGGTCTCCCCCTTTTGAGAAAATTGTCACCTACTTACTAACTACTACCCATCCATTTCATT
The DNA here is from genome assembly GCA_036559045.1 of Platycarya longipes. NCBI lineage: Eukaryota > Viridiplantae > Streptophyta > Magnoliopsida > Fagales > Juglandaceae > Platycarya > Platycarya longipes. Next base: position 21,618,469 of record CM071802.1, on the reverse strand, counting down.
GACTCTCCAAAAAGTCTGGCAAAAACAGATGGAAATGATGCGACTTTACATTTATAAAACCATATACTGATCTTAATTCCCCTCATATTTAATTCAAGGTCTTTTTTACATATCATTTTGTTATTATAATTTATTTAATGACAATTAGTGTTATATTAGTAATTTTGGCATGGTAAAACTAGAGTGTGGTGTGGAGTTAGCCATCTATTATATTTGAAAATCAAGTTTTAATGGCCGACTCGGCATTCAATCCTTAAAACTCGGCCCTCTCGCTTATCCTTTGCACTTCATTGGTCCCTCACTTCAAATGTAGTGCTCAAATTTTAGGGTTGTAAACGAGTTGAGTTCGAACGAGTTTGTCTTGTGTGAACTCAACCCGTTTACTACTCGAGTCGAGCTTGGGCTCAGCTCATTTAATTAACGGGCTCAGAATCGTGTTTGAGCTCGGCTCGTTTAGGCATGTTAGAGGGTCGAACTCGACTCGAGTTGGAGCCCAATTTTGAGTCGAGCCCAAGCTTGACTCGAGCTCGGCCCATTAACTCTCAATTTACAAGTCCAATTTTCATAATTTGAAACATCCTTTATGTAACAAATAACAAATAACAAATAACAAATTATTACAACTTACAAATAAGAAATTAACGATTTATAAATTTACAATAAATAATTAAATACAACAAAGAACAAATAATAAATAACAAATTATTACAATTTATAAACAAGAAATTAACGATTTACAAATTTACAACAAATAATTAAATACAACAAATAACAAATTAAATTGCTGCCCAGTTGGCTTGCTACCTGCCTGCCTCTGCCCCTTTACAGATACTGTAAGTTTGTAATACTAATAAAAATAAAAAAGTTAGGCATAATTTTAATCATTTGCTCAAGTACTATTAAGTGTTAACTTTAGTAGTACTGTCAATGGATGTTTAATTCTCAATCGCAAAACTTAATTTGTCTTAAAATAAAATATGCAATAATAACTAATAAGAGTCAGTTAGTAACGATTGTATCACCAACACGGATCATGTAAACACAAAAATAGATGCCAAACAGAAACAAAGAATAGTCCCCCGTTTTTCTATAAACACAATATTCTGTACACACAATAAAAAAGTCCTAGAATTTAACATTACTGATAGGACTTCAACATCAACATGCAATATAGTAACCTGAAATAAACATCAACACAAATACAGATGCCAAACAGAAATGGAATAATACTAGTTACTACAAAAACCATTACAGGAGTCCTTAGGGAGTAGTGTTCCATCCCCTTAACCAAAAATGGAATTTAGTAACCTGCACACTACACTAAAAAAATTAAAATTATTTTTAATCCATTGTCTCATTACTCAATAACTTACAACTTGGTAATTTAATCAAGGGATGTTTCCAATGCAAAATTTAATTTGTCATTAAAAAAAAATGTAAGGAAGGATGGTGAGGGGTGAGGAGTTACCTGAAGTCTTGAAACCAGTTTATTAAAGCCATAAACCAACAATGCAAGGATACCAAAAAATGTTAAAATCATAAACCAGCAATGCAAGGACACCAAAAAATGTTAAAACCATAAACCAACAATGCAAGGACACCAAAAAATGTTCAAGCCATAAACCATTTGACTCAAACAGAACTTATACTTATACAACCTTGCCTTGGTGGCTCAATGTGCCTCCAGAAGGCAAATGTCTTGGTGGCTTAATGTGCCTCCGAAAGGCAAATGTCTTGGTGGCTCAATGTGTCTCCAGAAGGAAAGATTGCTAAGTGATAATATTAAATAGTTAGAGTCAAACAATTATATCTCTTAACATTATTAGCATACTCTTGCTTTGGTGGCTTGATACGCCTCAAAAAATAACTCAACAAGGCTCGTCAACAAAATAACAATTAAGACAAGTTCTCTAAAATACTAAATTGTCCAAATATCATCATATATGCTACATATAGACTATCAAACTACCCAAAACACTAAACTGTTCAAGTTTTCTAAAATACTAAACTGCCCAAAATATGAAAAAAAAAAAAAAATTCTATAATCTCAAAGAAAGAAAGGGATTAGTAATCTGTCCAGATTAAAAAAAAAAAAGTTACCAAAAGATGTGTAACAGAAATTGAAAGGAAATAAATTAGTAAAAAAAATCTTTAAACATAGCCCACTACTCGAAATATGTAGACTTTAAAGACGGCACGCCTATTCTTTATGAGCTCAAAAGTAAGAGCATTTCCTTCTTTCAAATTGTTTTTCCTCGCAAATACACTCCATCCTCTTACCAGTTTTATTGAAGAACAATCCTTACCATTGTAACAGCAAGTGACATCCTATTGCCTTATATTATAAAAGGCTGAAGTTTTAGACGTTGGTTTCCTGATAAGTGTTGTGCGCCAAATTCAGTAAGCACATACTGGACAACAAAGAAGAATTTCAACTCAATAGTATATTTTTAACAAGTAATTGAATTTGAACAATAACTTGCATTGACTACAAATTTAGACTCACTATATAACTCTTTCAAATATTATGGAACCGTAAAGAACGCATGAAAGAAGGGTTTGCAGGCCTCAATCTGTTGGCTGCTTGGATTGCTCTCTCTCTTTTATTATTAATCCTCAGTCTTTCTTATTTGGATGTATCAGAAACTGATGGACTGCTTGATTTTTCTTCATTGTCCGATACATGACCATGTCTGGCCCCTGGATCATCAGTAACATTGGTTGCTACCGCTGGATATTGGATCTCAGTAGCAGTCTTTTCAAATGCAAGACAATGAAAACTGGAATTACCTTCATATTTGAAGATTAGAAAGCAGTCAATCTCGATAGAGAGATACTGTGCAAACTCAGGCCAACCTTGAGAAAAGCATATTTGCCCGTCAGTTTTCTCCAATCCCACTTGCCAGATAGTACCATTGGGAGGAGTGAGTGTAACAGTGTCGGCAAGTTCAGATCCAAACAACCGCACAAATTTTGGAGGGATACTCTGCAAAGATCAAATGAAGTTATGAACTTAGATAATCACATAAAGTTATAGAACTAATTAATCAAACATACTTAATCACATGAAATTTATGCATTACTTAGCAGTTTTTGGTCGGCCAGCGTAGAAAGGAGTATTATCTTGAAGAAGTGCGGCAGTGGAAGTGGCGGCTAGCTCCTACTCCCATTCGTCATAGAAGTCGACGGGTACCGATTTGGGACTAGTACTATAGGTCTACTCCGGCGAGTTATTTTCTAGGGTGGAAAAACATGAGAAGGAACATATGTTAATTGTTAATAAATGTAGTTTGCATAAAAAAATCTAATAGCACCTTATCAGTCCATTTCCATGATAGCACACCAATGCATTATAGGGCAATGGCAATGATAGGTGTAGATGATAATTAAAATGTAACCACAACATTCTTATCAATTTGTGTAGGATTATTAAAAAAAGAAGAAGGTAAAATCATGTTATAAAACCAATTGTTGGGTGTTTTCAAGTCTGCAACATAGACATTTTTAAATAAGTGAAACCCTAAAGGGTTTGCAACATATAGTATAGCCTAATAGAGAGATCCCTAATTCTCAATCATGCTAAAATCTAATTTTTTAAAAAACAAATTTTTGCTCATCAATGGAAACCTAAAAGGAAAAACCCTAATCCTCAATCATGCTAAAATCGTACGGTCGTACCAATAAACACATAAATTTATATAAATGTAAATTTGTATATAGATGTACTAGAGAAACATAGATGTACCAATAAACACACAAATTTATTTTATTTTTATCCTATTAAATAAAAATCAGAAGAAGTTTTAAACAAAAATTAAAAAAAAAAAAAGAAGACTGTCATTACTCTAAGCGTATTTTAATGAGCATTGTTACTTTTATAAAATCTCATAAAATGAATTTCTAAGAAGTTTCTAAAAAGATCTTAGAAATCTAAGTATCCAACGTAACAAACAAGGCCTCTGTTGGTACGTCTCCTTTTTCCTTTATATAAGTTTATCTAAGTCTAAGCAAATATATGAATATGAGTAATTATGTAAGGGATTGGGGACGACGACGGGCCACGACAAAGGAGAGCACGAGAGAGATACTCACCTACGAGGTTGCGAGGGATTGGGGACGACGACAGTGACGGGTTTGGGGATGACGACGACGATGATGATGGCGAGACGGTGAGGATGAAATCGGGGAAGGATTTGAGCGGACGGAGAGCAGGGATGAGAGAAATCGAGTTAGAGACTTGGAATTTGAGGCATGGCCGAACAAAAATGAGTTAGGGTTTCATATTAGGCATTTTATATAATCTTGAATGGACGACCAAGATGAAATCAAGGAAGGGTCTAACAGTCGTAAATTGAAGCAGCTACTTTAACAATCAAGGGCTGAGGTTAACTTGTTTGGATCCAACGACCACAATTTAAGGCTGCCACTTTATGAATGAAGGGCTGAGATCAATTCGATATTGATCCAATGGCTACAAATTATGAATGAAGGGCTGCCACTTAAGTTATTATATATTTATAAAATTATATTATGTTACTATATAGTTTATATACTATATTACTATTTATAAAATTATATTATATACTGATACTATTAATCTAATAATATTATATATTTATTAATTTATAACACTATATATATTTAAATTATGTATTAAATTATATATTAAAGTTTTTAAGTATAGTTATGAACTTATGCTAGTAATAGACTAATAGTAACAGTAATAGTAATATAGTTATGCTATTAATAATTTAATAATAATGTTAAATGTAGTAGTACTAGTAATGGTAACTTATATAAATGGTAATAAACGAATAATATATTCTAGTAATACTATTAATATGGTATATATAGTATATATAAATTTAGAATATACTGTATTAATATAGTATATGCTATTAATATAGTAAAATATAGAGTATAGTAGTAATAATTATGATATTACTGATACTATATTAGTGATAAATTATTAATACACAATAGTATATAGACTATAAAATATAAAGTAATAACTTTATATTTTATAGTCTATAGTCTATAGGCTATAGTATTAGTATATCAATATGACTCTTTAAATTATAGTATTATTAGTAGTCTAGTAGATAATCATCTTTATTTCGTATATTAGTATATGTTATTTGTTAATGACTATATACATAATTATGTTTATATATTAACTTATAAATTTAGATTATTAGTCTAAAATACATCATTATGTATGTTATAAAAAACACACACATATATATTATATTTACATGTAAAAATATATACGAGTCGAGTTCACGAGTTTATACAAGTCGATCGAGTTTTATACGAGTTTGTTCACGAATATTAATCGAGTCGAGTTGAACTCGAGTCGAATGAGCTATATAAGAGTTTGTTGACGAACATTAAACGAGTCGGTCGAGCTTTATACGAGTTGTATCGTTTAATTATCGAGCTTAATTTTGTGTTCACGATCAGCCCATTTAATATACGATTTGAGCCGATCTCGAGTTTTGTCGAGTCAAATTCGATCTGACTATCGAGTTGCCTGTTTATTTTACAGCCTTATGCTCAATCAAACCAGACGACATGCTCTCTCAGTTTGAAATTTGTGTGACGCTTCGAGTTTCCTTCTCTCTTTGTTTCTTCAGTTCTCTCAGAGGCATTATCGTACATTTTCTCAATATCTTTTTGTTCTCTACCTTGGGGTCAAGATTTCCTCATCGATTTAGAGTAAGCATTCGTAGTCTGAGGGAGAAAGTAAGAAAAGAGAGAAAGGTCGTCTCTCTATGATGGACTGTCTCTCGATTGTTGCCTTCTCTGTTAGCTCCAAGGGTTGTTGCCTCTGACGAGGATGAATGCAAAAGGCCAAAAATTGGCAAGAAAGATCATCGAGGCTATGGGTTGTATCGGGGACAGAATATTCAATCTAAAGTTTCATGGGTAATTACTAATTAAATTATCCCTTGCTTTTGACAAATTTTGGATTTTATGGAAAATTTTCATGTGGATTTGCATGTTGTGAGTTTTGTCTTTGAATTTTCTCTCTTCAGGTTTGTTATTTGCAGCTTTGGGTTTATTTTCGTTGCATTTTTTCTTGTGGATTTGTAATTAGTAATGCGCAACTTTCTTACATTTTTAGCCTATTCAATCTTATTCCCTCGCCCCTCTCTCTCTCTCTCTCTTATCAGTAAACAAAACTTTATTGCTCAAGAAATAGGCCTCGCCTAGAATACATAAATGAAAACAAAACTACATACCCAAACTAAGAAGGTCCCATAGAGACAAGGAAATTATGAAGGTTTATGCCATTGAAGTCAACAACAATGACCAAGTACATAGAGTGCTAAAAAATAATGTTATAAGTTCTGCTATCGATTTCTCCTCATCTTAGAATGTTTGCGCATTACGCTCATGCCACAAGCACCACATGATACAATGTGAATAATCTTCCACACCGCTTTATATGATGCATGCCTCCTATAGTTGTCTAGCTAGCCAGTGTAGCTACCATTGTCTTTGGAATAACCCAAGCCATCTCTACTCTATCAAATACCTCATTCTACAAAATCCTTGCTATCTCCCAATGTAATAGAAGATGGTCTACCGACTCACCCATTCTCTTGCACATGCAACACTAGTTTATAATGATAAGTCTCTGTTTCTTTAGGTTGTCGATAATAAGAATCTTGCCCAAGTATGTTGTCTAGACAAAAAAAAGTCACTTTGGGAGGTGCCTTGTGTCTCCAAAGCCTTCTCCAAGAGAACTGGAGGTTTGGCTCTCGAGTGAGGATCTTATAATCAAGGTTTTAAATTTCCTTTCATATTGGTCAATACGACTATGTCGTATCAGAAAAGTAGCCAGTACAAAGAAGAGTTATGTTTTGTACTAGATATAATTCTGGACGTATTGGTGTGTATCGACCGGTACTGACTGAAATCACGAATTTCAACCAAAAAAATAAGATATCTCCCTATATGATTCTTTTGCCTATATGTAATGTGTTCACACTGATATCAGGCACCCATTCTCTTATTGTTGTTGCCAAATGACAAGTGATGGGCACAATTCAACAATACATTTTTTTTCTCAGGCTAGGAATTAGAATATGCCCACCAAGACTTCCAAAGTTCAAATTGCACCTAATTTTCGAACCCCCAAACTATTTATAATTTATATATATATAATTTATATATGAAAAATTCTCAATACAGTTGATCAGCGTAAGCGCTTGGGAGTCGTTGCCAACGTGGAAAAGAAAACGTTGCGTTGCGTTGTTCTACCTGCCTTCGTCTTCCCACTAAACCACATTTCCTTGTACTATTACTTCAATGTCCTTCGAGCCTCCCTCCCAAACAGAGGCCTTCATCTTCGCAGCTTCTAACTCTCCCTTCGTCTTCGCATCTTCATCTTCTTCTATCCCAAATCAGAGCCATGGAAATGCAAGAAAATCAATGGGAAGAATGGCAGTGCTCTAGAGATGTAAATCATGATCAAAAGTACTGTGAAGACACTATCACAAAAGCCGTTTGCGTTCAAGAAAGGTTATGGAATTACGAGCTCAGTTGAATAAAGATAGTGATAGAACAAGGACACTTCCAAGCTTTTTCAAAAGCATCATTTTCTGGTAGGTAGGTTATGGTTTCATAAATGCTTTCTCTTTTTCCTCTAATTTAATTAAGATCTAATCATTTTTTGTTTATTCCTATATTTATTATATTATTGTTCTTATCTATTACCAACTGTTGATCTTCTAGGTACATGGGTTGTTGGCTTTTATCTTTTGTCAATAAATGCAACTTGTTAATTGACCTATGAAGGTGCCTGGAATGATTCATGAATGAAGAAATCGTCTCCATGGTTGGCTCAAACAAATGGTGCCTTCGATAGCAAATGATGCAAACCAAAGTGGGATTAAACAAGGACAATACTACTATCTATTGATTGCAAAATCATGAAATCAACAAATGCTCTTCTTCAAACGAGAGGCTACAACTTTCATCCCGTTCACTATTACCAGTTTATGTTGGAGATGAAGGTGAAGACGCTAGACTACACGAAGATGAAGATGCAAGATCCAAACGAAAGAATGAGCTCTGTTTTTGTCTTAATGTTTGAATGTCTTTATACAAATTTTGTTGGTTTTTTTTTAAATATATGGTTTTGACATCAGTTGACTTCTCAGTGACTGCACGCCTCAATTGTACCTAGTAAAACTATTTATATATATATAATTATTCATATTTAGATTATTCTAAAATAGTACCGGTACCGAAATATCTTGTTCTAGTGCCTCAATCAAAATTGTGACCGAAACAGTATTCAAAACATTGCTTATAAAAGGAACGAACAAAAAAAAAAAAAAAAACCTTTCCCAACTGGTAGTCACCACAATTTTTTTTTTTTTTTGCTTGCTATAGAGTATAAGAGGCCATAAAAATCAGCAAAGCTGCTCATTTTCCAATCTTGAGCTGTTATACTAAAGTTGATATTCTAGTGGATTTGCCCACCCGGTATCTCGAGAACATTTGCCACTAAGTCATCTTTAGGACAATCAATCTGAAAAAAGAGTGGAAATAAGTCTTGAAGGGTGGTTTTACCACACCACATATCTTTTCATAATCTGATCCTAGAGCCCTTCCTCAACTGGAAGTGAGTGTGACGAAGAAACACCCCCTAGCCTCTTCTTATATGTTTTCACATGCCCACTCTATAAACGTCTCTAACTTATTATGTACTCCATCCCCCTTAATTATCTTTGTATTTGCACTCAATTATTATCTTCCACAGTGCTTCTGAATCCCAATGATATCTACACAACTATTTTCTAAGTAGTGCCTGGTTGAACGTCTATACATCTCTAATACCCAAACCTCCATTGGAAAAAGGATGACATACCGACTCCTATTTGACTAAGTGAAACTTGAATTCCTCCCTTAAACTGCCCCGCAGGAAGTTCTGTTGGAGTTTTTCAATTATGTATGCCACATTAGCAGTAATAGAAAAGAGTGATAAAAAATACGTTAGTAGAATGGATAGTGTACTTTTGATCAGGGTAAGCCTATCACTTTTCAACAAATACAATCTCTTTCACTCTATTAGTTTCTTCTTTATCTTTTCAATCATTGTCTCTTATAAAGAGGCAGTCTTTGCAGCTAAATCCAACAGAAGTCCTAGGTATGTCAAAGGAAGGGAATCTATCTCGCATCCCAACATACTAGCCAACCACTATAAATTAGGCATATCACCGATTGGAACTATGACTAATTTGTTGAAGTTTACTTTTAACTCGGAAACCGCTTCAAAGTACAGAAGCAAGCTTCAAAGCTCACACCTCATTTTGATATGACTCGTAAAAAACAAGTCTATCATTTACAAACAGAAGATGAGATATATCAATGGTTTCCTTAGTCAAGGTTTTGACTAAAAAGCCCTCTAGAAATCCATTGTGAGACAAGTCAGATGTCATCTTCTTAGTCCTTCCATCACAATAACAAATAGCAATGGTGATAATGGATCGCCTTGCCTTTAGGCCTTGAATACTAGGGAAGAAATCCATTGGGCTACCATTTATAACAAAAAATTTCGTCTTAGATATATACCAACGGATCCATGATTGCCACCTTTAACCAAAATTGCATCTCCCAAGAGGATTGAGTAGGAAGTCCCAATTTATATGATCATACTCCTTTCATGTCTAGTTTGCAAATGATCCTTGCCTTTTCTATCTTCATTATACTATCGAGGCATTCATTAGTGATAAGAACCATATCCAAAATTCGCCTACTTTGACAAAGACATACTGTGGCTTAGTGATGATCTTTCCCACCACATCACTAGGTCGATTTGCTAGCACTTTAAAGATGATCTTGTAGATCCCATTCACCAAACTAATGGGAGTTTGCAATTTTGTGAAATAACTTTGTGCTTCGATCTCCTTCCCTTAGACATAAAGCTTTTGATTTTTGCTGCCAAGATGCCTCTTCTAGTAAAATAATTCTCTCTAGTTCCCCCAAATTTCCAGGCTACATTGTCCGGGGTGAGAGTCCTAGTCTTGTGGAATCCTCTCTATTTTCTGGATCTCCCGCAGTTTTTTTTCTTGGATCTCATGCAAGCTGTTTTTCTTGTTCTCCCCTATATCTCCAAATGATTGTGTGTTCCATAACTTCAAATCTTTTTTCAAAACTAATAAGAGGACCACCACTGTCTTACCCTCTCTACGAAGCCCTCTGATATTCCAAGATACTATTTTGAAATTCATTGAGAATAGGCCAACCCCTTCCCTTTCGACCTACCCCTACTAGAGTTGCCCTAAGTGTTTAGCGAGCACATCAACCTTTTGAGCTCTCACTACTTTTCAGAACAATATTTTTGTTGTTGTTGGTGCCCCACTTCAATGGCCGTAAGCAATGTCATGAATAGAGATTTGAAACAATCACACTCCAAGCGCACAAAATTTCGAATTTCTTTGACCTTACCATAGACCCAATCTGAAACTTCTGGATGGACAGGGAACATAAAATTCAGGGGAGCTGGTTCAGCCTCGCTATTATCCATTAGAGTGCTATATGTATCCTCTACCACTGTAATTTCATCCATCCCTATGAGTTTTGAACAGACCTATAAAGACCTTAGGAGAACTTCATCATCTAAAGAGACCAAATTATTATTGTCCAAAATGGAATCCTCTAATAAAAACCCATCTTCTTGCGCAGCCACCACAGAAACATTGTTAATATGCAGAGAGAGGTTCACCAGAGTTGCAACTCATTCCTCGCGGATCATCGAAGTTGTTTGGCCCACATATGGGGAAGAAGATCGACCCGAACGACTCGGGGAGCCCTTAGTGAGTTATGTCGACGATTTTTGAGCACCCTACAAGGACCATCATGGAAAAGATCCAACGTCAACCTTGCGTTGGCGATCGTCACAGTGTTGCTTCTGGTGATAGGCCTCGAGTTGTTGTGCTGATCGAAACCCCAGGGCTTTCAAAAGCAATCTTCAACTGAGCCTTGGGCTGAGGCCTAGCTTGTAGAGGGCTAATCTACCAAGACCCTTTCCAGATGGGCCCTACACCATGTGTTGCGGCCTGACCTTCTAGTCCTTCCGTCCCTTACTCCCACCAACAAAAGCCTGCGCCATGGGCTGAGGCCCAATCTTTAGCCCATACACCTTTCTCCATTGGGCCCCAACTGATATATCCTTACCTTTGCTTTTACCCTGGGCCGTGGGTCTCTAGACCTAGCCCCCCCCCCCCCCCTAACCCTTCTCCCTACAAAATCCATCTCCACAATCCATTTTTCGCGTACATCTTTTTAAGCTCAGCCACCTCCCTCTGCAGATGCCGAATTTGGCTCTGCAAGTCCTCCATCTTCCAGCTCATGTCCCTATCAACCTCCCTTCCAATGTCTGAGTTTCATACGCCATGAGAGGCTCGAAGCCTGCAACTGTCAGAGTTACCAATCCCACCACTATTTTTGACCTGAACTAGAACTTCCTTGTAGGACCCTGCCTCCACCTTTTACCTTGCTTGAGGACCATCGAGAGAAATGACCTTGTGTCTCCTTTCCTATATGGACTCTCCCAAAGCATCACTTAATTTCCTGCATCCTCTTTCTCCCTCCTCTTTCGATATGAAAATGGAGCATTTCCTACACCCTCCCGATACTCGGACACCACCACATATCGACCCATGCGATTGGAGTACCTCTGTGCAAGGTAGCATTAGTACCCCTCCCCAATGGTGCTATAGAACTCTGGTTTCTCACCACTCAAGCAAACATCTAAGGCCTTGCCAAGCCACTGGACAATATTTTCTTCCACCTAGAGTTCCTGCTTCTTCCACCCTCTTTCAATAATGCCTAGCTGCCCACCTTTCTTCGCAAGGATGAATAGTTTCAGCTCAATCACAAACTCTTTTAAGAAACCCATTTCAACCTACTTCTTAAACACTAAACCATCACCTTGCACTATAATGGTTGGTTGTAGCAAGGGATATTTTTGCCAATAGTATGGCAATTTTTTTGCAAAGTGTACGAAGAGAAAATGAGAGAGGAGAGATAAATTCTATTAAAAAAGTATGTCTTTTAGTTACTATGGAAGCATAATTTTGAAGGAGAATGATGATTTTTATGTTGAGAATGAAAACATCGAATATTATGATAATTCACTCTATATAAGCTAGCTCACATTAAATTTGGTAAGTATGTTCATATTTCTTCATCTTCAATTAAGTTTACAATATCGTTTTTGTTAGTATAAAAAAATAACTATATAAAACTAATAAAATATATCAAGTCATTATTATAATATGAAAAATTCTATTCATCATCCCCACACACCACATATCACATTTTTTTAAATTTTTTTTCTTTTACCAATTGTTTGGCATATGGATAATGAATAGAATAATTCAATTAGTTCAAGAAGAATAAACTCCTAAATAATTAAAAAAATTTAAAACTAAAAAGGAAATAGAAAAGAGTGGTGTGTGCTGTGTGGGCATGATGAATATTAAAGCTCTTATGGTATTGGTTAGTCGGCCCCCTAAAGATGTATTCCTGGCTCTACCATAAAAGATAGAAAAGCAAACCCAAAGAAACCACAACAATCGAACTCCAATAACGATGTTTGAGAATATGTAAGTTTCCTCCATGAAATCAGAACGGGTTAAGCATGAGAATATGTATGTTTCCTCCATGAACATTTCACAAACATTCCCTTGACTTCAAAGTAAAAAAAACACTTGCACTAGACCTGTAATGAAATCAACTGGGGATCAACATCTGTTGAGCTTTCCTTCACCTCCAAGCTTTAATCCGCTCTATCCTTGAATCTATGACTCAAATTGCTGATTCCCCTAGTCTTTCTCTTTGCAGAGTTCTTGAACTTCAGCTCTCACGCAATTGGCTTCACCAGATTCTTTTTCGTTAATGGAAGGGTCAACTTGACTCAGACTCAGAGTTCTCAGAAGCAGTCAATGAACTTCCAACTTCTCCATCAATTTGGTGGCTGTTTTGTTGGCAGAAATGTCTGAAATATGTTTTTCAGCAATGAAACTTTGCTCTTGCTCTTCTTTCTCTTGAGAAATATCTTTCCGGCAGGCTTGTGAAGGGCTTTGGTGCCCATTCTCATCAGAAAGCTCTAAATAGCTAGAATCCTTTCTTTCTACCAATGTTTTTAAGATTAGGGTCTTGAGAAAGTTCATCACTTGGACTGCATACCTCAGGGCAGTCAAAGGATCTGACATCTGCAACAAAAGATGTGAAAAGTCATTCCATCAACCACTGAATAAATCGGCCATCTGCATTCCCATAGCATATTTTCACTTTAAATGAAGGTGATACAAAAATTAGTTACAATGACTTCTTTGGAACTGAGGTGCAGATATGTAGTAGCTCTAGATCTCACCAAAGAAACAGAGAAAAACAGAAAGAAAATATGTATTTGCAGGAGAGGGGTCGAGGATTGACCCGTGCAGATTTTACCCTTCACATTACAAGCCAACGGTCGCTGTTAACATAAAATGTCACAGATATAGAAATGAAAAGGCGAGACCTCTTTTCAATAATTTTTCTTTAGTAAGTGATAGCTCTTTTCAACTCTGGAAATGCTCTGATATCTGAATGGTGTAATGATATGGACTTGCTTAAATGACATCCAGAAACACTTCTAGATTTGGTCCATTTGACAAAACAAAATTATTTGATTTAGAGGAAAGCCAAATGCCATCTTTTTTAAATAAAATTGCAGTTCATATGGGTTAATGTTGAGAACTTCTGGACTAAGTTATTCAAACTCGCCTGAGTCATGTTTGGTGCAAAAACCAGAGCAATGTTGCGTGCATCCATCTTGTTCAGATGTTCCTCTTGGACAACATCGGCCATCAGGTTGATGGCCCAGTCCAGTATTGCAGCTTCAGTTGGGGGTAGAAGCCTCACAATTTGAGCAAAATCCTCTTCCGTCTGGCACTGCATTACCTGCTCGGGTGGTAGAGAATCTAGAACCCCAGTTGGGAGTTCCCTAAACCAAGCCTAGAAGATCAAATATAGGCCAAGTCATTATATACAACCATTTATAGTTACAAGCCACAATTCTTACCCATTTTTAGAGGACCATGTAGCGACTTAACAATTTATTTACAGGAAACCAATCTGTAATCGGCCAAACATTATTTCCACAGTAATGGTTTACTGTAATTTGACACATTTTTTGTTGATTTTCATATCGGTTAGATTAATAATAATCACTAATCCAAAGAAGGAAAGATTAATCATAATACCAAGCCTAATGCAACACAATAATGTAACATGTAGAATCAAAATTTTCTTTCGTACTGACACTAATTATAGGGCGCACATCTCTTGTAATTGTTAGGGTCAATAAATGTCAAGGAAGAAGAAATCCTTCCTACTTGGTTCAAATTTACCCTCCATGGGAGTAACCTTTTTATCTGGAGAAAGCGAAAGAGCACAAAATGTGGCATATCAATTACATACTCCTCGCAAAAGAAACAAGGGCAAACCTGACATCTAAAAATGGCATACCCCATTAGAGTTGATGATGGCTTACCTTGATAAGTCCTGCCAAACAATGTACATCAATTCCTTCTGGTACCACTCCCGCATTCAGTTGGTCCCTGACATACTCCTCTTGACTGTTATCTGCAGCAATTCTGAAAACCCCTTCTGCCTAAACATGGCAACAGTAGGGGGAATTAAGTCAAATAAAAATTGTAACCATGACATGGAAAAGGCTTTTAAATAGAAAAAGGTCCAGTCACTTTGATAAATCAAACCACTAAACGCAACAAACTTTCATTCAAATACCATACTATTGTCTTTCCCCATTCAAATCATGCCCTGAATTTAGAGTCAGCATCATGCTGTTAAAGAAGATAGAGGAGGAGAAATGACTGGGTGAAGTACCTGCAGACCTCCTAGAGCATACAACTTTTTTTGCATTAGCAAGAGAATTGTTGGCACGCTATTGCCTCTAGAGTCAAATGACAACTGCATGGATTCCGTGGAAACTCCAAAGACGGTAGTACTACATTTGTAAAATTTGCAAATCAAAGTATAACCATAATAAAGAAAATAATAGTTGAACAACTAGGCAGAAACTCATTAGAAGACGTGCACAAGTTATCAAGCTTGAATGCTTTTAATGAATAGAGTTTCACTATGTAAAGTATGTAGATGTCAGAAGAGAGTTACATGAGATGGTTCTACAACTTGGGAGAGTTTCAATAAATCTTACTGGGATGATGCTAACTTGATATACAGTTATGTTATCCAACCAAATAACTCTTATCCTCATTTTTATCAATCCCTCAGAACCAAACATTTGACAAACTGAAACTAATGTGTTGCATGAAAAAATTGATTACGATGCTTGTATATGGACATATAGACATGTTTGTGAGTAAGCCAAATGGTGGGGTTATTTGCTAAAGCTGATTACAACAAAGTAAAGGAGGAAATTATTAATCATCATTGGTGAGTATTCCTTTAAACAACTTCAAATAAAAAACCATAATAGAAGCATCACAGTATATGTACTTGTAATCATCAATTAGTTACAACTCAGGCTAATCTCAGGAATGGATACCACTTTTATGCACTTGTTTCCCTAATTAGAAAACTCAAAGCTCTACCCCATCGAGTAGGTAGACCAACAAACATTTGAGATAAGAAACAGAAAAAATGAGGTACACCCTTAGCTATGGAACTAGGAAATCGCAGGAGAAGAAACACAACAAACATCATGGGGCATACAGCCACTCCCCAATGATAATTTGTCGAAGATCTCCAGTTATTATGATTAAGTTATTAGTTTGTGGAAAATGATTTGTGCAAGTCCACGGCATATAATCCTCATGGAATTCCTTTGAAAAAAGTGTGACCCATCCCAAAAATGCCTCACTCTTTCCGAAGGTATTGCGTACTCTAGACTTGTAGCTAATATTACTAGTTGCTAGTTCAATCTGCCATCAATTTTTTTTCACATATAGAAGATGTCACACATTAAGAATAACCAAGAATTGTAAATAGCAAACGAGTAAATTCACGGATCAAGAACTGGATTAAACGAATGCAATCTAAAGAAAAAAAAATAATAGCAAAACCCATTAATTAATAAAACCAAACAAGTTATTCCATTTAATACCAAAATAAGCACCTAATAGTAATTGAAAATATAAAAACACTCTCAAATTCCCACCAAAAATAACAAAATGGCAAGCATTGATTAAACCCCAGCTGTACCTGGCGCTAGGAGGCCTCCTGGGCACCTCAGGTTCAAACTCCTCAGGCAATCCCAAGAACCCATGAAAACTATCAAAGGTAACATGCGCCACGTGGCGCACATCAGTCGGACAACCAATATCCAAGGGCCTGCCGGTACTCTTGCAAGCCATTAAAGATTTCCTGAAGATTTTCAACAGCAATGCCAGCACAGGTAGCTGATCCCTTCTTTGCCTATCGCTCTCCTCCTCCTCTTCATCACAGTCGGTCGTTATAGAATCCCCGTCCTCATCTACAGAGTAAGGGGGCGAGTAAACAGTCCCGGACAGAGTGATTCATGCCGTCATTCTGAATGGGTGGGCAGAATAAAGAAGAGGAAGAGGAAGAGGAAGAGACTCTTGAAGGAGATGGAGAAGGAGGAGGAGAATCAGGGGAAGAGAAATGGGATGGAGAATGGCTGAGGTCGAGGACCTCAGGCATGGCTGGCAATGAAAACGTCCCTTTCTTGAGCCTTGAGTAGTACAAAACCGGGAAAAAACAGGAAAAAAAAAAACTGTTTCTTGTGATTAGGGAAAAGAAAGAAAAACAAATACTTAAAAAGATTCTGAGAAAGATAGATTTTTCACAGACGCATTTGGAGTGGTGGAGTTGGGTTGAAGCAAAGGAATTGAAGGACGTAGGACGTGACTGTCATTATCTCAAGATTCTTTCTTTCGGTCTTCTCTGGATATGCAGAGTTGAACAAGAATACAGAGAGAAATAGACAGATTTGGTGGTATTTCAACCGAGAAAGTATAAGGGTGGGATTAATATCCTTGACGTTGTTTCACCTTCCATTTATACGTTTGAAACACGAGAAAATGCTAAACGAGTTAAATATATAATACATATATATTTTTAAAAAATATATGAGCCAAATCACGTTAATTTATGAATAATGCTAGATATTTCAATTTTGGGATCTTTACGAGATGAGATTTATTTTCTTAATTTTTTTAAATGAATTTTATGCAAATATTTTTAAATAATGTTATTTTTTTATATTTTTAAAAAATATTTTCAAATATTAAAAAAATATACAAATAAAAAATCCTATTAAAATCTCTTAAGGATCGCAAAATTAAGAATCCTAACATTTCTCTTAATTTATGAAAGAAAAATTATAAAATATAAAAATAGTAAGGGGCTTCGAGTGCTTCATCATAATTTAAAATGGAGTGATGCTGGTTGCCAGAAGTATTGTTAATTGCCCTTCATCCTATTAGTCCTGTATCTTGAAACGACTTTATAATTTTTTTAAAATTTTTATATAAAAATATAAAAAATATAAATTTTTCAAAATTTTTAAAATAATAATATTAAAATATAATATTTTAATAATATTTTATTTAATTTTAATATGAAATCTTCTCATCTTATCTTCTTATTTCATCCATCTTAATTTATTGAAAAATTAAAAAATATAAAAAATTTAGATTTTAATCATATCATTTGTGTATTTTGAATACTACTATGTAGTTAGTATATTTTTTATTTTTTAAATAAACCATGTGACTCCAAGTGGTGCACCATTTACCACTTCAATAGAATAAAGTGACCAATATACTAAAACAGAATAGTATCATTTCTCTTTAAAAACAAAAATCCCAATGATAGTAAATAGAGGTGCCCGTATCCCGCCCGTGCATTGCGTATTCTATAAGCTTGTAATTTACAACATATTATAGGAGTTTAAATAGTTTGGTCTAGTTCAAAAAAAAATATAAATCGGTTTTATTTGATTCAGAAATTTTTTTCATCTTAGACAGGACCGAAGTCCTATTTGATCCATACTAGTTCGGTCCCAATTCGATCTAAGGACAGTTTGATTCAGTCTATGAGCACTTGATATGATTTAATGAATTAAATTTAATCCAAAATTTTGCAATGATGAAAAACTTTTTAATCTAAATTTAATTATTTTTAGTTCAATTTACGTAGTTATCACAAATTTAAGTCAAATAATATTAAAAAAACATTTACTCTTAAAACAATTGGCAAAAGAAAAAATAATCTAAATAAAAAAGTAAAAAAAAATTATAAATTATAATTTTTATACTACAACTAGTCAACTACTATAAATTATAATATGTTAATATTATAAGAATATATATTATATATTAATATATTATACTACTACTCTTAATCTATATTAATATTAATATTATAATTTATATATTATTATATATATATATATATATATATATATAAAAGAAAGAGTCATTCGGTCTGGTCCGGTCCAGTCTGGTCGATCCAGGAGGGAAATGCTATGGACTGGGAACCGGACCGAAAATATTTGGTCCATGCAAAAAATGGACCGGACCGGACTGAATTCCATCTGGTCCGATTTGGTCGTCTTACACTCCTAGTATATTATGTGAACACAGTGTTGGAGTAGGTGGTGTATAGATTGAATGGCATACAAGGCGGTGTTTGGAGGTCCAAATGCCCCCCCCTTCCCCCAAAACAAAACAAGACATACAGGAAATTCAAACAAAATTGAACAAGACAGTACAAATCTTACAACTTCAAAAAATAAAAACTAAACTTACAACCAAACAAACATATTGTGAGGGGAAAATCTATCAATGGGCCCAAGCTAAACATTAATTGCACTAAAGAATAAGGATACAAGAAAGGGAACATGAGGGGATAGAAAGCATGAAACGATGTAAAGAAGAAAGGCACATGGGTCAAAATTTAATAGAAGCCAGGTGCAGGAACAAGCGGACAATAAGAGAGAAAAACGGGCTAATTGACATACACAATTTAGGAGTCTATAAAAAGATAGGCGTCATCTGACAAAAGGTTCAGTTTTCTACAACAATGTCGGGCTCTTCTCCAGAATCGTCTCCTTTAACCTTTTCAGAGGGACTCGAGCTCTAACCAGTGGATTTATATATATTTTTCCTATACAATGTGAAATCATGAGAGATTGTAAAAATACTTATTATAGTGGATCTCCTTCTCCAAACTCTCGTGAATGTAAGCCTTACGCTGAACCACGTAAATATTGTGTTCCTCTCCATTTATTTATCTGCCATTCACGTACGTACAGCCACACCAGAGTCTCGTCGGGGGCCCCAAACGACACCTAACGAAGCTCAACTCACACCAGTGGGCCTGAAATGATTCTTTCTCCTACCTTCGGCCTGTTGGCCGATTTTTATGGCATCATCAGTGGCGTCGTTTGTCGAATGTTTTAGACCAAGGGAAGGAAAAAAGATGTTTTTTTGAACACTGGACGACTTACCTGACAAGAAAAGAATGCCTCTCAGATAAGTATTTTTATTTCATTTTTTTTCCTTTATTTGGCAGAGACTCGCCAAATGTCTCATCTCTCAGCCATGTTGCAATCATGGCTCTTCTCCAGTGAAGGGTGCACGTAGCATATGAAAACACATATACACGGACACAAAATAGTCAGAGTAAGAGAAAAGTGGTCGGGCCGGCACTGTGCACTTAAATGCACAGTGCATAGTGCACGCCATTGGTGCACTCGCCCACACAACGTGCACCCAGTGTACATCCCTCACCGTATACACAGTAGCCCAAAAATAGAGGGCACAGTTACAGCCCACATACCATGCATGGGTGGGCACTGTGCACTTAAAGTGCAAGTGCCATGTTTGCACAATGCACACATGCATGTACTATGCATGCATGCACAGTATCGAAGGGAGGAGCACGTTGTGGCTCATGGCGCTATGTCGTGAGCTCTATGGCCCTGCCGGCAGTCCTCGTTGGGATCGCTGGTAGTTTTCTGTTTCCGGTGGGCAAGTGACCGGCCAGTCATTACGTCGGAAACGGCCCTCCCTCCAAGAGTCACGACCTCAACCTTAGTTGAGTGAGTCGACCCCTACACGTCGGAGGGGGGAACCAACACCGGCACCCACCAGGAGGGTCACCGACGTCGTTTGTCACTGACGGGAGCGCCATCGACCTCACCCAAGGCTCATGTTTGCCCCAGCATTGGGCTCCCGCCTGATGCGCATGCCGATCCCAGTACACCTGTTGTACGGATGGATTGTCGACTGTTGTCATTAAGGCTGCCAGCATCCTCTGCCCCCCAGCGTGGCCATCGCCTGCCTACTAGAGGGCCCCATTTGCCGGGTACACCCATTACATCACACCCACGACTCGATTCACTTGGCGCCCGCCTTGTCGTGGAATGCCCAGCCGGCAACCACCAGATGGATCGTCGGTGGGTTCTATTTGGGACAGGGTGTCCCGTCCAACGAAGACCTCCCCGCCGGAGCTTGCCACCTCTCCCACGCCCATTCTCTCCTTCACGGCTTGCCCAAGGGCACTACGCCCCTCGGCCTCTTACCTTGCATATCTTAGGTTATCTTTCCCACAATCGCCATGCACAAGCTCGCCACACAGTTTGGGACATCATGCATGGAAACCACAGTACTGTTCATGCACTCAGAACTACACTATTCATACACAGGAGCACACTTGCAATAGGAAACCACTCACGGCCCCTATGCACAAGTTCAAGATTCACCACCATTTCGGGAAGTGCACAGCTTTGCCGTTACGTAGGGACTCGCCAAGGACCACATTGTTTTACAACACCTCTCACCCATCACTAGCTCGCCCGCTCGCCACCTCTCGCACACAGACACCTTTCTCCCTCACGCCCACCAACTCGCCATGGCTCACGCAAACTACAACTTAGTGCACCCATGCTCGCCATGCATGCTCGGGACCCAGCCATCCATGGTGTACTCGAAATTCACCTCCCACAGATGGGAATCCACTTGCCTAGACCACGTGCAACGCCCCACTCACGATTACACCCTTACCAAACTTCATGGAACATGTCTCGTGGAGCACAAACTAGCTCAACACCCACGCTGCATTTCATGGTCACTCGCCTCACATAGGGACTCGAATCTCACACTCGGGAAGCACATCTACCCACCTCACACACACAACCCTTTGCTCGGGCTCACATCACGCTCAAGAAGCCCTTGTTGGGTCTTTGACATTCGTTACATGGGACAATCACCTTGCTTCACCACTCTCAGGAAACTCACTTTCACTCCCGTGGGATCAGGACCTCGTCTTCTAGGCTAGAAACACCCTTCATGCATTCCCATCGCCTGGACCATCACACATAGCTCGCTCGAATACCTCATTATGCTTGCAACTTGAGCCATTCATGGAACGCCCATCTCAGCGGGTGCATGGGCAGATGGACCACCATCTGGGTAAAACATTTGAAACCCACACATTGAAACTATGACTCAGAGATCTCACCGTATATGAGGATAGTACCACCACTCACACACATAATCACCCATTCGGCGAATCATTCAACTTCTCATTGCAATTTGAATTCCTTTAGTCATGTCACATACGACACACCATGCAAATCAAACTGATAACTAGAGCTCAAAACACCTTCACGTTCGAAAAAAACTACCACTCGCCTCACACATGGATATCGTCTTGCCAAGCATTAGTATTATACACACTTGGATACCACACATGAACTCACCCCTTGCTTCATGGGGGATCCATCACTAGGGAACATGCCGTCACGATGTATACATAAGTTTCCATAGGTCTGCATCTCCTAAACTCATCTCATGTACATACATGCAGCAAATATCTCCCTCGTGACTTGCGCGTTTCTTCCTTTTTCATTAGTCTGGACAGCGTTACATCACATCGGATCATGGAATCTATTAAAACTTCGCAACTTATTCAATATAAGCTTATGGCTTATTGCTCATTTTATGCCTCCCGACTACACAGATCGCAAAGTCGGATACTAAACACCCGTAGGACTCAGGTGATAGCAACGCTCGCAAGTTCATCAAAAACTTCACTTGCAAGCATCCCATTAGATCTACGATTGGTATCATCTTACAACAAGTAGAAATTCTATTTTTTTACTAACAAATAGTTATTTCTTACAGCATTAAAAGAGAGACAGCACACATTTATCGTTCATTCACCCATTCCATATATATAGCTTGTCACGACCCGTCGCAGTACAGAACGGGGCATCCACTGGTCATTGCCATACTTGGTGTCAGTGATCAGGTGAACTGCTGGGCGCAATCCACAGCGGTCGTGTGAAATCAACCCTGCCAACTTTGGCACGCTTTGGTGCCCAGGGCTCGAGGGCTTTGAGGTCCAAAAAACCCAAGTGCTACTCGCCTAGCCTCTACACTCCTTTCGCCACATTTACTCAGCGGTTGGATCACACGAGGTCACAGGGTCGTGTGAAGTTCACCCCCGTTGAATAGCTCGCTTCAGCCCAGTGGTGTTCGACAGGCTTGAGGTTCCAATACCCAAGCCGCATCTATTCTTGGTCGAGCCCTCATCCTTCTCACCTTCTCAATGGCGATGCACACGAGTCAAATAGTCCGTGTGAAAAGTCTCCCCACGCGTGGTAACGGCTATGCTCGCCCCCCGCCCCAGGCTCAAGGCTTGTTTGTGCGTTTTCCAAATAACCCAGTGGCACTCGCCGAAGGGCCTTCACCTTCGCTACTTATCTCAGCGGCACACACACGAGTACGCGGGGTCGTGTTGAAATCACCCCCTGCCAAATACGGGCTCGCTTGCCCAGGGCTCGAGACTAGGGTTCATCTAACTCGCCAAGTGCAACTCGGATCAAGGCCCTGCACATTCTCAACAACGAGCACACGGATTCGCAAGTAGGTTGCTTGGGTTCCATGCCCCTCCCCACGATTCATTAGGCCCGGGATACCTGTATTACTTAAGATCAACGGGTGGGTGTCGACACCCTAAAACCCTCGTACGTCAGCCGAGTCCCACTACTATCTCGCTACTTTGGAGCTCCATGCTTTCCCGTTCGTACGTGGATCGAAGTCTATACTCTCGCAAGTTTGGGTGTTGCCCGCGCTTCCTCGTGACGCAAGTCGAAGCCTATCTCTACATCCACTTTGGGCAAACTACTGTGATTTGTCTCTTGCTTGCGGTGGGGGTTTTTATCGCGTCCATACCTCCCGCACCAACACTCGCATTTTCCGTGCTAACCGCAGCTGACAAGTGTAGTCCAGAAGATGCCCGCTCGTTCGAAAAAAGCCTCACCTCTTACCCATGATTACACACGCCAACCTGCATCGCATTCGTGTGAATTGTTGAATGCGTTAAGCCGACGCCTTACCGGACACGCCTATTTGCACCATCCCAGGCATGGTGGCGTTGTGCCAATCTACTCCATCGGACCATAGTTTTGGAAATACCCAGCACATGTCACATACATCATTCATTTTTGATAGTTTTAGTTATTTAGTGCATGTTTAAAAGCTCTTTTCTTAGCTTGAGATTCCAAGGAGTTGTTGAAAAATCGGCCTTCTTCCTCAGACTCATCGGACAATAGATTTGTTCTAAAGAATATTACTCACCAAAGTGTACCTTTTGCTAAAAACTGATTTGCGTGAGGTTTCTGTGAGGGGAAAAATCTACCAGTGGGGACCCTATGCCAAACCTTATATTGCACTAAACGCGACAAGGGACGTAAACAAGAAAAAGGAACCATTGAGGGGATAAATAAAGTATTGAAATACGACATAAAAGACAAGAAGGTCAACATGCCGGTCATTAATATCTTGAATGGCCCAAGTGCTGGGGACTACGCAGCACAATAATAGAGTAGGAATGCAGTTTATTTGACACACTGCAAATCCCAAGGAATTCTATATATAAACAATGGCATGAATCATATGACAACGAAGAGGTTGCCAATTTCTTACAACCAATTTTCGAACTTCTTACTTCCAACATTGTCTTCCTTCATGCCTTAACTTTAGTTGGGACTCGGAGCTTTATCCGGTAGATTTTTAATGTATATTTTTTCTGCTACAGTGTGATTCATGGGAAGAAGATTATTATAAAAATACTTATTGAATAGTGGATCTCCTTTCTCCAAACTTCCCTAGTGGATAGTTAAACCTTATCGCCGCTAACCACGTAATTATTGGTCTGTCGTCACTCTCCATTTTATGTTATATGTCATTCACGTACGTTACATCTGTTGCTGCATCAAGAATACTCTGTCGCTTGAGCCTCAAATGGCACCCAAAGAAAGCCCAACTCGCTACCAGTAGGACGCTTGGGTCAAATGATATTTTATCTAATCACCCTGGCCTGTCGGTCGATTTTCTATGAGGCATCAACAACATTACTAGATCTTGCAAATATAAGAATTTTAATACAAATCGAACAAAAATGGACTCTAGCCAACATCCACGATCATAGGTCGATTACAAATCAGTCACACAAATTTGTAAAAATCTATGGCCAGATCCATATGTTCCAGATGGGTCATGACTGTAGGTCCCTAAACTCGAAGACCAAGTCACGACATCCATGGACTTCGATATCTATTATGAACCTAAGTTAAAGAGATATGGAAATAATAGATTCTTTTGTGAAAAATAAAGAGGAAGATCATGCAAATTCGATAATCACGTATTGAGGTGTGTATCAAGAGCCCACCAGCTTCCTCCATAGATGAATTATAACACAGAAAATCTTCAAGGTTTCAGAATCAGAATAATTCCCCTACTGGCATGGGACATAACATACCCCACAAAGAAAGACAAAAATTACAAAAATGCCCCCAATAAACTAACTTCCAGAATAACACTAAACTACAGCCGTTGTATAACATTATGATTGCAATTTAAATAAGACTAGCATTACTTTAACTATGGTACATTTGGAAGGCTTTATTAAAATTGTTTTGTATCACTAATGGTCATGTGTCGTCTAGGAGTGTAAGAGAACGGAAACCAGAGCTGGACCGCAAATGAGTTACTTTCTTTATTATATTATTATTATATATATGAGTAATAATATTATAAATTATCCAAATATCTAATATTAATATAGGTATTAGGAGTGGTATAGATAAGATCGCATAACATGATTAATTAAAAAATATAATACTCTTATATTATTAACAACTTATAATTTATAAATAGTGGGAGTATATAAAATATATATTATTAGGTATATACTTATATAAAGTATTAGTAATAACCTTATATAAGTAATAAGTGTATATATTATTATTTTAAATAGTATTACTAAGTTTCTCTATTATTCCCTAAAATATAAAAATTTATTAATATTATTAATTTATTATCTATGTAATAGTGTTATTAGTTATAGTTAACCAATACCTCATGATTGTATCAACCTAAATTACTTATTAACAAATTAATAATTATTCTTCTTATAATTATATGTAGCTATTATAAATATTAATTATTTATGTTTATTTTTAACTATATAATGTCAGTATGATCAATGATCATTAATCTCATTGATTAATTTATATAGACTTATGATGATTAAATTAACTAATTAAATCCTATTAGCTATATATAATAATATATTTGTAGTTATAACTTATTTAGTATAAATATTAATAATTTTAGTGTAATAAGATGACTATAAGTTTATAATTTATAATATATTTGCCTTTAAGTCTATTTTTGATTGATGAGATTCAGAAATAAGAAATTGGCAAAAAATGATTATTTGTTATTTTTATTAAAGCTTTTGTCACTAAATATATATTTAATAATTTATAAAACTTGGGCCAAAAAATGTTATCATAGTTAATTTATTGACAAGATTTTTGATCAAAATTTAACCATATCTAAATCATATGAGGTGAACCCTGCATTAGGACTGGACTGCCTACTTGGACCGAATTTGAACCAGACCCGAGGGTAATGGATCAATGAATATGCAGCTTTGGTTCGGTACCCAGGGTGATGGAAAAATTTTTTGACTCGAATCAGCAATAACCCCCGGTCCACCATTATTTTTCTCGGATTCCGGACCATGTACAACCCATATGTGATCGACGCTATTTGAGCTTACTAAACCAAGTTAAGGCGATTTGCTAGTAGAACATTAAAACAGCCCACGAAAGGACACCTCATGCACTCATACATTTCAATTTCCAGGTCCATGACAATATCACCCACGAACGAATCATATCGCCTAGCGCGATTAGTGAATACTACAAGAAAATGTGATAGTTTGATGTTATATTTATTAGCGAGACCACGAGATAATGGATCTAGGTGAGGTTTTCTGGATTTTTTCGTGTAGGATCTGGGTAAGTTTTCAACTACAGATAGTACGATGCGAGGATGAGAAGTAGGAATGTTTTTGTGAGTAGCGATCTGGAGTGAGTTACTGAAATTTTCCAGAATCAGAGGGGGGCGTATGAAGAGACATGAGATAATGGATTGGAAAAACTTCTGAGGGTTGAGACAATGCGATGTGGTTGTCGAGAAAATTTTCAGGAAGAGGGTTTTCTTGAGGAACAGATATCGTGAGCATTGCCTTCTCTTTCCATCCTCCACGATTTCATCCACATTCGTGGTTTCATGTTCTTCCTTTTCTACTCCCTCCTTCGTAGCTTGGTCTTCCCAGACCAAGAATTCCTCGACTAGCTTTTGTTTCCTAACCTTTAATCTCACCAATCTTTCCATAACATCGTATCGATTAGGAATATTGTTCTGATCTAGCACCCACTGAAGCATCGTATCTATTAACTCATTTAAGCTATGATGAAGTTTTTGAAGACCCTTTTCATGAGAGTCGACCATGGCCGGCTCTTTCATTTAGCCATTTAGGCAATTGCCTAAGACCCCAAATGGAAGAAGGCCCCACAAAATAATCTAAAATAAAAATCTTCTAAAAAATAAAAAATGAATTAATTAAAAAAATGAATCAACTCAATAAGAGAACATAAAAAATATCAAATAGAT